>CM074724.1:323719571-325126238 GCA_037306005.1 Rhinophrynus dorsalis | reverse complement strand
GAGGGATGTGCAGCATATTGGTTGCATTCTTTAATCCTTTGGTTGTGAATCTTTGACTGTGGTTTCTTCTGTATATCTCTAGTTTGTCTGCATTGCAGGACAAAATCTTTGACATCCTATAGATGTGAATACATGTTATTTTTTTAAACCATCTTTATGAGTGTGTTCAGTGCCAAACCTTTTCGATTTGTTGATACATGTGATATGTTTTATCCTCCTCTCTTTGTTGGTAGCTCCCCAGCAGGGTGATATCTGATTACGGAAGGTATAAATACCTCCCCCTATTTTCCTCACAAGGGTTTTGTTCATAGTAGAAGTAAAGCTGCTTTTTAATTGCATTATAATAAATACAGGTTCACATATTGTAGGCAGATAGGGACTTGCCTGAATTTGCGGTGCCTTGACCGGGCAGATATGCTTCCCATGCCTTTGGCCAGAAACATGCAACTAAAACCCCACTGATTTATTTATAGTAAATCAAAGGTTAAGTTAGGATTGAATGTGCAGGCTCTCCTTTTGTTTATTATGTTTTATCAATTGTTGAGCGGGGCCTGTTACTGTGATCCATCTAGCTCTTAAGAATTGCCCTGTAGAGAAGGATGCTTTTTATTGTATGCCAATAATGAAAATAGTAAAACAACATCCAGGCACTTCTTTCCTTCTTGTTGTCTTGGTGTAATAATCCATTTGAAATGCCTCTCTCATATTGTATACATTCACAGACTGTGGGCTAGATTCTATTGCACGGGCTAAATGTTAACACCCATTTTTTCAAATATTTTCCTATTGAAGTCTACAGGGAAAACTGGAGATAAAAGCATAGATAAAATTAGCACCTGTAATAGAATCTAGCCCTGTATCTTTATTGTGAAATTTACCCCCCGGATCTTAGGTAGGGCCTATTCAGAAAGCTAAAGAGATGCAGTTCTGGGGTAAACCAGCTGCACAATACAGGACAAATAGAAATGATCATTGGTTTAAATGGAGCTATGCAATGCAGAGGATACCTTTCACAGGATTAAAAGTTATTTGTCCTTTATGGTGCAGTTAATTTTTTTCAGAATTGCATCTCTTTAGCTTCCTGCATACAACCTTTAGAAGGATCGCCAACCAATTATTTGCACTGTACGTATCTAAGATCATAACTTAAGTTCACCCTGCAATAATAACGATCAATCGAATTGTATAAAGCGGATTATAACAAATCTACTGATGGAAGGAACCAAATTAATCCCACCCTTTACAAACCCTTGAAAAGGGTGGGAGGGCAATAAATTTCTGGTGCCCATATGTTTCCAGCAACCAACATTCCACAGTCCGGGTGTCCTACACATTGCAAAGCACCACAAGAAATTATAAAGGGCAAACTATTTTACCCAAACAAGTCATCCTCCTGATTAATTAGTAAACCAACATGCACTTGCATTTAACTTATAAAAATAAAAATAGAGTATCCAAGACTTCTGGTTTGGAGTTATGAGGTTATATAATGTGGGTTGGTGGATCTATGGAAACATTTATGATGCAATGTGGTAAAAAGGCATTAGTTGTATTTCAGTATATGATACTGTGTTGTGAACATATATTACTGCAATGATTAAAATTGGTTATTTTTTGTTGCGACCCCCGTGGCTCTGAGTAGAAGGAATGGATTGGCCAAAATACTTTTTAACATGAGATCCTGCCATTATGGGAATCTTTTGGTTTAAGCAATCTATTTGTTTAATCCTGATGAAGGGATTGTTTATCCTGAAACATAATGATTTTATTTTTATTATTTTTTTTTACTGTTAGAATACATTTGTTTTTATTTAGAGTATTTAAATCATCTAGTGAAATAGTTTTGAGTAGCATTATTGCTATCAACATCACAAGCCCATATTGGATCTACTGTGGTGACTCCAGACAAGTCGATAGTGGGATATAGAGATTTATTATCAGCCCACCAGCAATGGACAATGACAGCTCATAACAAGTCACAGTGGTAAAGGAGAAGAAGATGACCGAGACAAGGAAGACCAAGAGATGAGGAATACGTGGGAAACTAGGGAGAAGAGCCGTACAAGATACCACTAGTACAAGGCTTTGAGCCAAGAACTGGTTTGGTAAGCGCATACAATTTATATTGACGTTTGCACTATACCAACGATTCACTACCATTATTTGCAGGAACATTAATTTCCATCAGCCTGGGCCAATCGCTAGTGGATTGTCTCTACTGGTCCAGTTTCTCTTTTCTATTTACTCTTCAGTCTATCTCGAGGATTACGCTTTTGGCTCTGTGTATCACTATTTTTTCACTGGCTTCAGGAGTCCTATAGCCAATATTGGGCTGGTCTTTATAATTTATCTCCTTCTGGTTTATTATGTTGATATTTATACCATTTAATTTATATACCTCTAAACTTATATACTTTGGTGAGCTGTCTTTTTGTTCTTTGCCAATTAATTGCATTGTCTAGGAGATGTCACTGTCATCAATGGAGCTGACTATTCTAGAGGAAATGCATGCCAAAATGGATGATTTTCTGACCTTGTACATTGGCTTAGTAATTAAGCACCTGCCCTTCTGGGTATGTACCAGACAGTATGATCACTTTGGTGCTGTTCACCAGTGCCCGCACCCCATCATTGTTAAGACAACTCCAATTAATCTTCATAGTATTTGGGCCATGCAGAGAGTTATTTCAATACTGTCACCATTGTAGTTCAAGAGTAATTGAATGATAAAGTATCCCCCTCCCAGCCCTTTTACTGATGTAACACTGCTCACCTCAGAACAGAAAGGTGATGTCCAGGAAGACTGCAGAGAGGGGCAATCTTCAATTAGTATAAGGGAAAAACCCGAAAAACCTGTCAAGGGGGCAGGGCTTTCATTGTTCCCAGAGTAAGAAGATTGTCCCTTGCTGTGAGCTGTCTGGTCTGTGGACCAAATTCCACATCTGAGGGGAGGTGGCTTACACTAGGTAAAAGGAATGGGAGGGGGATACTTAATCATTCAATTACTCTTGAACTACAATTCTGACTGCTTTGAAATAACAATCTCCACACCCCAAATACTATGAAGATTAATTGGAGCTGATTTTATTTTGAAACATTACTATCCCTTTAATTTGACAGCCTGGCAAATTACCTATAATAATCTAGGGGTGCACTGTAATTTCAGGGTTGTGTTTAGGGGTGCATGGAGCTAGAAAAAATGGAGAACTACTGCTATGCCAGTCTAATTTTGAACTTTACTGTTACAGTCTAACATGAGGTTTCACATTAGACTTCAGTACAGCACTTTGAAATCTGCTGCTATAGACTAAGGCTTAAAGGGATAGTAATGTTTCAAAATAAAATCATAATCTTCATAGTTTTTGGGCCATGCAGAGTGCTTTTTCAATACTTTCAGAGTTGTAATTCAAGAGTAATTGAATGATAAAGTATCCCCCTCCCGTTCCTTTTTACTGATGTAACACTCCTCACTAGTGTTGAGCGAGCACCCGGATGCTCGGGTGCTCGGGTGCTCTGACCGAGCACCCCCTGAGGCTCGAGTGCTCGGCCGAGCACCCGAGCCCCATTGGAATGAATGGGGCGACACCAGGCACCCCCTGCTCTGATGAGGGGAGGGTGCCTGGTCAATGCCCCCTTCATCTCCGCTATGCCCCCTTCATCTCCGAATGCCCCCTTCAGCTCCGCAATGTCCCCCTTCAGCTCCGCTATGCCCGTCTTCCACAATGTGCCCCTTCATCTCCGCTATGCCCCTCTTCCACAATGTGCCCCTTCATCTCCGCTATGCCCCTCTTCCACAATGTCCCCCTTCATCTCCTCTATGCCATAGAGGAGATGAAGGGGGACATTGTGGAAGAGGGGCATAGCGGAGATGAAGGGGCACATTGTGGAAGAGGGGCATAGCGGAGATGAAGGGGCACATTGTGGAAGACGGGCATAGCGGAGATGAAGGGGGACATTGTGGAAGAGGGGCATAGAGTCTATGCCCCTCTTCCACAATGTCCCCCTTCATCTCCGCAATGCCCCCTTCATCTCCGCAATGCCCCCGTACCTCAAGTCCCTGGTGGTCCAGCGGAGCGTCTTGTGATCTGTGCCTCTTCCGGCACAGATCCCCGCCACCCGAACATGGCAGGAGAGCACATGGCGGTACTCGACGAGTACCGCCATGTGCCGAGCAGAGCGATGCTCGAGCCGATCCGAGCATCGGCCGAGCACGCTCGCTCATCACTACTCCTCACCTCAGAGCAACAAGACTGTCCGGATGGATAACAGAGAGGGACAATCTTCAGTGAGCATAAAGAAAAACCTGTCAAGGGGGCAGGGTTTTCATTATGCTCACAGTAAGAGAATTGTCCCTTGCTGTGAGCTGTCCAGTCAAGAGACCAGATTCAACATCTGAGTGGAGGAGCCTTACACTAGGTAAAAGGGGTGGAAGGGGAAAATCATTCATTTACTCTTGAACTACAACTGACAGTATTGAAATAACAATCTCTGGGGTAGATTTAAAAGCAGCCGTTAAGTGAAAAAAACACCAGTGGGTGTTTTAACGTGCAGGAAGCCATACAAATGGCCATGGAATGAACTGCTAACGGCAGTTCATCCAGTATGCCGGCCGCAACACTAACGTGTATTTTGGCCCATAAAAAAAAAACACTCCATTTTGCCATTTAAAGCACTGCGTTAGCTGAAAAAACCCGATAAGGGACTCACCGCACAAAACTTAAGACCCTGTTTTGTTAGCCGTAAAGTCCCTTATTGGATCTTTTGCCAGATAACGCAACTGTTAACTGGCAAAAAAAAACAATGTCCACAGTGGATGTATTGATATGGGGGCCCTAAGCCTAAAACCCGTCCAAAGTTAGTTGAATTAACCATATGAGTGCCGGTGGGGTATAATTACCCCGCCGGCATTCATAGGGTTAACCCGACTAAGTAAAGCAACATTGCATTAATACTTACCATTAATCTTGATGTCCAGCAGAGTCCTCAGCTTGCTGGTCCTACTGTTCTGTCTTCTATCTTCCGCCTTCTCCCTGTAAAATAAAATAAATGTATTAAAATCAAGCACGAACGAATACATTCCAGAACCCTTTGAGTGGCAGAGAGGTACGCAACGCATTGAGTACCTCACTGTCACTCAAAGGGTTCAATATTAGTGCTCCATAATTATGGTTAAATTGCATGTGGTTAATGAGGGCAGACGTGTCAAGGCATGTTCCCTTCTTTCCTTTCTCACTACGTTATTGTACACTGTGCACAGTGTAGTTGCTAATATTGCACTGTTGCTGTTCCAAGGGGAAAATAGCTCCACATCTATGATTTTAGTGATGGGGGTGGGGTAATACCTGGGGCAGGTGTTGCTGTGCCTCAGTAGCAACACTAGTACTAGGACTAGGTGTAGTGGGAAGTGGAACCACATCTACCTGTCCAAGTCCTAGACTCCCATATCACTGCTTCTAGTACCCAATCCCACTGTGGCCATGATGCAAACTGACACACTACTCTGCTCATCCTGCTGCTAAGACCAATGTATGTCTGTCTCTCACGACTCAGTAGCGGGGATTATGCTAGCCTCAAAAACCATAAGGTCACTGCTGCTGGAGGTGGTGGTGATTATCATTTCTAACCGCATCTTTCTCTCCCATTCTAGTTCACTTTAAGCCAAGAACACGTCCATGGTCTCTTCTATACCACCAGCTCCAATACTCTTGGTCTCATCACCAGCACTAGACTCTTGCTGCTCTCTACTTGATGATGATGATAAATGTGACAAAGAGTCCTCTGCAGTTACACATGTCATCATCTCAAATGGCATTCTGACATCAACTGCAGCAGATACAGGCAGATGCCTGGAGGAGATGGGGAAGATGTTGGGGGCCTGGGACTCACATGTGCAAGAGGAAGGGGACTTCCTTCACTGCTACTACTGGATTTGTCCAACTCTGATCCAGCAGAAGCAGCAGCAGTCCTTCAGCTTTTCTTGCTCATATTATGCAAGGACACACCAAAACAACATTATTTTATTTTACTCTTCTCTCTCTCGCTTTCTCAGTCTCCCTTAATATCTATCTTCTTCTATTCTTATTTCTTCCCTTTATAAAACAAGCTGCATGGTGAGCAGTCCCAGTTTTTAATATAATGGAGGTGGAATCTCTCACTGCCAGGGAAACATAGGACAAAAAAGGAGATATGCTCACAGGAAAATCTGTTGAGTTAACAAAATATCAGAAAATCTATTGCATGGGTATCCTCACTGGAAAAGTGGCAAATTGTGCATTTTCATGGAAATTCTCATGGGAACAGAATATAACTTCTCCCGCTATCCCTATGAGGCAGGTGCAACACTAAATAAACGGTTCCATCATATATTTTGGCACAGAATCATATTAGTACACCCCCACCCTTTGTTCTGAGTAAGATTCCTCACCTATTTCATAAAAAAAATATTTTTGAGTGTAGTCTTTATAAAGAACCCTTAAGATGTTTTATGCAATCAAAGTAACACATTTACGTTCCAACCTGGTCACTTGTATAGAATTACAAACAACATATATCAATATTGGTTTTGTTTTACAAATGTAAAGTCTGTGGTTTGCAAAGTCATTCAGCAAATACAAACTAAGCAAACTAAAGTATAAGAGAGGAACATTTTTCAATTGTTCCTGAAGAACTATTGTATTGGTCAACAAAAATCTGTTTCCTTTACATCCTACAGTAGGAAGTGGTAATTAAATATACTGTTTATTATTAGAAGGAACTGGACAGTAATTTATTAAACAATTCAAAGAACAAAATGTTTCAGTGGGTAATAGATTTAAAAAAACATGTATGGGATCAATAGACCACATTGCCCCCATAGGGGGTTTACATTACTGAAGGGGCATTTAAATAACATCAGTAATACCCTCTACCTGTTGTAGAGGGATTAAATCAAAGTATGGAAGGGATCTACAGAAGGCAAATATCACTCTCTGCATTTTACCCATTAGAAAACTGACAGACTGAGATAATATGGATTCTCCATCTACCACTAATTTAAAAGCAAAAACATTGCTTTAAACTACAGTAAATTATTATAGAGATTTACAGATTTAGTCACTTTCTCTATTTATGAGGAATCTCTATGTAAAATACTTCCCCCCTGCCCCTTTTGGTAACATTATCTCTTTAATTCAGAGCGTTGACTGCAGTTTGCATAACAGGTGTCAGTGTGTGGAATCATGCTCATTTTCTCCTCCTGTGATTCATTCCCTCACTCTCTGATAATCCTCACTTACACATGCATACTATCCAACTGTTTCTGTTCCCAATCTTGAATTCCAGTGCTCCTTGCCTGTGTATCTCGTTCTAGCTATTTAAATTACCTTCCAGCTTACTAGTGATGATCGAGCACCCCGATGCTCGGGTGTTCGGGTGCTCTGGCCGAGCGCCCCCGGAGGCTCGAGTGCTCGGCCGCGCACCCGAGCCCCATTGAAGTCAATGGGAGGACTCGAGCATTACACCAGGCACCCCCTGCTCTGATGAGGGGAGGGTGCCTGGTTCATAGGAAAAGGTCAGAAAATGATGGAAACACCACAGAAATGGTTCAGGGACAGCATAGGGAGGATGTCTGGATGCATCTTGGACTCCAACGTCGCTGCTGGGAATGATGTTTCGCCCGTAGTACGCCATTTTTACAGACTGACCGTAAAACACACAAAAAGGAAGATAAAAACGATTTTAGGCGAAAAATTGTTACCAAACAGTATTTGCTGTATATTTACTTGTATATCATCTGCAAATTCTGCAAAAAATTTCATCGATTTTTCGGAACTGGGGCCATGATTAAGAGGGAAACGTGCGCAGCGTAAAGCAGGTGTTCAACGTGGTTATGGCCCGGGTAAGGTACAGCATTCAGGAACGGAGGCCGCAGCTACCACAGGTTTTACAACATGTCCGTTTGCCCTTGTTAAGTCCAAAATTTATAGTCGGAACAGTGGGGTCTGATCCATAGAGTAAAAGTGACGAAGTGACTTAGTGGATGAAGCCAAGAACTACCTTCTGCTCTGTCGAACACCCCAGCCCTATTTAATTCAATGGGAGGACCTGAGGCACTCCGATACAACCTGTATATCACAAAATGGAGGGCCTCATTCACATTGTGGTACAATAGTTCAGGTAGTGGTCCAACACTCATAAAGCCTATGCACTAAGTGAAAGGGCTGCCAAAAATTAGACTGAAATGTCACTCCGATACACCCTTTATTACACATAAAGGAGGGCATCATACACACCCTTGAAAAATTAGGATTAATGGCCTGCTGGTGACCCTCTAAAACATTAGGGGTGAGGGCATGCCGCTAAGCTGACCATCTAAAACATTATGAATGAGGGTCTGCTGCTGAGCCGACCATCTAAAACATTATGGGTGAGGGTCTGCTGCGGAGCTGACCATCCTAAACATTATATGCGAAGGCCCGCTAGTGAGCTGACGCTATAAAACATTATATGAGAGGGCCCGCTAGAGAGCTGACCCAATAAAACATTATATGAGAAGGCCCGCTGGTGAGCTGACCTATACAAAAATTGTCAAACAGGGCCCGCTGGTGAGCTGGCCCTATATAAAAATTATTTCACAGGGCCCGCTGGTGAGCTGGCCCTATATAAAAATTATATCACAGGGTATATGGAAGAGGAGGAGGAGGATGAGAAGATTAAGAGTCAACCATATACCCGTTTTTTGGGTGGAAGGGGTGAATGGGAATACAGAGTATTCCCATCATTGTAAATAACATATCTAAAGTGACTTTATGTTCACCCGGGGCTTTCCTCCAGTGGAGTGGAGAAGTCAGGGGAAATCCAGGCCTTGTTCATTGTCAACCTATCAGCATTTTCGGTGGAAAGGCGGATACGCTTATCTGTTATGATGCCACCAGCAGCACTAAATACCCGCTCAGAAAGAACGCTGGCGGCAGGGCAGGCCAGCACCTCCAAGGCGTAGAGTGCCAGTTCATACCACGTGTCCAGCTTGGACACCCAGTAGTTGTAAGGCACAGAGGGATCATTGAGGACGCTGACACGGTCTGCTACGTACTCCTTCACCATCTTCCAAAACTTTTCCCTCCTTGTGACACTAGGCTGCGCATCAGGGTGAGGGTGCTGGCGGGGTGTCATGAAGGTGTCCCACGCCTTGGAGAGTGTTGCCCTGCCTTTGTCGGAACTGCTGTGTGCTCCCCTTTTCTCCCCTTCTCGGTTGGCCAAGGTAGCACGTACTCTGCCGCCAGCGTTGTCAGATGGAAAATTTTGGAGCAATTTTTCGACAAGAACCTTCTGGTATTGCATAATTTTGCTTGTCCTCTCCACCGGAGGAATGAGAGATGAGAAATTCTCTTTGTAGCGGGGGTCCAGAAGGGTGAACACCCAGTAATCCGTGTTGTCTAAAATGCGTATAACGCGTGGGTCACGGGAAAGGCAGCCTAACATAAAGTCAGCCATGTGTGCCAGAGTACCAACAGGCAAGATTTCGCTGTCCTCACCAGGAGGATGATTCTCAATCTCCTCATCCTCTTCCTCCTCTTCTGCCCACCCACGCTGAAGAGATGGAACTAAAGTTCCATGGCTACCCTCTGTAGCGGAGGCAACCGTGTCTTCCTCCTCCTCCTCCGCCTCCTCCAATTGTCGCTGAGAAGACGAAGTGAGGGTGCTCTGGCTATCACCTTGTGTAAGCTCTTCCTCCCCCATTTCCACCTCTTCCACATGCAAAGCGTCAGTTTTAATTGTGAGCAGCGAGCGTTTCAGTAGACACAGAAGTGAGATGGTTACACTGATAATAGCGTTATCGCCGCTCACAATCTGTGTCGATTCCTCAAAATTGCGTAAAACCTCACAGAGGTCTGACATCCATTCCCACTCCTCACTTCTGATTACAGGAAGTTGAACGGAGAGGCGACGACCGTGTAACAGCTGGTACTCCACTACTGCCCTCTGCTGCTCACAAAGCCGGGCCAACATGTGGAAGGTGGAGTTCCAGCGCGTGCTCACGTCACACAGCAGCCGGTGAGCTGGCAATTGTAAGCGCTGCTGCAGCTTCAACAGGCCGGCTGAAGCTGTAGATGACTTACGGAAATGTGCACACACGCGGCGCACCTTGGTCAAGAGATCATGCAAATTGGGGTAGGTTTTTAGAAATCGCTGAACCACTAAATTAAATACATGCGCTAGGCATGGTACGTGTGTGAGCTTGCCGAGCTCCAAAGCCGCCACCAAGTTACGCCCATTATCACACACAACCATGCCTGGTTGCAGGTTGAGTGGCGAGAGCCACTGCTCGGTCTGGTGACTAATCCCCTGCAACAGCTCTGAGGCTGTGTGCTGTTTGTCCCCAAGGCAGATCAGCTTCAGCACGGCCTGTTGACGCTTCCCCACTGCAGTGCTACACTGCTTCCAGCTACCGGCTGATGGGTGAGTGGCGCTGCGCGCAGAGAATTCGGAGGTGGAAACGGAGGAGGAGGAGCCAATAACGTAGGTGCTGGCGGAAACCCTGATGGAGGTAGGGCCCGCAATCCTCGGCGTGGGTAGCACCTGTGCCATCCCAGGGTCCGAGTCGCTCCCAGCCTCCACGACATTCACCCAGTGTGCCGTCAGGGAAATGTAGCGTCCCTGGCCACAAGCACTTGTCCATGTGTCAGTCATTAAGTGGACCTTCCCAGTAACTGCGTTGGTCAGGGCACGGGTGATGTTAAGGGACACATGGTGGTGTAAGGCGGGGACGGCACACCGGGAAAAGTAGTGGCGGCTGGGGACTGCGTACCGAGGGACAGCTGCTGCTATCAGGCTGCGGAAGGACTCAGTGTCCACAAGCCTAAATGGCAGCATTTCGATGGCCAGTAATTTGGAAAGGTGTGAGGTTAGTGCTATGGCCTGTGGGTGGGTGGCTGGGTATTTTCGCTTGCGCTCAAATGCCTGGGGTAACGACATTTGGACGCTGCGCTGGGACAGGGAAGTGGATGTGGTCGCTGATGGTGCTTCAGATGGTACAGGTGCAGGGCGGGAGGTATGCGGGCCTGCGCCTTCGACAGGCGATTGGCCGGCACCGAAAACAGGGGAAGAGGAGGCAGTGGTGTGGCCTGCAGACACAGATTGGCGATCCGGGCGTTCCTCCCACTTATTACGGTGCTTGGATGCCATGTGTCGGATCATGCTGGTGGTGGTGAGGTTTCTAGTGTTCATGCCTCGGCTCATTCTGGTGTGGCACAGGTTGCAAACTACAATTTTTTGTCGTCCGCACTTTCCTTAAAAAAACGCCATACCGCGGAACACCTAGCCCTTGGCAAGGGAGATTTACGCAAGGGGGTGCTCCGTGGAACATTTGCGGGCCGGTTTGGTGCGGTCCGCCTTCTTTCTTTAGCCACACCACTGCCTCTTCCAGCCTGTTGTGGTGCTGCAGATGGCTCACCCTCAGGACTGCTGTCATCGCTCGGCTCTCCACCTTCCCAGGTGGGGTCAGTGACCTCATCGTCCACCAAGTCCTCCTCCACTTCCTCACTCTGATCATCCTCCTCATTTCTTGATCCCACCACATCCTCAGTCATTGACAACTGTGTATCATCCTCCTCATTTCTTGATCCCACCACATCCTCAGTCATTGACAACTGTGTATCATCCTCCTCATCAAGGTCTTGAGACAGTAATTGTGGTTGATTTGATGGCAACTGTGTCTCATCATCATCATCCACTTCCTTTGACCTTAAATGCCGTTCCCCTCTGTCATCTTCTTGTGATTGGATACCCTCTAGAGGTTGTGAATCAGGGCACAAGATCTCATGTTCCTCTGCAAGCGTGCTTGGAGAGAGGTTCAAATCAAGGATTGGTGATGAGACGAGCTCCTCACTATATCCCAGTGTGGGATCACTTCTTTGGCCAGACCCTCTATGGTGGGAGGAAGGATGATCAGGGTGAGGATTATGTTGACCAGACTCTTGGCTAGTGAGAGTGGACTTGGTGGAAGACAGGGTGGTGCTTAACCGACTGGAAGCAGTATCAGCTGAAATCCAACCGACCACCTGTTCGCAGTGGTCTGACCTCGAGAGTGATGTCCTGCGACGCCCTGTAAACTGAGACATGAAGCTAGGTATGGTGGATGTCTTTCTGTCTTGTGCTCTGGCACCAGGCACAGTTTCTACGCGTCCTGACCCGCGCCCTGAACTATCAGGATCACGTCCACTTCCCCATCCCTTTTTACCCGCCTTCTTCATATTAAACGGAATATATGCCGGTAATCTGCGGCTAGGCACACGAAACAGAATGTGACGCTAATCTGCGGCTAGGCACACGAAACAGAATGTGACGCTAATCTGCGGCTAGGCACAGTGAACGGAATATGTGACGTTAATTTGTGAATTTGCACACTAAACAATATGTGACGCTAATCTGCGGCTAGGCACACAAAACAGAATGTGACGCTAATCTGCGGCTAGGCACACGAAACAGAATGTGACGCTAATCTGCGGCTAGGCACAGTGAACGGAATATGTGACGTTAATTTGTGAATTTGCACACTAAACAATATGTGACGTTAATTTGTGAATTTGCACACTAAACAATATGTGACGCTAATCTGCGGCTAGGCACACTAAACAATATGTGACGCTAATCTGCGGCTAGGCACACTAAACAATATGTGACGTTAATCTGCGGCTAGGCACACTAAACAATATGTGATGCTAATCTGCGGCTAGGCACACGAAACAGAATGTGACGCTAATCTGCGGCTAGGCACACGAAACAGAATGTGACGCTAATCTGCGGCTAGGCACAGTGAACGGAATATGTGACGTTAATTTGTGAATTTGCACACTAAACAGAATGTGACAATAATCTATGGCTAGGCACACGTTTAAAATGGCCCTTTTTGTCGGTGCGTTGTAAAATAATTGGCCCTGTGCACCTAACAGAATATGTCACCTTGTCACTGCACTGTGAAATATTTGTCCCTGTGCACCTAGTACAATGTCACCTTATAAATACCCCCCCCCCCCACAAAAAAAAAGAAATTGTGCCCCCCCAAACAAAATATAAATGCTGCCCCCACACACAACAGTCCTAAAAAGGACTTTTGGGTCTTGAAAGAGTTCCAACAAATTTATTCTCCCTACACTGACTTTCCCTGCCTGATCGCATCTCTCCCTGGCTAAGAATGAGCCGAACTTGCGCGTCGGGTGCTATACAGCACCCGATCAGGGGTTCTGGCCAGCCAATCAGTGTAATGCCAGCAGCCAACATGGCTGCTGGCATTACACTGATGTCAGAGCCTCCCCGCACGTTTATTGGCTGCACAGCAGCCGCGAAACGTGCGGGTAAGAGACCCGAACATGGCGGGCGAGCACATGCGGTACTCGTACGAGTACCGCCATGTGCCGAGCAGAGCGATGCTCGAGCCGAACCGAGCTTCGGCCGAGCATGCTCGCTCATCACTACAGCTTACACGTCTACCCTGCTGCTTCTCTGTGTTTGACCTGGACTCTATGGCTACTCCGTTGCTTCTCTGTGTTCGACCCGGCTTGTATGACTACTCAGCTGCTTCTGTGTTCCACCTGGTCTGTACGACCTACTCCATTGCCTCTCTGTGATTTACCCAGCCTGTACAACTACTTTGCGGCATTCTATGTGTTTAACCCAGCTTACACAACTACTCTGTTCCTTCTCTGTGTTCATCCCATCTGCACAACTACCACGATGCCTGCTCTGTGTTTGAACTGACCTGCACAACTACTTCTAAATTCCAGTCCTTTGTAGGTGGTTCTAGTCATTCTGCTTCCTACCTACCCAGCTCCCATAGCTGGGTATTGTGCTAAATGTATTCTTCTGGCTCTGCCAGCCACTTGTGACGTTGCTTACTATATTATTATGGACCAGGAACCAGAAAGACATAAAAATGTAAAATGCAAAACACCTTTATTAAAATAACTAAAGCAAAAAAAGCAAAATTGTGATCCAAGAGCATAAACCAAAAGACAAGCCGGGGTCAGGAACCAAGGCGGGTACTCAGACAAGCCAGGGTCAGGAATACAGAGATCAGCGATGTCAGGAACAAGCCAGGAGTCAGGAGCCAGAAGGGACGTCAAAGGAAGCCAGGTCATGCACAGATAAACAGGCACTCAGGAGAATGCACTTGCAACCAGAAGCAAACACAAGGGTCAAGAGGAAGTGAGCCTAGCTGCTTTAAGTACCCTGGAAGGGGTTGGCTGATAACAGTCAGGTGAGTAACCATGGAAGCAGAGAGGTCAAGGCAGTTCGTTAATCCTCAGCTGACTCAGTCTGACACAGGGAAGCAAAGGCATCAGTAATAAATAGCAGAGACCAGATCAGCCAAACCATGACATATATCATCAGTAGATTTAGTCTACCACCACAGATGGACCCAGCCTGCTAGCCTCACTCTCCAGCCTTGTAGCCTAACCTGCACTCTCCTCTTACACTGCTACTGTTTGATCATCCTGAACATTCACCGGCTCCTCTGGTGGGTGATATCCAGCTTTGCTGTTCAACTTTATACACCCGAGTCAGCAGTATGGTCAAGCAGTTATAGCCCACAATTAACAGTCCGCCTCCTAGCCTCCTAACTTTGCTGTAGACAGATCCACACAGAGGTGTATTTTAGTAGTTACACAGATATGTATATGAAGGCATTATATGTGTATGTACAAGTTTAAATATCTAAAAAGTGAAGTAAACATTAACTTTTGATGTATTGTTCAGGACTTATTGGAAGCATTCAGCGGTAGGAAAAGAATACAAATAAAAATAGTTCCCTTGCAACCACTACTGCTTCCCCCTAATATATGTAATATACTGCAGGGTGCACTGAGCCTCACCATGCAGAGTGTGTAAATAAATACATAAAAAATGTAGAAATGGAACTTGAATGATTATTTTAGAAAATATGCAAAATGGTCATTCTGTGTTTTATGGCACTAAAGCACAAAAAGGTACATTTGGAGTTTATGGAAATATTTCCCATGGTCTGTATGGGTACTATAGTTATTGGAGCAGAAAAAAGAGGAAGGAGATTATTTTAAATAAACCTAATTATTAAATCAGAGTTTTACAGAAAGTAACCTGAATCAGTCACTCACTAAAATATATAATTTAAAGAAAGTTCATTGTTAAGCTTGATTTAGGCTTTCATTATTGTACTTTAAATATATTTTGTATGTTACCAAGTTACACAGTCATGGAGTCTACCTGAAATAAACAAATATGAAATTTAGTGAGTGGAGGAAATAAAGATTTCAGAAGAAGAAATATGTCTTTTCATATAGTTGTCTGGTGACCAGGGGTGGGCGAAAAGTAAGAAAAATACCCTGCATGACTTTTCCTGAAAAATTTACGATTTTTCTCTTTTTTTTTGTGAAAGTTTTGTCCTTTTCTCAATGCAAAATGTTTCTCCTTTTCTCCTATCCCAGCAAATTTTTCTCCTATTCCAATACATTTTTCTCCTAGTACAACACATTTTTCTCCTAGTACAACACATTTTTCTCCAATTCTAACACATTTTCTCCTATTCCAACAGATTTTTTCATATTTCAACACATTTTTCACATATTCCAAAACATTTTCTCTTATCGTTAATATGATGCAACATTTCCAGCACAGTATTACTTCTTCTGAGGGTTGTAGTGTTGAAATAAGTAGCTGGAAGTCAAAGTTGTGAGTCCTAAAGCAACATATAACTTGAAAAATGTGTTAGCATTTGTCCTTTACCCACAACACTTACTTCCTGCTTAAGTGACACTGGCACATATTTATGATGATATCAAGTGATTAAAAAAAAATAAAATACAACCTACAATGTTGCAGATGTGTATGATAGTGGTGGTGGGGGCTGGAGTGGTGTGATTGGTAGGACCTTGACAAACTGCATCCATCCTGGGAGGAGAAGGATCATCATAATTTATTGTTACCATTGCTGCAGTCAGTTTTTGTACTACCACTTTACTCCCATGTCCCTGCACTCCTCCACCTTTCCCCCTTCCCTTGTGCGTTTGCTAGACATTACTCAACTACTGTGTGTGTTTTACTCTCTACAGTACACAACTGATGGAGTGTAATGTCTTGCCTCTTGCCCCTTAACAAAATTATCAATGTCGCCTGCTGTCTATCAAGTCTACCTCAGTCACAGAACTCTCATCAGGCTCCCAGTCAGCTGTTTAATATATTTATTTCTTTAATTCATTATTTATTTTTTCTTTTCTTTATTTATTTATTTATTTATTGTTTAGAAGTTGTCCACCCTATCTTATCACAGTCCAATTCAGTGCAATTTCAATGCTAAGCAATGTATAATAGAGAACTGTAAATAAGTATTTTTTGGAGTATTTGTAATTCCACCTTAAGTAAAAACACCTTCAACACTGCTACAATCACCTTTGTAACAAAATGTGCCTTTTCATGTGAAAATTATGCTCATTCCCAAATTTGCCATTTGGGTGCAGTGTTTGAAATAACACATGAAAGTTATGCACAAATGTGTTTGAATGTCGAAGTAGGTGACAATAACCTGTAATTTTACTTAACCTGCCTAACTTCTAAGTACAAAATTGCTGCTTTGCTCCAAGAGACAGGCAGTGGAAGTGTGTGGGCATTTCA
Organism: Rhinophrynus dorsalis; assembly: GCA_037306005.1. Classification (NCBI taxonomy): domain Eukaryota; kingdom Metazoa; phylum Chordata; class Amphibia; order Anura; family Rhinophrynidae; genus Rhinophrynus; species Rhinophrynus dorsalis. The sequence goes on along the minus strand of CM074724.1, from coordinate 325,109,615 downwards.
GGGTGCACTGGTCCTCCTCTTTTATGCCATGAAACAGAGGAAATCAGCACTAAATTGTTCCATATTCCTGCAATTGCAATAGGGGTGGTGGTTAGAGCTTGCTTGTTTTTGTTAGATGCACATACTGGCAGGGCTGTGCCCTGGTATATACTAGTGATGAGCGAGCATGCTTGGCCGAAGCTCGGTTCGGCTCGAGCATCGTTCTGCTCGGCACATGGCGGTACTCGTACGAGTACCGCATGTGCTCGCCCGCCATGTTCGGGTCTCCTCCCCGCACGTTTCGCGGCTGCTGCGCAGCCAATAAACGTGTGGGGAGGCTCTGACATCAGTGTAATGCCAGCAGCCATGTTGGCTGCTGGCATTACACTGATTGGCTGGCCAGAACCCGTGATCGGGTGCTGTATAGCACCTGACTCGCGAGTTCGGCTCATTCTCAGCCAGGGAGAGATGCGATCAGGCAGGGAAAGTCAGTGTAGGGAGAATAAAAGTGTTGGTACTCTTTCAAGACCCAAAAGTCCTTTTTAGGACTGTTGTGTGTGGGGGCAGCATTTATATTTTGTTTGGGGGGGCACAATTTCATTTTTTTTTGTGGGGGGGATATTAGTAAGGTGACATTGTACTAGGTGCACAGGGACAAATATTTTACAACGCAGCGACAAAAAGGGCCATTTTAAACGTGTGCCTAGCCATAGATTATTGTCACATTCTGTTTAGTGTGCAAATTCACAAATTAACGTCACATATTCCGTTCACTGTGCCTAGCCGCAGATTAGCGTCACATTCTGTTTCGTGTGCCTAGCCGCAGATTAGCGTCACATATTGTTTAGTGTGCAAATTCACAAATTAACGTCACATATTGTTTAGTGTGCAAATTCACAAATTAACGTCACATATTCCGTTCACTGTGCCTAGCCGCAGATTAGCGTCACATTCTGTTTCGTGTGCCTAGCCGCAGATTAGCGTCACATATTGTTTAGTGTGCCTAGCCGCAGATTAGCGTCACATATTGTTTAGTGTGCAAATTCACAAATTAACGTCACATATTGTTTGGTGTGCAAATTCACAAATTAACGTCACATATTCCATTCACTGTGCCTAGCCGCAGATTAGCGTCACATTCTGTTTCGTGTGCCTAGCCGCAGATTAGCGTCACATATTGTTTAGTGTGCCTAGCCGCAGATTAACGTCACATATTGTTTAGTGTGCCTAGCCGCAGATTAGCGTCACATATTGTTTAGTGTGCAAATTCACAAATTAACGTCACATATTGTTTAGTGTGCAAATTCACAAATTAACGTCACATATTCCGTTCACTGTGCCTAGCCGCAGATTAGCGTCACATTCTGTTTCGTGTGCCTAGCCGCAGATTAGCGTCACATATTGTTTAGTGTGTCTAGCCGCAGATTAACGTCACATATTGTTTAGTGTGCCTAGCCGCAGATTAGCGTCACATATTGTTTAGTGTGCAAATTCACAAATTAACGTCACATATTGTTTAGTGTGCAAATTCACAAATTAACGTCACATATTGTTTAGTGTGCAAATTCACAAATTAACGTCACATATTCCGTTCACTGTGCCTAGCCTCAGATTAGCGTCACATTCTGTTTCGTGTGCCTAGCCGCAGATTACCGGCATATATTCCGTTTAATATGAAGAAGGCGGGTAAAAAGGGACGGGGAAGTGGACATGATCCTGATAGTTCAAGTAAATATACAGCAAATACTGTTTGGTAACAATTTTTCGCCTAAAATCGTTTTTATCTTCCTTTTTGTGTGTTTTACGGTCAGTCTGTAAAAATGGCGTACTACGGGCGAAACATCGTTCCCAGCAGCGACGTTGGAGTCCAAGATGCATCCAGACATCCTCCCTATGCTGTCCCTGAACCAATTCTGTGGTGTTTCCATCATTTTCTGACCTTTTCCTATGAACCAGGCACCCTCCCCTCATCAGAGCAGGGGGTGCCTGGTGTAATGCTCGAGTCCTCCCATTGACTTCAATGGGGCTCGGGTGCTCGGCCGAGCACTCGAGCCTCCGGGGGCGCTCGGCCAGAGCACCCGAACATCGATCATCGATCATCACTAGTATATACTAAACCCGTTTGAACATCAGCATACTGGCAGGAGCAGGATTTTCAAGTTTACATGTATGGAAACAAGTGGGATAAAATGGTGAATTCACGCACTCTCCTGATGTAGCTTGTTCACTTCAATCTGAAATGTTTCCACTCAGAAAAGTTAAATATCACCTAGCATTGCTATTCAGTTGTAAGTAATATGGATTTTAATGCATTAGTTCAGTGGTAGACAACCTCTGGTTCACCAGTTGGGGACTACAATTCTCATCATCCCAAACGAGCCAATAGCTAGTCTGTAGTGATGGGAGTTGTAGTCTCCAACAGCTGCAGAGCAAAGGTCATCTATCACTTTGTTATTTGATGCTCTTAGAAAAGAGTCTAAAGCCTGCAGAACAAGCTATAAAACTGAAACTGATAAGAGATCTCTCCTCGATAAGTGACCAATGCAAAACACATGCTACAAAAATGGAGGCTCAGAAATGCTTTAGAAGAAACTGTAGGATAAAAAGAGTAAAGAGAAATAAAATAAATATTTTTCTTTAAAGATTGTAAATCTTTCACCCCCCAAAAAATTGCTAACATATTTTTACAAAAACATTACTAATTGGACAGAATAAAGCTTGGAAATTGGCCAAAGGTGAATGAGTTGTTCAGGAATGTAACAAATTAGATAAAAAATGTGTCATAAGTGACTTTACATGCCAAGGAAAATGTATTTTAGTCTTACCTGTTAAATCCTTTTCACTTAGTCCATACAGGTCACTGGTACACTGGGAGGCGATCTGCCCCTTTAATAGGCAGGAACATTCATTCAAATGTATGCAGGAGGTGGAGCCTCCCCTCCTACTTAAGCTGCCTTCAGGCCAGAGCCAAGCTAGATTGATTTGAGACACTTAAACTGACCAGAGGTAAGAAGGAAAAGGAAGACTCCTGTGAGCATGCCCCGAAGGTCTCCCACTGAATGCCACAGGAGAGCCCAGCATGGTCCCTTGACAGGGTGGGAGACCAGTGACCTGTATGGACTAAGTGAAAAGGATTTAACAGGTAAGACTAAAATCCTATTTTCACTGTCGTCCAATACAGGTCACTGGTACACTGGGATGTACAAACATTGAGCTGTCCCAGAGGCGGGAAGTAAGGCAAGGACCAGGCGCAAGGCCCAAGTCACTAGAACTGCTATGAACCAGTTAATCATATAGCCCAGTAACAGAAGTGTCAACGGACACCAACCAGGGGGGAATAAATATAAACCCCCGAACTAACACAGCACACTGAACTAGAGCCAACCGGGCTCAACAGTAAGGAAGCACTAGGAATCACAGAATAGAAGTCCTAAACAGGCAAAACTGCCTCCAGGACCTTCCTCCCAAAGCTGGCATCAGCCGAGGCCAGTACATCAACACGGTAGTGCTTCGAGAAGGTGTGCACAGAGGACCAAGTGGCCGCTTTGCACAGCTGATCAGCAGATGCCTGATTCTTATAGGCCCAAGAGGCCCCAATTGATCTGGTGGAATGAGCAGTAACCCTGAAGGGAACATGCTTATTACGTAATTTGTAGGCTTCACGGATGGTAGATTTGATCCAAGAGGCAATAGTTACCTTGGATGCCGGTCTCCCTGCCCTAGCCCCCTCAGGAATGACGAAGAAGGCGTCAGACCTCCTGATAGACTCAGTGCGATGAACATAAAATTTAAGACAACGCACAACATCCAACAAATGGAGATCTCTTTCCTTGTCAGAGGAAGGGTTAGGGCAGAAAGAGGGAACCACAATCTCCTGATTGATGTGAAATTCGGATACAACCTTGGGTAAAAACTCCTTGGAAGTGCGAAGCACTGCCTTATCTTTGTGAAACACCAAGTAAGGAGGTTTACAAGACAGAGCTTGTAACTCTGCTACCCGGCGAACTGAGACAATAGCCAAAAGAAAAGCCATCTTCCAGGTCAAGAGACGCAAAGGAATAGAAGCCAAGGATTCAAAGGGGGTCTCTGGAGAACCCCCAGCACCAAATTAAGGTCCCACTGGGGAGCAGGACTCTTGAAGGCAGGCCGAACATGAGCCACACCTTGGAAGAAAACCTTAACATCAGGAAGAATAGCAATCCTTTCCTGGAAAAACACAGACAGAGCTGAAGTCTGAACCTTGAGAGAACTCAGGCTGAGTCCCTTCTCAACCCCTTCCTGTAAAAAGGCTAGGACTGTGGGAAGATGGAAATCTAGAGACAGATCCTTAGCAGTACACCATGCTACAAAGGTGGACCATATGCGATGATAGATCTTGGAAGACACAGGTTTGCGAGCTCTAAGCATCGTAGACACCACTGAAGAGGAAAACCCTTTCTTCTTTAGAATTGAGGATTCAACCTCCAAGCCATCAAATGGAGATGCTGAACATCCTCCTTCCACAGATATCCCTGAAGAAGCAGATCTGGACGTGCAGGAAGCGGGACAGGATCCGTCACAGACATGGCTAGCAGTTCCGGATACCAGGACTGACGAGGCCAATTTGGAGTGATCAGGATGACAGGACAATGCTCCACCTTCAGCTTCTGGATGACTCGGATCAACAGAGGAAGAGGAGGGAAGATGTAAGCCAGAGGAAACGTCCAAGGGATTGACAAGGCATCCACTGCCAGAGCAAGAGGGTCCCTCCACTGGGAGCAAAACACTGGCACCTTCCTGTTGTGTCTGGTTGCCATCAGATCCACTACAGGCACCCCCCACATCTGGGTGAGAAGGTGAAACACTTCTGGATGAAGCGCCCATTCTCCGCTGTCGACTGTGTGACGACTGAGAAAGATTGCCATGACGTTGTCTACGCCTGGAATGTGAACCGCTGAGATGACGGGCACATGATCTTCTGCCCAAGACAAAATGGCCTTGACCTCTAACCAGGCGGTGAGGCTTTTCGTGCCGCCTTGTCTGTTGATGTAGGCCACTGCTGTGGCATTGTCGGACTCCACTCTGACTGGACAAACTTCCAGCTGAGATTCCAAGTGCCTCATGGCAAGAAAGATGGCACAAAGTTCCAGAACATTGATGGAGAGAAGAGATTCTTCCAGACCCCATTTCCCCTGAGCACTGAAACGACCCAACACTGCCCCCCAACCCCGGAGGCTGGCATCCGTCATGACTGTGGTCCAATAGGGAACTCGAAAGGATCTCCCTTTCAGGAGATGAGACAGGTCCAACCACCACTCCAGGCTCAGCTCTACATGAGGGGGCAACGATACAGAGAGATGCTGGTGATCTGGATGAGATCTGCAAGTCTGAATCACAAACCTCTGAAGTTCCCTAGTGTGTGCCATGGCAAAAGGCACCGTCTCTATCGTGGAAATGAACTTCCCCACCAGAGAAGACAACCTTGGTACTGGAACCCTGTCCATTTCCAGGATCCTGGCCACCCGGACAGCAATCTGATGAGCCACTTCCTCCGGCAAAAACACCATGCACTGCTGAGTGTCGAACAGGAGACCCAGGAAGAGGAGCCGTTGAGATGGGACCAAGTCTGACTTGTCCAGATTCACAATCCAGCCGTGGCGATTGAGTGTCTGTATGCACAACTGCAGCTGCTGTTGAAGGATCTCCGCAGATGAGGCTTTCAGGAGCAGATCGTCCATGTAAGGAGTCACCCTGACTCCATCTCGATGAAGCACAGCAATCAAAGCTCCCAATACCCTCTGAAAGACCTGAGGAGCTGAAGTCAGACCAAAGGGAAGAGCTGAAAACTGAAAGTGGCCTTTGTGACAGGCAAATCTGAGATACCGTCTGCTCTCTGGATGAATAGGGATGTGAAGGTATGCATCCTGAAGGTCCAGGGAGGCAAGGAACTCCCCTGGAGACATTGCTGCTATCACTGAACGCAGAGATTCCTGACGAAAGTGGGAACTCACAACAAAGGAATTGAGATCCTTGAGATCCAATATAGGACGAGCACCTCCGTCCTTTTTGGCCACAACGAACAGGTTGGAATAGAATCCTGAACCTGTGTCTTCTGGTGGAACCAATTCCAGGACCTCTTTGTCCAAAAGATCCTGAATAGCGTCGTCGAACAGACGTCGTTTTGTAGGCTCCTGAGAAGGACGAGTAAAATGGAACCGAAAAGGAGGAAGGGAAGAGAAAGGGATCCTGTATCCCTCTGATACCACCTGAACAACCCAAGGGTCCGCCACAGACTCCTCCCAAACCCGGCGAAAGATGTGGAGACGTCCACCTACAGCCGGATGCGGACCCGGGTTCGGCGAGTCATGCCAAAGCAGTCTTGGAGGTCTTGGCCTTAGGGGCAACTTTGGGCTTCCAGGACTGTTTGGGCTTGGAGGAGGAGCGCGTGGAAGACGGACCTGTTTGGGACGTGGAGCGTGTCTCAGTTTGGAAAGAACGAAAGGACCGATTGCGTTTGGCTGGAAACTTCTTCTTGAACACCGATGGCAGAAGAGTACTTTTGCCACCAGTGGCCTCACTAATCATCTCCTTAAGTTCAGATCCAAACAGTAAGGACCCCTGAAAGGGCAAAGAAAGCAAGGCTTTCTTAGATGCAGTGTCAGCAGACCAAATCTTCAACCAAAGAGCACGTCTAGCTACTATGGAGGAGGTAGAGGCCCTCGCCATCATGCGCACAGCATCAAAAGCAGCATCAGCAACATAATTTTGAGCTTCTAACATATTAGCAAGAAGCTGCAACTGCTCAGACACTGCAGCATCCTGGCGAACCGCCTCAGCCAATTGCTCAGTCCAGGCCGCATTGGCCCTATTAACCCACGCCACTGCAAAAGTTGGACGCATGGCAGTGCCAACAGAGGCAAAAATGGATTTAAGGCAAATCTCTAACTTTTTGTCCGTCCAATCTTGCAGGGCCGAAGCATCAGACACAGCTAAGGCAGTAGATTTGGATAACCTAGAAATAGGAGCATCCACTTTAGGAGGATGAATCCATTTTGCCAGTTCAGTCTCAGGAAAAGGATAAAGTTTAGCAAACTTCTTGGACACAGAAGAGGATTTTTCAGGGTTCTTCCATGCGTCTGAGACTAAACGGGCAAGGGTAGGGTTAGTAGGAAAACAAACCACAGCCTTTGATGGTTTTTGGAAAACATCAGTAGGATCATGAGTAGATTCCTGAGTCAAAGGAAGGTTGAGCGTAGTAAGTACAGCTCTGATCAAACCCTCAGCCGAAACTTCAGGGTCACATTCATAAGGGTCACCGATGGACCTATTAGATTCAATAACAGTGCCTTCCTCAGCATCAGAATCTTGCAAAAGTTCTTCTTCAGAAGAATCAGACACATCAGGAGACCCCTGTGGCTTAGGCAGGGAGGTCCTGATTGAGGAGGGGGTCTGCCAGACTTGCAGAGCCCCCTGAACCTGAGAGGGAAAGAGTTGAAGAGTAGATCTGAGATCCCTAGTGGCAGCTTTAAACTCTTTTACCCAAGTTGGCTCAGTAGCATGGCTGGGAAGCCCAGGGTTGCTATCCTGACTTTCTGCACATTTTGGGCATAAATGACCTGAAAATTCTCTAGGCAGCCCAGAGGGACAAGAGGAGCAAAACGCAATGGGGGAAATGGTCACCCCAGCCTCATTGGTCTTGGGTCTAGCCCCTGACTCCAGTGGAGTAGACATGCTCACAGCGTCAGATATACACCACCTAATAAAACCACCCAGTAAAAGTGTTAAAGATTAAAGTTTCACCCCAGAAATGCCTAAAATCGGACTTATCTGGCCAGCGAAGGGTTAATCTGCTGAGAGGAGAGAAGGCTCGGTCCCTGCGTAGTATACTCGCTGAGAAAAACACCACAAAATGGCTGCCACGACGGGAGCTAATCAGAAAACGAGCGCGAAGCGCGCGCTCATGGGAAACATAGTTTTCCTCAGAAGTACCCCTAAACAGTGCCCGAAGTCCCCCCAACACACTGAATCTAGTCACCGGATGATAGAGCAGGGGAAGACCAACAAAATGAGCCCTCTCTGAAGTTGCTGTGACAAGCGGTTCCAGAGAAACGTCCCACACTGTGAAATCCCATAGAGAGTAAAGGAGCAATGGCGTCTATGCGGGAAAAAGCGCGCTTAAAGGCGCGGAACACTAAATCTTAATAAAGTATACTAAAAGTAAAAAGTACACCAAACACACTTTTGACAATGGAAAACATGAGAGAATAAGGACCCAATGCTCCAAAACCCAGGGAATACCACAAACATTGCATAATTACAAGCAATATAAATAAAAACACCCTATGAGTGCTGGAGTGCAGAAAGCAAACTCCCAAATACAAGCCCAGAGAAGGGACACTGTCGGGACAAGTGGACCTTCAGCACTCAAAGGGTGGCTCACCTTTCTGCAGGACTTCTGTCTTCAGGTTAACCATGTTAAAAGTAGATTAACCAGAGGAAAATCCCCCCAGCAGGGAAGCTGCTTGACTCAAGCTGTTCCCTCTTCAGGGCATAAGGTCCACCAGAAAATCCCTGGAAGCTGCACTAGCCACTTTGGAGAGGGCAATTCACAGCCATGGTCACCCGCCTAATGGTGGTATTCCATATTTGAAAGAAAACAATAAAAAACTAAAGTTGAATGAGAGATGTTCTCCACCTGGTGTGCACAGCACACAGGAACAAATCAATCTGGCTTGGCTCTGGCCTGAAGGCAGCTTAAGTAGGAGGGGAGGCTCCACCCCCTGCATACATTTGAATGAATGTTCCTGCCTATTAAAGGGGCGGATCGCCTCCCAGTGTACCAGTGACCTGTATTGGACGACAATGAAATAACCTTTTGAGTGTCCAAAGACAGTAACATATTAATGGACATGCATCCATCAATCAACCTTTTTGATCCAGAAGGTGGCACAAAAAAACCTGCTGAAGTCATTTCCACTTAAGCCCAATGTAAGTAAAAAAATGCTTCCTAACTCAAAAAGCCAGTTTGATTATTTTTCTGGATCAACATACAATCTGTTTTGAATCCAACTGTCTTAATCCTCAATATTGTTTTGTGCTTGAAAGGTATCCATTACTTTTTTGAAAACAACTACAGTATCTGCATAGACTGCATCCTGAGGCAATGAATTCCACACCTTTACTGCTGTTACTGAAAGAATACCAAAAACATCTTTCCTCTAGTCTAGTATTTGTTTAACTCTTTGAATAAAAGTTTCTAATTTTTTGCACTGACTTCAATTATATTTTGAAAGGTCAAAAACAGAAGACAGTGCACCATATTATGTGGAATACGCGATCAAAAAAGAAAAGTAAAATCCAAAATGGTGAAGTGAATAAAATACTGAAAACATGCCCTTTCAGGTTTCCCCATCTCACTTTCTGGGCTCTCCTCTTCAAAGCTTATGAGTAGTGTTGAGCGAGCGTGCTCGGCCGATGCTCGGATCGGCTCGAGCATCGCTCTGCTCGGCACATGGCGGTACTCGTCGAGTACCGCCATGTGCTCGCCCGCCATGTTCGGGTGGCGGGGATCTGTGCCGGAAGAGGCACAGATCTGAAGACGCTCCGCTGGACCACCAGGGACTGGAGGTACGGGGGCATTGCGGAGATGAAGGGGGACATTGTGGAAGAGGGGCATAGACTCTATGCCCCTCTTCCACAATGTCCCCCTTCATCTCCGCTATGCCCCTCTTCCACAATGTCCCCCTTCATCTCCTCTATGCCCCTCTTCCACAATGTGCCCCTTCATCTCCGCTATGCCCCTCTTCCACAATGTCCCCCTTCATCTCCTCTATGCCATAGATGAGATGAAGGGGGACATTGTGGAAGAGGGGCATAGCGGAGATGAAGGGGGACATTGTGGAAGAGGGGCATAGCGGAGATGAAGGGGGACATTGTGGAAGAGGGGCATAGCGGAGATGAAGGGGGCATAGCGGAGATGAAGGGGGACATTGCGGAGATGAAGGGGGCATTCGGAGATGAAGGGGGCATAGCGGAGATGAAGGGGGGCATTGACCAGGCACCCTCCCCTCATCAGAGCAGGGGGTGCCTGGTGTAATGCTCGTGTCGCCCCATTATATTCAATGGGGCTCGGGTGCTCGGCCGAGCACTCGAGCCTCAGGGGGTGCTCGGTCAGAGCACCCGAGCACCCGAGCATCGGGGTGCTCGCTCAACACTACTTATGAGTATCGTAATGATTACTAGATAATAATAAAAAGTTTTAAAGCAGAGAGCCCAGAAAGTGAGTCCATATCATCCAGTGAACTTCAGAGGGAAGATCATTACGGAGGTGACAGACACAGGATTGGAGAAGATGGACAGGCATATCGGAGAGGAGAAGTGGAAATTTGACACACTAGTTTCAAGGTTATGCCCCAAGAAGGGGTCTAGTAAGCGCATTTGAGATCTTAGCGCCTGCATTATCGTGAACATTTGCCATTCAACTCTCATTTGTAGTGAGACACGCCAAACTAGTAAACTAGTTATTTTATAGTCATATCCACTCACTTCCATCTACTACTCACGGCCCTTGTCCATCTCTATCATCCATTCTCACTCCTAAGATTCCTCACTATTATCACCTTCACTTTCCCATCTCAAGTTATCTTCTTATCACTTTCACGCTGTGACCCTCCTTCGCATATTGTTTTTTATATATCCATTTTGGGTATTATACAATCATCCAACTGGATTATCTATATTATCATTTTATTCCCATATATTCACTCTTTAGGCAAGTTTTCAAAATTTTATTCACTTCGCCATTTTGGATTTTACTTTTTCTTTTCTGATCGCATAATCTACACTTCTGGTGCGCTGTCTTCTGTTTTTTGTATTTTACATATATCGCTTCCGAGGTATCCCCGGGACCAGACAGCTGTAAGGAACCTCTATACATCAAATAACTCATAATGAACTGATCCAGAAAATATAGAGAAAGAGTATCAGCATCTCTCGAAAACTACAATCAAAAAGTAGAATTTTTTCAAGTAGGACACTATACCCTATTTTAAGTAATAAGACGGCCTGGTACCTATACTACAATATTTAGATTCCTATATTAAAGAAATTAACCCATCAAACACTTAAGTTAATTAGCTATATAGGAAAGTCTTGTATGCAAGATCCACTATAGACTCTTGCTTCAACATACCAGTATTCTAGGTGAATGCTTGTCTATCAGTCATTCTTTCTGTCTCTATATTTTGAAATGATAATCATCACATCACCACTTAGAAGTCTCTTTGTAAACAAACCTAGCTTGGCTGGTCTCTATCTTTATAACTGAGATTCTCAAATCCACTGCACATCTCTGCACTCTTTCTACTTCATTAATGCATTTTTAAACCTTTGAGTGCCAGAGAGGTATCCAGTGCATCACACCACATTGCAATGCATTGGATACCTCTCTGGAACTCAAATGTTTATGAAATGGTACCCAAAGCTGTACTCTATATTCTAGATGAGGCCTTAGCAAGGATTTATAGAGAGGTAGCATTATATTCCTGTGTCCTGCATCTATACCCCTTTTTATGTATAATAGTAACTGATCTATCAACAGCAGTGGGAAGCTGAATCAGGTGGGGTAGTCAAACAGTATTTGTGGGAATCTGTAACTAGAGATGGGCAGTGAAACCAGACTCAATTGTCAGACAATGAATGTGTGTTTCTGAGACTACCAGTGGGCAGTGAGACAAGGCTAGGGTGTCAGATAGTGTATGCGTGACTCTGTGGCTACCAATGGAAAAGGCTGGTATATCAGACATTGTATGTGTGGTCCTGTGACAACCAGCAGGATGTTAGATAAAGGCTGGGGTTCTAGAGTGTGCATGGTTTTGTGACTACCAGTGGACAGTAGAACAAGCTAAACATAAAGAAAAAGAAAGAAAAAAAGAAAATGTGTATATTTGGTGCACACTTGTTAAAACGATTAACTTTATTTAATAATTATAAAATATTAAGGAAACCACCAATCTCTAGGGTTATTAGTAAGGCAAAAGTCCTATAATCAAGGCATAACGTACTGAGGAAATACCCCAGTACTATGCGCATCAGCGGACTAGCCTTAATTGTCTAGCACTTCAATTCGCAATATCTGTTACAAACACTGATTCATTGTATCAAAGCAAAGCGACATAGCAAACTACTCACTTCTTGTAATGTTGCTAATTCCTCAAGCCCAGATTAAACAATCAGTATCATATGCGCTATCCAAAAGGATCACAACACACTACACCGCACAGCTGAGTGTGATATTAGCAACGTAAATCATTCAAAGACATGCTCCTTGATTATAGGACTTTTGCCTTACTAATAACCCTAGAGATTGGTGGTTTCCTTAATATTTTATAATTATTAAATAAAGTTAATCGTTTTAACAAGTGTGCACCAAATATACACATTTTCTTTTTTTCTTTCTTTTTCTTTATGTTTAGCATGTTAATTAGTGTGTGGGTAGCACCTTGGGGGGTAATTTAAGTAAGTAGTGAATTTTAAAGACAGGTGATTAGACTATATTCCCCTTTTATAAGTTTTATAGGGATTAAAAGATAGTGCGATTTTTCTTACTTTCCATTTAGCCGGACAGTAGAACAAGGCTGGGGTAGCAGACTGTGTATGTTTTACTCTGTGACTGCCAGTTGGCTCTTTACGTCCTATGGTGTGGGGCTACTCTTGAGAGTTTGCAGGCTTCCACCAACATTTTTTGTACACTCCACTTTCTGGCAGGCAGCATTTTTTTTAGTTTATGCCCACTTCATTACTTGGTTTTCTCTACTTTCAGGACCTGATGCCAGATCTTGAAAATATCACTAGAAGTCTGGTTGTACAAGATCAGTGAACATTATAAGACATGATCTTACCTTGGCAGGTCCTGAAAGGTCAGAAGGCAGACAAGTAAATGAAGTGGGCATCCACTCTAGGCAGAGGGGATGTGAGACAGAGGATTAGAAGTGGAGGAAAAGAGCATCCCTGGCAACTAGGGATACCACAGAGTTTATAACAGAAATGGTGCTACACATATGCAATAGCACAACACTTACAATTGAATTGGGGCTACACTAGTGACACCAGAGTGCTTACAATTGAAATGGAGCTAACTAGTGATACCACAGAGATTACAGTTGAAATGGTGCTACCATAGTAATGACATATAACTTACATTTGAAATGGTATTGCAGTCTTAGAATCTAAGAAAAAAAGAAAGCAAGGGAGATTCTGAGGGGAACTTGGACTGATCAACCAGAAAAGAAATCTGAGAGAAGTCTGAGGGTATTGTTTAAAGGGATAGTAATACTTCGTTTTAACTTTATTTTATTTTGTAGACATTAAAAAAACATGAATAATGATATAAGTCTTATCTCTCAAACCTTTATGGTGTATGAGATATTCACAAGCAAAGTTTCCCCCTCCCGCCCCTTTTACCTACTGTAAACAATCTCTTCTCAGATGTGGAATGCAGTCCATAGACTGGACAGATAACAGGAGGGGACACTCTTATTCCTATGAAAACAATGAAATCCCTGCCCCCCTTGGCAAGCTTTTCAGGTTTTTCCCTTATCTTAATTGAAGATTGTCCCTCTCTGCAGTCTACCTGGGCAGCTCCCTTCTGCCCTGGCTGAGAAGTGTTACATCAGTAAAAGGGGCGGGAGGGGGACACTTTGCTTGTGAATATCTCTTAAACCATAAAGGTTTGAGAGGTAAGACTTATATCATTCTTCATGTTTTTTTAATGCCTACAAAATAAAATAAAGTTAAAACGAAGTATTACTATCCCTTTAAGGGAAAAAATAAATATCCTCAGGAGGCAGGGACCACAGTATCAGTAGCACAGAAAGGCCCAGGTTGCCCATTATATGTACTGACTGGCCTCATAACATTATTTTTAAATCTCCCCTTGTGTTATAAGTGGTTGGAGAACCACATTATTTATGCACTGCCCACATTCGACAATACTTACAACATTGTTCTTAGTAGTGTGGAAAGCCACATTATTATAAGGGACACTTCCACTGTTCTATTAAGTGGCTGGAAACTGATAGCCACATTATTGCATAGTCCGTATATGACAGTGAATGGAGAACCATGTTGTCATAATACCCCCCTTATAAAGGCTTAGATAGAACCACATTATTTAAAACTCCTGTGTTTCTGCTTTAATTGCCTAGAGGGCCACATTTATTCCAAACCCCCCCCCCCCCATGTTAGTGGCTAGAGACCCACATTGTTATAAGAAACGTCAGTGTGTCCTGATTATTTAGATATATAGGCATGTTAGATTGGTGGCTAGAGCTTTATAGTGTGCTTACAGTTAGAAATAGAATTAGTTAGGTAGGTGTTTAAGTAGGATTAGCCTCATTAGGAAGGGGATTCCTATCATAGGCTTATGTATCCTGTGCCCTCAGGAAATGTAAAGTATTCCTGGTCTGGACTGAAACACCAAAGATCTCCAGCAGAAGGACCTCATCAGGGATCTTGGATCCACTAGGCCAGCGCTGTAGTAATGAGGAAGGGATTTTGGGAGGGCACAAAAGGTACCTTAAATGGTAAAGTATGCCACCAGTCAAAAATGGCCATAGTAAACAAGTAAAAGCAACATACAAGTAGCATTCTATTTCCTACATTCAGTATTACCATGTGTTTAGTGGTTACATTTTCTGTTGGTAATTCTGCGCCTCAGAGTTGAGGCGTGGAAGCCACAACAACGGTTTCAAAACCATCATTGTTTGAACAAAAAGCAGTGCAGAATACATTATACATCATAGAAATAAGATACAGAGTGCCCCCTTCGACATACTAACCACCCCCTTTGACATTTTACTTATAGTGCTCCCATGACTTTGTTTTTCCATTTAAATTCTACATTGTTTCTTCTCTGTTTTTTTCGACATGCCCTCGTATTTGTATTGCATGATTAACCGTATGAGTACCAGAGAGGTAGCAACGCATTGCAATGTGTTTGCTACCCCTCTGGTACTCAAAGGGTTCATAGGTAAGGTATGCGGCTGCATACCTTGCCTTTATATATGTAATAAATATTTTTTTTTATTACATTTTAATTGCATGTAAAAAAATAAGTTCAGACCTCAGACCGCATTGGGACCCCTCCCTAACCCCCCTAGCATCGATCACCTATCCTAACCCCCCTCGCATCGATCACCTATCCAGTAGGATAGGTGATCAATGCAGGTTACAATTGATGACTCCCTCAAGGTCTGAAATGAGTTTATATTACAAGAAAGTGCATATAACCTATGTTAAATATATGCTATATGCACTTTATGAAAAAAGCCACATATGTTGCCCAATGGATCACCTATCCACCCCCCCCCCCTAGGGGGGTGTGAGGAGGGATCCTGATGCCCACCTTGAGGTCGGAACAATATATTTAAAATAAATATAAAAAAATGCTTTAGTTAAAATGCCAGCAGTTGTCACCTGCATTGATCACCTATCCTACTGGATAGGTGATCAATGCTAGAGGGGTGTCAGGAGGGGTCCTGATGCTTCCCTTGAGGTCCGAACTATTTTTTTGACATACAATAAAAAATATAATACAAAATAACATTTATTTCACATATACAGGTAAGGTATGCAGCCACATACCTAGTTTATAAACCCTTCGCGTACCAGAGGGGTAGCAAACACATTGCAATGTGTTGCTACTCCTCTGGTACTCATAGGGTTAATCACGCAATACAAATATAATGAGGTCATGTTGAAAAAAACTGGAGAAGAAACAATGTCAAATTTAAATGGAGAAAGAAAGTCGTAGGAGCACTATAAGTCAAATTTCAAAGGGGATGTTAGAATGTTGACTGGGAGCACTATAAGTCAAATTTCAAAGGGGGTGTTAGAATGTTGACTGTGAACAATATTTGTCAAATTAAAATGGTGAAAGAAAGCACTATAAGTCGATTTTCAAACTCAGAGTTAATATGTTGAAGCGGGGTTCTCTGTATCGGATTTCCATAATGTGGGGAACTCATCTAACTCTAAACTTGATCTTTCTGTCATCAAACATCCACCTATTTCTTTGTACTTTGCCATTTAGCGTGTTTTTAGGCAGTAGTTGAATAGATGTAGACAGTGCCATTTTTGTCAATATGCCGAAATGTGCTGTCTACGCCGGTTTTGTTTCAACGTAGTTCTGCAATAGAATACTTGTAAAACACGTTTGCAAAATACACTATGCTTGTTTTCATTGTAGTGCTGGTTTTAGCGCTGGTAACAGAATCGAGACCTTGGTGTTTCTATGCTGCTCAGGGAGAGTGAGTAATAAAAAAGCAGCCTGTTACTCCGATGAATTCAACTACATACACTGCATCTGAGGGCAGTTATTAATCCTCAGTTGTTTGTTTGCTAGAATTGGTATAAAGCCAATAGATTTGTGAGTACGCACCTTTGGGGTGTTGGTGGTGACCATTGAAGTCCTGTTGATCCGAACAGGGGCACTTATGTTCTTTTCTCCCTTTTCTCTTACTACAGTCTTTCAAAATTATTTGCCAAAGAAAAAAAAGCCCCACACCTACGCATAGGAATCAGCAAAAGTTTTCGCCTCAAGAGCAAAAAGGAGAACAATTGTACTTTTTGCTGAGTGGTAGCTTTTTTGCGAAAAATGCAATTTTTCTGCATTTTTTTAGCCTAGCTTATTGCATGGAAATCAGTGGGAAGACTGGATTTCACCCTACCTCATGGCAAGTTCCCTTATTTTCCCACAGGCATTGTATAAAAATGGATGTTAGATGACCACAGCAGAGCAGTATGTTTTTGAGCAGGAAAAGACAGGTTAATTAAAAGTTGAAGCTTAGTTTAGGGAATTATGTAGGAAGGGCTTTTGTTCTCTGTTTGAGGGGAGTCTGGAGCACTCTGAGAGACAGGAAGGGAGAAAGAAGGTTGACCCCAAATACTCCAAAATTCTTTGGGACTGGGAAAAGCAGGCAGCTGTGTTCCAAATTACTTTTTGATCTGGCTGTTATTATCTGTGTGCTGGGGGAGTTTGGAGGTGTGAGAAAGGAGATTTACCCCAAATATGCTAACATTCTGTGTGACTGATTGTAAAGACAAAGGCAGCTGAGATCAAAGTTCCTTCCTGATCTGGCTGTTATTATCGCTCTGTTAGACGTGTCTGGGGGTCTAAGAAGGGAGTAAAGGAGGTTGACCCCAAATACCACAACATTCTGTGTTCCTTTCTGATCTGGCTATTATCTCTGTCTTCGGAGAGTTTGGGGAGTGATACAGAAGCAATAGGAGATTTACCTAAAATACCCCAAAATTCTGTGTGGCTGATTAAGTTCCTGATCTAACTTCCTTCCTGATCTGGCTGTTAGTATCTCTGTGTCAGACATATCTAGAGATGTGGGAAGGGAACAAAGGAGGTTTACCCAAAATATCCCAACATTTTGTGTGACTGATTGGAAAGACACATGCAGAAGTGATCCAAGTTCCTTCCTGATCTGACTGTTCTCTTTGTCCTAGGGGAGTCTGGAGGTGTGAGAAGCGAGTAAAGTAGGTTTACCCCAAACACCCCAACAATTTGTGTGACTGGAAAGACACAGACAGCTGTGATCCAATTTCCTTCCTTATCTGGCTGTTATTATCTATGTTTGATATGTATAGAGTTTTAAGAAGGGAGCAAAGGAGGATTACCCCAAGTACCCCCAATTTAATGCAACTGATCAGAAAAACACAGTCAGCTGTGATCCAAATTATTTTATTATCTGGCTTTTATTATTATCTCAATGCTGGGACAGTCTGCGGAAAGAAGTAGTTGAACAGGGTATTTTATTTGTTTTTTTTTGTTTACAGTGATAGGGACAGGGACAAACACTTAAAAAAATAATAATAATCATAATCAAAAATGTGATAGGTGACAGGGACCATGACGTGAGCTGTGTAACTGAAGCAGACTGATACAAGACTTAGCTGTGAATGTAGAGTCGAAGGCAAGACATCACACTCCATCAGTTCTATTGTGTACTTTACAGTTCAAACACACATGGTAGTTGAGTAATGTCCAGCAAAACCATAAGGGGCATGGGGGAGGGGGAAAGGAAAAGAAACAGTGCAGAGATGGGTGAGTAAAGTGGTAGTCCAAAAACTAATAAACCATGGTAGCTGCAGGATGTGCAATAAATGATGATCCTTCTCCTCCGGAGCAGGCAGTTTGTTAAAGTCCCACCAAAAGTTCCACCAGCTCCAGTACTGTTAAAAACCAACTGCTGCATCTAACAGGGAGACAAACAAGCACAAAAACACCTATCCTGAAAGTAGTAGTAAACATTTTGAATTAAAAGTAAAAATAAATTGTTTGAGACCTCTAAAAGCCTAGAGGAATATAAAATTAGTGGGAAAGAAGCAACATGTGATGCAGAGGATGATCTAATTATGACTGATGATAATGGAGATCTAGAATATATCCCTTTAAGTCCAAGCCCCACTAAAGTCCAAGTCCAAGCCCCAATTCTAAGTCCAAGCCCCACTCAGCCACACAGACTAGTGTTGAGTAACCAGCAGCAAAAACAACACAGATTATTAACATCCACAACCATAGCTATGATGCGTGCCTCTGCTGCTGCTGCTAGAAGTGCTGCACCTTTCACACCCAATAGTTGTACAATTGCATCAACATCTAGGCCCAGTAGTAGTAGTAGTAGTAGTAGTAGTAACAATCCCTCAGGATCCCCACAGTCTATGAAGTTCACAATATGGAGATACAGCACTAATGATCCAAAAGCTAAGCATGTTTCTATCTGTTGTCTGTGTAATAAGCACATGAGCAGTGGGAAAGCAGAGTTACAGCTAGGCACCTCCTCAATGAGATCCCACCTAAAGCACAACCACAGGTCTGACTGGGAGACAGTACATCTACAGGTTACAGGTGCCACAACTAGCAGCAGCAGAAGTACTCCTAAATGTTTCCATGGCTCTGTGGTACATAACTGAAGTGTTGTTGATGTGTCAGAGAGTGTGCCAAGATTTTCTGCTCCTGCTGCAGAGGATTATGACTCTGAGTTTATTTTTGGGGATGACAAAAGTTATAAAGTGCCCACACATACCGCTAGCACCTGCACAAGTGATGGCAATAAAGTTACACAATTCTTCCACTTTGTACTCACACTTACTAAGTCCTTAGAAAGAAGTATAAAAAAACCTGCACAAAAATAATGTAAAAAACCCCCTGTGGAATAGGAAATATACCAAAACTTTGGCGGTTGACATGCTGTCCTTTTCTTTTGATGAAAACAGTGGCTTTAACCCCTTAAGGACCATTGACGTACCTGGACCGTCACGCTGGTCCGGCACTTAAGAGCCAGTGATGGCCCTGGTACGTCACGTGCCTTTACTCACCAGGCTCCTGCAGGAGCATGGTGAGTAATACCATGGACTGAAGTTGATTGCTCCAAGACAGGAGCAATCTCTTTCAGTCCCTCATTCGGCGTTCCGGCACACGTGATCAGTCACGTGGGGTGGCATGTCGAACTTCCCTATCTGGTCCTTAAAGAACCACACACCCCGGGACCGTTGGTCCTTAAGGGGTTAAAGAACTGATGTCATGTGCTGCACCCTGTTGGAATAGCCCAAGCCGCAGTTATTTTTTAGGATGGTTGCGCCAATGTTTCTTAAGCAGGAAGTTAGTGATGTGGGCAAAGGGCACAGGCACTCAGCTTGTTAACAATTTCAAGTCATTTGTTATTGTAGGACTCACAGCGTATACTTTCAGCTATTTATTTCTCCACTTCAGCCCTCAGAAGATGTAATATTGTGGTGGAAAATCTTGCAGTCATAGAATAATACACAGGCAAAAAATTGTAAGTTCACACACGACATTTATTGGCAGTGGCGAAAATGTTATGTATTTTCTGTGGATGGCAATTTTTGCAAAAAACGATTTACCGCGGGTAATTTATCTGACTTTTCACCCATCCCTACCTACACACTTAGGGGATGACAGAGTGGAACCTTTGGGAGGAGTGCAGTTGTAAAAATTATTTCTGTACTTTACAGTGGCAAGAGGAAGGGGATTCAGGGGCCAGTGACAGCCATTGGGATATATGCTTTACACCCCGTTGTTACTGTGTTATTTTCAAATATTTTTTGCAATTAACTTGCAATTCTAAGGCTTTTATCACTTGAAATACCAAATAATTTCACATGGAATATTCCTAGGACACCTAAATTAATCAAGCCCTGTGTAAATGGTTTTAAATTCTTCAACATCTGGTTATTCTGGATTGCTCATCTCTTTTTAGTGCCCTGAGCACACCTTTATTAGTCCAATTAGTAACTGTCACTGTATCTGGAGAAAAAAGGAATCCTGCAATACAAGAAATTCCTGCTATGGCTTTGAAGGGTTACTATGTGCCTCTGGATATCATCCTATATTATAATTTGCTAGGATGTTTGTAAGAAGCCATCATGCGCAGTAGAGACTGCCCGAATGCATGGAATGCTGGGAGTTCTGTGCTGGGAGCATTCTGTGCTTTCAGGCAGTCTCTACAATGCATGACTGCATCGGCGGCAGTAAGCACAGCAGGACCAGCCTCTTAACCCTTTGAGTGCCAGAGGGGTACCTAAATCAGGCACCTGAAAATGCCTTTAGTGCACATAATAAGCCCTTACAGCCATTATTATAGTTCTGGTTTCCACTGTACCTTGTTAGTACATTGATTATAACAATGCCCAGACTAGTGGACACTCCTAAATGTAATTTCACTTCCACACTGCCAGTCCTTGGCACAGATGACATGAAACATCCATTTTTTGGTGTAATACATTTAGGTTATAGGCATTAGGCAGACACAGAGCACAAACAGGTCCCTTGTACCTATTTTATCCCAGAATTACATATGTACTTTCCTCCCAGTGTGAGAGCATTTGAGCAGTCTGATTTGTGCATGTACAGTGAGGGAAAAAAATATTTAATCCCCTGCTGATTTTGTACATTTGCCCACTAACAAAGAAATGATCAGTCTATAATTGCAATGGTAGGCTTATCTGAACATTGAGAGACAGAATAACAAAAAAGAAATCCAGAAAAACTCATTTCAAAACAGTTATAAATTGATTTGCATTTTACAGAGCAAAATAAGTATTTGACCCCTTTGCAAAACATGACTTAGTACTTGGTGGTAAAACCTTTGTTGGCAATCACAGAAGTCAGATATTTCTTGTAGTTGGCCACCAGGTTTGCACACATCTCAGGAGGGATTTTGTCCCACTCCTCTTTGCAGATCCTCTCCAAGTCATTAAGGTTTTGAGGCTGACGTTTGACAACTGTAACCTTCAGCTCCCTCCACAGATTTTTTTAGGGATTAAGGTCTGGAGACTGGCTAGGCCACTCCAGGACCTTAATGTGCTTCTTCTTCAGCCACTCCTTTGTTGCCATGGCCGTGTGTTTTGGGTCATTGTCATGCTGGAATAACCAATCCAAGACCCATTTTCAATGCCCTGGCTGAGGGAAGGAGGTTCTCACCCAAGATTTGACGGTACATGGCCCCGTCTATCGTCCCTTTGGTGCGGTGAAGTTGTCCCAACCCCCTAGCAGGAAAACAACCCCAAAGCATAATGTTTCCACCTCCATGTTTGACAGCGGGGAGGGTGTTCTTGGGGTCATAGGCAGCATTCCTCCTTCTCCAAACACGGCGAGTTGAGTTGATGCCAAAGAGCTTGATTTTTGTCACATTTGGCCACAACTCTTTCACCCAGTTCTCCTCTGAATCATTCAGATGTTCATTGGCAAACTTCAGACAGGCCTGTACATGTGCTTTCTTGAGCAGGGGGACCTTGCGGGAGCTGCAGGATTTCAGTCCTTCACGGTGTAGTGTGTTACCAATTGTTTTCTTGGTGAATATGGTCCCAGCTGCCTTGAGATCATTGACAAGATCCTCCCGTGTAGTTCTGGGCTGATTCCTCATCGTTCTCATGATAATTGAAACTCTATTAGGTGAAATCTTGCATGGAGCCCCAGACCGAGGGAGATTTACAGTTATTTTGTGTTTCTTACATTTGTGAATAATCGCACCAACTGTTGTCAACTTCTCACCAAGCTGCTTGTAGATGGTCTTTTAGCCCATTCCAGCCTTGTGTAGGTCTACAATCTTGTCCCTGACATCCTTGGACAGCTCTTTGGTCTTGGCCATGGTGGAGAATTTGGAATCTGATTGATTGATTGCTTCTGTGGACAGGTGTCTTTTATACAGGTAACAAGCTGAGATTATAAGCACTCCCTTTAAGAGAGTGCTCCTAATCTCAGCTTGTTACCTGTATAAAAGACACCTGGGAGCCAGAAATCTTGTTGATTGATAGGGAGTCAAATACTTATTTCACACAGTAAAATGCAAATCAATTTATAACTTTTTTGAAATGCGTTTTTCTGGATGTTTTTGTTGTTATTCTGTCCCTCACTGTTCAACTAAACCTACCATTAAAATTATAGACTGATCATTTCTTTGTCGGTGGGCAAACGTACAAAATCAGCAGGGGATCAAATATTTTTTTTTCCCTCACTGTAGGTGGGTAGTAAGCACCAGATAGGATAGTCAGACAAGCCAAAGTCATACACGGAGATGGGTAGTCAGCCAGAGCCACAGGTTTGCACCAGAAAGGATATCCACTGAAGCGATGGAATGCTGGATGCGCAGTGGATAGAGTACCAGGTCAACACCAGAGTGGGTAGTCAAACAAACCTAGGTCATACACGGAGTGGGTAGTCAGCCAGAGCCACAGGTTTGCACCAGAAAGGATATCTGAGCCAAATCAGAATGCCAAGGAGAACAGTCAGACAGAGCCACAGGTCAACACCAGAATGGATGGACAGACAAGCCGGATCATACACAGAAATCAGGAATACTAGAAAATGAACTGCTGAGAACAACAACGTAAGGATGACTGAATCAGGACTCAGTCTGCCCTTTAAACCCCTCCAGAGGAAGTAGGTAGGAGGATCAGCTAGAGGGAGGAAGTAGGTAGGAGGAGACTACAGGAAACAAACACACATAAAACAGAGGCCTGCAGCATGCTTGAAGCCTCTTGCCTGCAGATGATGCGTGGAATGATGCTGAGCGTTGCTGATGCTGCGGCGCTGGAAACAAGGTACTGTGACAGTTACTTTATGTGTGGTAACTTTAGGGAAGTTCATTGTATGGATGTACTGATTATATTGATTAGAATGTTCAGCAGAGGTAGTGAGCATTAAATTAACTAAACTGCTACATTTAAATTATGTTTGGAATATACTGAGTGTATGGTGATCAGGAGAGATAAGGATAGGGAATGCACAAATATGACAGAACAGCTCCACTGACATCTGCCCCTGTGCCCACAGTTGCCCTCAGGGGTATGCACTACCAGAGCATATGATCACTTTAGTGCATACTGGCATGCATGTGCCACTGCCATTAAGACTTTAATACCAGCTGGTCCCATATGTCTGCCCTATAGCATGGATAGGAAAAGGGAATAAAGTTACACCATATCCTCTGGGCCTTATCTATTATGTGGTCTGAGACTCTGAGTGCCAGATGGGTATCCAACGCATTGCAAAGCATGTAGCTTATTAAAAGGTGTTAGGCATGTGTAGAGTGAGATACTCGATTACAGTGCCTGCTTTAGTCTGGAATTGTATTTGTATATCCCCCCAAAGAGCAGAAAGGTGTGAGCAGTAGAGGCAATAGGTGTGGGAAGGAGGGGCCCATGTTTAGGTACAGATCATTCTGGGGACAGGTTAGAACACCAGATTTTGGGGGGAAGCATCCCAAGCTTTTTTTTTATTATTATTATAAGATTTTTATTGGGCAACACACCATATAAATGATACAGTACAGAAATACATATCGGCAAACATCAAGTATGAAATGCAAACCCTTCCAGTCAAGAAGAAGAATACATTCGGTAGATAATAGAATGAATGTAAGTGGTACACGTAATATGCCTATAAGACCAACTTCAGTAGGAACAATATTTGTAATATAGCATCGAAATCTGACTGGGCTATAGTTGCTTATAAAAGATGTGGGGATAATGGAATGTCACCTTTTCCAATCTGTAGGAGGGGGGAGGGAAAAAGGAAGGGAGAAGGAGTAAGTTCCAGAAGCTAAAGAAGAGGGGGAGAAGAGGAAAAGAAACGTATCAGAGTAGATAAGAAAAAGATAGAAAGAAAGAGTGAAAGAAAGAGAAAAATAAGGAATAAAAGAGAGAAAGAAGGAAAGAGAGAGTGGTATCTATATCCCTGTGTAGAGGGCATAGTAAGTATGGAGGAGTGACTTAATTTATAGATCAAAAGTCTCAGAAGATTTGGAGTCTACTGAGATCATCTCTAATGTCCCTGCTGAGACACTGAGCAGGCGTTGAAACCCCCCTAGTCGGTTAAGTTCTATTTTTAATAGAAAACCATTTTGTAACTAAATTAATGAAGGTCTGAGGGTCGTAGTGTCTGTGTAGCCATGTGGTGGTGGTGGTCTTAACTTTAAGCAACCAGTCTGCATACGTGGGAGGAGAGGCAGATTTCCATCGGAGTGGAATTAATAACTTAGCTGCATTAAGCATAGTCAAAAGAAAGATTCTCTGGGGGTTATGGTATGTAGACAGTCCAACTTGAAATATTTATGGAATTGACGGCACATGCGTTCCCCGACCGACCGCAGCAAGGATGGGTTCATGATATCCTTGCTGACGGGCAGAGCATTGGCTTGGGCAAACCCACTGTGGGAAAATGCGAAACCTTGCACTAAGAATTTCTGTGAATTTGTGCAATCCTTTCGGAGAGTATTTGAGCCTCCTGGTAGAACCACCTCTGCTGCTAAATGTCTTATGGAGATACAACAGGGCAGGCGCACTGTGGGCGATTATGCCATTGAATTCCGCACCTTGGCAGCAGAGGTAGGGTGGAATAACGAGGCCTTGTTGGCAGCCTTTGCCCAAGGCTTGAGTGACCAAATTAAAGATGAAATTGCAGCAAAAGATTTGCCTACTGACCTAGATGATTACTTTGAGTATGTCATTCTAATTGACTCCAGAATACGTGAGAGACTAACCGCCAAAGATCGTAAAGTACGGTTAAAAAAATAATGGGTCTAGTAGCATATTTTGCCCACCCATCCCTCCCTTGGCATCTAATCCTAGTGAACCAGTACGGGAACCAGGTGAACCTATGCAAGTAGGTTTTACTAGGCTAACCAAGGAGGAGAGACTGTATCGCAGGAAGCAAGGGCTGTGTTTGTACTGCGGTAAAAATGGGCATTTGCTAAGATCCTGCCTGGTACGTCCGGGAAACGAACACACCTAGGGTACCTTTGGGGGACAGGCCCTAGGTGGTGTCCAATCGTCCCCAGTGATTGGCACACTTAAACCCACCATACAGGTGGTACTATCTTGGGTGCAACGTTCAGTGGAGGTTCTGGCCCTGGTTGATTCTGCTGCAGCTGGGTATTTTATGGATAATACCTTTGCTGAATTACATGGGGTACCACGCATTGAAAGAGAAACCCCTCTGGCTATTGAAGCAATTGATGGTAGACCCCTGGAACCCACTCAAGTTACATTTGAAACCATGCCTTTATCCATGACTATTGGGGCTCTCCATAAAGAAGAGGAGCAGTTTCAACTAATTAACTCTCCTTACCATGCCGTAATATTGAGTTTTCCTTGGTTACAGTTGCATAATCCACAATTTGATTGGCAGAAATGCGAGATCTCCGCTTGGTCTCAGTTCTGTATTGATAAGTGCGTCACCCATCCAGTTAAGGTCTTGTGCACCTCCCCTTCACTACCTGATGTATACCAGCAGTTTTGCAATGTTTTCAGTAAGGGAGAGGCTGGCACCTTACCCAGCACAGACCATATGATTGTTGCATCGACCTATTGCCTGGAGCGGTGCCCCCTAGGGGACGCACGTACCCATTGTCTTGTGAGGAGAACCAAGCTATGGAAGAATACATTTCTGATGCCCTTAATAGAGGGATCATAAGGAAATCTACCTCCCCGGCTGGGGCCGGGTTCTTTTTCATTAAGAAAAAAAATGGCGAACTGAGACCATGCATCGACTACCGTGGGTTAAATAAACTGATAAAAGAATGGTATATGGGGCTACTACGCTTTATATCAAAACAAAATAATATCTATAAGCAGTGTGTGTTCCGATTTTACAAGTGGACTATTGTTTTTGGTTTGCAGTGCCGCCATTATCACGAGTGTTTAAATAAACTGATGGTTAAGAATGCTTATCCGATACCACTCATTACTGAGCTTTTTGACAGACTCAAGGGCTCCTCAATTTTCACCAAATTGGACTTACGGGCAGCATACAATTTGATACGTATCAGAGCCGGTGATGAGTGGAAAACTGCCTTTAACACGAGTTCTGGGCATTATGAATATCTAGTCATGCCATTTGGTCTGTGCAATGCACCCGCAGTGTTTCAAGAACTGGTCAATGACGTTCTTAGAGATATGTTACAGTCATGTGTTGTAGTCTACCTTGATGATATACTTATTCACTCCAAAGACTTGTCACAGCACATCAAGGATGTGTCTGAAGTATTATATGTGTAGTTATATATCTCATGTAATGTTTAATTGTATGTCAATTTGTTTGTAACCCCATTCTATTGTAGAGCGCTGCAGAAACTGCAGGTACTTAATAAATAGATAACAATAGGGAGAACGATAAAAGATTTCAGTGCAAATCTCACAAGGCATACCTAAGGTTGCTTGCAAGGGCTAAAACTAACATATAAGGAAGTAGAACTAAGAAAATAACAATAAAGTTACACATTCACAATAAATGAAACAATTACCATGTTTAACCGGTTATTACATCTATCCATTGAAATAAGGAAAAACAAAAAACAACATTACATTTTGAAATAATTTTCACACTGGACAGAAGTAATTTCCTTGAATGAATCATTCAACAAGACAATCTGTGACTCTTCCTTTCATTCATCTTGCACACCACTCTGGTCTTTAAAAAAACAGCAAACTTTTTTCCTGAAAGTTCAAACTAAAACAGACTCATCAGTTACTTTAACATTTTATGGAGAGCAGTTGTCAGCGACTCATCTCTCCCATAGAATGCAACAGAATAACTGATATCTGGCCTCTAGAGGCAATGTAATGTACTAATAACAATTTAAACTGTAATAACTCTATGGGAAGGAAAATCTCCCAGCAGTAGGGGTACTTTTACACATCAGGAAAAGCCCTAACATATATGTTTTTCCTAAATAAATACAGGATAGAAACTGTATCGTAGACAACTGTCTACATTAATCTGGTGTGTTCTACATTTCTTCTATATGCCAATGAGATAGCTCAGCTGGTTAATGATCCAGTTGTAGGATCTGTTTAAAACGTCAAGGTCACAGGTTATAGTACCAACACGACACGACCAACACTATCCTTCCCAGTATGTAGATAACATAAGTACCATTAAAGTGAGTAATAATAACACCTATACACCAGGCCATACTTAAAAACAAGTCCTTTCTGATAAAATACTTTGATGTTATATATAGTTTGGTCACCTGTAGAGGACACAGAGAGTTAGTATCTAGCCTTAAAGTTCAGCACAGAGTTATAAACACTAGAGGGGATCTGCCCATTGATTACTGTGACAAATATTGACATCCATGCTGGACTCTGACAAAATAGCAACAAAGCCCCAAGAAAAATACAATGCCATGTATATGTACAGATATAATCAATCTGTACATATACATGAAATCCACACTACTTTATTAGCATAACCGTGCAGCAGCTTTACCCAAGGAAATAAAATTATACTATAGCTGAAGTATTTGGGGACAGGAAGTTCTCATTCTAGTGTTTAGAACTCTTGGGTGCACAAAGATAAAACCCTTTATATTGGACTAGAACTTCCATCTTAAATTCTTCTTAGCATGGCAGAGTAAACAGAAAAGTCACCCTCCTAGTGTGTCAAATTATTAGAGGTTCTTCATATTGCTAGCCTCACCCACATTCTGAGCTGTGGGTTTGTCTAGTTCAATCCTAATGCCTCTGTACCAGCCACCCTCTCTTGATTTACAGTGACTTTTCTTCCTCATTTCTCCATCACATGGAGAAATAACCAAGGAGTCTGTGGGTTTGGGTAACCAACATTCGTTGGCACAGAGGCATCTTTTAACATAAGACTGTGTGCTCTGACTGAACAGAATCTTATACAGAAGTCTGATCCATTTTCAACTAAACATTCTCTATAGTCCCCTTCTTTATACCCCAACTTTCTGGTACTCCCAGGTGGCTACTTGCATGAGCTCCCCTGGCTTACCCTCTGAAGGTCCATTTGCTACTCTGAAATCTAAACCAGCCAATCTGAAGGTTGCCAGAAGGGTGCTGGACTTGAAACCACCCAATCAGCGCCCAGTGCATAGCCCTATACTAACAATGGGCTGATTACCATAGATTTCCATCTTCTCCCTGAGTCACTCGTTATCTCATTAGCCTGATGAACCCTGTGGAGGCAGCCATTGTTCTTATAATGTCTGCACATGCTAAGAGACGTTGCTACCTATGTGTATGTGCAGACATCTTGGTGCTTCAAGTTATATAATTCCTGAAAAGGACAATATAGATCCAGGCTCTGCACTCTCTATGGTGCTGGACATGCATTTCCCAAGATAAAACAAGGACTTGGGGAAGGAGTAGAGTAGAGCAGGGCCAACCAGTTAACAATAGAAAGCGGGATGCCAGGTTTAACCTTTATTGTGAGTAGTGCCCTTAATATATTCAGTATAAATGTGACTGATACAAATAAACACAGATCAGATACAGCTTTACGCCATGATATTTGATCTGTGTGCACCCCTCATCCACTTCCTTGCAGGGAAGCAAAAGGGACCTGTCACAACGCCTATCCCCCCACCTTACAAATTAATTTCTAGTCATCTACATACTCACAAGTCCTTCCTAGGGCTGGCAAAGTCCAGAGCATTGTTCTGTGTGTTTCAGTAAACCATTTGTTATAGGAGTGCAGGGCCAAGCTCCAGAGTACCAAATTCCTATTGTCTCCTATGAACTAGTTTAGCCAGGTGATGGGGTTTTGGTCAATCACCACTGTAAGTTGTGGCCACTACTATTTCAGATGCGTGTTGAAGAAAGTTTTAAGCCAGCAACATAAGAATCTCTCCCTGCGTGAAAAGCAAGAGATTCTTCTGTTGCTGGCTTAAAACTTTCTTCAACACGCATCTGAAATAGTAGTGGCCACAACTTTTTTATCCTCTTCCTCTCAGATATATGTAATATGTGCCATTGATGTGACAGCAGCATATGTGTAACAATGCTGGACCTGTCAAGGAGTAGATCCATGATACAGAGGAGGTATAAAAGAAAACAAACAAACCGCAATATTCACACAGGGATTGAGCTATCAGGTCTGTGTGGCCTTTGGGGCTTTAGCTGAATCAGCTGAGATTTGCAGTAAAAAAGAACAACCAGAATCAAAGTAAGACAAACCAGCAGAAAGCTGAAACAGACAGAGAGGTTCTTGAAAGTAAGACAAGATAAACTCTTTTCAATCAGCATCTGAAATAGTAGTGGCCACAACTTTTTTTTTATCCTCCTCCATTCTGCTATATCTGTGTGAAGTATCAGATTAAAGGGATAGTAATACTTTTTTTTCTTTATTTTATTTTGTAGGCATTAAAAAAACATAAAGAACGATATAAGTCTCATCTCTCAAACCTTTATGGTTTGAGAGATATTCACAAGCAAAGTTTCCCCCTCCCGCCCCTTTTACCTAGTGTAAGTCATCTCTTCTCAGATGTGGAATCTGGTTGTAAGACCAGACAGATAACAGCAGGGGACAATTTTCTTTCTATTAGAATAATGAAAACCCTGCCCCCCTTGACAAGTTTTTCAGGTTTTTCCCTTAATTAATTGAAGATTGTCCCTCTCTGCAATCTAAATGGGCACCTCCCTTCTGATCTGGCTGAACAGTGTTACATCAGCAAAAGGGGCGGGAAGGGGATACTTTATTATTGAATTACTCTTGAACTACAACTCTGACAGAATTGCAATAACACTCTCCAAAGTCCAGATACTATGCTGATTAATTAGAGCTGCTTTTATTATGAAACATTACTATCCCTTTAAGGCGGCTTACACTGGGCAGTCCCAGTTACAGCAACTAAGGGTTTCCATGCTGTTTGTGTCAGTGCTGGCCACACACATTGTTTTGTCCATGGGGTCATTGTTATTGCAGAGAATGTAGCTATCCTGCAAGCATGCTTAAACCATCTCACATGCAGTGGGACCACTCTTAGGAGCTAAATTATGTTCTTGTATATCAGATACCAGCCCATACTCTGGGAGCAAGTCAAACAGAGATGTGCAGCCTCCTATTGCTGCTGGTATGAACCTTTTACTGCTTTCTTTTTCACTATGATGTCTAGTGGGTTTTGTGGCCCTAACGTTCTCCTTCTTATTCTCTACAATGCAACACCGTCTCAATCTGTAAGCATATTATTTGATAGAATCCGATTCCTCAAAGAGATGATGCTGATTTTATAGAATCCTCGTTGTAACAAATTGATGAACCTTTGGCAGAAATTCTGTAATTTTCTGTTTAAATCAGGGGTCCATCAAAGTGGCAAGAATTAATTCCTTATTGTTTTTAATGGACACTATGCAAGAATTTAGTTCAAAGCAAGTTAACATATCCTTGACCAGCTGGTGCATGTTTGTGTTGTCATTATGGTAAGAATCCTCAGTCAAGCTCCTCTGTTTTTTTCTGCAATAAATATATCAGTGGAAGAATTTTGCTACTTCCTACCCCTACACAACTAACCAGCATGGTTTCCTCTTCAAAAGGTTTCAGCTGCTCACATACATAGCACATTAGTTGCCATTTCTGGTGACAAAGAGGCTCCCTCCAAAGCTATCCAGTTTTGTATTGTGTACTAGCTAAAGGGCCTTATTCTGCTCGTACAAAGGTTCTAGTAAGTAAAAAGTGGAATTGCGACAGGTAGGGACCTTCATTTTCATCTAGTGATGGGACACTCTTGTATGGAATATAACGATTTGCATGCACTGTAGGCTAAAATGGGCCCAGATTTTGCGGGCTACATTCATCATCCCCCCCATCCCTATCACAGTCAACAAAAAACAAACAACTAAAAAAAACCCTGTTCAACTGCTTCTTTTCCCAGACTCCCCCAGCACAGAAATAACAGCCCAGATCAGAAAGGAACTTGGATCACTGCTGTATGTGTCTTTCCAGTCAGTTACACAGAATGTGGGGGTATTTGGGGTAAACCTCCTTTGCTCCCTTCTCACACCCAGACACATCTAACATGGAGATAACAACAGCCAGATCAAGAAGGAACTCAGATCAAATCTTCCTTTGCCTTTACAATGTCACAGAAATATAGGGTTTTTGAGATAAACCTCATGTTTTCCCTTCTCATACCCCCAGATACATCTAGAACAGCCAGATTAGGAAGGAACTTCGATCACAACTGCCTGTGTCTTTCCAATCAGTCAGACAGAATGTTGGGGTATTTGGGGTACATTTCATTTGCTCCCTTCTCACAGCCCCAGACTCCCCCAGCTGAGAAATAATAACAGCCAGATCAGGAAAGAACTTGGATCACAGCTACCTTTATCTTCCCAGTCAATCACACAGGATTTTGGGGCCAACCTCCTTTCTCCCTTTCTATCCCCATGAGGGTTACCAGATTCCCCTAATACACAGAACAAATGTCCTGCTACAAGTCTCCCTAAACTAAATTTCAGCTCCACTTTATTAACCTTTCTTCTCTATCTCAAAATTTGCTGCTTCTCTTCCTCTCACAAGAATGAATGGCATTCTGACACCCATTTAATACTATGCCTGCAGGAAATAAAGGGGAACTTGCCACATGGTGGGGAGAAATTCAGTCTTTCCACTGACTTCAATAATTTAAAGAGGAAAAAAAGCAGAAAGACTGCATTTTTTGTGAAAAATTTGCAGCTCAGCAAAAAGTGCCATTCAATACCGTTATTGGCTAACTAAGTAGCTTTAAAATGCAAACTTTCCAGACCTCTCAGGTCTCTTCTTCAGGCATGTTATCTCATGCATGAGAAAGAGACCTCATTCAAGACCTCTCAGGTCTCTTCATTGGGCATGATACATACATGAGTAAGAGACCTGAGAGGTCTTGAAAGCTTGCATTCTAAATCTGCTTAGTTAGCCAATAAAAGTATCAACAACTTTATTTGCTATTGTATTTCTATGGCTAACACGGTACCGACTCTCAGCTTTTATCACCAGGGAGCCAGGGCAGTGAAAAAGCAAAGCTTTAGTGGATAGCAGAGAGCAGAACACCAGGCTAACCCTTTATAGTGAGTAGAGAGCCCTGAGTCCCTGACTATCTCTTGTATAAATGTGACTGACACACATAAACAGACATTGGTATACATTTAATTCACATAGTTTGATCCGTGTGCAGCCCCAGACACTTCCTTGTAGTAGAGCAAAATAAAGTATCCACCTAAAGATAGAAATGAGGTAGGAGCAAGAAATAAAGTTAGGAGGGGCAATAGAAAAAGTAAAGCATGAATGGAAAGGGGGAAAAGAAAGGGAGTGGAAGGGCAAGAAAAAAGAAGGGTTGTAGAAAGAAGGAAAGAAAAAGAGAAGAATGAGAGGGAGGAAGGAAAATAAAGAGTAAACATGGAAGGAGAAGACCTCTGGATGAGATGGAATGCAGAGTGGCTAATGGAAGAACAAGAAAAAAAAAGACAAAATATGGAGGTTAGGAGCTGGCGGCTGCCACCTCATGGGGTTAAGGTGCTGTAGAGACATCATATGGTCTGTTAAGGTACCAATGGTTTAGCGAAGCTCTGTAAGGTCACTGAAGTGATGGGAGCACAGAGGTGAAAACAAGTAAATGAATGGTACTTAACCCCTTGGATGTTACAGATGTCTCAAGTGCATGTTTTTTCAAAATATTGGGGACATCACAAGCATGCAAGGTGTTGACCCTTTGAGTGCCAGAAAGGTATTCAATGCATCGTGTTGCAGTGCATCAGACACCTCTCTCAATGGGTTAAATGGCTCGTCTGATGTTGTGATGGAACAGGGTGGGAAACAATTATGAAGATTTGAGTTCCATAGAAATATGAAGCTGAGTACCTTTTTTTGATACAAAGGGCATATGAATCAAAGTGTCAATGTGCTGTATTAGCATTGTTTTTGCGAATGGTTGCACAGAATTATTAAAAGTAATATTGATGAAAGTTTGAAAATAGCAACCTATGGGACCGATTGCAAATGTTTTTTACTCGGCAAATAATTTATAATTTGTGAAAATTTAGCAACATTTTGTGTTTTTTTAAAGGACAAATAAGTGACACAGCTGTTGCATATGTAAAGATCTAACAGTGCCTGTTTAACCTTCTCTACATATCAAAGAATTACTACAACAAGTTAGCAAACTTTTAACAACACATTGATTCATGTGCCCCAAAGTATTTTATTTAGATTTCTAAGCATGAAATTCCAGGTTTGTCCTTTTAATTCATTGGGCCGCAGGAAAAGTAGGCACTGCTATTTTTTTTTAAATCAAGTTGTTATGTAGAGAACATTTCTTTGCCTCAGTTGTTGAAGCTAATGATTTAATTAGCAGAGTCTTGCAACCCTAACCCCACATTTCTATATTCTCAATGCAATGGGGACTTCAATAGAATCCAATAATTTAACCCCTTAAGGACCGGGAAAATCTGAGTTTGATTTGACTTAAGGACCGGAGCAATTTTGACTTTTTTGACTATGTCTTTGTTCAACCATATTTTCTCTTTAATTCCTTTTGTGCACCCACATAAATTATATACTGTTTTTTTAAGCACAAGTAGGGCTTTCTTTTGATACCACAATAATATGAATACCTCATTGTTTAATTTGATTAAAATAGAAAAAAAGAGGAAAAAAATTGAAAAAAAACAACATTTTGCTTACATTTTTCTGTCCGGATTTGCATACTATTAGTTAATGAAAAAAAAATACCCCTAAATATATTCATTTGCTTCTCCTGAATATAAGAGTACCCCATATGCCTAGTATTTTAGTCCTTTACTCACATTTACAAGGTAAATATTACAAGATGGCTGCCGTTATTTCCAACTTGTAATTTTTCAACAATTGGCATGTGAGCATCATAGCTTAGCTGACGGTGCCAGAACCAAAAATGTCCCACAAAGGTATATGTTTCTGAAAACTACACAACATAAGGTAAATAATCAGGAGAATTTTGGAGTTTTTCATGCAGTTATTTTTCCAGAAAAAAATTTCAAAATTGTGGTAATATTTTGTTTTTTTGCAGTTTTCACACTTACATTTCAATACTACTGTTGATATCAAGCACATGATAGGTGAAGATTTTTAAAAATGCATTGTTTAGTATTCAGCTCCTTCTTCTGAGTACGGCAATACCCCATATGCATAGGTTTCTCAAGGTTTGGGAGAGCTACGGGGCCCAAATTGGAACATGCGCGTTTCCAGTTTCACACTTTGAATTTTCACAGCTTGCATCACTGGTGCCATGTCTCATTTGGGGCTGTGTAACAGTGCTCCACTCTAAGATTTCCCCCCAAAATTATATATTTTTGGAAAGTAGACACCCCAGGCTTTCATTTTATGTATGTTTTCAATTTTTTTACGTAGCCATTTTACCACCAATCGCTCGTAAATCTTGACATAAGTTAAAAAAACAGCGTTTTTCACACTTGAACTTCAATGTTGATGTGAATTTCAAGCACATGATAGGTGAAGATTTTTAAAAATGCATTGTTTAGTGTTCAGCTGCTTCTTCTGAGTACGGCAATACCCCATATGTATAGCTTTCTCATGGTTTGGGGGAGCTACGGGGGCCAAATTGGAACATGCGCGTTTCCAGGTTCACACTTTGAATCTTCACAGCTTGCGTTACTGGTGCCATGTCTCATTTGGGGCTGTGTAACAGTGCTCTTTTTTAAGATTTCCCCCCAAAAGTGTATATTTTTGGAAAGTAGACACCCCAGGCTCTCGTTTTAGGTGTGTTTTCCAATTTTATACACAGCCATTTTACCACCAATCCCTCGTAAACCATGGCGTAAGTAAAAAAAAAAAAACTGCGTTTTTCACACTTAGGGTTGGCGGCAGTATACTGGGCTGCATACAAATTGGTTTGGGAAACAATTTCACCTAAAATGTCTTCCCCCAAAAACAAATAAAAAAAATGATCATGGGTAAATCCTTCCACATCAATTTGAATCCCTGGGTTGCCTGTGAATTCTGAGATTTGTGGGCATAAATTGATACCCATTCATTAGGATCCGGAGTGGCAGGTGTTGGGGCATTTCTTTGGGCAGGTCTTTTGGCAGGTCTTTGGGCAGATCTTTTGTCAGGTGCTGGAGCAGTTGCCAGGGCAGCTCTTGGGGCAGCACTTGGGGCATTTCTTTGGTAGGTCTTTGGGCAGATCTTTTGGCAGGTGCTGGGGCAGTTGCCAGGGCAGCTCTTGGGGCAGCACTTGGGGCATTTCTTTAGGTAGGTATTTTGGTAGGTCTTTGGGCAGTTCTTTTGGCAGGTGCTGGGGCAGTTGCCAGAGCAGCTCTTGGGGCAGTGCGTCTTTTCTTGACAGAAGGCCCAGCGTCATCACTAGAGCTGCTCTCACTTTCTGAAAACTGCGCTATGTCAAAATCTGACGCGGTGTCTGTTGCCTCAGAGTCAGACGCCAAAAAGGCATATGCCTCTTCAACGCTGTACCTGCGCTGAATTTTGCCCACTAAAAAAACTTTTTTTTTTTTTATTTTCTTACGCTAACCCTAAACCTAAATCTAACCCTAAAACTTACCCTAGCCTACGTATATCCTGAACCTACCTAACCCAAGTGAACTACCTATCTAAACTGCACTTATAATATATATATATATATATTTTTTTTTTTTGGGGGGGGGGGTTGGGGGTTTTTTGTTTTTTTTCTTACGCTATCCCTAAACCTAAATCTAACCCTAAAACTTACCCTAACCTACGTATATCCTGAACCTACCTAACCCAAGTGAACTACCTATCTAAACTGCACTTATTATATATATATATTTTTTTATTTTTTTTGGGGGGGGGGTTTTGGGGTTTTTGGGGGGGGGGTTTTCTTACACTATCCCTAAACCTAAATCTAACCCTAAAACTTACCCTAACCTACGTATATCCTGAACCTACCTAACCCAATTGAACTACCTATCTAAACTGCGCTTATTATATATATATTTTTTTTTTGGGGGGGGGTTTGATTTTTTTTTTTTTTTCCCTAAACCTAAATCTATCCCTAAAACTTTCCCTAACACACGTCTACACTAAACCTACCCAACTACCTACCAAAATACCTAAACTATATTTACTATTAAAAAAAAAAAAAAAATTTAAAAAAATGTAAAAAAAATTTACAAAATTTAAAAAAAATCTAAAAAAATTCAAGGGGGATGGGGGGTGTCCCACAGATCAGAAAACACTGATCTGCAGCAAATTGATCACTCCAAGAGTGATCAGATGGGGGGGCACTTATTGATCACTGCAGAACAGTGATCAAAGGGTTAAATTTCTTTATTTAAACTTTTTTTTTACTTTTTTTTTTTACAGTAAGGCTGGAACACCATGTCTCTCTGTCTCTCTCCACCTCAGCAGTATGCAAGGTGGAGTGAGGCAGAGAGATCTGACAGGGACAGTATTTACAAATACTGTCCCTGTCATTCAGGTTTTGCAACATGTGATTCGCTTTTGAAGCGAATCGCATGTTGCAACAATGTTTCTGCCGCTTGTTACTAAGTGTCCCGATACCGGGACACTTAGTAACAAGCGGCTTGAACTCTTCCATCGCGGCCGCACCAGGACCGTCAAGGGTCATTGGATCACATTTACCCTTGACGGTCCTGGTACGTCAAGGGTCGCTAAGGGGTTAAACCAGTGGTGTTGTAACAACAGATAGCTTCATGTGACCCTCAGAGGCTTCTTGTTAAGCCCTTGGTTTTCTGTTAAAGTGGGAGATAATGTACATCTTCCACTTCACGCACACCTTATTTTCATCCCAAAAAACAACTACCCTATTTCTTTTGCCTCTTACGTTAGTCCAGCTTAACCCATTGGATGCTACAGCAGAGCAATTAATTGGAGATTTCTCTAGCACACGGCCCAGGGCACACCAAAAGTACCATGGCACCCTAGTTGGGAACCACTGTTCTAGCATCTAAGGTGTTACTCTGCTTTTATTAAACCCAGTTTTAAATGTTTAACCTCCTTAACCCCTTAAGGACCGGGAAAATCTGATGTTGTTTTCCCTTAAGGACCGGAGCAATTTTGACTTTTTTGACTATGTTTTTGTTCAACCATATTTTCTCTTTAATTCCTTTTGTACACCCACACAAGTTATATACTGTTTTTTTAAGGGCAAGTAGGGCTTTCTTTTGATACTACAATTATATGAATACCTCATTGTTTAATTTGATTAAAATAGAAAAAAAGAGGAAAAAAATAAAAAAAAATAAAAAAAAACATTTTGCTTACATTTTTCTGTCAAGATTTGCATACTATTAGTTAATGACAAAAAAATAACCCTAAATATATTCATTTGCGTCTCCTGAATATAAGAGTACCCCATATGCCTAGTAGTTCAATCCCTTCCTCACATTTACAAGGTAAATATTACAGGATGGATGCCATTATTTCCAACTTGTAATTTTTCAACAATTGGCATGTGAGCATCATAGCTTAGTTGATGGTGCCAGAACCAAAAATGTCCCACAAAGGTATATGTTTCTGAAAACTAGACAACATAAGGTAAATAATCAGGAGAATTTTGAAGTTTTTTATGCAGTTATTTTTCCAGAAAAAAATTTTCAAAATTGTGGAAAAATTTTGTTTTTTTGCAGTTTTCACACTTACATTTCAATATTACTTTTGATATCAAGCACGGGATAGTTGAAAATTTAAAAATATCCATTGTTTAGTATCCAGTCCCTTCTTATGAGTACGGCAATACCCCATATGCATAGGTTTCTCAAGGTTTGGGGGAGATATGGGGCCCAAATTAGAACATGCGCGTTTCCAGTTTCACACTTTCAGTTTTCACAGCTTGCATCACTGGTGCCATGTCTCATTTGGGGCTGTGTAACAGTGTTCCACTCTAAGATTTCCCCCCAAAAGTTTATATTTTTGGAAAGTAGACACCCCAGGCTTTCATTTTATGTATGTTTTCAAATTTTTAACGCAGCCATTTTACCACCAATCCCTCGTACATCCTGACGTAAGTTAAAAAAACAGCGTTTTCACACTTTGACTTCAATGTTGATGTGAATTTGAAGCACATGATAGGTGAAGATTTTTAAAACTACATTGTTTAGGGTTCAGCTTCTTCTTTTGAGTACAGCAATACCCCATATGCATAGATTTCTCAAGGTTTGTGGGAACTACTGGGCCCAGTAGGGAACATATGAGTTTCCTTTTACAGACATGCCATTTTTACAGCTGGTGCCTTGTCTCATTTCGGACTGTTTGGCAATGCTGCAATGAATTTTACCCCCAAATGTATATGTTGTAATAGAGTAGACAACCCTGGCTGTCATTCTATTCGCACTTTTAAAACTTTGCACTGCCACTCTATCAACAATCCCTCCCAAAACCTGCAGTAAGGCAGAGAAACACCATTTTTTCACACTTATATTTTAGTGTTGCTCTGTATTTCAATCAGATGATATTTGCAGATTTTTTAAGTGCTTTACATTAGTGGTGAGTTACATCTTCTGAGTATGGCAATGCCCCATATGCATAGGTTTGTCAGGGTTTGGGGGAACTACTGGGCCCAGTAGGGAACATGTGTGTTTCCATTATCAGAGATGGAAAAAACTTAGGGTGCTTTGCTTCCCATTTTATTTTGATAGTGTTAGATCTAAGGAGGCATGTGTTTTGAAAAATAAAAAAACAGGATATTTCAAGGGGGGAAAAGTGGCCAAATAATAAAATAAACTTCACAGCACTACTGCATTGTGCCTTCATGGTGTTGCTTGAAGCAGTCACCCATGCAGAGGCCAGGTTTGGAAGGGCAGTCAGGACAGTAAGTGGAGGTTTCTCTCCGTATTCCCTTGCTGTAGCAAACCCTGCAGCGCTTTTGTGGGTTTTTCTTTTGGGGGTTGGGGGGATTTTATAAATAAAATGTACTACCCCGGGTTTTGGTGGAATTATTTCTGTTGCCCCTTGAAACAAAAATTGGGAGCTAAGATGGGGCTGATACTGCAGAAAAGTAAGTTTTAGGGTGGGGTTTGCCAATATGAAAATCAAAAAAGAATTGTATGCTGCAGTCTGCATCATGTAAATGGCAACCTTTTTGTACCATGCCCTACACTTTCGCATGGTGAGGTACGGCTGCATGAGTTGATCACACAGATCAACTCCCCCCATGTGCTTGTTGTAGTCTCTGAAGCAGACTGGCTTTCTTAGTACCCCCCTCCTGCCACGAAGAGACTGCCACAGTTTTGTCCTCATGCATGGTGGAAAGCATGTAGACATCTTTTCTGTCCTTGAACTTAACTGCCAGCAGCTCTTGTTGGCATAAAGCTGAGGACGTCCCGGTTTCAAGTTATTTTTCTACAAGTTCTCTGGACATCTCCCTGCAAATGTGCCTGACAGTGCCACAGGCCACGGTGTCAAAATAAAAAAGTGACTTAAATAAAAGGGGGCTGGTGTAGTAGTTGTAAACATATAAATGATATCCTTTATTTAACAAGGGGTAAATCAGATCCCAAACTATCTTCCCATTTGTTCCCAGAGATTCGGGGCAACCAGGAGGGTAAAGTTGGCTGTCCTTGCCCTCGTAAATTCGAAAAGCCTGGGTATAGCCTGTGGCACTTTCACACAATTTATAAAATTTAATGCCGAATTTGGATCACTTGGAGGGGATGAATTGTTTGAAACCTAACCTGCCTTTATAGTTCATGAGGGATTCATCTATTCTTATGTGTTTTTGGGGGTATATACCTGGGCAAACTTTTCCTGCAAATAATTTATTAGGGGGCGAATTCTGAACAGTCTATCATACTGGGGGTGTTCTTTTGGGAGGCACAGGGTAATATCACTAAAGTGCATAAAGCGCAAAATCATTTTGTATCTAGTCCTGGTCATTGTTTTGGCGAATATTGGGGTATCATATATGGGCTTTTTACTCCAGTATGATCTAATACTTGGTTTTTTAACTATTCCCATTGTCATTGTAAGGGCCCAGAATTTCTTAAATTCTAAAAGGTCTGTGGGTTACCATATTTCTTGCTTGGAAATGAACGCTGATGGGTTGGCGGCAATATATTGGGCTGCATATAAATTTATTTAAGACACAATTTCCCCCAAAATTTCTTCCCCCAAAAATAAATCAAAAACTGAACATGGGTAAACCCTGCCACATCCACTTGAATTCCTGGGTTGCCTGTGAATTCAGGAATTTTTGGACATAAATTGGCTGGTGATACCCATTCATCAGCAGGAGTGGCAGTACTTGTGGCAGGTCTTGGGGCAGTTCTTGGGGCATTTCTTAGGGCAGATCTTGGGGCAGCACTTGGGGCTTTTCTTAGGGCAGCTCTTTGGGAAGGTCTCCGGGCAGCTCTTGGTGCAGTTGCTGGGGCAGCTCGTGGTGCAGTTGTTGGGGCAGCTCTTGGGGCGTCTTTTTTTCACAGAAGGCCCTGTTTCATCACTACTAGAGCTCTCACTCTAAGAAAACTGAGTGATGTCAAAGTCTGACGCAGTGTCTGTGGCTTCTGAGTCAGACGCCAAATAGGAATATGCCTCTTCTAACGTATACCTCCTCTGCATCATATACACCTACTCTAAACTAAATAAATGACTAACTTCTATAACTAACTATACCTAACTCTCACCCCAAAGGTCACTATTTCTATGATCATTTTTTTTTAAATATTTTTTTTTCCCTATTCTACTCCTAAACCTAAATCTATCACTAAGCCTTACCCTAACACACGTATTCCCCTAACCTACCCAACCCATCTACCTATCTAAACTAGCTTATAATATAGAATAAAGTTTTTAATAAAAGTTTTTTTTATTTTTTTATTTTTTCTTCCTTACACTACTCCTAAACTTAAATCTATCCCTAAGCCTTACCCTAACACACGTAGTACCATGAACCTACCCAAACCAACTACCTATCTAAACTAACTTATAATATAGAATAATTTTTTTTAAAAAATAAACTTTTTGGGGGGATTTTTTTTCCCCTACGCTACCCCTAAACCTAAATCTAACCCTAAACCTTACCCTAACCCACGTATACCCTGAACCTACCTAACCCAAGTGAACTACCTATCTAAACTATTTTTTGGGTTTTTTTTTTTTTGTTTTTTCTTTTCCCTAAACCTAAATCTAACCCTAAATCTTTCCCTAACACACATCTACACTAAACCTACCCACCTACCTACCTAAACTACCTAAACTATATTTTTAAATCAATTTTTATTAAAAAAAAAAAAAAAGTAAAAAAAAATGTAAAAAAAATTCAAATAATACAAGGGGGATGGGGGGTGTCCCACAGATCAGCAAACGCTGATCTGCAGCAAATTGATCATTCCAAAAGTGATCAAATGGGGGGGAACTTATTGATCACTGCAAACCAGTGATCAAATGGTTAATTTTCATTTTGTTTTTGTACTTTTTTCCCACAGGAACACTCAGATATGCTGGAACACGATCTGGCACAATCTCTCTCTGTCTCTCTCCACCTCAGCAGTGTGCAACATGGAGGGAGGCAGAGATATATGACAGGGGCAGTATTTACAAATACTGTCCCTGTCATTCAGCGTTTGCAACATGTGATTCGCTCATCAAGCGAATCGCATGTTGCAACAAACTTTCTACTGGTTGTTACTAAGTGTCCCGGTACCGGGGCACTTAGTAACAAGCAGCACGCGCTCTCCCATAGCTCCGTGTGGCTGCGATGGGAGAGTTTAACTCATGACGGAGCGGTCTCTCTCAGTACCCAGAGCGGCGAGCCGGTACGCATCACAGGTCACATGTACCGGCACGTTGGAAACATCAAATGGTCCTTAAGGGAATGTTAGTTCCCAGGACCATAGTCGTTAAGGGGTTAAACAGTTTTAGGAGTTAACCAGGTGTTACTGTACCTGTTTATTTGATAAAGAATAAATTGCCAGGTGTAGAGCAGTAAAGTATTTGAATTATTTAAGACTGCTTTTGTTTGCCAGTGTTTTAAGTTTTTCTTGTGTCTGTACAAAGAAATAATTTTTATTTATATGACACTTTCCTTTTTCTAGTCAGTCAGTCTATACCATCTGTTTCAATGGTTCTTGAGAGTTCTGTGATATAGTAGGAAAAGGCTGGGGCTTGGTATATAAAAACATCTCCTGTTTGCAGTGGACTAGGGGTGGGTGAAAGGTCCTGTTGGGTTCCTGTGAAAAAATCCATGAAAACCACATGGTTGCCACTTTTTCCTGGAAAAATCCGCTTTAAACGAAGCCCTTAAAATGTTCACAGTTTCTGCCTATTGCCAAATTGTTTTCATTATTTTTTCAATGGCTACAACCTTTTCACTCCTTAACTTACATGTACTTTGCATTTTCGCACCAAAACACGTGATGTTTCCAGGAAGTGAAACACAACACAAGCAGAGAGAGAGAGAGTTAGGCTGTTTTTAAGTGCTCTGTTTAGAAAAATTTAGGCAGCAGAGGCTAATAGTGTGTGCCATCACTATGAACACCAGAATTACAAAGTAAAGGAGGAGCTGGAAGGAC
Organism: Rhinophrynus dorsalis; assembly: GCA_037306005.1. NCBI lineage: Eukaryota > Metazoa > Chordata > Amphibia > Anura > Rhinophrynidae > Rhinophrynus > Rhinophrynus dorsalis. Next base: position 325,066,850 of record CM074724.1, on the reverse strand, counting down.
AGTTATGCATCCAGTGAGTCTAAGGAGGAGGGGAAAGTGACCATTACCAGCATTGAAGGGTCTGGAAGCCCTAATTGCCCATACCCAATAATGCCAAGTCCCCCTAAATTGTCCCTTGGGATCTTGGGGATAATAGTGTCATAGGCACTGTCACACAAAAAAGTGGATAGTAGTGTGAGCAGGACAGGTTAGCTACCTGTGCCTGCTGCTAGTACTGCCAGTGTGACAGAAGGGAACCCTAAGTCACGCTTGCCATCCCCAAGCAGTACCACTACTACTACTACCACGCAGCAGCTAGAAAGTGTTGGGGTTGAGACAGGGGGTGACATTGATGGAATTGAATTAGCTGGTGGAGAGGCTAGTCTGACCACAGTAGATCCTCCTGCCAGGGCATCTTGTGGCCTGGGGGCAAATACAATCAAGTGGTCCATTTCAAATATCATTCCAGCCCACTGTCCCAGCCCATCCCCTTTTGTTCATTTTAAACTTGTCTTTAATGCTGTGAAGTAAGGCAAATGATACCACAGAGCTTACAACTGGAATGGGGCTACACTAGTGATAATACAGAGCATACAGTTCAAATGGAGTTACACTAGAGATAACATAAAGCTTACAATTGAATGGAAGCTAGACTAGTGATACCACAGAGCTTACAATTTAAAGCTACACCAGTGATGCCATAGAGCTTACAATGGCAATGGGTTATGCTACTAGAGGTAACACTAACTCAGTGGTATCACTAGTGCAGCTCCGTTTAAGTTGTAAGCTCTGTGGTATCACTATTGTAGCTCCATTTCAATTGGAAGCTCTGTGGTATCACTAGTGTAGCTCCATTTACAGCAGCAAGAAGGAGACTGAGTGAGGCAGTGGCCTACCAGCCCAGACCTATGACCAGCCCAGGGGGCAATTGCCCCTCTGCCCCCCAGGCCAGCCCTCCCCTGCCTCCTGCTAAGGTGGAAGGGGAAGCCGAGCAGCCAAACTAGCTGTCAAGGGAGCTCACAACATCCTCCTGACACTATGATTCCCCTTCCCCCGGCATTGTTCCTTTGTGACATGATACTGAGGAAGGCACAACTGGCAGCTAGCAGCAGTAATACCATCAGCACAGATGAGTTGCCTGTGCCTGCTGCTAATGCTTCCAGTCTGCCCTCTTCAGCTCATGAGATGGCAAGTGTGACAATAGGGGACCTTCTGTCACATTTGTCATCATCATCAACCAGTGAGACTCTAAGAGCAGCAGCAGCAAGGAGGTGGTCTGTGGCACACCAGACTGCTCCTCAGTATCCTGCTGCCCCTGCAACTCAGCAGCAGCAGGAATAAGAGCAGAAACAAACAACGTACATTCCAAAAGCTCACTGGTGTTGATGGTGGTGATGCCCATCCCTCTCTCCAATTCCTTCACAGTTTGAGCTAAAAGGGCCATTAACGTCTTTTCCACCCCAGCTTCTCCACCAACAGTCCCTCCTTGCTGCTGCTGCTCTATTACAGATGTCTCACCAGTTGGAGGATGTGATGAGAAATGTGACAGAGGTTTCCCTAATTTCACACTTACCTTTTCTTGTTGTACCTGAAGAAGGCAGACTTGCAGCACTAGCAGCAGGTACAGACAGCTGATTTATGCTCATGGTGGTGGTGATATTATTTCTGCTAGGCAACAATTCTGCCTTCTTCAGGATCATGTTCCACCTGGACAATGAGTGTGTGTGGGGGGGTGACTCCCAGGGTCAGGGGAATGTTGTGGGCTCCCTTGACCTCTAGTCTGGCTGCTCTTCATTACTTCCCCCCCACCACTCCACAAAATGCTAGTCCCACCAGCTTCTTCACCATCACTGCTACTACTACTAACACCAACCACTTCAGTTTCAGTCCTCACTAGTTATATGATCATCCCCTCCCTCACTCCTAACACTCTGTGTAAGCACTAGTACTACTATTTGTTGCACTCAGATGCGCCTGGTTCTCTGGGATACGGAGAAGCCGCAGGAGGGGTTTATTGTGTAATTTTTAAAAGTGGCTGAGGATTCTTCATTTGAGTGTATTCCCTTGAGAAAGTAATCCAGCATTACGAAACGCATAGGGAGATTGTACTATATGTGTATGTTGATTTTATGATATATCAAGTTTAGCCTGTATTTTTTAATAAATGTATATACTCGTTTGGAGCCTCTAATAGTCTTCATACTTGCTTTCTCTTCGTGGTATGAGGACCTGTGACAATTGCTTAGTATATTTTGTCTGGAATATTGTTACCACACGGATTTGGAGAGTCGAGGTATATTCCTAGGCGATGGTTTCTGAAGAATACCCTGCAGGTACCTGGGAGATGGTGAAGAGTGACCATGACTGGAGGTCAGACCCAGTCAATAAGAACTAACCTAGAGGCAGATTCAGCTTCTTGTAAATGTGAGTACCCTGCGAGGGGATTTATTATATCTTGATGAGGAAGATCTAGCATACTACACTTAGAGTGGATTGCGCTGTTCCTTTTGTTTGTCTTTTGCATGTACTTCAAAGAACCTGTTTGGCATCTTGAGAACAAGCTGCATTTCTGAATCCTAGGTATAGAGAACAATTCAAGATGTAGGGGACTCTCCTTCCCTGATTTATGGGACTCCATATTCTTGATACTATTTGAACCTTGACATATCTTTATGTGTTTATAACAACTGTTTGGTGTATTTTATATAGTTAAGTTTGACAGTCATATTTCTGAAGTGAGCTCTGAGTTGTTGTGTTCTGGATGTCTAAAATACACATCAGTGGAGAGCTTTGAAATATGGAGAAATTTCACATTTGAAAACTTATGAAATATGGCAAACTTTGCTCCAGGTCTGAGGGCTGTATAGAGAGCTATGACCCACCCACAATCCACCAATCTCAGGAAGGAGAATTTGCTACTGCAAGTTCCAGCAGTATAACCAGCTATCAACCCTTAGCAAAACATATAAACATGCCTTTATAGTTTAAAAATGGCCCAGTAAGTCATACTTTGATGTTCCAATAAGTCATTTTTAAATGAGACACTGAAAAATTGTAAATCTACCAAAAGCATGATGAAAGCAGGGTGATGTAAGTGTATTTAATGATTAATTATATAGATAAGATAGAGAAGACAGTTTATTGTATACAATGACATAGATTTGGGCCAATTCACCACAATATTGCTAAACACGACCCTTATAAAACCTTATAATATCTCCCTAAAGATATTCTGGGACAAGCCGATTGCACTATAGGGGACAAATAGATTTCCAAAATTCTCACTGATTTAAATGAGGCTTTCAATGGAGCTTTTAACCACTTGAATGCTAGAGAATATATATGTCTATCTGAGATTATTTGCTAATGGGAAGTTTTTTTTACACATATACCTTATAAACTGTATCACGTAATGTCCTTTATACTTCCATTAAGAATATGTTATACCTGACTTTAATGTTTTATCACTAAAACTGCCTTTTACTTAAACCCTTTGAGTGACAGAGGGGTGTCCAAGTCATTGCTTTGCAATGCGTTGGAATCCTTCTAGCACTCAAAGTATTAAGCAGATTTCTTTCTGTATATGTTGTGACACAATTGTTATTTGGACCATTTCTATTTACATATATCCTTATGTTGCTTTGTGGCAATTTTACAGACACTTTCATTAGTACCCTAGTTTTATACATCACCCCCATATAGTCTTATACAGTAAACTGGAGCAACATTAAGGCAAAAGAGTTGCACCATAAAGGACAAATAAAGATTCCCCAGGGAAAGTTCACCTTTACTCTCATCAATAAAGCATACACAATCACAATGAGGCTGGTACTAAAAAGAAGAGGAAAAGCAACAACCCCATAATGATGAACGAATAAAAAATAGCTTTGATTTAAGTGGGGGTTTAACCCATTTAATGCTACAGTTGAAGAGGTTGAGCATCCCTCTGGTCCTTAAAGGTTTACTATGTAAAATAAACATTCATGTTGGATGTATAGTTATCATTCACTGATAATGCCTTTGTTAGCATTGTTTATGCTAAATAAATATTATTATATTTTATGTATTATTTTGAAAAATGGAGCCCTGGACGAATTAACCACTACAATTATATCTTGTCACCCATCTCATGTGGTGACACCTACAAGCCTCTGAAGCCCCATCTCTCTGCCCACACCACCAAAGAGACTGAGGACCTCCCAAGCACTTCTCTAGTGAGGTGTCACAGCAAATGATTTACACAGGATAGTGATGTTACATGTATATGACTCCATTTCATTTTTAGGTGTTAATGCTCTTTAAGAAACTGCTACTAAAATCTTTTCTTAAAAAGAGAAATAGCTTAGCACTCTGAATAACACCACCCCATGTGTGCTTATATGCAACCTATAAAAATATCTCAAGTATTACAGTACTAAAAATGATCTGGGGTTATATATTAAAATTTGCAGTATTTCATGATACCATGTGTAAAACTTCTCTTCTAGGGCTCAATACAATAAGGCATATGGCTGTTGGTAAGGCAAAAGGCATTACCAACTGTTAGCCATGGCTGAGAAGGAGAACAGCTATGCAATAAGCCATCTACCAGAATGTCCAAAGAGCACAGGCCAAAAATATACAAGTAGCTTCAAAATGTGCTTTCCACCTTTTTTAACCTCACCGTACATTCATTTCAGTGCCAAAACAACGACAGTTACATCAACTTCAAAGGAAACAAGAAAACAGTTGACGTTATCTAGCAACGCTAAACATTATCAAGACACGTTCAAACTCACAGACAATCAAAACACACCAAAAGTAACAAGTACATTCAAATACACCTATTTATACCCCAAAATAAGTGACACACCTTGCATGTGCTTTGAGTTCCAGGGAGCTAGAGCACAGGGCCCAGGAGCGGAGGATATCAATAGAAAGAGAAAGAGATAGGAAGATACACTGGAGAGAGGTAGACTGAGTTTGGAGCAGAGAGCATTAATATCTACACATAATACACTTTGGCAGACATTGCACACACACACATACACACACACAAACACACATATCTTTTATTTTCAGACACACAACACATCTTTATCTTTTACTTATACAGTGCAATTCAGTGAGTGCAAGGGAGTGACAGAGAGTGATTGTGATTGAGTGTGTCTGTGAGTGCCTGAGTGTGAGTTGGTGTGAGATGGCAGGGAGAAGAGTGGAGGCTAGAGAGATGGGGAAAGGTGCAAGAGAGGAGGAAGGAGAGCAGGGCATGCCCAGTCTTGGAAGGAGAAGAAGAGGAGCTGGGCGGAGAGGTACCCAGCTAGGGACAGGTATACTGTAGACAGGGACAAAACTGGCAGTGGGAGGAGGGGTGGATGTCTGAGGCCAACATACAAAGCCAGGGTCATCGCAGGCAGGGCCTGAACCCCAAACCACCTCACAGAGTTCCAACATGTCCGAGGCTGGTGCGGAGAAAGACAGATATCAGGGCCCCATCTACTCGCACAAGGAGAATATGGTCCTTATGCAGAGGGTCATTGAGAAGGAGCACATTATGTTCTCCATGGAGAAGGCCACTGGGATTGGTGCTCAGAAGATTGCCTAGTGCCAGGTCCTCACCAATGCCAACGCAGTGTCCAGGTGTAAGCAGACAACCGAGTACAGTAAGACGCACTGGACCAATTGTAAAAGGCAAGTCAAGAACAAGATGGGAGACCTTGCTATGCAAGCAAGAGGCCACTCAGCTACAAACACAGTGGCCTTATAGGTGAGCCACATCTCCCTCAACCACTCTCTTAATTTACACCACCAGCACAGAGTGAACAAGGGGAACAACTATCTGTGGCCAGTGAGGAGTTGATAGATGTGGTGGGGGCACAACCATCATCTTCACATTCCTAACATGCTGGCCCCCTGACCCCTGCTGCTCAACACTCCTCACCACCAGTTGCAGCATCTAACCCACATCCAGACCGTAAGGAAAACAATGGCCAACAGACAAAGCAAGAGCAAGGAAGAGAAGCATCCCCAGCACCTCCAAGTTCACCATCCACACCCTCCTCTTCTACCACATGTGCATCAATGTTCAGTCTGAATCAGGAGTTCATCAGCATCCAGAGGAGGCTGCTGAGGGAGGACAAATGCTACTCCAGGAGGTGTCAGCAACACATGGAGAGAACCACAGCCACCATGTTCATGTCATTGCATTGGATACCCCTCTATCACTTCAAAGGATTTATGGTTGATATGGTTATGTTCAACTCAATATTTTTTTTTTGGTGTTAGTTAACCTCAGGAATTCAATGGACATAGGCAATTGGGTGTACCAGTGTTCGCTGGGGGATGGTTGATATCCTTTAAGTGGCAATGTTATGATGGCTCAAGAGCAAGTCCAGATGTCAGTTGAATTCACAGCCACCATTATAACAAGGCATGTCAGCTGCATGTGTTCATTAGGGTGCCAGCTATGTGGTTGTGTTGGTGAAGCAGGAAAGTTCAAGGTTGGAGGCTCATGTGCATCTCAGTCATTCTGTGGAGTGAAACATCATTATATCTTGTGTTTGAATATGTTTACACACATTCCCAATGCCTAACCATGGTCATCCATGCATTGTGGTTGATTCATGTGTTGTACTCACAAGTAAAGTAATCACTGATGAGCCTGTGTCTCCTCGTCCTCTGGCTGGGGAACAGGCACCACCGCAAAGGATTCTGGCTCCAGATACTCAAATATAGGTGTGTCCACAGCGATATTGTTGTTCACAAACCCAAAAGCCATTCTACTGTATAGGTTCCATTCTCAAAGTCCTGGTAGACGGGGGTGTTGCTCAGCAGCAGTCATCAGGTATGGAGTGACCAATGGGAAGGTGTGTGTTGTTCAGGTGAGTGTATGCCGGTGTGGCTCTTGTTGTTTGTAGTAATTTCTGTTTACCTGTCAGCTGCGTGTGGGACATGTACCGATGCACCTTGGTGTCCATTGGGTATTGATGTTGCGCAGGATGATTTTGGGATGCTTAACAATTGCCAGGTGTGCATATTGTGTTGTGTGGAAATATGTGTTGGTATGTGTTACACCCAGGTATGCAGGGGGTCTCATGTCAGAGATTGTTTGGGGTTGATTTGCGAACCCCTTGTCCATGGTTTATTTTGTTTGTCCAGGACTTCTTTATAGGGCATGCACATTTGCAAGGTAGTTACTTTGCCGTTGTTGTCATTGTGCTATGTGCTAGGTGTTGTGTGAACTGTTGTTTCCATGCTTAGATTTGTTCATTGGTGGGTTTTTTCCTTCTCTCTGTGCTGTATGCCAAAAATATTAGCGCTGAATTTCTGCTGGTAAATGTATCAGTTTAATGGGCATTGGCACTGACCACACAGAAATGAATCACTCATGAGTAGAGGTGTTCCGTTGATCTCAATGGACGATAAATTAGTGGCCGTTCTCATTTTTCTTTTTATGTTAGCAGTTGACAGCACAGGTTATTGGATGGCTTATTGTGCGTGTAAAACTGCATTCAGCAATTTTTTTTTTTACTGGTGGTTATTGAATGGAGCCCCTAGTCTTACACATGTTCTTTGATCTGCCATTACCTTTTCCAGGGCTCCCTGACTCCAAATATCATAGAAATCCTGATTGGTCTTTGATACACAAAAGTCCTGTATTGTCTGAAAGTAGACTGAGATAAGGTTACAGCTTTTCTGAATTGAAGAGCAATGGGTACTGATCTAAATGCCTAAGCTCTTATTTCCCATATAAAACTTCAAAAGCAAAATTAACCAAATGGAATCTATGGTGCAAAGTTTATACAAGAATTAAAATGCAGGTTACAGATTAGATGTAAAGGATGTAACATAATGTAACTTATTTATATATATAATCTGTAAAAATTAGTTACTTTATGTTACATCCTTTACATCTAATCTGTAACCTGCATTTTAATTCTTGTATAAACTGTGCACCATAGATTCCATTTGGTTAATTTTGCTTCTGCAGTTTTAGAAGTATGTAACCCAAGGTCATTTTCAGGTGTTAGGGATACAGTTGAGTTCTGACAGTCCAATAAAGCAGGGGCTCTTAAAATACGTATGTGCAAGTGGGAAGGGAAACACGGCTTTGTTGGCAGACAGCGTATGTGGTTCTGTTCTACCAGTCTACAGTGGCACAGGGAACTATTTGACTGCCATTTGGAATCAGGAAGGAATTTTTGTACACATTTGGAACGTAATTGGAAATGTCTTCAATGGGTTTATCTCTGTCCCTACTGGTGTAGATGGTCCGTACCAGAATTGTTCCACTTTGCATTTATATGTAAGGCCTATTGAGTAATTTCACACAGTGCAATTTTACTTTCTGTTTGATTGTGCTTGTAATAAGCACTAAAATGTATGAAAATAATATTATCAGATATTATATCTCTTACGCTATACATTTTAGCCTATTATTATAATACTAACTTACTGGAACCAATTTGCATCCTCATACATTTAATATTGATACAATTCTAACCGCTAAGATGATTGCTACAGCGGCCTCCAGCAAAAGGCATGTTTATTAAAGTTTCGCAGGGATTTTATTCGAAACAAAAGGATTCTGTCACAGCAAAGATATAGAGAACTACTGCTCTATTGGCTCTTGTAGCTCTATAAAGCATGTACTCAGTCAGTTTTTTCCTGTACTTTCAAGTGGGCATCATGTGTACATATCACAGGATCATTCTATGACTCACCTGGGGACTTTGCATCAGGAATGTGCCCCAGGTCACAGTAAAACTCTAGGAGCTGACAAGTCACTCAGGAATGGGTTTGTTCCCATGGGTTCTTCTGTAAGTGTTCTAGTGACTCTGGAATGTCTAAATGACTCAGGACTAGCGTTTCTCAAAATATGTCATCTGGGTACACCAAAAGGTCAACTTTTGACGATATCTCTGCTTAATTATAGATGAGTAATCAGTGGCTCTATCATTTGATTGGGATACCTGTGTGTCAGGATTTTCCTGCTCACCCTTCTGGCATGTTTGGTTTTTCCATTTGCACCTATTTTGGTCTGCCTCTGTCAGGATTCTCCTGTTCACCCTTCTGGCCTGTCTCTATCCGGTTTTTCCATTTGCATCTATTTTTGACTGGGACAAACAAAAAACATTACAGGGAATACATAATCATTACCCAAATTCCCATTTATATAAATTGGATTTATACCACTTGGGTGCTAAAGAGGTATCTGCTACATTGAAAAACAATGCATTAGAAATTTCTCTAGCATTCAGTTGGTTAAAAGGAAAGGTATTTGGGATTATTATTATTTCTAATGACTTAAATATAATAAAGCTGTGGGGAATGCAAGCCGGGCACTGGGTTGTATAGCTAGGGTCATTAGTAGCAGGAAAAGGAAGGGGTCTTGCCACTCTATAGCTCTCTAGTTAGACCTCACCTAGAGTATTGTATACAGTACTAGAGACCCCATCTCCAGAAGTAAATAGGTACTCTAGAGAAAATTTAGAGAAGGGCTACTAAAATGGTGACTGGTTTACAGGAAAAGAAATATCAGGATAGACTAAATGATCTGAACATGTATAGCTTGGAGGAGAGAAGAGAAAGAGAGGGGGATATGATAGAAACATTCCAGTATATAAAGGGATTCAACAAAGTGCAAGAGGGAAGTACATTTCAAAGGAGTAAAAATGTTAGGACAAGAGGCCATAGTCTAAAACTAGAGGGACACAGGTTTAGACATAATGTAAGAAAGTTTTACTTCACTGAGAGGGTAGTAGATAAGTGGAATAGCCTACCAGCAGAAGTGGTAGAAGTTAATACAGTGACAGAATTTAAGCATGCATGGGATAGGCATAATGCTGTCCTTAACGTAAGAAAAGACCAAGGGCCAAAAAAGGTTTGAGGTCCAGATCGTTCTTATCTGCTGTCAAATTCTGTGTTTCTATTGGAAAAAGTAGGATTTTTTTTATATATTGCCTATGGTTGGTTTTCCCTAGAATGACTCTATGACTCTATATTCACCCCTCCCCAAATCTTATTTTTCTAATTTTCCACAATGTCAATTGCCTGCTGAACTCAGTGGGCTCGATACTATTAGCCCCTGTATTTTTATAACAAGCGGTAGTGGTTTTGCCAGCATAGTTTACAATTCTATAAACTGTGCTGTCAACACCAAAAACCGTGTAAAAAATGTTCAACGGTTGTACAATTCTCACCCTTTGAGCATCACTTAAAAATACTTGCCTTTGCTATCCTATTACAGGAGGTGGCTTCACCCTGTATTCAGGACTGTACTTTTCATGGCACAAATCCTGCACCACAAGGAGGCAGATGCAGAGTCCAAAACACGTGGTGAAAACCACCGGTATGTGTTGGAAAACGGGTTTCCAACACATACTTTTGGTTGAAACAGAGAAAAAGATTAACCCTATGAGTGCCTGTGGGGTATGCAACACATTATACAGAGTTGCATACCCCACTGGCACTCATATGGCTAATCTAGAAACAGTTTGCACACTTGCCAACAAATAAAAACTTACCAGTAATCCTGATGTTGAGCGGGGTCACGGCCATCTTCTTCTACTTTTCTTTCTTCTTCTCTTGTGTCTTCTTTTCTTCTTTCTTGCTGTTATGCCTCACATAAGCAGGTGCCTCTTAAAAACATTTTTTCTGCTGCTATATAAATGTCATTAGGGGGATGTACTATTATAATACCTTTCTAAAAGAGGAGAAAGTATACATTTTTGTGGTGTGCCTGACTAACACCTACAGTATATACCAAGTTATCAAATCTGAAAAGTCTCCTATTCAATGGGGGAGTATATGAGTGTTTTGGGAGATTTCCAATCGATATGTGCTCTCTGGGGACCTTTTCATCAAGCAGTGCTGTACATATAAGAGGTCATCCAATGAGATTCAATGAAAGGGGAGTTCAGCTTGAGCAAAGGAAAGGGTTCATTACTGTAAGACCAGTAAAACATGGAATTTACTGTCTAACCAGTTGGTATATGCAGAAACCTTAAGACTACCATGTGACTATCCAAGAAAGTTTTAGACTCAATATTTAGCAGCTCAGTATAAATAATGTTATAAGATTTAAAGGGTTGATCTCGATGAACGTATGTCTTTTTTTCAACATCAATAACTTTGTAAATGCATAATTATGTACCCTATTTTAAAATCTGAAATGTTTAGACTGTGTAGAATATAATGGCCCCTTAGTTCTTAAAGAAAATGTATATGTAGAATGTGTGACCTACATTAAAGCCAACGATTATAGGAAAAGAGAATAAGAGCCAAATTAATACACTAATTTTAGAAGCCCAATAGAAGTCCTACATTTATATATAGTTAAGTTTGAATGACGCTTCCTTGAATTTTAGTTTTTTTGGCCATAATTTCTGATTACTACAGTGAAATTAGCTGAAATGTTGGCAGTCCTTTCAAACTCTGCATGTTTCATAAAAATTGGTTGTGTAGATTTTGAGTACATAATTGCTTAAAAATATATATTTTTTTCTATTTGGTGCTATGAAAAAATGTTGTCAGACATACAGCCCAAACTAGCCAATGGATTCTCGCCATAATTGAAGGGGAGAATGGCCCTGATGATTACTGAGTGCTTTTTCCTAAAGCTAGCAAATCAGATCAGTATAAGTGGAGATATTAACACAGTAAAAAAAAAAAAAAGAGAGAATTTATAGCCATAAAGTAATTGGTGCATATGCTCAGTTGAGAGCATGTTACAATAGGTAGGGTTATTTAGGTTATGGTTGGCTGCCATCTACTACTGATTAATGGAATTGTTCTCTGAGGTGTTTACAGTCACATCCCTCACTTAATTTTTCTACACTAAGTCATAGACCCTAACATACACTGCTGACATCTCAACCTATTTTCACTGGTCAATGGTAGTCACTGACCTCAACATACACTGTCACATTGTGATACCACTCTAGCATTTAATGGGTTAAAGCAATAGGACCTTTTATTTGATTCCTGTGGCTTGTTCTAGAACTGCACAAGTTTAAGAAAAAAGTTATGCATGTGTGGAGCAAATAAACTGCAACAATCTAGAAAAAATTTAGAAATTCAATGGCAAGAAAACTTTCAATAAAGCCACAGTTAAGATATCACTCAAATGCACAAATACAGGATTCACTCTTCCAGACTGAGTGCCAGAGGGGTATCCAATGCATTGCTTAGCATTCAAAGGGTTACTTCAATTCCCCCATGTGGTTTGTTCATGACAGACATTAAAAATGACATCCGTGTGTCTGATAAGGTTATTTTGATAGTATTGATCTTTGTGATGGCATGGAATTAAGTTAGAAGAATGAAACATATTTACTGGATTCTGTTCTTTTGACTGAGAACTTAACTGTGACTTTCACTAAAGTTTTTTTTGCCATTGAAGACACATTAAAACAGCTTTTGGATCAATAATATTACCAGTTACAAGTACATTATTCAGCAGTTCATCAGTTGCCAGTTGAGATTCAATCTTTTGGCCAGTCAATGTGCAGGGACTACTAATTCTTACCAAAACTTCACTTCTTTCCTTTCTATGCTAATACATTTTCTCTGTTTAATTAAAGGGATAGTAATACTTCGTTTTAACTTTATTTTATTTTGTAGGCATTAAAAAAACATGAAGAATGATATAAGTCTTATCTCTCAAACCTTTATGGTTTAAGAGATATTCACAAGCAAAGTATTCCCCCCTCTTCAACCAGATCAGAAGGGAGGTGCCCAGGTAGACTGCAGAGAGGGACAATCTTCAATTAAGATAATGGAAAAAGCTGAAAAACTTGTCAAGGGGAGAAGGGCTTTCATTGTTTTCATACAAAGAAAATTGTCCCCTTCTGTTATCTGTCCTGTCATACAACCTGATTCACATCTGAAAAGAGATGGCTTACACTAGGTTAAAGGGGCGGGAGGGGATACTTTGCTTGTGAATATCTCATAAACCATAAAGGTTTGAGAAATAAGACTTGTATCATTCTTCATGTTTTTTTAATGCCTACAAAATAAAATAAAGTTAAAACGAAGTGTTACTATCCCTTTAATTATCAGGTAGTAACATAAAAGGCTACATTATCTTCACTACTAATTCCTCTTGTCCAGGTTTCTACCAAAGTATTTAGCTTTCCAATTCAGATTCACACACTTTATTCATAAAAGCAGCTGTATGTTTTATGTTTTGACCTCCTTCAAACATGTCACTAAAAATAGCTCTGTTTTCCTGTTATTTTAATGGCACATTACACTAAATTTGCAGTTAAATCAATCATCTGACGTACAAAGAAAAAGTAGTCTAGCTCTGGAGTAAATCATCTGCTCTGTGGGGAACAAATAAAAATTCCCTCTTTCAATGAGGCTTTAAACCATTCAAATGCTATGGAGGTATCCAGTGCATTGGGCATTTGAGGAATCGTTTATTTGTTACCTATAATTAGGGAAGGGTGAACTTTTTTGCCGTAAAAGCAAAACAGGAGAAAAATGGTACTTTTTGCCTAGCGGCAACTTTTTAAAAAAATTTTGTTTCCCTGCTTTTATCACCTAGCTTGAAATCAATGGGAATGCTGAATTTCTACCGAGCACATGGCAAGTTTCCCTTATTTTCTCGCAGGCATACAATAAAAGAGTGTTATGTTCCCATAGTATGCAATTATGCTATTGTGAGAGGAAGAGAGAACAGCTAATTTTGAGCTAGAAAAGACAGTGGAGCTTAGTTTAGGGAGTCTTGTAGGCAGGGCATTTATTTTCTGTATTAGGGGAGTCTGGAGGACAGGAAGGGAGCAAAGGAGGTTGATCCCAAATACCCCAAGATTCTGTCTGACTTATTTAATTTGAAAAACACAAGCAGCTGTGGTGTAAGATCCTGGCTGATCTTGCTGTTATTATCTCTCTGTTGGATGTGTCTGGGGGGTGTAAGTGAGAAGGGAGCACAGGAGGTTGACCCCAAATACTCCAACATTCTGTCTGACTGATTTGATTTGAGAGACAGGCAGCTGAGGTCCAAGTTACTTGCTGATCTTGCTGTTATTATCTTTGTGTTGGAGGTGTCTAGGAGTGTGAGAAGGAAGCAAAGGACCCCAAATACTCCAACATTCTGTCTGATTTATTTAATATGAGACACAGGCAGCTGTGTTGCAACTTCCTTGCTGATCTTGCTATTATTTTTTTCTCTGTTGGAGGTGCCTGGGGGTGTGAATGAGAAGGAAGCAAAGAAGGTTGACCCCAAATACTCCAACATTCTGTCTGACCGATTTGATTTAAAAGACATAGGCAGCTGAGGTCCAAGTTCCTTGCTGATCTTGCTCGAAAGCAGGCCACACCTAGGAACTTCATCTATGAGTTCCCACCTGAAGCACAACCACAGGTTTGACTGGGAGACACACCATCAACAGGTCAGAGGTGCCACAACTAGCAGCACAAGTACTCCTAAACATTCCTGGGGCTTTGGGGTACATAATAGAAGTGCCATTGATGTGTCAGAGAGTGTGACAATATTTTCTGCTCCAACTGAAGAGGAGTATGACTCTGTTTGTTTTAGTTGACAAGAGTGCCTACACATACCGTCACCACCCCCACCACAATCTTCTACTATGTGCGACCATCCCACACTAAGTTCTTAGAAAGAAGTAAAAAACCTGCACAAAAATAATGCAAAAGTATGCCTATGGAATAGTAAACTTGCCAGAATGTTGGCGGTTGACATGCTGCCCTTTTCTTTTTTTAAAAACAAAGGCTATAAAGAACCGATGTAACGTATTTCACTCTGCTGGAATATCCCAAACCACTGTTAGTTTTTTAGGATGATTGTGCCAATTTTACTTAATCAGAAAGTTAGTGTTGTGGGCAAAGTACAAAGGTATTCAGACTGTTAGCATGTTTTTCAAGGCATATGATGCTGTATAACTCTCAACTTTTACTTTCAGCTACTTATTTCTCTACTTCAGCTCTCAGAAGAAATAATATTGTGGAGGGAAATCTTGCAGTCATATAAATCATAGGCAATTTATTGGCAGTGGTGAAAAGGAGAACATTTTATGTATTGTCTATGAGAAAAAATTGGAAAATCATTCTTCATGCAGGAAATTTCTCTGACTTTTTCACCCCTCCCTGTTTATAATCCTATTACTTTCTCCAGAATTGCAAGACAGTTCCAAAGCACATCCACCTAATTGATTTCCTCCTTTCCAGGTCTTCATTTTCTAATTTTCCACTATACGTGTAGTCTTTACCCCATTACGTCTTACCAAACCTCTTTCCTCCACTTGGATTTGTTCCTCACTAATGTTGCTAAGTAATCTATTAATGCTAAGTTTTTCCCATGTCATTGAAGCATGCATTGTATACTCAGAAATATAATGTACATTTTATACCAGTTACCAGTAAAATAATTGTGTTTATTTTTACTTCTAAAAGACTGGAATGCTTTGCTTTTACTAACATATGCTCAATTTTTCCAACTCCCAGTTTCCTGTAAGGCTTACATCACATGTATCATATAGCTGTTTGTTGAGCATGCAACATAAATGAAGCTTGCAGAAACTTTACTACAATCAGCAGAGCATGGCATCCCCAGTTACTGCCATGCAAATTTTGATGACCTGACTGTTACATTGTTCAACACAACAGTCCAATCAGTGGCCATACCACCTGGGAATCAGTCAGTCAAGTCAGGCTGGTCTTTAGTCACACTTACTCCATGCCTGTGGTGTAACAAAAAATAGAGAGACGGAATACCAGCATTTATATCACTATTTCTGAGTGCCAGAGGTGTGGCCAGCACATTAGAGTTAAACCAAATGAGAATGGAGAGAAATAACAAGGGAATAAGAACATGAAACTGGAGATTTAGGGCCTCAAAACAAATGTGGATGAATTCTGGGGCAAACCAAATTCACTATAAGGGAGAACTAAAAAGCCCCATTGATTTGAATTGGAATTTGAACCCTTCAAATGAGAAGCAATGTGTTGGAGACATGTCTAAGGTTCAAGGGGTTAAAAGCCCCATTTAAATAAATGGGTATTAAAGACATTTTTAGGTCTGCCCTAAAGTGGTTTGACACAGATTTCCACCACTTTACTTTTGAACATATGGCCCATAGTGTAGACACAGAAAGTAATGCAATTAGTAATCTGTGGTATTTAGAAATTGCCCCGTGCGTTGTCCCTATAAAATGTTCTATTTAAGTATAGTCCCAAGTGCTACTCATCGAGATGACTCCAAACACATGTAAAAGAGTAGAGGGCAAGGAGAGAGAGCTCACAGAGGTAACCCTGAGTAGTATTAAAATTCTGAATTCATGTTAATAAAAATTATAGCAAATATACATGCAATATGATATACATAAAATAGGATAAAACATGATAAAGAAGCATCAGTACAATAAGTGTATAAAAAAATCACAGTATTAAATCTGATATGGCAAAAGGATAGGGTAAAGTGAAGAGAAAGAAACCAGAAGTAATTAACTTTTAGTGCTCACACTGTGTTTGAGAATCCAGCAATGCTGGAGTTAATCTAAATTATTACCAGTTAAAGTGATACATAAATAAAAATGTTCTTAGAAAAATACCATATATAACAAGCTAAAAATAATTATAAGTAAACAAATAATGAAAGTGCATGTACCTAAAATTATCAGTGCAAATCCTTGCATCAAAGAAATCCAGACCAATGCAGATAGAATAATACTGGTGTAGGTACTCAGTGTTTACAAGACAGAACTATTCCATGCTGAATGTAGCTGAGGACAGCACGGCTGTTGTGCACTCCAGTGCTCCACTATCTACAGAAAATAATTAAATATGATGTACTCCATAAGGGCCCCACCAGGGGATATCCCAGAATCCCAGTGCACCAGTGTGGCTATAAGGGGGCCCCTTTAGGCTCAGGGCCTCCTGGCACCACATTGGCTGCAATGGCCTCCGTTGCCCACCCCCTCCAACTACATAATACCTAGGGGAATGCAGAGACATTGCAGATAAGTGAAAACAGGCATCTTTTCCAGGGCTGTAATGTAGTACGGGTTAAAGGGATAGTAATGCTTAACAATAAAAGTAGCTCCAATTAATCATCATAGTATTTGGACCATGGAGAGTGCTGTTTCAATACTGTCAGAGTTGTAGTTCAAGAGTAACTAAATGATAAAGTATCCCCCTCCCGGCCCTTTTACTGATGTAACAGTGCTCACCTCAGAGCAGCAAGGTCGTGTCCAGATGGCTTGCAGAGAGGGACAATGTTCAATTAGCATAAGGGAAACACCTGTCAAGGGGGTAGGGTTTTCATTGTTCTCACAGTAAGAAGACTGTCCCTTGCTGTGAGCTGTCTGGTCTGTGGACCAGATTCCACATCTGAGGGGAGGTGGCTTACACTAGGTAAAAGAGGCGGGAGAGGGATACTTTATCATACAATTACTCTTGAACTACAACTCTGACAGTATTGAAATAACGCTCTCCATGTTCCAAATACTATGAAGATTAATTGGAGCTTCTGTTTTTTGTGAAACATTACTATCCCTTTAAGGTGCTTGTGTGAACTAAACCCAGAATAAAACAGTATAATTGACAGATGCTTCTCCACAATATGTTATATGCTGCTTTATGAATGTCATTAGGTTTGTAATTATTAATATGACATAATTGTGCAGTCCCAAGGAATATATTGACACAATATAAATAATTGATACTACTTACATATCTGCTTAGGATATGATGTTTAAAGTTGGCTAAATCAGTTTTATGTTGATTCAAGGGAGAGGCCAAGGAACACATTTTTTTACCTGGGGGTCAAATAAACTAAAAAAAAAAACTTTTAATCCCAGCTCTTAACATCATTTACTTGTAACAACTTAGAGCAAGGGTGGGCAAACTGCTGAACTCCAGCTGTTGTTGGACTATAACTACCAGTATCTCAGCTGGCCAATGGCCAACAACTAGACAACAAAGGTTGCCCTAACCTTAATTAAAAGGATACTTTCTCTAAGCGGTTCAAAAAACTGTTGGGGCTATGGCTTAGTGGTCTGTAGCTCTATGATATGTGACATGTTCACAATGGCTTTCATAGAAAAAATGTGGCACCCTATGCTGATATATTGGAATATTGCTACATGCCCTTATGACAGGTGCTCTTAGATGTACAGAAACATTGACTCAAATAAAAGAGGATTTTATTGAATCCTTTTCTATTAGTCCCTGTGGAACACATGGACCATGAGGTAAACCTCACCTCTTCTGGAAGTCAGTGGACTTCAACAAAGGTATTGCCTCTGAGGCAGAGACTCCCCTTTTCCCTCCATTTCCCCCCTCGCCTACTTGCAGATTCAACGGATAGGAAAGCCAAAATAAAACAGAAGTGAGAAGAAAGAAGGAAATCCCCTGAACAGAGAACCTAAGAGGACCCCTCTGCCTGTGAACTTAAATCACTGTTTTTTTCTGGGTGGGAGCCCTGTGTTCCACATGGACTAAAATAAATAGATTTAACGGTACATTCACTGAAATTACCGTTTCTCTGTCATCTAATGTGGAACACAGGAACCATGGGGATATACCAAAGCTATCCACCAAGATCCCTGGGAGGGAAAAAGAGGAAAAAAAATCTCCACTGGTTTCCACAGGACTAAAACTCAGGTGTCAGTAGACACCAAACTTACAAACCAAACAACTGGAAACCAACAGGGTTTTGATCTCTATATAGAAAAAAAGAATTAGAAGGACTCTTATACAGGCACTACAGTCTTAAGAATCTTCCGTCCAAAGTTGGCCTCATCTGAGTCCAGGACATTTACACAATAGTGTTTGGTAAAAGTGTGCAGAGATGACCACATTGCCGCCTTAAACAACTGTTCAGCAGTGGCCTGATTATTTTATACCCAACATGCATCCACCACATCATTCAAAAAGGAACAGGCTTCTTCCTAAGAACACACACCAGTTAAATGGTCATCTTGATCTAGGAAGCAATGGCAACCTTAGATGCAATCTTGTCTTCAAGCGGGACCTCATTGATGACAAAAAGTCAGATTTCCTGAATGTCTCATTGCAATGAAAGTGGTACTTCAAGCAGTTTAAAATATTCAACAGATGAAGGTCATGCTCTTGACTATTAGAAGGAGCTGGACAGAAAGAAGGAAGTGGTTGATTTAAAACTCTGAAAAGGAAGGGGTTGATTTGAAACTCTGAAATAACTTTGGGGAAAAAGTGTTTAGTAGTTCATAAAACCAACTTATACTGGTGAAAAAACAGAAAGGGGGATATAGAGGAGTAGAGGTCAGGAGTGGAGTTCAGCTGCTCTACGGAAAGGAAACAATTGCTGTAGAAAGGCTATCTTGAGCATCAACAGACACAAGGAAACAGTAGAAAGAGGAGGCTTCTGAAGTACTCCTAGAACTAGATTCTAGCCCTTTGGGGGAGTGGGCTACCGAAAAACAGCTACCCTGAGCTGCCCCCTGAACAAAGGTCTTCATGTCAAGGAGCAAGGCAATGAGTCACTGGAGTCACTGGAAAAGAACAGAGAAATCTGCACCTAAAATCTGCACATTGACATAGCTAAACCCTAAGTCCTTTCTGAACACCATCCTGAAGAAAAGCCAAGACCAATGGAACACTGAAAGGTCAAGGTTGAGAGCCATGGTGTGCACACCACTAGTGGAAAAGTGACCAAAGTGATAGGCCTTGGACAAAACCGGCTTTCTAGCTTGGAGCATAGTAAAAATAACAGCATCTGAAAGCCTTTTTCTATAAGATACTGGCTTCAAAAGCCAGGCTGTCAGAACCAGCTTCTCCACCTGGGGGTGGAATACTGAATGCTAGGTCAGTAGGTCAGTCCTCAAGGGGAGATAAAAAGGTTCCACTATGGAAAGACTGAGAAGATCTAAAAATCAGGCCCACGGGACCAGAATGGAGTGATCAGGATGATGTTGTATGAGTCCTCTCCATCCTTATGTTTCTCAGCACCTTGGGATTCCAGGAGTTGGAGGAAACACATAAGCTAGATGAAACTTTCATGGTATGGACATCGCATCCACTGCAAATGCAGAAAGTCCCTTGATCTGGCACATAACAGCAGAACTTTGTAATTCAGGTGAGAGGCGATGAAATCCCCTTTTGGCAATCCGAAACACTGCATAATCAGTTTAAACAGGCTTTGCTTGAGCTCTCCAGGATACTGATGTTGATGAGTTAGAAGGTATGGAACCATGCTTTCTACATCTGGGATGTGAACTGCAGATGAGCCTCAACACACTGGAGAATCCTCTTTCCAAGTAGACACACTTCTGGTTCCTCCTTGACAGTGATGTAAGCAACAGCATTTGGATTGTCTGAATGGATCCTCACAAGAGACCCAGTACGTGAGACTCAGCAAACTGGAGAATCCTCTTTCCAAGTAGACACACTTCTGGTTTCTTCTTGACTGTGATGTAAGCAACAGCATTTGCATTGTCTGAATGGATCCTCACAAGAGACCCTGACAGTGGATGAGACCAGTGGTGTAGCAAAAGGTGGATTGCCCATAACTCCAAAATACTGATTGGGCTGTCAAGAGACCCAGGGTAGCACCCAAACCCAAAAGACTGGAGTCTGTGGTGACCACAACCTCTTCAGGGATGACAAATGGATTTCTGGACCAGTTCCAATCCCTTCATGTGGAATTGAGCAATGGGAACTGCCTCCACAACAAAGACTAGGTAGCCTAGTACCATCATGAATTCCTGCATCATTGCTAACAACCATATGGCTCAAGAAACCTGAAGGGCAAGGATTGGATCTTTTCTTCTGGGAGGAATACTGTCACATGATGCTTACATATTATATGCAAAACAAGATAAATTGCCTAGAGACATCAGAAATAACCTATTAGCTGTGGATACAAGGGCTATGTGGAAGGCAATCAGAAGTCTGTCAAACTCCTCCTTTATATGTACCAAATTCTTCCAAAAAATAGTAAATTTAGACTTTTGCCCAGGTATGCAAGATCCTGTCTTTAATCAGTGGTTATATAATGAATAGCTTTTTATTCAACACCTATTTAACCTCTTTCTAATCAACTTTATATATCTTTACACATCTTCCACCAAATCGTGAAATGTGTCATTCCCAATTATTCAGCTATGTTAACAAAAAAGTTAAGAAATTACAACTAGACACCAAAGTAATAAAAACTTAGTAGCAAGGACAAATGCTAAACAGTAAGCTTTCGGGCAGGGACCTCGCACCCAATGTTTCACTCTACAAAAAGCACCTGTAACCCTGTATTGTTTAAACTCTGAGATTGTAAAGCGCTGCGTACACTTGTGGCGCTATATAAATAAACATATTCATTCATTCATTCATCTCTACCATGTATAAACATATACGTTTCTAAGTGCAGCCTAGAAAATCATTATAGTGTTAAAATATGACTAAATATGATACCAAAAAATTACAATTCTATGATGATATGAATAAATAGGACATTAAAGCTAATATTATTGGAAACAAGGAGAGAACAATAGTTCAAAATTAATAACCTACCCTGTCTGGCATTCAATCCGCTGCAGCAAAAAGAGAAAAATATAACAAAAAGAAAAAGGCATAAAGATGCACGTGAAGAAACTATGATTTTTACTATCGGCAAATAACTGAGCAAAACCTAATTTAGAATATGGAGTACAGTTTTGGGTACCGGTTCATAAAAATATGTTAAGGAAGTTTAACCATGGCAGATGGTTTGCAATGCATTGGGTACCCCTCTGTCACTCAAAGTGTTAAAGAGTGCAGAGATATGCAATAAAAGGAATATGTAAATGTGACTAACCATGGACTGGCCCACCAGTACAACAGACATCCAGACTGCTGAGGTCTTGCATCTGGACCAAGAACCCCCTACACACACACACACACACACACACACATACACACACTCACACACTCACACACACACACATAATTTGCTTCAGGAAAGGCTTGGGTCACCTTGGGCCTCTGACTGAAGAGTTCCCTGGCCATTTCCTTCATGGACTTCTCTTGGGCTACCAGACTTGGATTTTCTACATCAAGGAAATTATACAGTTAATCATGGCCTTACATGAGGTTTATAAGATGGTAGCTGTGGGTTTATGTCTTTGTTCATATGGATTATGGGGAGAACAAATGAATAGCTCAGGCTATTAATTGACTCCTGTGGAGAAATCAGACATTGTATCTCAAGAAAGCCAATTATTGATATATATATATATATATATATATATATATATATATATACACATAGACTTGCAGCCACACACTCGTATATACATACTCATACATAGATTCACACACAGAACATATACATACACACATACACACTTACCTCTGTGACTGTAGGGCTGATAAGAAGGTGGGAAGGTGGGAGGAGACAAAGGGAAGGGAAGCATACGAATGAAGAATATAGGGTTAAGTGGCTCGTGAATAAATTATTAAATCTGCAGATCAACCATTGGTACTTATGTGTGTGGTACTCTGGGTAGCTTCATAATATATATGTTTTGTAAAAAAAAAAGGTAACCATTGGCTCTTCAGAACTCCCAATACCCGCAATCAGTAAGAGGCCTACAGCAGTTTTCTCACTGGAGTGACTTGTTGATATCCCATTATATGTAAAATTGGACCTGCCACCTTAACCCTTTAAGGACCAGAGGGGTGCACAACGCATTGCAGAGCAATGCTTGTGCACTCCCTGGTCCTTAAAGGGTTAAGCTTATTTAATTTTGAGATAATGAAACATTGTAAATTGCTGCAAATAACCTATACAAAGGAATATGTTGATTTTTTTTAAATGCATCAATGATGCAAGAAGGAGGAGCTAACTCGGGGATGATATATGAAGTGAAGAATTCCCCTGTTGTGATAAGTGCATATGATGAATTGCACAGCCGGGGAGTTATTTGGTATTTCTTTCTTCATTGAAGTTGTGTTTTCCTATTGATTATCATGTTGGAGCAAACTACAGTAGGAAAAATAAATTATATATATATAAATCTTGCTACAGAAATTTCTTCCATCTCAATCACAACACATATTTCTAATTTGTTGTTTATTGGAATTAGAAGAGTGTAACTGGTGTAGTAAGGCATAATTTCATGACATACATTATTAGAACATTTTGGAATGTACTTTATCTTACTGATATTTATTATGGAGCCCAATACAAGTATCCACTGAATTGGAGAGATAGGTGTTGGAGACATGTAGGAGTTGAGCCAATGTGTGACAGAAGGGTGTCCAACATATTGCTCTTCAATTGGTTGGTCAGACTTCTGGCTCTAGCGGGGTAAAAAATAGGGTTGGCAGAATGTGTGTCCTCCAACATCAGCAGGGAAGTCAGTGCTGGACCCCACTTGCATTAACCCTTTAAGTACCAGAGAAGTGTGCAGCGCACTTCTTCACAATGTGCTGCACAGACCTGTGCTCCTTAGAGAGTTAAAGGCTGCAGTGGCTTCCTTATGTATTTTGAAAATGAGCTGTGACTTACTATTTTTTTCTTCAAGGCAAGAAGCAGGGTACAAACTGGCATCCTTCCTTCTCATGAGATTGTTTAGTTGTTTCATATAACATATATGCAATAAGCTTGTGTTCAGTGGCTAAAATGAGGTAGAGGACTGAAGTACTTGAACTTTGTATAACATAGAAGCAGAGCTCTGCAAAATGATACCCGAGTGCACAGCATATAATGTGGGCGAGCCGGTAATGAGCTGGTGAGGACATGTAAGGGAGATAGAAATGATTAAACATTTGAGTGGAGGAGGGGTACACAAAGCATTGCTTTGCAATGTGTTACTTACCCCTCTGGTACTCAAAGGTTTAAGTAAATGGTCACAGTCAAAAGATGATGTATGAGAACTCTTTTTTCCAGCGTGCTGCACTAGCAGCCTCCATCTGACTCCAAGGCAGGAGATGTTGTGTTGTGGACAGTGTGGAGGAGATCTGCATATCTCCTGCTAGCTGCCGCCCTAGGGTGTATGCAATTTTTAGTCAGTGTGTAGGTAAGGCGCAGGCAGTGTGGATGAGATATGCAGATCCCCTCCTAGCTGCCACCCCCGGGTATGTGAGGTGCAGATGTAGAATTTGTGGTCACATGACCAGACTAGCCAAATTGGGCTTGTGTACATTACATAAGAGCCATCTCATGAGCATATGAATACTTTATACAAATATATTAAAGTTACAAATAACTCACCAAGGAACATTTTAAAGAGCTGTACAGAAAACATAGGGTAATCAGTTGATATAAGAGAAACTGAGCTTTTAATTACAGGAAATTAAATTTGTTGTCTTTTTAACGTAATAGCAATGACTTTCTTAAAGGGATAGTAATACTTAAAATGTAAAAAAATATGTGTTGTAGGGTTTATCTCCCTGAGTAAAAACAAGGGTACTCCCACTGCTGAGAGATATTTTATTTAAAAATTAAATAGCTCAAACTTGAATTTTTTAGGTGCAATATCACAATGTCCTGAAAATATATAGTGGCGCTGTTGCTACACCTTCCTATGACCTGCACTGGTCTGTAGACCATAAATCTCCATGGGATGGTGTAGCAACAGCGCCACTATATATATTCAGGCCAATGTGATATTGCACCTAATAAATCCAAGTTTGAGCTGTTATAAGTTTTAAATAAAATATCTCTCAGCAGTGGGAGTACCCTTGTTTTACTCAGGGAGATAAAACCTACAACATATATTTTTTTACATCTTAAGTATAACTATCCCTTTAAGGAGACTGTATTGGCAGATATAACAGATATATTAAAAATCTATTTCACACAATTTTAACAAGATGTATGGCAATTTGTTTCACCACAAGAAGAGCATTACAAAATCTCATTGCTATTTTAAACCAGGATATTGTTTCAGTTACGTTTTATTCACCTTTGTTTGTATCAACAGAAATAAGAGATCACCGTATTGCACAATGCATTTTTCTCAACATCATCAACTATGTAAATGCTTAGAAAGGTTGAGACAGTTCTATAAGAAGTGGAAATGGAGAGGAGGAAACTCAGCTAGAAAAATACTTGTGCCTGCCATTTGATATACAATATTTCACCACCTGTGTTTCAGTACAATATTCTCACATTATGCTTTTTGTAAGCATTTGTTTTTATTACCAGACTAGAAATAATACATTTAGCATAGCGTGATTTAAGTTTTTGTTAAGGTATGTTACAACAATTACTGCTTTCCTTTTCTAAAATGTTTATGGGCAAGGGGGCTAACAAAGCATGAAGTTTGCATTTTATCAATAAGTCGTATTTCCTAATGTGGCAGGTGATCAGAATTAATATGAAACACTGTTGACTTGAGGATATCCATGGGTGTAGAAACCAGAGTGGCAAAGTCTCCCCAGATTATAATTGAGGCTATCAGGTTTTCCTTGACTTATTTAACATCTTTATAATATTTCCGATAGGCATAACAATATCAGGCATGTACTCAGAAAAATAACATTACTGCTGTTATGAAATATGAAATGCTGGGTTGTCTTATATTAATAACTTTAAACATGTAGCCCTCAACTACCATACTGCAAGGTTTAGCTGACAGTCTGGTCTGTACTACACAAACAAACCAGAGTCGGATCATCCATTATGGCAACCTAGGCTACTGCTTAGGTCCCATAGCATTATGTGGGGGGCCCTGGCTCAAGGTAATGAGTCACAGACAAAGGCATTACTGGTGCTGCTGCTAACATCTTGTCAGACTTCCCTTTTGTTGAAAGAGACCAGCACTGTCATTTTGCTCCCATTTAAATTAGAACCACAATGCCAGTATCAACTAGCAGAACTCTGTGTCAGAAGCACTGGATCAAGTGATTTGGAGCCCCATACTGGTACCTTGCCTAGGGCCCTAACAAACTGGAGACTTACAACCCAAAAATGTTTCTCACCAGCTAAATATAAAGTCTAGTAACCAGTATAATAGTGTGGTGCACTCTAGGTTAATAATGTGTATAGAGCTCCAAAAAAGTGATATGATAAGAAAAGTCCACCACTAACAGAAAAATGTTGGTCTTGCCACATCAATAAATAACTTTTTACACAAGGAATCCAACCAAGACAGCAATAAGATTAATAGCCCTTTATTAGATATAACAAATGTAATACACATAAATCAACCACCAAAATAAAAATCAGTTACAAATACACAAAATAATGGAAATGCATCCTAAATCACAAATATGCAAGGAATGGATAAATGCTGAGCCAGTATTGGCCTAAAGAAAATAAACAGCATATATATATATAATTTCCTATGCCTAAGTCAATATATAAAATCCCATGGCGGGAACTGATAAACTGTACATATGTGCGTTTGTGAATCTGATAATGCAAATATAAAAAAGTGCAAAAATTTAAAATGTGCTGCATATATATATTTATAAGTGCCAATCCACCAGGTTAGTCAATAGACAGGCATGGGAAAAGAGAAAACCTGGATGTCCTCCTACCAACACCCCCCCACACACGTATCGCCTAACCTCCTTTCCTAAGAGGGTTATCTTATTTGTCATGCGCTCTTATGCCATTACATCTGGTCCATTCAGACCTTCATCTATTTCCATATGTGGTTATTGTTATCTAAACAGTCTATATATATGCCATGTCCTCTTGGCCATTAGCTTTACAGATATATAATGTTTATGCTTTTATTACTATTTTTGTTATACTACTGTTTTTTGAAGTATGGTGTTTTATTCGCTCAACCCATATGATATATGAGTTCCTTATTTTAGCATCTTATATTGTTAATTTCATCTTATTCTGTTTTCCCATTCAATTTATATTTTAATGTGAATGTTATATGTAGAGATTGGCCATTGGTTCTACTACACTTAGACTATCTTGGCTCTTTAGAATCATGTAAACATTCTCAAAATAGTAAATTGTCTTTATCCAACTTACAATCTACAATAGAGTTTAAATTAATAAAAACCCATAAATAGATATACCTGATTACTGTAGGAAAGATATACCTAGACAAGTACTACTGTAAAAAGATTAAGGTCTGCTTTATCCAAAAGAATAGGTGCATTTTAAGGTTATCAGAAGCAATAGGAATGCAATTTTATGTAGAAAATAATGGTTAAATAAAATGTAAATTGATTCCCTGACTAGTGAATTAAATCATGACTGAAATCTACATAATGTAAATCAAATTCACCCAGATTTTTAGTGAACAGTTCCTATACAGTGACATGAATTGTGCATGTTAATGAGAATGCTAGTTGCAGCAATATGGTAACCAGGTAGATAGATGATAATGTTTTTTTTGTATTAAGATGGAAATGAGGAAAGACATAACTTTCCCTCACAAATAATGTAATGATTGTACTTAACCTAAATGCTCTTAACCCCAGTTCTTTCGTTTTTGTATTGTATTATTTCAACTTCTGTTAAGCGCTGTGTACATGTATGGCGCTATATAAATAAAGATACATACATACATACATACATAACTGATTTTACAATTTTCACAGAGTTTTCTATTCGTGGCTTTTTCAGGGCTCACAGACATCCTGTATAATAATTCGCTAGGATGTTTGTCACGATGCAGTCATGTGCAGTAGAGACTGTCCGCGTACAAGCAGTCTCTACTTTGCATGATTGAATCATGTGAGTGAGGCAACGCAAGACTGCATCGTATGGAGCAGTGAGATAGTGGCCTCTTAACCCTTTGAGTACCAGAGGTGTACACAACACATTGAAAAGCAATGTGTTGCGTACCTCTCTGGCACTCAAAGGGTTAACATTACCCAGACCCATGTACACAGGCTTTTACACTAATGGTGAATAATTGGCTTGTTTTAACACCTTAGATGAATAAGTGATAGCAATATTGATAAAAATAAAGATTGTAGGGTTTATCCTGCTGAGTAAAACAAGAGTAGTTCCACTTATAAGATATGTTTTACTCAAATGTTATTGCAGGTCAAATTAGCATTTTTTTGGGTGCAGTATGTCAATGGCCTGAAATATTATGGTGGAGGGAGCTGTTGCCACAGCAGACTATGGACAGCTCTGTTTAGTCAATCATAAACCTTCATAAGATACTACAGCAATAGAGTCATTTGAAAAAAAAATGTCAGGCCATAGTGTTCCAAAATACTGCATTCTGAGCTGCAATAATGAATTAATAAAACATCTCTCAGAAGTGGGAGTGCATATATTTCTACTATTCAGCATTGCTAGCCCTTTAAGGAATAAAATTAAGAGGGCTGTATTCAGGAAGATAAAGTGGAGTAATTCTGTATCAAACCAGCTGCATCATGGGGACAAATAAACATTTCCAAAATTCCCACTGATTTAAACGGGACTTCAAACTCCTTGAATGTTAGAACGATCGCCAATGCATTACCAAGCAATGCATTGGAGACCTCTCTAGTGTTCAAAAGATTTAAGGCCAAGTTAAATTAATTGGAATTTTCCATGGTGCAGTTGGTTTGTTCCTGAATACAGCCCCAAGGGTCTGCTGTGTGAAAAAAATGGTATGTTTCAATTGCAACCCAAAAAACTGATGATGCCAGTAGATAACCAATACTACTGCCCATGGGGAAACATTCCATACAAGTTTTGTCTTACACAGGATTATCTGGATACAGAAAAACAAATACATTTTGTACGTAGATTCACATGTCAATGTGACTGATAGCCACATTGAAGATTAACCCCGTGCATACTAAAGACGTCTCCAACACATGCCTTCACAACATGATGGAGCCCTCTAGCATGCAAGGGGCTGAAGGAATACTTGGCAAATAATGAGAAACAACGTCAGAAAAATGTCATAAATTGAAGATGTGTTCATGAAAATGATGACTACATGCCATAGAATCAAATAATCAGCATTCAACAGCATCCAAAAGTGACACTGAATTACCTTTACAGTGCTCCCTGGTTATTAATTACAACTGGTTAAGCATGCACAGTAAGATTCTTTTTGTCCAGCCTTGGGGCAGAAGGGCTCAGAACGTGTCTACCTTGATCTGCTGATTCACACGCTCCCACAGCGAGGGACAAAACATGCAGAATTTGTTAAAGGAACAAGGATAAGATGGTGTGTGTATGCATATATAAATATGAAAAGCAGTGAAACAACAGGAACCCACAGGACTTATAGGTGGAAAATTAAGTGATGGCTGTTTTCAGGAAACTAAGGAATCACATAAAGTATATTGCAGAGGCACTATAATAAGTGTCATGTGGTTTCTTTGTATAAAACTGATTTATGCTGATTGCACTGATGATATAATGATATGTGCTCATTTATGCATCCATCTTGTAACATTATGCTGTTTCAATAATAGTCAGCATTATCTACTAGAAAGAACTGTAGTTATTCTGGGGCAAAAAACACTATAACATAGAGGACACATAACAATTCCCTGAATTCCTATAAATATGGCTCCAGGTGGGTGATTCACTAAAGGGTGATAAGGGACAGGATAGAGCTCTTGGGGGTTATGCACTAAGGTGTGATAAAGAGATGATAAAGTGGAGATCACTTCTTCAATTCCTATGTTATTCTATGGAGCATATGCACTAAAATGTTTCCAGCTTTGGTTATTCTGGTACATAAGATCAATAGAATAACATAGGAACTGAAGAAGTGATATCTTCTCTTTATCACCTCTTTATCACATCTTATTGCGTACTTTTGTGTTGGATTTGTGTCAACAGCATATCAACAGTGTGCACTAAGATGTTTTCGCCATCATAACCCTCTGAATATACCACCATCCCAACATCGCCTACTTGAGGTTGGAGATCTTGGCATCTCTCTGTAGCTCTCTATGGAGCCAGTGGGCAATTTGCTGTCTCTCTACTCTGGAGAGCAGAGACAGCAGCTTTCCTCCCTCAACCCTTTTCATTGCCATAGGGATTTTCAATGCATTCCCCTGTGGCAGTGAAAGGGGCAGATGTCTAACTGCACAGTGAATCTAAATCTAATTTCTCATCCATTAGAAATGACTACTAGTTCTTATAATGAATAAGAGTTTGGGGAACAAATTATTTCAATTTAATTTATTTAATATATTTGTTTTTTGGTCCAAGAGTTCCCAGGGCACATTGATATATACTGATTTGTCCAAAATTACAAGCAGCTAACATAAGGATTAAACCAAGCTTTCCCTATTCATGCAACTTAAGGGATAATAATATTTCAAAATAAAAGCAGCACCAATGAATCTTCACACTATTTGGGCCATGGAGAGTGTTATTTCAATACTGAGAGAGCTGTAGTTCAAGAGTATTTGAATGATAAAGTATCCCCCTCCCATCCTTTTTACTGCTCACCTCAGAACAGAAAGGTGGTGTCCAAGTGGCTTGCAGAGAGGGACAATCTTCAATTAGGGAAAAACCTGTCAAGGGGACAGGATTTTCATTGTTCTCATAGTAAGGAGATTGTCCCTTGCTGTGAGCTGTCGGTCTTAAGACCAGATTCCACATCTGAGGGGAGGTGGCTTACACTAGGTAAAAGGGGCAGGAGGAGGATACTCTATCATTCAATTACTCTTGAACTACAACTCTGACAGCAATGAACCAGATATATGGCTTATTGTTATAATGGCCAGGAAACAACAGTGTAAACCAGAAATAGTTTAACTAAGAATTAAAGGGCCAATGGGCCATACGCCATTTAAATTTTATGAACAGAAGCCACTATGGGGATAAGAGAGGATTCTTGGTGAAGCATTTGATCTCATGCAACTTGGCAAAGCATCCACTGGCATCAGCTCATATCCGCTCACTTTGACAGACACATTAAGTAAATTAAATTGAAATCAATTTGTTCTCCAGCCTTATACTTCATAACATTTAATATACTGTATTTGAGAAAGAAGCTCTAGTCCATTATAAGAACAGACATCTCTAATGGGTGAGAAATTGGATTCAGACTGCCATGCAGTTAGACCATGCCCCTTTCACTTCTACAGGTGTATGCAATGCACATCCCTATGGCACTGACAGGAATAGAGAGAGCTGCTGTTTTTGGTGCTGAAGTCTGAGTGGATCCTCTCCGCTCCCCCAGTGGGCATGTGGATAAGTAGAGAGAATGCGCTCAGGCTTCAGTGTTGACATTCTGCTGGTGATGTGTAAAGCAAGGCATCTCTTGCACATCACTGGCAGTATGACAGTTCTCCATACTAATGAATAAATTCTCCACCCCTTCCCTCGCATCCCTAATTCTAAGTGCACATGGAGGTGTGAGTCACTATAACATCATCCCCCAGTTCTACTTAGTACATCATCCTCAGAATCTGACACTCATGCTTTTGTTTGTCTCTTGCCATGGTACATTCTGCTGTTGGTGAATATTGATTCTGTGGATTGAACATTCATAGTTATTGCTATTGATTAAATGTAATTTTCAGAGTTAAAGTGACAGTTTAAAGGGATAGTAATACTTTCTTATAAAAATCTCTAAAATTGTAGATATTAATAATAGAAATAAGATAAGCTACTTCACAGGTCTCAAATCTTCATAGTTTTTCTGTTCGTAGCATTTAAACGTACCACCTCCCCCCCTTTTTCATGCGTCAGCGCTCTAGCTGACAGACGCAGAATCCGGTCATTTGACCAGATGGAGGCTCTTCAGCAGAACCGAAAATGCAACGTTTATGAAGAAATACTTCAATGAAACAGTCTACAAAGTGTGCTTGGTTTGCAAAGTAACCTTTAATTAATGAGTCTAAAAACCAATGGGTATTCGATGAGCTTTCATTTGTGCATAATAAAATGCAAAGCTAATCTTCTAAAAGTGGTCTTGTACTGTGGATGGGGCCCCAGGGTCTTACCTCTTGCAGACCTCTTGGGATACCATACACACAGAAATCCCACCATAAAACCAATATGTAGTAGGGTTCTCTCAATGATACCAAGTGTATCTAGAAGTAGTGACATGCATGTAGTGAAAATCAGTGTTGTATGTAGCACTATTTGCCGATTATTTACTTTAAATATTAGCGAACTTTAGTCACAGTTGCATTACACAGCCCCCTCGGATATTAGCTGCGAGGAAAAAAGGTGGTAATCATAAGCCTCAATACTTAGTCTGTTTGAGGTTTAATGTTTCAAATGGACATCTATGTATGACATGTACTTCTATATATGTCCTGTCGGCTCTGTTGATAGCAATATGCCTCGCTATTGAATCTGTTTGTGGTTTGCTATCACACACAAGCCTTAATTTAGCACATGTTCCTTTAACACTGTCCAGTCAGCTCTATTTTTTGCAGTAGACCTCAATACTTTGTCTGTTCGAGGTCTACTGTTCTAACAGTATCGTGTCGGCTCTATTGTCAGTACTTTATCAGTACTTTACATTGTTGTCACAGATGACTGTATATATATATATCACACATTCCTCTGAAAGTGTCCACTCAGCTCTATGATTTTCAGTAAACCTGCAAATTAAGGCTTGTGTGTGATAGCAAACCACAAACAGATTCAATAGCGAGGCATATTGCTATCAACAGAGCCGACAGGAAATGTATAGAGGTACATGCCCTACATAGATGTCCATATGAAACATTAAACCTCAAACAGACAAAGTATTGAGGCTTATGATTACCAGCTTTTTTCCTCACAGCTAATATCCAAGGGGGCTGTGCAATGCAACGGTGACTAGACCTGGCTAATATTTAAAGTCAATAATCGGCAAATAGTGCTACATACAACATTGATTTATCCGTATGAGCAACCGCTGAGTATGTGGGATTGTAGCTCCGATACTAAAGAAGCATTGATTGTCTGTAAAGCAATGGGAGATATGCTCTAATCATTTTGTTACTATATACCTCAAACACAGAAAGTATTGAGGTATACTGAGATTATAATACTTGTTAATTTATACACGAATCTACATACTGAAACGTGCATCTAGAAATAACAACACATGCATGTCACTTCTACTAGTTACAATTGGTATCATTGAGAGACCCCTACTACATATTGGTTTTATGGTGGGATTTCTGTGTGCATTACATCCCAAGAGGTTGCAAGAGGTAAGACCCTGGGGCCCCATCCACAGTACAATACCACTTTTAGAAGATTAGCTTTGAATTTTATTATGCACAAATGAAAGCTCATCGAACACCAATTGGTTTTTAGACTCATTAATTGAAGGTTACGTTTTAGAGTGCCAGGCATAGTGATATTGATATAATACAGACAGAGCACTGAACAGCTTCTATTTTTGGCCTACAATACTCAGTTATAACTTTCTAGGCCAAACATTCTTCTCTTTAATGGTTTTTCCATTATATATGTGTGTAAGTTTACAAAAATTATTATAACAAAGCAACCTCAAACCTACTGGGCCTAAGGGCTAAATCTGAGGCTGTTCCACCCCTACCTCCATGTTCTGGAGCAAGTTTGCATCATAAACTTATACAGACCCAAAGTGCAATTCCCCACCAGCGTATCTCAGAAGGCCTTTGCCTGACTGGGAAAAAAAAGAGAGAAAAAAATATTTTTGTAGCTCCAGGGAGTTGATGCATTATGATTCATAACCCACATTCTGAAAGATAACCCTTCTAGTGCCAGAGGGGTGTCCAGTGCATTGATTTGCATACCACTCTGTTTTTCAAAGGGTAAATTTTAGAGAAGGAAAGAGGGTAACCAATGCAGTGGCCATGTGTAATGATGTCAGGGGCCACCAGCCAGTATAGGAAACTGGTTTGACTGAAAGAGGTTGCAGTACAGCATTCTATTGAATGCTGGGCCCAGTTACAACTGTCCCCTGAAGTTACAACCCGGCCTGTCACCCTAAGATAAGTTTAGTTAATATTAAAGAGCATTAAAAACTGACGGAATGTTGTACTAGCCATTTGTTTGTAATTTAAACAGTTTTTTATTTGTTGGTGGCACAGTGCAGCAGTTTAAGTTAGTTTCTGGAGTGGGCCAATACTAGCACACACTGTGCAATGAATGAATCTAGGCAGAGCCCATACACTGTCTAACAGAGCAGTGAGTGATGAGTCTGGCCTCAGATGGAACTAACTGGCATACTTCACAGGCAATTAGCACACTGGGTCACCAAAATATAAGGATTCAATTCTCATAAACAATTTAGTTTACAGAAAAATGGCTACATTATAATTAACTATAAAACTAATTAAACTTGACAGATCCACTTTAAGGAGAAGAGGGGTGTGCACACATTGCTTCTAATCCTTAAAAGGCAATGATAAGAGAAATTGCATGTGTTTTTTCCTAGCAGGCTGGGGACAATTCTCATTTGCTCCCATTGTTTCCTGCTATGTCTTACACAACACAAAGGCCAAATGGAGCAATACTGGAGAAATCCAACTCCACCAAAGGAGACATATACACATTTTAATTGATACAATTGGGCTTTTATCCCCTTGAGTACTAGCATTGCAAAGTATTTGAGGGGTTAAAAGCACCATTGCAATTCAGGAATTTTTATTTTCCTCAGTGATGCAGGTGGTATGACCTTGTTCCATTTTTCTTTGTGCACATGACCCACAGTTTCCTATAATTCCTTGTATTTTTGTGTTAACATTCCCATTCATTGTAATTAAATAGTGCACCCTTACTGGAGTTCTCACAGAATTCAGTGGGAGTCAGATGCAATAGTGAGCTTTCTAGCCATGACAAGGCCTCCATGACAAATAACATAAAATAATAAAAAGCGAATAAGAAAGGAATGATGTGACAAAAAGACAATGTAGATTCAATTAATGTATCAGTACAATTCAGTTCATTGCAAACTGCAACACAAGTTGATCTCATGCATAACCCTGAATATTCTGGTTTCTGAAAATGATCACTTAGAGCCATAATCAGGAGCATAAAGTGCAAGAATGATGTTTTATGTCTGCTATGAAAGCAGACTTTGTACAAATCCAGGGCTCCACTGTTCCTCATCATCAGTCCTAGCCCCCTTTCAGCCATTCCAGGGTTCAAAAAAAGCTGACTCCCTCAGCTGGAACGTATGTAGCTCTCAGCCACAAACTTCTGGACTAGGTGCACAGATCCAAGGGATTCGCTGTTTCAGGCTTTCATTTCAAATACAGAAGGGTCTATGGGGATATTGCAGGACAGGAAAGTGTCCTCCAAGACGCAGAACTGTTTCCTGTCCTGCAAGATGCAGGTCCCCATAGATCCTCAGTATCTTACAGGACAAGAAACTGTCTGCACGATGCAAGGGGAGCTCTTTACAGACCTCTCATTGTGCTCCCCAGCTGGTCTGCTGTGCTCCCAGGGGAGATGACTGCATATGGGGAAATAGCTGGTCTTTAAAGGGGAAAACAACAAATGCCAAACACCATTTTTTATTGAGTTGTTTTAACCCCTTACATGCTTGATAGTTCCCCATCATATTGAAAAGCAAACCACTGGAGACAACTCTAGTACCCAAAGGGTTAAAATATCCTTTTAAATCAATTGGGATATGAGGAATGTTATTCTTCCCTGTGGTGTAGTTGTCATGCTCCACAATTGGTCATCTTTTGCTTGCAGCATAGGCACCTTACAGGAAAACTAACATCTTTTAATAGTAAACTCTTAGTCTGGGCAGAAAATATAAATGGAAGGTATGAATCAATTCTCTGTGGATGGGTTCTCCAAACTGAATCATTAACTAGTACAGTATATCATGTCCATAAAGGCAGACATGATCCTTACTGCAGGACTTCAGGACTCCAAACTCCTCCCATTGAAGTCTTCTTGGGAAGCTTTCAGTGGGAGGACTTTTATGTCATTGAGTCCTACAACACAGATTCACATCTACCCTCATGGGCATGATATCTAGTACTTATTAAAGGTTATTTTTGGGGAACTAATTTTGTTATAAATTGTGTTTTGAAAATGTCCAGCTTTAAGAAGCAGTGGGAGGGCAGGCCAGAGAGGTAGGGAGGTAAGGCAGATTTGAGTATCGTTGGAATAGATGTGGTGCTGATGTCCATAGGAGTTAATTACCTTATCAAGATGTGAACAATACAGAACAGCAAATAGCTGAGAACTTAGCCTTTTGATACTCCAGCAGAAAGAAGTAGGGAAGAGGAGGTGATGTTGTTAAACAAGACGGTGAAAGAGCAATCCAAAATCTAAGATGAGAACCAGGACAAGGTTGTGTCAAGGAGAATTAGTATGGCGTCCTGGTTACTTTTATTAGTGCAGTCTTGGTGGAGTGTTATGAGTGAAAGCCAGATTGTAGGGGTCAAGAAGAGGACAAAAATGATGGTTGTGTGTGCCTTTCAAGGAGAAGCAAGGAGATGGTTTGTACAGATAAGTTTAAATCTCTTTAAAAGGAAACACAATACATATATTTAGATTGACTATCTCATTTCACACTTTTCTTTTTCAGGAAAAGAACGATGTTTTAATTTGGGTGTTAAACGGGAACTCTTACCTCCTATAAACTAATACTTATTTCATTCTTTGTCCCCAGTACAGGTTGAATCATTTTTTTCTTTTTCAAATGCCTAATTTTATGGAGAAATAAGTTTCTAATGTGTTACCGCATGACATCACATCAGACCTCGCTACAGTACAGCTCTGTACCGCAGGCTGTCAATCTTCTACTCTTCACCTCCCCTGTTGTGCCTCCATCCCTCCTCCTTGTCTGATGCTGGAATCCTATGTGACCTGGCACGCTCTGTTGCCAATGAATGAGCGCCAGGTCACATGGAGGATTCCAGCCTTAGACAAGGAAGGGGAACGAGACGTTGTGCTGTAACATTTTAGAAGCTTATTTCTCCATAAAAGTAGGGATTTGAAAAAAAAAACAAAAAAAAAAACACTATTCACCCTGTATTGGGGACAAAGAATGAAATAAGTATTATTTTATAGGAGGTGAGAGTTCCCCTTTAACAAACAATGTGTATTACATAGAACAGAGATGTGGTACTTATCTTAGGATCTCTGACATTGTTACTGATGTAGAACCTGTGTGGTGGAATTTTTGCTGAATGTCACAATTAACATACTTACACAACCAATTCATAACTAAGATAGTAGATAACAATAGACAGACATAGCAGTACAAACATAGGAAACTTACCATAAGGTTTGTGAGTACAAAAAATGTTTCCTTTAATGATATATGCTCAGTTGCAGCCACTAGCAAGACTGGAAATTTAATTTGTGTTAGAGTTGTGACAAAGCTTATTTCTGAGTGTACTTGGCTTTTTGCACAAAGGTAAAAGAGGCCCAGTCTTGGGTAAACCATCTGCACCATAGTGAACAATTATAAAAATCCAAAATTCACATTGTTTATTTGTTTTTTGTTTTTTTAATTATATCCGCAATGACAGATGTACAATATAATACACATATCCAGTATGGGCAGTTGACACAGATGAAAAGTTCTGTATAGGGGGCTTTACAATATATGGGGAAAGGGGAGAGAATGAGAAAAACAAGAAAGAAGAGTATGGGGAGAAAGGGATAAGAAAAACATGAACAATACATTGCTCATGTTTTCTTTTGTGCATAAGGCCCATTACTGACCTCTCTAATGGCAATGATGCAACTGGTCCACATGGAACAACAAAAACGCATTAGGTCTGCTCAAATACCAGGGGTCGATGTACT
The DNA here is from genome assembly GCA_037306005.1 of Rhinophrynus dorsalis. Taxonomy (NCBI): domain Eukaryota; kingdom Metazoa; phylum Chordata; class Amphibia; order Anura; family Rhinophrynidae; genus Rhinophrynus; species Rhinophrynus dorsalis. Next base: position 325,029,307 of record CM074724.1, on the reverse strand, counting down.
AATAAGGCTCTTGCTTGGAGTTAAGTTTGCAAATGAAGATCTGGGAAAACACTTTCGGCCAGAGACTTGCCACTCACTTTGATACTGCTTCCTTTACACTCCACTTTTGAGTTTCCCCTGCTCCACCTCCCAGCATCCTGCTCACTAGCTGTCAGCATTTTCGATTGTATTATCAAGAGGCATCACACATCACGCTGTTATCCCAATATTCTTTGTTCCATTTGGATTTGAACACATAACATTTGTATTACTATTTTTGGGACGCTGCCATCATGGACTTTTTCCTTTTTACTGCTGTTACGGCTGGCAAGCAAAACCAGGAGTCAGACGGTATAGTTAACAGAACCTTTATTATGAGAATAATGACTATAATGTAATCCTATATAATAATTCGCTAAAACGTGTGTAACGCCTCGACATGCGCAGTAGACACTGCTGCGCGTGCTGCAGTCATGCTCAGTAGAGACTGCCTGTGCCGCGGCTGATACAGAGCTGGGCGCTCTGAAGGAGCGTCCCGCTCTGTATCAGTCACGGTGCGGGCAATCTCTACTGAGCATGACTGCACCACGACCGGGTGGCAGTGGTACTGTGGTCCGTGTAACGGGCTCTTCAACTAGTATATAAATAAAAACACAGTGGGTGATTGAAACGGCGAGCACTGTATCAGGAATAGCAGTCTCCCAATCTCTGCACCACACTGTCCAAGACTAGGCCTCAGCACACTGGAGTCTCATGGTAAGGTAACACCTTACTCAGCCTGCAGTCAGTAGCTAGGAGTCTGCTAGAGCCCCAGGTCAGTACTAGGCTTTTTTCGCCTAGCTCATCCCATTGAAATCAAAGGGAACATAGAAGTTACACACAACGCATAGCAAATATTAGCGTGTCTGTGTTGGTGGAGTGTGCAGAAAGAATCAGTTGAACAGGGGATGATTTTTTTTGGGGGGGGTGGTTTACTGGCATTGGGTAGGTAGTTAACAGAAAATAAATACTATATACAATTAAAAAAATAAATAACACCACATCATATAAAATGGGTCTGAGGAGGGTGCCTGTGTTGGTGAATGAATTAATCATTTGAACAGGGAATTTGTTTTGGGGGGGGTTCTTGACTGCTATAAAATCAATAAAATAAAATAAGAAATTTGTATGAAAAAGTGATAGAGACAGGAACCCCCTATCACTGGGGTGGACTGATACTTTTTGCCAAAATATCACAGCAGCACAGCACAGCACGTCTATCTCTCTCTGTAGATGCTTCTATTGTGTCTGTCTTCCGCAAATATGTCACGTTTTTATAGCGGAAATGTGAAAACAACGTAAATCAATGGATGGAAAATGTGAACATTTTAATAGCTAGTTTTAAAGTGAATTTTCCCATGAAAAAGCAGTCAACAACATGGTTTTCGTTAAATTTCTTGCGGGAACACAGCGACACCTTTCGCCCATCCCTACTTTCGAGCAAGGACCCCACTTCCAGTGTTTGTCCTTATGAGAAGGGTTTAAGTAGATCTGTTGTGTCCATAAAAAGTTGCAAGAAGTAAGTATTCCACGAATGTAAATTGCAGAAACAGAAAACAGAGATCAGTGCAATAGATAAAAAATAGAAATGTGATTTGTATAGCAAATAATTGACTTAATTATGCTAACCTTTAAGTAATGGTAAAGTGGCATTAGCATGACATATCTGTGGAATAGTTTCTTGCAACTCTTTATGGACTCATCAAATCTAATTTTACTATTTACTATAAAGACAAATTAATCCATGATAAGATATTTCTTCAGCACATTTAAGGGAAAGGAAAAAGTGGTTTTATTTCCCTGCTGTTTCCTTAAAGGGATAGTAATACTTCGTTTTAACTTTATTTTATTTTGTACAGGAGGCAAATATATTTCTACGGCTAACACGGTACCAACTCTCATCTTTTATTTTGTAGGCATTAAAAAAACATGAAGAACGATATAAGTCTTATCTCTCAAACCTTTATGGTTTAAGAGATATTCACAAGGAAAGTTTCCCCCTCCAGCCCCTTTTCCTAGTGTAAGCCATCTCTTCTCAGATGTGAATCTGGTTGTAAGACCAGACAGATAACAGAAGGGGACATTCTTCTTTGTATGAAAAGAATGAAAGCCCTTCCCCCCTTGACAAGTTTTTCAGCTTTTTCCCTTATCTTAATTGAAGATTGTCCCTCTCTGCAGTCTACCTGTGCACCTCCCTTCTGATCTGGTTGAACAGGAAGGGGGGATCCTTTGCTTGTGAATATCTCTTAAACCATAAAGGTTTGAGAGATAAGACTTATATCGTTCCTCATGTTTTTTTAATGCCTACAAAATAAAATAAAGATAAAACGAAGTATTACTATCCCTTTAATTATCTGTTTGTCACAGTGGTGGCATTACAGTATAAGCAGAATAAGCTGCTGCTTAGTGCCCGCACTTTGTTAGAGGGCCACACAGTGCACATACAGTAGTGCTGGCACATATCAACATAATGAGATTGCAATGTTTTATTAAAAATAATAGGAGTGGGAGTAAATGGGGGGCATGCAGAATTTTCAGTTAGGACCTCCAAAAAACTAAATTCACCCTGATTTGTCATTACCTATTTATTAGGCCAGTGACTCTCAAGCTTTTCCAACCCTTTTGCTTCAAATGAAATCTCTGTGGAACCCTAACAAGCAAAACCATTAACCTGTTCAATGCTAATTGCAAATAGTATAGTGCTTGACAACAGAAAGCACAACAATAAATAAGTTCAAAATAGAAATTTTATTGAGATATTGAATATTTGTCTTAATTCTGTAACATAGACATCACAAAGAAGTTCTAATCAGCAGCTTTAGAAAATCCATGCGCATATACTAAACCCAATATATTATATCTATGAAATGAGGCAATATGCATATGGGGGTACTTTCCCTTTTAGCGACTTACGGGTAGACACCTAAAGAGAGCAGGACATTGTCATCAATCCTTCACCACCCATGCATAGTCCAGTCACTATGGATTTCTACCCCAAATTATAAAATATACCTGCAACAGCACCAGACAATATGTAAAATATTATAAAACCTATTGGTATTAGGTTGCAGTGGTTTAAGTGACAGAGAGGCACCCAACGCATTGCAACTCAGTGCATTCATACCTCTATGGCACTCAAAGGGTTAAAAGTGCATCCCTTTTCAAGTTTTCCTGGCCAGGATAGTGATCCTGGAGGTGAGATGGACCTATAAATTTATAGGTTTAAATTAAAGAAATTAATCTAGGTGGTTTAATTGTCTTTTTTTATAGCAATATTCTAGATGTTCACGTGCTGGGAGATGTACTCGTGCTGGGAGAACTTTAGATGTAAAAAATGAATTAGTGCTTTGATACTTAAATAGAAAGGAGTTTTGAGTGATTTATTAATTGGTAATGATTTTATCTTTTTTAGATTACACCTGTATGCCGGGGAAGCTGTTATATAACCTATGATTAAATATTAAGTAAAGATTCCATGGAGCAAATTCTAAGAAACATTTTGGACTATATACTGACTATTTATATGTATGTTTGAGGTTGTCAGGGTGACGGTATCATCATGATGAGCCGGCCAATCACTTTCGTGAGCAGTCAGGCATTAGGAGTATGGGGGGAGGTGGCATGATGACGCACGACAGTGGGAATGAAGCTTGATTTAGAGTGATGGATAGGGTTTATATACGAGCTCTGGGAGCTAGGCATATGGCGAGCTGTGAAGAGAAAGGGGATGGCGTGAATTACCCCAAAACATTCACTATTGCCTAACATTTCTGCCCTGCTGAACATGCCTGTAAATTTGGATGTGTTGTTAATAAATACTGTCTTTTATCCTTGTTTTAAGTATCCAGTTTGTTCACTGTAAACAGCAAAATGTTGTATATTATCAAAGATCAAATGCATCAAGATTATTTAAACTACAGTTTGAGGTTATAACTACATTGAAATTAATATAAAGAAATACAAGCCCCTTTACCAGCTTGATCAGTTTTAGATGTCTCTAAATGTATATAAACCACCTTATCCCTTGGTCTTATATAACATAAGTGTAGACCACCAACCTACTCTTACTGCCTGCAACCAATTCCCTAGTTCTCAATGCACCAAAAAAGGGATACTGAGAAAGTAATTTTGAAACGAGTGGCTTCAGAAGAGAAGAAATAAAATGAAGGTAAGTAATTTATTATTTTAAAGTAAGTCAAAGGAGATAGGATGCCCGGAATTAGGAGCCCATACTTTTTTATATCTTAGTAACATAGCAAATTAGGTTGGAAAAAGACACAAGTCCATCAAATTCAACCTTTGCCTCATGACCCAGAGACATGAGAATTATATAGCTTTCCTGCTGCCAGATAAGGTAGTTGATGCCAGAACTTCATGTGTAGAGAGAGATCCTTGTACTGACCTCACGTATACTTGTACATTGTGATAAGATTTTCTCTCAGTCATCTTTTCTCTAGAGTAAATAAACCAGTTTGTCTACTTGTTACTCATACGTCAAGTCCTCCATTCTCCTAACTAATTTTGTTGCTCTTCACTGTACTGTCTCCGGTTCTTGAATATCCTTTTTCAGAACTGGTGCTCAAAACTGCACTGCATATGGTATCCATCTGAAGTGTCGCTTGTAAAGTTTTGCATCATAAAATGACGTGTGTATTCGGCCGCGTCATTTAAAGTGTCGCAATCAAAGTTATGCTTCTTAAAGTGTCGCAAATTCTACATTTCGCGTTGTTCTGAATGGCGCATTCACTATATCGTGCGTTAACATGTCACAGCATTACAGACGCAATATGGGTGCATTAATGACACAATTTGGGTGCAGAATTAAGGACGCAATATGGGTGCATTAATGACACAATATGGGTGCAATATATGGACCTAATATGGGTGCAATATTGGCGCAATAAGGACACGTTAAGGGTGCAATATGGGTGCAATATTGGTGCAATAAGGACACGTTAAGGGTGCAATATGGGTGCATGAAGGACGCAATATGGGTGCAATAGTGACGCAATTCGGGTGAAATATTGGTGCAATAAGGACGCATTAAGGATGCAATATGGGTGCATCAAGTACGCAATATGGGTGCAATACTGACGCAATATGGGTGCAATACTGACGCAATATGGGTGCAATATTGGCGCAATAAGAACACATTAAGTGTGACCGAGTAGACAAAGGCTGCTGCAATCCAAGTTCCTTCCTGATCTGGTTGTTATCTCTGAGTCAGGGGACTCTGGGAGTTTGAGAAGTTATCAAAGGAGAATTACCAAATGCTGGCAACACACAAGCAGAGGTGATCCAAATTTCCTCCTGATCCGGCTGTTATCTCGTTGCTAGGGGAGTCTGGGAAAGAAGCAGTTGAACGGAAAGCATTTTTTTTGACAGTGATAGGGATGGGGCACAGTTAATCAAAATAAAGAATAAAATGTAAAAAAAAATTGATAGGTGACAGTGAAAGGGACCCTGACATGAGCTGCGACTGAGGCAGACTCATGCTAGACAAGATAAGAGTATTTTGTAGAGTGCCAAGGCAAGACATCACACACAATCTGTTCTATTGTTTACTTTACAGTAAAGATACACATGTTAGTTGAGTAATGTCCAGTAAACACACAAGGGGTAGGGCAAGGTTTAAAGCATTAGGAGAAGTGCAGGGACATGTGAGTAACATGGTAGCCCAAAAAACTGACTGCTGCCATAGATTCTGATGCGTATGCCAAAAATGATAGTGATCCTTCTCTTTCTGAGGAGGATGCAGTTTGGCAAAGTCTCCCCAAAAGGTCTACCACCAGCACCAGCAGTATTAATAAACCATCTAAAAACACTGGCAACAATGAGTTGAGTTAAGTGTTGATGACATATTACAAGAAGGTGTAGCAGCTCAACAAACTGCTGCATCGGACAGTGAGGCAAACAAGCAAAAGAAAACACCTGTCCTGAAAGTAATAACGAATGTTATGAAAATCCCTCAAAGGGGAAAACTAAAAAGAAATTGTTTGAGACCTCCAAATGCCTAGAGGAATATAAAAGTAGTTGGGAAGAAGCAATGGGCGATGCTGAGGATGATCTAATGACTGATGATGATTATGTAGATCTAGTATATATCCCTCCTCTTCTTCATATACAGGTGAAGTTGATAGTGAGAGAGATGATGATCTCACAAGAAAGTTAACTGAAAGGCGAAGGCTCAATCTTCCACAACTGAAAAGGAGCACTGTGACTGTCTATTAAGTGTTTGAGAAAACCATTGGAAAGTCTGATCCTAGACATGCAAAGATGTCAAAAAATGCACAGTAATTCTGTCAGTGATCTTCAGCACCGTCAAGCTCCACTCAGCCATACACACTACTAGTGTTGAGTAACCAGCAGCAACAACACAGGTTGTTAACATTCACAACCTCAGCTATGATGAGTGCCTCTGCTGCTGTTGGAATTGCAACACCCGTGACACCTAGTATTAGTACATTTGAATCAACATCTAGTTCCAGTAGTAGTAGTAGCAGCCTCTCAGGATCCCTGCAGCCTATTAAATTCACAGCATGGAGATACTAGATACTTCACTCGTGATCCAAAGCTAAGCATGTTTTTATCTGTTGTCTGTCTAAGAAGCATGTGAGCAGGGGGAAAGGAACGTATAACTTCCTCCACATGTGGCATCAAAGAATGAAACTTAACTTGCTGAAAATTAAACAAACAATCATCAATTATATTCTTCATACGAGGGGGGATGTGTTTAAGCTTAATCCAAATGTTGAAGAAAAGCATTTGAAACAAGATACCTAAGCATCCTAACTACTTAAGGAGACTTAGTCAACAAGTTATTAATAGAATATACTACACTTAAATTATCACAGTGAATAAAAGTCTTCTATAAGAAAATGAGCTCCCCGAATTTCAGCTGCCACCACAATAGGTAATAATTCTAGCAGGGAAATATTTTTAGTGAAGCACTTAAGTACCCATCTCTCTGGACAAAGCACTCCACCATAAGCAAATGAACCAGCAACATCAGTGAATAGACTAAAAACTTTAACAACAAAATCATATTACCAAAGCATCCTGCCATTATAAGTCTTTATGAAGCCATAGTGAAGTTTTAGATCATCTTTCACCTTGCTAGACAATTTAATATGACAATGTGGCGATTTCAAACTCGCTGTGGAAGCTGAGAATCTTTAGAAAAAGTTCTCCCCATAGTCATAAAATGTGATGCAAAGGTTAGGAGGCCCAATAAAGACAGCAATAGTTTAATCTGTGTACGTGAGCTTAATTTAACAATCTTTTTCCTGTGTACGGGAGCATTCATTACATTTTAATAGAGTGAATAGTGATACCAAGAATAATAATTTTAGTTGCAGGATGAACAGTTTTTTGTGGACCAAAGGAATCTCATATTGGTCAGAAAGTTTACAAAAATGTACTAAATAACTCCTAAATTGGGATTCCTTGGTGCCAACAAATGGAAATCTATCTGTCCCAGCAACCTTTACACTGCGTTTGTTCCTCCCATCTCTTTAACTGTTGTTTCCCTGCATCTGTGTTCCCCTGTAACTTCCCGCTATCTCTACCAGAAGAAAATGGACAGCACTCATAAGAACTAGCCAGAGGACAACAGACATGGAAAAACAGGAAAAAAACCAGGACAAGTAATATATGTAGTAACTTTAATAATCACTCACAAATGAAACATAGAAGACAAATGTGCACTCACAGAAATAAGAAGGGTATATAGCGTTTTGGGTTCCCAGTGCCTCCCGATAGTCAAGACACTGTGTCCTCCATCAAAAGTATTCCACAGACAGGCCGATCTGATCTTCTTACTGTATACCACTCCTTGTAAACTCCAGTTATCGTACCAATACAGTTTCCTATTGGTACTCAATTGCTGACAATAATGGAAATTGTAGCAGACCATAAAGCCTAATCATTTTCATTCGTTTTCTGTCGACTTCCTCAAAGGCTTGCAAAAAGTGGGGAAAACTGCACCTTTTATATCTACTTATAGGCTACATATAACCATCGTCAAATTTAAACACTGTTATACATACAAATTATTGAAAATATTTAAATGAACAACCAGGACCATTATATGCAAAATCCTATATAATAATTTGCTAATGTATGTTTGTCAGAAGCTGTCATGCTCAGTACAGACGGCTGCGCGCACTGTAGTCATATGCAGTACAGACTCTCCGGCCACGGCTGATAACGGAGTGGGGCGCTCCGAATTCAGGCCGTAGTCCACTACGGTCTGAATTCAGAGTGCCCTGCTCTGTTACCAGCCCCGGCGCTGACAGTCTCTACTGTGCATGACTGCACAAAGGCCGTTGCTGCCTGGCACTGTGGCCCGTGTACACGGGCTGTTCAACTAGTACACACATAAATTAATATTATACTGTTATACATTATAGAAGACTAGTGTAAAAGTCCGTGTGCACGGGCTAAGGTCCGGGTAATGTTAACCCTTTGAGTGCCAGAGGGGTATGCAGTGCACTGCTTTGCAATGCGTTGCGTGCCCCTCTGGCACTCAAAGGGTTAAGAGGCCTTTACCTCACCGCTCCACGCAATGCATTCCTGCATCGCCTCACTCACGAGATGCAATCATGTGCAGTAGAGACTGCCCTCTGTCACTCAAAGGGTTATGCATTGCTTAAAAAACAGTGCAACGCCGTCCCAGCCTGCTAGTTCCAGATAAATATCTAAATTGAAATGTAGCTGAAATGTGAAAAAACACCGCCACCTAGTGTAAAATGAATGCAGGGCACTAACTGTGCTTTTTTTCTGGAAACATTTCCAGTTGTTTAAATGGAGATTTGCGAAGCAATGCATTGGAGACCTCGCTAACAAGAGGTTAGCGGTTTAAACCAGTGGGAATTTTTTCAGAAATTTAATTTGTAGCCGGTTAACTCCAGAATTGCTAATCTTTAGCTTTGGGTATTTGACCCTTTATGCTTTACAGGGCCAAATTTCCCAATAGGCAACTGCCTAGAGCTCCACATTTTGAGGGGTGCCTCAGCTATGCTGGCCACACCCGTATTCCCTGTTGTGTGTGGCCAGAGCAAATTCAATATCCCTACACCAGTTTTATACTCCATTACAGGTTGTTATTTAATGCATTGGGTGCGTTGCAATACATTGGAGATCTTTCTAGCAAACAAGAGGTTAAAGCTGTTTTTTGAGTTCTTTCTAGACAAAGGGTATTTTCTGTACTAGGAAACAGTCAATGGGACAAGTGTGTGGTTATGTAAATGGGTGTATGGTCATAGGCGGCGCTAAGAGCACTTGAACTGCCATGCCCAGGGGTGCCTAGGTTGTTAATCCAACCCTGATGCTTCTGATACATTCTTTCTGGATTAAAATGTTATTGGAATTTCTAATGAAAAGCTGTTATTTGAAAGAGAACTATATCCTAGAATAATGGGACACATGCACTAGGAATAAATGTCTCTTAAACTGTTTAACAGATTATTTAACCAAGGTAGTTGCCCTTCACATAGCAGTCTGATAAAGTTATATGCTTTTGTATTCTATCTGCTGTTACCTACACTATTAAAAAGCTCTCTGTCTATAATTCCCATAGCATTAGAATATTACTATACTACTATACTACTATAATTCACTGGTAGTTATAATAGACAAGTTATCCAAATAGTGATTTTAACTGTATTTACAATATAAGTAAACATACAAAATCTCTGATGATGTGAATGGTGTTAACCCTTTGAGTGCCAGAGGGGTACGCAACGCATTGATTTGCAATGCGTTGCGTACCCCTCTGGCACTCAAAGGGTTAAACAAAATTTGGATGGTGTTTTTATAATAATTATCTGTGAATTATATATAGTTTACCTGGGTACTGGAGGAGGACGTATCCTGATACTATGAACATTACTCAGTTTTTTTATATTACAGTTTGTGTGCCATTTATACAGTTTGACTGGTCCATACTTTTTATCCTTTATAGTATTTTAACAATGAATTATTAAAGTGATATAGCCTTGATTTACTTAAACCTTTCTGTGCCCACTGTTATGGGATTCATTTTCTTATACATTTACAAAAGTCCAATATTTTATGATAAATATTAAACACTTTTAATCTTTTCCATTATAAAACAGCCTTCAAACCTTTAGCCATTGTGGTTCTACTAAATCAAATTAAAACGCCATGGTTTTTCAGTGAAAAATTAATTAATTAACCCCTTTACTACCACATGGGCTCCATTGTACAGTTTTTTTAACATTGTCATAGAAACCCCAGTGGTGGCTAGGCTCATAAGCTTGAGAAAAAAAGCTGATTAAGAGGATCCCAGTTCACTGATGTCTGTCACTTGCAGGGATTGTAGGAAGATTAGAATTTCTAGCTGCTCCTCCCTCTTAGTGAGATGTCCTGCCAGTCTCAGGAAAGGCTAATTCAAAGCTTCTGCCACTCTCAAGGTCGCTGAGTCTTCCACTGGTTCAAGATTCCAGTTTAAAAAAGCAACACATTTGTAGATATGGACAAATGAAAAAGGCTTCACCCATCCATTTGTACTTTATATTAAGGAAGAAAAGTCAAGACTTTGGAACATGTTCTAGGCTGAACATTCTAATGTCAGTGGTACACACAGGAAAATATCAGTTTGATGCATACAGATGAGTTTTTATACGAAAGACCCCACACAGAGTGGAAAATGGAACTGTAAGTATTTTTAATACCTTTCTCTGTTTTTGTCTGTACTCTAATAATCACGGTTATTCAGATGGTCTTATGCACAACAGCAGGCCCATGTTAAAACTCTGTGAAGCTAAGGGAGAAAATGATAAAGAGACACCATTTTTTATTTTTTGGGGGGATCCTTTTAATCCCTAGGGGTGGGGAATTTTTTCCACTAATTTCCTATTTCACTCTAGTTACTAAAATTATTTCATGCCACACAAACACGTTTCACTCGTTTTTTATTTTTTATTGTTTGTTTGTTTTTTTCATATCACAACTAGGGGGGCAATTCCCTTATTTTAAACCTTTAAGAACAGGGGTGTGTGTGTGCATTGCTTCACAATAAGTTGCACACTGCACTATCACTAAAAGGGTTAAACTTCCCGCCTATAGACAATACATAAAATGTTCTCCTTTTTGCCACTGACAATACATTTTCCGTGAGAACTTTCACATATTTTGCCTATCTTTTCTATGACTGCAACATTTACCACCACAATATTACTTCTGAGAGCTGAAGTGGAGAAGTAAAAGTTGTGAGTCCTACAGCAACATATACCTTGAAAAAATTGTTAGCAGGCTGAGTTCCTTTGTCCTTTGCCCACAACACCAACTTTCTGCTTAAGTAACACTGGCACAACCATCCTTGAAAAATAACAGCAGCTTGAGATATTCTAGCAGAGTGCAATACATGACATTAGTTAATTAAAAAAGTCTCTGTTTTCAACAAAAGAAAAGGGCAGCATGTCAGCTGCCCAAATTTTGGCAAGTTTACTATTTCCTTTCATTTTGCATTATTTTTGTGCAGGTTTTGACTTCTTTCTAAGAACTTAGTAAGTGTGGGATGGCAGTCCAGAGTTGAAGAGCTGTGTAACTTTATAGCTTTAATTACTTGATTTGTGGAGGGGGTGGAGATAGCATGTGTAGGCACTCTATGATTCTTGTCATCTCCAAAAATGAACTCATATTCCTCAGCATCTGTAGCAGAAAATATTGGTACATTCTCTGACACGTCAACAGCACTTCTATTATATACCACTGAGCCACTGGAATGTTTAGGAATACTTCTTCTTCTAGTTGTGGCACCTCTGACCTGTTGATGGTGTGTCTCCCAGTCAGACTTGTGGTTATTAGTGTTGAGCGAGCATGCTCGGCCGATGCTCGGATCGGCTCGAGCATCGCTCTGCTCGGCACATGGCGGTACTCGTACGAGTACCGCATGTGCTCGCCCGCCATGTTCGGGTCTCCTCCCCGCACGTTTTGCGGCTGCTGCGCAGCCAATAAACGTGCAGGGAGGCTCTGACATCGGTGTAATGCCAGCAGCCATGTTGGCTGCTGGCATTACACTGATTGGCTGGCCAGAACCCGTGGTCAGGTGCTGTATAGCACCTGACCAGCGAGTTCGGCTCAGTCTGAGCCAGGGAGAGCTGAGGATAGGAAGGGAAAGGCAGTGTAGGGAGGAAAAAAACAAAAATTGTGAAAAAAAAAGAACCAAAAGTCCTTTTTAGGACTACTGTGTGTGGGGGCAGCAGGTTATTTGGTGTGGGGGGAAAAAAACAAAAAAAAAAAAAAAAAAATATATATATTCTGTTTAGTGTGCAAAGTTGCAGATTAGAGCACATTCTGTTTAGTGTGCACAGTTGCAGATTAGAGCACATTCTGTTTAGTGTGCAAAGTTGCAGATTAGAGCACATTCTGTTTAGTGTGCAAAGTTGCAGATTAGAGCACATTCTGTTTAGTGTGCAAAGTTGCAGATTAGAGCACATTCTGTTAAGTCTTCAAACTAAAATATCAAAGTCACGTATTCCATTCAGTGTGCGTCGCCGCAGTTTAGCAGCACATTCTGAGTACTGTGCAGAGTTGCAGAATAGGAAGAAATACTGTTAAGTCTTCAAACTAAAATATCAAAGTCACATATTCCATTCAGTGTGCTTCGCCGCAGTTTAGCAGCACATTCTGTGTACTGTGCAGAGTTGCAGAATAGGAAGAAATACTGTTAAGTCTTCAAACTCAAATATCAAAGTCACATATTCCATTCAGTGTGCTTCGCCGCAGTGTAGCAGCACATTCTGTGTACTGTGCAGAGTTGCAGAATAGGAAGAAATACTGTTAAGTCTTCAAACTCAAATATCAAAGTCACATATTCCATTCAGTGTGCTTCGCCGCAGTTTAGCAGCACATTCTGTGTACTGTGCAGAGTTGCAGAATAGGAAGAAATACTGTTAAGTCTTCAAACTAAAATATCAAAGTCACATATTCCATTCAGTGTGCTTCGCCGCAGTGTAGCAGCACATTCTGTGTACTGTGCAGAGTTGCAGAATAGGAAGAAATACTGTTAAGTCTTCAAACTCAAATATCAAAGTCACATATTCCATTCAGTGTGCTTCGCCGCAGTGTAGCAGCACATTCTGTGTACTGTGCAGAGTTGCAGAATAGGAAGAAATACTGTTAAGTCTTCAAACTCAAATATCAAAGTCACATATTCCATTCAGTGTGCTTCGCCGCAGTTTAGCAGCACATTCTGTGTACTGTGCAGAGTTGCAGAATAGGAAGAAATACTGTTAAGTCTTCAAACTAAAATATCAAAGTCACATATTCCATTCAGTGTGCTTCGCCGCAGTGTAGCAGCACATTCTGTGTACTGTGCAGAGTTGCAGAATAGGAAGAAATACTGTTAAGTCTTCAAACTCAAATATCAAAGTCACATATTCCATTCAGTGTGCTTCGCCGCAGTTTAGCAGCACATTCTGTGTACTGTGCAGAGTTGCAGAATAGGAAGAAATACTGTTAAGTTTTCAAACTCAAATATTAAAGTCACATATTCCATTCAGTGTGTTTCAACGCCGTTTAACAGCCTATTCTGTGTACTCTGCAGAGTTGCAGAATAGTAAGAAATACTGTTAATTTTTCAAACTCAAATATTAAAGTCACATATTCCATTCAGTGTCTTTCACCGCCGTTTAACAGCCTATTCTGTGTACTCTGTACAGTTCCAGAATTATAAGAAATACTGTTAAGTTTTCAAACTCAAATATTAAAGTCACATATTCCATTCAGTGTGTTTCAACGCCGTTTAACAGCCTATTCTGTGTACTCTGCAGAGTTGCAGAATAGTAAGAAATACTGTTAATTTTTCAAACTCAAATATTAAAGTCACATATTCCATTCAGTGTCTTTCACCGCCGTTTAACAGCCTATTCTGTGTACTCTGTACAGTTCCAGAATTATAAGAAATACTGTTAAGTTTTCAAACTCAAATATTAAAGTCACATATTCCATTCAGTGTCTTTCACCGCCGTTTAACAGCCTATTCTGTGTACTCTGTACAGTTCCAGAATTATAAGAAATACTGTTAAGTTTTCAAACTCAAATATTAAAGTCACATATTCCATTCAGTGTGTTTCAACGCCGTTTAACAGCCTATTCTGTGTACTCTGCAGAGTTGCAGAATAGTAAGAAATACTGTTAATTTTTCAAACTCAAATATTAAAGTCACATATTCCATTCAGTGTCTTTCACCGCCGTTTAACAGCCTATTCTGTGTACTCTGTACAGTTCCAGAATTATAAGAAATACTGTTAAGTTTTCAAACTCAAATATTAAAGTCACATATTCCATTCAGTGTCTTTCACCGCCGTTTAACAGCCTATTCTGTGTACTCTGTACAGTTCCAGAATTATAAGAAATACTGTTAAGTTTTCAAACTCAAATATTAAAGTCACATATTCCATTCAGTGTGTTTCAACGCCGTTTAACAGCCTATTCTGTGTACTCTGCAGAGTTGCAGAATAGTAAGAAATACTGTTAATTTTTCAAACTCAAATATTAAAGTCACATATTCCATTCAGTGTCTTTCACCGCCGTTTAACAGCCTATTCTGTGTACTCTGTACAGTTCCAGAATTATAAGAAATACTGTTAAGTTTTCAAACTCAAATATTAAAGTCACATATTCCATTCAGTGTCTTTCACCGCCGTTTAACAGCCTATTCTGTGTACTCTGTACAGTTCCAGAATTATAAGAAATACTGTTAAGTTTTCAAACTCAAATATTAAAGTCACATATTCCATTCAGTGTGTTTCAACGCCGTTTAACAGCCTATTCTGTGTACTCTGCAGAGTTGCAGAATAGTAAGAAATACTGTTAATTTTTCAAACTCAAATATTAAAGTCACATATTCCATTCAGTGTCTTTCACCGCCGTTTAACAGCCTATTCTGTGTACTCTGTACAGTTCCAGAATTATAAGAAATACTGTTAAGTTTTCAAACTCAAATATTAAAGTCACATATTCCATTCAGTGTCTTTCACCGCCGTTTAACAGCCTATTCTGTGTACTCTGTACAGTTCCAGAATTATAAGAAATACTGTTAAGTTTTCAAACTCAAATATTAAAGTCACATATTCCATTCAGTGTGTTTCAACGCCGTTTAACAGCCTATTCTGTGTACTCTGCAGAGTTGCAGAATAGTAAGAAATACTGTTAAGTTTTCAAACTCATATATATTAAAGTCATATATATCGTGTAAGATGAAGAAGGCGGGTAAAAAGGGACGGGGAAGTGGACGTGATCCTGAAAGTTCAGGGCGCGGGTCAGGACGCGGAGAAACTGTGCCTGGTGCCAGAGCACAAGAAAGAAAGACATCCACCATACCTAGCTTCATGTCTGATTTCACAGGGCGTCGCAGGACATCACTCTCGAGGTCCGACCAGTGCGAACAGGTGGTCGGTTGGATGACAGCTGATACTGCTTCCAGTCGGTTAAGCACCACCCTGTCTTCCACCAAGTCCACTCTCAGTAGCCAAGAGTCTGGTCAACATAATCCTCACTCTGATCATCCTTCCTCCCACCATACACGGTCTGGTCAAAGAAGTGATCCCACACTGGGATATAGTGATGAGCTCGTCTCATCACCAATCCTTCATTTGACCCTCTCTCCAAGCACGCTTGCAGAGGAACATGACATCTTGTGCCCTGATTCACAACCTCTAGAGGCTACCCAATCACAAGAAGATGACAGATGTGAACGGCATTTAAGGTCAAAGGAAGTAGTGGATGATGATGATGATGATGAGACACAGTTGCCATTAAATCAACCACTATTTCCTTCTCAAGACCTTGTTGAGGAGAATGTTATACAGTTGTCAATGACCGAGTATGTGGTGGGATCAAGACTTGAGGAGGATGATCAGAGTGAGGAAGTGGAGGAGAACTTGGTGGACGATGAGGTGACTGACCCCACCTGGGAAGGTGTAGAGCCGAGCGATGACAGCAGTCCTGAGGGTGAGCCATCTGCAGCACCGCAACAGGCTGGAAGAGGCAGTGGTGTGGCTACAGAAAGAAGGCGGACCGCACCAAACCGGCCCGCAAATGTTCCACGGAGCACCCCCTTGCGTAAATCTACCTTGCCAAGGGGTAGGTGTTCCGCGGTATGGCGTTTTTTTAAGGAAAGTGCGGACGACAAAAGATTTGTAGTTTGCAACCTGTGCCACACCAGAATGAGCCGAGGCATGAACACTAGAAACCTCACCACCACCAGCATGATCCGACACATGGCATCCAAGCACCGTAGTAAGTGGGAGGAACGCCTGGATCGCCCATCTGTGTCTGCAGGCCACACCACTGCCTCCTCTTCCCCTGTTTTCGGTGCCGGCCAATCGCCTGTCGAAGGCGCAGGCCCGCATACCTCCCGCCCTGCACCTGTACCATCTGAAGCACCATCAGCGACCACATCCACTTCCCTGTCCCAGCACAGCGTCCAAATGTCGTTACCCCAGGCATTTGAGCGCAAGCGAAAATACCCAGCCACCCACCCACAGGCCATAGCACTAACCTCACACCTTTCCAAATTACTGGCCATCGAAATGCTGCCATTTAGGCTTGTGGACACTGAGTCCTTCCGCAGCCTGATGGCAGCAGCTGTCCCTCGGTACGCGGTCCCCAGCCGCCACTACTTTTCCCGGTGTGCCATCCCCGCATTACACCACCATGTGTCCCGTAACATCACCCGTGCCCTGACCAACGCAGTTACTGGGAAGGTCCACTTAACGACTGACACATGGACAAGTGCTTGTGGCCAGGGACGCTACATTTCCCTGACGGCACACTGGGTGAATGTCGTGGAGGCTGGGAGCGACTCGGACCCTGGGATGGCACGGGTGCTACCCACGCCGAGGATTGCGGGCCCTACCTCCATCAGGGTTTCCACCAGCACCTACGTTATTGGCTCCTCCTCCTCCGTTTCCACCTCCGAATTCTCTACACACACCGCCAATCCCCCATCAGCCAGTAGCTGGAAGCAGTGTAGCACTGCAGTGGGGAAGCGTCAACAGGCCGTGCTGAAGCTGATCTGCCTTGGGGACAAACAGCACACGGCCTCAGAGCTGTTGCAGGGGATTAGTCACCAGACCGAGCAGTGGCTCTCGCCACTCAACCTGCAAGCAGGCATGGTTGTGTGTGATAATGGGCGTAACTTGGTGGCGGCTTTGGAGCTCGGCAAGCTCACACACGTACCATGCCTAGCGCATGTATTTAATTTAGTGGTGCAGCGATTTCTAAAAACCTACCCCAATGTGCATGATCTCTTGACCAAGGTGCGCCGCGTGTGTGCACATTTCCGTAAGTCATCTACAGCTTCGGCCGGCCTGTTGAAGCTGCAGCAGCGCTTACAATTGCCAGCTCACCGGCTGCTGTGTGACGTGAGCACGCGCTGGAACTCCACCTTCCACATGTTGGCCCGGCTTTGTGAGCAGCAGAGGGCAGTAGTGGAGTACCAGCTGTTACACGGTCGTCGCCTCTCCGTTCAACTTCCTGTAATCAGAAGTGAGGAGTGGGAATGGATGTCAGACCTCTGCGAGGTTTTACGCAATTTTGAGGAATCGACACAGATGGTGAGCGGCGATAACGCTATTATCAGTGTAACCATCCCACTTCTGTGTCTACTGAAACGCTCGCTGCTCACAATTAAAACCGACGCTTTGCATGTGGAAGAGGTGGAAATGGGGGAGGAAGAGCTTACACAAGGTGATAGCCAGAGCACCCTCACTTCGTCTTCTCAGCGACAATTGGAGGAGGCGGAGGAGGAGGAGGAGGAGGAGGAGGAGGAGGAAGACACGGTTGCCTCCGCTACAGAGGGTAGCCATGGAACTTTAGTTCCATCTCTTCAGCGTGGGTGGGCAGAAGAGGAGGAAGAGGATGAGGATATTGAGAGTCAGCCTCCTGGTGAGGACAGCGAAATCTTGACTGTTGGTACTCTGGCACACATGGCTGACTTTATGTTAGGCTGCCTTTCCCGTGACCCACGCGTTGTACGCATTTTAGACAACACGGATTACTGGGTGTTCACCCTTCTGGACCCCCGCTACAAAGAGAATTTCTCATCTCTCATTCCTCCGGTGGAGAGGACAAGCAAAATGGTGCAATACCAGAAGGTTCTTGTTGAAAAATTGCTCCAAAATTTTCCATCTGACAACGCTGGCGGCAGAGTACGTGCTACCTTGGCCAACCGAGAAGGGGAGAAAAGGGGAGCACACAGCAGTTCCGAGAAAGGCAGGGCAACACTCTCCAAGGCGTGGGACACCTTCATGACACCCCGCCAGCACCCTCACCCTGATGCGCAGCCTAGTGTCACAAGGAGGGAAAAGTTTTGGAAGATGGTGAAGGAGTACGTAGCAGACCGTGTCAGCGTCCTCAATGATCCCTCTGTGCCTTACAACTACTGGGTGTCCAAGCTGGACACGTGGTATGAACTGGCACTCTACGCCTTGGAGGTGCTGGCCTGCCCTGCCGCCAGCGTTCTGTCTGAGCGGGTATTTAGTGCTGCTGGTGGCATCATAACAGATAAGCGTATCCGCCTTTCCACCGACAATGCTGATAGGTTGACACTTATAAAAATGAACAAGGCCTGGATTTCCCCTGACTTCTCCACTCCACTGGAGGAAAGCCCCGGGGGAACATAAACTCACTTTATATATGTTATTTACAATGATGGGAATACTCTGTATTCCCATTCACCCCTTCCACCCCAAAAACGGGTATATGGTTGACTCTTAATGTTCTCATCCTCCTCCTCCTCTTCCATATGCCCTGGGATATAATTTTTATATAGGGCCAGCTCACCAGCGTGCCCTGGGATATAATTTTTATATAGGGCCAGCTCACCAGCGGGCCCTGTGATATAATTTTTATATAGGGCCAGCTCACCAGCGGGCCCTGTTTGCCAATTTTTATATAGGTCAGCTCACCAGCGGGCCTTCTCATATAATGTTTTATTGGGTCAGCTCTCTAGCGGGCCCTCTCATATAATGTTTTATAGCGTCAGCTCACTAGCGGGCCTTCGCATATAATGTTTAGGATGGTCAGCTCTGCAGCAGACCCTCACCCATAATGTTTTAGATGGTCAGCTCAGCGCACGTTTCCCTCTTAATCATGGCCTCAGTTCTGAAAATCAAGGAAATTTTTGGGAGAATTTGCCTCTGCGCACGTTTCCCTCTTAATCATGGCCTCAGTTCTGAAAATCAAGGAAATTTTTGGGATAATTTGCCTCTGCGCACGTTTCCCTCTTAATCATGGCCTCACTTCAGAAAATCGATGAAATTTTTGGGAGAATTTGCAGATGATATACAAGTAAATATACAGCAAATACTGTTTGGTAACAATTTTTCGCCTAAAGTCGTTTTTATTTTCCTTTTTGTGTGTTTTACGGTCAGTCTGTAAAAATGGCGTACTACGGGCGAAAGATCGTTCCCAGCAGCGATGTTGGAGTCCAAGGTGCATCCAGACATCCTCCCTATGCTGTCCCTGAACCATTTCTGTAGTGTTTCCATCTTTTTCTGCCCTTTTCCTATGGACCAGGCACCCTCCCCTCATCAGAGCAGGGGGTGCCTGGTGTAATGCTCGAGTCCTCCCATTGACTTCAATGGGGCTCGGGTGTTCGGCCGAGCACTCGAGCCTCAGGGGGTGCTCGGTCAGAGCACCCGAACATCCGAGCATTGGGGTGCTCGCTCATCACTAGTGGTTATGTTTCAGGTGGGAACTCAATGAGGAGGTGACTAGAAGTGAGCCTGGTTTCCATTTGCTTGCATGCTTAGCTTTTGGATCCTGAGTGAAATATCTCCATACTGTGTACTTCATAGACAGGTGCTACACTTCCAAAAGCAGCAGAGGCACTGATCAAAGCTAAGGCTGTGGATGCTATTAGTGTGTGTGGTTGAGTGGGACTTGGACTCGGGAGTGATGAAACTGATGATAATTGACAGGATGACTGTGTATTTTTTTGGCATCTTTGCTTATCCAGGGTCAGACTTTCCAATTGTTTTCTCAAACAGTTGAAAGGTAGGAAGAGCGCTCCTTTTCAGTTGTGGAAGAGTGAGCCTTTGCCTTTCAGCTAACTTTTTGGTCATGTCATCATCTTTCTCACTTTCAACTTCATCTGTATCTGAAGAAGAGGAGGATGTTGGAAGAATATATTGCAGATCTACATCATCATCAGTCATTAGGTCATCCTCAGCATCACCTGACACTTCTTCCCACTACTTTTATATTCCTCTAAGCTTTTAGAGGTCTCAAACAATTTAATTTTTACTTTTCCCCTTTGAGGGATTTTCACGTTTGCTGCTACTTTCAGGACAGGTATTTTTGCGCTTGTTTGTCTCAATGTCAGATGCAGCAGTTGGTTGAGCTGCTACACCTTTTTTGCAGTATGCCATCAATACTGAAATGTGACTCATCATCATCTTACGTGCTTTAAAATGGTTTATTAATGATACTGGTGCTTGTGGTGGTGGAGCTTTTGGGGGGACTTTGGCAAACTACATATTCCTTGGGAGGTGAGGGATCACCATCATTTATTGTACATGCTGCAGTCAGTTTTTAAACTGCCACTTTACTCACACATCTCTGCACTGCTCCTAATTCATTCACCCTCCCCCTACCCCTTTTGAGTTTGCTGGATATTACTCAGCTACTGTGTGTGTTTTTACTGTAAAGTACACAATAGAACTGATTGTGTCAGATGTCTTACCTTGGATCACTACAACATACTCTATCTTGTCAAGTATCAGTTTGCCTCCGTCACAGCTCGCATCTGGTTCTATGCCTCTGTCACATATTAATTTTTAAATGTATGTATTTAACGTAGTTTACTGTCCCCCTGTCCCTATCAATGTTAAAAAACAAGCAAAAATAAACGCACTCCCTGTTCAACTGCTTCTGTCCCCAGACTCCCCTAGGACAGAGATAACAACCAGATCAGGAACAAACTTGATCACTGTTGCCTGTGTCTTTTCTGTTGCACATAATTTGGGGGTATTTGGGGTAATTCTCCATTGCTCCCTTCTCACACCACTAGACTCCACTAGCACACAGATAACAGCCAGATCAGGAAGAACCTTGGATCACCTCTGCTTGTGTGTTCCCAGTCAGTTACATATAATTTTGGGATATTTGGGGTAATTCTCTTTTGCTCCTTTCTCACACCCCCAGACTAAACTGACAGAGAGATAACAGATAGATCAGCAAGTAACTTGGATCACAGCTGCCTATGTCTACTGACACACAAATTTGAGGTTATCACCAAGGATTATTACACTGTAAGGTGCCTTCTCTTGTTTTCCATCCCCTTATTTAAATGTTCATATGAGCTGGGCTAATCTCTCTTTTTCAGTTACGCAGAACATAGAGTTTGAAGGCAGATAAGAACTATTTGGCCCATCTAGTCTGCCCATTTTTCTATTCTAAATAACTCAAATCTTATTTGGTCCTTGATCTTGTCTTATGTTCAGGACAGCCTTATGCCTATCCCATGCAGCTTAAATTCTGTCACTGTATTACCATCTACCACTTCTGCTGGTGGGCTGTTCCACTTATCTACTACCCTCTCAGTGAAGTAAGACTTTCTTACATTACGTCTAAACCTGTGTCCCTCTAGTTTTAGACTATGGTCTTGTGTCCCAACATTTAACTCGTTTGAAATGTACTTCTCTCCTGTGCCTTGTTGAATCCCTACATGTATTTGAATGTTTCTATCTTATCCCCTCTCTCTTCTCTCCTCCAGTCTATACTTGTTCAGATCCTTTAGTCTATCCTGATATTTCTTTTACTGTTAATCAGTCACCATTTTAGTAGCCTGTCTCTGAATTCTCTCTAGAGTATATATATATCCAAATGGAGATGGGGTCACCTGTACTGTACAAAATACTTTAGGTGAGGTCTAACCAAAGATCTGTAGCGTGGCATGACCATTTCCCTTTTTCTGTTATCAATGCCCCTAGCTATACAACTGAGCGCCCTGCTTGCATTCCCCACACTTTGTTACATTGCCTGCCTACCTTTAAGTCATCAGAAATAATTACTCCCAAAACCTTTTCCTCTGCTGTGTCTGACAGCACAGTACTCTTAATATTAGATTCTTCCTTTGGATATTTACATCCCAAGTGCATTTATCAGCATCAAACTGCAGCTGCCACACACTTGTCTATTCTTCCAGTTTACCTAAATCATTTGACTTATTCTCCCAGAATGTGTAGCCTGTTGCAGATCTTTGTATCAACTGCAAAAACGCACACCTTACCTTGAAGACCTTTTGCAGTATCACTAACACAAAAAGAATTGGCGCCAATACAGATCCCTGAGGTACCCCCTAGTAACAAGCCCTTCGTCTGAATTTTCTTCATTGACTACTACCCTCTGTATCCTGTCTCTCAGCCATTACCTTATCAATTCAACTATTTTTACATCCAAACACAAACACTGCAATTTATTAATGAGTCTTCATTGAGCAACAGTGTCAAATGCTTTAATGAAATCAAGATAAGCTGTATCTACTGCCCCTCCTGGTCTATATTTTAGTTACCCAGTCAAAAAAATCTATGCAATTAGTTTGACAAGATCTCCCTGTTGTAAACCTATGATGTTTGGGATCTTGCAAGCCATTTAAATTCAGATATTTAACAATTCTTGACCTTCACATGGTTTTCATTAATTTTCCCACTACTGACATAAGACTTACTACTTACTTTTGTGAAGCAGTACTACATTTGCTACCGTCCAATCTTCTGGAACCACTCCTGTTGATAGTGACTGATTGAAGAATTCTGTTAAAGTTTTTGCCAGAACACCCTTAAGTTATTTTAATAACTTTGGGTGTATCACATCTGGTCCCATCTATTTATCTAGTCTTCATCTGTAAACATATATGCTTCCCTTATCTTGTTATTTCTTTTTTCAGAGGTTCCTTATCTTCACCTTCCTCTGTAAAAATTGAACAGAAATTAAAAAACACAGATTAATGATCACTGGAGCCCAAACACTCTCCTATAGCTACATCTGATACAAGTCTCCATTTGTACATAATAAAACTAGTATAGCTTCCTTCCTAGTTGGCTCTTCTAATATTTGACTTAGATATAATCCTTGTAAACAATTTAGGGTATCTCTACTCCTGGCTGAACCTGATGCTTGGTTTCTCCAATCCACATCAGAAAGTCCCCCATAACTCCTCTGCTTGTCCTGGGGTTCTGTAGATCACACATATACAAGCGACTATCTTTTTTCCATATTATAAAGTTATCCAAAACACTCTCTGTGTTCACCTCCATACTCGGTATAAGATTAACATTTAAGTTATATTTGACATAAATGGCAACCTCTCCTCCTTTTCTGTCTTTCCTGTCTTTTCTAAATAGAGAGTACCCTGGTACATTTCAGTCAAATTTTTCATTGTACCAGGTCTCAGTAATCCCCACTAAGTCCACATATTCACTAGTTATTATTGCAATGAGTTCAGGGATCTTATTCCCTAACTACAGGCATTTGTATACATGACTCAAAGTCTACTGGTTTTTGACCTATGTGTCACAGACATAACTTGTTCAAATTCATCTGTGCAATGCTGTGTGGGCAAGTGGATTTATCCTGTATCATTTCATTGCTCCATCTACTAGTTTAAATACCTGTTAATAAAATTTCTGAATGACTCTCTAAGAACCTTTGTTCCCTTTTCAGAAAGATGCAAGCCATCCTTTTTGTACAATTCCATTTTACACCAAATTTGACCCATTTCCCTAGCCATGAATTAAAGTCTCTAATTCGCCGCATTCTACCATCATCTTCCTTATACGCTGGCAGAACCTCTGAAACAGATACAGTAGAAGCAACTTGCTGCAGATCCTTACATACATCCTTAAAAAATATTGTACCACACTCACCTCATTGCAGGCCAAATAATTTGTCCCTAAATGGACTATGGCATCCAACTGTCCATCCTGTCTTGCCTCCTTAACAATTTTTTAAATTAATCTTCTATCTCTGTGAGCTGTAGCACCAGGAAGACGTCTGACTTATTTGCAACCACCATGACTATCCTCCCACCTCTTAATATAGAGTCCCCCAATAATAGAAACTTCATCCCAAAGTAGTTTGAACTTTTTACCTTTCTCAGTGGTTGCTGTGTGATTTACCTGTGAGTTAGAAGTTGGTGAACCAATAGTCTCTGCTTCTGGAGTTTTCCCAATATTAGGACAGTATTCTGAAAGTGCAGCAAAAGACTTATGAAGAGTCACAGACTGTGGGACATGCCCCTTGTCCATAAACTTACCCTCCCAGAACCAACTGTAGCCCATCTACCTTTTCTTGGAAGTCTCTGAGGCAGTGGCACTTGCTTCTTTTGCATCTGTGTGTGGTCCACAGACATATTGTAGATTTCAGCCTTCAAATTATCAGTCCTCTGCTGTAAAACAGAATTTTCTGAAAAACTGGACAAATTCTGAACCTCCAAAAAGTTTCCCGGGGCAGAAAAGCAAAACATCCATTGCACTGCAACATGCTTGACATTTTCACAGTATTACTGTAATCAGGGAACACAGGGCTCGATACTATGCCTAATGGTAAAACAGCCAGTAAGGCATAAAAAAAAACAAGTCACAGAACGAGAAACCCGCTTTTGTACCACAGCTTTCCTATAGCTGGTCCAGTAAATGGAGCAAGAAGCAATGGTGGCTAAAACTCCCGTTATGGCCAAACACTCGTTGCAGATTTTTGTTCCCACAACGCACTCTAAATAGCGTGAGTTGTGGGAACTTCAAAGGAAAATAGCCAACTCTTGTTGTTTGACACAGTGTCAAACAACAAGAATGAGCTCAAAACACCTTCCTCCTACCTCCCATACACTAACCCTACACTTTACCTAACATGACACTTAAACAACACTACCCCTAAAAGTATCCTAACACCCATAACTGTAACACTTACCTGTCATCTACTGTCCATCTTTTTCTTGAATCTTCTGTCTTGAGTCTTCCTTCTCTTCTTTCTTCTTTTTTCAAATCTGTTTTGTAAAAAAAAAACAAATCCAATGAAAGGTGTATGAAAAAAATACCCTAAGATATGCCTAAGTTAACCCTTTGCGTGCCAGAAGGGCACCCCTTCAGTGATCAAAGGGTTAAATCTAGTGTGGCATATCTCTTAAAAGTAATATGCTGCCATTCCGTTAAAAAAGAAAAACCAAAGTAATTCCTATGTTGAAGAAATAAAAGAGCTTTTGAATGTTTCAATATATCTCTGCTGCCTCCTCTGGCTCTGCTGGCAGCGGCAGGCATGCATATTGCCACCAACCCCCCATACCTTCTGGGCCATTGCACAAATCCAAATAAGGGAATTTTGAACAGAGGTTGGCTTTTTATATGCCAGTCTCTATTCAAAATGGATGCCAGCCTTCAATTGGCTGTTATGTGTACTTATGCACCTCCTAGCCAATCAGCTTCTGGCGGGTATCATCATCCCCCCTCCAGAAGCTGATTGGCTGGTAGGTGCATAAGCCAACATCATAGCTAGTAGGAGGTTGGCATCCATTTTGAACAGAGACTGGCATATAAAAATCCAGTCTCTATTCAAACTTACCTGATTTGGATTTGGGCAATGGCCTGGAAGGTATGTGGGGGTCTGTGGCAATATGCATGCCTGGCGCCACCAGCTGAGTCAGCGGAGGCAGCAGAGATATATTGAACCATTGGAAGCCCTTTTATTTCTTCAACAAAGGAATTACTTCTTTTTTTTAAATGCAATGGCAGCATGTTAATTTTAAGAGAAAAGCCACACTGCATTTAACCCTTTGAGCATACGCTATTCAGAATGTCGGCCTTTTCATGTATGTGCCATTCTTATCTCGCCATTTTGATTGTCGCCAGCTACAGGGAGATATTTCTATAGTAAAATTTGGGGGTGTCAGAGTTGGAGCTGATGGCTACCCACGAGGATATCAGCAGAATCAATGTTGTGAGCAACATAGTAATCAAATTTTCTGTGTGAGCTATCTGCATGTTGGCCTTTGATGATAATATCAGCTAAAACTTGCCTGCTTTAAGAACAGGAATGTCTTAGCACCCTACTTTTGGGCTGAGTGACACGTGACAAAATTGCACTGTGCAGTGTGCACAACCCACAACAATGGAGAGCTAGTTGGTGCTCTTAGTTCAGAGTATAAAATTCTGCATTAAAATATCCCTCTGGCATTCTAAGTTAAAATATAGCCAATCCATTACAACAGCATAAATACAGCTAAAAATGTAAAGACCCCGAGGTTATAAATCTCAGGTATAATATGCACTTTTTAACACCTTATGTGAAATGGGAGGGGCGGTGTATTATACATTATAAAAAACAAAAAAATTAATTGCTCCCCTGGATCTCTTTCCCCTTCCCTCCCCCCACCTCAATACAGTATCTTCAGGCCATGACAGGGCACTACCATAGTTTCAATGCGCAGAGGATGTAGGGAAAGGGGGTGCGCAGATACTGTATTGAGGTGGAGGGAGGGATGGGAAGTGGGAGATAGAGTGGGGAAAGCATTTTAATTTTTTTTTTTTTTACATAAAATCTTGAGTATTAACTTACACCAATGTGAATTTTCTACCTGAGTTTTTAGAAAATTCATACCTAGGATTTTCTATCTATTCTTGCAATACACAATAGAGTTTACAAGACATTTCATACTAAATCTGTTCAGGGGCAGCTGTCTGCAGCATAATCTATAAGCAGCTTTCAGCTTAATCTTGAGTATCTGGGCATGTGAATTAGCATTCTTTATTATTGGTCTGGCACTTAAGTTAAATTATTGTAACTATTCTTAAAAAATTAGATAATAAATCAGTGCATAAAACAAACAATATGATATATCTGCTAATGTCATAATTCATTTCCATAATGTAAAGATAATAAAACCTTACCTGACTGCAAATTAATGTTTGTTTAATAACTCATTTAGAATATACCTAAACTATGTTATTTTGGGTGCAATGAAAAATAAATGTGTACATTTTAATGAGTTGTTTATGTGGTGAACTAAAGACGCCAAAACTCATATGTGGTGCACGGGTTGTGAATTTATGTGCTTGTAGTTGCACGGCTCGTGACGCCAGGGTAGTGTTTTACACCACACTCCAGGGGTGAAGCAGGTCTCCTGGGCCCAGCGCTGGGGCAATAAAACACCAGACTGCAGGGTTACAGATAACTGCGTTTACTGGAGAAGCAGGACAGGTGAAATAGTCCATTAAAGCAATGCAGAGGTAAGGCAGGGGCAAGTGCAGAGGTAACAGGGAGCCACAGGGCTTGCTGAGACTTGTAGTAGACTTTACTCTGAATCTTGACTTTACTAGTGACAACTTTAAACTTTACTGTAGTTACTGAAGACTTCTGACTTATGTAGCCACATACACTGTCTGAACCATAGGTCGCTCTTGTACACTCTACCGCCAGGTTAACTAAGGACTTTTGACTAGGATTTTTGAGACTACAGAGCGGAGGCCGCCGTAGGCTAATCACTCACGATAAGTAGTACTCTCTATGGGGCCCATTCGCATTCAGCACTTCTCCCCACAGCTCTTCTTGTAGACGTACGCAGACTTGGACTTGGACTCCTGTGCGGTGGAACGCCTATGGTTGTGCTGTGGAACACTGTAGTTGTTTAGCTCCACTGGTTTCCTTCACCTTCTCCTCTGTCTTATCTCCACACACTTCCTCCAGTTCTCTCTCGTCCCCTCTCACATCCTCTCTCCACAACCCTCCTCACTAGACTCCTCCATCTTGAACACACACTAGCTTGCTCCTCCCTGTCTGGCTAGACCAGGGGGCTGCTGGGTAAAACTCTCATTGGCTCCTGTGGTCACATGTTACTCTCTGCACTGCTCACCTTAAAGGCACATGAACAACAAAAATATTACAGTTATACCAACATTATACAATCACACAAATATATAAATAACCATGTTTTAAACTTAAAGCAACATATACCAGAAAGGACTGGTAAATGTAAATGTTCAACTCTGGGACATTACATTTACATAATAGATCCATGTTATGATATATATATATATATATATATATATATATATATATATATATATACACACATATAAAATGGAAGCACAAGTACATCTTAAATATATAGGAGATCTCCTCTGTAGCTTAAAAATTTCCAATGTAGCACTATATATATATATATATATATATAGGATACACTTTTGAAAATTGTGAAAATGGATGAATGTCACCTGATTGTCAGAAATACAGTGGTCCAAAATAATCTTTAATGTGATGAATATCTCAAAAGGTATATAGAAGGATGGTGAGCGGGCAGGTGTCAAATGCTGCTAAGAGTTTGGTTCTTTTCCCGTCTTTGAGGCTGTGCAGTGAAAATATGGATCTTCAGTTGGACTGCTGATTGCCTAGTGGGCAAAAGGAATATTAAAACGATAAACTCTGTGATAGCTTTAGCTCTGGCTTCTCTCCCATCCTGTATGCTGAATATTAGCGTGGGTCCTGGGATCTGACTTCCAACGCCCTCCGCGGGCAGAGGCCTGCTGGCTAGCAGAGTATGAATGTATACTGCACCTCCCGTCATTAAGATGTAAGGCTGTATCTCCGGAATGGGTGATGGGGTATAGAGGGGACCTTTCTTCTATACTTTTCATATCTGAGACAACACTTCTTCAGGGATGGGTAACAACGTTTCCAATGAGGGAGTACGGCAATCACTTTGTAGGGCAAAATTTAGAGGGGAGCTTCAACTGTAATGATCAAGCTCCCATTATGATTTGTGAGTGTGGTCAGTATAATCGCATTGTTTCTGTACTAGACATCTACTCATGGTTTTTGGTGATCTGTTTATTTACTATATGACATGTCTCTTTAAACCCTTCAGTGCCTGAGGCTTGGGGAATTTTCTGTACCCTGTGGGCCAGGCACATTTTCAAAGTTTTTGCTATCCATTTGTCTAGAGATGATTTCTGCTGGTACTTTCAGGTTATATATGGAATATATCTTGTTTTTCTATTAAAAAGTCTGCTTTTTCAGGTCACCTCAAAATAAAAACAAAATTGCATCAAGTGACAAGATATGATGTCATAAATACAAAAAATGTATAAAATGACATATTTTCTAAAATTGCACACTATATATCGAACACTTATGCTAATTGTGAAAGTTTCAATTATTTGAAAAAGTCCTGAATTCCACAAGTACAAAAATACTAAATATGTATAGTTTTACCAACATGTATAGCTTCACAGACCCCAAATTACCAAAATGGTATTTTCACCTTTATAAACTAAAATGCACATTCCTGCTGTTACATTTTAAAACTGCCCTAAAACAACTGAATAATTATATAATACTATATATTTCCTGAAAGTAGATATCCACTGCATCAAATGAGGAGTCACTTGACTTTCTAACCATAGCATGGTTTGCACAAATGTTTCAGAAGGTGGCACTAAAGGAAAAAAATAAGCTTTTTTTTTTACATTTCCACCACTTCAAATTTACTGAAATCTTTGAGAACTATGTGATGTCCTTCTGCAATAATTAACTGCTTTATTATGAGAAAAAATGGCACCCCATTAATATGGGTTGACTTCTTGTAGGGGTTCCAGAAGCACAAACTTACACCAACTACAATCACTCATTTTTCTTACATTTTTTAAAACATTACTTGACTTTATTAAAATGGTTGTCCCAACTACAGAAATGAAGGACAGGTAGAAAAAGCACACCATTTTGGAAGGAAGTCAACCCACTGCATCAAATGAGGGGTTACTTGCCATTCTACCCGATACCTGGTGTGTACAAATGTTTCTAGAAAGTGACTCTACAGGAAAAAATAGACATTTGTTTTTTTACATTTCCACCCCTTGAAATGTTCTAAATTCTTTGAAAACGACATAATTTCTTACTGCATTCATTAGCTAATACTCCTCCAAGACAAATGGTATGGGGTTCCAAAAGCACAAAATGACAATTACCTGTTTTATTTTTAAATATGCTGCCTGCTCTAAAATGGCCCTAACTATGAGAAATATGAAAGAAACCTATGCAAGTAATATCATTTTGGAAAATAGACATTCACCCACATAAAATGAGGGGATGTTTGTCTTTTTATCCCTAAGGTTGTGTGCACAATTATTCCCATAAATGGGCGCTATAGGGAAAAATCCGCTTTTTCTTACATTTCTGCCTCTTCAAATATACTAAAATCTTTGAAAACTATGAAATTTACTACTGTCTTCAAGTACTTTCTACCAAAATAAGAAAAAATCTACTCTGTTGTATGGGCTGACAGATGCACAAAACTACATCTGCCGTTATTATTTTGTGAAATGGCCCGTCTGCACTAAAATAGTTATAACCATTACAGATATGAAGAAAAAGTCAGTAAGACAGACCATTTTGGAAAGTAGACATTTACTCACATCAAATGAGGGCCCGCTTGCTTTTTTTTAGCCCTAGGCTAGTGTGAACAACTCTTTCCAAAAGTGGGGCTATAGGAGAAAACACATCCGTGTTTACACTTCAGTCACTTCAAAGACACTAAAAGTCAATCCAGTATCTAGGGCAAGCCCGAGAAAAATGGTACACCATTGATATGGATTGACATAATGTAGTAGGTGCCAGGGGACTTGCTACTAGAGGAACGAACAGCATATGTGTGTAATTCAGTGACTACCAATTGAACAAGGCTGGGTAGGGTGGTCAAAGTGTGTATGCAGGGGTCTGAGATTAATAGTGGGCCATAGAACCAGGCTGGGGGTTATAAGTGTATGAGGGGATCTGTGAATTCCAGTGGGCAGTAGAACCCTTCTCTTGTCCTGCTCTCTATTAATCGGAAGTTCGGGTAGGATGGAAGCAGGGGTGCCTGTTTTGATCTCCCCCCCCCACAAGGGCTAAATTTTTTTTTTAAATGCGTCCCTGCATTCCGGATTTACCTTCTTATGCAGTGACCACATTTCGCTCGTACATTCTACAGGTTTGGTACAGCAGGTTCAGCTGTCAAAGCTCGTATATTATATGGGCTGAAACTCTACAGGTTAATGGCCTTTGGATGCTAAAGAGGTCTTCAGTGCATTACAAGAGGTTAACAGCTTTTTTTTGTTTGTTTGTTTTTTTACACTTGTAAATGGGCTAAGGCTTAGAGTATAGGCTAAGAGTATTTTATGTGCCAAGCACAGGATGGGGCAAGGAGTACAGTTTAGTGAGATATGCGTGTGTGGCCATGGGTGAGGCTGAGGGTACCGTGCCTAGGGACACTTGAGATGTATATACATAATTCAAGTAGAGCAATTGTTGGGGAACTAAACTGCAAATAAAAATTACCAGTGACTTAAATGGAGTTCCTTGAGTACCAGAGAGGTCTGCAATGCGTTGCAAAATAACAAGTTGGAGATCTCTTTAGCATACAAGGGGTTAAAAGCACAATTTCATTCACTGAGAATTTTGTGAATTTGTATTTGTTCTCTAGAGTTTGCCCCAGAATTGCTCCAATTTATTTTGTGGATATGGCCCTAACTAGGGCATCATCATCATCATCATCAATTTCTTTTTGTCTTCCAGATCAGAGGAGCCATCAAGATTCCCCACAAAACCACCTGCCAAGTAAGACATAAATATTATTTATCATTGTAATTCTATAGTACAATCAATGTTCATACAGTTTAGAGCTAGGTTACAATATTTGGGGCAAAAGTAGAGTAACAAAGATGAATATAAAAGTAAGATAGGTCAAGTACATCTGAAGCATGCTACCTAGATCTAATCAAAGAGGATATATTAAAATTCACGTACAATTAACAGTTCTGGTTTTGATGATTCTGGTTTTGGAATTAAGTTCTCACATTGAATGGATTTTGCTATTTTTATTTCTTCTCTCCTCTTCTGTAACTGACTGTGGAGTACTACTGCTATGAATAAACTGTTAACAATTACATAATTAAAAAGGCTAGGGCTGTGGTATGTCCAGGAGATGGCAGTTAAGGTGGCTCCTATGGCAGTGCAGAATGTATGCATATATAGAACTCTAAAATACCCAGGAAACAATTTTATTTATATCTATTAATAGATAGTAATGTTTCACAATAAAAGCAACTCCAATTAATCATCATGGTATTTGGCCTTGGAGAGTGCTATTTCAATACTGTCACAGTTGTAGTTCAAGAGTAATTGAAAGATAAAGTATCCCCCTCCTGTCCCTTTTACCTAGTGTAATACTGCTCACCTCAGAACAGAAGGGTGGTGTCTAGATGGATCTCAGAGAGGGACAATCTTCAATTAACATAAGGCAAAAACCTGAAAAACCTGTCAAACGGCAGAGTTTTCATTGTTCTCACAGTAAGGAGATTGATCCTTGCTTTGAGCTCTCTGGTCCCAGGACCAGATTCCACATCTGAGGGGAGGCAACTTACACTAGGTAAAAGGGCGGGAGGAGGATAATTTATCAGTCAATTACTCTTGAACTACAACTATGACAGTAATGAAATAACACTCTTTATGGCTCAAATACTATGAAGATTAATTGGAGCTGCTTTTTTTACAACAAATTTTCTTTTCCTCTATACGACACTGGAGAATAGTTTAGCCACGCCCTTTGCCCAGCAACTCTGTTTGTTTGTCGTTCATGTATACAATTACTTATTTTTGTCTTTCTCATTACTTTTTTTGTTGTTATCCCTTTAAACATACGGCCCTAAGAGGTAAAATAACTATTATTAAGCCAGTCACCACCTGCCTAATTATTGCAGGGTGACTTTAACTATGCTGAAAGTTCCGCTTTAAAATGGCCAAGCCAGTGAAGTGCTACTCTTGTACCCAAGTGGCACCATGAAAATGACTAAACGAGTGACTGGACACCTGTACATTCCACTGTAATGATCTGTACTCTTTATGGCTGCTTATCTCAGCAGAACGGAGGAGGGTGGTCAAAATGTGCGTCAACAGAAACTGGACCTCCAGGTAACACATCATTTATATTTTTGGTAGAATACCCATGTATAAATATATCTTACTGTATTTTCTCTCCTCCTTTCTTGTGAAAAAAGTATTTTAAAATCCTCTCATAAAAGTCTCAATTCATCCAAGTTAAAAGGGCAGTACCTTCTACTTGAATAAAAAAATATATATATACTTTTCTTAGTACATTTTTCTGGACATTAGAACTGACAATTGCAAGTGGCCTCAAAACGAGCAATTGCTTTTTGATATTTTTACCCTCCTCCAAAATTCCCTGTGACTAGTCAATTTAGACAGTCTTGTCCTCTTCCTGCCCATTTCCTTCTCTAACCTGGCCACTGATGACATCAGGCAAACCCAGTTAGGAATTTTAAGGGAGCAGCAGGGGCTGAGAAGACTGGGTGAGATTTCACAGCTGAAATAACCAGAATATGATACTTTCCACTACTATGGTGCTTTTCTCAGTTGTATCCTAAGACGCAATTACTTTTTAACACAAATATGTTAAAGTATGGTGATTATCAGGAACTATAGTTTAACATAAGAAATTACTGAAAGGCTTCTTCAGTTTGTGAAAAGGTGATGATTGGATAACACTAATGGTTTAGTTCCATCTTAAACAGCAACTATACCTGTGGGTAGAGCTGTCCAAGTTCAGTCCTCCAGGACCACCAACAGGCCAGGGTTTAGGGATTTCCCTGATTAAACACAGGTGAGTCAGTCAAAATGAATGATCTACTGATTAACTCACCTGTGTGTAATCAGTGAAATCCTTACATCCTGGCCTGTTGGTGACCCTTGAGGACTGAACTTGGACAGCCCTGTCTATAGGCATAAGTGACTCAATGTGGTTAAGAGAAGCTGTTACCTAATTAGGTGTCGTTCATACAGTAGCCTGTTTATATATTTTGTTGCATAGATATCTGCAGTTGCATGTATTTGCTGTGCACCATCTTAGGTATGTATTTAGTTTTCACACAAAAAAAATAGACTTTGTCTGAGTGAGATTAGCCATTAAGAGAGAGTACTGTCCTTTAGAATCATGTATGGGGCTGGTTAGAGTCATAGAGAGAGCCCTTCACAGATTCTAATGGAAAGCGGCCTCTACCTCAATTTAGTAATTGGAAGGATATAATTTCCCATTCAGTCCTCCTTCACAAGGGTGCCAAAAGCATTGCAGACCCCTACAACAGTTCTGTTGCCTGTGTTCTCTTACTTGCCTGTCTCCTGCATTCCACTGCTGATCAGTACATAGGAGAGGAGTGTTTGATGGCTGGCTTACATGAGCGCCAGCCAGTAGTACTGACTGGTCTGTATGGATTGGCTAGTAATTGGAGAATGCAACAAGGACTGCACCCTTCACAAGCACTCATGTAAAACCTCTGCAGGAGACCCCACAGGATGATAGAGACATTTCCAAAACTGATTTTCTTCTTCTTATTGTGTTGATATGATTGATTGATTTGTACAGTCTCTCCTGACTGCTCATAACAATGCTAGGCAATATGTACTGTACTTTTATGTAATTAATTTGGTTATAATGAGCAACATAAGATCCAGTGGAGGGATGCATAACCAAAAAGTGTTTTGCTGCAGCAAAGGGTGTGGTTAAAGTTGCTGGCTGCGAGGCTATATGACAGGGTAAGCACTTCTTTCAGACACAGATTTCCTAGGAGGATCTGGAGGAGATTATCTGATGTGTTGCTATAGTTGCTAGTGACTTTACTGAGTAGATAAGTCTGTAATTGTAACACAATAGCTGGATGAAACCCACTGAAGTTGAATAGTCTGTGAGGGTAAAACAAAAGCTGAAAGGAACCCACTGGGATTTCTAAGTCTGTAACTGTAACACAATAGCTAAATGGAACCCACTGGGGTTGATAAGTCTGTAACTGTAACACAATAGCTGGATGAAGAATGAAGCATTAGAGCTATCAGAATAGGAACAGCTTGGTATCCAAAAGAACAGGGTGTTCGGGCAGAGAAGACCAAGGACAATGCATCCCCTCCCTGACCAGCAGATGGAATACCAATAAGGGAGCATCCACAGAGCCAGCTCACAAGGAAGGAGGGGCAGTGGAGCAGGAGAGTCCATAAAGCCAACTGAAGGAAGATAATAGACCGAAACGGAGGTAGGACTACTTCAGCGGTGCTGAAGCAGATACAAAGGGAAGGAACAAAGTCAGGTGGAAGCTGGGTTTGATACCGGGTAGGCAATATCGCTGGCAAGATACAGAATAGAAGATGCTGGAGCATAGTCAGAAGGAAGCTGGGTCAAGGATCTGAAATACTGGAGAGTAGTCAGGAAGAAACTGGGTCGATATTTAGTAGACAATATCTCCGTCAAGGTCAGAATCAGAGATACTGGACAGTAGTCAGGAGGAAGATGGGTTGGATCAGGGACAGAACCCTGATACAAGAACAGGAAGGATGGAACTATTGACTGAGGCAGGTTGTAGAACAAGCAACAGCTGACAGTGTGAGAATCTGAACCTCAGCCAGCCAATGAGTGAGAAGCTAGTAACTATGCAACAAAGAATGTGGAAGAACAATGTGAGCCTGACATCTCCCCATGCTAAACTTACTTACATTGGCTAAAAAACCCTAATGGCGCCTATGAATTTATCCCTTGTACCTTTGTTCAGTTGATAGCATTTTCACAGTCCTGAGAGTTGTGTCCATGGAGGCAGAGTTTTTTGTTTTTTTTAAACTGAAGCAGCCAGACTGCATAAGCCTACTTAACCCTTCAAATAACAGAGGGGTGTGAAATGTATTGAAAAGCAATGTATTGCATTTGGTCTTTAAAAGGTTAAGATTACTGTACGCAATGGGCAGAATTTGTGTTCTGTGATCCTGCTAGCAACTGTTTTATACTCCTTCATAAACATGACATCCAGGACTGATTGATGATATTATCACTTAAATCAAGGAGCAAGAAAAATATAGAGGGGCCATAAGGATTTTCTGGCCATAGTAAGGCAAGTGGAATATTATTATTAGGAGGTGTTATTTTAAAGTTCTGTATTTTACTAGTTAATCTCACATTACAAATCCACAATTTTCAGTGTACAGATCCTTCCCATAGCTGCGTGCTCCAGAAAGGCAGCTGATGATTCGTTTGGCTGTTGGATGTCCCATCCACCTGCACAGACAAAAAGGAATAAGGGCAGTCAGCTCCTCCAGGAGGTGAAACAAAATGCTATGGACAGACCTGGCCCTATAAGGGATATACATTTTTATAACACTGCAACTCCAAGAGGTGGAAATAGCGGTGATTAACTAACAAAATTCTGAGCTTTTGTTTTGGATCAACAATAGTATTATGCAAGGGCTGAACTTGATGAACACGTTTTTTTTTAGTCTCATCAATTATGTTGCTATGAAAGCACTGTGCTGTACCAGGTAAATTGGCACAATTGATAATATTTGCTATGTGGTATTTTACATTTTGTGAATTATATCATATATTCATTTTACTTGAATAGGATGAAAAAGATCATCTTTACTAAGCTAAGGTGAAATTAGTCATTTTGTATGACCTATTGATTAGAAATAAACAAACTGATTCCTTAAAATTTGGGTTTGTACAAATCTGGATATTTGTTTTGTATTTCTTCATAATTTAGACCAATGAGGTTGCAGGTGTAATAACAGTGCTGCTCAACATTTTTGATAACAATTGCCCCTGCAGTTCAAAAAAAATGTAAGAACCCCAACATCAGATATTTTAATTTAAGATTTACAAGTTATTGAAAACCCATCTTAGTAGTGGAAAAAGACTGAAACTGATAGAAGGATCTGTGCTACAGGGAGAACAACCCTCTGGTACGCAGTCACACAAACACTCATTCTCCGTTGGCCATGCCACCAGAACAGCTGCATAAACACACTCGCCTTTTATTTCAACATTGTTTTATGTACACAAGTTTGCTTTCAGACATTTAGTTCTGTATATTGTTATTGCATTTCCTCTTTAATTGAACTAAAATGCCAGTATATGAAAGATTTAGGGGAATGAATGAGGGATAGGAGAGGAAAAGGAGCAGCTAGCTTCAGTTTCACAAATGATGAAATTGTTTCATACACACTTAGATCCTCACTCATACACAGACTGACCTCTGAGTCATTGTCTTAAGGTGTATTAATCCAGAAGACATACCCATGGGACAGACCTGCTGGGTTGGCCTTCAGCAATATTATGAAAGCACAGCCAGTGTCACAAATTGCATCATTTTTGCAAAGGGATAGATCAATACAGATATACTGAGGATTGGTCCTGATTATGGGACGTACCCAATATCTGTGTTCCAAGTACCCCCAGCTGTCCTTGTATGACAGACTAAGAAAGACTGATATAGCAATAACAATTTTGGGTAGCTTGTTTGGAGTGCATTAGCAGGATAGACTGATTATACTGTATTTGTAAAGAATTAACTCAATCAGACATATATATTTAAAATCCTCAGTGACTGAAAGGAACCTTTTGACTGGATCTGTATAATTACCCAGAAAATATTGTGCTGTTATAAATACAGTCCACCTTTGTAAATGTGATTTACAGGTGAAACAAATCCTAGCTGGTTAGGTCATATTATAACTAATAATATATAATAATTTGCTAAATCGTGTGTAACGCCGCGACATACGCAGTAGACACTGCTGCGCGTGCTGCAGTCATGCGCAGTAGAGACTGCCCGCGCCGCGGCTGATACAGAGCTGGGTGCTCCGAAGGAGTGTCAAACTGTGTATCAGTCGCGGCGCAGGCAGTCTCGACTTCGCGTGACTGCCCCGCGACCGGGTGGCAGTGGCACTGTGGCCTGTGTAACGGGCTGTTCAACTAGTTCATGTATAAAGCAACTTATCAGCTACACTGCTCTAGGACCACTATCACCAACCAAAATCTTTGGGTGTTTATCAGCGATGAAGCATAGTTCAATATCTAGCGTAGTCAATGAAATAGTCTAAAAACAGGTAGAATAGTCTTTCTGCATGAAAAGTCCTGCTTTCTGCTGGCTCCATACATGTTAGGTGTTCTCTGTTAATTTGACTGATTACACAGATACCTGACCACGGTAAATTTGTAACAATGGCTTTTTTTAATAACACAAATAAAAAACTAATTGTAGTAGATAATTTAAATGGCACATGTTTCCAGGTTCTCTACTACCAAACCTGTTTATACACTTAGCCGCAGTTGATGCCACCCCCCAATAGGGAATACCACACAAGTGTTACTCAAGGACACCTGACATGAATACATTTCCCTAGTTACTTGTGTGTTAGAGGTTTATGAATATAGTACAAAAAATAATATATTGGAGAATGGCAAATAAGTAAGGACATACTTGCATTTCCTTGACTATTAAGCCATTTGTATCTTAAATGGATAGTAATAACATTGTTTTATCTTTATTTTATTTTGTAGGCATTAAAAAACATGAAGAACGATATAAGTCTTATCTCTCAAACCTTTATGGTTTGAGAGATATTCACAAGCAAAGTTTCCCCTCCCGCCCCTTTTACCTAGTGTAAGCCATCTCTTCTCAGATGTGGAAAGACCAGACAGATAAAAGAAGGGGCCAATCTTCTTAGAACAATGAAAGTCCTGCCCCCTTGACAAGTTTTTCAGGTTTTTCCCTTATCTTAATTGAAGATTGTCCCTCTCTGCAGTCTACCTGGGCACCTCCCTCCTGATCTGGCTGAACAGTGTTACATCAGTAAAAGGGGAAGGAGGGAGGGGGATACTTTGTCATTGAATTACTCCTAAACTACAACTCTGACAGAATTGAAATAACACTCTCCAAAGTCCAAATACTATGATGATTAATTAGAGCTTCTTTTATTATGAAACATTACTATCCCTTTAACAAAGATGCAATGCATTGGCACTCAAAGACTTAAAGGGATAGTAATACCTAAAATGTAAAAAAAAATATGTTGTAGGGTTTATCCCCCTGAGTAAAACAAGAGTACTCCCACTGCTGAAAGATGTTTCATTCAAAAGTTATTAATTTTCAAAGTTGAATTTTTTAGGTGCAATATCACAGTGGCCTGAAATTGTACAGTGGCGCTGTTGCTACACGATCCTATGGACAGCTCTGGTCTCAGGACCATAAACCCTTTGAAACAGACATATGCACAGAAACTCCAAATAATTCTCAATATTGGGTATTAAAGTGTTGTGTCTTTATGATCTGATATGGGCAACAAAGTGCAAGGGGGGACTCCTGGGAAATTGGAAACATCCTCTCAGTTGGTTTTACAAAAATATGTATTTGTTGTTACTAGTTTAACCATTTGGATGTTAAGGAGGTATCCAGCCCATCAAAGGCACAATGGCCCTAATTATTATTATTGCCTCTTTGATTCTCTAGTTCAGCTGTATGTATCTATTTGTATTAGAGCTCTTCTTCCCTAATATGTTTAATTAAAATAATGCCTCTTATTTTCTTCATATCTATATCTATTCAAGCAAAAGCTGTTTGAAAAAAAACAGAGAAGAAAGCGTGAAGAACCATTGATGATCCAAGCAAACCCAGAAGCTAAGGCCAAGCCTCACCGCTCCCGGAAGCCAGAACAGCAGGCGCTATTGATGGAATCCAGCAGTACTTCCAGCATTTACTTGGGTATACACAGTGCAGGGATCCAGATGAGGAACTGAGATTACTTTGTTCCCTAAATTCCACTTACTTTTTACAATACAGAGTTTGCAACTCTACTTTTGACCTTTAACATAATTGTTCTTTCCCTCATCCTGAAGTGGCCCATTCTTTGTAAAGCCATGCCTCTTCCCTCATTCCTCCCTAATATGTTTAATTAAAATAATACTGCTTATTTTCTTCATATCTATTCAGCCATAGAAGAAGGCTGAACTTTGCTCTTTTATTGAACAACTACACCAGCATTATTGTTTTTGATGTTTATAACTTCAGATATCTACTGTTTGGAACTTTTCATTGCTGTAGTTGTTGTGTGACCACTCATAATCACACTCTTACTCATATTTTTTTTTTGGTGGGGTTTTATTGGGACTCTGTTAAAGTCTATAGTGGAAACGTTTCAGTTCATAATCTAATGAGTCTATAAACTCATCTTTATTAAATATATTTATATATGGATTCCTTCGTCTCAGAGATTTGTAGTCCTGCTTTACTAGGCAGCCCTCTCTTTCCTTGTAGCTGCTCTAGGAACTAAAAACTAGAAATCTCTAGAAATAAAAGACAAACTCTGAATGTCAAGAGTAGGAAGCAACAGATATTTTAATATCACAGATGTTCCAGTTTATGAGTTCTAATTTACAGAGACCATAAAAGGAGTGGGCAACGTATAACTCTATATCTGTTATTGTACATCAGCTCCCATTACTCTAATACTGTGACATACAAAGAAAAAGGAAGACAGAAATAAAGACGACAAGAAAGAGAGAACCACGGGAGATGCACTAATGGGAGATGTTATGGCGATATGAGTCTGATGATATGTGGCTAGCACATCTGTTTGGCTATTGAGGGACAAATTGCCATATGCAGTAAGAATGAAATATGCAAGAGGGGATTCCATCATTAGCATGCAGGTTTTCACCAGCAATACAAAAACCCTAAAGTCTGAGAAATCCTCTCTGCTCCTCCACTTGCTGTTGGAGTGCAGAGAGGATGCTCTCAGATGTCAGCACCAGAAACAGCATTGCTCTGCACAGAAAGTCTGTTCTCTCTAACTCATGGCACAACGAGCAGTAGCACAAGATGATCAGCATGCTATTGTGTGCTTTGCGGTAGAAATTAGTGATTTGCTGGACTTGAAGCATTGAAACAACTGGACCCTTGCTTTGTGTGTCTCCAGAGCTCCTCTTGCCCAAGTCAGCAGACTGTCAGCATAGAAAATAACTCAAGCAGAAGGAAAAAGAATTCAGGGAGTAGGCATGTGCTGTCATGGGTCCCCCCAGTGTACAGAAACCAAGCACTTCCATTCACTACCTCCTATTCTTCTGCCCACTATTAATTCATCCTTCCACTCCCTGTCCATGGCTCAGTAGAAGGTTCTCTAACTACTTTTTCTATTGGTTATACACATCTGTCTGCTTATTATGTCTTCCCTCTGGTATGAAAAACAAAGATCATGTGGTTCTCTAGCTCCACTCTTTATCACATGTGTATTATACTTCCTGCTTGCTGATCTTCTACTCACTGTCCCCTCTCCTCCTCAGGCTGGTGTTCTTCTCTTCAGCTCTCTGCCACCTTTGTCTTTCATGGAGAAGGCATGGA
This sequence comes from Rhinophrynus dorsalis, assembly GCA_037306005.1. Taxonomy (NCBI): domain Eukaryota; kingdom Metazoa; phylum Chordata; class Amphibia; order Anura; family Rhinophrynidae; genus Rhinophrynus; species Rhinophrynus dorsalis. The sequence continues at coordinate 324,988,061 of CM074724.1, read as the reverse complement.
GAGTGGCGATGAGCAGGAATGAAGAAACCTGGACCAAAGTAGAGAGCAGGAGTCATCAGAAGGCCAGCAAACAACAAGTGTAATACGTGTCACACTTCCTGATTCTTGACTCTGGTGATCATCTGACCTTTTCTCCTATTTCCCTGTATGACTTCCTGCTCCGGCTACAACCCCAGCTTGGATGAAAACCCGCTCAGGTATCAACTTCAGCCTGTACAACTTCCCACTCCGGCTAGGACCCCAGTTTGCATGACAACTCAATCCAGGATCAACCTCTACTTCTACGACTTCCCTCTCTGGCAATGACCCCAGATTCTATGACTATCCTCTCTGGTAACAACCCTGCCTGTCAGACTTCTCGCTCCAGTAACAACTCTGTTTGTTCTACCTCTGCTCCGACTCCGGCTGTGTCAGACTTCTGTTTGGGCTAGGTTACTTCCAGTAACACCTTCAGGCATGACTCAGACTTTGTCTGCCTGAATAGCTTGACTTCTTCATAGACTCTCACCAGCCTCAGTCAGTGCTCTGCACTCAATTCTATTACAGTGTCTCCAGGGGACTTCAGTTGAAAGAAGTGTCTATCCCACCATCTGGCTTTGCAGTGAGCAACTTTAGTCACAGCCCTAGATGCAGCAAAGACACTTGCAATGGCTGCTTGGCTCCCAAGCCATGCTCTTAACCCATCATTCTCCAGCTACTCTTTGGAGGTACTGTTCCCAAATCTGTAATCTGACAATAAGAACAAGCCAACATGGATCCTGCAGAGCTATCCAGTCTGTTGAATCGCCAAGAGAAGTATGAACAAATTCTGATTACCCATGTGGCACATTTGCAGGCATTAGACTGCAAGTTGGACTCCATTCTTGAAATCCTCCAAATCTTCCAGTCTGACTTCTGCTTCAACTTCAGCGGATAGCTAATCCACCCATGAACCCTTTTTGGAATATTGTTGCAAAACCACCCAAGATACCCTTGCCTGATGAGGCTCTGGCTTGGACATCCCCTCTGGTTGAAAAACAGTCTCCTCTCTTAGATAAGTTTGAAGCATTCATAGCAGCCTTCCTATCAGTCTTTGATCAACCAGGCAGACTACACAGGCGGATGAAACTACGTGGAATCCTGAAGCTTTAACCCTTTGAGTGCCAGAGGGGTACACAATGCATTGCTTTGCATGTGTAGTGTACCCCTCTGGCACTCAAAGGGTTAAAAGCTGCCTTTCATAGGGACCTAAATGAGAGACTCAAGGATGCTTTGACTTGTAGAGAACTTCCTGAAAACTTGGAGGTTCTCATCACACTCTGTTTAGAGCTTGATAGGAGCATGTTGGAACAACAACAAGAGTGGGAGCGCACTTATAGAAACAGATGTGGATCCTCTTCAGCCTATACTCTTCTAGCTCAGCCTAACGGGTTCCAAAAGGCAACAGAGGTGCAGGTTAGGACTATGTTTGCATTGTGGCCTCCCAAGACCTCTTTTGCAACATTGTCAAACCTGGTCGGGAAAAGACCAAGCTTGAAAGATAACGGAGGCTCACCTTCAAACTCTAGTTCCCTAAAGACCAAAGGCATGAACCGTTTACTAGTACTGGTTGAACTTAATTGGTCTACAGGTCATACCTCTACTTTCATAGACTCTGGTGCCACCGGCATCTTCACTGACCAGTCCTGGGTCAGACATCATCAGCTGCCTCTTCAGGCAAAAACTTCTCAGTTTTTGGTGACTTCATTTAATGGGAATCCTTTGGGTACTGGAATTTTTTCCCAGGAGACTGAGCCATTGTCACTTACCACTGGGATCCTCCATTCTGAGACACTGGGTGTCATCAGTTTGCCTGCTGCACCCATCATATTAAGATTGCCTTGGTTCCAGAAATTTGATCCTGTTATCAGTTGGTCTACTAGTCAAATTGTTTCATGGAGTATTTCCTGTAAGACTACATGTCTGTCAGATTTGACACCAAATATTACTCCCATCCTGACTCCTTCTTACACCAAGACTCTGGTTCCTCCTGAATATTGGAAGCTTTTGGATGTCTTCCCTAAGAACTGTGAACTTCAACAGCAAAGGCTGCTATTGGAGCTTAGTACATGTGGCAAAGTGCCATAGTAACATATAATCACACCCAGGTGAATATGACAATGGCTCATTAAACTGCATTTTCATATGTAAATGTGCATCACAGAAGTTGTTAAAGCAAAATTGTAAACCTGTTGAAGGCATTGAGGATTCATGGTGATGTAGGCAGATTGTAGTGGATTGGTGGTGGATTCTCAGAGATATGATGGTGAAGACATCTTAGTGCATGCTGTTGATAAGCCATCAGCACGAATTTGCCTTCATAGCGCCATCTTGACCCTTGTAGTCCTTTAGTGCATCTCCCCCTGGAGTGCAAGGGAAAGGGTACAAGGAAGAGAGCACAAAAGAGAGAGAACACAAGCGAGAGTAAGAGAGTAAATGCAAGTATAATTCAGATCAGGAGAAAGGAGGAGAGTGCACAAGAGAGGGAGAGAGCATACAAGAGGGAGACACTTCAAGAGTGAGAGAACAAGTGAGACAGCACAAGAGAAAGGGGGATAAAAATAATATCTCTCTACCAATCAAAGGGTTAACCCCTTGGCTATTAGAGGGGTCTCCAAAGCATTTCAAAGTAATGCTTCAAGAGACATCTCTTCCAGCACAGGGTTAAAGCTCTGCATATTTCCACTCAGCTATTTCTGCTCACCTCTCTTTTCATATATTATTTTCCATAACCCATACAGTTGATTTTACTAAATGAGTATGTCTTTCTTTTTGTCTGTGTCTTACAAACTATCCAAGGTACTAGCAACCCAACCTTGGCAGTGGATTCTCCGGGTTCTCCACGCCTCAATTCCAATACCTTGTCAGAGACAAACATCTTCTCTAAGAGCACCAAGACTGACACCAAACAAGACAACAAAGAGTCCTATGGAGGTACAGTATGAGAAAACTCCTAGACCTTCTGGAGGCAGGCCCATTCAGTTTGCTTGCATTAGAAATAGATTTGTATTAAATGAGAACTAACACTTCCTAATAATACCCCCTAGTTACTTTGTTATGGGCAGAAATTCCTAACAGATTGAACTCTATTTTTTTCCTTGCTCCTCAAGTGAAAATAAAATATCCTCAGTCAGTCCTGGATGGTGTGTTATGGAGGCACAAATAACTGTTGGTAGCTGGACCACAGGACCTCAAATTCTGCTCAGAGCACATGTATACCCCTCTGGTCCTTAAAGAGTTAACCCTTTATAACATGACCTAAACTGTTTAATGAGATGTTGATCCTAAAGACCTTTCTGTTACAATGATTTATAATGTGATGGCGATGTCTCTAGCATACAAAGGGTTAAAAAAAATACCAAACTTAATTTTAGCCCATGGGTCAGTAATACAGATGGACAAATTGATTAAATAGATAGATAGATAGATGATAGATTTATATATACCTCTTTCTTAGATTCGCAGATGTATATTGAAAATGTTATATCTCTTACCTGACAGGTACTTTAGCTTCTACCTTAACTCTCTGGATGATAAAAACGTATCCAATGTATTACTTCATATCCAGGGGGTTAACATCTACATAACTTACCCCGAGTTCTTTTTGTCTTAGTAATGAGGCTGATGTGCTACAAAGAAATGTAGCAATTCTGGGGGAAACCATCTGCACCATGGAAGATACACAAACATCCCCATCAAAATGTGTTAGAAACCTCTTTAACATTCAAGGGGTTAAAATCCCCATTAAAATCAATAGGAATGCTGGGAATTTAATTTGTTTCCCTGTGGTGCAATGGGTTTGCTGTATAATTTCACGATTGCATCAGTCTCACTGTTGTGTTGGTAATGAGCAATGGCTCTTTCATTCATCATCTTATTCCAGTTTCTTCTCCCATTGGTCAGATTTTTCATATGACGATTTAGAAGAGACCATTCTTGAGGACACACAGCCCCTCGCCAAGAATGAAGAACTGGTCACAACCAGACCAAGGCAGAAAACCAAGACTAAGGCAGGTGTGTGAGCACAGTGAATGTTTAACAAGTAATAGTAGCCAGCTTACTTAGTGGCTTAGATGTTCATTAACAAATACATCACATGGCTTCTGGGTGCTTTCCACCACTGACAACATAATCTCTAGAGTATGGATAAGAAATTAAACTCCTTATTTAGCACCTTATCAACATGCCAAATATTTGCCTAGACTCACCTCTGCTGTTAAAAGGACACTATCTCTTATCCTTCTGAGCACTAGAGGGTGAGCAACACATTTGGGGGAGTAGGGATAGGCAAAAGTTTTCTCCTCAACACTGAAATGGGTGAAAAATGGCACTTCCAACCAAGCTGGAAATTTCCCATGAAAAGTGCAATTTTTCAGTATTTTTTCGCCTGCATTGAAATCAGTGAGAAAACTGAATTTCTCCCCACCACATGGCCATTTTCTCTTCTTTTCCTGCAGGTATATAAAAGGGTGTTATGCCATTCTCTGTTTGTGCGAAGAAGAGAGAGAAGCTAATTTTTGAAACTAGAGAAGATAGGCAAATAAAGTAGAGTTGACGTTTAGTTTAGGTAGACTTTTAGGTAGTACATTTGTTCTCTGTATTAGGGGAGTCTGGGGGCACTCTGGGAGAGAAAAAGGGAGAAAGGAGGTTGACACCAAATACACCAGAATTCAGTGTGACTGACTGGCAAGACTCAAGCAGCAGTGATCCAAGCTCCTTCCTGATCTTGCTGTTATTATCTCTATGTTGGACGTGTCTGTCAGTATGAGAAGGGAGCAAAGGAGGTTGACCCCAAATATCCTAACATTCTGTCTGACTGATTTAATTTGAAAGACACAGGCAATTGCAGTCCAAGCAACTTCATTGCTGATCTTGCTGTTATTATCTCTGCTGGGGAAGTCTGGGGAAAGAAGTTTTTTTGTATTTTAGTTATACTATTTTTTTGGACAGTGACAGGATAGCTGTGTGACTGATGCAGGCTTAATAGATAGCAGACAAAACTGAGTATTTTGTTGAGGGCCAACTGATACCCCATCCGTTATTATGTTCAGCAAAAGCAAAAAGGACAGGGGGGAGGGGAGAAGGAGGAGCAGTGTAGGGACGTGGGAGTAAAGTGGTAGTTCAAAAATTGACTGCAGCCATGGTTGCTGCAGCGTGTGCAATAAATGATGACGAAAGTGCCTCTACTGCTGCTGAAAGTGCTGCACCTTTAACATCTAGTAGTAGTAGCAGAGGAATTGCATCATCATATAGCCCCAGTAGTAGTAGCAGCCCTTAGGAACCCCACAGTCCATGAAGTCCACAGTATGGAGAAACTTCAGCCAGGATCCAAAGGTTAAGCATGTTGCTATCTGCTGTCTTTGCAAAAAAAGCATGTGAGCAGGGGGAAAGCAGGCTCACACCTAGACATCTCCTCAATGAGATCTCACCTGAAGTACAACCACAGTTGTGACTGGAAGACACACTATCAGCAGGTCAGAGGTGCCACAGCTAGCAGCAGTAGAAGCACTCCAAATAGTTCCCTGGACTCTGGGGCAGATAAGAGAAGTAGTGATGTTATTGTTGTGTCAGAGAGTGTGCTACTGCAAACAGTTAGTCCATTCCAAATAACACTTATGGCTCCTGCTGCAGAGGAGTATGATGACTCTGGGTGTGGTGTAGGAGATGGAGAGAGTCATAGACTGTCCACATATGCTGTCTCTACCGCTATTATCTCATTTAGTCAGGTTGATAAAGCACTAAAGTTACAGGGTTTGTCTACCATGTACTGCCAACCCACACTTACTGAGTTCTTGGGAAGGAGTCAAAACTTCACAAAACTATCACAAACTATGCCTGCTGAATGGCAAGTTTGCCAAGATGTTGGAAGTAGACATGCTGCCGTATTCTTTTGTAGAAAACTGAGGTTTCAAAGAACTGATATCATGTGTATCTCCATGTGGCATATCCCAAGTTGCAGTTATTTTTCCAGGACAGCTGTGCCTAAATTGTATAAGCAGGTTGTTAGTGTGGTTGGCAAAAGGGCTGGAAAGTGCATACTGCCAGAAAATCCATACTGTGGACAACAGATATGTGAAAATCCATACTGTGGACAACAGATATGTGAACAAGTGAGCAAAGCACAGACTATATGACTGTGACTGCTCACTGGGCTTCCCTCCCACCACCACCAGTGGGCTTAAAGCATCAGGTGACATATATATATATATATATATATATATATATATATATATATCTCAAAGAAATGCTATGTACTCACGGACTTATAAAACAACCAAAATTTAATATAGCAACGTTTTGGTTCACTTGTAGAACCTTTGTTCCCTTCTACAAGGGAACCGAAACGTTGCTATATTAAATTTTGGTTGTTTTATAAGTCTGTGAGTGCATAGCATTTCTTTGATATACAATATATATCTATTGCACCCGGTAATAACAGATTTTTGAGTGTGAGTGCCATTCCCTTGGTGTTTCATATATATATATATATATATATATATATATATATATATACACATCGATCACACCATGCCAGTCATCCACTACCATACACATCTGCTACACTGCAGGGTTTTTTTTCTTTTTTTATCTCTAGTCTTGACATGCTGCCCTTTCGTTTTGTTGAAAACAGAGGCTTTAAAGGGATAGTAATGTTTAATTTTAAGTTGCTTTAATATTGTAAGCATTTGACCGGACTGAGGCTCTTCAAGAGAGCCAAAATCTAGCTATTTAGAAATAAATACTTAATTGGAACTGTCTAAAAAGTGTGTTTGCAAACCAGGCACACTTTGTAGACTGCTCCAATTAAGTATTTATTTCTAAATAGCGTGATTTCTGCTCTGCTGAAGAGCTACCGTCTGGTAAAATGACCGGATTCTGCTGCTGTCAGCTAGAGAACTGCCAGGAAGGGGTAACTTTAGCAAATTAAATCTCTCAAACCATAAAGGTTTGAGATATAAGACTTACATTGATGTAAATCTTTTTTAATGCCTACAATATTAAAGCAACTTAAAATTAAACATTACTATCCCTTTAAATAAATGATATCATATGTTGCACCCTGCTGGAATATGTGCCAATGTCACTTAAAGGGATAGTAATACTTAAAATGTAAAAACAAATATGTTGTAGGGTTTATCCCCCTGAGTAAAACAAGAGTACTCCCACTGCTGAAAGGTGTTTCATTCAAAAGTTATTAATTTTCAAAGTTGAATTTTTTAGGTGCAATATCACAGTGGCCTGAAATTGTATAGTGGCGCTGTTGCTACACGATCCTATGGACAGCTCTGGTCAGTTGACCATAAATCTCCATAGGATGGTGTAGCAACAGCGCCACTGTACAATTTCAGGCCACTGTGATATTGCACCTAAAACATTCAACTTTGAAAGCCAATAACTTTTGAATGAAACACCTTTCAGCAGTGGGAGTGCCCTTGTTTTACTCAGGGGGATAAACTCTACAACATATTTTTTTTAACATTTTAAGTATTACTATCCCTTTAATCAGGGAGTTACTGTTGTGGCCAAAGGACAAAGGCACTCTGCCAGCTAACAATTTTTTCAAGGCATATGTTGCTGTAGGACTCACTACCTTGACTTTCAGCAGGGCTCAAAATTTCCACTCGCCACTAGCCAATGGCAAGTGAAAATTTAGCCCTGGCGAGTAGAAATTCAGCCCTGGTGGGTATGTTTTGGCTTGCAGTGGCAAGTAAATTTTCAGGTCTGGCTTGTAGCAAAGGACTTAAAATTATAAGCCCTGCTTTCAGGTACGTATTTCTCCAATGCAGCCCTCCAAAGAAGTAATATTGTGGTGGGAAGTGTTGCAGTCATAGGAAACACAGACGAAAAATTTGTTGGCAGTGGTGAAAAGAAGAAAAATTTTGTTAAAAGAGTGAAAAATCATTGGTTTTTCACGAAAAGTTATTGCGGGAAAGTTTTCTTAGTTTTTGCCCATCTCTAGGGGTGGAGGTGGTATCAATATAATTTCACTCTACAATAAATACTTGAACCTCGGGAACTGAGTTCTTAGGGTCACACATGCTTAACTTTAAACACGATAGCTAAACTACTTATTTGCACCAACACGAATGCAGTGGGTATATATGGGTGTTTTGGGGCATTGCTTTCCTCCGCACCTTGGATATTTTTATTTACTTACAAGGTGCAGAGAAAGTCGGATTAACTTGTCTCCATATTCCTATGCATGCTACAGGGGAGATGTTCAGGACTTGCTTACATTAAACTGTTAACAATGGTGGAGGGTGTGCAACAGAATGCACAAAAAATAAATGCATGCTCTTCATCACATAACCCAAGCCAATGTACATCAAAGATAAAGTCATGCATTCCAGACTTACACAGAATGCAGATGGTGGTATAATGCAATTAATAATATTTAGTACAAAAGAAAAGCAAAACATATCTGAAAGAAACATAAGGTGCAAAAACAGAAAAAACTTTGGCCTTTATCTTTTGCATATTTATAGATCTCAGGTGGGTCACATGAAACATATCTAAATCCCACAGATAGCAAAAAGAGAGAAGAGCGCAAACATCTGAGAGCGACCATCAAGTATATCAGCGCTTAGTATTCTACTTAGTTGCACTTACAAGATACTTTCTTGTTAAAGGAACGGTGTATCAATTGTCCAATTGAAACAATGTATTTGTCTGCTCGGACTCTAGTGCTGTATCCTCGTGCGGTCCGTGTGTTTCTCTCTCACTTTCTGATTGCCGGGTAGCCTCAAAGAGAAGAGAACACTATCTAAGGGTAACCCGTATAAAGATGGTACCCCAGAGAGCCCCATTTGGATTGTACTCACTGGATCTCAAATGAGTGCAAGCCCGATCAATAGGATATACATCAGACCACAATCTATGGACACCGGACACCAGTAGCCATTCCCCGGGCAAAATGGATCAATAATAATTCTTGGATAATAAAAAATAAATATTTATAAATGTGTATAAATATTTATAAACGTGTATAAATGTCCCATGCGTTTCGCAAGTGTTCGCTTTGTCATCCCGTGGCACAATTTACACATTGGAGACTATGGCCTTGATTCAATTGTGGCCGGTAAAACTGCCATTAAGTCAGAAATGGCCAATGAATGTTAGCTATGTCTGACTTATGTAATATTCAATAAGAAGTCTACCAGAATGGCTAACGAGCGTAGGCCCAACAAATCCACCTAGATCAAAAAACTGTGTTGCACCTTTTCTCATATCACCGTGCATCCCAATCAGCTGCTAATTAACATATGATACATCTAATGACAAGGAAAAAGATAACGGTTGACATTATCTAGTGACCCTGGTTGTTGTCAAGACAAGTTCAAACTTAAAGCCAATCACAACACGACAAAGTATCACATACATTCAAATAAATCCTATATATACCTCAAATAACTAAAATACGTTGTCTGTGTTTTGAGTTTTGGCGAGCTATAGCACAGGATCCAGGAGCGGAGGATAGCAAATTAGAGAGAGCAGCGTGTATATGGCAGATCCTGAAAGCAACAGCTCTGATATGTCCCAACCTGGGGCTGACAAGGAGAGGCTGCGTGACCCCCGTTACAGCTACAAGGAGAACAGGACCCTCGTCCAAAGCATCCTGGAGAGGGAAAGTATCCTGCATTTGAGGGAGAGGGTCCATGGCCTGGCTGCTCGACCTGGAGTCAGGTCCTCAGCAGGATCAATGCAGTGTACACCTGCAGCCGACCATGGAGTCAATAAAAAAGCACTGGGGGGAATTGTAAGAGACTGGTGAAGCGAAAGATGGGTGATGTTGCCCTGCACGCCTGAAGCACCGGAGGTGGTCCCCCTGCCATATCATCTTTAAAACCTGGGAGGAGTTGCTGAGGGACAGTGTCAACTACTGCTGTTCATGGGATCCCTGGAGGTTCTGCTATTGGGGTTCTGATATGTGCATCATTATATAACTAGACACCACACTAAACCTTATAACTACTACTGGCCAACACAGTGAAACCTGGACACATGGGCAGCATTGATCCACACAACAGTGCTGAGAGGGTTCACACAAGGACAGAATAGTGGACAATAAAAGCATTAATGGGAAGGCTCAACCAGGTCAAGTCCAATCTAAGTCCCAGTTTAACCCCCTCGTTGCTGTGTTGATCTTCATACACACTCCACACAAACAATGCTTGTCATCAAGTTGTCAGATAAAGATCTTTAATGTTCCGCCACTATGTTACCCATGTACCCACAGGGAAGTCGTCACCTAACCCACTGAGTGCTAGAGGGGTGATCAATGCATTGTTCCGCAGTGCATTGCCTACCCCTCTGGCACTCCAAGGGTTAACCAACGACAAATACAATACAACACGGTTACATTGCACTGCTCCACAGGGATCAGTTCACATTTCACAGTTACACTGAGACAAAATGGTTGTATGTACAACACACCGGACTCAAAATAACCCCAGGGCCACAAAGCAAGACAATGCACTGCTGAATATAATGACAACTAAGTATATAAAAGAAACTGTGAATCATATGTATTCTGAAGAGTGGGAATGATAAGTAGGGGAAGTGGTGTGGTTACAGTCTTGCGTGTTGTGTATGCAATTGTTTGTTCTCACTGGAACTGTGATGGTTAAGATTTGGTTGTCACAATTATCCTGAGGAGTAGGAATGTCTAGGAGGGATTACTGGCTGTGACGGTACCAGCAGACACCCAGCCTTGGTGTGCCCGTCAATGGTAACTTCTTCCGCTACAAGCAAGATGGACATCCAACAGCATACCGCAATATACCCCAAAACTAGGCAAAACTTGTATCAGGGTACCAAGAGCACACTCTGGATACAGCAAGCTTTACCCCAAGCATCAGATAACACCAGTGTTTTGGGGTTAAAATAACAACTGACTTTAATGGAACAAACCACACAGCTTGTGGCCAAGGTATGACCTGTGGCCACTGTATTATGAACATTTGGGCCTGAATGGGGAGCCCCAACACCCTCTACAACATGAGGAATTCATACCCCCAGCACATCTCCAACAAGAGGGCCAGCCATCCGTGGCAAGTTTAGATTCCCTAGATGTCGTAGGGACACAGGCAGAATCTGGCTCCACACATGCTGTGACACAGCCAACAGATCAACCAGCCTCACCAACACCAGCCTCACCAGCACCAGCCTCATGACCAGAGGAAAAGGAAGATGATGTTGTGCAGCCAACAACTTAAGCCACACCCCCCTCCACCAGTGGATACAGCATGGGGATGGAGAGAGAGTGTCTGGTCATCCAGAGGAGGCAGCTCAGGGAATTCCAAAGAACAAACCGATACCTCAGGAGTTTGCAAAGGGATTCCCTGAGGAACACAGCGGTCAGTGTTGACCACCGAGCGGCGCCAATTTCTAACATGATGGACATGATGGACCAGCTGTTTGTGGGAATGAGGGAATTGAATTGAATTGCAAGGGAGCAACAATCTACAGAGGGGTCCACTGCAACCAGTCCAGTGTGACCCCTGCATCAACACCAAGAATCTCCCAGGTCACAAGGCAGTCTACCAAAGAATCCACCTCTGCAGTCCCTTCAAAGGTTTCCCAAAAAAAGAAATAAAAAAGCCCCATTTGTGAATTTTTCCCACAATAAATAAGCACTTCTTCATCCAAATCATGTCTGGGAAGGTTTCTGGTTTTTTACATGTTATGTAGCAGAGATGTCTCCAATGCATTGCAAAGAAATGCAGTGAACACAACTCCTGCACATATTATTTGGTTGTAAGGAGTTGTACCATAGGTAAGTACATACAACACATATACTGTTGTCCAATTTTTAACTCCTTACAATTCACCTAGTAAAGCAAAACAACATGAAAGAATTGTTTGGTCATGATGTGAGTTAAACTTAAACAACTGACACCTACCCCTTAGCATACGAGGTGCCAGACTGTTCCTATTCATTTCCATCCATTGGTATGTTTCAAAGGGGTTATCCAAATAGGTATTTAGGTTAGATAAGTAACTTGAAAGATAGATCATACAGAAAAATATGCTATGATTAACGCTCTGATAAGGAAACAAACATAACACCCCTATATTTGTTAGGTTGATTCTTAGAATCAATGTTGTGTTTGTATATCAGACAGGAGCATGACATTGGATCAACACATCATCGGATATGTGAGCACAGCACCATAATACAGGGGGTGTCTCTGTGGCTATGTCATTGTGCTACACACATATATACACACGTTAACATGGTGAGCCTCGCAACATAACTCTAACACAGTAAATCAATCCCTAAGCTGCCCCTTTAGGCTTTATACAACTGATATTCTCATGATAACTCCAATACCCATTTAACCCCGGTAATGACAGTGCAGTGTTGTATCTAATGCATTGCATTGGATATCCTCTCGCTCCCAAGGTTCCATTGAGGATATGGCTATGGATATGGCTATGGCCAACTCAGTATGTGTTGTTTGCTATCATCAGTTGAACCCAGCAATGTGATGAACATGTGCAATGTGTTGTACCTTTGCCCGCATGGGGGATGCATGATATTCTTGAAGTGGCATTGTCAACATGGATGAAGGAATGGCATATGTCAGTTGACTTCTCACCCACAATGTGACGCGTCCAAGGAATAACAGCTGAATTGGTTATACACTGCTGGCAACATCAGGGCTGTGTAAGTCATTCATCCTGTGGGGTGAAACAGATCATTATGTGTTGTATTTAATTGTGTTTGCACACATTCCCAGTGGCTGATTATGGACATACATAGATTGATTTGTTTCTATGTTTGTCTAACTGACTGTCTCATATCTACACCCTTCTCTGGTTCTACTCATGATGTGCACAAGGAACAGGGACCTCCACAATGGGTACTGGCTCATCATCATTCATAAGACCTGTGTCTACGGCTATATTGTGGAGTACAGGACAGACTAGGATTATGTTGCATGTCTTTCAGGGTGCATATTGCAGTATTACACACACACACCCTCCCCCCAAGTGATCCACACAATGATATCAGGCTTTCAGCAGGCTGAAGGTGTGCTCTGTTACATCACTAGTTCTTGTATGAGCCTCTGTGCAGGTGTGTGTGGATTGGTTACTGGTGTGAGTAGCTACGGCTTGGGTTCATAGCCAGCATCGCCTGTGGACAGAGAGTGACATGGTGAGATAGGAAGCACTTGTTGTGTGGATGATGTACTTCTTGTGTGTCATGACCATGCTAAGCTATGTTTACGAGTTGTGTGGGTGCACCTGTGGATGTGGTGAGATGTTTGTTTTGTTGACTCACCCAAAAGTCATCCTCCAGTGCAGGTCCCATTCACAAAGTCCCTGTGCATGGAGGAGTGTCTGAGAATGTAGGAGTCATGACAGCTGCAAGGATAGGAGGCACAAACATGGGTTAACTTCATTGTGGCATCATACACCATCTGTACATTGATGGAATGGAAGTTCTTCCTGTTGATGTACAGTTGTCCCTCTTGCACTAACGCTCTTATTCATACATGTGTGCAGTCGATGGCACCCATGACCCTGGGCATTCCTTCCTTTTTATAAAAGGCCTGTTTGACACGTGTCTACTCCATGTCAGTGTTAGGGAAATGGATGTAAGACCTGTCCTTCTTCTTGAGGGCTGCCAAGAAAACTGGATCTTAAATTTCTGCCATTAAAAGTATCAATTTATCATCCCTTAGCACTACCGTACACAATTGAATGGCCCACAATGGGCGATATTTTACCGTCCGTTGTTATTTTAGCACTGCTGTTAGCTGTTGTTAAAACATATAACTGAATCACTTACCGTGCTTAAAAAGCTGCCATCAGCTTTTTTTTTTTTTTTTTTTTTTTTTTTTGTGGGAGGTAATTGAATAGAGCCCTATAAGTCTTATAGAGATACATCACTCAGTGTACCATGAGGTTTTCTGTTCCTGAGCTGGTTCTGTGAACTCTGGGGAGGTACCTGTTTACAAATCCAATAGGAATGAGGCTGCCAGTGGCTGGAGGGACAAAAATCTTGGGGAAGACCTATAAAATTAGGGCTGTACATTTTTTATCATGTTGTTAGCTCCAGAGGTTGGAGAATAAACAATTAACTAGTAGAAAGCTGCGTTTTTAAATATTTTTTTTTCAGGATGTTGCTTTAAATGCATATTTCATATTTTGCTTTCTTGTTTCCATCTTTTTTCTACAAACAGGAAAATGTGATGTGAAAGAAACCAAGACAAAGACTGTGCCAGCATCACAGAACGTGAAAAAGAACATCAAATCATTTGCATCCCCTGCTAAAGATGCAGAAAAGGAAAATACTCCACAAGGGAAAGGTTGTGCTATTGACTGTATGCCCACTATTCGTTTAAAGGCCAAATGGACAAAGACAAGATGTGGAGCAATTCTGAGGCAAACCAACTGCACCATAGAGAACAAATACAAAATCCAGTAGATTTAATGGACCTTTTAGCTTCCTCAAATGCTAGAGAGTATTCCAATGTATTACTTTGTAATGCTATGGAGACCTATCGTGTATTCAAGAGGTCAACCCTTTGATTGCCAGGGGGTATTCAATGCATTGCAAAGCAATGCTTTGGATACCCCTCTGGCACTCAAAGGGTTAAAGCTACTTTTGACTCAATTGAGACTGAATTCTAGAGAGGTCTCCAGTGCACGATGAAGCAATGTTCTGGATACCTCTATCACTGAAGGTGTTAAAAGCTACATTTAACCCTTTGTGTGCCAGAGGGGTACACAAAGCATAGCTTCACCCCTCTTTCATTCAAAGGGTTAAATCAAAGGGAATCTGGGAAATGCATATTTGCCCCCTTTGCTGCACTTTGTCTTCATGCCTAAGGCCCATTGGCTCATATTTATAAAAGCAAACTGGAGTTATTCTGGAATAAACCAACTGCACCATAGGCGACAGATAAAAATTCCTGTTAAAGCGGAACTGTCACCCAATAATAAGATAGCATCACATCATTGCCCATCTGGCGACTTGCTTCTCAGTAGTGCTAGTCGCCAGAATTCTTACCTGATTAAAGAGAAATCGCTATTCTTCATGGACTGACAGCAAGACGGAGAGCGGACATCTTGCCCTAGAGATGTCCACGCGCCTGTGCCTTCAGTCCCTTTTGGAGCCAGCCGGCTCCTAGCAACTCCTCCTAGACCCGGCTGGGACTGACAGCGTAGGCATGTGGACGTCACAAGGGCAAGATGTCCGCGCTCCGTCTTGCTGTCAGTCCATGAAGAATAGAGATTTCTCTTTAATCTGGTAGGAATTCTGGCAACTAGCGCTACTGAGCAGCTAGTCGCCAGATGGGCAATGATGTGATGATATCTTATTATTGGGTGGTAGTTCCCCTTTAAATTAAATTGTGCGTTTAACCCCTTGAAAGTTAGAGAAGACTCCAATGCATTGCAAAGCAAAACAATAAAGGCCTCTCTAACATTCAGTGGGTTAAAAAGACCTATTCAAGTGCACGGGAATTTAGGAATTTGTATTTTGTCCCCTGTGGTGCTGTTGGTTTACTCCACAATAACTCCAATGTGCCATCGTCCTTAGTGTGGCAATCAGTACTTTTTCTGACATGATGTAGTTCAGTGAAATAGAAGACATTTCAAACTGTTACATAGGGATGGGTGAAAACATTCGCCTCAAACCAAAATTGGTGAAAAATGTCACTTCCCGCTTGGCAAATAATTTCCCATGAAAAGTGCTGTTTTCCTGCTTTTTTCCATCTTGCTCATTGCATTGAAATCAACGGGAAAAAGTATTTTCCCCACCACATGAAAGTTTTCTCTACTGCAGGCATATAAAAGGGTGTCAGGCTCTCACAGCATGCCAATAGAAGAGAAAGCAACGCGTTTTATGCTAGAGAAGATAGGCAAATAAAGGGGAACTGAAGCTTAGTTTAGGGAGTCTTTTAGGTAGGACATTTATTATCTGTATTAGGGGAGTCTGGGGGTGCTCTGGGGAAATGAAAGGAGGAAGGAGGTTGACCCCAAACACCCAAAAAATTGGTGTGACTTACGTGAGCTGTGTAACTGAGGCAGACTTGACAGACAGCAGATGACACTGAGAATTTTGTTTGGGGCTAAGGCAAGACATCGCACTCCATCAATTGTGTACTGTAGAGAGTAAAAATGCACACAGTAGTTGAGTAATGTCCAGCAAACACACAAGGAGCAGGGGAGGGGGAAAGGTGGAGCAGTGCAGGGACATGGGGGTTAAGTGGAAGTTCAAATACTGTCTGCAGCAATGGTTTCTGCAACATTCTGATGATCCCTCTCCAGCCGGGGTGGATGCACCACCACAAGTATCAGTATTAAAAGTAGTAGTGAAATTTGTGAAAGTAAAAAGAAATTGTTTCAAACTTCTTAAAGCTTAGATGAATATATACAGGGCTTAAAATTTTAAGTCATTTGCTACTAGCCAGACCTGAAAAGTTACTCGTCACTGCAAGCCATAACGTACCCACCAGGGCTGAATTTCTACTCGCCAGGGCTAAATTTTCACTCGCCATTGGCTAGTGGCGAGTGGAAATTTTGAGCCCTGAATATATTATATTGCCTGGGTGCACTAAACAATAAACTGGTGAAATCTCATTTCACAGCCACTTATCAAGAAATGTGAATTGACACAGTTCTTCACAATGCATTGTGCACACATCTGGCCTTCCAGGTGAAAAATACCCACAGATCCTTAAGGGCTTAAGCGCCACCCCTGTTATGCTGCAGATCTTATCATTTAGACACTTCCACCCAAGCACTCCTTAGATCTGAGGGAAATAGTCAGTTCTCTTCAGATTTCAGTGCATCATATGTAGCTCTCTTCCAAATAATGATAAACAGAGCCTTTTCTATTTATGCAGATTTTCAGGACCAAGTGCAAGAAATCTCTACAGATAAGCTCTTTACACTGAAAGACTCTAGTGAAGAGGAGGACTGTTCTACAACTGTCGGTGATCAAATAGTTCCCCCAGCCCCTGTAAAACGGCGTAATAAAAAGAAGGTAGCAAAGTCAGGTATGTAGATACCAAACACAACTACTTTATTTTCTGAGACATCGCAACAATGATACGGCTTCAAACCCTTCTAGGGACAAACTGTAATATATTTCTAGAAGAGAACTTCAAAAAGTAATAAACTGTGCATGAAAATAAGTAATTCGCTTAATTAAATTAATGCTTGTAGCACCAGCTGAGTTTTTTTTGACAAGTTAAAACAATGTATTACTTTTTTTAAAATAAATCTGAATGTGTCCCAAAAATGTATAGCAATAAGTGCAAAAAATGCCTTGAGATACTTTCATAGCACTGCTAAGAATTATTTCAATTGATGAGAATTTGTATTCAAGTGGCACATTTTTTTTTACAGATGTGAATTTTTTTTTGTTCTGTGTTTTTAAGGATCAATTTAATTAAATAGACCCTCATCAAATATATTGATTTTATTGATCCAAACAGAATATCTTTAAAGCTCTTATAACAGTGGGTGAGCAAGCTGTGGCCCTCCTGCTCTTGACTGGGGATGATGGGAGTGATGTCCACAACAGCTGGAGGGCCTCAGGTTACCTAACCCTGTATTTAGTCATGAATGTCTGAAATATTTTTTCAAACACAAAACAAAGTATCACTTTTTTACATAAAAAATGTGGGACTGTACTATACAGCCCCAAAATGGACCACATCACTCATTTGAGTGTTGTATTTTGCCATATTGTACACTGTATCTATAAAACATTGCACACCATTCCATTAGGACTGACCTATAAGTTTAATTTTCCAGCCAATTAGGCCTTTAACCCAGCCATGGATTTACATCTAATCTCCTAGCAGCTCTAGCTTCCTTTGAAGGTCTGTAGTCACTAGCTACATGATAGTTTGCCTTTAGAGGTTTCTCAGAGGTGAATTTTATAGCATGTTTCTGAGAAAAATATTTTTGGTTTGGTCAAAATAATTTATTTTCAAATATCTACTTACCTATTCATATGACATTGTGGGTTTACTTTCTATAGATCCATTTATGAACATTTATAAAATGATTACATACATGTATTCTAATTTCACTGTTCACTGGCCATATTTGTATCATTTCTAATGGTATATAAAGCTAGCTACATGCAGTGTAAAGTTAAGAAGCATAAACAATACCTACTGTAGCTGTAACATCATTGTAACCATGAACAGCCAAAAGTTTCCACCAGCTGTAGAAACAGTTTTATACTGAAAACTTGTCATTGCTGAAATAAAACGAATCTCTACTGCCAAATCCTGAGTTTTCTTCTTCAAACCAAGAAACTGTTACCACTGCGATATAACACTCACACTGTCAGAGATGCATCTTTCCAGAACCATTACAATATTTTTACATTAAGGGTGCCCTCTAGTGGTTAGATTTCAATTAGCTAGTCTTTTGCATTCTTTAAAGGGATAGTAATGTTTCATAATAAAAGCAGCTCTAATTAATCATCAGAGTATTTGGGCCTTGGAGAGTGTTATTTCAATTCTGTCAGAGTTGTAGTTCAAGAGTAATTGAATGATAATGTATCCCCCTCCTGCCCCTTTTACTGATGTAACACGGCCCATCTTAGAACAGCAGGGAGTGTCCAGGTAGATTGCAGAGAGGGACAATCCTCAATTAATATAAGGGAAAAGGCTGAAAAACCTGTCAAGGGGGGCAGGGTTTTCATTGTTCTCACAGTAAGAAGATTGTCCCTTGATGTGAGCTGTCTGGTCTATGGACTGGATTCCACATCTGAGGGGAGGTGGCTTGTACTAGGTAAAAGGGGGGAGGGGGAAAATGTATCATTCAATTACTCTTGAACTACAACGCTCACAGTAATGAAATAACACTTTCTATGGCTCAAATACCATGAAGATTAATTGGAGCTGCTGTTTTTGTGAAACATTACTATCACTTTAATGGGTGATAAACAGTTCTTCATACAATGTGATAGATACGGCTGAGTAATTTCAAACAGTTCCAGTTTTCAAGAAGTAATGATGCTTTTACTCACTTCTTGAGCATTTTAACTGTTATAAATTTGAATAAAACAACTGATAGAAATTGGAGTACTTTTATTTTACTCATCAGGAAAAGCCCTATATAGGTTTTCATAAAAAAGTTTACTGCTCCTTTAAGTGTATTCTTTCTCACATGAGAAGTATTATTTTTGATTTGTTATTCTTACTGATTACTTTGTACAGCAAGATCCAGAATGAGAAGTCACAGCAATGAGAATAGGGAAGCTGATGGAGGAGAAGAGGATGATTTTGATGGGGATTCAGATATACTGAGGAGTGTTGTGTACACAAGACCCTTATCTTCCTCCAGCAGGGTAAGCTAACAACCCTTTAACCCCTTAAGGACCATTGACGTGCCAGGACCATCAAGGCGGTCCAGCACTTAAGGATCAGTGACAGTACTGGCACGGCATGGAGTTCAGGGCTCCCGGCATGGCTGTACAGTGCTCCAGAAGCCCTGAACTGGAATTTAAAAAAAAAAAAGCCCCATGGTCCTCAAGTGCCAGCAGCACATGTGCATGTCCGTCCTTAAGGGGTTCAGGAAACATCTCTCTTTAGAAAGTTATTATTTAGAAGGATAAGGCAAGTCCATCAGTTCAGAACAAACTGTTTACTATTTGCTCCTGTATTGTGCAGCTAAAAATCATAGGGGCTTTTTGCATGTGCACAAGAAGAATAGGAGCAATTCTGGAGCAACCAGCTGCGCCATAGGCAACACACAAATGACCATTGATTTATGTAAAACAATGAGTTAGAGACATCAAATAGATAGTTCAAATAGATAAAAGCAGTATTTAACCCTTTTCAGTGCCAGAGGGGTACGCAATACATTGCTTTGCAATGCGTTGCGTACCCCTCTGGGACTCAAAGGGTTCAATCTATGGGAGTTTGGGGAATTGTTATTGGTTTCACATGTTACAGCTGGTGGGCTTCTCGTCTACTTTGTGTATGTGTCCCACTGAACTATTCATTTACTAGATGCAAAATAAGGCTGAAATTGCCTACATGGTGAGAAATTGTGTGGCTATTCATGGGGTTTTTCATGAAAACTGGTGTGAAAAAAAATCTTTTATTTATTAAAAAATAGGAGCAAAAATTTTTGAGCATTGGTGTGAACAATTTTCAGTAGAAAATAGGGTGTTTTTTACATGTAAAAGCTCCACTTATGTTTGCAAACAGTTAGTAAACCATCCCACATACAAAGTGTCACACAGACTAACACTATAGTAATGTTCTGCCTAGTTGTGAATGGAAAGAAAAAAATATTATAACTGTCTGAGTGACCTGGGGGCTGTGCAACACTTTGGGAAGCAAAAGTATATTATGCCTTCACAAATAAATAACAAAATATGAATGACAATTCTACAATAATTATACTTATTTAATATGGAAAATAAGATCCTTTGGAAAGTGAGCAAGAGGCTGAGGATCTTAGCCACTATAGAAACCATGTCCCCCCCCGCGCACACACACACACTCCAGATTGTCTAAGCAGTTGCCTAGTTTAATTAGTGGTTAAAATGGTCCTGATTCTAAGCAAACTATATGTTAGGATATTGAGCATATATAAACAGAGAGGGAACAAATGGTTCCTGACACACCTTAAATAATTTCCATAGCTGTTTGCAATATCCACACAACCTGCATCATTGCTTTAAATCCAAGTAATGAGAATTGTTTGCATTTGGGGCATATTGTCCTAGTAGGGGATCCCCCAGCCATGGGCTTGTTGGGGAGATCAGTCTGTTTCCATCCCGCCCCCAATGCTGACTAGGTAAATAGAGAGAGAGGGTAATAGTCTGGAGACAGGAGGAAAGCATGGGGAAAAGGGTTGGGAGTTGCTTGAATTGTATTTAACACTTTGAGTGCCAGGGGTTGCACAATGCATTGCAGAGTAATGCGCTGTGTACCCCTCTGGAACACAAAGGGCTTTTATACATACACACAGCATGGAATATCAGCTAGTGGGCCAGTTTAAAGAAAAATCTCCATGCTGGTACTCTACCACAATCTGGTGGAAGAAACAATAACCCAGCTGATGAATGTTAATTAGTGTTGAGCGAGCATCCCGATGCTCGGGTGCTCGGGTGCTCTGACCGAGCACCCCCTGAGGCTCGAGTGCTCGGCCGAGCACCCGAGCCCCATTCAAATGAATGGGGCGACACGAGCATTACACCAGGCACCCCCTGCTCTGATGAGGGGAGGGTGCCTGGTCAATGCCCCCCTTCATCTCCGCTATGCCCCCTTCATCTCTGTATGCCCCCTTCATCTCCGCAATGTCCCCCTTCATCTCCGCAATGTCCCCCTTCATCTCCGCTATGCCCCTCTTCCACAATGTCCCCCTTCATCTCCGCTATGCCCCTCTTCCACAATGTCCCCCTTCATCTCCTCTATGCCATAGAGGAGATGAAGGGGGACATTGTGGAAGAGGGGCATAGCGGAGATGAAGGGGGACATTGTGGAAGAGGGGCATAGCGGAGATGAAGGGGGACATTGTGGAAGAGGGGCATAGCGGAGATGAAGGGGGACATTGTGGAAGAGGGGCATAGAATCTATGCCCCTCTTCCACAATGTCCCCCTTCATCTCCGCAATGCCCCCTTCATCTCCGCAATGCCCCCGTACCTCCAGTCCCTGGTGGTCCAGCGGAGCGTCTTCTGATCTGTGCCTCTTCCGGCACAGATCCCCGCCACCCGAACATGGCGGGAGAGCACATGGCGGTACTCGACGAGTACCGCCATGTGCCGAGCAGAGCGATGCTCGAGCCGATCCGAGCATCGGCCGAGCACGCTCGCTCAACACTAATGTTAATAATTGGTAGCATAGCTATTCTTGGGTAACACTCCTATCTCTCTTTTTCCTCTAAACAAGGAGGAAGACTCCCAGTTAACAGCACCAGTAGAAATTGATGATCTTGAAGGCTTTGCTTTACATCCAGCTCCCCACAACATGACTCTCCAGTGTCGCATCACCAGAGATAAGAAAGGACTGGACAAAGGCATCTATCCAACCTACTACTTACACTTAGAAAGAGATGATGGGAAAAGGGTATGTAAAGAAAACCAAAGGACACACTAAGTTGTAGGAATTTAAGCTTTAATATTTTTTATCCTTCATACGTGCTAGAGAGGTCTTCAACAAGCAGATACGTCTATTGTGTGCAAAGTTAGGATATGACGTAAAGGTAGGCAAGCCAAGATTTAGGAATAGCTAGCAGGATACAGGTTGTTGTATTGGCAGAGGCAATGGCAGCAGAAAATTAGAGTTTCTAATGCCAGTTTGTGGTATACGGTTCTGGAGACGATTTTTAGAAGGACATCAAAACAAATTAATAAAAATATTCATGAAGGCCCAGTAAAACTGTGCATCATCTAAATAGTACAATATATCAGAAAGGAGTCCATGTCATTTATTTAAATATATAGCTCACAGGATAGAAGGGAGATCCTCCATCTGTCTTCACCTCTGTGATCCCACATTCTTTTTTCATGAGTATTGTCAAGTCATCCTAACCATCCTCCCCCACCCCCAACACACAAGAATACTCAAACCCCTTGGATGGGTTGAAAAGGCCACAGCATTTATTATAAACACATAAACATTAACAATTACAATTCAAATAAATAGCTATTTCCAATAAAGAGCTTGCTAGTACACCATCATTGCCTGACTAGCCCAGTAAAATAGTTATGTGCACTTCTTAAAGGGATAATAATGTTTCATAATAAAAGCAGCTTTAATTAATCATCATAGTATTTGGGCCTTGGAAAGTGTTATTTCAGTTCTGTCAGAGTTGTAGTTCAAGAGTAATTGAATGATAAAGTATCCCCCTCCTGCCTCTTTTACTGATATAACACTGCTCAGCTCAGAGAAGCAGGGATATGCCCAGGTAGATTGCAGAGAGGGACAACCTTCAATTAAGATAAGTGAAAACCTGAAAAACCTGTCAATGGTGGCAGGGTTTTCATTGTTCTCACAGTAAGAAGATTGTCCCTTGCTGTTATCTGTCTGGTCAAACAACCAGATTCCATATCTGAGCTGAACAGTGTTACACTAGGTAAAAGGGGTGGGAGGGGGAAACTTTATCATTCAATTACTCTTGAACTACAACTCTGAAAGTATTGAAATAAAACTCTCTATAGCTCAAATACTATGAAGATGTCACAGTTACCCAGAGATGTTCAGGAGTCAGTACGGTATAGTAAAATGCAATTTATTAAATAACAATAAAGATAGCATACAATGGTAATAAGGCAGGAACAAGCAGATGGTCACAGCCAGCAAGCGCTACTATCAGGAATAGTAGACTGCCAAGATTGACCACACTGCTGGAGACTAGGCCGAAGCCACTGGTAGTCTCAGCTGGAACCAGGAGCTGGAACAGGAATGGAACAGGAGCAGGAACTGGAACACGAAGTCTTGATCCAATGAGCTAGGAATACTCCTGACTCACGCCTGCAGTCAGTATAGCAAAAGCGGATACTAGACTCACGCCTGCAGTCAGTATAGCTAGTCCACCAGAGCCCCAGGTCCGCACCAGATTGGGTGTCTGCTGAATAAGGGGAACAATCAATAGAATAGTCAGACAGAGCCACAGGTCAGCACCAGAGAGGGTAGTCAGACAAGCCAGGTCATACACAGTTCAGGTAGTCAGCCAGAGCCACAGGTCTGCACCAGACTGGTTGTCCACTATAAAGGATAAGGCAGAAGAATAGTTAGACAGAGCCACAGGTCAGCACCAGACTGGATGGTCAGACAAGCCAGGTCATACACAGAGCCCAAAGACACAGAACTGCTTTGTACAACAACGCAAGGGAAACTGAGTCAGGACTCAGTCTGCCCTTTAAACCCCTCCTCAGGAAGTAGGTAGGAGGAGCAGCTCAGAGGGAGGAAGTAAGTAGGAGGAGACTCCAGGAAGCAAACACATAAAACAGAGGCCTGCTTCATACAGAAGCCTCGCTCCTGCAGATGACGCATCTTGCTCTGATGCGTCCAACCGCTGCCATAATCCTGCGTCAATCCGTGCAGTATGGACAGCCGCTGACGCCGAAGCATCACGTGTCGCCTGAAGTGGCGTGCTGGAACCAAAGTAAGCTGTGACAGAAGATTAATTGGAGCTGCTGTTTTTGTGAAACATTACTATCCCTTTGACACTGCTTGATTGAGGGCCATGCCACCACCTAACCCTAACTATTTGAATGTGCGTCCCAACACCCATACTCCTTGGCTCTTAGAACCATGCCCAAGAGACCTGATCTAGTACCATTGCCTCAAAGCCTATGCTTTGCCCAGCAAGTATTCTGCCAAGGCACAGACAATTGACAATTTAAGCCTGCTGAGCCCTGCCACTCACCAAGGAAAGAGCCCTTTTAAAGCTATTATTCAACCTGTCAAAGGAGATGTCCAACCCTTTGTCTGAGAGGTGTACACCATCCTGTAGGAACAACACCGGCTCACCTCCCAACTCCCTAAGGCAAACTGTCAAGCCACTATCACACCACCTGCCTTAAGCATAATCAGCATCTCATATTTTTTTTATAATTAGATTTTTATTGAATTGTAAGAGCAGCACACAGAAGTAAAATTCAAACAGGCATTTATCAATTGTTAACATAGCAAGCACTGAATAATGTGAGTAAAGGATCAGTATACATAGAACCTTCATTACAACCTTCATTACGCATGCTTGTGAAAAGGTATTGACCAAAAGAACTATGGAGCTGCCAAAATATATATGGAATAGCAACAAGGTCCAAAGGGGGACCTGCGAAGGAAGAAAAGCCACAATATTTTTGACCTTTCTCCTACTGCGGTCAATCACCCCCTGCTACCTAGCCCCTCTCTATGCAAACATGGAATAATCTCTGAACAATCTAGCACAGTATCCCAAAAAAATGCCTAATCACTCCCAATCCCTATTAAACAAATGTACCAGCTCCTGCTGGGAAATAAAAATAAAACCTAAATTGTTCCCCCAGCATGCACCAACAACCCTAGCCATCCTCCCTACTAGCAAAATAACCTGCTCCCAAATCATACTCCTACCCCCATTCAAGGTATTCAATATTTTTGACCTTTCTCCTACTGCGGTCAATCACCCCCTGCTACCTAGCCCCTCTCTATGCAAACATGGAATAATCTCTGAACAATCTAGCACAGTATCCCAAAAAAATGCCTAATCACTCCCAATCCCTATTAAACAAATGTACCAGCTCCTGCTGGGAAATAAAAATAAAACCTAAATTGTTCCCCCAGCATGCACCAACAACCCTAGCCATCCTCCCTACTAGCAAAATAACCTGCTCCCAAATCATACTCCTACCCCCATTCAAGGTATTACCACTTGGACCTCAGGAAAAGCTAGACATATACCGGCTCTCTGGACTACAGCTCTCCTCTGGGCCTGGCAGACATAAGAGTGGCCCACTAACCAAACCTCCATCCTGCTGCCACCTGGAACAAGAAAACAAAACACATAAGTCCCACTCACAACTGAAGCCCCGGACATACATACAGCCTAAAATGATTTGATTCCCACAGACCAATCCAAACCATATAATCGCCCAGCCACCACCAAGCTGCCTCCTTCGCTGCCCTGATCTGGAAGGAAGAACTGAATGCCGACTCCAATAGACCCAACCACCACAATCCTGTCCTGAAAAATCTTAGCGATGTCCCATCTTTATGAATCAAAAAGAAAGAACTTCCCAGCGGGAGGACAAACATATACTCCCAAATATATGCCACTGGGCATTCTGGGACCCAGTCCAAAAAAAGCGAGACCAACACGTCCTGGCCCACTTGATCCATTTTTGAATGTTACAATGTAACCATCCAATCCCAACATCACGTCACTAACGGCCAACTGACACGCCACTCTTTCATTGACACTAATGAGCTCCCCAATCC
Source organism: Rhinophrynus dorsalis (assembly GCA_037306005.1). Lineage (NCBI taxonomy): Eukaryota > Metazoa > Chordata > Amphibia > Anura > Rhinophrynidae > Rhinophrynus > Rhinophrynus dorsalis. Next base: position 324,962,120 of record CM074724.1, on the reverse strand, counting down.
TAAAGACCCTGAAAAACACCAGTGAAAAAGCTGAGTGGAAGAGCACTGTTTCAAAAATCCAATACACAAACCACTGCCAAACCTTTTAGACCACCCAAAGTACAATAAAAGAAACTGGCTGATGTGAATTCTGAGTCACCCAAGACCACCACAAGCCCTTCAAAACCTGCCTCACTGTGACATCCCAACAACCCTGAATATTAAACAAGAATTCCAAGCCTGACAGATCCTGATCGACCACTGTCCAAGACCACCACTCTCTACTAAGGCTCTCAAGAAATCACAACAACACCTCCAAACGTCCCTCATGCAAATCCACCCCCTTGGTGACCTCAACCAACTCAAACCACTCCTGCCAACAACCCTGATACCTAACCCAGGTCCCAGGGACCACTGACTATCTTAGAGGGTCACCAATAATGTGGCATGCATGTCCCACTGGTGGTCCAGACAGAATTCTCCCTCCACGGCCGTGTCCAGTGCCACCTTCCTGAAGAAGACTGAAAATGTGAGAGAGAATGACCAATTACCTTAAGGTAGTCGGGAGATGCCTCACCCAACACCATATGTTGAGCTCTAGACATGTCAACACCAACAACCAAAGCAGGCCAAGCACCAGAGGAGAGAAGGCCAAAGCCGAGTTAATAGCCTCTCCTGTTTTGTAATTCATCCCCCCACAAAAAGACTGTCGAAGGTATCCAAGAAATGAAAGGGTTGATAGAAGAACCAATTAGGTTAGATATCTTCACATAAATAGATAAAATTAAATTTGAGAATTTTATACTGTATTAGGTACTGACACGTTACTTCACAGTAACAAATTGATTAAAATAATCAATCCCACATATTTGTGCAAAAATATATATAATTTATTTAAGTAAAATATAATTTATATAAAGTGTAAACAACAATGATATAAATGAGTGACCAGCAATTACACTAGATATACAGTAACTCAAACCACAATTATCACCATTAGCATTACCAGCAATTAAAGGGTTAACCACACATAGGTATATTCAGAAATATTAAATAACAATAATTGAACTCAGCATAGAAAATGATAATTGATCCTTACAATTAATTAAAATACAGTTGGCAGCAGCATATATGAATACCTCTGCCCCAGAAACTGTATACTGATTGAGGTTTAAGGTATATTGTCAGGTGAGTCAGCTTGAATCTTAAGCCAGGTCATCTGACAATGTCCTTATACCATATATAATAACCAAATTTAGAGAAACTAACTGAAATAAAATCCCAGTTTTAAATCACTATAAAAAAACACCAAAAAATATACCAGCTCGATGCAGAGAAAATCGTCCAAGTAATGCACCAAAGCACAGGACCCAGACTCCTTCCTAACTGTACAAAATAAATGTAAGACAGTGTACACCCAATCAGCAAGCAAAGGTTCACATAAAAACACTCTCAAAACAACATCCCAGTAATTGCAACAGTCTGGATGAACCGGTAGGACCCGATAGGCAGACTTAACATCCACTTTGGCCAGAAACGCCACCCCTGCCAGCCCAGCTCACAAAAGACATTGCCTGGTCAAATTATGTATGTCGAACCTTATAAAGGTCAAGATCAATACTGACATTCATTCACTCCCGTACCGGATGGGACAGGTGATGAATAAGCCAAAACTTACCCCCTATCCTTTTCGGCACCACTTCCAGAGAAGATACCTGTATGTTAGCCAAAGGAGGGGATGCAATGGGCCATGCCATTCTCCACAGGGCTACTTACTTGGCCAACTTCTTTCGCACCACCTCCAGAAACTCCAGATTCCTCCCCCGAAAACCCCCACCCTGGACTCACGGAACAGAATGAAAAATCCCTTAGAAAAAGCTTCCTGAAGAAGGTGCAAGTCCTCCCTCCTAATCTAGCCACTGTTGCATCGTGCCTAGAGGCAGGGGGTTCCCTGGGTTTCTGACCATGCTTCCCCATGCGAAAGCACTTGAAATAAGCATGGGTGCCCCATAATCTGTACAGCCAGCAGTAGCAACGCTAGAAGTGACCAGCTGCTCCCTACTTGCATTGGCTATTGTTGAACAGCCAGCAGTAGCAATGCTTCTTGACTGCCGAAACACTGCTGGGACCCAGTCTGCTTGGCACCCCCCTGAAAAAACAATATCTACTGGGGACCCAGCATTTTCATCCACATGTGAGTGTCCTTGTGGTCCCACCTCATGACCGGGTGTGCCGCCTTCCTCTAGTGGAAGTACTCTTCACACATCACCATGCAAGGCCACTGTAATCTTTACACATACTACATATCGCCTCCATGTAGCAAAAAAGGGCTGAGCACTGCTCAGGCGTCTTCTCACACAGGATGCTAGTGTAAATGCAAAAAGCCAGTTCCTATACCTCCTTCTTCCTCCCGCATTCTATCTTTTTCCTTATCCTCGTGTACATCCTGGGAAGCACTGCAAACAACTCCAAAAATACACCCTTATAAATCCTCACCCACTGCTCACCCCAAACATGATCGCATATTGGCCCTGCAAAGTAGACGTACAACATTGTTCTGGCCATATACTGTTGTGTCCCCCTAGAAGAGGAAACCACAGAGGCCCCAGGAGCCAATGCATTCACTGCCCAGCCCCCAGACCCCCTGTAGGCCTGTTGCATATCCCTCTGAGGGCTGGAAGAGTTGCACCCCTTCATGCCCCCTGCACCGTGTAGAGGCAGGAAAGATGGGCTGAGCCACCACAGCGGCCTACTGGAGCAGGAGGGTGGGGAAGAAGACATGGAGGTCCTGCCAAGTAAGTCCTCCAGGTTCCTCTTGAGCCACCCAGCACCACGTTTTAACGCCTCCTCCCGCACCTCACTGAGGAGGGAATCAATCTCTGAATCCTTGGCTGCCATTAAGATGGGCTGCAACAAGGATTCCCTTTGGGGCATAACAAGAAAAAAGTCAGCAACACAGAGAGGGAGAAGAGGAGAGAGGAACTACTCATTGTGCCGCTGCTCAGAGCCGGATTAAGCCTCCATAGGGCCCTAGGCAGGATCCCAAATTGGGCCCCCCTGCCAGTTTGCCCCTCCCCACACTCTTGCCACAATAGTTTCTTGATTTGCCCATTGCCTATAATGACACCACAGATCTTACAATTGAAATCAGACTACACTAGTGATACCACACAGCTTACAATTGAAGTGGGGCTAAACCAGTGATACCACACAGTTTACAATTGAAGTGGGGCTAAACCAGTGATACCACACAGCTTACAATTGAAGTGGGGCTAAACCAGTGATACCACACAGTTTACAATTGAAATGGGGCTACGCCAGTGATACCACACAGTTTACAATTGAAATGGGGCTACGCCAGTAATACCACACAGCTTACAATCAAAATGGGGCCACCCCACTGATACCACACAGCTAATGATGGCAAGGGCAAAAGGAGGGTAGAAAGGAAAGAAGAATGGCATAATGAGGGGAAGCCCCCAATCTGTTTCTCCCTCTTTCTCTAACCCCCTAATCTGTTTTCCACTCTTTTTCTGCCCCCTGCTTTGTTCTCCACTCTTTTCCTGTCCCCTAGTCATTTCTCCACTCTTTTTCTGCCCTCAATCTGTTTGCCACTCTTTTTCTGCCCCCCTAGTCTGTTCTCCACTCTCTTCCTTCCTCTAGGCTGTTCTCTACTATTTTTTCTGGTCCCTAGTCTGTTCTCCACTCTTTTCTGCCCCCCCCTAGTCTATTCTTCACTATTTTCCTTCCCCCTAGTCTGTTCTTCACTCTTTTTCTGCCCCCTAGAATTGCCATGGGACCCCCAACCACATTGGCCCCCTCACCCACATTGGCCACCTCCATATTGCCCCTTCATCTCCACAATGCCCCCCTTCATCTCCACACTGCCCCTTCATCTCCACATTGCCCCCCTTCATCTCCACATTGCCCCTTCATCTCCACATTGCCCCTTCCACACTGCCCCTTCATCTCCACACTGCCCCTTCATCTCCACATTGCCCCTTCCACAATGCCCCCTTCATCTCCACAATGCCCCCTTCATCTCCACACTGCCCCTTCATCTCCACAATGCCCCCCTTCATCTCCACACTGCCCCTTCCACAATGCCCCCTTCATCTCTATATTGCCCCTTCCACACTGCCCCTTCATCTCCACAATGCCCCCTTCATCTCCACGATGCCCCTTCCACACTGCCCCTTCATCTCCACACTGCCCCTTCATCTCCACATTGCCCCTTCCACAATGCCCCCTTCATCTCCACACTGCCCCTTCATCTCCACAATGCCCCCTTCATCTCCACGATGCCCCTTCCACACTGCCCCTTCATCTCCACATTGCCCCTTCCACAATGCCCCCTTCATCTCCACAATGTCCCCTTCATCTCCACACTGCCCCTTCCACAATTGCCCCTTCATCTCCACAATGCCCCCTTCATCTCCACCATGCCCCTTCCACAATGCCCCTTCCATCTCCACACTGCCCCTTCCATCTCTACACTGCCCCTTCCATCTCCACACTGCCCCTTCCACAATGCCACCTTCTCCACACTGCTCCTTCCATCTCCACACTGCCCCTTCCACACTGCCCCTTCCATCTCCACACTGCCCCCTTCATCTCCATCTCCACGATGCCCCTTCCAGAATGCCCCTTCTACAATGCCCCCTTCATCTCCGCAATGCCCCTTCCACAATGCCCCCTTCATCTCCGCAATGCCCCCATCTCCACTTCACCTCCACATTGCACCTTCATCTCCACATTTCCCCTACCACATTGGACCCATCTTCACATTTCCCCTGGTGGTCTAGCGGTGTTACTTGACAGATCTGTGCCTCCTTCGGCACAGATCTCTTTGACTGAAGCTCCCGGCGCCGCTGTAGTAATGCAGAGGCTGGGAGATGATGTCATCTCCCAGCGCTCTGTATTACTAGAGCGGCGAGATGAGTGAGAGATCAGGTAAGCTGCGGGCCAGGGGGTTGAATCTCCCGGCCAAATGAGGGGGCCCGGAAAGCCTCATTCAAGTTGAATGAGGCTTTCCGGGTCCCCCTCATTTGGCCGGGCCCTAGGCAGGCGCCTTGTGCGCCTTGCCTGTGATCCGGCTCTGCCGCTGCTACACACAAAATGGCAGTGGGACCACAATCCCACCACAGCCAGTATATCCGGACCTCCTCTTCCTCCATGGAACCCGTTTACTTCACTTTCTTCCTGACTACCTCTGACACACCCCCACACACACACACACACCTAAGCTATGCTCTGCTACAGGGGTCCCATTACATACTTTTGACCCACAACACTGGGACTTAAGAACAAGACAAAACAGGAGTTATTCTGTTGTGAACAACCTGCACAAAGGGAGAAATGGAAATCCCCATTAACGTAAAAGGGGCTTTTAACCACTTGAATGCTTGCAAAGCAATGCGTAGAGACATCTCTAGTATTCAAGGGATTAAAACCCTCATTTAAATCAATGGGGTTATTGAAAATCATTAATTCTACACTAAGTACTTTTACCACACAGAATTCAGAGCGCTAATACACCAGAGATATATTAAACAATAACAGTGAAATTGAAAGAACATTAGCACTATTGATACTAAATAATATATCAATAACGTAACCTTATTAAGCCCTTAAGAGTTTTTCAGTTTTCCCAAACAGCAGTGCAGCCTTTTCTTCTGGGCTTCTAGTTGAGCCCTTTCTCCTTGTATACAGTTCCACCAATAAAGAAAAGAGGTGCACACAAACTGAGTGTAGACTGTAACCAGAAACTTTCTTAGGTTATTATACCCTTCCACTAGTGGGTTCTTTATCAGGGTTTCACCTCTTCCACCATGCAGATCACCTTATAATGGTATTGGACTCACCTTTTAAAAAGGCAGGCCAGACTCTTGGTGTATGAGCTTTCACTGGTGTATGAGCTTTCACCTCCAGTGCAGGTTCTATCACGTCCTCTTCTTCCCATCTCCTTTCTAATAGGTCCACAATTTTTGCAAGACTCCTGCCCTTACAGATTAGATGTAATTTTGTGCTGCCCTCTATCCAGGACTTGGGCACAGTCTATGGGACCTTATTCAGCTATGGGGATAAAGGACTCTGAACCCAAATTATACAATATGCACTGAAGTTTATTAAATAAAAAATATTTAAAAAATGGTAAAATAATAAAAATAAATATATCTGCACAGATACAAAATCTAAAACTTCTTATGGACTACTAATACAGATTGCCCATCTTGATTTCCTCCAGAATTACTCTGCTTTTCTTTTGTGCATAAGTCCCGCTCGCTGTACAATGGATTTTCTGTATATCCAAAAAGTACATATGAGTAAAATGCTGCAGCTCCTCTCCATGACTGATAGAGATAGTTTGACTCTGATAACTGTTTTGATTTTAACAGCTTTTCCTAATGGCTGCAAGGAAAAGGAAGAAATGTAAGACCTCAAATTACCTTATTTCACTGGATCCCACTGACCTCTCCAGGGGTGGAGAAAGCTTCATAGGAAAAGTCAGGTAACCTTCACCTTTGTCCTGTGTGGAAATGCTTATTGGCAATCTGTTTGGAGTTAAACATGTAATGAAACAGTAAGGAAAATGACAGCATAAATTGAGATTATCTTTGAGACAGAAATGTGTAATAAATCAAATAACCACCTCCCATCTACAAGGATTTCCAGAAAAGTGTCCAAAATAAAATACATATTCAGTAACAATTTGTTTTGTTTCATTCTGCAGACAAAAGCCATTACAGGTACCTGAGTGTTAACTAAAGGGTGGGCAGATACAGCCCTCTAGCTCTTGTTGGGATAGGATTCCTATCAATCTCATTCTGCCGTTGGTCAGCTGAGGATGCTGGGAAGTGTAGACCACAAACATCTAGAAGGCTGCAGGTCACCCACTCCTGAAATAGATGTATAAACAGCACCAAACCTTTATCATTACTGGGGTATAAAAACATAAGCGAGCATAGGAAACCATAGGTTCACCAGCTATTGGAGACTACAAGTTCCATCATCCACAACCAGCTGCTTGATCATAGGGGATGATGTGTGTTTTAGTTCCCAATAGCTGGAGAGCCAAAGGTTGCCTAGTCCTCAGATCTGATAGTGGCAACACAGAGCGGGAGGGTGTTCTGGGCAGCTTCAAACCCCCTCTTAGTTTTCCCTTGATTTACATATGTTATCATGTATTTATAAAGAGCCAACATGCCACACTGATATGCATTTGTGAGATCACAAACAAGCAGAATGCATGTAGTTAGAGTAAGAGGAACGTTTATATTTGCAGGTCAAACACTCTGGGTACCAAGTTCACGGTATTTGACAATGGAAAAAATCCTGATTCAAAGCCTTTTGTACAGGAGAGAGAATCTGTCAGACAAGAGCTGGTGTCCATATGCTATGTAAGTTACAAACAAGCCGCCCACTTTATGGATTTTCAAGTCTGTTACCACCTTAAAACACCGACATCCTTAGGTGAGAGAGAAAATTATCATAATTATACTTTTCCATTTGACAGTCATGTTGCTATCGGTCCATACATATGGTGATACCACCCTTCACTCTTAATAAAACAGTAGAAAAATAGTATTATGTTCTTGCAAGAGATATAAAAAAATTGGTTGAGCCTGGCCTGCTGTAAATTAGGGAAATAAAAGACAGCTGGAGAGGGTTGATAATATACATGATTGGGCCATTAGACTATATAAAATGTGTTACATTGTCTAAGGAGGGCTCTTCTGATTACCCCTTCGCCCCACCTCTCAGATTTATGAGTAGGCAGGTTACAAATTAATAGTTGTGGGTCTGAAGAACCCATTAAACTCAGCACTAGCCAATGTGGTGGGCTTTTTTAAATAGGGGGAATTCTGGTCCCTCTCTCCCCCACACCTTGAGCTGTACTTTCAGCTATCTTCTGTGACTAATCAGTTATTTTATGTTAGAACCTAAACTAATCAGAAACTTGAATTAGGTTACTATTGCTTGTGCAGTTTGAACTGACACAATAACTAATGCAATTAGTTTAATGAAATTAGTGCTGACTGCTCTCATACCTCCCAACATTTCAAATTGCCAAAGAGGGACACGTGTTTTTTGGTGGGTGTTGCTGTGGGCGTGGCTGTGAGCAGGATATTACCAAACATTTTTAGGCTATTTCATGACCTATTGGTACCTCCTTGTGTAACCTACTAAATGTCTTATAACAACATCAATTTTCTTTTATTTACACAGACTGATTTAGAAACACATATACTGACATTTATATAAACATTAATATGAGTTTTTTTGCTGTAGACCAATATGATACACTTATATATACATGATACAGTCTGATCTCCTAAAATGAGGGACATCAGGGTGGGAAAGAGGGACAGAGGGATTTGTGTCTTAAAGAGGGACACTTGGGAGGTATGTGCTCTTCTATTCAGACAACCTGTTACTAGAGTTGCCACCCAGCCGGTATTTTACCGGCAGGCCGGTAAAAAATTGGCTTCTGTCCAATGTTAAGTCTATGGAGGGAATGCTATGGCCGGTATTGTTTTGAAAAAAAGGTGGCAACCCTACCTGTTACCTTGTCTTAGGCAGTCTGCAGTCAATACAGCACTATCCCTTCTGAAACATCCTATGAAGATTGCTAACATAAAGGGAGTCAATAAGCACTAGAGAAGGCCAGAATGGACACAAAATTTTAGGCCTCATTAATAATGGGATAATTTGTCTCACAGAGGTTAATTATGCCCAAAAGGACAAACAGCACCCCAGGTTCTTACATGTACCCCTAAATAAAAACTTGTCAACACCCTATGATGGGCTGGGTTTAATCGCTCAGCCAGTCATAACTTAGTTGACTGTAACTGGCTGGATTTCAGCCAGGCAATTATTTGCTGATCCTGTTTTTAGTTTAACCCCTTAAGGACCAGCGGTCCAGGGAAGTTACCTTCCCTTAAGGACCGCTTTGATCCTTGCCGACGTGCCGGTACACGTGACCTGTTATGCGTACCGGCGCGCTGCTTTGAGACCTAAGAGAGATCGCGGTCAATTTTAGGCCCCGTTTTTACTTACAGCGCTCCCGGTAGAGTGCTGTAAGTAAAAAGTATGTGACGTGCTATGACCATCACTGGTCCTTAAGGGTATAAGGACCGTGATGGTCATAGCACGTCACATAGTCCTTAAGGGGTTAAAGTTGTATTTTCTATTGAAAAACTGTTTCCTTATCTGAATAGATAGTATAATCAATCACAGATCACAATCACAATCAACTATGACTTCTACAATGTATGTGTAAATTAGGGGCCACATGTAAACATTTTTTTCTACTTATATCCCTGAAATAAATGAAATTAATAGCCATTATTTATTGAAATAATTTATAAAATGAATGTTTTATTAACCCTTTGAGGAACAGAGGAGTGTACAACACAGTACTTTGAATGTGTTGCAAATTCATCTGGTCCTTAAAGGGTTAAGTACTACTCTCTTCATACATAAGCACCAATATTTACTATCACATATATATTATTTCCATACTTATCATTTGACTGTGTGATAACGTGCACTCCTTGGGTGATATACAGCTAAAAAGACGTTTGTGTGCACTTTTTACACCAGAGCTTTGGCATTAACTAGATCTGCAAAACCATTGCCAGCACTGTTAAATCAACCCAGACATGCCCTTTAATCTGTGCCTAATTAGTAATCTTACACAATAAAGACAATGGTTTAATTTCAAACGTTAGATTAAAGACGAGAGAAAACATATTGAAATGTGCTGATCATACCTCAATCAAGTTAAGTATTACACATGAATAACATTAACTCATTGTATGCTAAAGAAGACTCCAACACATTGCAAAACAATGCTTTGGTGGCGTCTCTAGCATCCAAGAGGTTAATAGTGAATTTGGAGCCATCCCAACTATAGAGTTTATGTTATTTGTATCTGTAACTTCTTTATATCCATTAGGAAACCAATGTTTTGGGGTTTAGAGGTCCCAGAAAAATGACAGTCATTATTCCAGGGATGAACATGGATGGCGAGAGAGTGGCTATCCGGCCACAGAATGTGAGTGCATCTATTTAACTCTAAACTCATTGCTGAAATAATATCAAAATCCCCCAGCCATATTGTATTAAGTCTCTGTACTCCTCAATGTGCAAAAGGACTTTAGAATGTGCTGCATATTTCATTTTCCAATTTACTCTTTATTTTCTACTGTGTCTAATGGACAAAGTGTCAACATATTTTTAAAAAGGCTATGAATTATACATAATTTGATCCTGATAGTAGTGTTGAGCAAGTTATGATTTAGGAAATGCTTCTAAAGCTAAAGTCACAGATTCCAAGACTGGGAGAAAACCAGCACTTTCCTGTGCAATAATATGGGCACTTGCGCAACAGGGAGATCTGTAATTCAAATGTTATTGTAGCTCACATGTGTCTGATATTATTAAATCCAAAGTCAGATTATGAAAGTTTAGTAGTTGGTGGTAGTGTTCTAATGTACTTTATGGAGAATAAAATAAAGTTATATTTTGTGGTCTAGTTTTAGCTGCACTAATGAATTAAGAATGAAAGGTCCTAGTTTTATTTTTCATAAAAGTATAATTTTTTTATTTCAGAAACACTTTGTGCCCTCATTTTTTTTTATATTTTCAACTATTCACAGATTGACAAATATAAATATTTTCTCTTTCATTCCGAAGGAACATGAGACCCTTCTGGCTCGATATCAGAATGGTAACATGGAAAACATTATTGTACTCTATAATAAAGCACCATCATGGAATGAGGAGACCCAGTCCTATGTGTTAAATTTTCATGGACGTGTGACTCAAGCATCTGTGAAGAATTTCCAGATTGTAAACGCTGATGAATGTAAGTTTCATGCAGGAAGGACAGCAGGTACAAGTTGGGGGATGTAAGAATGCAATGCGGAAGAAGAACTAAATCAGTTATCATCATGGGTACAGTGCATTATTGAATTTTTTTTACTGGAAATATAAAATGAAAAACAATCACAAAATTATAATAGTTTTGGAATTTCTGGATTCAGTAGTTGGGGAATCTAATCTCAGCAGAGCTTTGTTGTATAATTTTGGCAAATACACAATGCACAATTAATTACTCACATGTATTGAGGAGGCTAAGCTGGTGCAACTCTGGGAGAAAACAATTGCATCATAGGGGACAAATGAGACACCTCAAGATTCCTATTAAATTCAATGAGACGTTTAACATCTCTTCAAAAAGTATTTGAGACATCACTAGCATTCAAGAAGTTAAATACCCCATTTATATCAATGAGAATTTTCATGTGCAGTTAGTTAACTGAAGAATTGCTCAAGTTTGTCTTTCTGCATATTGCCCATGATGGCCAAGAAATGAAGGAGACATAGGTAACCAGTTGGGGAGACAGTAGAAAGGAGGAGAGAAGCAGGACCTTCAAAATAGAGAGAGATACAGCAACTGGGAAAGGCTAAAAGCTATATCCCTTTGAGTGCCAGAGGGGTACGCAACACATTGCAAAGCAATGCGTTGCGTACCCCTCTGGCACTCAAAGTGTTAAAGGTGCATATTTCATAGTGGATGGGTTTGTAATAAGAGAAGTCCATCAAGTTCAACTTTTGCCATATATCGTTTACTGATTCTGGGGATAGCTAACAAAATCCCACTGAAGAGATTCCAATTATACCCCAAATGGGTTAAATAAATACTTCCTGACTCCAAATTGCAATCAGATATCAATCTGGATCAACACGCTACATGCATTGAAACTAGCTGTCATACATCTCTATAACTTTCTTAGCTAAAATGTTATCCAGTCTTTCTTGAAAGTATCTTACAAAATGACATCCCAAGAAAAAGAATTACAACCCTTACTATAACCAGTCCTTCAAAGAGAGGACAGATAAACACACAAGAGTTGTGCTGAGAAGGAAGAACAAAATATGTTGTTTTACAAGGTAGAAAGATATAGGAACTGGGGAAGCAATAGTCTGAAATATAGAGACTGCTACAATAGCTTTGCTGGGAAGGGAGAAGATAAACAGTACATTTTAGATTGAGTAAAAGACAGAAAGAGGCACAAATGCTCTTTGCGGGGCCAGAAATATCAGCTACAGATGGGAGGAATGTATGGGAGCTGAGACAGGTGGAAAGATAGTTTCATAGACACTGCTTCAGAATCTATGAATCTAGCAGCAAGAACTTCACCCACATGCTTCATCATTCCCAAGGTTTAAAAAGCCATGGGGAGTTGCAGAGGAACATTTAAAGTAAGCTGGGTGAGTAGACCCTCAGTGTACCCCCGTTTCTGCCGCCACATTGCCTTTATTTTTGTACATTGATCATTTTATGTGTCTGCTACTACTGGAATTTGAAGGGGCCTTGCTTTTTGATCTGCTTTGTCTCTGTGCAGGCCACCCTTGATATTTTGTAATCTGTGATTCTTCAAAATTATGGACCAAATCAAGAAATAATCAAAGCAATTGTCTAATGTGGGAGTAAACTCAGAAGCTGGAGCGATACACCTCTGATCTAAACTGTGCTACAGCAACTGTGAATCCTGATTTATCACAGTTTAAAGCTCAAATGGAACAATTCTGATGATCTGAAGAATCACTTCTGTTAAATCAAGATTTGTATTTTTGAACTCCCTGAGAAAGTATAATGTTCCAGTCTTACACAGTTTATAGAAGATTGGAAAATTAATACATTTGGAGGTGATGCAGTCCTTTCAACTTCCTTCGGTGTTCAGGGTGCCCACAGAATCCCATTGAGTTCACCCCCACCAGAATTCTCTACTTGCAAAAAACTGTTAATCTTCTAAACTACAGAGATAGATTGCTTTCTCTACTTGGCTGGAGAACAGGGCCCCTTCCTGCACGAGATTGTCCACATTCCTATTTTCCTAGACTACTCTTTGGAGGTACAGAAGGCAAGACAGAGTTTCACAGAAGTGAAGAAACATTTATGTGACAACAAATTTTCTACTTGATATTTCTAGCCAAATTACGAGTCCTGAATGGCCAAAAACATTTTATTTTGGATAGGCTGGTGAAGTTAGTGACTGGTTAGAGTGCAGATGCCCTGCTAACAAAGTTTGGGAGGTATTACTGGCTTCTCTGAGCTGATGCCTGACACTGCTAGAACTGAACTGTTTTTGTTTCTGGGTCCATTTATTTTTCTCCTTTTTCAGGCTTGTTTTTGCTCCTCCCTTTTTACTTTCCTGATTGTGGGTCTGAGAATCGTCTGCTACAGCTCCTACCAACCTGTGAGGGGGTTTCTTGGCTCATAGAGGGCCCTGGATTTTGGGGCGTAGAATGTTCCCCTGATCCCGCTTCATGTTTTTCCCTTGTTTGTGACTTAAGACCTATCCTGTGTTGGTGGGATAGGCAGAGTGTGTTTGGAACTTTTGCTGTATTCTTTTGTTCACCCCTTCCCTTTGTTTTTCCTACCCAGCTTGGTCTGTTAGTTTGTTGTGGTTGCTCTTAGGGAGGTTCCTATTTGGTTTTGTTTCTAATGTCAGATACTTCCATTAGAGTTATCTCCTCCTTGAATGTCATGGTGTTGGGCTCCAAATATAAATACCTCTATATTTAATTTCCTTTAATTTAATATTTAAATATTAGTTTGTGTTATTATTCCTTGACTTAAAAGTTTGCTGGGTGGGGGGTTCTATATTGATCAAGAAAAATATCCTTTTCTTGTTACATTTATCAGTTGACCCAGTTGGCTGTTAAACTGTTCATTATGGCTGCTTCTGGGACACTAACTTAATTGTGATTAATATATATTTCCCTTCCTTTTAATATCACTTTAATGTTTTCCCTTAAACATAAATTAACTGGTTTTCCACAAGATATTCTTCTGATTGTTGGAGATCTCAGTGCAGTATTGATTCATGAGTTAAGTTAAAACCCAATAAAATCGACTACCAGGAATTATTGCATTGGTCCCAGTCCTTCCATCTATTTGAATGTTGGCATAGTAATCATCCCAAACATGCCCAAATGTCATGTAATTTTGCATCCCGTAAGTCCATGCCTCTCTTGGACATGGCTTTTGGTTCTGCTGATTTACTGTTTAAGCTGTCGTCACTCCCTGGATGTCTCAAATGACTCACCATTCACCACTAGATAGAACTGGTGTTTAAATTGAGCTCTGTTGGTGCTAAGAGTAGACTTTGGAGACTTAATCCTCTATGAATCTTGGATGAGTTAGTTGAGACTGGGGTTGAGAATCAGCTGGAGGCATTCCAGGGGACATATATGGATTCAACACCTGGAGCCGTTGTCTATGATTAATTTCAAGCCTAATATTTACTAGAATAAGTCTCAAAGGAAAGAGAGGACTAGGGTTGTGGACACATTGGTTTCTCATATCCAGGACGCAGAGGCTTGTTATGTCTTAGATCCTTTCCCTGAAGTATATCACTCCAGGGGAGGAGATGCAATAAAGAGGTCATAAAGTGGATATGACCTCTCCAGTGTGACATTTTCTCCAAGACCTGTTATTCTTTGGAGCCAACGCACTAAGTTTTCCACAGCTTGAGAGATCTTAGTGCATAGGCTCCATAGAATAACATAGGAACTGAAATTGTATTGCACTGGATAAGTCATTGCCTCTTTATCACCTTTTTATTACCTCTTATCACATCTTAGTGAATAAACCCCCTAGTGCGCTCTCCAACAGAAATGTTCTATTCTGCATGTTAAATATGCCAAAAAAATTGTCCTGTCTCAGACTCACCATAGTGATTAAAAAATGCTCCGCAGAGATGATCCAAGGTACTGCTTTCAATATAACGGAGATAAACCTTTGTTTCAGAAATGAATATTCCTCCATGTGTCAGTTGAAAGTTTCTTTTTCTGAGGACTGCCTGGATGCCTGTCTTGAATCTGTTTCTTTTCAGAAGCTCTCTGATAAAGAAAATGATTGTTTATATGCCCAATTTTACTTCAGAAGGTCCATACCGCTATTCAAACCGTTGCTAATAATAACTCACCTGGTCCTAATGGAATGGTACAAAGACTACTCTGAAATAATCTCTGAACCTCTTCTTCAGACATATAGGGAAGAATTTGACAGTGGTTGTTTTCCCTAGATGTTGCAGGTTCTACCACCTGATTTATCTCCTGAACACACATGCTAAGATCTTGGCTAAAATTCTTACTTTTGGGTTAAATTCAGTTAAATTTAATCCAAACAGATAATCAAGATTTATACCAAATAAATCAAAAGATATTAACATCAGAAGACATTTTCCAGTCTCCAGGCCTCTCATTCAATCTCTGGTACTAGAGTTGTGGCCTCCCTCTATTCAGTGGAGGCCTTTGACTCTGTTGAATTGCCTTTTTGCTGGAATGTCTTATCCAGATATAAATGTGGTCTTTTGTTCATTAAATGGATGTTATTTATATGTGGTATCCCTTCATCAGTAATTTCTACAAACCAAGACTGTTCCTCCCTTTTTTGTCTCAGCTGGGACAAGCACCAGGATTGTCCTCTGCCCCGTGTCTTTTTTTTGGACTAGCCATAGAACTCATTACCTGTCTAATCTGTTCATAGGCCTGGAGGTTTGAGATGTAACTGAAAAGGTGTCTGTATACAGGCAACTTGATCCTTTCTTTACTGATCCTGGCCCTTTCCTGGATCTAGTAGCTTTTTGTTCTGGTAGAAGTCTTTGAGTTTTCCTGTGGATGGTTTTCAATAGAGAGCTGTTTCTCATACCACATAGTTTGCAAAGGACAAACTACTTTACGTACCTTGGTGTAATTATAGATAACAATCCCAAATCCTTCATTACACTGAACTTATTGCCAATAATTCATTATCTCAAATCTAAATTTAGTACCTGGAGTTCTTTGCCTCTGACCATGGGTAAAGTACACTTAACTAAGATGAAAAGAGGTGCAAGAAGCAATTCTAAGAGGATAAGTGCATCAACACTATTCATATAATGTGCACGTAGAATACTCTGGTTGACTCTGTGGAAGATCTTTCCAGTTTTTTCCTAGTGGATAAATCATCAAACTTCTAACCTCCCCTATGAGGACTACTATTAAATGCTGAAAGCTGGTATTAATGTCCCAATATGCCACTGTGGTTAATCTTGCTCTTCCAATTAATATGCCCTTTTGCTACTTCCAATTTAAACTTTTCAAGTACAATGTTGGGATCCTCTTTTAAGGGTTGAGCTGAAGAAATTGTTAAGAAGGAAGACTCTGGGGACGCACTCTCAGATTTACTTTACCTTAACCCCTGTGATGGCAAGATTCATCACCAGAGGAAAAGAAGAGATTCCTGACATGACCCCAGAACTTTTAGATGATGTTTTGCACACCTTTCTAAGGACTTTGATATATGCTAGGGACTGAATAGTACAACAGAGGTTTCTACATAGGGTCTCTTAAACACACCAAAGATTGTTGGGCTTGAGTCCAGATAGTGTAATAGATGTATGATTTTACCTGGATCATTCCTATAATCAAACGTTTTTGTCTAAAATACTCATTTCTTACGTGACAAGCTGGACTTTCCATACATTTCTGAACCTTTAGTTAGCTAGTTTTATGTGGCTGGTGGAGGATGCACCCCCTGATAGTGGAGAGAGAACTCAGAATTCTTTCATATTATGCCACAAAGCTAGTATGATTAGATGGATGTGTCCTAGCTCCCTACTCAGTCCCAGTGGCTTGAGATGGTAAATGTGTCCACCCCCTAATTACAGTTTCATAAAATCTAGTTCCCCCTCACCAATGCATCTTCTTAATTGAGTCTGCAAATGGATTCTGGTTTCGATGGTGTCTTCGGTGGAGCTGTGGCTTACTATTCTGTCCACTGGCCGCGTCAGGTGGAAGTCTCCTTCCTGTCACCTTTCCCCACTTTTTCTTGTTAGGGTTTAATTGGTTTAAAAGCATAAAACACTTAAAAGTGCAGTCAGGCCGAGCAGAGTCATAACCAGGTGCAAAGAGCAGGCATTAATAAAAGTAGCAAAGGTCTTATTACCAGAGAGCTGAGATTAGATGTAGTTAGGCTGAGCAAGAGGCATAACTAGAAGAGAACAGGCATTAAATGGAGCAGATAGAGCAATCACAGTCAGGATTAAGCCAGGTTCGGTATACAGAAGAAAATCAGGAGAACAAGGCAAGGAAAGCTAAGTCATAAGTTCAATAATCCTGCAAAGAGGAATTGCATAGGACTAACTTCTAAAGGAAGTCAGGGCAAAGACAGAAGCTTCTGAAAGTTGCTAGAATGTTCCTCTTAAAATAACAGCCACAGAGAGTTATGCATATGAAGGAGAAGGAGTATAATAGTAAATATTGGTTTATGACTAGTGAAATTCATGAAGAAAATCAATAAAACGTTTTCATTAGTTTCATTAACTGTAAAAATATTTGTTTGTTTTAATTCAGTTTTCATTTCACTAATTTCTCCAGGTAAAGAATTAAAAATATATTGTTTGTTTCTCCACACAGCTGAGAACATCATCATGCAGTTTGGACGTGTAGCAGAAGATGTTTTTACCATGGATTTCAGATACCCAATGTCTGCACTTCAGGCTTTCTCCATCTGCCTCTCTAGCTTTGACAACAAACTGGCCTGCGAGTAAAGGCAGGATGGAGATGAACAGAAGCTGGGCATGTGGGTGGGAATGCATTTTTGTTATCACCGAGCAGGGTCATAGTGTGAGTGTTTTTATCAGCCTCCATATCTCCACAACATTCATTATTACAGTCTGTGAGGAATAGAGAGATTTTTCTAAATAAATCAGTTATTACATCTGAGTACTGCAGTGAATCTTTATTTCTTTTCACAGGCTGACTCATTTGGGTGTCAGAAAAGCAAATAATCATGTTTTCCCTGAATCAAGAAGCCTTGTTAGGAAGTGGGCTGGGCTTCACAAAATTGCTCATTCTCATGCTGGTGGTCAGTGCTCAGGCATATATTCATCAATCATACAAATGGAGGAGAAACATGGAAATGAAGAGCGCGACCACACCCTCAGAGGAGTAGTAAAGTTAAATCACCAAAGCAAAAATCCTGTCACATTCTTAAACTGGCAAGTGAGTTGTTACCCCTTAAGGTTGCACTGCAGCTTAACTTTTTATGATTTTTTTTCAATAAATTGCATTACTTTTATTTTGGATGATTTACTATAGGTTTATTGGTGCAGTCCTATACATCTGAGCCTAGCTATGGCATCTGAGAGTTGCACCTGATCCACTGTGGCCTTCATAGTTTGGTGATTAACTTTGGAGGAAGTGTTCATTCTCACATTAATATTGAGCTGAAGTGTCTTCCTTCACTTTTAATTTTCCTTGGTAAATAAAATGTACAAGGTCTTTCGGTGATATACACTAATGCAACATGAAGCAATGTGTTGGATACTGTTATAGCATTCAAGGAAAGTGCTGCATATACTTGTGGAGCATACAAGTAATCCTATTCATCATTCATTCATTCATTCAAATCCCCATTGAAATCAGTGGTGGAATTCATCCACATTTGACTTTGTACAACTGGCCTTCTTACCTTACGCATAGCACAAATTGAACCAGGACACACAAACAATACAACATTATAACAATGGTGTCAAATGTTACAGTGGCTGAAACGCCAACAAGCTTTTATACTAAAATACATTTATGGAAGTTACAACCTACAGACCTGGTGTAATCCCTGTACTTACTGCCTCTGATGCCTTTAACATTGAAGGGGTTAACACAATTCACCAGTTTTGTTATGGAGGTAAGATTCTGGCGGATCAGGGGTGAGATGTACTAAGATGAGATAAATAGGAAATAACTTCTTCAGTGATATCACTTCTCCAGTTCCTTTGTTATTCAGTAGAGCCAATGAACTAAGATCTCCAAAGCTGGAGAAATCTTAGTGCATCTTCCACCATAGAATAACATAGAAACTGGAGAAGTGATATCACTGGAGAAGTTATCTCCTCTTTATTGTCTCCTTATCACTCCTTAGCCTGATATCGTAATGTAGGTCTAAAACTCATCCAGGGACTGAAAACCATAAGTGCACAAACCAGTGACACTCATATAGTTTCCTGGAGGTAGCAATCCTGGTTATCAAAATAAATTGGAGTTGACCATACAAAAGCAAGTTAAAGAAGAAATAACATCTCCTAAAAATAACCCAGCATTTAACTTATTACAGCCCAAAAATCCTAATAGTTCCTATGAATTTTACACTTGTGCCATTGTGTAAGAGACAATATCAGTCCTGGATGTTATGGTCTTGGAGACAGACATGACTGTTACTAACAGAGGCATAAGACAGAAACTGTGCTTAATTCAACACTCGAAGGCTGTGCAAAACAGTACACTGTACATCCTTCTGGTCCTTAAAGGTTAAGTATCTGTCATGTCTGCCTCCATGAACATCACATCAATGAATGTTTGAAGAGGCAACAAAAGCAAAAGTGCAACCTTTAGTGGGGTTAGGATTTTCTGGCCATATTAAGTGTTTATTAGTAGGAGGTATTAGATCTCCTAGGTAGGAGTTGTTCATATAGCATTTTGGTATATCCTTTTTAGAAAGCTAAATGTAGTGGTTATTATTAGGAGGTAATATTTGTTTCATTTACTTATTCTACAATTGCAATAATGTTCCATTATTATTTTTTCACCTTCAGTTATTTATTTACACTATGTCCTTCACAAGGGGATTCTTGGATCTATTCAGGAAGCATTCTGTCAGGGAACATGGAAGCAAATCTTGTGACATAATGCATAAAATCAAATCAAAAGATACAGTGTAAAAACAAAGTATACAGAGCACTACATGTTGCAGGTGATAGTATAACATTGTATTACACAGTATTGCACAGTGGCTAGCACTGTTGCCTTGCAGCGCTGGGATCCTGGGTTCAAATCCCACCAAGGACAACATCTGCAATGAGTTTGTATGTTCTCACTGTGTTTGCGTGGGTTTCCTCCGGGTACTCCGGTTTCCTCCCACACTCCAAAAAACATACTGATAGGTGAATTTAGATTGTGAGCCCCAATGGGGACAGGAACCAATATGAGTGTAAAGCGCTGCGGAATCTGTGCGCTATATAAATAAAGGATTATTATTATTACATCATGCTTTGTTGGTCTCCTGATCAGAAAACTCATTTGAAATAGAAACCAAGGGAGCTTGATGCCATGGACATAAAAGTATAAAAAGAAATGTAAAAACAAGTGAAAAGATTAGAAAAAAAATAATAATAAACATATAGGTCATTTTATATTATGTATGTGAAGAATACGTGGAGTCCAAAAAAAAGGGTTGCTATTCCTTTATTGGAGAAAAAATGTGTTGCTCACTCCTGCGACACTCAAAGGGTTAAAAATAACTCCACACTCCTTTGCATTTACCGTAGTAACTAGATATACCAAAATGATGTATGAACAGCTCCTACCGAGGACAGTTTTGGCAAACACATTACAGGAGAACTAACAACTACTACGAATAAACACACTTAATTTACTATGGTCAGAAAATCCTAATGGCTTCTATAAATGTTGCACTTGTTCCTTTGTTGAAGAGACAACGTCTTCAGTCAGTCCTGGATGTCATGTCCATGGAGGCAGATATGTCATCAGATAGGGGAAAAGTTATAACAGTCATTTGATGCCTTTTCTAAAGTGAAGTGAACCTATCACTGAAGACTTGGAATGTCTGTGACAGGCTTATGTTTGCCATATATATCTCACACATAGCCAATTAAAGTAGGCAAATGCTGAGGCCACCAAATAGTGGGCCGTGCTTCAGCTGTACTTGCCACACCCATCAAACTGAGTGTGAACATGACCAGTACAAACCTAGTGCCACTATACCAGACACCTGCTTTTAGTTATGGTAGCTGGTTTACATAATCACATGTACCTCCAAGCAATTCTTATCTCACTCTGCCTCAGTGGTCTGATAAATCCCAGTTACTTGTGTCCTCTCCAGGCTTCACTGCTTCCCTTGTCCTGTTTATTTAGTCACTAGGTCGTCCTTATTTCATCCATTGAAATAATTATTTCTTGATTTTATTATAGTGTAGTGGCTAAAAAATTTAAAAAATTAAATGTAATTCGCCTATATATGAGACTTCATCAGGTGCATAAGAGGGGTCTTACTACCCCTCCTGTCTTATATCGCCTTTCTGGTTCTCTGCTTTCACAGATGCTTACTAAACAGATACATTAGGGTCATATACACAGTCAAAAGTGGAGCAATTATGTGGCACACCAACAGCACCATAGAGAGAAAATAAAGACTCCCATTGAATTAACTGGGTATTCAAACCCATTGAATGCTATAGTGGTCTTTACTTTACAATGCATTGGAGATCTCTCTAGCACTTAGAAGGCACATTTAACTAAATGGAAATATTTTGCTTGTGTCCTGTGGTGCAATTGGTTAGCCGCAGATTTGTTTCTCCTTTTTTGTTTTGGAGATACGGCCCTTAAACTGTTTATGGTTTAGACCAGTGGATGTTAGACAAGTATCTAATGCATTTCTTTGCAAGACTCTGGAAAACTGTCTAGAGGCCAAGAGATTACTTTACATTTGTTCCATTTTCTAATCCTTAATGCCTGGACCTATTTGTAAGAAAGGATATATATATATATATATATATATATATATATATATATATATATATATCATTATAGTAGTATTCACACTACAAATAAACTGTATAATATGACTGTACCAGAGTCCAACAGTGAAATAAATCTCCTGATTCAGAATACAGGTCATTATTACACAACTTGCTTCACCTCAGCCAGAGATTTGTCAGCAGTATTTTCATTTACACACTCCCCTCTCCTCTTTCGTTATTATATAAAGGAAGGTTTCCTAGGAACAGAGGCAGGATCATTTTGCCACATTCTAGATTCTAACAGGAAGCTCTTACTATGGCAACAAAATGGGGTATCTGTTCTGCAGGGAAGATTAGCAATGACTTCCTAGTGGCTCTGGAGACTTTGCCAGCTCAGGATCATCAGGTAAGTGTCCAGAAAAAAATGATCAATAGGATAGTTTCACATAGGTCAGTCGTTCTCTACCCATACCATCAGGGGACAGTAACAGGCCAGCATCTAAGGATTTAAATGCTTTAGTACAGAGACTCATTTATTTTGACTCACTCACTCACTTATGTCAAACAGGGAAATCCTCAAGTCATGGCCTGTTGGTGGACCCTGAGGACACGTTGAGAACAAATGACATGCACAATAGAGCAAGTTCAGTAAACACAACATTATACTCTAAGCAGACTACAGGACAATTTTACCAAATGTAAACACTATACATAAAATGAAATGGGATTACTTACACAATTTAAGGCCTAAAATCTACACAAGGCCGAATTTATGTTTTTATGCACAATACGGGGGGGTGGGGGGCACTAAGGGTTGATGCAGTGGCAAAGTGTTTCTGGCAATGTGTGGTGATCACTTCACCATGTAGAACGCGACAAATGTAAACTGCCCCACAGAAAACAATAATAGCCAGTCTGTGACATTTGTCATGTGAATCTTGTTGCAACAAACTCGTGTGAACTATATTAACCACAGAAGCGAACAAGTTATTATTCAATTAAGATTACATTTTTGAGATCATCCCGTCCCTACATCAGTGATTATATTAGAAAGCCATATAGCTGTGTCCAGTTAGTCATTTAAAAGAACACGAACACCAGAAAATGAAATGGGTTTATAGTCACATAATCATGCATTCCAGGTCAGCACTTAAAAAATTATCTGGTGTCAACCGTTCTAAAATCTAGTCTTAGACATTTCCTGTGGAGGTTTCCATGTAAGCTTTGTGCAGGACTACCTGACTGTGTTAGCAGAAGCAAGCTTGATAAGAGTCAGGACTAATAGTGCAGTAATGAGTTTCATAGATTCTAGCTTGAAGTACCTGATATTTAAGTTTTTATGACCCCACTTCATTGTATGTGTTAGCCCCTTGTGCTATGTTGGGGTTTTGCCAGATGTGAAGGGTACTGTGCTGGGCTAGTGCCTTTAACAAGAGGTGATTATAAGGGGCGATTATTACCTCTTGTGAATGTACCACAGTCTAGCATGTTACATCTTTACTGCATTTATACAGGAAGGTAAGAAAGATGCAACAAAAAAGGTCTGCACGGCGGCCAATGGGGCCACTGACTGGTGATCCCATTGAATAGTCCCCAGACACTCCCCTCCTGCATCAGGATTGTTGTCTGAACACAGGAGAAAGGTGAACTTACAACAAAGGTTAAAGAACTGTCAACTGTAGCAGAAGGCTGATGTCGTTCTGTCCCCAATCTGAAAGAGCCCTGCTACATAGTACAGTGAATGTTAGATCATTTGCCTTCGGGTGTGAGAAAATTGTATTTATTTGTATCTTTACAAGTGACAAACATGTTGATGTATGCTAATAAGTCACTGACAGAAAGGAACCATGGTTTTTAACCCTTTGAGTGTGAGAGAGGTATCCAATGCATTGTGTTGCATCTGGCACTCAAAGGGTTACTACTATTTGTGCTAGGTCCCTGAGAGAAAAGGAAAAAAGTGAGTGGAAGAAAGGTAAAGAAAGGAAGAAAGGTAAAGAAAGGAAGAAAGGTTAACTAGATTTGGAAGATCTACACTTACACATATACACTGTGTGCACGCACATGCAGAACATATACCATGGGCCTTATCAAGCTAACACACATAGACGCATGCTGTCAAATACACACACCTTTCAATTAAGAGCAGATTGGTGCTAAATTACTGTGTCTTTAAGCTCCAAAGTGGATGAAAGTGTCATTCTTATTCCTGTGGTCTTCCGTTTTTTTGTCTAATTGCAAAGCATTTGATTCGAGTTACATTAGCACTGCATTTTCTTTCATTTCTCTGCAGTTGTGTGCATTCTGTCTGCATTTCAAGGCTATTTCATAGGATCCAAAACAAGATTTATATACGAGGTAGCAAACCAACAGTAAACATACTGACAGCAAATAAAAATATACCGAAACTGAAAAAAGTGGGGGGAAAGTATCAGTAAAAATATGCAGACACACAGAATGTGTCAGTAAGAAAATGTGGTTGTCCGTAATGTTTTCTACAATGGAAATACACTGTAATAATCTCTACATACTTCCATGGGTTATTGCAAGTGTCAAAGTCAACCTCCAGTTCATCAAAGACACTCTTCACAACATGTCTGTGGTTGAAGGATCAAGGTGCAGATTCCTTGCCATTTCCTTAGAGTAAAGCAACCTGTTCTCTGTCCATAGGTAGTGGCTGTGGCTGCCAGAGATCTGAAGCGTGCTAGGGACTTTGCTCAGTGCCACAAGATTCCAAAAGCCTATGGGTCATATGAGGAGCTCGCTAAGGACCCCAGTATTGGTGAGAGATTTAACAATGGAGAAACAGAAAATAAAAGGAGACAAGAACAAAAAACAAAGTTTAATTTTTGGGGCAAAATTGGGCAACAGTCATTAACAGTCTGTCTATATATTGTACTAGTCATTTTTCTATCCTATATAATAATTCTCTAGGATGTTTGTCAGAAACTGTCATGCGCAGTAGAGACTGCCGGAACGCTCAGAATGCTGGGAGCACAGAATGCTGGGAGCACGGAATGCTGGGAGCATGGAATGCTGGGAGCACAGAATGCTGGGAGTTCTGTGCTGGGAGCATTCTGTGTTTTCGGGCCGTCTCTACAGTGCATGACTGCGTTGGGGGCAGGACACAGAGGAGCACCGGCCTCTTAACATCACCCAGACCTTGGCCCGTGTACACAGGCTTTTACACTAGTTTTTCTATAAAGTAAATAGTGCATGAATGACCCAGCACAGAAGCAAATTAGCATAAAGTGCCACACTATACCACCAAAAACTAAAGGTTAATTTTGGTTAGTATAGTATATAGTCAGTGTTTAATTCTGCTTAAAATTAACTAAATTTATCTTATGGTGACAGGTCCACTTTAGGTTGTTGTTGGGCTACAATGCTCATCGGCCTCAGTAAGAAATACTACATGCATATTAATGTATAGCCCAGTCAATGGGAGACCCATCATGGATAGGGCAAATAGACAAGTAGACATTGGGTGAAAGGATGAATATGATTCCATGCTAAATGAGGTGATGGAATTGATTCCTAGCTCTGCTCCTGCTGAATGTCAATCTGTGATACTGATTCCACTTAATGGCGCTTGTGCCAAGGGAATGGTCTAAAGCCATGTACTAAATAAGGAGACTTTAGTTAATTTTCCTGAAAATAGTAATTGTAATGATGGTGGAGAGTGTGAGCTGGTGCACAATACAGTGATCCTACACTGTGGTGCATGACCTGAAGTTGAGCCATTGGAGGCTAATGCCAGTGGAGTTGCACTGCTGTCTTTTACATTCATCTCGTTGGGCTTTATGCAGAAAGCAAAAGGTGAAAAATCCAACTGCCCCATAGGAAATAAAGAGATCCTCAAATTCCCATTGATTTAAATGGGCTTTTAATGCATTGAATGCTATCGATACTTCCTGTGAATTATGAAGCAATGCTCTGGACAACTCTACATAAATAAATGTGTTAAACACCCAGTTTAAATAATTTGCCCCTTATGATGCTGTTGGTTTACTCCAAAATTCTTTCTCCTTAGGTTCTAGAGAATGGACCAATTGTTGCCATACCTCCTCAACATGTGAAAGGCTAATTGCAAAATGTAATGGGGATTTGTCACTTTGCAAAAAAATTGTGATTTTGAAAGTGATATCCAAAGCCCCTATATATTTGTTACCCATGTTTTATTTCATGCAGAGTTTGAGATAGTTAATAGTGTTGAGCGAGCATGCTCGGCCGATGCTCGGATCGGCTCGAGCATCGCTCTGCTCGGCACATGGCGGTACTCGTACGAGTACCGCCATGTGCTCGCCCGGCATGTTCGGGTGGCGGGGATCTGTGCCGAAGGAGGCACAGATCTGAAGACGCTCCGCTGGACCACCAGGGACTGGAGGTAGGGGGCATTGCGGAGATGAAGGGGGCATTGCGGAGATGAAGGGGGCATAGCGGAGATGAAGGGGGACATTGCGGAGATGAAGGGGGCATTGCGGAGATGAAAAGGGACATTGTGGAAGGGGGGCATTGCGGAGATGAAGGGGGCATTGCGGAGATGAAGGGGGTATAGCGGAGATGAAGGGGGCATAGCGGAGATGAAGGGGGACATTGCGGAGATGAAGGGGGACATTGTGGAAGAGGGGCATAGCGGAGATGAAGGGGGACATTGTGGAAGAGGGGCATAGCGGAGATGAAGGGGGACATTGTGGAAGAGGGGCATAGCGGAGATGAAGGGGGACATTGTGGATGAGGGGCATAGCGGGGATGAAGGGGGACATTGTGGAAGAGGGGCATAGCGGAGATGAAGGGGGACATTGTGGATGAGGGGCATAGCGGAGA
Source organism: Rhinophrynus dorsalis (assembly GCA_037306005.1). Lineage (NCBI taxonomy): Eukaryota > Metazoa > Chordata > Amphibia > Anura > Rhinophrynidae > Rhinophrynus > Rhinophrynus dorsalis. The sequence goes on along the minus strand of CM074724.1, from coordinate 324,935,718 downwards.
TGAAGGGGGACATTGTGGAAGAGGGGCATAGCGGAGATGAAGGGGGACATTGTGGAAGAGGGGCATAGCGGAGATGAAGGGGGACATTGTGGAAGAGGGGCATAGCGGAGATGAAGGGGGACATTGTGGAAGAGGGGCATAGCGGAGATGAAGGGGGACATTGTGGATGAGGGGCATAGAGGAGATGAAGGGGGACATTGTGGAAGAGGGGCATAGCGGAGATGAAGGGGGACATTGTGGATGAGGGGCATAGCGGAGATGAAGGGGGACATTGTGGAAGAGGGGCATAGCGGAGATGAAGGGGGACATTGTGGAAGAGGGGCATAGCGGAGATGAAGGGGGACATTGTGGATGAGGGGCATAGCGGAGATGAAGGGGGACATTGTGGAAGAGGGGCATAGCGGAGATGAAGGGGGACATTGTGGATGAGGGGCATAGCGGAGATGAAGGGGGACATTGTGGAAGAGGGGCATAGCGGAGATGAAGGGGGACATTGTGGAAGAGGGGCATAGCGGAGATGAAGGGGGACATTGTGGATGAGGGGCATAGCGGAGATGAAGGGGGACATTGTGGAAGAGGGGCATAGCGGAGATGAAGGGGGACATTGTGGAAGAGGGGCATAGCGGAGATGAAGGGGGACATTGTGGAAGAGGGGCATAGCGGAGATGAAGGGGGACATTGTGGATGAGGGGCATAGCGGAGATGAAGGGGGACATTGTGGAAGAGGGGCATAGCGGAGATGAAGGGGGACATTGTGGATGAGGGGCATAGCGGAGATGAAGGGGGACATTGTGGAAGAGGGGCATAGCGGAGATGAAGGGGGACATTGTGGAAGAGGGGCATAGCGGAGATGAAGGGAGACATTGTGGAAGAGGGGCATAGCGGAGATGAAGGGGGACATTGTGGAAGAGGGGCATAGCGGAGAGGAAGGGGGACATTGCGGAGATGAAGGGGGACATTGCGGAGATGAAGGGGGGCATTGACCAGGCACCCTCCCCTCATCAGAGCAGGGGGTGCCTGGTGTAATGCTCGTGTCGCCCCATTCATTTCAATGGGGCTCGGGTGCTCGGCCGAGCACTCGAGCCTCAGGGGGTGCTCGGTCAGAGCACCCGAGCACCCGAGCATCGGGGTGCTCGCTCAACACTAATAGTTAACGTTATTTGTCATTTTATGCAAACAAGCTCATACATCTTGATAGGACATTGCACTTGGAATGGGTAATAGTGTGGCAATGCCTGTAAGATTTGTATTTACTGACAAAATAATGCTAAATCTATCATAAACAAATATTTTAAATAAAAAATCACCAGTAAAATCATATATTTGTTACAAAGTGACAGTTCAACTTTAAAGTGACCTGTGAACTACATTTTTAATTTAATTAAATCTCTTATTTCCTCTATATTTTCCCTTTAGAGGGATAGTAATGTTTCACAATAAAAGCAGCTCCAATTAATCTCCACAGTATTTGATCCATGGAGAGTGTTATTTCACTACTGTCAGAGTTGTAGTTCAAGAGTAATTGAATGATAAAGTATCCCCCTCCCGCCCCTTATACTGATGTAACACTGCTCACCTCAGAACAGAAAGGTGGTGTCCAGATGGCTTGCAGAGAGGGACAATCTTCAGTGAGCATAAGGAGAAACCTGAAAAACCTGTCAAGGGGGTCAGGGTTTTCCTTATGCTCACTAAGAAGATTGTCCCGTGTTGTGAGCTGTCTGGTCCCAGGATCAGATTACACATCTGAGGTGAGCAGTGTTACACTAGGTAAAAGGGGAGGGAGGAGGAAACTTATCATTCAATTACTCTTGAACTACAAGTCTGACAGTATTGAATTAACACTCTCCATGGCCTAAATACTATGAAGATTAATTGGAGCTGCTTTTATTTTAAAACAATACTATCCCTTTAGCAAAGTATTTAGTTAATTTTTTGCTTAGTTATTTACTCTGTATATACAGCAGCTTGCATACACTTCTGTATACTCTTTGACCTACCCTTCTGACATCAATAAGTGCACCTCTCTTGTAGATATTATCCATGTTGGTGTCCTGCACACTGTCCATCGAGATGTGGTTCTAATGTTCTTGCAGAACAGGAAAAATGTGTTGTGTGAAAAGCCAATGGCCATGAACTCTGCTGAGGTTGGAGAGCTCACTGCAGCTGCAAGGAAGTATAATGTATTCTTTATGGAAGTACGTTCCTGGCTTAACATGTCTATATTATATTCTGTTTGTTGAATGGAAAATGGAAAGAAGTACATAGAAAAATGCCAGGGCAATCAGTTATCAGACCTCCTGCTATAGGGGACTATAATTCCCACCATCCCTAGCAGCCTTTGACTAGTTGGTGATTATGGGAATTGTAGTCCCCAACAGCTGGAAGTCTGACAATAATCCAGGGCTGGCGCCACCTATAGGCGAGGTAGGTGCCGGCCTAGGGCGCACAAGTACTGGGGGCGCGGGCATGCAGCAGAGAAAAGCTGCGCCCGCACCCACCACACCGGAACGCAACACAGACAGGTCTGTGTTGCTACTGCGCTCCCTCATCGCGGTCGCTCTTTAGTTATGCAGAGTCATGATCTCCCGGCGCGCTCTGCATTACTGGAGAGAAGACGGCGTGGGAGCTATAGGTATGTGATGGGGGGCAAGTTGGAGCTGAAGGGGCATAGTGGAGCTGCTGGGGGCAAGTTGGAGCAGATGGGGGGCAAAGTGGAGCTGATAGGGGCATGTTGGAGCTGAGGGGGCATAGTGGAGTGGATGGGGGGCAAGTTGGAGCAGATAGGGGGCAAGTTGGAGCAGATGGGGGGCAAGTTGGAGCTGAGGGGGCAAAGTGGAGCTGGTGGGGAAAGTTGGAGCGGATGGGGGGCAAGTTGGAGCTGGTGGGGGACAAAATGGAGCTGGTGGGGCAAGAAAAGAGGTGGGGTATAAGTAGGCGGGGTATAAAGGGGTGGGACACACTTTGCAGAGCCAAGGGGCGGCAAAAGTAGGTTTTGCTTAGGGTGGCAAAAATCATTGCACCGGCCCTGCAATAATCTACTTAGTGTATGAAAGTTTACTACAATTTCCAGGTGTTGTATCCTGTGCTTATATTTTTTGAAGGGACCCGATATTCACATGGATAGGCACAACATACATCTAGGCTATAACACATGCATACACAAAAAAAAATAGTTATGGTCAGCTGTGTGGATGGGTCTGTATCCAAACTGTATCCTGTCTGGCTGGGCCAAAGCCTACCCATTGCCAGTTGTGGTTACAACAGAATTTGCAGACGTAAGCCATGGACACAGATCATTACTATCACAGGCTCTGATTCAGGAAAAAGAATCCAGCTGCCGAAACTGCTGATCTTAACCCATGAGATGTCCAGCATCCAAGGTTGTATAGCGAGGTAAGTTAGTAAAGTTGCCCAATCACCTAGCAAGCAGATCTGGGGTTCAATACTGACAGATATGCAAGTAAAGCATCAGGGGGAGATGCACTGAGGTTCAATAAGGGTCCTGTTTGGTGACATTATGGATAATTTGATCTGAATCCAAATCCACCATATGGTATACACCGACTGTTTCTCCAGCTTATATCTGTGATAATGCTTCAAATATGCCTTTACCACCATTTCTTCTCTGTGCTTTCACCACATTTATGATGGTTCAGTGTCTCCTTCCACTGATTTATTTGGGTGTTCCAGCTCATTACCAGCCAAGAGGATCAGTTTTCAGAAGCTGCCCTCCCAAACTATTGACACTAGGAAGGAATATTAGTCCCTGGATTTTTACTGTCTGCTGTCATAATAGAAAATGGTATTTTTGCCATTCAACAACAGATGGGCTGGGGGTGGAGTCATGTGAGGAGTGGGGGGTGCACCAATAAGTGTGCCTAGGCATGTCTATGTGTGACTGAATTACAAACACATTCATGATAATTTGAATGCAAAGAAAAGGTCACATATATGGCAGCAGTGAATTAAGATGCATTCAAAATACCAACTGAGTGAGATCACAGAGTTTGAACATACATATTGTGTGCATAAAAAAGCAAAAGAAGAAAAGTATTTTGGCTAACTAAATTTGTAGGCTGAAAACAATTTGTAAAGCTTCTTTCAAAGTCTGTCGGTGGGTGGTGGGGTACCTAAGCTACAAGGCATTGAGAGAGAGAGAGGGGGAGATGTAGAGAGAGGGAGAGAGAGAGAGAGCGCTAAATGTGGAAGGAGACTGGTGCTACTGCATTCCATTATGAAATATGTACGCTTTTCCTGATTAAAGTATACTAGTAGCCTTAGGGGCACAGATCTGATAAAAGTGGTAGTTTGATCTTAAAAAGTTATAGACTACAAGAGTTTAACAGTATTTTTATTTGCTATTTTCACTAATCCACTTATGAAAGTGTATTGGCCTTATTCATCAAGAAAAAGAGGTGTAATCCTGGAGTATACCAACAGCACTATAAGGGTTGGTGAAGACAGTTACAAACCTATTGAATGCCAGAGATGTCTCCAGTGCATTGTGAAGCAATACATTGGAGACATCTATAACATTAAAAGGCGTTAAAAGCCCCATTTAATGCCATGGGAATTTGCAGACATTTCATTTCAAACCTAACATGTACTTGGTTACTCCAGAATTAGACCTATTGATGAATATGGTCTCTTATGACCATTCAGACGTATATCTTTTACAATTTTACAGGCTGTCTGGAGCCGATTCTTTCCTGTGTATGAGCAAATCCGCACTTTACTATCCCAGAAGGCCATTGGAGACATAAAGGTAGTAAGGGCAGAATTTGGCTCCAACCAGTACCACGTTCCACGAGCAGTGGAGAAAGAGCTAGGAGGAGGAGCACTCTTGGACATAGGCTGTTACTGTATCCAGTTTGGATTAATGGTATTTAATGGAGAAAGACCAGAGTCTGTAACGGCCAAAGGTTTTCTGTATGAGACTGGTAAGATTTCCAATAGTGGGATCAGAAATGGGCACAATGCAATACAGCATTTATTTCAAACTGGTGTAAATGATAAGCAGCTAATCATTACCCAAATAAATGTCAGAGGGGTGTACTGACACTTATAGGGTTAATAATTTTATACTTTCCTCAGGAGTGGATGAAACTGTGACAATTATCCTTCAGTACCCAGGAAAATGCCAGGCCATTCTCACTTGTACAATCATGGTTGCAATGCCAAACCAAGCTGCCATCTGCGGCTCCAAAGGAATGATTCAGGTATACCTATTCTCATGAAAGATAAGGCAAGAACTGAATTAATGACAGGTATACTTGTAAACATGCAGATATTAGGTTAGGGGTTTATACCACATCAGAAAAAGGTTACGTTTATATGCATTAGCCATTAGCAATATAATGTAAATAATCTGATTATATAAAAATATATATGTTAAAGCGCAATGTTTTACCAGTTATGGTACTCCAACCTCTGGCAATAGAAGCATTACAAACCTAGAGACTTCAGACACAGGTCCCTCCCTTGCTTTCTCATCAGAGATGGTGCAGTGAGCTTCAGTGTGGCAGATGATGATTCCTACTTGATGCTGATTTGTTCCAGATTAAAATGCAGCACATACAGTATTGTGCAAAAGTCTTAGGCAGGTGTGAAAAAATGCTATAACGTAAGAATACTTTCACAAATAGACATGTTAATAATTTATTTTTATCAATTAATATAATGATAGTGAGTTAACAGAAGAAAAATCTAAATAAATCAATATTTGGTGTGACCACTCTTTTGCTAATTGATAAAAAAAAACTATTAATATGTCTATTTTTGAAAGCATTCTTACTTTACAGAATTTTTTCACACCTTCTTAAGACTTTTGCACAGTACCATAATAATTAGTTAAAACATTTAAAATTATCTAAACAGATTAGCATATTGTTACATTAATCTGGTATTCACATAAATCTCCTTGTTTATTGCATGCAGAAACAGTGAAATTTACCCAATTATTTTGTATTTGTTTATCCATTTAAGCGAATATAATTACAAGGAAAGAAGTCAAATGATCCACATTCAGGTTAAATATGACTTGTACAACAGTTCTTGTGCAGATCTTGTAGCTAGTGTATATTTATAAGTATTTATATTGCTACATGAGAAACTAAATAATGATGCATATATTCATAGATAATTTTTAATGTGGATGTGTGACCTTTCAAGTTTACATAACTTTATAAATTCAAGTTTACATAACTGAAAATGTCATTGAGAACTGACTGAAATGTGGCACTGTACGCTAATGAAACTCTCAGTGTACATCAAATGGAGAGACACTGTTTTGACTAACATAACACATTTGTCACTTTTGAATAACGTTCTCAAAAATTAAAACTTAAATTGAAGATGACAGGCCCACACTGATATTATCTGGTTTTATCATGAAAAGTCATCCCTTGATGTCACTGTGACTATAGCTTTCTTTGGAGAATTACTATTAGGGACAGAAGTCATCTGAATACAGGAAAACAAAATTAATTGAAATGAATTGAGTTGCCTGGTTTGAGCAGTCATTATTTGAATGAATGGATAACGTAAAGCATCTTCCGGAAGTGACAGTACCTTTGTTTAGTTCAGAAAAAAACCCTATTATATAACATTAATACTTTTTCCCTTTTTTAAATATTTGTAAGAAAACATTTTTATTATGACTTCTTAATTATTTAAATACAGATTTTACCTTGCAGAAAGAACTAGCTCAGATTTTCAGAATTTTGCTAATGGAATAATCACATTGAGACCTACTCTGAAAGCTGTTTTTTAATTTGACATTTCATTTTTCCTCCCTGTATCCTACGCATCTAACAAAATTAGATTGTAAGCTCTATGGTATATGGTCCAACGTAAATGGCTCACTGAATATACCCCCAAGATTAGTGACATAGTGGGGCCAGGGCGAGTCAGAGAGAAGCCTTGTTAATTTTCTCCACACTATATTTAACCCTTTGAGTGCCAGGGATGTATTCAACTCATTGCATTGAATTCCTCCCTGGCACTCAAAGGGTTAAAAGTCTCCCTGTTGTTAGTAAACCAGAGACATGAGTAGAGTGTTTGACGTTGTCATATAGAAGTGGTGCATTATGGTTCCTGCATTCCATTCTGTCATCACTGCACAAGATATGGACTTTCTCTCTTTATCTTCCTATAGATGATAATAACAATAATTAATTTCAATAGCAAGCCAGTTTTAATGTGGCCATTTTGGAGTATGAGGAGTAAGGGACAGATGTGTACAGAGGAATGGGATGGGTGTTGGTTAAAAAGTCCTGGCACTGTTTTGGTTAGTATATATACAAAATGTGATGATCTTGAGTGGTGACTAGTCATAGAACAGGCAACATTGCTTCTGTTCATGCTTAGAGCTAGTGATGAGCGAGCACCCCAATGCTCGGGTGTTCGGGTGCTCTGACCGAGCACCCCCTGAGGCTCGAGTGCTCGGCCGAGCACCCGAGCCCCATTGAAGTCAATGGGAGGACTCGAGCATTACACCAGGCACCCCCTGCTCTGATGAGGGGAGGGTGCCTGGTCCATAGGAAAAGGGCAGAAAAAGATGGAAACACTACAGAAATGGTTCAGGGACAGCATAGGGAGGATGTCTGGATGCATCTTGGACTCCAACATCGCTGCTGGGAACGATCTTTCGCCCGTAGTACGCCATTTTTACAGACTGACCGTAAAACACACAAAAAGGCAGATAAAAACGACTTTAGGTGAAAAATTGTTACCAAACAATATTTGCTGTATATTTACTTGTATATCATCTGCAAATTCTCCCAAAAATTTCCTTGATTTTCAGAACTGAGGCCATGATTAAGAGGGAAACGTGCGCAGAGGCAAATTCTCCCAAAAATTTCCTTGATTTTCAGAACTGAGGCCATGATTAAGAGGGAAACGTGCGCAGAGGCAAATTCTCCCAAAAATTTCCTTGATTTTCAGAACTGAGGCCATGATTAAGAGGGAAACGTGCACAGAGGCAAATTCTCCCAAAAATTTCCTTGATTTTCAGAACTGAGGCCATGATTAAGAGGGAAACGTGCACAGAGGCAAATTCTCCCAAAAATTTCCTTGATTTTATTGAACTGAGGCCATGATTAAGAGGGAAACGTGCGCTGAGCTGACCATCTAAAACATTATGGGTGAGGGTCTGCTGCAGAGCTGACCATCCTAAACATTATATGCGAAGGCCCGCTAGTGAGCTGACGCTATAAAACATTATATGAGAGGGCCCGCTAGAGAGCTGACCCAATAAAACATTATATGAGAAGGCCCGCTGGTGAGCTGACCTATATAAAAATTGGCAAACAGGGCCCGCTGGTGAGCTGACCCTATATAAAAATTATATCACAGGGCCCGCTGGTGAGCTGGCCCTATATAAAAATTATATCACAGGGCCCGCTGGTGAGCTGGCCCTATATAAAAATTATATCCCAGGGCATATGGAAGAGGAGGAGGAGGATGAGAAGATTAAGAGTCAACCATATACCCGTTTTTTGGGTGGAAGGGGTGAATGGGAATACAGAGTATTCCCATCATTGTAAATAACATATATAAAGTGAGTTTATGTTCCCCCGGGGCTTTCCTCCAGTGGAGTGGAGAAGTCAGGGGAAATCCAGGCCTTGTTCATTTTTATAAGTGTCAACCTATCAGCATTGTCGGTGGAAAGGCGGATACGCTTATCTGTTATGATGCCACCAGCAGCACTAAATACCCGCTCAGACAGAACGCTGGCGGCAGGGCAGGCCAGCACCTCCAAGGCGTAGAGTGCCAGTTCATACCACGTGTCCAGCTTGGACACCCAGTAGTTGTAAGGCACAGAGGGATCATTGAGGACGCTGACACGGTCTGCTACGTACTCCTTCACCATCTTCCAAAACTTTTCCCTCCTTGTGACACTAGGCTGCGCATCAGGGTGAGGGTGCTGGCGGGGTGTCATGAAGGTGTCCCACGCCTTGGAGAGTGTTGCCCTGCCTTTCTCGGAACTGCTGTGTGCTCCCCTTTTCTCCCCTTCTCGGTTGGCCAAGGTAGCACGTACTCTGCCGCCAGCGTTGTCAGATGGAAAATTTTGGAGCAATTTTTCAACAAGAACCTTCTGGTATTGCACCATTTTGCTTGTCCTCTCCACCGGAGGAATGAGAGATGAGAAATTCTCTTTGTAGCGGGGGTCCAGAAGGGTGAACACCCAGTAATCCGTGTTGTTTAAAATGCGTATAACGCGTGGGTCACGGGAAAGGCAGCCTAACATAAAGTCAGCCATGTGTGCCAGAGTACCAACAGTCAAGATTTCGCTGTCCTCACCAGGAGGATGACTCTCAATCTCCTCATCCTCTTCCTCCTCTTCTGCCCACCCACGCTGAAGAGATGGAACTAAAGTTCCATGGCTACCCTCTGTAGCGGAGGCAACCGTGTCTTCCTCCTCCTCCTCCTCCTCCTCCTCCTCCTCCGCCTCCTCCAATTGTCGCTGAGAAGACGAAGTGAGGGTGCTCTGGCTATCACCTTGTGTAAGCTCTTCCTCCCCCATTTCCACCTCTTCCACATGCAAAGCGTCGGTTTTAATTGTGAGCAGCGAGCGTTTCAGTAGACACAGAAGTGGGATGGTTACACTGATAATAGCGTTATCGCCGCTCACCATCTGTGTCGATTCCTCAAAATTGCGTAAAACCTCGCAGAGGTCTGACATCCATTCCCACTCCTCACTTCTGATTACAGGAAGTTGAACGGAGAGGCGACGACCGTGTAACAGCTGGTACTCCACTACTGCCCTCTGCTGCTCACAAAGCCGGGCCAACATGTGGAAGGTGGAGTTCCAGCGCGTGCTCACGTCACACAGCAGCCGGTGAGCTGGCAATTGTAAGCGCTGCTGCAGCTTCAACAGGCCGGCTGAAGCTGTTGATGACTTACGGAAATGTGCACACACGCCGCGCACCTTGGTCAAGAGATCATGCACATTGGGGTAGGTTTTTAGAAATCGCTGCACCACTAAATTAAATACATGCGCTAGGCATGGTACGTGTGTGAGCTTGCCGAGCTCCAAAGCCGCCACCAAGTTACGCCCATTATCACACACAACCATGCCTGGTTGCAGGTTGAGTGGCGAGAGCCACTGCTCGGTCTGGTGACTAATCCCCTGCAACAGCTCTGAGGCCGTGTGCTGTTTGTCCCCAAGGCAGATCAGCTTCAGCACGGCCTGTTGACGCTTCCCCACTGCAGTGCTACACTGCTTCCAGCTACTGGCTGATGGGGGAGTGGCGCTGCGTGTAGAGAATTCGGAGGTGGAAACGGAGGAGGAGGAGCCAATAACGTAGGTGCTGGTGGAAACCCTGATGGAGGTAGGGCCCGCAATCCTCGGCGTGGGTAGCACCCGTGCCATCCCAGGGTCCGAGTCGCTCCCAGCCTCCACGACATTCACCCAGTGTGCCGTCAGGGAAATGTAGCGTCCCTGGCCACAAGCACTTGTCCATGTGTCAGTCGTTAAGTGGACCTTCCCAGTAACTGCGTTGGTCAGGGCACGGGTGATGTTACGGGACACATGGTGGTGTAATGCGGGGATGGCACACCGGGAAAAGTAGTGGCGGCTGGGAACCGCGTACCGAGGGACAGCTGCTGCCATCAGGCTGCGGAAGGACTCAGTGTCCACAAGCCTAAATGGCAGCATTTCGATGGCCAGTAATTTTGAAAGGTGTGAGGTTAGTGCTATGGCCTGTGGGTGGGTGGCTGGGTACTTTCTCTTGCGCTCAAATGCCTGGGGTAACGACATTTGGACGCTGTGCTGGGACAGGGAAGTGGATGTGGTCGCTGATGGTGCTTCAGATGGTACAGGTGCAGGGCGGGAGGTATGCGGGCCTGCGCCTTCGACAGGCGATTGGCCGGCACCGAAAACAGGGGAAGAGGAGGCAGTGGTGTGGCCTGCAGACACAGATGGGCGATCCAGGCGTTCCTCCCACTTACTACGGTGCTTGGATGCCATGTGTCGGATCATGCTGGTGGTGGTGAGGTTTCTAGTGTTCATGCCTCGGCTCATTCTGGTGTGGCACAGGTTGCAAACTACAATTCTTTTGTCGTCCGCACTTTCCTTAAAAAAACGCCATACCGCGGAACACCTACCCCTTGGCAAGGTAGATTTACGCAAGGGGGTGCTCCGTGGAACATTTGCGGGCCGGTTTGGTGCGGTCCGCCTTCTTTCTGTAGCCACACCACTGCCTCTTCCAGCCTGTTGCGGTGCTGCAGATGGCTCACCCTCAGGACTGCTGACATCGCTCGGCTCTACACCTTCCCAGGTGGGGTCAGTCACCTCATCGTCCACCAAGTCCTCCTCCACTTCCTCACTCTGATCATCCTCCTCAAGTCTTGATCCCACCACATACTCAGTCATTGACAACTGTATAACATTCTCCTCAACAAGGTCTTGAGACGGAAATAGTGGTTGATTTAATGGCAACTGTGTCTCATCATCATCATCATCATCCACTACTTCCTTTGACCTTAAATGCCGTTCACATCTGTCATCTTCTTGTGATTGGGTAGCCTCTAGAGGTTGTGAATCAGGGCACAAGATGTCATGTTCCTCTGCAAGCGTGCTTGGAGAGAGGGTAAAATGAAGGATTGGTGATGAGACGAGCTCCTCACTATATCCCAGTGTGGGATCACTTCTTTGACCAGACCGTGTATGGTGGGAGGAAGGATGATCAGAGTGAGGATTATTTTGACCAGACTCTTGGCTACTGAGAGTGGACTTGGTGGAAGACAGGGTGGTGCTTAACCGACTGGAAGCAGTATCAGCTGTCATCCAACCGACCACCTGTTCGCAGTGGTCGGACCTCGAGAGTGATGTCCTGCGACGCCCTGTAAAATTAGACATGAAGCTAGGTATGGTGGATGTCTTTCTTTCTTGTGCTCTGGCACCAGGCACAGTTTCTCCGCGTCCTGACCCGCGCCCTGAACTTTCAGGATCACGTCCACTTCCCCGTCCCTTTTTACCCGCCTTCTTCATCTTACACAGAATATGTGACTTTAATATTTGAGTTTGAAAACTTAACAGTATTTCTTACTATTCTGCAACTCTGCAGAGTACACAGAATAGGCTGCTAAACGGCGGTGATACACACTGAATGGAATATGTGACTTTGATATTTGAGTTTGAAAACTTAACACTATTTCTTACTATTCTGCAACTCTGCAGAGTACACAGAATAGGCTGCTAAACGGCGGTGACACACACTGAATGGAATATGTGACTTTAATATTTGAGTTTGAAAACTTAACAGTATTTCTTATTATTCTGCAACTGTGCAGAGTACACAGAATAGGCTGCTAAACGGCGGTGAAACACACTGAATGGAATATGTGACTTTAATATTTGAGTTTGAAAACTTAACAGTATTTCTTACTATTCTGCAACTGTTCAGAGTACACAGAATAGGCTGCTAAACGGCGGTGATACACACTGAATGGAATATGTGACTTTGATATTTGAGTTTGAAAACTTAACACTATTTCTTACTATTCTGCAACTCTGCAGAGTACACAGAATAGGCTGCTAAACGGCGGTGATACACACTGAATGGAATATGTGACTTTAATATTTGAGTTTGAAAACTTAACAGTATTTCTTATTATTCTGCAACTGTGCAGAGTACACAGAATAGGCTGCTAAACGGCGGTGAAACACACTGAATGGAATATGTGACTTTAATATTTGAGTTTGAAAACTTAACAGTATTTCTTACTATTCTGCAACTGTTCAGAGTACACAGAATAGGCTGCTAAACGGCGGTGATACACACTGAATGGAATATGTGACTTTGATATTTGAGTTTGAAAACTTAACACTATTTCTTACTATTCTGCAACTCTGCAGAGTACACAGAATAGGCTGCTAAACGGCGGTGATACACACTGAATGGAATATGTGACTTTAATATTTGAGTTTGAAAACTTAACAGTATTTCTTATTATTCTGCAACTGTGCAGAGTACACAGAATAGGCTGCTAAACGGCGGTGAAACACACTGAATGGAATATGTGACTTTAATATTTGAGTTTGAAAACTTAACAGTATTTCTTACTATTCTGCAACTGTTCAGAGTACACAGAATAGGCTGCTAAACGGCGGTGATACACACTGAATGGAATATGTGACTTTAATATTTGAGTTTGAAAACTTAACAGTATTTCTTACTATTCTGCAACTGTTCAGAGTACACAGAATAGGCTGCTAAACGGCGGTGATACACACTGAATGGAATATGTGACTTTGATATTTGAGTTTGATAACTTAACACTATTTCTTACTATTCTGCAACTCTGCAGAGTACACAGAATAGGCTGCTAAACGGCGGTGATACACACTGAATGGAATATGTGACTTTAATATTTGAGTTTGAAAACTTAACAGTATTTCTTATTATTCTGCAACTGTGCAGAGTACACAGAATAGGCTGCTAAACGGCGGTGAAACACACTGAATGGAATATGTGACTTTAATATTTGAGTTTGAAAACTTAACAGTATTTCTTACTATTCTGCAACTGTTCAGAGAAACAGAATAGGCTGCTAAACGGCGGTGATACACACTGAATGGAATATGTGACTTTGATATTTGAGTTTGAAAACTTAACACTATTTCTTACTATTCTGCAACTCTGCAGAGTACACAGAATAGGCTGCTAAACGGCGGTGATACACACTGAATGGAATATGTGACTTTAATATTTGAGTTTGAAAACTTAACAGTATTTCTTATTATTCTGCAACTGTGCAGAGTACACAGAATAGGCTGCTAAACGGCGGTGAAACACACTGAATGGAATATGTGACTTTAATATTTGAGTTTGAAAACTTAACAGTATTTCTTACTATTCTGCAACTGTTCAGAGTACACAGAATAGGCTGCTAAACGGCGGTGATACACACTGAATGGAATATGTGACTTTAATATTTGAGTTTGAAAACTTAACAGTATTTCTTACTATTCTGCAACTGTGCAGAGTACACAGAATAGGCTGCTAAACGGCGGTGATACACACTGAATGGAATATGTGACTTTGATATTTGAGTTTGAAAACTTAACACTATTTCTTACTATTCTGCAACTCTGCAGAGTACACAGAATGTGCTGCTAAACTGCGGCGAAGCACACTGAATGGAATATGTGACTTTAATATTTGAGTTTGAAAACTTAACAGTATTTCTTCCTATTCTGCAACTCTGCACAGTACACAGAATGTGCTGCTAAACTGCGGCGAAGCACACTGAATGGAATATGTGACTTTAATATTTGAGTTTGAAAACTTAACAGTATTTCTTCCTATTCTGCAACTCTGCACAGTACACAGAATGTGCTGCTACACTGCGGCGAAGCACACTGAATGGAATATGTGACTTTGATATTTTAGTTTGAAGACTTAACAGTATTTCTTCCTATTCTGCAACTCTGCACAGTACACAGAATGTGCTGCTACACTGCGGCGAAGCACACTGAATGGAATATGTGACTTTGATATTTTAGTTTGAAGACTTAACAGTATTTCTTCCTATTCTGCAACTCTGCACAGTACACAGAATGTGCTGCTAAACTGCGGCGAAGCACACTGAATGGAATATGTGACTTTGATATTTTAGTTTGAAGACTTAACAGAATGTGCTCTAATCTGCAACTTTGCACACTAAACAGAATGTGCTCTAATCTGCAACTTTGCACACTAAACAGAATGTGCTCTAATCTGCAACTTTGCACACTAAACAGAATGTGCTCTAATCTGCAACTGTGCACACTAAACAGAATGTGCTCTAATCTGCAACTTTTCACACTAAACAGAATATTTTTTTTTTTTTTTTTTTGTTTTTTTTCCCCCCACACAAAATAACCTGCTGCCCCCACACACAGTAGTCCTAAAAAGGACTTTTGGTTCTTTTTTTTCACAATTTTTTTTTTTCCTCCCTACACTGCCTTTCCCTTCCTATCCTCAGCTCTCCCTGGCTCAGACTGAGCCGAACTCGATGGTCAGGTGCTATACAGCACCCGACCACGGGTTCTGGCCAGCCAATCAGTGTAATGCCAGCAGCCAACATGGCTGCTGGCATTACACCGATGTCAGAGCCTCCCTGCACGTTTATTGGCTGCGCAGCAGCCGCAAAACGTGCGGGGAGGAGACCCGAACATGGCGGGCGAGCACATGCGGTACTCATACGAGTACCGCCATGTGCCGAGCAGAGCGATGCTCGAGCCGATCCGAGCATCGGCCGAGCATGCTCGCTCAACACTACTTAGAGCCTCTCACATCCCTTGGACTGTTTTAGTTAGGACTACATCACTTCCCAAGGTGGCTTAGTCAACTCCCTCCCTAAGTGTTTTTTTTAACATTATTGAAATATTAGGCAATACATAGTGGTAAAAGAAACTCACAGTAATCAAAAATGAATGAAAACAAAAGTGAATCTCTCTAACAACATTGCAATATATCAGAGAAATGATAGGATAAGGCCCAAGACTTCTCAGCAGTCTCTTGATAGATAGTCCATAATGCGTAATGAAAGGGTATCAGATAAAAGCCAAGACTTCTCTGCAGTCACTTGATAACTAGTCCATAATGCGAAATGAAAGGGTATCAATGCATTTGAGAACTCGAGGGAGAAGCAAAAAAAATGATTAAAAGGGGAGCGGTTGGGGAGGAAGGGGAATGGGATAACAACAAGTTGAAGAAACACACCTTCAGGATAGTGTCACAACCTCTATTACACTTGTATTGCATAGACAAATTGAAGCGACAATGCTCTATTAAAAGTGTAGAAGAACCAGTAGCGCCAAACGTCAAGGACACCAATAGCAAAAAATTAAATAGTGGAGATGGGAGATCACTATATTATAACTAATAATTGAGCTGGGAATGATGAGTATTCCGTAAGTACCAAGTTGCTGTATATGCCTCTAAAGTGTCCGTAGCAATTGCATGACATTTGTTCATTCTGAGAAGCGAGTCTACTTTAGAAAACCACTCAGACATCAGTGGAGGAGAAGGTTTGTTCCAATACATGGGTATGAGACGTTTCACAGCATTAAAGAGTAATGGCAAACATTTCCAATGAGATAAATGGATAGCTGTTGAGGAGGAGGGGAGATGAGTTTTGTAAGCCAAAAAAACTCAGATATAGGTCTACTGGAATGGTGAGATTAAAAACAGAATTTAGATACGTAATGATGTCCTTCCAGTAGGAACGAATCAGTGGGCAAGACCACCAGATATGCAGTAAATTGTCTACTTGAGACTTACATCTCCAACATAGTAGCGAAGCTGAATTTATAAATCAGGATATGCGTAGAGGGGTCAGGTAAATCCTGAAATAATCTTATAATTAATTTCTCTAGTACAGGTATCTCAACCAAGATTAAACTTAGTCTTAAAAATGAGTGACCATTGAGAGTCAGAAAGAACAAAGCAAGGTTTGGATTTATGTGAGATATCGCTAAGAAGATGATACAAGAAAGAGAGAGGTTTCAGCTTCAATGGAAGGAATCAGCAAAACAATGTGTTAGGGTTCACCTTTTAAGATTAGAAGGGTGAAAGTCCAGAATTTTTAGGAATAGCCGCTGCCCTATAATACCTGACAATGTCCGGGAGCATCAAGCCCCCATGCACAATACTTCTAGTAAGAATCTCTCTTGATTCTAGGAGTTTTCCCATTCCATACAAAAGAAGTGGTGATTGAGGCTAAGGAATTCAGATAGTGGAAAGGAAGCCAGATCGGTAAAAACTTAAAAAGATAAATTATTTTGGGAAGGATCATAATTTTAATTATATTTATTCTCCAAAGCAATGAGATAAAATGTTTATTCCTTGGAAATGGAAGAAATGAGTGGATGAAAGTTGAGTCTCAGGAGAGATGAAGTGTCAGGAGAAAGAGCAACACCTAGATAGAATATTGAGGAGGAGGTCCAAGAACAAGTATATTGTGAGACATGCAATGAATTTGTCAGGTACATTAATGTTAAATATTTCAGATTTTGTGTAATTGATTCGTGCTTGCAAGACCTGACAGTAGTCCTCAAGAGTGGAAATAAGATGTGGAAGTGAAAGTACAGGATTAGAGATAAAGTATAGAACATCATCAGTGTAGGCCGCTATTTTAAATTCCTCTTTACCTGCCGGGATACCAGTGATTAAGGAGTTTTGTCTAATAATGTTAAAGAGTGGCTCTAAAGTGAGGATAAAAATAAGTGGGGATAACGGGCATCCCTCTCTAGTTCTGTTAGTTATTTTAAAGGGTTGTGATAATGTACCATTCACCAAAATTCTAGCTGAGTGATTACTGTAAAGACTCATGATGCCAGTTAAGAAGCAAGGCCCGATACCTAAACATTGCAAAACCTCATGTATTTGCAACATATGACCAATGTACTCTGTCGAATGCCTTTTTGGCATCTGTAGATAGAAAAATGGATGATATTTTCTTTGTGGTTGATATGAACATAAGAGAAATTGAGGTATTGTGTCTAGCCTCTCTCCCAGGAACAAACCCGTTTTGGTCTGAGTGTATTAAGTGTGGCAAGAGAGGTCTCAGTCATAGATTTTAGGATCAACATTGAGCAGTGAAATGGGTAGGTAATTGGTGCATATTAAAAGATCTTTATTCGGTTTGGCAATCACCACTAGATGGGCTTCTAAGGAATGTGGGGGGAAATGCTTGACCTCCAAGTACAGCACTGAAGGACCGGAGCAAATATTTTTGCAATATAAGAAGAAAAGTATGATAATACATTAATGAGAATCCATCAGGACTGGGGCTTTTGCCAGTTTTCATTGTTTTACTGGCCAAAGATAGTTCTTGCATCAGGATAGGTGTTTCTAGGGTATTACAATCTAATTGATTTAAAGAGGTCATATTAGCTTTATTCAAGAATAGCCTGATTTTATCTAAAAACTGCTCTGGATTAGGGTTATGGGTCTGTTCTAAATTATATAAATATTTGTAATATGACATGAAGGCAATGACAATATTTGCTAAGTTTTAAACAAATTTCCGGAAGGGCTACTTAATTGAGACACCCGAGTTAGTTTCCTTCTAGAGTTGACCAGTCTCGCTAGTGATTTCCCACATTTATTATTAGATATATACTGTTGGTATTTGAGCCACATATGATACTTAAGCGCATTTTCATGAACAAGATCATTTAACATGGATTTAGCTTTGGTTAATTCAGCCAGGTCTGTCTCAGATAAGGTATTTTTATGCCAATGTTCTAAATTCCTAATGGAGTCCAGAAGAACTATGGGTTTTTTAAGTCAGTTTTTCTTTATTTGAAATCCAAGCTTGATAAATTGAACGCACATAAAACCACACATAAAACATAAAACTGTATCAGATATGTCAGAGGTGTCATTTTGCAGAAAATATTCCTCAATCGTTTTTCCAATATTCTCCCTTTACAGTTGATCAGAACACAAAGATTCATTTAATCTCCAAATTCTTGCGGTAGGGGAAGGATCCGGGAGGGAGACGGAGAGTGAGACTAAGGAATGATCAGATCACAAAAGTGTTTTAGTAAATTAAAAGATTTTTTTTATCATTCTTCCAGATCCCTTCATGCATGTGGTGCCCAACATCAATCATCCTGAATGGAAAAGAAACTAAATTCCCTCTTCCTCACTCTACAAAACCCATGAATTTTACCAACAGCACCGGGCTGAGTTATGAAGCAGAGCACGTACGTCAGTGTCTGCTGAAAGGTAACAGACAATGGTGCATTCTCCCCTTCCTTCTATTTGTTCTTTAGGCCATATTTTCACAAGTGGAGTCATTCTGGAACAAAACATCTGGCCAATAGGGGAAAAGTAAACATTTCCACTGATTGAAATGAGGCCTTTAACCTGTAGGTTGTTAGAGAGGTCTCCAGTGCATTACTTTGCAATGTATTGGAGACTTCTGTTGTTCAAGGAGTTAAATAAACCATTTAAATCATAGTAACATAGGTGATGAGGCTGAAAAAAGGCATGCGTACATCAAGTTCAATCCATGCCTTATCACACTTGTTGATCCAGAGGAAAGTAAAATATCCTCTAGTGAAGCAATTTCTTTCCTGACTTTATATGGCAGTTTGATATTTCCCTGGATCAGCATCCTATCTGCTTTGAAACTAACTCATAATTCTCAATATTGTCCTGAGCTTGAAAGGTATCCATTACTTGTTAAAATCAACTACAGTATCTACAAGTACAACATCCCAAGGCAAATAATTCCACAACTTTATTGCCCTTACTCTCAAAAATCCCTACCTTTGTTGTAGTTCAAAGATCCTTTCCTCTATACTTAATGGATGATCTCTTGTATTTTGCTCAGCTCCTTAAGTAAATAGTTTATTAGAGTTATTTGTATGGACCTTGAGTATATGTGTAAATGTTAACATCTTAGACATCTCTAATGTAGGCTATTCAGTTTGGCTAGTCTCTCTTTATAACTCTGATCCTTCAGTCCCTTTATGAGTGTTATCTCTGCTCTTTTTCCAGTTCAATAATGTCTTTTTTAGAATCAGGTGCCTAAAACTGTAGTACATATTCTAGATGAGGCCTTACAAAGGATTTATTCCTATCCATTGCATTTATACCTTTTTTTATACATGATAGTAGTAACCTATTGGCTCTTGCAAAGGCTGAGTACACACTGCTGTGAAGTCTATTGTCTATCAGCACTTCAAAATCTTTCTCGAATGATGACTCCCCAAGTATTTTCCCATTTCGTGCATATGTAGCATGTTTGTTTCTGCAGCCCAACATCATAACCTTAAATGTATCTATATTAAACTTCATCTGTCACTTTTCTGCCCATTCACTCAGTTTACCTAAATCTTTCTGCAGAGAAAATACATTATGCTCCCTGTATGTATTTTCTTACACAGCTTAGTATTATCAGTCCCTTTTGGACTTTGTCCTCAGTAAGCCTTGTACATGATGGAGGAAATTCTGTAATTTTTCCAGTTTTCCTATAGCCTAACATTGTTTCTTCCTCTGTATATACAGAAGTAAAGAATGTGTTTAAGACTTCATCAATTGCCTTACCTCACTGATTCCACTGTCTCATTTGTAAAAGGACCTTTAGCTATCATAATCTTTTTTGCCATTTATATACTTCTAAAAATATTTAGGACTTTTCTTGTTCTCTTTTGTAATTCTTTTCTTATATTCAGTTTCAGCTAGCTTAGTTGTTTGTTTACAGATTCTATAACATTCTTTATGTTTTATAAAATTATACATCTGACCGTTCCACTTATTATTCATTTCCTTGCAAACCTCTTTATTAAGCCACATTGGTGTCACAGGGTGACTGAGAATAATGACACTGACAAGTACAGATACACTAAAATAATATATTCATTGAGAAATAGAAAAAAATAAAATAAATAGCATTTCCCCAACCCTCACAGGACCAGATGTAAGGACAGTGTCAGGGCTCTTCCCTAACCCTCACTAGCCAGGTATGGAGACAGCACAGGATCACCTGACTGTAGGAAGGCAAATACCACTCTGACTGAATAAATATACTAGTAGTGAGGATGGTAGTAGCTACTAGTACAGGAGCAGCTGTGAAGCCCCTGTGAAAAATCCTCTTGTACACTAGGGTGGGTCAGCTTAGAGACGGATCTCCCTAGAACGCTAGGGTAAACCAACAGGCAGCAGTGACTGAGAATCCCTAGAATGCTAGGGTAATGGAACAGGCAGTGGTGACTGAGACTCCCTAGAATGCTAGGGTAACGGAATATGCAGTGGTGACTCAGACTCCCTAGAACGCTAGGGTAACCCAACAAGCAACGGTACCCACTGGCACAGAACGGAACTACAGACAGAAGGAATGCCAGTGGCACAGACTGACACAGAGAGAGCACCACTTGACTGTAGGAGACAACAGAGCACGGAGAGTGCAAGCGGAGGCAGTAGGTCACGTGTATAGAATGATCGAAGTCAGCTGGAGCAGGGGTCAGCACGGAGCGGGTAGTCAAACAAAGCCAGGAGTCAGACCAGAGCGGGTAGTCAGCCAAAGCCAGGAGTCAAATCAGAGCAGGTAGGCAGACGGAGCCAAAGGTCAGACTTGAACGGAAGGCAGTAGTCAGGGATGAAATGGAGCCGAAGCCAAAACATAGCCAGGAGTCATACACAGAAATGGAGCATCAGAATCACAAGAGCTATAGCGCACAGGTACACCATGAAAGGGCAAAGGCGTAAAGGCAGGCTGAGGCCTATAAGGCCTAGCATGTAGACGGAGACTCACTCTGGCAATTAACAGTGGCCTATAAGAATAGCGAATATGCCTTAGTGCGACAACCAGGAAGTACTGCAATGTCGCCTGCAAACTGTCACGGTTTTTGAAGACTCTCAGACTTAAGGTTTGGTAAAATTTAACTTTTATTAAAAGTTAAAGGCAGTCCCCGTAGGGTAAACATACATAACAATATAACATCAATAGAACATGCAAAAGGTTCTACCGGCCTTGCCTAAATACCGGGCAAGGCAACCCAAGTGACAATATTAATGACAGGCTCTACCGGCCTTGCCTATACCGGGTAAGGCAACCGTGAGATGATAATTCCGGTTCTACCGGCCTTACCAATACCGGGCAAGGCAGCCCAATGGGATGCTGAATGTAGGCTCTACTGGCCCTGCCAATACCGGGTAAGGCAACCTTTAAGATGGTGAGTACAAGGTTCTACCGGCCTTACCAATACCGGGCAGGGCAGCCCAAGGAGGTACTGTAGTAGGCTCTACCGGCCCTGCCAATACCGGGTGAGGCAACCTACAGGATGGTAACGTCAAGGTTCTACCGGCCTCACCAATACCGGGCAGGGCAGCCTGAGCAAATAGACTAGCTGTTAGATGACTAGGACAGCAGAGAGCATAAGTCTAGAGGTCTTACTCAGCAGAAGTCTATAGCCAGGGATAATCAGACAACTGCAAGGAAGTGGACAGCCACTGACCACAGTACTGGATGTTCAGGAGCAAACCAACGCCCGCACGTTGGGACTAATGGTAAATAGCGCCACCAGGTTTAAGGAGTAAACCAGCGTCCGCACGCTGGAACCAACAATGTATATTGCAACCGGGTTTAGTGGAGCAAACCAGCGACCGCACGCTGGAACCAACAATGTATATCGCAACCAGGTTTAGTGGAGCAAACCAGCGTCCGCACGCTGGAACCAACAATGTATATCACAACCAGGTTTAGTGGAGCAAACCAGCGTCCGCATGCTGGAACCAACAATGTATATCGCAACCAGGTGTAGTGGAGCAAACCAGCGTCCGCACGCTGGAACCAACAATGTATATCGCAACCAGGTTAGTGAAGCAAACCAGCGACCGCACGCTGGAACCAACAATGTATATCTCAACCAGGTTTAGTGGAGCAAACCAGCGTCCGCACGCTGGAACCAACAATGTATATCGCAACCAGGTTTAGTGGAGCAAACCAGCGTTCGCACGCTGGAACCAACAATGTGTATGCAATAGCGAGGAGAACAATGTCGCCAGAGCGACAGCTGGAGCGCGAGACTCAGGAACTCGTACAGGTTAACCCGCGCGGTGCTGGAGCACAGGAACCCCGGAATACAGGCACACCGGAACGCTGGAACATTGGAACACCGGAACGTTAGCATACAGGAACACTGGAACGCTGGAACACCGGAACATTAACGTACAGGAACACTGGAACACCGGAACGTAAATGTACAGGAACACTGGAACACCAGAATGTAGCATACAGGAACACTGGAAACAGGCCCAGAGATCTGACAAGCAGGTCAGGCAGAGTGGAGTCAGAGACACCACGAAAGGGCAACCTGGAAGTGCTCAACCTGGGTTTAAAAAGGTTGTGTGAGGAGGGCTAATGACAGACAACCAATCACGAATACTCAGCAGGTGATAGACACAGAGCAGCACGAATCACGTGCACCGTGATACAAACACAGTGTCCCTGGAGGCAATCACAGGCACCATGATAATTGGTCTTAATTTGCTCCTCTTGTATTTATTCCCCACTTGTATATATTGATGGGTATATTTATCTAAGAGCATATTAAATACATTACATCTTTCTTCTGCATGTTTGAAGATTCCATTGTATGCCCCTTAATACTGTTTTTAGTATTGAAAATTAGCCTTTTTAAAATTGGATGTTTTGGTTAACCCTTGTTAATGGGTTTCTCATAACAATTTCAAATTATATAATTTTTTGGTGACTGCTGCCCAAATGTTTCCTTACCTGTATATTGTTAACCATTTCAAAATTGATTGAGACCACTAGGTTCATTAGGTTTATTTCTAGTTGATTCCTCTACTAGTTGGAACATTAAATTGTCATTAAACAACTTATTTCCATTTGTTGTTCTAGAAGTCATATTTCACTAGTCTGTTTCAGGGTAGTTGAATCCTCCCATTATGATTACATTTTCTGATGGAGAAGTCGTTCCCACTTTCAGAAACTCATGAGCTTCTTCAATCTCGCAAATATTAGGTGGTTTGAAGTAAATGCCTGTTAACATCTTTTTATGTATTTCATCACACAGGACCACTACATTTTCACTTGACCCTTCATTAATATCTTTCCTTAGATTAGGTTTTAAGGCATCCTTTACAACCATACCCTACACCTCTCGTCTTAACCCTAATCCCTCATAAAAAGTAAAAAAACTCTTTAGATTGAGTGCCCAATCATGTGTATCATCTAGAAAGGTTTCAGTAATACTTAGAAGATCATACTGCTTTTTCATCAGTTACAGGTCCCCCATCTTACCAGTCAGGCAATGGGCATTTGCAAGCATATCTTTTATTTTACTTTCATTCTGAAGAATTGTTTTATTTCAAACATGTACTTGCTTTTTATCAGACTGTAACATAAACACTTCCCTATTAGATGAATTAGCCCATCTTTCCTCCCCACCCCATGCCCCTTCTCTGTATCCATTCCTGTTCTACACTGCCTGCTCAATACTGTCGTATCTCCCTACCCCTTTACTATTTTATATTTTCCAACCCACTTACCATCCTAACCCCTAGTATAGTAGCCCCCCTTCCAGTAAGGTGTAATTCATCTGTACTATAGAGATTGAGTAACCCAAACCCCTCCTTCTTATACTAACTCATTAGCCACAATTGTAACTTACTAATCTCCCATTTTCTTTCTGTTGTAGAGAGTGGCACAGGTAGTATTTCAGAAAATACTACCGTTGAGGTATTGTGCTTAAGCTTATTACCTAAATTCCTGAAAATCTTCTTAATGGACTTCTACTTCCCACTGAGTTTGTCATTCATACCATCATGTACCATGACAGCCAGGTCATACCCAGCCCCTCCCAACAATTTATTAACCTGATCTACTACATGCCAGACCCGAGCAGCTGGGAGACAGCATAGTGTTCAGTTATAGTGATCCTGGTGACAGATTACCCTGTCCACCTTTCAAATTATGGAATCTGCTACCACTATCACCATCTGTCTACATCTCTCTGCATCCTGGATCCCATCAGCGCTAGAGGAGCTATTCTCCTGGCTGCTAGAGAGAGCAGTCCTCTCCAGCAAGGGCATTCCTATAACACCCCCAGCATCATCACTCAATGTAGCAAATCTGTTTGGTTGCAGAAGCATCCTCCATATTCATTTGACCATCCTTGCTACAGCTAACTGTAACCCATCTAGCTACTTGCTTCCCCTTTGTTTCTATGCCAGCTTTCTTCTGCTCGATTTGCAGCACACTCCCTCTCAAGATTGTCCGTCTCCCTCAATGTTGCATCTGCCCACTCCATATCTGTAATTCAATGGGAATATTTATTTTTCCCCTATGGCACCCGTGGTTTGCTCCAGAATTGCTCCACTTTTCTTTTGAAAAGCTGGTCTATTTATATCTAATCATACATTACAACAGAGGCCAAGCAAATCTAACAGCTCATACTACGGAAGCACAAATCACCAATTTCTTACTCTTAAAGGGATAGTAATACTTAAAATGTGAAAAAAAATTTGTTGTAGGGTTTATCCCCCAGAGTAAAATAAGAGTACTCCCCCTGCTGAAAGGTGTTTCATTCAAAAGTTATTAATTTTCATTCAAAAGTTATTAATTTTCAAATTTTAATTTTTTAGGTGCAATATCAAAGTGGCCTGAAATTGTACAGTGGTGCTGTTGCTACACGATCCTATGGACATTTCTGGTCCCGGGACCATAAATCTCCATAGGATGGTGTAGCAACAGCACCACTGTAGAATTTCAGGCCACAGTGATATTGCACCTAAAAAATTAAAATTTGAAAATTAATAACTTTTGAATGAAACACCTTTCAGCAGTGGGAGTACTCTTGTTTTACTCTGGGGGATAAACCCTACAACATATTTTTTTTTACATTTTAAGTATTACTATCCCTTTAATATTATGGTTTCTTATATCCTTTTTTTTATATAGTAAATTAATAGTAGAGGATAAAAAATTATATTATTATCAATCACTAAACATGTCAAAAGTAGGGTGGGGCAAGGTGTGAACTACCGGTCTTAAAGTTCTCATGAGAAAATTGGCAAATTTAGTTCAAAGACAGATGGGGGGCTACAGGTTACTCACCCTGGGCTTAGAGTGAACTGTATGGGGGGGTTGTACACAACAAGGATGAATTGTCTTTACCGTGCTGCTATATATAAGCATGATAACCAAGTGCCTGCCTCTGTGCTTCTGTACAGTTATCTTGGTATACACTGGCTTACAACTTGATTGCCACACATCATCTATGCACACGTTCTGTTTACACATCTACAGCAAGCTTAAAGAAGAAGTAAAACATCTTAATAATACCCCCCCACACATACACACACATCTTACTATGGCCAGAAAATCCTAATGAACCCTATGAATTTTGTCCTTGTGCCTTTGTTTAACCTCTTAAGGACCATTGACGTACCCGGACCGTCACACTGGTCCGGCACCTGTAGGAGCGCAGTGATAATACCGGGGACTGAAGTTGATCGCTCCAAGACAGGAGCGATCTCTTTCAGTCCCCCGTTCGGCGTGCCGGCACACGTGACCATCAAAGTTTCCTATCTGGTCCTTAAAGGACCACACACCCCAGGACCGATGGTCCTTAAGGGGTTAAAAGACATCATCTCCAGTCAGTCCTGGATGTCATATTCTTGGAGGCAGACATGAAAGTTGCTGGCTTTTTTTTTTTTTTTTTTTTTAACTGAAGTAGGCAAATTGCATGACTTAACCCAGAAGGGTGTGCAATGCACTGAAAAGTAAAGGGTTAAGATTACCATGTGTGGTTGGCAGAGTGTCTGTCATATTGTCCTGCTATCAACTGCCATTTCTCCTTCCATGGACATCACATCCAGGACTGACTGAATTCATAGGGGCCATTAAGTCTCTTTTAAAGAAAAGGATGATTTTTTGCACCTATTTCTTTTGCTTTCAGTTTGTAATCAGTTTGTGCCAATGCCCATAGGATGACACACACCCATACTGCCCAGTGCCCTCCCCTTAGAGCACATGGTGCAAATCTCCTATTTAGAGGTGTCTATAGGCAACAAAGCTTTAGCCACTAAATACATACCTACATCCCCCTTGCTATCTCTGATGAGTCTAAAGAACTTGTGTCCTACCTCTTTGTGCAGTCCATGCCTAATTAAGCCTTTTGCTGTTTCAGGATTGAAGGAAAGTCCTTTAATGAGTTTGGCAGATAGTGAGCTGTTGGCCAGCATCATGGATGAAGTTCGCAAGCAACTTGGGGTCAGATTCCCTCAGGACAAAGCCTGATACTATGGAAAAGAAATGTGTATAATAATTGGTGCAATGTAGTAAATTAGCAATTATTATATATTATTATTATATTATATATATATAGCAAAAATATATTTTATTGATATGATGCTGTAAAAAATCCAACATTTGCTCTGCTATTAAATGCTTAAGCATCAGTTCTATTGATCTCTCAGTAATGCAGTTCTAGTACTTCCAAGAAAGGACAAAGTCAGGTGAATGTGCCAGAATTAGTTTTAACCCTTTAGGCTACAATTCAGCAAAATGCTATTGGATAAACATGAATTTATTTGCGTATCATACTTCATTTTAATCAATGGTGGGATCACATTTTGTACTTACTTGTTTATCAGTTAGCAAGTACCATAAGAACACACAATACTATTGTCTGGCTGGTGAATCCCAGTTTAAATCAGTTGATCATACAAACACAGTGTTGAATTGTGAATACATGTGTATAGTGGGTATGGCAGCTTTTACCCTGTTACTTATTTATTTTTATTTCCCTGCCTTGCATATACAAAGAAAGCAAATATGGCCAGCCAATCACTGCTAAATGCCTGAAGCTATTTACAAGTGATCATATGTGAAGAGGAGTGTATTATGATCTTAAATGGATAGTGATGTTTCACAAAAATAGCAGCTTGAATTAATCTTCATAGTATTTGGGCCAAGGAGCAGAGGTGTAGCGGAGGCCCCCCGCAGCCCGCATGGTGTGTGTGTGTGGGGGGGGGGTAAAGTTTTCTCCATATATAGTATTGGAAGCCCCACCAGACATGAGGCCCCCAAAATAACTTAAAAGAGGTCACCAAGTGAGAAGCACCACTCAATGTACTGGGCAGTTTCAATTCTTATTGCTGCATACACAGCTGCATACATAGCTAGGTGACATCTGCTGAGCTGAGCTTAACTGAGCAGCCGTGCGCTACGTGACCACGTAGCTAGCGCGGACTGTTTAAAATGCTGGTGTGTTATTCCAGTTCGCACCTGCCTATTGCTGTTGCTGCCCAGTCAGTGCTTTATCAGACAGAAGGTAAAACTTCAGTTTTAAGATCTATTATTTATGCTGCGCTCTTAGCAACCCAGGTGTATTTTTTTTCTAGTATTTTTGGGTAATCCCCTATTGTTTGTGTCATAACACACAGATAGGGATCATACCAGCAGGGCTTAAAATTTCCACTCAACTCCTCGCATTTGGTGAGGAGAAATTGAGTGAGGTTGAGTGGAAATTGAAGCCCTGTCTGTAAATGGGGGCCCAGTCATGCCTGTAGTGCAAATTAATAACTACGGGTGTGCAACTGCTTCTGGACCGGCATTTAAGGGGGCCCGCACTGTCTATGCATTCAATAATAGATTTACAATATAAGCAGCCTATGCAGCTGCCCTGCTGCTTTGCTTATATTGTAGTCAGCCACATCAACACACTGTTCCAGCACGCTAACTAGATATGCTGTAATTAGATTGTCTGAGAAGCGCTGTGATGATTAGTGAAGGTTTGTCGGCATGTTAGTCCCAGCATGCTAAACGAATATTCTACAATAGGGACTGCTGGCACTGCCTTATAATAAAAAGCAAAAATAAAATTGTTCTATACAGTGCTTGAGTCGAGGAAATCAGCTACAAATTGGCTGGTTTTAATATTGCAATAACCTGGTGGGAAGTATTGTGGGCAAAACAGAAAAAATATAACCAGTAGTTCCTTTAATGTCATGGAAATATTCCCTGGGAGAATGCTGGACCTTATGTATCTTTTTGTCATGCAAGCGAAGGGTTAAGTTAACCAAATATCTCACGCTGGGCTGGAATCTCGGTAGCTATATAAATGGTGCCAGCCAGGTGTGTCGCTAAGGGGTCTGAAGCCCCGAGTGAAGCTGTGGGCAGCCCCAAATGTTGTGGCCACTCTTACTTATCCCAGACTCAGCCACAATTGTCAACAATGGTAGTACTACTGGATGTCTGATAAACTGAAGCAGATTTGCCAATCTAACAGGGGGTGAAGTGTGTGGAGAATTTGAAAACTTACCCCAGGAGATGCTTCTGCTGTGTTTGTGAGTCTCTGTGACTGTGTGTTTCTTTCTGTCTGTGACTGTGTGTGTCTCTCTGTGTGTGTGTGTCTCTCTGTGACTGTGTGTCTCTGTTCACAAGGTTCGGGTCGGGTCAACCAACCCACATCATCCCCACTAGATCTCTGAACAGTACTCTGTTTCTGTGTCTTTGTGAGTTTTAACCCTTTAAGTGCCACACTGCTTTCCAAAAATTCCATACCTCTTTGGCTGTGAAATGGTTATCCAGTTGCAGTGGATGGCTCTCTGCCACCCAAACGTTCAACTCTTTCACTGCTCTATCACTGGCAAAGAGGTATCCAATGCATTGGATTCACCTGTGCCCCTAACAGGATTATCCTTTGCACTGCCAAACACATATCCAAGGCATTGGATACCTCTTTTATGCTGCAAGGGTTAACCATTTCACTGCCACACAGCACTAGATACCTCTTTGCCATTGACAGGGAGGTCAAATACTTAAACCTTTAACTCAGGGGCCCCCAACACATGGGTGGTTGCTTAACCCTTTCAGTCTTATACATGTATCATATATTGAATTTCATTACATACCTCTTTGCCACTAAAATGCTTACGCCTTTCAGTGCAACAGGTTTTACCAACATCAATGCACTGCATATATCACTGCCACTTTAAGGGTTAAACCTTTCAATGCCAGAGGGATACCCAAAACATACCTTGCAATACACTGGATTATTGGATGTGCATTTGCCACTCAAGCACTTAAACCTTTCAGTACCAGTTTACCCAGCTCATTGCTAACACACCCCTCTTCCACTCAAAGCCTTAAACCACACGGGCAACTCCGTACCTCTATTGCTACTATTCAAAGAGAACTTGAGATGGGTGGGGTTAAGGCGGGGATATGGGTGGGGCTAGGTGTGGAAACTGGTGGCAAGTAACTTTTCAGGCCTGGCTAGTAGCTCAGGACTTGAAATTTTGAGCACTGATACCAGTATACTTTATAGAATCAAAAGCTTAAAGTCTCTCATAGAACTAAGTCCTGGGCACCCAGTAAGATTCTGTTCTAACATTACCCTTAAGTATTTGGCTAAGATAGAAAAAGAGTCTTTCAAGTGATTGCTCAAGATCTCTACTTCAGAGAAAAAGATGTCGCCCCCACTACTTCTAGACTATTCGATATCTCATGTTCAGATTTATATCAGTACTCCTCTTTTTTATTTTTTTTTTTAAGGATTTTTTTTTAAATAAATTCAATAAAGATTATCTTTTATATACAGAAAGAGGGAAAGACAATCCTACACAGCACCAGACCAGAAAGCCTTGAGAATAAAATGTTAAATGTTCATAAGATCGTAACCCCAACGTGGTTATATGAGTACACAGACAGTAAGAATTAATGATTATTATGTATAAATAACCTAAAGGTTATTGACACCCATTGCTCTTTGTATCCCCTTCACATTGGGGTTACGATCTTATGAACATTTCACATTTATTCTCAAGGCTTTTTTATAATAATTATCAATAAAAGTTATATTTTATTAATCACAGTAGGGGTCAGTTAGCTCACTGACATCAAGTAAATCCCTTATATTTATCTCTTGGGGGTCTTCTGGTCTGGTGCTGTATAGGATTTTCTTTCCCTCTTTCTGTATATACAATTTACTACTATCCTAGCACATTCCACAGCCAACACACTCAGGCACCCCATATACGCTATTTAGATGGTGCACCGCATAACTTCCAATAAAAGAGTAAATTTTTATCATTCAGACTTATTTCTTTTTGTTTGTTGTGTTTGGTCATTTTGGGAATTTCTAGGAGTGCAAATTTAAGGGTAATTCTAACTTTTCCCTTTCTAGGAATAAGGATCTCCTTTCTTTATGTGTTTGCAAATAAAATAGAGCCTAAATAAATTAATGTAGTCTTGCTTTCATTAACCCTTTGAGCGCTGGAGGGGGTATGCAATGCATTGCGGAGCAATGCACTGAACACAACTCTAGCAATCAAGGGATTAAGGAGATGCCTTCCAGTCTTCCTGGGTGTGACATCTTCTATGGTTAACCCTTTCAATGCCAGAGGCTAGCAACTCCTCTAGGCAGTGAATCTACTTCCCATATATTATGGTGCATATTCAGCTATGCATCTTCAGTATGTGGCACCACTGCAACATAACCAGCGTTCTGAATACGTCATTAAAAAAATTTCCTGTTTCACAACCATAATGTTCAGTACACACTCAGAGCGTGTACCCATGTGTTCCTCCAGAGAGCTGAGCTCTGCCCAGATCAGCTCGGAACACACACGCAGGGAGCATGTTGGTCCCTGACCCCAAAACACATGGCACTCTGGAGACTCCAGTCTGCAGCAGACGTATGCCCTTATAACACTGTCATTGCCATGTCTTTACCAATGTCTTTCTGGGGGTTTGCATGAGGATGCAGCCAGAGCCCCATCTAACCAGCAGAAGAGCCACATGTTGGTCTATTGGTACTGCTATGCGTGTATCCAGACAGACCTTAGGGCAGGGAAAGTCCTACCGAGGCCTGGATTCAGCCCACCTCTTCAATATCCTAAACAGCACAAGGACTGATACATTAATTCTGGTGCAAACCAATGGTACCATTGGGAACAAATACAAGTCCCCAAATTCCCATTGATTTAAAATGGACTCTTACGCCTTGAATGTCACAGAGGTTTCAAAGGCATTGGTTGACATGACATTGGAAAGGCCTCTAGCATTCAATGGTTAAACACCTCATTTAAATGAATGGACATGTTTGTTATTATTGGTGTTCCTGCCTTGCTTCATAATTTCACTGCTTTGCTTTAGTACCCTAGCTTAAGTCTGCAGTGTCAGTCAGCTGCTGCAGCCAGATAATGTCATGTATAGAGGCGGTTCAGCTGATCCATGGAGAAAGGAAGGATTTTCTTTTCTAACCTTCTCAAGGCACTCCAGAGAGTAAAGGGGAGGCACAGGAGGAACTTTTCTCCACATGGTGGAACTTTCCTGAGTTATTACAGGCTGTTCCTCTTTATGAATGTGTTGTGTTCTTCCCCAGTCGCAAGTCAACATTTTTAATCCACTGCTTGCAGAGTTTTGACATGGGTGACATTTTTCAGGAGCCCTTTTGACACAGCTGACATTTTGATGTGTCGTTTGATGAGGGTGATATTTCGATGTTGCCCAACACATTTTCAATAGGAAATCCCAAGATGTTTTGGGGTTTTTTCCCTTTTATCAACAAAAACCTAAGCTTAACATGATTAATTTATGAAAACTAGTTCAGGGTTATGGTTTAAATATATGCTTACTGCATATTTTGAAAACGCTAACTTTGAACCTGTTTTGAAAAAAATTATCTTGTTAAGCTTATATTATTGTTGGTAAAAGGGGAAAAAAAAACATCATGGCATGGGTTGGGCATTCAGTGCTGAAATGAGATTCTTCTGATTGTCCAACCCTGGGCAAGATGGGTTTTTTCCCTTAACAAGATAAATTTATCAAAACTGATTCAAAGTTAGGGTTTTAAAAATATGCAGTGTGCATATATTTAAACCATTACTCTGACTTTTAACCCGCATTGATAAAATGATCATGTTACACTTATGTTTTTGTTGGTAAAAGGGAAAAAAACATCTTGGCCAGGGTTGGGCAATCATAAGAATCTCATTTCTGCAATAAGATATAAGATAAGGTATAGTATATTGGTGTATATGTTATTACATAAATATTGTTATAATACACCAATATACAGTATAAAGCTGTGCATTTGTTAATACAGAAATCTGGATTTTATGATTTCCCACCATTGGCAAATACTTTTTCCGTATTAATCATATCTACTATAATTTACATGTATACTTACTGCATGTATTTATCTATGTCTTAATAGATAGATATGTTTAAAAAAAGTATTGGCAAGGCCAGGCGTGGGCAATCATGAAACTGTATATGTACAGTAATGTGAAAAAGTTTTAGGCAGGTATGAAAAAATGCTGTAAAGTAAGAATGCTTTCAAAAATAGACATGTTAATAGTTTATATTCATCAATTAACAAAATGCATAGTAAGTGAACAGAAGAAAAATCTAAATCATATCAATATTTGGTGTGAGCAAACAAAAAACAGAGCATACACACTCATTCATCCAAATTTCTTTGCTCAATATTTGGTGTGATCACCTTTTTCCTTCAAAATGGCATCAATTCTTCAAGGTACACTTGGACACAGTTTTTTTAAGGAACTCTGGCTCTCTCCCACTCTCTCTCTCTCGCTCCCACTCTCTCTCTCTCTCTCTCCCACTGTAATGGTTTGTTCAACACACAGTGGTTTAGGATAAAACACAGTTTTATTGAAAACACAAATAATCAAGTACCCTTCACAGGCCTTGTTGTACCTCAGCAGAAACATACAGAGATAATACAGGTATTTGATGCATATGCCTACACAGGCCCAGTATAATAGGAAGCAAGAGAGAACTTATACTGACTCAGGTCAGGCAGGAAAGGGTGAATACCCAGAGCAGCAGTACAGCATGAGTTAAAGTCCCAATAGGAGTAATCAGTCTCTGTGTAAAGAAGTCTGTGGTGAGTTCTCTGAGAAACGTCCAGTATAATGGAATAGCAACGAGTAGGAGACTGCAGTGCAAGAATGGAGACTAGAGCACTTGTAATCTGCCAGAGCAGAGCTGAGACTAAAACCCACTGCCGTGGTACTAACGGAGGCAGCAATGATACTCTGCAAGAGCCAAACGGGAGTACAGTCAATGGCACACTGCCATAGCAGTAACGGAGGCAACAATGATACTCTGCAGGAGCTTAATGGATGGTTTGGCTTATGGCACACTGCTGTAGCAGTAACGGAGGCAACACAGAGTTCTGCAAGAGTAACAGAAGGCTCAACCAATGGCACACTGCCGCAGCAGTAACGTAGGCAACACAGAAGCTCTGCAAGAGTTAACGGAAGGCCCAGCCAATGGCACACTGCCATGGCAGTAACGGAGGCAACAATGAAGCTCTGCAAGAGTTAACAGAAGGCCCAGCTAATGGCACACTGCCGTAGCAGTAACAGAAGCGAAACACGGAGGCTCTGCAAGTGTTAACGGAGGGCTCAGCCAATGGCACACTGCCGTAGCAGTAACAGAGGCAAAACGGAGGCTCAGCAAGGGTTAACGGAGGACTCAGCCTATGACACACTGCCGTAGCAGTAACGGAGGCAACACTGATACTCTGCCAGGCAGGTCTCAGGCACAGCGGAAGTCAGAATGTCGCCCAAGCGAGCCAGCGATGCAGGAACATGAAAGCCGGGTGGAATAACGGAGCAGGAACGTCAAACAAGCCGGGTCAGGTCACGGAGCAGAAACGTCAGCCAGGCCGGGTCGAATCATGGAGCAGAAACGTCAGCCAGGCCGGGTCGAATCACGGAGCAGGAATGTCAGATGTTGATGAATATAAACTATTAACATGTCTATTTTTGACAGCATTCTTACTTTACAGCATTTTTTCACACCTGCCTAAAACTTTTGCACATTACTAGATATACTTATAAAACCATAGGTGTATATGACCCCATGTTTATGTTGTGATGCTGTCATTCTTTTACTGGTCTACAATCAGGAAGGTGTTAATGTGTATAATAACACTTTTCTGTATTAAATCCTTGGCACTTAGAGACTTCTCTAGCACACAAGATTTAAGGAGGAACTACCACCTGTTTTAAAGTTTATGTCAACTACTTCACCATCTGGCGACTTACTGCTCAGTAGTGCTAGTTGCCAGAATAATTACCTGGTTAAATAGAATGAGACCCTGCTCTGGGGCTGACAGGAAGTAGAGTGCTGTCAGTCCCAACTGGCTCTAGGAGGCATTGCTAGGAGCTGTTTGGCTCCTAAAGGGACTGACAGCACAGGCGTCACTGTGGAAAGATGTCTACGCGCTCTACTGCCTGTCAGCCCTGGAGCAGAGCCTCATTTTATTTAACCAGGTAATTATTCTGGCGACTAGCACTACTGAGTAATTAGTTGCTAAATGGGGAATTAGCGGACATAAACTTTAAAACAAGTGGCAGTTCCGCTTTAATACAAAAAAGTAGAATATGTATTTTTGTATCTGGATAATCCCTTAGGCTGCTTTGATGCCCATACATTTCTAACAATGAAAAAGGGACAGGATGGGAAGGGAACATGGCTGCTTCTCCCTCAGGTAGAAGACTGAGCCATTTTTCTTAGTTTGGCATAGAGCTCAGTAATATAAAGCCTTGGAGTGCCAGTGAGATAAGCAACTCACTGCTATCCAGTGCATTACTTGCCCATCTGGCACCAAAGGGATTAACAGTATAAGACCCCATGTTCATATTCTGATGCTGGTATTTTTTTTTCTAATCTTCTTAAGTGCTGCAAACGACTACAACTGTCTTGTCTGATTCACCAGTATATTTATTTATTGTTATACGTAGGGAATTTGAGGGTGGGGCTTAATCAGGGAAGGGACCGGGGGCCCCTTATTAAAGTTTGCAGGGGGGCCCCTGCATTTTGTGTTACGCTTCTGCCTGTGGCTCTCCAGGTATTGGAGACTACAACTCCCATCAGCCCCAATTTGCCAATGGCTGTGGATGGCAAGATTTATAGCCAAAAACAGATGGAGAGCCACAGGTTGACACAACCTGTACTATGGAAAAAGTGGCACAATTCTGGAGCATACACAAATTCCAAAAATTCCCATTGATTTCAATGGGTTTTACCCTTTCAATGCTTCTTAATACGTTAGACGCCCCTTTACCATTCAAGAGCTTAGAAGATCCATTTAATTACTAAATATAAAACATATAAATATATTATAAACAATATATACAAATGTAAATTATTATTAAATATAATGTGATTTGTACAGTTCGTTCTAAGGACCCCAAGTGTGAGCAGCACTCAGGACAGGAAAAAAACCCTGTGGAGGAAACCTGCAATGAACTGTGGCTGCCACACTGCCCTTCCACTGGTCATACTACACGGGGGAAATGTTGGGTGTGGGTGCAGGTGTGCAGATGCAGGGGTCCAGCACTGGGAGGCCTTCAGGTTGTTTCAGGCGATGTTTGTTGACTCCTTTTGTTTTTATAAAAGGAGAAAGAAATAAGACAGTTGTTAAAAACGGTTTATTTTCCAGGCTACTTTTACAGGCTACACAATGGGGATGATGTACTAGACAGTCTGTGGCTCTCCAGTTATTGGAGACCCCAGCTATCATCAGCCCCAATATGCCAGTGGCCGTGCATGGCAGATCTATAGATCAAAGTAGCTGGGGAGCCACAGGATGACATCCCTTGCACTAAGGAAAAAGTAGTACAATTCTGAAGCAAACACAAATTCTCAAAATTCCCATTGATTTCAATGGGGGTGTAACCCTTTCAATGCGTTAGAGGACCCTTTACCATTCAAGAGCTTAGAGGATCCATTTAATTACTAAATAAATGTATTAAAAACAATATATACAGATGTAAATTATTACTACATATAATGTGATTTGTACAGTTCTATCTAAGGACCCCAAGTATGAGCAGCACTCAGGACAGGAAAAACCCCCTGTGAAGGAAATCTGTGAGGAACCATGGCTGCCAAACTGCCCTTCCTCTGGGCATACTACACAATGATGGGGGTGGGTGCAGGTGTGCAGATGCAGGGGTCCAGCACTGGGAGGCCTTCAGGTTGTTTCAGGCGATGTTTGTTGACTCCTTTTGTTTTTATAAAAGGAGAAAGAAATAAGACAATAGTTAAAAACGGTTTATTTTCCAGGCTACTTTTACACGCTACACAATGGGGCTGATGTACTAGACAACCTGTGGCTCTCCAGTTATTGGAGACCCCCAACTATCATCAGCCCCAATTTCCCAATGGCTGTGGATAGCAGGATCTATAGACCAAAACAGCTGGAGAGCCGCAGGATGACACCACCTGTACTAAGAATAAAAGTGGCACAGTTCTGGAGCAAACACAAATTCCAACAATTCCCATCGATTTCAAGGGGGTTTAACCCTTTTAATGCTTCTTAATGCTTTAGAGGCCCCTTTAGTATTCAAGAGGTTAGAAGCTCCATTTACTTACTAAATATAAAACATATAACTATATCATAAACAATATATATGTGTAAATTATTACTAAATATAATGTATATAAATATATTAAGACTAGTTGAAGAGCCTGTTACATGGACCACAGTGCCACTGGCAGCCGGTCGCGGTGCAGTCATGCTCAGTAGAGACTGCCCACACAGTGGTTGATACAGTGCCAGCCGGTCACGGGGCAGTCATGCACAGTAGAGACTGCCCACACCACGGTTGATACAGTGCCAGCCGGTCGCGGTGCAGTCATGCTCAGTAGAGACTGCCCGCGCCGTGACTGATACAGAGCGGGACACTCCTTCAGAGCTCCCCACTCTGTATCATCTGCGGTGCAGACAGTCTCTACTGCGCATGATTGTGGCGTTACACACATTTTAGCAAATTATTATATAGGATAATATATACAAAGATAACTTATTGCTAAATCTTATGTATATAAAAGAACTCATGTTTATATCTAGACTATGTGTAATTACTAATGTGATTTGTACAGTTCGTTCAAAGGACTCCAAATGTGAGCACCCTTTTTTACCCAACATGAAATGTTCCTTTAAACTATTAATCCTTAGCTCTCCCCATAAGCACAGGTGAGTTAATCAGTGGATCATTCATTTTGACTGACTCTCCTGTGCTTAATCAGGGGACTCCTTTAATCCTGACCTGCTGGTGACCCTTGAGGTAGATTACAGATCCCTGTTTGTTGTAATATAGACGTGTTCCATTCAGTCCTCAACGAACATTTAACATGCTATAATTTAGAGATGCCACTGCCTGAACACAGACAAGACAAGCAGGACGTGTTTATCTGCCTTTCCAATACAAATTGCACAGATTTTGGGACTAAAGAAGCAGTTAATTGGTGCAGCTCATGTAATAAATAACACTAGACTAACCCTGTAAATTGGGGTGTTCACTCTGATAAATTAGTTAAAAAAAAAATACTATTTATTAGCATTTGGGCATATAATCTTCCACCCCAGCAATTCAGCAGGTTCCCGGTGCTCAAACTCACACATATCTTTAAACAATAAACCACAATAGAAAGGAAAGAAAAAGAGCTGGCGCTCGCTGGGTTAACTTTCACCTTTTATTAGGTTTCATACTTACACAGCATAGCGGTCACAGGGGTAGGTCCACCAATACCACTTCATGTATGGCCTGATCCATATAATGATCCAGTACAATGAAGCAAACACTGGAAAAAACATGGAAATTGGAGCGCTTACTAGTATTCAAGGGCTGGATTCTATTACAGGTACTCATTTTATCACTGCTTTTATCTCTAGTTTTCCCCATAGACTTCAATAGGAATATGTTTGATAAAACAGATGTTAACATTTAGCATCTAGCCACAAGGGGTTAAGATCTCCATTCAAATCATTGTGAATCTATATGTGATTCTTGTGATTTGCCCCATAATTGTTTCTCTTCCTTTTTTTGTATATATTTCATGTCGTACAGACACTACCATCTGCAGTCTTTATCTCACTGGCTGTTGGAATTGGACACTAACCCCCATCATCCACAAGCAGTTGCTGGCTGGTTGGGAATGTTGGAAGCTGTAGTCCCCAACCCTGAAGCACACACTGTATCACATCACAATGATTTACTTTTAAAGGAATACTAACATCAAAAAATGAAATAGGCTGATATAACATTAAGCTATCACATATAAATGTTAATTACTCATGTCACATCCACTAAATTATAATCCTAAACTTTGTGTAAATTGCTTGTTAACCCCTTAAGGACCAGTGGTCCCAGGGGTGGTTGTCCTTTTAGGACCACATAAGGAAGTTTGACGCGCTGGTACAAGTGACTGATCAAGTGTGTCGGAGAACTGATAGTGACCACTCCAGTCTTGCAGCATTCAGTTTCAGACCCCAATACTACTTCCAGTGCTCATGCAGGGAATTTTCATAAGTGTCCTGCATTTAAAGGGATATTGGTCCCCTTACCTTTGGTCACACCTGGGAACTTTGTCTTCTTGAGTATCAGAGAGGGCTCATGACATTTTCATATGAATCCTTGATTTAAAGGGCTATGTTGACACTTTAATTTTAACCCTTTAATGCTATGGAGGTCACCAAAGAACTGTGTTGGAGACAACACTAATGATCAAGGGCTTAAAAATCCCACCTTAATTGGGATTTGGGTGGGGTTATATTGAAATCTGTATATAAATGATTTAGAAGACCAACATATTTTATTTACATAGAATAATTTTAAGCACATTTGGTAAAGCTTAAACAAACATTAATGTGAGTTTTATTGCTGTGGACCAATTTGATACACTTACTTATACACAAACTTTGTATTCTGATCTCCTAAAATGAAGGAAAAACAGGGTAGGAAAGAGGAACAGATCAATTTGGGACTCAAAGAGGAACACTTGGAAGGTATGAAAACTGGTGAAACTCTGGGGCAAACAAACAGCACCATAAGCATACCTGGGAACTCTCCAGATCTGCCCGGAGACCTTTTTTGCAGTTAATTACCAGGTCTCCAGAGACAGAGGTTGGTGGTGTGTTTCATCTGAAACTCTGCCCACTTCTCCTCCTCATTACCACCCTGTTCCTTCCACTTCCTGCCCAACCCTCCTCATTACCACCCCATTCCTTCCACTTCCTGCCCAACCCTCCTCATTACCACCCCATTCCATCCACTTCCTGCCCACTCCTCCTCATTACCACCCCATTTATTCCACTTCCTGCCCACTCCTCCTCATTACCACCCCATTTCTTCCACTTCCTGCCCACTCTTCCTCATTACCACCCCATTCTTTCCACTTCCTGCCCACTCCTCCTCATTACCACCCCATTTCTTCCACTTCCTGCCCACTCCTCCTCATTACCATCCCATTTCTTCTTCTTCCTGCCCACTCCTCCTCATTACCACCCTGTTCCTCCCACTTCCTGCCCACTTACTTCTCCTCATTACCACCCCATTCCTTCCACTTCCTGCCCACTCCTCCTCATTACCACCCCATTTATTCCACTTCCTGCCCACTCTTCCTCATTACCACCCCATTCTTTCCACTTCCTGCCCACTCATCCTCCTTACCACCCCATTTCTTCCACTTCCTGCCCACTCTTCCTCATTACCACCCCATTCTTTCCACTTCCTGCCCACTCCTCCTCATTACCACCCCATTTCTTCCACTTCCTGCCCACTCCTCCTCATTACCATCCCATTTCTTCTTCTTCCTGCCCACTCCTCCTCATTACCACCCTGTTCCTCCCACTTCCTGCCCACTTACTTCTCCTCATTACCACCCCATTCCTTCCACTTCCTGCCCACACCTCCTCATTACCACCCCATTTATTCCACTTCCTGCCCACTCTTCCTCATTACCACCCCATTTATTCCACTTCCTGCCCACTCTTCCTCATTACCACCCCATTCTTTCCACTTCCTGCCCACTCCTCCTCATTACCACCCCCATTTCTTTCCACTTCCTGCCCACTCCTCCTCATTACCACCCCCATTTCTTTCCACTTCATGCCTACTCCTCCTCATTACCACCCAATTTCTTCATCTTTCTGCCCACTCCTCCTCATTACCACCTTATTCCGTCCACTTCCCGCCCATTTTATGACACAGGCCATTAAGCTCATGCCCCACTCAATATTAAAGGGATTGTAATGTTGAAAAAAAACTTTATCTCCAAGTCTTCTTTATATTATAAGAAAAACATTGCCCTATTTCAAAGCATTTTTGTGTAGTTTTCAAGATATGAAATCTATAAGGATCCCCTGGCCGCCTCCCATTGAATGTCTAATCGTGTCACGCGACCCAAAGGATGAAGCGAGGGACAAACGGCAGTCTGTAAGTATAAGGAAAATGCTGCCCCATTTGATAAAGGAGGTAGGATTTTCCTTTGTATACTGAAGTTTGTTCCTCGCCACATCCGTCCGGACCAGAGAGATCTGCTGAGTGACTTAGCCAGGAGGGCCAGGCGGGGGATCCTCATACATTTCATATCTTGAGAACTACACAAAAGTAAATGTTTTCAAATATTGCAATGCATTTCTTATTTTATAAAGAAGACTCTTTATATATTTATTTCAACATTACAATCCCTCTAAGCCTCACCCCTTAGTGACACAAATCGTGTCATTTATATGCCCCAGTCGCACCACATTCTGCTGGATTTTGCATTTATCCATGTAACCCTGCTTTTTTTGTGTCCCTGATTTAACCCTTTGAGTGCCAGAGAGGTATCTAATGCATACCTCTCTCGAACGGTTAAAGGGATATATAGTCATATTAAGTTTCATATACATCTGTGGGAATTTTTATTTGTTCCTTATGGTGTAGCTGGTTTGCCCCTTTTATCATAGTACAACCCCCTCTGTATGAACATATAAAACACTCTTTCTATTCACTTTGTAAAATTTACTGGACGTTTCAGATTTAGAATGTCAGAGAACTATAAAGATTTAAAAATGTCTCATATACTCATTCAGTATTGTAAAAGTGAGATCTTTCATGTAAGAACAAGCAGTACTTTTACATTACTATTCCTTTAATACATACCTCCTTTATTACATCATACACCCCATGACCCTGGCAGATACCAAATTCATAACAAGGGAGGGTATAATTTATTTTAACATCTAAACTGAAGCATCTGCTAACATTTTGCCTTGAATGATATACGGACAGACAGTGTAGGGTTAAGGAACTTTCCTGAGGCAAAATAAATTGTTCAAATAATGTGTTACAAAATACAGGCTTGACTTGCTGTCAGCCTGTGACTTGTCAGTGGTTCTTCACATGTCCCAGACTAGATACACCCACTTTCACTGGCCTATGGTTCTAGACTCACACTGAAATCACACAGCAGAACTGGTAGACAGGAGATCTGTTAGATTCAATAAAGTCACTTGTTATGGCAACAAAATGGGGTATCTGTTCTGCAGGGATGATTACCAATGACTTTGTGGTGGCTCATATAGTTTTTGATACCTTTTATTGGCTAACTAAGCAGATTTAAATGCAAGCTTTCAAGACCTTAGGTCTCTTCCTCAGGCATGTTTGTGGTGGCTCTGCAGACTTTGCCGGCTCAGGATCATCAGGTGAGTTCTTACAAATAAAAAGCACACGATCTGCCCCTGAAACAGTGAGTGAAACATTAAACCTTTAAGACTCCGAATAAAATCTGTACCAAGAAATGCCCTGCACACCCCTCTAGTTGTTAAAGGACATATGTATAATAAAAAAGTGGAGACATTTTAGGCAAATCACCTTCTACATTAGGGGAATAATAAAAAAAATCCATGTATTTAGGGGCTTTTAAACACTTGAATGTTGCATAGAGTTGCTAGAACATCCATTTAAAACAAGACAGGTATGTAAACATTCCAGCTGCAGTGATCATTACAGAGATGCAAAGGTTCCCATGTGCCAGGCATTTTTCACTTGTCCAGTGTTAACCCTTTGAGTGCCAAATGGGTATACAGCTCATTGCTTTGCACTCAAAGGGATGATCTGGTGACTCTAACGCTTCAACAGCAACCCCTTGTACACCTTTCTAGCATTCAAGGGATTTAAAGCCTTTTTTTTAAATCAATAGAAATGTATTTGTCCTGCAGAACATACCTCCCAAGTGTCCCTCTTTAGGAGGGACAGTCCCTCTTTTAGACCCAAATCCCTCTGTCCCTCTTTCCCATACTGATGTCCCTCTTGTTAGGAGATCGGATTGCATGGTGTGTATATAAGTGTATCACATTGCTCTACAGCAATACAATTCACATTAGTGTTTGTTTAAATGTTAGTATATGTGTTTATACATTTGTCTGTGTAAATAAAATACTTAGATCTTGTTATAAGTCATTTATTTGGTTACACAAGGAGGTATCAATCGGTCATGAAATAGCCTAAAACTTCTCGGTAATGTCCCACCCACCAGCCATGCCCCCAGCAACACCCTCTAAAACAAAAGTGTCCCTCTCTGGCAATTTGAAATGTTGGGCGGTATGCCTGCAGAATGCTGTTGATTTGTCCCAGCTCAGCTCCACTTTAATGTGCACAGTTTGTTTTACGGAACTTGACTGCCATCTAGCACAGATAGAGAGAAATGGAAAGATACTGTATGAGCAAATGTACAGGCTTGGCAGTTAAAGGAACACTGACCTAAAATGAACTGGAGTAATATACAGCTACACTAAGATGTAATAAAGTGGAGATAACTTCTATAGTGTGAGAAACTAATCAGTCTTTCTGTTATTTTATGGATCGTTTGCACTAAACGTAATAAAGCTGGAGAGATCACAGAGACATAGGTTAAAAAAGTCTGAGGAATTCAGGGGCAAATATACCACTATAGAGCAGAACAAAAAAAAAACTGTTGATTTTAATGGGAAATATAACCCCTTAATAATAGAAAGGTCTCCAACGCATAGCTTTGCAATGCATTGAAGACCTCTCTAGTATTCAAGGGGTTAAAATCCCCATTTAAACCAATATGATTTTTGACGTGTTTTTCCTTTGCACCAGAATTGCTCCACTGTTCTTTTGATGGTATGCATATGCTCCATAAGATAACATGTATATACATAACTATGTATATCATTATTTATATGGCAATACACAATGTATGCAGCTCAGAGGAACTGGAGAGTCTGTCACACTGGAGAAGTTTTCTCCTCTATATTACACATTAACACCTTAACAACCGCCAGATAAGGCACATTGGCAGCCATTTTTTGCAAGCTGAATTCTGGGATGGCAGAGTGGTGTGCAGCCGCACTGCTGTCCCAGAATTCCATGATGTGCCAGAACCATTACCGGTCCTTAAGTGCCGGGATCGGTGTGACTGTCCTGACATGCCATGGGTCCTTAAGGGGTTAATGAATCTCCTCCTTTCGGTACCAGATTTTGCCTACTCCTGTTTTAGAAGCTAGAGAGAAAGATGACAGTCCTAATAACATGTTAAACATGGTCACTTTTCTTACTAGACTAAACATTAGAATAGGAAACTTCCTAGAGAGCCTAATTTTAAAGGTCACTTCACATCTACCACAACAAATTGTGGGCATGGCCAGCACAATCCCAATGTCCCTGCAGGAGATATCCGCTCCTGGCTTATGGTGGCCAGTTTATATATTTCCATAATACCCTGTTACTACGGTGAGTTGGTTACATTAGTTACCTGTTTATTGGTCCCTACTTGGGCTACATTCATACAGGCGATGTGGTTAATGCTCTGAAATCACAAATACAAATGCATAAATGTTTGTAGATTTATATGTGATTTGCATGCAATTATGCATTTTTAATGCATGTTCAATCACATAATTCTCTACTTTTTCACCCATAAAGTTTTCTTTGTATTCAGCAT
This sequence comes from Rhinophrynus dorsalis, assembly GCA_037306005.1. Classification (NCBI taxonomy): domain Eukaryota; kingdom Metazoa; phylum Chordata; class Amphibia; order Anura; family Rhinophrynidae; genus Rhinophrynus; species Rhinophrynus dorsalis. The sequence goes on along the minus strand of CM074724.1, from coordinate 324,891,459 downwards.
CTCTTGATAATTGAGTTAACATGTATTATTCGGTTTGATACCATTGAAATCAATACAAAGTAAATGTGATAATGCATTGTCAGACCTAAAGTTGCAGGAAGATGCTTTACCTTGCAACGTACTGCATCGTTCAGCAGTGTGAATGGTCCCATATAAAACAATAACATACATTTCATGACTAAGATTTGTACCAGCTACATAACCCAATCTACCGACTCCAAATTGTATTGCCCAAATGACACACACCAAAACCAAAATGGGGGGTATATGGCCATGGCACAGTTAGCTGGGAACCTTAACTAGTCTTTAAACTAAAACACCTGGAATTTTGTATGTGCCGGCCCCCTCCCGGTATGCGTAGGTGGGCACATAAACCTATGCCAGCCACCCATAGGTGAGCATGTAACCCTGCTTGGGTCAGCCCTAAGCTGCCGACCCATGCCCATGTGGGCCAGAATTACCTGGAAGGCTGGCTATAGGCCCCAACCAACCTGCCATGACAAATTTATTATCAACAATAAATAATAACAATAAATGCAACAAAATACACATATAGTCTCACCTATACAAATCAAAGCTATTACTAAATATACCTATGATAAACCTATCATTACATAGCCCTGAGCTAAAAGTTCTAAGCAAACATTACCATTGATGACCTGAAAAAGAAGTTAGAAAAGAAAAACATGTAACGCAGAAAGAAGAGGGGGATGCAACTCCTTCCACCACCGGTTCCCAAGAAGGAGGGACGTCCCCCAGAGATCCGACTTTTAAGATCTATGTTGCTCTGCCTGGGCCACCCTCCCTCTACCCACAACCCCACTGCCCGGAAAAGAGGGTCCTTCCTGTGGGAATGACTTCCAGTCAGGATGGCCCTCACACTAATACTTTCTGGCGCCATACTTGACTGTAAGATTCGTACCAGCTACGTAACCCAATGTACCCACCCCAAACTGTATTTCCCAAATGGCACACACCAAAACCGGAATGGGGGTAAATTACCTGGAAATTTGTATGCGCCATCTCCCTCCTGGTACGGGCAGGTGGGCTCGTAAACCCATGCCAGCCACCCTTAGGTGAACATGTAATCCTGCTTGGGTCAGCCCTAAGCTGCCCGCCCATGCCCATATAGGCCAGAATTACCTGGATGGCTGGCCACAGGCCCCATCCAACCCACTGCCAGGAGGACACACTAAACCTAGCGTGGACTCCATCCAAACAAGAGGAATAAAGCCCTCTCAACACCCTCTTGGAGGCTGCAGAAAAGGATGTCCTGAGCTATCTCTGACAGATGTACCCCATCCCGTGCGAACAAACCACTCCAGTCATTATTCAACTGCCTGTCCCATCTCCCTTACGTGTCTGGACATCTCCATGTTTAACTGCCTCCTGCACCCTTCTATGACTTTGAAATCCCAAAAATCCTAGGCACAATTTCAGACCAAACCACAGTGACACCAGCAAACCTGTAGTTAAAACGATCAATGTAATTCTTGATGGTTAATGAGGAATGACCGATGACCCACGACTGCACTGGAAGGGAATCTAAAGAAAAGGGGAAAACTGTAGCATGCCAGATGAGGGCAGATGTATGCCGAAACTGATGTGATTTCAAGAGCCCCAACACATGAACGGATCGATCCCCCAGCCCTGCAAGTGCTCTTGCATAGCCTCTCCATTCATGAAAGAATGTGTACCAAACTCAGCAGGACTGAGGCAGAAAAATCCAATTGTCCCGCAAAACACCACCAAGAACTGATAACGCGTAAGTGCAATGCCCCGAGAATGGGATAGGAAATTGTGCCCCACTCGCCAAACTGACAGGTAATCAGACAGGATAGGCACCAGATAACCCTTGAACCTATAACGTGAATAATGACAACCTGTCCCTTGCCAAAAACGTCCACTTTGGAGTGGGCCAAGGACAACTGGAGCTGATTCCGCCCCACAGACAAGTCTGTGAATGCATGGCCCCTAGGCTTGACCCTACTCAGGGCCACCAGCTCCCCAATGTGCAGCTTGCCAAAAAAAGCCACCCCAAACAACGCCAACTCGAAGAACGAACTGTACACCCACACAAGCACTGCCAAGAGGCAAATTAATAATAGAAACATCACTGGCAGATGCAAATCCAGAGCTGAAACAGCCTTCTTCCACCCCCACATGATCCAACGAATTGCAAACCGCTTGATAACGTCCTCCAGCAGCTGGAAGAAGAAGGCTTGCACGTTTCTGCCACTGGCCTCTTTTTCCCACTGAAGATGCTCCATAGTCGACCACGTTAGGGACTCCCTGTCCAACTCCCCATCCCAGTACCTCAAACACCTCAACCATTCCATCCACCTTGTCGAGTACATGCATATCACGGTTCTCGTGATTACCTGTCACTCTCTGCGGTGGTGTGTTCCTATTGGCAGTACTTGTTATGCCCGCCCAGTATGGCCTTCTTATACCGGGCCTCTGGCACCTGTCAGGTGCCCTTTCGTGGTGTTCCAGTACCAGTGCTTCCGTTGCTGTGTTCCTGTGTACCGATTCGGCTTGTCTGACTATTCTTCTGGTTCCTGCTCCGTGTATGACCCGGCCAGGCTGACGTTCCTGCTCCGTGATTGATCCGGCTTTTCTGACGTTCCTGCTCCGTGTATGACCCGGCCTGGCTGACGCTCCTGCTCCGTGATTGACCTGGCTTGGCTGACGTTCCTGCTCCGTGTATGACCCGGCCTGCTGACGTTCCTGCTTGGTATCCTGCTTCCTGAGTTCCGGTTCCAGTGTGACTTTGTCTATGTCGCTTGGCGACATTGTGAACTGTCAGACTTGCACCTCCTAAGCTGACCTTCCACTTGCTGAGCTTGTTGCCTCCGTTACCAAGCCTGTCCGTTTACACTTGCTGTGCTTGTTGTCTCACATACTGGGCATCCGTTAACACTAGCTGAGCTTGTTGCCTCAGTTACCGAGCCTGTCCGCTGACACTTGCTGTACTTGTTGCTTCCCTTGCTGAGCCTGTCCATTAACCCTTGCAGAGCTTGTTGCCTCCCTTGCCGAGCCTGTCCGTTAACCCTTGCAGAGCTTGTTGCCTCAGTTACCGAGCCTCTCCATTACACTTGTTGAGCTCTCCACCTTCATTACCGAGCCATCCGCTACATTTGCAGAGCAGTGGGTTTCCGTTAACATCTACCGTAGCTCTTGCAATATACGCTTCATTGGCGCACCGAGGGGTGCTACTGGCTCTGGTCTTACTCGGCTCTAGCAGTATTGGGGTATCCGTTGACGCACCACGGGGTGCTACTGGCTCTGGTCCCTTTCAGCTCTGGCAGTGTGGGTATCCATTGGTGCACCTAGGGGTGCTACTGGCTCAGTTTCCATTTAGCTCACGCAGTGTCATTAACCCTTTCAGTACCGCAGAGTACCGTGGCTCCAGTCCCATTCAGCTCACGCAGTGTGCCTATTCCGTTACTCACAGTAGAGTGTCCTTGGCTCTGGTATTATCCAGCTCTAGCACCAGTGTTGATCTTGCTTAATCACCAGTCCTTGAGGACTACTGGGCGTTGTCTTACACACCACAACAGAGACTGATCATTTGCATTGGACTTAACCCTAGCCTTACTCAGTCCTATTGCTTGTATACATTGCTCTCTATCAATACTGTGTCAGCTATATTACCATTTTGCCTTCAGTTATGTGTAATTACCCATTTCTGCCCTTAGGGGCCGTGTTCCTAATTTATTCTCAGTAAAACTGTGTTTTATTTTTTACCTCTGGTCTGAGAGTCAGAATAACTGTTACAGTGCACCATGAAGCGGCCGAAATAGATACCCTCACCAGGTCCGCAAGACTCACGAAATGAGGCTCCACAAGTAACTTGGGCAACTGCAACCATATGCATCCACCTGAGGTGCCAGTGTTCGAACAGTTTCCCACTGAGAGTGAGACAGGGTGTCAGCTAGGCCAGTCTCAACTCTAGAAACATGTTTCTGTTCATGGTTCTGTTCACCAGCTACCCTGGAAAAATGCACAGAAACCTGTTGAGCTTGCTGTAGCTATGAAAAAAGTGAGAAATCGCCATTTAACACCTCCTTTTCCAGCCAGCAAGACCGGCCATTGAAGTCTGCCAAAAAGGTCTGCCAGACCCCAAGGTCATCTTTTATAAAGTGCCTGGAGTTGAGTATACCCTGAGCCGCCAGGGACATGCACCGACCATCTTCGACATCAGCCAGAGGAAAGTCAACAGGAATTGACAGCACTGGTCGCTCCCCTCAGGACCGACAAACAGGAAGTAATCTAAGTAGTGTATAACAGATTTACAGTCCAACTCGAAATGCACCACCCATTCCAAAATGGTGCTACAAATTTCTAAATAATAACAAGAAATCGAACACACCATGGGGAGATATTTGTCAAAATAATACATCCCATCCAAGTGGCACCCCAGCAAATGAAAACAGGCAGGGTGCATGTAACGGTTTGTTCGACACACAGACACAGTAGGTTTGGATAAAACACAATTTTATTAAATAATAAAGATCACAATAACCCTCACAGGTCCTGTAATATATGCACAATATAATACAGCCACTAGACAGGTTATACAGAGGTAAGCCCACACAGGTCCAGTATAAGTATAGAGTCCATATAACAATATACTGACACAGGTCAGGCAGATCTTGTGTGAGTCCCAGTTTATCAGTACTGCATGGGTTAATAGTAGGCAGAGAACGTTGACAGGCCCTAGTGTAGCAAGGCCGTTTAAAAAAACTCAAACAGAGGTGAGAGCTTTAATTCGAGTAACGCCCAAGATAACGGATACCAGACAATTGTGGACTGCCGTAGCAGTAACGGAGACTGAGCAACTTGAGCACTGCTGTAGTAGGAACGTCAGCCAATCCAAGTCGGTACACGGAGCAGGAACGTCAGCCAAGCTGGGTCGGTACACAGGAGATGAGAAACAGAATGGTCAGGCAATCTGGGTCGGTGCAAAGGCAGGAAACAAGATGCAGAGTAGTCAGTCAGGCCAGGTCGATACACTGAGAGCATACAAGAATCAGGAACAAGTGCTGGTACCATGAAAGGGCACTGGAGATGTGCCAGAACCCAGTATTTAAGGACAATACTGGGCGGGACAATCACAGTGCAGCCAATAGGCGTTAGGCAGGAGTGGAAACTGACAGAATGTCGCCAAATAGCACGGGCACCGTGATAGTACCCCCCTCTCAAAGACCCCCTCTCCTACAAGAGGGACCTGGTTTCTGCGGATATTTGGAGTGAAAATTGCGCAGCAATCTAGGAGCATGAAGATCACTCTGATCAACCCTGGAAAGCCCCTCAGGGCCATAGCCCTTCCAATGGACCAGATATTGCAATTTTCCTCTAACTCTGCGTGAATCAATGATGCTTTGGACTTCGTACTCCTCCTGACCCTGAACTTCCACAGGACCGGGGACTGCAGGAGTGGTAGTGTAACGGTTGCATACCAGAGGTTTTAGCAGAGATACATGGAACACATTGTGAATGCACATGGATGCTGGGAGGTCCAGGGCATATGAAACAGGGTTAACTTTGCGGATCACCTTGAAAGGACCAATAAACCAGGGAGCCAACTTATTACATGGAACTTGCAAGTTTAAGTTTCTGGAGGAAAGCCATACCCTGTCTCCAACCTGGAAGGAGACCTCTGGCAGCCGTCTGCGATTAGCGTGGCGCTGATAACACTGGAACGAATTACTGAGGGCCCTCTGAACCTGTTCCCAGGTGGAGCGGAGTTGCTTGATATGCTCGTCCAGAGCTGGAATCTGCTGTGACTGAATGAGTCCGGGAGCAAACATGGCTGAAACCCGTAGTTGATGAGAAACGGGGAGCTCCCGGACGATGAATTAACTGCACAGTTCCTGGTGAACTCTGCCCATGGCAACAGGTCTGCCCAATTATCATGATGATCGGACACGAAACAGCACAAGAATTGCTCCAATCCTTGATTGGCACGCTCAGCGGCTCCGTTGGTCTGGGGATGGTAGGCAGACGAAAAGGACAGCTGAATGCCCATCTGGTTACAAAATGCCTTCCAAAACCTGGACACAAATTGACTCCCACGGTCCGACACCAGCACTCTAGGTACCCCATGCAACCGGAACACCTCTTTAGCAAAGACAACTGCCAGCTCCTGGGCCGAGGGAAGGCCAGGAAGGGGCACGAAGTGGGCCATTTTAGAGAATCTATCAACCACCATAAGGATGAAAGAGTAACTCCTAGACACTGGCAGTTCTCCCAGGAAATCAATGGATACGTGGGACCAAGGACGCTTGCCATTAGGTACTGGTTGGAGTAAGCCCACTGGGAGGTGTCTAGGGGATTTGGCACGAGCACAGGTGGTACAGGCTGCAGTGAATAAGGAGCAGTCGGCCCATAGGGAAGGTCACCAAAATATTTGTGAAAGACCAAATTAATTGATCCCTTCGATTATGCCCAGCAGCCCAAGATGAATGGTAGGATTCAAGTAGGCGGGTACGTAATGGCTCATCTACAAAACACTTGCCTACTGGGGTATCTGGGGGAGCCACAGCCTGGGTAGCCGGAATTTCCTCCCCCAGTGGCGAAGTGATGCTAGTACGTAAGGTAGCCAAGATGCGATCAGGCTGAATGATGGGTACGGGAACCTCATCTTTATCCATCTCTGGCCCAAATTGCCTGGACAGGGCATCGGCCCTAACATTCTTGGAGACAGGCAAGTAAGATACGATAAAGTTAAAGCGGGACAAAAACAAGGCCCATCTGGCTTGACGTGAGGACAATCTCTTAGCTTCCGAGAGATATGTCAGATTTTTGTGGTCTGTCAGGATTAATACAGGAGTTCTCGTACCTTCAAGCAAGTGACGCCATTCTTTCAGAGCGAGAATAGCCAGGAGTTCTCTGTCCCCAATTTCATAGTGACTCTGGGCATTAGACAGCTTTTTAGAGAAGAACCCACAGGGTCTCAGAGTACTCCCAGCTACTGGACGCTGTGACAGTACTGCCCCTACCCCATTTTCAGAGGCATCAACCTCCAACGTAAATGGAAGGGAAGGGTTGGGGTGGGACAGTACAGGAGCAGATGTGAAAGCGGACTTAAGTGTCTCAAAAGCATGATCAGCTGCCTCAGACCATTGGGACGGTTTGGCACCCTTGTGCGTGAGGTCAGACAGAGGTTTAACAATAGTGGAAAAGTTCCGAATAAACTTCCTATAGTAATTCGCAAACCCAAGAAAGCGCTGAATTGCTTTTAACCCTTTGGGTTGTGGCCATTGTAATACAGCTGCAAGCTTCTCCTGGTCCATAGCAATACCATCTCTAGAAATCACAAAGCCTAAAAAAGGCATCATAGACTTGTGAAACTCAGATTTTTCAATCTTACAGAAGAGTTTATTCTTGCGTAATCTGAGCAAGACTTCAGACACATCCTTGATGTGTTGAGACAGGCTAGACGAGTGTATGAGTATATCATCTAGGTACACTACTACGCAGGACTGTAGCATATCATGGAGGATATTGTTAATAAATTCTTGGAATACAGTGGGTGCGTTACATAGGCCAAAAGGCATGACTAGGTATTCGTAATGTCCAGATCTGGTATTAAATGCCATTTTCCACTTGTCCCCAGCTCTTATTCTGATCAGGTTATGTGCAGCTCGTAGGTCCAACTTAGTGAAAATAGAGGAACCTTTCAACCTGTCAAACAATTCGGTAATGAGTGGTATGGGATAGGCATTTTTGGACGTTAGTTTATTCAGTCCCCCAGTAATCGATACAGGGTCTCAACTCTCCATTCTTCTTTTTGACAAAAAAGAAACCAGCCCCTGCGGACGAGGTAGACTTCCTAATAATCCCTCTTTTAAGGGCATCATCAATATATTCCTCCATGGCCTGATTTTCCTCACACGACAACGGGTACGTGCGACCCCTAGGAGGCACAGTGCCAGGAGACAAATCAATAGCGCAATTGTACTCCCTATGCTGGGGCAAAGTGCTAGCCTCTCCCTTACTGAAAATGTCACTGTATTGGTCATATTCAGCTGGCAGAGGTACACATGACTTAATCGGATGAGTCACACAATGCCCCATACAATACTCAGACCAAGACGTGATCTCACAAGTCTGCCAATCAAACTGGGGATTATGCAAATGTAAACACGGGAACACCAGAATGACCACATGATGAGGAGAATTAATAATTTGAAACCGCTGTTTCTCAGTGTGGAGAGCCCCAATAGTCATAGACAGCGGAATAGTTTCCATAGTTATCTGAGCTGGTTCTAACGGTCTGCCATCATTGGCCTAAATAGCTAAGGGAGATTCCCTCTCGACCAATGGGATCTGATGTAGCGCAGCAAATGAAGTGTCCATAAAGTATCCGGCTGCACCGGAATCAACCAGGGCCAGAACCTCCACCCAGTGTTCTGCCCAGGAAAATGCCACCTGGATCGTGGGTTTCTGCATAATAAGGTCTAGGGACTGCTGAGCACCCCCTAGGGCCTGTCCCCCAAGGTATCCTAGGTGCGTTTGTTTCCCGTCCGTACAGGACAGGTACGTAGCAGGTGCCTGGCTTTGCCACAGTACAGACATAAACCCTGCCTTCGGCGGTGTGCCCGTTCCTCCTTAGATAATTTGGTGAACCCAAGCAACATTGGTTCACTGGTGTAGTGTGTATGCTCAGGAGTCATGGGAGGCGAGGGAGACATGGGTGGGACACTAAAACTGGTTTGTCTAACATTCCTGGCCTGCTGCTTGCCGTCTTTAGCCATAAGTCTCTCACGGATGTGAGAATCAATTAACATAGTGAAATCAATAAATTCGTCCACATCACTAGGCACTTCTCTAGCTGCCGTTTTATCCTTAATATGGTCAGCAAGGCCCTGAGCAAAAGCTGCCACCAGCGCCTTGTTGTTCCAACCTAACTCTGCTGCCAATGTACGGAATTCGATGGCATAATCGCCCACTGTGCGATTGCCCTATTGTATTTCCATGAGTCGTTTGGCAGCAGACTGTATATCAGTCAAATAGAAAGTCAATCACCTCCACCACACCCTTTAGGTGTATACTCACAGGAGTTAATTGTTGGCAAATGGCATACACCAATGTCAACAATAAGACAGCTAGGTATATTATCTCTGTACCCAGTAAAAGAATCAGTATCTCTGATCTTCAATCAATTGGCAGCAAACTCACTCTCCCAAGTGGTATGTACAGCGATCTATATACAAAGAAAAGAAAGAGAGAGTGCCATATAGTGCAATACTGTGGTACAATTAGAGCTACCTGCTTACAAAGCTGTTGCAAATTAACCCGTTACATGCCTGCACTAATTCAGCTTGCTTTCTTACTGGTTTCACTAACGATTGCTCAGCAAGCTTGCATTTATATATTGCTGCTATTTCTATGGTATTATAACTTGATTTGCTGACTGGTTATACACTCCACTGTGATCCTTGTGTCTGAAGATTTTTATATATACACCATATTAATGAGAAGGAATACGATCAAATTTTGATTGACTTCACATCTTTTTCAGTGTATGCATACTATTTTTTGTAGTTTGGGCCCAACTATTATTTTGCCTGAAATTAGGATCTTTTGGTAATAGGGTGTAATATGTTTGCAGTTTATTATGTTTTTATGGGGATTCATTTCTGTAAGTGGGGTTTTCTTTTTATGTCACGGTATTATACAATGCTACCTTGATACTATTTGAGGAATAATTTATATATGAAATTTTTAAATAGATTTGAAGAACTGAGAGTGCCTGTAATGTGATCTCTTCTTTTCTCTTTATTTTTTGATAATTATATCAGAAAGATATTAAATACATTTTGTACTCTCACTTTTTCTTGGTCAGAACGGTGCTTATACAGCATCTGACACACAGACTAGCGGAGAAAATTAATCCTTCTCTGCTCAGGATGTTTTTCTCTCCGTTGGAGAATACCTTTTTTGTGCTGAGTGACCCAGCTTTGATAAAGAGGTGTTAAACCGTGAAATGCGTAAGTGTGGAGTCATTGTGAACATTTGTGTTTTATAATAAATGTATATATTTTTTAGAAGCCCTGCTCAATTTTATTATATTTTTTTAAGTTCATATACATTCACATTTGGTGCCATCTTCACTGGATATACAGTGCTGAAACCAGAACTCCAACGGAGAGAAAAACATCCCGAGCGGAGACGGGTTAGTTTTCTCCGCTAGCCTGTGTGTCAGACACTGTATAAGCACTGTTCTGACCAAGAAAAAGTGTGAGTAAAACATTTATTTCACATCTTTCTGATATAATTTTACCACAGTATTGCACTATACGGTGCTCTCTCTTTCTTTTCTTTGTATATGGATCGATGTTCAATACTTGGTTCGGCATTGTACCAGATGGAGCTTTTGCAGAGTGGGGATAAAATCACGTCTGCCCTGGACTCCTTCAAGCAAAACCAAAGTGCACAGTCCATGTGTCACTTGGGAAAAAGGGAGTTTTATACATATGCATAAATTCTTTTCTCTTAGTCAACTGAGGTATGCAGGGATATTGAGAAAGGCTGCTTGGATATACGTAGTAAAGATTTTCCAGTGGGCAGAAACTCATGTGCCAACCCTGTCAGCTATTTACATACCAGGAGTAGAAAACTGGGAGGCAGACTATCTCAACTGACAGACAATGGATCAGGGAGACTGGAAATTGAAACAAGAAATTTTCCTTCAACTAGTGGACCAATAGGAAGTGCAGGAAACAGACATGATGGCCTCTCGATTAAACCCCAAACTAGTTCCATTTTGGCCAAGAAGAACTTGGTTTCACCAATTATTCGACATGTGAATAACAGATCTCTTTGCCATCTTTCTCCATTTAAGGACTTTTTCTCCCAGGGACCAATAAGTCATCCCAATGTTAGGAATCTCACTTTAACTGCATGTAACTTGAAATCGAGATATTGAAAAGTAAGGGTTTTACTAGCTCAGCAATTCAAACATTACTATGGGCCAACAATCTGCAAAAATGTACCATAGTATTTGGGAAATATAATAGAACCTTTGCAAACAAAAGGACTTTAATCCTCTTTGATTCCACTTTTCATCTATGTTGTTCTTTCTACACGTGGGAGCTGAAAAAGGGCTAAGGGTTAAGGTTCACGTTTCAGATTTATCTGTTTTTTTTTTCCAAAGGAAAATTGCCATCATACCCGAATCATATGACAACTCCATGTGACTTCAGTTTAATATTAGAAATTCTGCAGTCTTCTCCATTTTAACCTCTATCAGAGATCGCTTCTAAACATATGAAAAGTAAGACGATTTTTCTCACAACAATACTGTCAGTTACACTAGTGAGTTATCACGGTGCCCGTGATTGCTGCCTTTTCCTGTCAGTTATCTGTGAGGGCTCTCCATTGGCTGCCTGTCTTTAGTCCGCCCAGTATTGCCTATTTAGACTGGGTTCTGGCACCCTTTGGTTGCCCTTTCGTGGTGTCTCTATGTCTATAGCCACCTGCATTTGTATTCCTGAGTTCCCTGGGCCTTGGCTGAATCCTCTACTCTCCAGTGTCCGCCTGCTTACCTGACTGACAGCTTTCTCTGCTGAAGTGGTTCCTGCCTCCATTCATGATCCGGTTTGGGCTGACGTTCCTGCTTCCGTTCCTGATCCGGTTGACTGCCTTTACTGTTCCAGCTTCCTGTCCCGGCCTGGCTGTCGCTCCTGCTCCTGGATCGTGTTAGGATTTTCTCCGCTTTCATAGTCGCTTGGGCGACATTTTTATCACTGGGCGTATTCTGTTAGTCCAGTACGCCGGTACTGGTTTGCTCCTATGCAGCACCGGTTGTTACTCCCTATAGCACAGTACGCAGGTACTGGTTCGCTCCATACACACCGGATGCTTGCTGCCCCTATACAGCACCGGTAGGGCCTCCGTGCAGTCCAGTACGCGGGTACTGGTTTGCTCCATTTCTACAGTTGCTTACTGCCACCTATACAGCAATGGTAGCGTTTCAATGTAGTCCAGTACGCAGGTACTGGTTTGCTCCATCTCACCGGTTGCTTGCTGCCTCCTATACAGCACCGGTAGTGTCCATGTGTAGTCCAGTACATGGGTACTGGTTAGCTCCAATATTCACCGGTTGCTTGCTGCCTCCTATACAGTACCGGTAGTGTCTATGTGTGGTCCAGTACGCGGATACTGGTTTGCTACAATATTCACCGGTTGCTTGCTGCTTCCTGCTTCCTGTACAGCACCGGGAGTGTCCATCTGTAGTCCAGTACGCAGGTACTGGTTTGCTCCAATATTCATCCGGTTGCTTGCTACCTACTATACAGCACCGGTAGTGTCCATGTGTAGTCCAGTACATGGGTACTGGTTAGCTCCAATATTCACCGGTTGCTTGCTGCCTCCTATACAGTACCGGTAGTGTCTATGTGTGGTCCAGTACGCAGATACTGGTTTGCTACAATATTCACCGGTTGCTTGCTGCTTCCTGCTTCCTGTACAGCACCGGGAGTGTCCATCTGTAGTCCAGTACGCAGGTACTGGTTTGCTCCAATATTCATCCGGTTGCTTGCTACCTACTATACAGCACCGGTAGTGTCTCCATGTAGTCCATTACGCGGGTACTGGTTTGCTCCAATATCCACCGGTTGCTTGCTGCTTCCTATACAGCACCGGTAGTGTCCATTTGTTGTGCAGTACGCAGGTACTGGTTTGCTCCATCTCACCGGTTGCTTGCTGCCTCCTATACAGCACCGGTAGTGTCCATGTGTAGTCCAGTACGTGGGTACTGGTTAGCTCCAATATTCATCCGGTTGCTTGCTGCCTCCTATACAGTACCGGTAGTGTCTATGTGTGGTCCAGTACGAGGGTACTGGTTTGCTCCAATATTCACCAGTTGCTTGCTGCTTCCTATACAGCACCGGGAGTGTCCATGTGTTGTGCAGTACACTGGTACTGGTTTGCTCCAATATTCACCGGTTGCTTGCTGCCTACAATACAGCACCGGTAGTGTCTCTGTGTTGTCCAGTATGCAGGTACTGATTTGCTCCAATATCCACCGGTTGCTTGCTGCTTCCTATACAGAACCGGTAGTGTCCATGTGTTGTGCAGTACACTGGTACTGGTTTGCTCCAATATTCACCGGTTGCTTGCTGCCTACAATACAGCACCGGTAGTGTCTCTGTGTTGTCCAGTACGCAGGTACTGGTTTGCTCCATCTCACCGGTTGCTTGCTGCCTACAATACAGCACCGGTAGTGTCTCTGTGTTGTCCAGTACGTGGGTACTGGTTAGCTCCAATATTCACCGGTTGCTTGCTGCCTCCTATACAGTACCGGTAGTGTCTATGTGTCGTCCAGTACGCGGGTACTGGTTTGCTCCAATATTCACCGGTTGCTTGCTGCTTCCTATACAGCACCGGTAGTGTCCATTTGTTGTGCAGTACACTGATACTGGTTTGCTCCAATATTCACCGGTTGCTTGCTGCCTACAATACAGCACCGGTAGTGTCTCTGTGTTGTCCAGTACGCAGGTACTGGTTTGCTCCATCTCACCGGTTGCTTGCTGCCTCCTATACAGCACCGGTAGTGTCCATGTGTAGTCCAGTACATGGGTACTGGTTAGCTCCAATATTCACCGGTTTCTTGCTGCCTCCTATACAGTACTGGTAGTGTCTATGTGTGGTCCAGTACGCAGGTACTGGTTTGCTCCAATATTCACCGGTTGCTTGCTGCTTCCTATACAGCACCGGTAGTGTCCATTTGTTGTGCAGTACACTGGTACTGGTTTGCTCCAATATTCACCGGTTGCTTGCTGCCTACAATACAGCAACGGTAGTGTCTCTGTGTTGTCCAATACGCAGGTACTGGTTTGCTCCATCTCACCGGTTGCTTGCTGCCTCCTATACAGCACCGGTAGTGTCCATGTGTAGTCCAGTACGCGGGTACTGGTTTGCTCCAATATTCACCGGTTGCTTGCTGCTTCCTATACACCACCGGTAGTGTATCCATGTAGTCCAGTATGCGGGTACTGGTTTGCTCCAATATCCACCAGTTGCTTGCTGCTTCCTATACAGCACCGGTAGTGTCCATGTGTTGTGCAGTACACTGATACTGGTTTGCTCCAATATTCACCGGTTGCTTGCCGCCTACAATACAGCACCGGTAGTGTCTCTGTGTTGTCCAGTACACGGGTACTGGTTTGCTCCAGTATTCACCGGTTGCTTGCTGACACCTATGTAGCACCGATTAGGCCTCCGTGTTGTCCAGAACGTGCGACTGGTTTGCTCCACCACTATCACCGGTCGCTGAGGCCACCTCCGCTACAGCACAAGTACTTACCTACTCTGTGTCCTTGTTAGGCTGCCTTACCCGGTATTTTGAGAAGGACGGTAGAGCCAACCATTCCTGCTATGACAATATCTAGGCTGCCTTGCCCGGTATATTGGCAAGGCCGGTAGAGCCTACTCTCTTGTTGTGCCAGTCTCCAGGCTGCCTTGCCCGGTATTTTGGCAAGGCCGGTAGAGCCTTCTCCATCTCGTTTTGCCAGCCTCCAGGCTGCCTTGCCCGGTATATTGGTAAAGCCGGTAGAGCCTATTTCCATGTTGTGCCAGTCTTAAGGCTGCCTTACCCGTTAATTGGCAAGGCCGGTAGAGCCTATCCATATTCACTGTACCATTGTTCACCAATACGTTGTACAAATTTTGTGTTGATATATATGTGTATGTCGGACCCGCGAGGGTTCTCATTTACTTTTAATAAAGTTGTGTTTTTATCTTAAAGGGATAGTAATACTTAAAATGTAAAAAAAAATATGTTGTAGGGTTTATCCCCCTGAGTAAAACAAGAGTACTCCCACTGCTGAAAAGTGTTTCATTCAAAAGTTATTAATTTTCAAAGTTGAATTTTTTAGGTGCAATATCGCAGTGGCCTGAAATTGTACAGTGGCGCTGTTGCTACACGATCCTATGGACAGCTCTGGTCAATTGACCATAAATCTCCATAGGATGGTGTAGCAACAGCGCCACTGTACAATTTCAGGCCACTGTGATATTGCACCTAAAAAATTCAACTTTGAAAATTAATAACTTTTGAATGAAACACCTTTCAGCAGTGGGAGTACCCTTGTTTTACTCAGGGGGATAAACCCTACAACATATTTTTTTTTACATTTTAAGTATTACTATCCCTTTAAGTCTGTGTCTGAGAGTCAAAACAAACCATGACATGAGTACACTGAGTTCAGCATCTTGTTTAGAACCACACCTAGTCATCCACCAAGATAAGGTAGTTTTAAGAACGGTTCCCAAATTTCAGACTAAAGCAGTTTCAGCATTGCATATTAATCAAGAGACAGTTCTCCCTTTGTTGTGTTCCAATCCTATCAATCATACAGAAGACAGCCTGCTTTCATTGGATGTAGTTTGATGTCTCAAACATTACGTCAATACTACTGAATCATTCAGATAAGTGGACAAATTGTCAGAAGGTCCTAGAAAAGGCAGATGGGCTTAAAAGCTACAATCACTTCATGGCTGAAATGGACAAATAGACAAGCTTATATTCTCAAGGCTAGTCTAGTTCCATTCGGAATTACAGCACATTCCACAAGTTCTATGAATACCTCATGGTCCTTGAAGAACCAAGCATCTGCGGACCAAATCTACAAAGCAGCAACTTGGTCATCAGCTCATACATTTACTAAGTTCTACAAAGTTAATCTTTTCACCCCATGCAGATTTTGGATGCAGTCTTTTGAAGGCAGCTGTTGTCTAAATTTGTCTCCATCCCTCCCTAATTTTGGTACTGCTTCAGAATGTCTCCAAGGTCCATGCATCCCTCAATTATGCAAGAGAAAAGGAGATTTTTTATCACACCTGGAAAAAAATAGACTGTGTTAGCTCTCTGTCCTCTATGCCTTTCATTGCTTTGCTAGATGTCAGCTCACATTTGGCATGTGATGACATAGGTATAGAGCACAGGAGTGGGAAGTGTTTGAGTTCAAAGGTGCACTGCTTCATGGTGGGAGAAACCCTATACCAGTACCTGCATCCCTCAATGGAGTAAAAGAAACAGATATATCCATAAAAGTAAAAGCCCACTTTTTTTTTTTACATATACCAACTCTAATCACTTAAGGACAAATGACGTGACAGAACCTTCACATAATTTAGTCCTTTAAGGACCGAAGACGGTACTGAAATGTCATGGGTTAATGACTGCAGCGTGCCTCAGGGCACACTGCAATCATTACAAGGAGGTTGTAACTGAGTGCTTCAGAACCGGAGTAGTCAGTTTAAGCCTTTACCTGGTGGCTCCACATGTGATCACTGCTACATTGATCACATTTGCTGGTGGAGTCACATAACAAATCTAATGAAACGTACATATTGCCTATGTCACTGTTCTCTGTCTCTCTGTCTTCCTCTCTGTGATCATGAGGAAGACAGAATAAGAGAACTGAGCTGTCAATTCTGAAGATAGCACATTTATTGAATGTGGAGTTGCTGGGGGGCAGGACAGGTGGGGAGAGGTGGTTTGGCTATTTCCTAACCTATTGACACCACTTTTGTAGTTAAGTAAAGTATATAGAGCAATATAAAAATATTTTATTTACACAGACTAATTCATAAGTGTATATACGCAAGTTAGAGCAAACATTTATCCCTTAACGACGAAGAACGTACATGTACATCATAGGTGAATGTCCCTAAAGGACCCATGACATACATGTACGTCATGGATTTCAGGGCTCCCCACATGGCTGCACGCCGTTCGGGGAGCCCTGAATCTGATTCCGAAAAAAATGCTCCGTGGCCCTTCAGTGCTGCCCGTGTGCATGCGCGCCAGGCCTTAAGGGGTTAAAATGTGTTTTATTGTTGTGGAGCAATATGAAATACTTATAAACACATTACACGGTCTGAGCTCCTAGAAGAGGGATACCAGTGTGGGACTAACTAGGGACATTTTGGGAGTTATGAACAGCTGTTTATACCTTTTATACAGTCCCTGGTAAAAATGCACTAACTGAGCACAAAATGTACAAATAAATGTGTTTTTATTCACATTTTTTCCAATTTTTACACAGAAGGCCTTCTAATTCCTTACTTTGTAGGTCCTATTACTGCAGCTGAGTGGGTGGAGCTAAGAATCAAAACTGGAGGGATCTAACTGCCAAAGAAACTGTCAGTTAGATCTTGGCTGCAAACTAAACAAGAGGCAGATGATGAGGTTCCCCTCAAGGGGCCCTTATGTACTGCCTGGAAAGAGGGCCATTAGTTGCTTTTCTCCAGGATTAGAGAAGGGGTGTGTGATCTCCATGATAGGACATCATTGATCAAGATGAGGAAAGAAAATACTTCAAATTTCATTCCCTTCACCATACTTTATTTTAGACTTTTAACTTTCCAAACTTTGTGTTTGTTATTACATTGAGAATTGCATTAACAGAGAGAAAACAATATTCATGCAGTTATCTATTCTCCAATTTAGTCAGATCAAGACTTAATAATAATTAATAATATCTAAATTTTTTACCAGGAAGGATACACTGAGACTGTTTCCTGTTTTCAGTTATGTACTGGGGTATACATGTTATTATTTGCCAATTTAACAGTGCTCTATTGATTTAC
This sequence comes from Rhinophrynus dorsalis, assembly GCA_037306005.1. Taxonomy (NCBI): domain Eukaryota; kingdom Metazoa; phylum Chordata; class Amphibia; order Anura; family Rhinophrynidae; genus Rhinophrynus; species Rhinophrynus dorsalis. The sequence goes on along the minus strand of CM074724.1, from coordinate 324,873,849 downwards.
CTCAGAAGGATGAAAGACTGATGGGTTGCTATGGGGACAGGAATGTGCAACCCTGAGGTTTTAGCAAATCACCGACTACCTATTTACAACAAGTTCCCTGGCTGTGGGTTAAAAGGCAAAGATTTAAAGGAACACTAACACATAAAAATATACTAGGGTTATACACACTTAGATAGCATGTACCTTATGCTAGCCTCTCTAAAAATAATCTGTTTGTTTTCTGAGTCCTAAAATTTAGTCTTTTATGCTGTAACATAACTACCTTTTCCAGAGCTCCGGGTACCACAACAATCTTGATAGCTGTCTCTGACGTTATTGTCCATGATTGTCTGTAAATGAGCTGAGAAGATAATATAGTTTATTACAGGAGAGGTTGGGCACTGATTAGCACTTTTCTCAATAAATGAACTGACTTCTGGCTCCTTCGACAACACAATAAAATGAAATATTGTACATGCTTTGTGAATAGGACAGTTTAAGCATGCATGACAAAGCAAGTTTAGGTTATATTTTTGGATAATTCATTTTTAGAAATGACAGTTTTAGGTACATAATAATTATTAGGTGCATATAATTACAGTTATATCAACCAGTTTGATATTAGGTGTTAGTGTTCCTCTATATCTCTATCCATTTTTCCTGATAATGCATTTGTTAACCCCTTGATGATCTGACTGAACAACCCATGATGTACTATGACCGTCATGGAATTCCGGACTCCACCCGCGGCTGCACGCCGTTCTGGGAGTCCGGAACCGGAAAAGACAAAAAAAAAATGCTCAGTGGTCCATAACTGATCGAGCCGCGCCGATCGACAGGTCATTAACGGGTTAAAGTAAGAAAGAAAGAAAGAGAGAAATAATTTCGTTGAAATGTCCTGGTGCCTATTTCTTCTTTTCCTTTGCACCATTCACACATTTGTATGTGGGGCCATTTCCAATCCAGCCAAGTAAAAAAAAAAGTGATAAAGAAAGGAAAGAAGGGCCCCACCCTACTGGGACAGCATCCATGTAAATACAACTACCTCCACACAGTGAGCTAGGCTGAGGAACAAAAAGGGTTAATATGTGTGTGGTAGGAGAGTTACTCAGGCAACTGTAAACGATATGCAAAAATAAACAAATAAGTGACATTCTCATCTAAATAAGTTCTACTAGTAAATAATTAACACTGTCAGCATTGATAGTACTCCAGGGGGAGATGCTCTAAGATAACTATAGATTTCATGCAAAAATCCACAAATAATTAAAATATATATATATATATAAAATCTAAGTGATTCTGGTTCTCTGTCAAGGGGTGTGGAAGGAAAACACTGATTTGTTTGAGGAGGAAAAACCACTGCTGCCATTCTGTTTAAACAAAATTAAAAACTTTGCCCCTGGTTTATGAGGAGGAACGGGGGAAACACCCTGCCTCCTCAACCAAGAGTTAATAAAAAAAAAATCAGACCTAGTGGTGGGGCATCAGTACACCTCCTGATGCACCCCCCAGCCACTGATCTCCCAGCTGATTCAAAAAACATGATGCAGGGGAGCAAAAAGGCTCCCCTGTCACCATCCTACCCCAAGTACAGGGAAGGAGTAGGCAGGTTTGGGAAACCCTTTCATGTCAATGTGGGGGACTTTCTCTCTGATGTGAGAAGGTTTGCGGATCCCATCCACTCCTACTTGGTATTCCGTCACCTCTGTTGTTCTCCCAGGTGAATCAGCTGGGAGATCAGTAGCTGGACGGCATCCAGAGGGTTACTGATGCCCTACCATGAGGTCCTTCTTTTCAGTCACAGTCAGTCCTGTTCTTCCGGACTGTAGGATTATCTGTTCATAAACAAAGTGGCTACATTGCTGACTGTGGCTCACACTGGAATCTCTCCCTTCACCATGTCACTTTTCACACAGGCAACGCCATGCATCTTTTCCTAGTATATTATAAAAATGAAAATGTAGAGGATACACATTCACACGTGATACATATGATACTACCAAAAAAATATCTTGTTTTTGTTTAACCTCTTAACGGCTTGCAGACTCACGGGGACCCCTGAATTCCATGACGTACAGAACTGTAAGTTTTCCCACGACGGTTTTGGGTCCCTAAGTTAAATAGATAGTACAAACTCTGTATTTTAAAATGTATCAGTTAAATCAATCACACTCTTTAACCCTTTAAGGACTATAGGGGAGTGCAACACATTGAGACACAATGAATTAAAATGGTGCACAGCAAAAAACAGGTGTATAAAACCAGAATGCTGCAATTCTGAGGCAAACCAGGGGAACAAATAAAATTATATACATTTCCATTATTTAATCGGGACTTTTTTAACTAAAACTTTTTATTATTATTATTATTATTATTTTCTCAATCAAAAAGAAGAAAATAAATTAATGGACAATGCTACAGTTATTGCTCATGTGATAAGAATAAATAACAGCAATGTATATGACATACTTGTACACTAGAAAGTCCAGATTTAAATAATGACAAATAAATAAGAGAGAATTCAAAGCATCTCTAAGAGTAATGCCACAAGTATCAGGGATTACCCCACTATGGGTAAATATATATTCACTAGATATAAAGGATATATCCTGCCTCTAGAGTAAAAGTGTGCACTGGCTATGCCTCAGGCCAGCAGTCACCTCCAATGTGCTGTCTTCACAGAAACGACTCCGTACTTATAGGTATCATATAGTTAATTAGTTAAAAGATAAAACAAACGTGTTGCACAGCCTAATGTATTTTGTGGTACTTAGACTACTTCATCACAGGCTAAAACTGTTATGTAAACATAATCTTTAAATATGGTGCACACTGACACAAAGCGGTCTTTAAACAACAGATGGCTGTGGAACATATTCTCCTGCTCCTTCAGCTCTTACAAATGTAAAAAGCCACTTTGGATCATCTCACATTCACATAAAACTATGCTTAACACATTGTTCATGCAACAACTCTGCAAGGCAAAGTATACATTCCACTGGCAAACAACCCCAACAATGTACACACTTTGTATAGCAGCACTGAATGCCTTGTTCTTCTTGTAGTCCACAAGTGAGACATGTGTCAGCTACTCTCTATTATGGAGTACAACTCACATCATCCTCACTCCTGCATTGCTACAGTTCCTATCATCCTCATCCAGCTAATGTATAACTGAGGATGATGTGCATTGTACTTCAGTAACCTCAGTGCCTCACACATGTCCCGCTTCTGGACCATAGGAAGGACAGGCCATTCACAGCTGCTATACACAGTGGCTACTTTCCAGAGGGTTGCTCAAACTGGAATCTCTCCCTTCACCCTGTCACTCCGGCAATGCCAGCCTTCTTTCACTAATATATTATAAAATAAATAATTAGGGGATACACATTTACATATGATACCAATTAAAATGGTACACTTCCCAAAATCCTCTTGCTTACAACTCTATCCAAACTATTAAACTGGTTGAACTTTGTTTAACCCTTTGAGTGCCAGAGGGGTATGCAACGCATTGCTTTGCAATGCGTTGCTTACCCCTCTGGCACTCAAAGGGTTAAAGGAGCAGTACACACTTTTTTTATGAAAAAATATATATTGTAGGGATTTTCCTATTGAGTAGCGTTTCAATGTAGTCCAGTACGCGGGTACTGGTTTGCTCTATCTCATCGGTTGCTTGCTGCCTCCTATACAGCACCGGTAGTGTCCATGTGTAGTCCAGTACGCGGGTACTGGTTAGCTCCAATATTCACCGGTTGCTAGCTGCCTCCTATACAGCACCGGTAGTGTCTATGTGTGGTCCAGTACGCGGGTACTGGTTAGCTCCAATATTCACCGGTTGCTTGCTGCTTCCTATACAGTACCAGTAGTGTCTATGTGTGGTCCAGTACGCGGGTACTGGTTTGCTCCAATATTCACCGGTTGCTTGCTGCTTCCTATACAGCACCGGAGTGTCTCCATGTAGTCCAGTATGCGGGTACTGGTTTGCTCCAATATCCACCAGTTGCTTGCTGCTTCCTATACAGCACCGGTAGTGTCCATGTGTTGTGCAGTACACTGGTACTGGTTTGCTCCAATATTCACCGGTTGCTTGCTGCCTACAATACAGCACCGGTAGTGTCTCTGTGTTGTCCAGTACACGGGTACTGGTTTGCTCCAGTATTCACCGGTTGCTTGCTGACACCTATGCAGCACCGATTAGGCCTCCGTGTTGTCCAGAACGTGCGACTGGTTTGCTCCACCACTATCACCGTTCGCTGAGGCCACTTCCGCTACAGCACAAGTACTTACCTACTCTGTGTCCTTGTTAGGCTGCCTTACCCGGTGTTTTGAGAAGGACGGAAGAGCCAACCATTCCTGCTATGACAATATCTAGGCTGCCTTGCCCGGTATATTGGCAAGGCCGGTAGAGCCTACTCTCTTGTTGTGCCAGTCTCCAGGCTGCCTTGCCCGGTATTTGGCAAGGCCGGTAGAGCCTTCTCCATCTCGTTTTGCCAGCCTCCAGGCTGCCTTGCCCGGTATATTGGTAAAGCCGGTAGAGCCTATTTCCATGTTGTGCCAGTCTTAAGGCTGCCTTTCCCGGTAATTGGCAAGGCCGGTAGAGCCTATCCATATTCACTGTACCATTGTTCACCAATACGTTGTACAAATTTTGTGTTGATATATATGTGTATGTCGGACCCGTGAGGGTTCTCATTAACTTTTAATAAAGTTGTGTTTTTATCTTAAGTCTGTGTCTGAGAGTCAAAACAAACCATGACATGAGTACACTGAGTTCAGCATCTTGTTTAGAACCACACCTAGTCATCCACCAAGATAAGGTAGTTTTAAGAACGGTTCCCAAATTTCAGACTAAAGCAGTTTCAGCATTGCATATTAATCAAGAGACAGTTCTCCCTTTGTTGTGTTCCAATCCTATCAATCATACAGAAGACAGCCTGCTTTCATTGGATGTAGTTTGATCTCTCAAACATTACGTCAATACTACTGAATCATTCAGATAAGTGGACAAATTGTCAGAAGGTCCTAGAAAAGGCAGATGGGCTTAAAAGCTACAATCACTTCATGGCTGAAATGGACAAATAGACATGCTTATATTCTCAAGGCTAGTCTAGTTCCATTTGGAATTACAGCACATTCCACAAGTTCTATGAATACCTCATGGTCCTTGAAGAACCAAGCATCTGCGGACCAAATCTACAAAGCAGCAACTTGGTCATCAGCTCATACATTTACTAAGTTCTACAAAGTTAATCTTTTCACCCCATGCAGATTTTGGATGCAGTGTTTTGAAGGCAGCTGTTGTCTAAATTTGTCTCCATCCCTCCCTAATTTTGGTACTGCTTCAGAATGTCTCCAAGGTCCATGCATCCCTCAATTATGCAAGAGAAAAGGAGATTTTTTATCACACCTGGAAAAAAATAGACTGTGTTAGCTCTCTGTCCTCTATGCCTTTCATTGCTTTGCTAGATGTCAGCTCACATTTGGCATGTGATGACATAGGTATAGAGCACAGGAGTGGGAAGTGTTTGAGTTCAAAGGTGCACTGCTTCATGGTGGGAGAAACCCTATACCAGTACCTGCATCCCTCAATGGAGTAAAAGAAACGGATATATCCATAAAAGTAAAAGCCCACTTTTTTTTTTTACATATACCAACTCTAATCAGTTAAGGACAAATGACGTGACAGAACCTTCACATAATTTAGTCCTTTAAGGACCGAAGACGGTCCTGAAATGTCATGGGTTAATGACTGCAGAGTGCCTCAGGGCACACTGCAATCATTACAAGGAGGTTGTAACTGAGTGCTTCAGAACCGGAGTAGTCAGTTTAAGCCTTTACCTGGTGGCTCCACATGTGATCACTGCTACATTGATCACATTTGCTGGTGGAGTCACATAACAAATCTAATGAAACGTACATATTGCCTATGTCACTGTTCTCTGTCTCTCTGTCTTCCTCTCTGTGATCATGAGGAAGACAGAATAAGAGAACTGAGCTGTCAATTCTGAAGATAGCACATTTATTGAATGTGGAGTTGCTGGGGGGCAGGACAGGTGGGGAGAGGTGGTTTGGCTATTTCCTAACCTATTGACACCACTTTTGTAGTTAAGTAAAGTATATAGAGCAATATAAAAATATTTTATTTACACAGACTAATTCATAAGTTTATATACGCAAGTTAGAGCAAACATTTATCCCTTAACGACGAAGAACGTACATGTACATCATAGGTGAATGTCCCTAAAGGACCCATGACATACATGTACGTCATGGATTTCAGGGCTCCCCACATGGCTGCACGCCATTCGGGGAGCCCTGAATCTGATTCCGAAAAAAATGCTCCGTGGCCCTTCAGTGCTGCCCGTGTGCATGCGCGCCAGGCCTTAAGGGGTTAAAATGTGTTTTATTGTTGTGGAGCAATATGAAATACTTATAAACACATTATACGGTCTGAGCTCCTAGAAGAGGGATACCAGTGTGGGACTAACTAGGGACATTTTGGGAGTTATGAACAGCTGTTTATACCTTTTATACAGTCCCTGGTAAAAATGCACTAACTGAGCACAAAATGTACAAATAAATGTGTTTTTATTCACATTTTTTCCAATTTTTACACAGAAGGCCTTCTAATTCCTTACTTTGTAGGTCCTATTACTGCAGCTGAGTGGGTGGAGCTAAGAATCAAAACTGGAGGGATCTAACTGCCAAAGAAACTGTCAGTTAGATCTTGGCTGCAAACTAAACAAGAGGCAGATGATGAGGTTCCCCTCAAGGGGCCCTTATGTACTGCCTGGAAAGAGGGCCATTAGTTGCTTTTCTCCAGGATTAGAGAAGGGGTGTGTGATCTCCATTATAGGACATCATTGATCAAGATGAGGAAAGAAAATACTTCAAATTTCATTCCCTTCACCATACTTTATTTTAGACTTTTAACTTTCCAAACTTTGTGTTTGTTATTACATTGAGAATTGCATTAACAGAGAGAAAACAATATTCATGCAGTTATCTATTCTCCAATTTAGTCAGATCAAGACTTAATAATAATTAATAATATCTAAATTTTTTACCAGGAAGGATACACTGAGACTGTTTCCTGTTTTCAGTTATGTACTGGGGTATACATGTTATTATTTGCCAATTTAACAGTGCTCTATTGATTTACCTCAGAAGGATGAAAGACTGATGGGTTGCTATGGGGACAGGAATGTGCAACCCTGAGGTTTTAGCAAATCACTGACTACCTATTTACAACAAGTTCCCTGGCTGTGGGTTAAAAGGCAAAGATTTAAAGGAACACTAACACATAAAAATATACTAGGGTTATACACACTTAGATAGCATGTACCTTATGCTAGCCTCTCTAAAAATAATCTGTTTGTTTTCTGAGTCCTAAAATTTAGTCTTTTATGCTGTAACATAACTACCTTTTCCAGAGCTCCGGGTACCACAACAATCTTGATAGCTGTCTCTGACGTTATTGTCCATGATTGTCTGTAAATGAGCTGAGAAGATAATATAGTTTATTACAGGAGAGGTTGGGCACTGATTAGCACTTTTCTCAATAAATGAACTGACTTCTGGCTCCTTCGACAACACAATAAAATGAAATATTGTACATGCTTTGTGAATAGGACAGTTTAAGCATGCATGACAAAGCAAGTTTAGGTTATATTTTTGGATAATTCATTTTTAGAAATGACAGTTTTAGGTACATAATAATTATTAGGTACATATAATTAAAGTTATATCAACCAGTTTGATATTAGGTGTTAGTGTTCCTCTATATCTCTATCCATTTTTCCTGATAATGCATTTGTTAACCCCTTGATGATCTGACTGAACAACCCATGATGTACTATGACCGTCATGGAATTCCGGACTCCACCCGCGGCTGCACGCCGTTCGGGGAGTCCGGAACCGGAAAAGACAAAAAAAAATGCTCAGTGTTCCATAACTGATCGAGCCGCGCCGATCGGCAGGTCGTTAACGGGTTAAAGTAAGAAAGAAAGAAAGAGAGAAATAATTTCGTTGAAATGTCCTGGTGCCTATTTCTTCTTTTCCTTTGCACCATTCACACATTTGTATGTGGGGCCATTTCCAATCCAGCCAAGTAAAAAAAAAAAGTGATAAAGAAAGGAAAGAAGGGCCCCACCCTACTGGGACAGCATCCATGTAAATACAACTACCTCCACACAGTGAGCTAGGCTGAGGAACAAAAAGGGTTAATATGTGTGTGGTAGGAGAGTTACTCAGGCAACTGTAAACGATATGCAAAAATAAACAAATAAGTGACATTCTCATCTAAATAAGTTCTACTAGTAAATAATTAACACTGTCAGCATTGATAGTACTCCAGGGGGAGATGCTCTAAGATAACTATAGATTTCATGCAAAAATCCACAAATAATTAAAATATATATATATATAAAATCTAAGTGATTCTGGTTCTCTGTCAAGGGGCTTGGAATGAAAACACTGATTTGTTTGAGGAGGAAAAACCACTGCTGCCATTCTGTTTAAACAAAATTAAAAACTTTGCCCCTGGTTTAGGAGGAGGAAGGGGGGAAACACCCTGCCTCCTCAACCAAGAGTTAATAAAAAAAAAATCAGACCTAGTGGTGGGGCATCAGTACACCTCCTGATGCACCCCCCAGCCACTGATCTCCCAGCTGATTCAAAAAACATGATGCAGGGGAGCAAAAAGGCTCCCCTGTCACCATCCTACCCCAAGTACAGGGAAGGAGTAGGCAGGTTTGGGAAACCCTTTCATGTCAATGTGGGGGACTTTCTCTCTGATGTGAGAAGGTTTGTGGATCCCATCCACTCCTACTTGGTATTCCGTCACCTCTGTTGTTCTCCCAGGTGAATCAGCTGGGAGATCAGTAGCTGGACGGCATCCAGAGGGTTACTGATGCCCTACCATGAGGTCCTTCTTTTCAGTCACAGTCAGTCCTGTTCTTCCGGACTGTAGGATTATCTGTTCATAAACAAAGTGGCTACATTGCTGACTGTGGCTCACACTGGAATCTCTCCCTTCACCATGTCACTTTTCACACAGGCAACGCCATGCATCTTTTCCTAGTATATTATAAAAATAAAAATGTAGAGGATACACATTCACACGTGATACATATGATACTACCAAAAAAATATCTTGTTTTTGTTTAACCTCTTAACGGCTTGCAGACTCACGGGGACCCCTGAATTCCATGACGTACAGAACTGTAAGTTTTCCCACGACGGTTTTGGGTCCTTAAGTTAAATAGATAGTACAAACTCTGTATTTTAAAATGTATCAGTTAAATCAATCACACTCTTTAACCCTTTAAGGACTATAGGGGAGTGCAACACATTGAGACACAATGAATTAAAATGGTGCACAGCAAAAAACAGGTGTATAAAACCAGAATGCTGCAATTCTGAGGCAAACCAGGGGAACAAATAAAATTATATACATTTCCATTATTTAATCGGGACTTTTTTAACTAAAACTTTTTATTATTATTATTATTATTATTTTCTCAATCAAAAAGAAGAAAATAAATTAATGGACAATGCTACAGTTATTGCTCATGTGATAAGAATAAATAACAGCAATGTATATGACATACTTGTACACTAGAAAGTCCAGATTTAAATAATGACAAATAAATAAGAGAGAATTCAAAGCATCTCTAAGAGTAATGCCACAAGTATCAGGGATTACCCCACTATGGGTAAATATATATTCACTAGATATAAAGGATATATCCTGCCTCTAGAGTAAAAGTGTGCACTGGCTATGCCTCAGGCCAGCAGTCACCTCCAATGTGCTGTCTTCACAGAAACGACTCCGTACTTATAGGTATCATATAGTTAATTAGTTAAAAGATAAAGATAAAACAAACGTGTTGCACAGCCTAATGTATTTTGTAGTACTTAGACTACTTCATCACAGGTTAAAACTGTTATGTAAACATAATCTTTAGATATGGTGCACACTGACACAAAGCGGTCTTTAAACAACAGATGGCTGTGGAACATATTCTCCTGCTCCTTCAGCTCTTACAAATGTAAAAAGCCACTTTGGATCATCTCACATTCACATAAAACTATGCTTAACACATTGTTCATGCAACAACTCTGCAAGGCAAAGTATACATTCCACTGGCAAACAACCCCAACAATGTACACACTTTGTATAGCAGCACTGAATGCCTTGTTCTTCTTGTAGTCCACAAGTGAGACATGTGTCAGCTACTCTCTATTATGGAGTACAACTCACATCATCCTCAATCCTGCATTGCTACAGTTCCTATCATCCTCATCCAGCTAATGTATAACTGAGGATGATGTGCATTGTACTTCAGTAACCTCAGTGCCTCACACATGTCCCGCTTCTGGACCATAGGAAGGACAGGCCATTCACAGCTGCTATACACAGTGGCTACTTTCCAGAGGGTTGCTCAAACTGGAATCTCTCCCTTCACCCTGTCACTCCGGCAATGCCAGCCTTCTTTCACTAGTATATTATAAAATAAATAATTAGGGGATACACATTTACATATGATACCAATTAAAATGGTATACTTCCCAAAATTCTCTTGCTTACAACTCTATCCAAACTATTAAACTGGTTGAACTTTGTTTAACCCTTTGAGTGCCAGAGGGGTATGCAACGCATTGCTTTGCAATGCGTTGCTTACCCCTCTGGCACTCAAAGGGTTAAAGGAGCAGTACACACTTTTTTTTATGAAAAAATATATATTGTAGGGATTTTCCTATTGAGTAGCGTTTCAATGTAGTCCAGTACGCGGGTACTGGTTTGCTCTATCTCATCGGTTGCTTGCTGCCTCCTATACAGCACCGGTAGTGTCCATGTGTAGTCCAGTACGCGGGTACTGGTTAGCTCCATTATTCACCGGTTGCTAGCTGCCTCCTATACAGCACCGGTAGTGTCTATGTGTGGTCCAGTACGCGGGTACTGGTTAGCTCCAATATTCACCGGTTGCTTGCTGCTTCCTATACAGCACCGGTAGTGTCCATGTGTTGTGCAGTACACGGGTACTGGTTTGCTCCAATATTCACCGGTTGCTTGCAGCCTACAATACAGCACCGGTAGTGTCTCTGTGTTGTCCAGTACGCGGGTACTGGTTTGCTCCAATATCCACCGGTTGCTTGCTGCTTCCTATACAGCACCGGTAGTGTCCATGTGTTGTGCAGTACACGGGTACTGGTTTGCGCCAATATTCACCGGTTGCTTGCAGCCTACAATACAGCACCGGTAGTGTCTCTGTGTTGTCCAGTACGCGGGTACTGGTTTGCTCCAATATTCACCGGTTGCTTGCTGACACCTATGCAGTACCGGTTAGGCCTCCGTGTTGTCCAGAACGTGCGACTGGTTTGCTCCACCACTATCACCGGTCGCTGAGGCCACTTCCGCTACAGCACCAGTATTTACCTACTCCGTGTCCTTGTTAGGCTGCCTTACCCGGTATTTTGATAAGGACGGTAGAGCCAACCATTCCTGCTATGACAATATCTAGGCTGCCTTGCCCGGTATATTGGCAAGGCCGGTAGAGCCTACTCTCTCGTTGTGCCAGTCTCCAGGCTGCCTTGCCTGGTATTTTGGCAAGGCCGGTAGAGCCTTCTCCATTTCGTTTTGCCAGCCTCCAGGCTGCCTTGCCCGGTATATTGGTAAGGCTAGTAGAGCCTATTTCCATGTTGTGCCAGTATTAGATCTGCCTTACCCAGTAATTGGCAAGGACGGTAGAGCCTATCCATATTCACTGTACCATTGTTCACCAATACGTTGTACAAATTTTGTGTTGATATATATGTGTATGTCGGACCCGAGAGGGTTCTCATTAACTTTTAATAAAGTTGTGTTTTTATCTTAAGTCTGTGTCTGAGAGTCAAAACAAACCATGACATGAGTACACTGAGTTCAGCATCTTGTTTAGAACAACACCTAATCATCCACCAAAATAAGGTAGTTTTAAGAACGGTTCCCAAATTTCAGACTAAAGCAGTTTCAGCATTGCATATTAATCAAGAGACAGTTCTCCCTTTGTTGTGTCCCAATCCTATCAATCATACAGAAGACAGCCTGCATTCATTGGATGTAGTTTGATGTCTCAAACATTACGTCAATACTACTGAATCATTCAGATAAGTGGACAAATTGTCAGAAGGTCCTAGAAAAGGCAGATGGGCTTAAAAGCTACAATCACTTCATGGCTGAAATGGACAAATAGACAAGCTTATATTCTCAAGGCTAGTCTAGTTCCATTCGGAATTACAGCACATTCCACAAGTTCTATGAATACCTCATGGTCCTTGAAGAACCAAGCATCTGCGGACCAAATCTACAAAGCAGCAACTTGGTCATCAGCTCATACATTTACTAAGTTCTACAAAGTTAATCTTTTCACCCATGCAGATTTTGGATGCAGTGTTTTGAAGGCAGCTGTTGTCTAAATTTGTCTCCATCCCTCCCTAATTTTGGTACTGCTTCAGAATGTCTCCAAGGTCCATGCATCCCTCAATTATGCAAGAGAAAAGGAGATTTTTATCACACCTGGAAAAAAATAGACTGTGTTAGCTCTCTGTCCTCTATGCCTTTCATTGCTTTGCTAGATGTCAGCTCACATTTGGCATGTGATGACATAGGTATAGAGCACAGGAGTGGGAAGTGTTTGAGTTCAAAGGTGCACTGCTTCATGGTGGGAGGAACCCTATACCAGTACCTGCATCCCTCAATGGAGTAAAAGAAACGGATATATCCATAAAAGTAAAAGCCCACTTTTTTTTTTTTTTACATATACCAACTCTAATCACTTAAGGACAAATGACGTGACAGGACCTTCACATAATTTAGTCCTTTAAGGACCAAAGACGGTCCTGAAATGTCATGGGTTAATGACTGCAGAGTGCCTCAGGGCACACTGCAGTCATTACAAGGAGGTTGTAACTGAGTGCTTCAGAACCGGAGTAGTCAGTTTAAGCCTTTACCTGGTGGCTCCACATGTGATCACTGCTACATTGATCACATTTGCTGGTGGAGCCACATAACAAATCTAATGAAACGTACATATTGCCTATGTCACTGTTCTCTGTCTCTCTGTCTTCCTCTCTGTGATAATGAGGAAGACAGAATAGGAGAACTGAACTGTCAATTCTGAAGATAGCACATTTATTGAATGTGGAGTTGCTGGGGGGCAGGACAGGTGGGGAGAGGTGGTTTGGCTATTTCCTAACCTATTGACACCACTTTTGTAGTTAAGTAAAGTATATAGAGCAATATAAAAATATTTTATTTACACAGACTAATTCATAAGTGTATATACGCAAGTTAGAGCAAACATTTATTCCTTAACGACGAAGAACATACATGTACATCATAGGTGAATGTCCCTAAAGGACCCATGACATACATGTACGTCATGGATTTCAGGGCTCCCCACATGGCTGCACGCCGTTCGGGGAGCCCTGAATCTGATTCCGAAAAAAATGCTCCGTGGCCCTTCAGTGCTGCCCGTGTGCATGCGTGCCAGGCCTTAAGGGGTTAAAATGTGTTTTATTGTTGTGGAGCAATATGAAATACTTATAAACACATTACACGGTCTGAGCTCCTAGAAGAGGGATACCAGTGTGGGACTAACTAGGGACATTTTGGGAGTTATGAACAGCTGTTTATACCTTTTATACAGTCCCTGGTAAAAATGCACTAACTGAGCACAAAATGTACAAATAAATGTGTTTTTATTCACATTTTTTCCAATTTTTACACAGAAGGCCTTCTAATTCCTTACTTTGTAGGTCCTATTACTGCAGCTGAGTGGGTGGAGCTAAGAATCAAAACTGGAGGGATCTAACTGCCAAAGAAACTGTCAGTTAGATCTTGGCTGCAAACTAAACAAGAGGCAGATGATGAGGTTCCCCTCAAGGGGCCCTTATGTACTGCCTGGAAAGAGGGCCATTAGTTGCTTTTCTCCAGGATTAGAGAAGGGGTGTGTGATCTCCATTATAGGACATCATTGATCAAGATGAGGAAAGAAAATACTTCAAATTTCATTCCCTTCACCATACTTTATTTTAGACTTTTAACTTTCCAAACTTTGTGTTTGTTATTACATTGAGAATTGCATTAACAGAGAGAAAACAATATTCATGCAGTTATCTATTCTCCAATTTAGTCAGATCAAGACTTAATAATAATTAATAATATCTAAATTTTTTACCAGGAAGGATACACTGAGACTGTTTCCTGTTTTCAGTTATGTACTGGGGTATACATGTTATTATTTGCCAATTTAACAGTGCTCTATTGATTTACCTCAGAAGGATGAAAGACTGATGGGTTGCTATGGGGACAGGAATGTGCAACCCTGAGGTTTTAGCAAATCACCGACTACCTATTTACAACAAGTTCCCTGGCTGTGGGTTAAAAGGCAAAGATTTAAAGGAACACTAACACATAAAAATATACTAGGGTTATACACACTTAGATAGCATGTACCTTATGCTAGCCTCTCTAAAAATAATCTGTTTGTTTTCTGAGTCCTAAAATTTAGTCTTTTATGCTGTAACATAACTACCTTTTCCAGAGCTCCGGGTACCACAACAATCTTGATAGCTGTCTCTGACGTTATTGTCCATGATTGTCTGTAAATGAGCTGAGAAGATAATATAGTTTATTACAGGAGAGGTTGGGCACTGATTAGCACTTTTCTCAATAAATGAACTGACTTCTGGCTCCTTCGACAACACAATAAAATGAAATATTGTACATGCTTTGTGAATAGGACAGTTTAAGCATGCATGACAAAGCAAGTTTAGGTTATATTTTTGGATAATTCATTTTTAGAAATGACAGTTTTAGGTACATAATAATTATTAGGTACATATAATTAAAGTTATATCAACCAGTTTGATATTAGGTGTTAGTGTTCCTCTATATCTCTATCCATTTTTCCTGATAATGCATTTGTTAACCCCTTGATGATCTGACTGAACAACCCATGATGTACTATGACCGTCATGGAATTCCGGACTCCACCCGCGGCTGCACGCCGTTCTGGGAGTCCGGAACCGGAAAAGACAAAAAAAAAATGCTCAGTGGTCCATAACTGATCGAGCCGCGCCGATCGACAGGTCATTAACGGGTTAAAGTAAGAAAGAAAGAAAGAGAGAAATAATTTCGTTGAAATGTCCTGGTGCCTATTTCTTCTTTTCCTTTGCACCATTCACACATTTGTATGTGGGGCCATTTCCAATCCAGCCAAGTAAAAAAAAAAATGATAAAGAAAGGAAAGAAGGGCCCCACCCTACTGGGACAGCATCCATGTAAATACAACTACCTCCACACAGTGAGCTAGGCTGAGGAACAAAAAGGGTTAATATGTGTGTGGTAGGAGAGTTACTCAGGCAACTGTAAACGATATGCAAAAATAAACAAATAAGTGACATTCTCATCTAAATAAGTTCTACTAGTAAATAATTAACACTGTCAGCATTGATAGTACTCCAGGGGGAGATGCTCTAAGATAACTATAGATTTCATGCAAAAATCCACAAATAATTAAAATATATATATATATAAAATCTAAGTGATTCTGGTTCTCTGTCAAGGGGTGTGGAAGGAAAACACTGATTTGTTTGAGGAGGAAAAACCACTGCTGCCATTCTGTTTAAACAAAATTAAAAACTTTGCCCCTGGTTTATGAGGAGGAACGGGGGAAACACCCTGCCTCCTCAACCAAGAGTTAATAAAAAAAAAATCAGACCTAGTGGTGGGGCATCAGTACACCTCCTGATGCACCCCCCAGCCACTGATCTCCCAGCTGATTCAAAAAACATGATGCAGGGGAGCAAAAAGGCTCCCCTGTCACCATCCTACCCCAAGTACAGGGAAGGAGTAGGCAGGTTTGGGAAACCCTTTCATGTCAATGTGGGGGACTTTCTCTCTGATGTGAGAAGGTTTGCGGATCCCATCCACTCCTACTTGGTATTCCGTCACCTCTGTTGTTCTCCCAGGTGAATCAGCTGGGAGATCAGTAGCTGGACGGCATCCAGAGGGTTACTGATGCCCTACCATGAGGTCCTTCTTTTCAGTCACAGTCAGTCCTGTTCTTCCGGACTGTAGGATTATCTGTTCATAAACAATGTGGCTACATTGCTGACTGTGGCTCACACTGGAATCTCTCCCTTCACCATGTCACTTTTCACACAGGCAACGCCATGCATCTTTTCCTAGTATATTATAAAAATAAAAATGTAGAGGATACACATTCACACGTGATACATATGATACTACCAAAAAAATATCTTGTTTTTGTTTAACCTCTTAACGGCTTGCAGACTCACGGGGACCCCTGAATTCCATGACGTACAGAACTGTAAGTTTTCCCACGACGGTTTTGGGTCCTTAAGTTAAATAGATAGTACAAACTCTGTATTTTAAAATGTATCAGTTAAATCAATCACACTCTTTAACCCTTTAAGGACTATAGGGGAGTGCAACACATTGAGACACAATGAATTAAAATGGTGCACAGCAAAAAACAGGTGTATAAAACCAGAATGCTGCAATTCTGAGGCAAACCAGGGGAACAAATAAAATTATATACATTTCCATTATTTAATCGGGACTTTTTTAACTAAAACTTTTTATTATTATTATTATTATTATTTTCTCAATCAAAAAGAAGAAAATAAATTAATGGACAATGCTACAGTTATTGCTCATGTGATAAGAATAAATAACAGCAATGTATATGACATACTTGTACACTAGAAAGTCCAGATTTAAATAATGACAAATAAATAAGAGAGAATTCAAAGCATCTCTAAGAGTAATGCCACAAGTATCAGGGATTACCCCACTATGGGTAAATATATATTCACTAGATATAAAGGATATATCCTGCCTCTAGAGTAAAAGTGTGCACTGGCTATGCCTCAGGCCAGCAGTCACCTCCAATGTGCTGTCTTCACAGAAACGACTCCGTACTTATAGGTATCATATAGTTAATTAGTTAAAAGATAAAGATAAAACAAACGTGTTGCACAGCCTAATGTATTTTGTGGTACTTAGACTACTTCATCACAGGCTAAAACTGTTATGTAAACATAATCTTTAAATATGGTGCACACTGACACAAAGCGGTCTTTAAACAACAGATGGCTGTGGAACATATTCTCCTGCTCCTTCAGCTCTTACAAATGTAAAAAGCCACTTTGGATCATCTCACATTCACATAAAACTATGCTTAACACATTGTTCATGCAACAACTCTGCAAGGCAAAGTATACATTCCACTGGCAAACAACCCCAACAATGTACACACTTTGTATAGCAGCACTGAATGCCTTGTTCTTCTTGTAGTCCACAAGTGAGACATGTGTCAGCTACTCTCTATTATGGAGTACAACTCACATCATCCTCACTCCTGCATTGCTACAGTTCCTATCATCCTCATCCAGCTAATGTATAACTGAGGATGATGTGCATTGTACTTCAGTAACCTCAGTGCCTCACACATGTCCCGCTTCTGGACCATAGAAAGGACAGGCCATTCACAGCTGCTATACACAGTGGCTACTTTCCAGAGGGTTGCTCAAACTGGAATCTCTCCCTTCACCCTGTCACTCCGGCAATGCCAGCCTTCTTTCACTAATATATTATAAAATAAATAATTAGGGGATACACATTTACATATGATACCAATTAAAATGGTACACTTCCCAAAATCCTCTTGCTTACAACTCTATCCAAACTATTAAACTGGTTGAACTTTGTTTAACCCTTTGAGTGCCAGAGGGGTATGCAACGCATTGCTTTGCAATGCGTTGCTTACCCCTCTGGCACTCAAAGGGTTAAAGGAGCAGTACACACTTTTTTTTATGAAAAAATATATATTGTAGGGATTTTCCTATTGAGTAGCGTTTCAATGTAGTCCAGTACGCGGGTACTGGTTTGCTCTATCTCATCGGTTGCTTGCTGCCTCCTATACAGCACCGGTAGTGTCCATGTGTAGTCCAGTACGCGGGTACTGGTTAGCTCCAATATTCACCGGTTGCTAGCTGCCTCCTATACAGCACCGGTAGTGTCCATGTGTAGTCCAGTACATGGGTACTGGTTAGCTCCAATATTCACCGGTTGCTAGCTGCCTCCTATACAGCACCGGTAGTGTCTATGTGTGGTCCAGTACGCGGGTACTGGTTAGCTCCAATATTCACCGGTTGCTTGCTGCTTCCTATACAGTACCGGTAGTGTCTATGTGTGGTCCAGTACGCGGGTACTGGTTTGCTCCAATATTCACCGGTTGCTTGCTGCTTCCTATACAGCACCGGAGTGTCTCCATGTAGTCCAGTATGCGGGTACTGGTTTGCTCCAATATCCACCAGTTGCTTGCTGCTTCCTATACAGCACCGGTAGTGTCCATGTGTTGTGCAGTACACTGGTACTGGTTTGCTCCAATATTCACCGGTTGCTTGCTGCCTACAATACAGCACCGGTAGTGTCTCTGTGTTGTCCAGTACACGGGTACTGGTTTGCTCCAGTATTCACCGGTTGCTTGCTGACACCTATGCAGCACCGATTAGGCCTCCGTGTTGTCCAGAATGTACGACTGGTTTGCTCCACCACTATCACCGGTCGCTGAGGCCACTTCCGCTACAGCACAAGTACTTACCTACTCTGTGTCCTTGTTAGGCTGCCTTACCCGGTGTTTTGAGAAGGACGGAAGAGCCAACCATTCCTGCTATGACAATATCTAGGCTGCCTTGCCCGGTATATTGGCAAGGCCGGTAGAGCCTACTCTCTTGTTGTGCCAGTCTCCAGGCTGCCTTGCCCGGTATTTGGCAAGGCCGGTAGAGCCTTCTCCATCTCGTTTTGCCAGCCTCCAGGCTGCCTTGCCCGGTATATTGGTAAAGCCGGTAGAGCCTATTTCCATGTTGTGCCAGTCTTAAGGCTGCCTTTCCCGGTAATTGGCAAGGCCGGTAGAGCCTATCCATATTCACTGTACCATTGTTCACCAATACGTTGTACAAATTTTGTGTTGATATATATGTGTATGTCGGACCCGTGAGGGTTCTCATTAACTTTTAATAAAGTTGTGTTTTTATCTTAAGTCTGTGTCTGAGAGTCAAAACAAACCATGACATGAGTACACTGAGTTCAGCATCTTGTTTAGAACCACACCTAGTCATCCACCAAGATAAGGTAGTTTTAAGAACGGTTCCCAAATTTCAGACTAAAGCAGTTTCAGCATTGCATATTAATCAAGAGACAGTTCTCCCTTTGTTGTGTTCCAATCCTATCAATCATACAGAAGACAGCCTGCTTTCATTGGATGTAGTTTGATGTCTCAAACATTACGTCAATACTACTGAATCATTCAGATAAGTGGACAAATTGTCAGAAGGTCCTAGAAAAGGCAGATGGGCTTAAAAGCTACAATCACTTCATGGCTGAAATGGACAAATAGACATGCTTATATTCTCAAGGCTAGTCTAGTTCCATTTGGAATTACAGCACATTCCACAAGTTCTATGAATACCTCATGGTCCTTGAAGAACCAAGCATCTGCGGACCAAATCTACAAAGCAGCAACTTGGTCATCAGCTCATACATTTACTAAGTTCTACAAAGTTAATCTTTTCACCCCATGCAGATTTTGGATGCAGTGTTTTGAAGGCAGCTGTTGTCTAAATTTGTCTCCATCCCTCCCTAATTTTGGTACTGCTTCAGAATGTCTCCAAGGTCCATGCATCCCTCAATTATGCAAGAGAAAAGGAGATTTTTTATCACACCTGGAAAAAAATAGACTGTGTTAGCTCTCTGTCCTCTATGCCTTTCATTGCTTTGCTAGATGTCAGCTCACATTTGGCATGTGATGACATAGGTATAGAGCACAGGAGTGGGAAGTGTTTGAGTTCAAAGGTGCACTGCTTCATGGTGGGAGAAACCCTATACCAGTACCTGCATCCCTCAATGGAGTAAAAGAAACGGATATATCCATAAAAGTAAAAGCCCACTTTTTTTTTTTACATATACCAACTCTAATCAGTTAAGGACAAATAACGTGACAGAACCTTCACATAATTTAGTCCTTTAAGGACCGAAGACGGTCCTGAAATGTCATGGGTTAATAACTGCAGAGTGCCTCAGGGCACACTGCAATCATTACAAGGAGGTTGTAACTGAGTGCTTCAGAACCGGAGTAGTCAGTTTAAGCCTTTACCTGGTGGCTCCACATGTGATCACTGCTACATTGATCACATTTGCTGGTGGAGTCACATAACAAATCTAATGAAACGTACATATTGCCTATGTCACTGTTCTCTGTCTCTCTGTCTTCCTCTCTGTGATCATGAGGAAGACAGAATAAGAGAACTGAGCTGTCAATTCTGAAGATAGCACATTTATTGAATGTGGAGTTGCTGGGGGGCAGGACAGGTGGGGAGAGGTGGTTTGGCTATTTCCTAACCTATTGACACCACTTTTGTAGTTAAGTAAAGTATATAGAGCAGTATAAAAATATTTTATTTACACAGACTAATTCATAAGTGTATATACGCAAGTTAGAGCAAACATTTATCCCTTAACGACGAAGAACGTACATGTACATCATAGGTGAGTGTCCCTAAAGGACCCATGACATACATGTACGTCATGGATTTCAGGGCTCCCCACATGGCTGCACGCCATTCGGGGAGCCCTGAATCTGATTCCGAAAAAAATGCTCCGTGGCCCTTCAGTGCTGCCCGTGTGCATGCGCGCCAGGCCTTAAGGGGTTAAAATGTGTTTTATTGTTGTGGAGCAATATGAAATACTTATAAACACATTACACGGTCTGAGCTCCTAGAAGAGGGATACCAGTGTGGGACTAACTAGGGACATTTTGGGAGTTATGAACAGCTGTTTATACCTTTTATACAGTCCCTGGTAAAAATGCACTAACTGAGCACAAAATGTACAAATAAATGTGTTTTTATTCACATTTTTTCCAATTTTTACACAGAAGGCCTTCTAATTCCTTACTTTGTAGGTCCTATTACTGCAGCTGAGTGGGTGGAGCTAAGAATCAAAACTGGAGGGATCTAACTGCCAAAGAAACTGTCAGTTAGATCTTGGCTGCAAACTAAACAAGAGGCAGATGATGAGGTTCCCCTCAAGGGGCCCTTATGTACTGCCTGGAAAGAGGGCCATTAGTTGCTTTTCTCCAGGATTAGAGAAGGGGTGTGTGATCTCCATTATAGGACATCATTGATCAAGATGAGGAAAGAAAATACTTCAAATTTCATTCCCTTCACCATACTTTATTTTAGACTTTTAACTTTCCAAACTTTGTGTTTGTTATTACATTGAGAATTGCATTAACAGAGAGAAAACAATATTCATGCAGTTATCTATTCTCCAATTTAGTCAGATCAAGACTTAATAATAATTAATAATATCTAAATTTTTTACCAGGAAGGATACACTGAGACTGTTTCCTGTTTTCAGTTATGTACTGGGGTATACATGTTATTATTTGCCAATTTAACAGTGCTCTATTGATTTACCTCAGAAGGATGAAAGACTGATGGGTTGCTATGGGGACAGGAATGTGCAACCCTGAGGTTTTAGCAAATCACCGACTACCTATTTACAACAAGTTCCCTGGCTGTGGGTTAAAAGGCAAAGATTTAAAGGAACACTAACACATAAAAATATACTAGGGTTATACACACTTAGATAGCATGTACCTTATGCTAGCCTCTCTAAAAATAATCTGTTTGTTTTCTGAGTCCTAAAATTTAGTCTTTTATGCTGTAACATAACTACCTTTTCCAGAGCTCCGGGTACCACAACAATCTTGATAGCTGTCTCTGACGTTATTGTCCATGATTGTCTGTAAATGAGCTGAGAAGATAATATAGTTTATTACAGGAGAGGTTGGGCACTGATTAGCACTTTTCTCAATAAATGAACTGACTTCTGGCTCCTTCGACAACACAATAAAATGAAATATTGTACATGCTTTGTGAATAGGACAGTTTAAGCATGCATGACAAAGCAAGTTTAGGTTATATTTTTGGATAATTCATTTTTAGAAATGACAGTTTTAGGTACATAATAATTATTAGGTACATATAATTAAAGTTATATCAACCAGTTTGATATTAGGTGTTAGTGTTCCTCTATATCTCTATCCATTTTTCCTGATAATGCATTTGTTAACCCCTTGATGATCTGACTGAACAACCCATGATGTACTATGACCGTCATGGAATTCCGGACTCCACCCGCGGCTGCACGCCGTTCTGGGAGTCCGGAACCGGAAAAGACAAAAAAAAAATGCTCAGTGGTCCATAACTGATCGAGCCGCGCCGAACGGCAGGTCATTAACGGGTTAAAGTAAGAAAGAAAGAAAGAGAGAAATAATTTCGTTGAAATGTCCTGGTGCCTATTTCTTCTTTTCCTTTGCACCATTCACACATTTGTATGTGGGGCCATTTCCAATCCAGCCAAGTAAAAAAAAAAGTGATAAAGAAAGGAAAGAAGGGCCCCACCCTACTGGGACAGCATCCATGTAAATACAACTACCTCCACACAGTGAGCTAGGCTGAGGAACAAAAAGGGTTAATATGTGTGTGGTAGGAGAGTTACTCAGGCAACTGTAAACGATATGCAAAAATAAACAAATAAGTGACATTCTCATCTAAATAAGTTCTACTAGTAAATAATTAACACTGTCAGCATTGATAGTACTCCAGGGGGAGATGCTCTAAGATAACTATAGATTTCATGCAAAAATCCACAAATAATTAAAATATATATATATATAAAATCTAAGTGATTCTGGTTCTCTGTCAAGGGGTGTGGAAGGAAAACACTGATTTGTTTGAGGAGGAAAAACCACTGCTGCCATTCTGTTTAAACAAAATTAAAAACTTTGCCCCTGGTTTATGAGGAGGAACGGGGGAAACACCCTGCCTCCTCAACCAAGAGTTAATAAAAAAAAAATCAGACCTAGTGGTGGGGCATCAGTACACCTCCTGATGCACCCCCCAGCCACTGATCTCCCAGCTGATTCAAAAAACATGATGCAGGGGAGCAAAAAGGCTCCCCTGTCACCATCCTACCCCAAGTACAGGGAAGGAGTAGGCAGGTTTGGGAAACCCTTTCATGTCAATGTGGGGGACTTTCTCTCTGATGTGAGAAGGTTTGCGGATCCCATCCACTCCTACTTGGTATTCCGTCACCTCTGTTGTTCTCCCAGGTGAATCAGCTGGGAGATCAGTAGCTGGACGGCATCCAGAGGGTTACTGATGCCCTACCATGAGGTCCTTCTTTTCAGTCACAGTCAGTCCTGTTCTTCCGGACTGTAGGATTATCTGTTCATAAACAATGTGGCTACATTGCTGACTGTGGCTCACACTGGAATCTCTCCCTTCACCATGTCACTTTTCACACAGGCAACGCCATGCATCTTTTCCTAGTATATTATAAAAATAAAAATGTAGAGGATACACATTCACACGTGATACATATGATACTACCAAAAAAATATCTTGTTTTTGTTTAACCTCTTAACGGCTTGCAGACTCACGGGGACCCCTGAATTCCATGACGTACAGAACTGTAAGTTTTCCCACGACGGTTTTGGGTCCTTAAGTTAAATAGATAGTACAAACTCTGTATTTTAAAATGTATCAGTTAAATCAATCACACTCTTTAACCCTTTAAGGACTATAGGGGAGTGCAACACATTGAGACACAATGAATTAAAATGGTGCACAGCAAAAAACAGGTGTATAAAACCAGAATGCTGCAATTCTGAGGCAAACCAGGGGAACAAATAAAATTATATACATTTCCATTATTTAATCGGGACTTTTTTAACTAAAACTTTTTATTATTATTATTATTATTATTTTCTCAATCAAAAAGAAGAAAATAAATTAATGGACAATGCTACAGTTATTGCTCATGTGATAAGAATAAATAACAGCAATGTATATGACATACTTGTACACTAGAAAGTCCAGATTTAAATAATGACAAATAAATAAGAGAGAATTCAAAGCATCTCTAAGAGTAATGCCACAAGTATCAGGGATTACCCCACTATGGGTAAATATATATTCACTAGATATAAAGGATATATCCTGCCTCTAGAGTAAAAGTGTGCACTGGCTATGCCTCAGGCCAGCAGTCACCTCCAATGTGCTGTCTTCACAGAAACGACTCCGTACTTATAGGTATCATATAGTTAATTAGTTAAAAGATAAAGATAAAACAAACGTGTTGCACAGCCTAATGTATTTTGTAGTACTTAGACTACTTCATCACAGGTTAAAACTGTTATGTAAACATAATCTTTAGATATGGTGCACACTGACACAAAGCGGTCTTTAAACAACAGATGGCTGTGGAACATATTCTCCTGCTCCTTCAGCTCTTACAAATGTAAAAAGCCACTTTGGATCATCTCACATTCACATAAAACTATGCTTAACACATTGTTCATGCAACAACTCTGCAAGGCAAAGTATACATTCCACTGGCAAACAACCCCAACAATGTACACACTTTGTATAGCAGCACTGAATGCCTTGTTCTTCTTGTAGTCCACAAGTGAGACATGTGTCAGCTACTCTCTATTATGGAGTACAACTCACATCATCCTCACTCCTGCATTGCTACAGTTCCTATCATCCTCATCCAGCTAATGTATAACTGAGGATGATGTGCATTGTACTTCAGTAACCTCAGTGCCTCACACATGTCCCGCTTCTGGACCATAGGAAGGACAGGCCATTCACAGCTGCTATACACAGTGGCTACTTTCCAGAGGGTTGCTCAAACTGGAATCTCTCCCTTCACCCTGTCACTCCGGCAATGCCAGCCTTCTTTCACTAGTATATTATAAAATAAATAATTAGGGGATACACATTTACATATGATACCAATTAAAATGGTATACTTCCCAAAATTCTCTTGCTTACAACTCTATCCAAACTATTAAACTGGTTGAACTTTGTTTAACCCTTTGAGTGCCAGAGGGGTATGCAACGCATTGCTTTGCAATGTGTTGCTTACCCCTCTGGCACTCAAAGGGTTAAAGGAGCAGTACACACTTTTTTTTATGAAAAAATATATATTGTAGGGATTTTCCTATTGAGTAGCGTTTCAATGTAGTCCAGTACGCGGGTACTGGTTTGCTCTATCTCATCGGTTGCTTGCTGCCTCCTATACAGCACCGGTAGTGTCCATGTGTAGTCCAGTACGCGGGTACTGGTTAGCTCCAATATTCACCGGTTGCTAGCTGCCTCCTATACAGCACCGGTAGTGTCTATGTGTGGTCCAGTACGCGGGTACTGGTTAGCTCCAATATTCACCGGTTGCTTGCTGCTTCCTATACAGCACCGGTAGTGTCCATGTGTTGTGCAGTACACGGGTACTGGTTTACTCCAATATTCACCGGTTGCTTGCAGCCTACAATACAGCACCGGTAGTGTCTCTGTGTTGTCCAGTACGCGGGTACTGGTTTGCTCCAATATCCACCGGTTGCTTGCTGCTTCCTATACAGCACCGGTAGTGTCCATGTGTTGTGCAGTACACGGGTACTGGTTTGCGCCAATATTCACCGGTTGCTTGCAGCCTACAATACAGCACCGGTAGTGTCTCTGTGTTGTCCAGTACGCGGGTACTGGTTTGCTCCAATATTCACCGGTTGCTTGCTGACACCTATGCAGTACCGGTTAGGCCTCCGTGTTGTCCAGAACGTGCGACTGGTTTGCTCCACCACTATCACCGGTCGCTGAGGCCACTTCCGCTACAGCACCAGTATTTACCTACTCCGTGTCCTTGTTAGGCTGCCTTACCCGGTATTTTGATAAGGACGGTAGAGCCAACCATTCCTGCTATGACAATATCTAGGCTGCCTTGCCCGGTATATTGGCAAGGCCGGTAGAGCCTACTCTCTCGTTGTGCCAGTCTCCAGGCTGCCTTGCCTGGTATTTTGGCAAGGCCGGTAGAGCCTTCTCCATTTCGTTTTGCCAGCCTCCAGGCTGCCTTGCCCGGTATATTGGTAAGGCTAGTAGAGCCTATTTCCATGTTGTGCCAGTATTAGATCTGCCTTACCCAGTAATTGGCAAGGACGGTAGAGCCTATCCATATTCACTGTACCATTGTTCACCAATACGTTGTACAAATTTTGTGTTGATATATATGTGTATGTCGGACCTGCGAGGGTTCTCATTAACTTTTAATAAAGTTGTGTTTTTATCTTAAGTCTGTGTCTGAGAGTCAAAACAAACCATGACATGAGTACACTGAGTTCAGCATCTTGTTTAGAACAACACCTAATCATCCACCAAAATAAGGTAGTTTTAAGAACGGTTCCCAAATTTCAGACTAAAGCAGTTTCAGCATTGCATATTAATCAAGAGACAGTTCTCCCTTTGTTGTGTTCCAATCCTATCAATCATACAGAAGGCAGCCTGCTTTCATTGGATGTAGTTTGATGTCTCAAACATTACGTCAATACTACTGAATCATTCAGATAAGTGGACAAATTGTCACAAGGTCCTAGAAAAGGCAGATGGGCTTAAAAGCTACAATCACTTCATGGCTGAAATGGACAAATAGACAAGCTTATATTCTCAAGGCTAGTCTAGTTCCATTCGGAATTACAGCACATTCCACAAGTTCTATGAATACCTCATGGTCCTTGAAGAACCAAGCATCTGCGGACCAAATCTACAAAGCAGCAACTTGGTCATCAGCTCATACATTTACTAAGTTCTACAAAGTTAATCTTTTCACCCCATGCAGATTTTGGATGCAGTGTTTTGAAGGCAGCTGTTGTCTAAATTTGTCTCCATCCCTCCCTAATTTTGGTACTGCTTCAGAATGTCTCCAAGGTCCATGCATCCCTCAATTATGCAAGAGAAAAGGAGATTTTTATCACACCTGGAAAAAAATAGACTGTGTTAGCTCTCTGTCCTCTATGCCTTTCATTGCTTTGCTAGATGTCCGCTCACATTTGGCATGTGATGACATAGGTATAGAGCACAGGAGTGGGAAGTGTTTGAGTTCAAAGGTGCACTGCTTCATGGTGGGAGGAACCCTATACCAGTACCTGCATCCCTCAATGGAGTAAAAGAAACGGATATATCCATAAAAGTAAAAGCCCACTTTTTTTTTTTCTTTTACATATACCAACTCTAATCACTTAAGGACAAATGACGTGACAGGACCTTCACATAATTTAGTCCTTTAAGGACCAAAGACGGTCCTGAAATGTCATGGGTTAATAACTGCAGAGTGCCTCAGGGCACACTGCAATCATTACAAGGAGGTTGTAACTGAGTGCTTCAGAACCGGAGTAGTCAGTTTAAGCCTTTACCTGGTGGCTCCACATGTGATCACTGCTACATTGATCACATTTGCTGGTGGAGCCACATAACAAATCTAATGAAACGTACATATTGCCTATGTCACTGTTCTCTGTCTCTCTGTCTTCCTCTCTGTGATCATGAGGAAGACAGAATAGGAGAACTGAACTGTCAATTCTGAAGATAGCACATTTATTGAATGTGGAGTTGCTGGGGGGCAGGACAGGTGGGGAGAGGTGGTTTGGCTATTTCCTAACCTATTGACACCACTTTTGTAGTTAAGTAAAGTATATAGAGCAATATAAAAATATTTTATTTACACAGACTAATTCATAAGTGTATATACGCAAGTTAGAGCAAACCTTTATCCCTTAACGACGAAGAACGTACATGTACATCATAGGTGAATGTCCCTAAAGGACCCATGACATACATGTACGTCATGGATTTCAGGGCTCCCCACATGGCTGCACGCCGTTCGGGGAGCCCTGAATCTGATTCCGAAAAAAATGCTCCGTGGCCCTTCAGTGCTGCCCGTGTGCATGCGCGCCAGGCCTTAAGGGGTTAAAATGTGTTTTATTGTTGTGGAGCAATATGAAATACTTATAAACACATTACACGGTCTGAGCTCCTAGAAGAGGGATACCAGTGTGGGACTAACTAGGGACATTTTGGGAGTTATGAACAGCTGTTTATACCTTTTATACAGTCCCTGGTAAAAATGCACTAACTGAGCACAAAATGTACAAATAAATGTGTTTTTATTCACATTTTTTCCAATTTTTACACAGAAGGCCTTCTAATTCCTTACTTTGTAGGTCCTATTACTGCAGCTGAGTGGGTGGAGCTAAGAATCAAAACTGGAGGGATCTAACTGCCAAAGAAACTGTCAGTTAGATCTTGGCTGCAAACTAAACAAGAGGCAGATGATGAGGTTCCCCTCAAGGGGCCCTTATGTACTGCCTGGAAAGAGGGCCATTAGTTGCTTTTCTCCAGGATTAGAGAAGGGGTGTGTGATCTCCATGATAGGACATCATTGATCAAGATGAGGAAAGAAAATACTTCAAATTTCATTCCCTTCACCATACTTTATTTTAGACTTTTAACTTTCCAAACGTTGTGTTTGTTATTACATTGAGAATTGCATTAACAGAGAGAAAACAATATTCATGCAGTTATCTATTCTCCAATTTAGTCAGATCAAGACTTAATAATAATTAATAATATCTACATTTTTTACCAGGAAGGATACACTGAGACTGTTTCCTGTTTTCAGTTATGTACTGGGGTATACATGTTATTATTTGCCAATTTAACAGTGCTCTATTGATTTACCTCAGAAGGATGAAAGACTGATGGGTTGCTATGGGGACAGGAATGTGCAACCCTGAGGTTTTAGCAAATCACCGACTACCTATTTACAACAAGTTCCCTGGCTGTGGGTTAAAAGGCAAAGATTTAAAGGAACACTAACACATAAAAATATACTAGGGTTATACACACTTAGATAGCATGTACCTTATGCTAGCCTCTCTTTTATGCTGTAACATAACTACCTTTTCCAGAGCTCCGGGTACCACAACAATCTTGATAGCTGTCTCTGACGTTATTGTCCATGATTGTCTGTAAATGAGCTGAGAAGATAATATAGTTTATTACAGGAGAGGTTGGGCACTGATTAGCACTTTTCTCAATAAATGAACTGACTTCTGGCTCCTTCGACAACACAATAAAATGAAATATTGTACATGCTTTGTGAATAGGACAGTTTAAGCATGCATGACAAAGCAAGTTTAGGTTATATTTTTGGATAATTCATTTTTAGAAATGACAGTTTTAGGTACATAATAATTATTAGGTACATATAATTAAAGTTATATCAACCAGTTTGATATTAGGTGTTAGTGTTCCTCTATATCTCTATCCATTTTTCCTGATAATGCATTTGTTAACCCCTTGATGATCTGACTGAACAACCCATGATGTACTATGAACGTCATGGAATTCCGGACTCCACCCGCGGCTGCACGCCGTTCTGGGAGTCCGGAACCGGAAAAGACAAAAAAAAATGCTCAGTGGTCCATAACTGATCGAGCCGCGCCGATCGGCAGGTCGTTAACGGGTTAAAGTAAGAAAGAAAGAAAGAGAGAAATAATTTCGTTGAAATGTCCTGGTGCCTATTTCTTCTTTTCCTTTGCACCATTCACACATTTGTATGTGGGGCCATTTCCAATCCAGCCAAGTAAAAAAAAAAAGTGATAAAGAAAGGAAAGAAGGGCCCCACCCTACTGGGACAGCATCCATGTAAATACAACTACCTCCACACAGTGAGCTAGGCTGAGGAACAAAAAGGGTTAATATGTGTGTGGTAGGAGAGTTACTCAGGCAACTGTAAACTATATGCAAAAATAAACAAATAAGTGACATTCTCATCTAAATAAGTTCTACTAGTAAATAATTAACACTGTCCGCATTTATAGTACTCAAGGGGGAGATGCTCTAAGATAACTATAGATTTCATGCAAAAATCCACAAATAATTAAAAAAAAAAAAATATATATATATATATATATATATATATGTATATATATATATATATATATATATATATATATATATATATATATATATAAAATCTAAGTGATTCTGGTTCTCTGTCAAGGGGCATGGAAGGAAAACACTGATTGGTTGAGGAGGAAAAACCACTGCTGCCATTCTGTTTAAACAAATTTAAAAACTTTGCTCCTGGTTTAGGAGGAGGAAGGGGGGAAACACCCTGCCTCCTCAATCAAGAGTTAATAAAAAAAAATCAGACCTCGTGGTGGGGCATCAGGACACCTCCTGATGCACCCCCCAGCCACTGATCTCCCAGCTGATTCAAAAGACATGATGCAGGGGAGCAAAAAGGCTCCCCAGTCACCATCCTACCCCAAGTACAGGGAAGGAGTAGGCTGGTTTGGGAAACCCTTTCATGTCAATGTGGGGGACTTTCTCTCTGATGTGAGAAGGTTTGCGGATCCCATCCACTCCTACTTGGTATTCCGTCACCTCTGTTGTTCTCCCAGGTGAATCAGCTGGGAGATCAGTAGCTGGACGGCATCTAGAGGGGTACTGTTGCCCTACCATGAGGTCCTTCTTTTCAGTCACAGTCAGTCCTGTTCTTCCGGACTGTAGGATTATCTGTTCATAAACAAAGTAGCTACACTGCTGACTGTGGCTCACACTGGAATCTCTCCCTTTACCATGTCACTTTTCACACAGGCAACGCCATGCATCTTTTCCTAGTATATTATAAAAATAAAAATGTAGAGGATACACATTCACACGTGATACATATGATACTACCAAAAAAATATCTTGTCTTTGTTTAACCTCTTAACGGCTTGCAGACTCACGGGGACCCCTGAATTCCATGACGTACAGAACCGCAAGTCTTCCCGTGACAGTTTTGCGTCCTTAAGTTAAATAGATAGTACAAACTCTGTATTTTAAAATGTATCAGTTAAATCAATCACACTCATTAACCCTTTAAGAACTATAGG
The DNA here is from genome assembly GCA_037306005.1 of Rhinophrynus dorsalis. NCBI lineage: Eukaryota > Metazoa > Chordata > Amphibia > Anura > Rhinophrynidae > Rhinophrynus > Rhinophrynus dorsalis. Next base: position 324,842,947 of record CM074724.1, on the reverse strand, counting down.
GGAGTGCAACACTTTGAGACACAATAAATTAAAATGGTGCACAGCAAAAAACAGGTGTATAAAACCAGAATGGTGCAATTCTGAGGCAAACCAGGGGAACAAATAAAATTATATACATTTCCATTATTTAATCGGGACTTTTTTAACTAAAACTTATTATTATTATTATTATTTTCTCAATCAAAAAAGAAGAAAATAAATTAATGGACAGTGCTACAGTTATTGCTCATGTGATAAGAATAAATAACAGCAATGTATATGACATACTTGTACACTAGAAAGTCCAGATTTAAATAATGACAAATAAATAAGAGAGAATTCAAAGCATCTCTAAGAGTAATGCCACAAGTATCAGGGATTACCCCACTATGGGTAAATATATATTCACTAGATATAAAGGATATATCCTGCCTCTAGAGTAAAAGTGTGCACTGGCTATGCCTCAGGCCAGCAGTCACCTCCAATGTGCTGTCTGCACAGAAACGACTCCGTACTTATAGGTATCATATAGTTAATTAGTTATAGGATAAAGATAAAACAAACGTGTTGCATAGCCTAATGTATTTTGTAGTACTTAGACTACTTCATCACAGGTTAAAACTGTTATGTAAACATAATCTTTAAATATGGTGCACACTGACACAAAGCGGTCTTTAAACAACAGATGGCTGTGGAACATATTCTCCTGCTCCTTCAGCTCTTACAAATGTAAAAAGCCACTTTGGATCATCTCACATTCACAAAAAAACTATGCTTAACACATTGCTCATGCAACAACTCTGCAAGGCAAAGTATACATTCCACTGGCAAACAACCCCAACAATGTACACACTTTGTATAGCAGCACTGAATGCCTTGTTCTTCTTGTAGTCCACAAGTGAGACATGTGTCAGCTACTCTCTATTATGGAGTACAACTCACATCATCCTCACTCCTGCATTGCTACAGTTCCTATCATCCTCATCCAGCTAATGTATAACTGAGGATGATGTGCATTGTACTTCAGTAACCTCAGTGCCTCACACATGTCCCGCTTCTGGACCATAGGAAGGACAGGCCATTCACAGCTGCTATACACAGTGGCTACTTTCCAGAGGGTTGCTCAAACTGGAATCTCTCCTTTCACCCTGTCAATCCGGTAATGCCAGCCATCTTTCACTAGTATATTATAAAAATAAAAAATTAGGGGATACACATTTACATATGATACCAATTAAAATGGTATACTTCCCAAAATTCTCTTGCTTACAACTCTATCCAAACTATTAAACTGGTTGAACTTTGTTTAACCCTTTGAGTGCCAGAGGGGTATGCAACGCATTGCTTTGCAATGTGTTGCGTACCCCTCTGGCACTCAAAGGGTTAAAGGAGCAGTAAACTTTTTTTAATGAAAAAATATATATTGTAGGGATTTTCCTATTGAGTAAAATAAGGGTTATTACAGTTTAAATCCATGTTTATTTATATTAGCAGTGCCCTCTAGTGGTCAAATTCGAATTCGTTTTTCTGTTAGATTCTAATGGAGAGGAAAGTCAGAGACACACATTTCTCCAAAGAATGTGATATCGTAAAGCACGGTAAATTCACTTTGAACTGCTATAAATTTTGAATAAGACATCTGACAGCAGTGTAAGTGACCTTATTTTATTCCGCAGGAAAAGCTCTATAAAATATGTGTTTTCATAAAAAAAAGTTTACTGCTCCTTTCAACAGATGGTAATGTTTACAAATTCTGAGTGAAATCAGTCACACTCTTTAACCCTTTAAGGACTATAGAGGCATGCACATTCTGAGACACAATGCATTAAATGGTGAACAGAAAATACAGGTGTATAAAGGCAGAATAGTGCAATTCTGAGACAAACTAACTGCATCCGCGGGGACAAATACAATTATACAAACTCCCATTGATTTAATTGGGACTTTTTTAGCTAAAACTTTTTACTATTATTTCCTCGTTCAAAAAAAGAAGAAAATAGAAGGATAAAAGTGACGGGCAATCCTTCACAGTCATTGCTCGTGATAAGAATAACAGCAATGTTTATGACATAGTTGTATACCATGTATAACAATTGTCTTGAAAAGTACAGATTGAAAGAATAAAAAAATAAGAGAGAGAACAAAACATCTCTAAGAGTAATGCCACCAATATCAGGATTACCCCACTATGGGACAATATATGCTCAATAGATATAGAGGTTTCTTGAACTAAAAGTGTACACTGGCTATGCCTCCAGCTAGCAGTCACCTCCAATGTGTGGTCTTCACAGAAACGCCTCCATACTTGTAGGTATTATATAGTAAATTTATTAAAAGATAAAGATGAAAAAAAACTTGTATTGCACAGCCTAATGTATTTCATAGTATTTATACTACTTAATCAGGGGATAAAACCATTATATAATCTTTAAATGTAGTGCTGTCATTAACCTACCTCAAATCATGGACCCAAATTCACTCACACCCTCATAAAATCTCCATTATTTTGGTTCACTCTTCCCTCCATAAACCAGCCTTAAAATTACTGGCTCACACCTTATTATGTGTATGTGAGTAGGACCATTTTTGGTTCTTATGTTTCCTCTGGAGCTCATCAGTCACTTCCTTATTCAGTGGACCATTAAAATGTCACTGCAGATGTGTACAAAATGTAGAAATAAACATACATAGTAATTCAGGACGTGACATCATTATTGTTTGTGTACCAAAGACCAGGAATATATGTTTCCATAATCATGGCGAAACACACATTAGGGCTGAGATACACATACTGATGTGGATCTTTATGTTTTGTCTGTTTGGTGAAAAAATCTAATTTTTTGGGGGGGCATTAACCAATGATTTTTCTGATCTTAACCAGCATAGCAACTGAGGTTAATACTGTTTCCTCTGTGACCCCTTTTTTTCTTAAGGACTACATGCGATTTAGATAGGATTTTGTATTATAATGAGTAGAGTTCTATATAATTGTGATGAGTGGTGCAAGGCTCATTAAACTGAAGATTCACCCACACTTACAAAATTTTACATCTTAGATAATACTGATCACTTATATTGTACTCCAACTCATTGCTTTCAAGTGTTGCCTATGACGCCTTGATAGGTAGTACTTTATATATATATATATATATATATATATATATATATATATACAGGACTCAAAATTTCCACTCGCCTCCTCGCATTTGGCGAGTAGAAATTGAGTGGGGGCGAGTGGAAATTGAAGCCCTGCTGTCCTGCCCACCTTAGTGCCTGTCTTCCATGCCTGGCCTCAGTCCAATGACACCGGAGGCATCAGACCACCAGGAGGAGAAAATAGCACCATAAAAAAAATGAACTCAAAGGGTTAAGGTACACACTGTGCTTCTCTGCAATATAACGAAAAGTAAAGGCATTCTTCAGAATGGCTTCTTACGATGTTTGTGTGATATTGTGTAAATATCATAAGAATCCAGACTGAATAATGCCTTTACTTTACATTATATTGCAGAGCAGCACAGCGTATACATTAACCCTTTGAGTGCCGACAGGTCTGTGCCCTGCCTCCAGAAAATTAGGCAGCCGCCTACGGTGCACCGGCCCAGGGGGAACAATGTCCAGGCTCCAGGTAACTGGTAGGAGGGGAGCACACAAGAAAGCGCTTCCCCTCCTGCCAATCACTTCTTTTAGCATGGCCATGCAGACCGCGGGTTGAGGATCTTCTGCATCCTCTACATAGTCTGAATGAAAGCGCTCACTAGGAGCGATGAACAGCTTCCTGTCAGACTGGGTATAGGATACATAAGATCTTCTACCGCGGTTCGCTTGGCCACGCTACAAGGAGGGAGGGGAGCAGAAGCGCAAGGGGGAAAGAGACACATGAAAGAGCCTGGGGAAGGGGACAATGACAATCACAGAGGAACTGGGGAAGGGGACACAGACACTCAAAGGGGCTCGTGAAGTGGACAGAGTCACAGACAGAGGGGCTGGGGAAGGGGACGCAGACACTCAGAGAGGCTGGGGAAGGGAACAGTGACACAGGGGATGGGGAAGGAGACAATGATGCACACAGAGGGGCTGGAGAAGGGGACAATGACACATACAGAGGGGAAGGGGACAATGACACACACAGAGGGGCTAGGGAAGGGGACACAGACACTCAGAGGTGCTGGGGAAGGGGACAGTGACACAGAGGGGATGGGGAAGGGGACACAGACACTCAGAGGTGCTGGGGAAGGGGACAGTGACACAGAGGGGATGGGGAAGGGGACACAGACACTCAGAGGTGCTGGGGAAGGGAACAGTGACACAGAGGGGATGGGGAAGGAGACAATGATGCACACAGAGGGGCTGGAGAGACAAGTTGCGCTCTAGTAAGTGCATTTAAACAGCTACTCTCAGATATTCTACTCTCTTTTTTTGTTTGTAATGTGTGGAGGACTACGGTGTGACCAGTGTGGGAAGGAGGATAATGTGGGGAGGAGGACAATGTGGGGGTGGGCAGTGTGGAGGTGGACAATGTGGACAGTGTGGAGGGGGGCAGGGTGGACAGTGTGGAGGGGGCAGGGTGGACAGTGTGGGCTGTGTGGAGGGAGCAGGGTGAACAGTGTTGGCTGTGTGAACAGGGTGTGGGCAGTGTGTGGTGAGGATGGGCAGTGTGTGGACAGAGGATGAGGGTGGACACAGTGTGGGCAGTGTGTGAGAGTGGACAGAGGGTGGGCAGTGTGTGAGAGTGGACAGAGGGTGGGCAGGGTGTGGACAGGGGGACACAGTGTGGGCAGTGTGTGAAGGTGCATAGGGTGGGGGCAGCAGTGTCATTTCATCAAAGAGGACTTGAGATGGGTGCGGTTAAAGGCAGAGATATGGGTGGGGTTAAAGGCACGGATATGGGTGGGGCTAGATGTGGAAACTGGTGGCGAGTAACTTTTCAAGTCTGGCTAGTAGCTCAGGACTTGAAATTTTGAGCCTTGTTTATATATATATATATATATATATATACAAATTCGCCCTGATTTGATTCAGTCAATTTATGCTGAACCAATATCAGAGAGCAGTCATTAATTAGCATTGGAGCACACCACATGCGCAATGGTAGCTTGAATACACTGATCGCAGATAATATTGTCAGCACGCTGAGAGAACATTTGTATTTTTAAATTCGTCTGGTTTTAACACATTGTAAATAAAAGTTATTTTGTAACCATTTGTGTGCATATTAGCACATATATGTATCTTTACACACATTGGGGCAGGTGGTCTGAGTTAGTATCGTAATAGGTTGTGTTTGGTTCTATATAGGGACTGTTTATTTTTCTTTTTTTCTGTTTAAATATAAATATACTTCAAACTCATCTGAAAAATAAAATATAATAAAACATAATGATAATAAAAATAAATAACAATGACCTTGTATCATACTAAGCATTGTGTGTCTAAATCCTCATTAACTCCTACTGGACTTCTAGTACCCATCATATAGATCCAATAAGATTCACAAGTCCATCATTTTATCATTTTGTTTGGACACATGATATCGATTAACTGAATTCCCATAACCCTAAAACCCTTAAAGGGACAGTGATACTTACAAATTACTAATCCCCATATTGTAGGCATGCTAAAAAGAAATGTATTGCCCCCAGTGTCATCTCTCAAACCCTTATGGTTTGAGAGATAATTGCTTGCAAAGTTCCCCCCTTCCTCCCCTTCCCTGAAGTCAACTGACTGCAGAGATATCGGTCTTATGTGCATCAGGCAGCTCTGCAGCAGAGCTGAGATCGCGTTAATAAAAAATTATTATTTCTTTGAAACGGTCCTCTACGTGTGCTTGCAGACCAACGCTGACTACAACGCTGACTACACCACTGACTTCAGGGAAAGGGGAGGGAGGTGGGAAATTTGCAAGCTATTATCTCTCAAACCATAAGGGTTTGAGAGATGACAATGGGGGCAATATATTTCTTTTTAGCATGCCTACAATATGGGGATTAGTAATTTGTAAGTGTTACTATCCCTTTAAGAGCACCCAGAGGACGTTCCAGAAAGAGTTGGGGAAATCCATGGTCTATATTTTTTAGAGATAATGGATGTATCCATATATGTTAGGAGGGATGAGGTTGTAATATATAAATGAAAAATCAGCGGATGAGTTTGTGTGTATTATGTTTGTTGTTATTACTAGAGACGTCTGTATGTACTAGAAATATTGAAAAGTTGTACAAGTTTAAAGACTCAGTAGAAAAGTCAATTACCTGCAGTATTAGGGATTATAAATATACTTGTGATAAATAGAAAATTACATTCACCTCCTTTCTTGAGTCCCCATCCTGCAAATAAAATTACATTCACCTCCTTTCTTGAGTCCCCATCCTGCAATGTAGCAATCTCTCATTCTATGGATAAGTGAGGCTTCTGCAGAATGACAAGCTGTTTGCATGCAGTTATATACAATTTGCTTATCTAAGTAGAGCAGAGCAATGCCATTTATCTGTATTTTCTGGTACCAATGTTCATTCTCAAACTTACTGGCTATGCTATGCAGTCCTACAGCTGATAGCTCCATAGCGCCTCCAATCACAACTCTCCAGGATTGCACAATAAAAAGACATTTGGAATGTATGTAAATATGAGAAATAGGCCCTTTAGAATACAGACTAAAAGTTCATTGTGCTTAGGTGTAGAGAGATACTATGAAGTTCCCATTGTTTTAAAATAATTACTAAAAACTGAGCTTTAACCCCATGATTGCAAAAGATTTTGTCATTGTATTAAAGTCGTAAATATTCCCTTTAACAATAAATTGACCTAGATTCACTAAAGTTCGAAGAGGACTAATGTTGATGTCCTGTCGCAGCAGTGTTGACGGAATATTGATAGTATTCACTAAAGTGTCTACAACATCACATCACCATCACTCCAACAAAAATATGCCCGCATCGACATCCATGCAACAGGTTTACAAATTTTCATTCATCACATCGACAATGGCCTATTTCCATATGGAAATGAAGACTAATGAGAGTTTTGTATGCTAGGGGATGTGTTGATATGTTAATTTGGCAATACTACACATTCACTAAATTCCGATAGTAGCCTTTGCTGTCGGAGTCCACAGTCTCAACTTCACCTACCTGAGGTTGGTGAAGTTAGGATAACCCTGTACTTTCCTATGCAGTAACAGCCCTCAATCAATCACAAGCAGGAAGGGCTGTGAACTGTTGTCGGTGTGGAAGGGGTTTCCTCCCTTCACACATCACCAACACTACGACAATTCTGAAGTTGAAGAGCATTCTCTCAGCTTTCCTACTTGGACAGTAGTGGAGTGAACAGAATGCTTTCAGCACCATGGGCGGCATCACTCCTTTTACCTTTGAGTGCCATAAGGATATGTATTGATCACCCCTGTGGCGCTCAAAGGGAAAAAAAATTACATCAAGCACAACACAATTATCCTCTTAGCTATGTATCATATTTTATACGTGTTGTGCATTTCTAGGGGACAAGACTGGGGGTCAGGCAGAATCTATGGGGATTTGTGGCTGCCACTTGCCCCCCAGCCTTGTTCCAGTGACAAGTGGTAGCCATAGAACCCCCATATACAGTGCTTGGCCCCCACACTTGTTCCTTTGACCACTGGTAGCACCAGATCCCCATGTACACTGTCTGGCCCTCTCCAGCCTTTTCCCCTTACCCACTGCTAGCCACAAATCCCCATGGGCACTGTCTAGGCAAGGGAAGAAGGCTGGAGGGTGTCAGGCAGTGTATGTGGGGCTAACACACAGTGATGATGTTCCTCATGCTGCCCAACATGCTATAAATTTGACATACAGTGCCCCCCTCTAACATACTATCCTGCCCTTTTTAATCTGACATGCTGGCCCCCTCCGACATACTACCCCTCCCCTTTTTAAATCAACATGCTGGCCCCTCTGACATACTAGCCCCCCCTTTTTTATTTTGACATGTTGCCCACCACAACATACTGGCCACCCTATTTTTTTATTTGACATACTGCCCCTATTGTTTAATTGCATATGTAGTTCAAAGTTAACCCTTTGAGTACCAGAGAGGTACGCAATGCCTTTATTTGTGTAAATAAAATGCTTATTTATTAAAAATATACATCAGACCTCACGATGCCCCCCTGCACTGATCACCTATCCAGTAGGATAGGTGATGACTGCGGGTGACAAGGTAGGCAATTACTGCATTATTTTTCTCCCAGTAGTGAACCCAGTCATTGGGTTCATTCGTTCATGAAAAGCGCTGTTTATATAAATAATTTTAATTTTGAATTACATAAAAATGTCTTTCAGTAAAAATCAAACTACCCCTTCCACTCCACCCATGAAAACTAAGAGAATCCCCCCTCATTTTTTCCAACATACAATTAATACAGAATATCAAAACATCACCAATTAATCATCCCTGAAGCACAGATTCAAGCAATCATGGATGTTTCAGTTAATAAGTCAATTACCAATACTATTTCATCTTGTATGAAAGAGATCTCAATGTGAATTGTTAAATCTTTACCTGAAGTTCTTGAAACCAGTAATAATAATTAATTTTCTTTCAACATGATTTCAATTGGGTAAAGTCTATAAAACTATTTACTGTTACAGATCTTGTATTTCAGCTGGACATGCATATCTGGTTGGTTTACCTATTGGTCAACATCCTATGGTATGCATAATTATAAAAGCAATTGTAAATTATAAAAGCAAGACTGATTAAACCTCCAAAACCCAAATATTCTAATCTTTGGGATGCTTCTAAGGTCCTTAGTTATCTCAAATAATGGCCTGACAATGATGAATTATCCTTGAAACAACTTTTGGCAAAATTAACTATTTTGTTATGCCTCATATTGTGTCTTAGAGTGGCAGTTGTGCAAGCATTAGAGATTAGAGGCTGATTGTTTGTTCCTGATGGTGTAAAATTCTCCATCTAAAGAAGAATTAAATCCATGACTAAATAATTTTCTTTATCCAAATTTTCATCAACATCCATTACTTTGTGTGGTGCGATGTTTAAAAACCTATGAAATGGTTACATCCTGTATTAGATCAGAGAATTTACACCAGCTGCTCAATTCAATTCTCAAACCTCATATGCCAGTCTCTACTGCGACGTTAGTGCATAGGGTTAGATGGATCATTCAGTTGTCAGGTATTGACATCTCACTCTTTGGAGAACATTCAACCAGGGGCGCTATGACATCCAAATTGTTTATTTCAGGAAGTAACTTAGTAGATATGCTTAAATCAGTGAATTGGTCCAGGGAATATATCTACATTTAAGTCCTTCTATTTAAAACCAAATTCTCATGTTGATTATAATGTTATTGAACAGCTTTAAAGGGATAGTAATGTTTCATAATAAAAGCAGCTCTAATTAATCATCATAGTACTTGGACTTTGGAGAGTGTTATTTCAATACTGTCAGAGTTATAATTCAAGAGTAATTCAATGACAAAATATCCCCCTCCTGCCCCTTTTACTGATGTAACGCTGCTCAGCCAGAGCAGAAGGGAGGTGCCCAGGTAGACTGCAGAGAGGAACAATCTTCAATTAAGATAAGGGAAAAAGCTGAAAAGCTTGTCAAGGGGGGCAGGGCTTTCATTGTTCTGATAGGAAGAATATTGTTTTCTGCTGTTATCTGTCTGGTCTATGGACTGGATTCCACATCTGAGAAGAGATGGCTTACTCTAGGTAAAAGGGGCGGTAGGGGAAACTTTGCTTGCGAATACCTCTCAAACCATAAAGGTTTGAGAGATAAGACTTATATCATTCTTCATGTTTTTGTAATGCCTATAAAATAAAATAAAGATAAAACAAAGTATTACTATCCCTTTAAAGCGGAACTACCACCAAAAGTAAAGTCACCCTGCACTAATTAGACAGGTGTTCAACTAGCTTAATAATAATGATATTACATCTCACAATGTCAAGATTCTATAGAAATCCTTAATCTTCCGAGCCTGTGCAGTCAGTCCTTTCCAGTGCCTTTAGTGACAGTGCAATGCTTCTGAAGGGAGACTGGGACTGACATCGCAGGTGTGAAGATGTCTGTGTGGATACCTGCCTTCCAGTCTCAGAAGATTAAGTATTTCTATAGAATCTCATCATTGTGAGAGGTAAAATAACTATTATTAAGCTAGTCGCCACCTGCCTAATATTGCAGGGCGACTTTACTTCTGGCGGTAGTTCAGCTTTAAACTTGCTTGATATGAGCCAGCTGTCTTTAATCAAATTGGAGGATTTTAATAACCTTGCGAAGGAAAGTCAGAATCTTATTAAAGACTTGGTTAATATTATGCATTTACTCTCTCTACTACTTCATAAATGACGTTAACACTGCTATTGTGATCACATTTGCTGGTTGAGCCATATGACAAATCCAGTGTAAAGTGTACATTGCCTTTGTCACTGTTTTCTGCCTCTCTCTGTCTTCCTCTCTGTGATCATGAGGAAGACAGAAGAAGAGAACAGAGCTGTCAGTCCTGAAGATAGCACATTTAGTGAATGTGGAGTTGCTGGAGGCAGGATAGGTGGGGAGAGGTTGTTTGGCTACTTCCAAACCTATTGACACCACATTGTTTAGCTAAATAAAGCATATCGAGTAAGGTAAAAATATTTTATTTATACAGACTAATTCATAAGCATATATACACAAGTTAGAACAAACATTAATGTGAGTCTTATAAGCCAATGTTTTTCTGTTCCTTATTGCACTATATGTATGTGTGTGTGTATAACGTATATGACTGTGCATTATGGCTTAAAGGGATAGTAATACTTCGTTTTAACTTATTTTATTTTGTAGGCATTAAAAAAGACATGAAGAACGATATAAGTCTTATCTCTCAAACCTTTGTGGTTTGAGAGATATTCACAAGCAAAGTTTCCCCCTCCCGTCCCTTTTACTTAGCGTAAGCCATCTCTTCTCAGATGTGGAATCCAGTCCATAGACCACACAGATAACAGAAGGGGACAATCTTCTTCCTATGAGAACAATGAAAACCCTGCCCCTCTTGACACTTTTTCAGGTTTTTCCCTTATCTTAATTGAAGATTGTCCCTCTCTGCAGTCTACCTGGGCAACTCCCTTTTGTTCTGGCTGAGCAGTGTTACATCAGTAAAAGGGGCGGGAAGGGGATACTTTGTAATTGAATTACTCATGAACTACAACTCTGACACAATTGAAATAACACTCTCCAAAGTCCAAATACTATGAAGATTAATTAGAGCTGCTTTTATTATGAAACATTACTATCCCTTTAAAACTCCAAAGAGGGGTTGAAAAAGTAAATTAAGCTTGATAAGGAATATTCTGTATACTGAAACTAAAACCAGCTGGTAGATAGGCAATGTTATATGATGTTGTGAAATGAGATGTACGTTTATGCATTCAGGAAGTATAAACAAATTTGTGACACTGAAACTACATCTTTTAGAGGTTACAGATGTCTACAAGGTATTGCAAATCAACAAACTGATGACCTTTCTATCACTTATTGTGTTAATGGGATCATGTTCTGAGAATTCTGTTGTCAAAGTATTCCTAAGTCTTTTTGTATCAAGACTTGTCAATTGTTTATATATCATAATTACATTTAACCCCTTAACGACCCTTGACGGTCATAATACGTAGTTAACAATTCATGACGTACTATGACCGTCATGGAATTCCGGGCTCCCCCAACGGCTGCACTCTGTTCGGGGAGTCCGGAACCAGAATTAAAAAAAAAAAAAAAAAAAAAATGCTCTGTGTTCCTTAAGTGACTGCAACATGCAGATCGGCCGGTCGTTAAGGGGTAAAACTTTTGTTTTAGTTTGGGTAGCAAACCATATATTGATATATTGCCCACATGTGCTCAGTTTTCAAAAACTGTTGCTCATGAAGCATGACTGCTTACTGCTTTAAAGCATTACAAGGAACATTTTGTCCATGGACCCAATATTATAATTTTCCATTAACCCCTTAAGCATGAAGTATGTACATTTACGTCATGGGTAGAAGGATCCATGACATACATGTACTTCCTGGAATTCAGGGGTCTCCTCGCAGCTGCACGCCGCTCGGGGATCTCTGAATCGTTTGCAAGAAAAAAAAAGTCAGTGGTCCTTAAGGGGTTAAATTAATTCAGGAAGGAAACAAATGTTCCCTCCCTCAGTTCAGAAGAAATAATATACAGTCTCAGGACCCCATGTAATTAACTATCTCCTTTCTCACGAGTATGAAAGGATGTTGGGATAATGTTACCCACCACAATTTAGTTAAGACTTTTTTTTTTTAATTCATTCTTATTGGACAAACCCTGCTGTTGTTGATATGGATGGCACTCACTGTCTTTTCATACTTTCCAATCAGGCAATAACTGAGCTGGTGAGATGGATGAGTTGGCTCAGTTGGTTAATGTACCAGCTGTAGAATCTGTTCAAACCACAAAGTCACAGGTTCTAGTCCTGGTAAGGTCAGCTCAGCCTTTCACCTTTCTGAGATAGATAAAATGAGTCCAGGACATATTTGAAAATGAGAGACAATCTCAATGTATTCTTCCAGGTAAAATACTTTATCCAAAAAAAATAAATAAATAAATTGCATGTCTGCTAAGGATAGTGGGAGTGATTGGGGTTTCCTAAGTTATGTCAGTGTAATACGATAATAGAAGTTTCTCTTCACTTAAGAACTCCATACAATACCATGAGATGCAAATTAAATAGTTCATGAGATGCACAATACCATGAGATGCAAATTAAACACATGCAATCTGTATAGGTCCTGCTCTAATAAGGGACATAATTCCTCAGTATAAAGCCTTGCTATGATCAGGTTCACATTAAAGCTAGAGCAATCTGAGAGCTTAACATGTGATAAACTTTAAACACAAATGTACATGCTCTTTTAACTACCTCAAGCATTTTATTAAATGCCATTAAGCATTTTATTTTTTTAATGGAATTTTGAGCTGATTCTGTTTTATGCTCACTACCTGGCTCTGTATTTAGTGTTCTGTTAGAAACAGAAACAAGTTCATATTAATTCAGGAAATATATAAAAGTAAAAGTAAAAACTGTTGTGGTAGTTTTCATTGTTGATGTTCCTGCTGCATTTTCATCCACAGCTGCAATTGTCTTAAAGATCCAGTTACTGAAGTGCTGTGTTGAGGAGCACACTCCTGGCCTTCTTTTTATTCCACAGCCCGATCCTCAGCTAGTAATTTCTTTTATAAAGTACAGGAGGCAAATATAGTTTTTGATACCTTTTATTGGCTAACTAAGCCGATTTAAATGCAAGCTTTCAAGACCTTAGGTCTCTTCCTCAGGCAAGTTATACAGATATTTATCTGTATAACATGCCTGAGGAAGAGACCTAAGGTCTTGAAAGCTTGCATTTAAATCGGCTTAGTTAGCCAATAAAAGGTATCAAAAACTATATTTGCCTCCTGTATTTATACGGCTAACACGGTACCAACTCTCAACTTTTATAAAGTAGTCCTTATCTTTCTTCCTTTTGCACATTAAAAGTCCACCACTGTCACCCTAAATGGGAGCAAGAAAAGCAACCATTAGTAGAAAGTAAAGAAAACGTTCAATGCTAATCATAAAATAAGGGACAAATAAATGAAACATAAAATAAAATATAAATGCATTAAATAGCAGAAAGAGTACAAATCTAATAAACTGGTAGATAAGCCAAAAAAAGTATGTCCTCAAATAGCACGTATGTTATAGTCTGCACAATAATGAGTTATTTGGTTGGCTACTTTGACTAGAAAATTAAATGCAGCACCCCAGGAACATCCTGTATTGCTCAGCAAACACAACCACCATACCACAGAAGGGTATACAAGCCTGGGAGCTATCGATGAGCCCATTATCATGACCTGCACATAGATTGTTCTCACGTACAGCCCCATTATACCATTTAGCACTGTTGCACAGTTGGGTAGAAAACAAGTCTACCTTTGCCTCCATCATGATGTCTGCTGTTTCTTTGCCTAAAAGGGAAGAAATTTAGTAAAATCAAGCAAACCAAGGAGCACTGTCTGTGTGTGACATGGCAAAATACTTTATCAACTCTGACATTTCAGTGGATTTACTTGTTTGAAGCAGAAAGAGTACAAATCTAAAAAGCTAAAAACTGGTAGCTAAGCCAAAAAAGAGTATGTCCTCAAAGAGCACGTAAGTTATAGTCTGCACAATAATAAGTTATTTGGTTGGCTACTCTGACTAGAATATTAAATGCAGCACCCCAGGAACAAGCTGAATTGCTGAGAACACACAACCGCCATACCACAGAAGGGTATACAAACTGGGCAGATATCGATGTCCCCATTCTCATGACCTGCACACAGATTGTTCTCGTGTATAGTCCCAATATACCAGCTAGTGCTGTTGCAGAGTAGGGTAGAAATCAAGTCCACCTTTGCCTCCATCATGATGTCTGTTGTTTCCTCGGCTAAAAGGAAATAAAATAAAAGTAATTTAGTAAAATCAAGCAAACCAAGGAGCACTGTCTGTTTGTGTAACAAAGCAAAATACTTTATCAACGCTGACATTTCAATGGATTTACTTGTTTGAAGCAGAAAGAGTTCAAATCTAAAAAGCTAAAAACTGGTAGATAAGCCAAAATAAGTATGTCCTCAAATAGCACGTAAGTTATAGTCTGCACAATAATAAGTTATTTGGTTGGCTACTCTGACTAGAATATTAAATGCAACACCCCAGGAACAAGCTGAATTGCTGAGCACACACAACCACCATAACACAGAAGGGTATACAAACTTGGCAGATATCGATGTCCCCATTCTCATGACTTGCACACAGATTGTTCTCGTGTATAGTCCCAATATACCAGCTAGTGCTGTTGCAGAGTGGAGTAGAAATCAAGTCCACCTTTGCCTCCATCATGGTGTCTGTTGTTTCCTTGGCTAAAAGGGAAGAAAATAAAAATAATTTAGTAAAACCTTCAAGCAAACCAAAGAGCACTGTCTGTGTGTGTAACATGGCAAAATACTTTATCAACTCTGACATTTCAGAGGATTTACTTGTTTGAAGCAGAAAGAGTACACATCTAAAAAGCTAAAAACTGGTAGATAAGCCAAAAAAAGCATGTCCTCAAGTAGCACGTAAGTTATAGTCTGCACAATAATAAGTTATTTGGTTGGCTACGCCGACTAGAATATTAAATGCAGCACCCCAGTAACAAGCTGAACTGCTGAGCACACACAACCGCCATACCACAGAAGGGTATACAAACTTGGCAGATATCGATGTCCCCATTCTCATGACCTGCACACAGATTGTTCTCGTGTATAGTCACAATATACCAGCTAGTGCTGTTGCAGAGTAGGGTAGAAATCAAGTCCACCTTTGCCTCCGTCATGATGTCTGCTGTTTCCTCGGCTAAAAGGGAAGAAAATAATAGTAATTTAGTAAAACCTTCAAGCAAACCAAAGAGCACTGTCTGTGTGTGTAACATGGCAAAATACTTTATCAATTCTGACATTTCAGTGGATTTACTTGTTTGAAGCAGAAAGAGTACACATCTAAAAAGCTAAAAACTGGTAGATAAGCCAAAAAAAGCATGTCCTCAAATAGCACGTAAGTTATAGTCTGCACAATAATAAGTTATTTGGTTGGCTACTCTGACTAGAATATTAAATGCAGCACCCCAGAAAAAGCTGTATTGCTGAGCACATACAACCATCATACCACAGAAGGGTATACAAACCTGGCAGATATCAGCGTCCCCATTATCATGACCTGCACACAGATTGTTCTCATGTACAGCCCCATTATACCATTTAGCACTGTTGCACAGTTGGGTAGAAAACATGTCTACCTTTCCCTCCATCATGATACCTGCTGTTTCTTTATCTAAAAGGGAAGAAAATAAAAGTAATTTAGTAAAATCAAGCAAACCAAGGAGCACTGTCTATGTGTGACTCTCAAAATACTTTATCAACTCTGACATTTCAGTGGATTTAATTGTTTGAAGCAGAAAGAGTACAAATCTAAAAAGCTAAAAACTGGTAGATAAGCCAAAAAAAGTATGTCCTCAAATAGCACGTAAGTGCACAATAATAAGTTATTTGGTTGGCTGCTCTGACTAGAATATTAAATGCAGCACCCCAGGAACAAGCTGAATTGCTAATCACACACAACCGCCATACCACAGAAGGGTATACAAACATGACAGATACCAGCATCCTCATTCTCATGACTTGCATGAGACCCCGTCTCTTCAACCTTTTCCGTTTACAAACATCAACTCAACTACGACAAACCAAGGCCTGTCCTTGACTAACCCGGTCTCTTCGGCCCCGCTCCAAAGTATCAGCTGCTTGACGGGTAGTCTCTACTGCGCATGACTGAAGCATGTGCATGACTGCATTGTTATACACATTTTAGCAAATTATTATATAGGATATTGATGGCCACAGCTGCTGCTTATGCTTATTACATACTTGTGCTATCCTATATTCTGTTGTGATTGCCCTTTTGAACACGGCCGCAGTAAGCACGTCCCAGTGTAGCAGCACAATGTTTTAACCGTGACTTTTTAAAAGTGAACCCACTCACCTGAGCCCAGTGCTCCCAGGACATTGAGATCCTCCCTGGGGCTCGGCCAATACCGGCTCAGCTTCCTCCCAGCAGTCCCCGAACAATCAACCGTGCAGCTTGCTCTGAGTCAGGGTTTTTTTGTTTTTTTTCTTCGCACACTGACACTTTTCTTACGGATTTATTGAGGTTTTATTTCCTTTACTGTGGAATAATTTGTACTATATAAATAAAGAATAATAATATATATGTTCATGGCTAGCTGAAGAATCAGGATATAATGGATGCATCGATAAATATCAGGAGGCATAAGGCATGTAATGGATAAATGAAAAATAACTATGAGCTTCATAGTAGAGAAGTGTGTATGTATTGAAAAGTTGTAGACATTTGAAGATTCAGTAGAAAATTCAATTATCTGCAGTATTTGGGAGTATAAAGATATTAGTGATAAATAGAAAATTAATCTCACCTTCTTCTTTCTTGAGTCCCTATCCAACAATATAGCAATCCGTCATTTGATGGACATGTGAGCCTTCAAGAGGAATACAAGCTGGCTGTACATAGTTATTATATATAATGGGCTGATCTCATCTGAGAAGCGCAATGTCATTTTTCTTTTTTCTTTTTTTTTATTATGAGAATACAAAAAAAATACATAAACATACATTGAATTTACATTATTAGCCATAACCTTTACTTGGTTTATCATACTTTTTCTAACTTTATATTTTTGCCAAGTTTAGAGTTGGATCCGCTATTATTTTAACACCTAAATATGTAATTTCTTTGTCTGACCAGTTAAAATGATACTTAGTCTTTAGAATCTTCAATTCTTCCATCTCTAAGTTCACTGCTATTACTCCACATTTCTCTGTATTAAACTTATAATTAGACATAACACCATATATTTCTTTCATTCAGCTCTCCAGAGCAATTTTTGGGTTACCCGTTGTCACCACTATGTCGTCCACGTAAAGACTTATTTTGGTAGTGGCTTCTCCATACTTACAGCCCTCTGTTTGCATTTGGTCCCTCATCCTTTGCGCCAAGGGCTCCAACGTCAAAACCTACAATAATGGTGACAACGGGCATCCTTGTCGTCTTTACTGGTATCCAAGGAGGTCTCATACACATAACCACTATGTTTGCTGTCGATCTTATATATAAAGCTTCAATCCCTTTCATAATATTACATTCTAACCCAAAATTCCTTAAGTCAGCATTCATGAATCCCCAGCTGACCCTGTCAAACACCGTCTCTGAGTCCAAACACAAGGCCCGCATGGGGGTACGTTTGTCTTAGCCATCTCTAATAAGTATATAAGCCTTCTAATATTACCACTAGCACATCTTCCTGCCACAAACTCTGCTTGATCATTATTTACCAATAAGGGAATGATCTCTTTTATTATCACAGCTATTATTGATGCTTATATCTTAGTATCCACATTCAGCAGGGATATAGGCCTGCAATTGCCTCTTTCTGAGGGGTCTTTACTGTTTTTTAATACTGGAATTATGTTTGCCTGCATCATTTCTTCGTGAAATGCATGTCCTTAGCCTATTGAGTTAAAAACTTCTAATATTTTATTCTCAATGTTGGGTTTCATTATTTTATGATATAGGTTCTTGAAGACATCTGGTCCAGGTGCTACATTAATTTTTAACCTGTCAATTTCGGTTCTAATCTCACTCGCCGTAAATGGAAAATTCATATCTTCTAGTTTTTGGTTTGTTATTTTAGGCAATTTACGTTTTCTAAGGTATTGAATTATTTCTATTTCTGGTTTCACAGCTTTTATGTTATAAAACTCTTTATAAAACCTTCCGAATGCATCTCCAATCTCCTAAGGCTTATGGTATTCCTTTCCTCTTTCCTTAATCTTGTGTATTCTTTGCATTCCTGTTCTTTTTTTAACGTACTCATAAATAATTTATTTGCCTTATTGCTCTTAAAGTACCATGTCTGTTGTAATTTTGTTATATTTGCCTTTACTCTGTTCATATTGATAATATTAATTTGAGATCAGAGATTTCCTTAGGTCAGAGTATCCAAAAGATTTACTTTATATTCTTTAATTAATCTGTATAGGTGCGCATGCAATTGCAGCAATTGGGGTCCGTTCACAATTCTTTCTTCAGCTTCTAATTTTTTCTCTAGGTCCGCTAGACACAGAGCTCAGACAACGTGTGTCCTTACGTCACCACTCCACCCCTGCACAATGTCCTTTTTCATTGTTTTCTTGGGAAAACCTTTATGAGCAAATATTTGCGATATGCGCCGAATCTGGGTATGCTGATTTAAGTCTGAAAACTGATAAGCTCCAGCCACAACTCTCCAGGATTGCGCACTGAAAAGAGATTTGGAGTATATGTGAATAAAAGAAATGGACCCTTTATGATACATACTAAAACAAGTGTAAGTCTACAGTGCTTAGATGTGGAGAGACACTGTGAAGAACACATAGTTTTCGAATAATTACTAAACACAACTTTAACCCCATGGATGCAAAAGATGTCTCCAAAGTATTACAACTGTTAATGTTCCCATTGATAATAAATGTTTTAATTCAACATTTCAGACACTACAACTTATGTGAAGTAGGGGGTGCGTATTATACACAAGAGTATTTAAAAAAAAAATAGTTTTGACAGATAAGATCCGTCCCCCCCCCGGCACAATTAGCTTTTAAAATAAAACTTACTATGTTTCATTTAAGCCCCCCCTGAAGTCTCCATCCAAGAAGGCAATTTCCTGCATGATTTTCACAGGAGTAGCAGTGGCCTTGAGCCACTGCAAATCCTGTGAAAATCACACTGCCATTGAGTCACCCTAAAAGGAGCAGTAACTCCTGCTTACTGCCGCACCTGGGTGTGTTTTGCCAAGCACAAACTCTTCTTTCATATATATATATATATATATATATATATATATATATATATATATATATTATGCAATTCCCTGCATAATTTTCACAGGAGTAGCAGTGGCCTTGAGCCACTGCAACACCTGTGAAAATCACGCTGCCGTTGAATCACCCTATAGGAGCAGTAACTCCTGCTTACTGCCGCACCTGGGTGTGTTTAGCCAGGTACAAACTCTTCTTTCATATATATATATAAATTTTTTTTTTTTTTTTTTTTCCACCCACTGACACTTTTCTTATGGATTTTTTTGTGGTTTTGTTTCCTATGGATCAAATTCATTTAGAAAATGAAGATGATGCATTTATCTTTTAGACCTCATACTGTGGAATAAGTTGTGCTATATAAATAAAGAATAATAATATATATGTTCATGGCTAGCTGAAGAATCAGGATATAATGGATGCATCGATAAATATTAGGAGGCATAAGGCATGTAATTGATAAATGAAAAATAACAATGAGCTTCATAGTAGAGAAGTGTGTATGTATTGAGAAGTTGTAGACATTTGAAGATTCAGTAGAAAATTCAATTATCTGCAGTATTTGGGAGTATAAATATATTAGTGATAAATAGAAAATTAGTCTCACCTTCTTCTTTCTTTAGTCCCTATCCAGCAATATAGCAATCTGTCATTTGATGGACATGTGAGTCTTCAAGAGGAATACAAGCTGGCTGTACATAGTTATTCTATACAATGGGTTGATCTCATCTGAGAAGCGCAATGTCATTTTTCTTTTTTTTTTATCATGAGAATACAAAAAACATACATAAACATACATTGAATTTACATCATTAGCCATAACCTTTACTTGGTTTATCATACTTTTTCTAACTTTTTATTTTTGCCAAGTTTAGAGTTGGATCCGCTATTATTTTAAAACCTAAGTATGTAATTTCTTTGTCTGACCAGTTAAAATGATACTTAGTCTTTAATATCTTCAATTTTTGCATCACTAAGTTCATTGCTATTACTCCACATTTCTCTGTATTAAACTTATAATTAGGCATACCACCATATATTTCTTTCATTAAGCTCTTAAGAGCAATTTTTGGGTTACCCGTTGTCACCACTATGTCGTCCACGTAAAGACTTATTTTGGCAGTAGCTTCTCCATACTTACAGCCCTCTGTTTGCATATGGTCCCTTATCCTTTGCGCCAAGGTCTCCAACGTCAAAACCTACAATCATGGTGACAACGGGCATCCTTGTCTTCTTTACTGGTATCCAAGGAGGTGTCATACCCATAACCACTATGCTTGCTGTCGATCTTATATATAAAGCTTCAATCCCTTTCATAATATTACCTTTCGAACCCAAAATTCCTTCAGACAGCATTCATGAATCCCCAGCTGACCCTGTCAAACACAGTCTCTGAGTCCAAACACAAGGCCAGCATGGGGGTACGTTTTTTCTTAGCCATCTCTAATAAGTATATAAGCCTTCTAATATTACCACTAGCACATCTTCCTGACACAAACTCTGCTTGATCATTATTTACCAATAAGGGAATGATATCTTTTATTCTTGCAGCTATTATTGAGGCGTATATCTTAGTATCCACGTTCAGCAGGGATATAGGCCTGCAATTGCCTCTTTCTGAGGGGTCTTTACTGTCTTTTAATATTGGAATTATGTTTGCCTGCATCATTTTTTTGGGAAATGCATGTCCTTCGCCTATTGAGTTAAAAATTTCTAATATTTTATTCTCAATGTTGGGTTTCATTATCTTATGATATAGGTTCGTGAAGCCATCTGGTCCAAGTGCTACATTAATTTTTAACCTGTCAATTTCAGTTCTAATCTCACTCGCCGTAAATGGCAAATTCATATCTTCTATTTGTTGGTTTGTTATTTTAGGCAATTTAATTTTTTATGGTATTAAATTATGTCTATTTCCGGTTTCACAGCTTTTATGTTATAAAGCTCTTTATAAAACCTTCCGAATGCATCTCCAATCTCCTGAGGCTTATGATATTCCTTTCCTCTTTCTTTAATCTTGTGTATTCTTTGCATTCTTGTTCTTTTCTTAACTTACTCATTAATAATTTATTTGCCTTATTGCTCTTATAGTACCATGTCTGTTGTAATTTTGTTATATTTGCCTTTACTCTGTTCATATTGATAATATTAATTTGAGGTCAGAGATTTCCTTAGGTCAGAGTATCCAAAAGATTTACTTTATATTCTTTAATTAATCTGTATAGGTGCGCATGCAATTGCAGCAATTGGGGTCCTTTCACAATTCTTTCTTTAGCTTCTAATTGTATCTCTAGGTCCGCTAGACACAGAGCTCAGACAATATGTGTCCTTACGTCACGGCTCCACCCCCGCACAAAGCCATTTTTCTTTGGTTTTTTTGAAAAACCTTTATGAGAAAATATATGCGATATGCGCCGAATCTGGCTATGCGGACTTACGTCTGAAAGCTGATAAGCTCCAGCCACAACTCTCCAGGATTGCGCACTGAAAAGAGATTTGGAGTATACGTGAATAAAAGAAATGGACCCTTTATGATACATACTAAAACAAGTGTAAGTCTACAGTGCTTAGATGTGGAGAAACACTGTGAAGAACATAGTTTTAGAATAATTACTAAACACAGCTTTAACCCCATGGATGCAAGAGATGTTTCCAAAGTATTACAACTGTTAATGTTCCCAATGATAATAAATGTTTTAATTCAACATTTCAGACACTACAACTTATGTGAAGTGGGGGATGCTTATTATACACAAGAGTATGTAAAAAAAAAATAGTTTTGACAGATACGATCCTTCCCTCCCCTGGCACAATTAGCTTTTCAAATAAAACTTACTATGTTTCATTTAAGCCCCCCCTGAAGTCTCCATCCAAGAAGGCAATTCCCTGCATGATTTCCACAGGAGTAGCAGTGGCCTTGAGCCACTGCAACTCCTGTAAAAATCACGCTGCCATTGAATCAACCTATAGGAGCAGTAACTCCTGCTTACTGCCGCTCCTGGGTGTGTTTTGCCAGGCACAAATTCTTCTTTCATATATATATATATATATATATATATATATATATATATATATATATATATATATATATATATATATTTTTTTTTTTTTTGTTTTTGTTTTTGTAGCCCACTGACACTTTTGGTATGGATTTTTTTGTGGTTTTGTTTCCTATGGATCAAATTCATTTAGAAAATGAAGATGATGCATTTATCTTTTAGACCTCATACTGTGGAAAAAGTTGTGCTATATAAATAAAGAATAATAATATATATGTTCATGGCTAGCTGAAGAATCAGGATATAATGGATGCATCGATAAATATTAGGAGGCATAAGGCATGTAATGGATAAATGAAAAATAACAATGAGCTTCATAGTAGAGAAGTGTGTATGTATTGAGAAGTTGTAGACATTTGAAGATTCAGTAGAAAATTCAATTTTCTGCAGTATTTGGGAGTATAAATATATTAGTGATAAATAGAAAATTAGTCTCACCTTCTTCTTTCTTTAGTCCCTATCCAGCAATATAGCAATCCGTCATTTGATGGACATGTGAGCCTTCAAGAGGAATACAAGCTGGCTGTACATAGTTATTCTATACAATGGGCTGATCTCATTTGAGAAGCGCAATGTCATTTTTCTTTTTTTTTTTATCATGAGAATACAAAAAACAAACATAAACATACACCGAATTTACATCATTAGCCATAACCTTTACTTGGTTTATCATTAAGCTCTCCAG
Source organism: Rhinophrynus dorsalis (assembly GCA_037306005.1). Lineage (NCBI taxonomy): Eukaryota > Metazoa > Chordata > Amphibia > Anura > Rhinophrynidae > Rhinophrynus > Rhinophrynus dorsalis. The sequence continues at coordinate 324,819,742 of CM074724.1, read as the reverse complement.
AGCAATTTTTGGTTTACCCGTTGTCACCACTATGTCGTCCACGTAAAGGCTTATTTTGGCAGTGGCTTCTCCATACTTACAGCCCTCTGTTTGCATATGGTCCCTTATCCTTTGCGCCAAGGGCTCCAACGTCAAAACCTACAATAATGGTGACAACGGGCATCCTTGTTTTACTGGTATCCAAGGAGGTGTCATACCCATAACCACTATGCTTGCTGTCGATCTTATATATAAAGCTTAAATCCCTTTCATAATATTACATTTCGAACCGAAAATTCCTTCAGACAGCATTCATAAATCCCCAGCTGACCCTGTCAAACACCGTCTCTGAGTCCAAACACAAGGCCAGCATGGGGGTACGTTTTTTCTTAGCCATCTCTAATAGGTATATAAGCCTTCTAATAATACCACTAGCACATCTTCCTGCCACAAACTCTGCTTGATCATTATTTACCAATAAGGGAATGATATCTTTTATTCTCTCATCTATTATTGAGGCGTATATCTTAGTATCCATGTTCAGAAGGGATATAGGCCTGTAATTGCCTCTTTCTGAGGGGTCTTTACTGTCTTTTAATATTGGAATTATGTTTGCCTGCATCATTTCTTCGGGAAATGCATGTCCTTCGCCTATTGAGTTAAAAACTTCTAATATTTTATTCTCAATGTTGGGTTTCATTATCTTATGATATAGGTTCCTGAAGCCATCTGGTCCAGGTGCTACATTAATTTTTAAGCTGTCAATTTCATTTCTAATCTCACTCGTCGTAAATGGCAAATTTATATCTTCTATTTGTTGGTTTGTTATTTTAGGCAATTTAATTTTTTAAGGTATTGAATTATTTCTATTTCCAGTTTCACGGCTTTTATGTTATAAAGCTCTTTATAAAACCATCCGAATGCATCTCCAATCTCCAGAGGCTTATGATATTCCTTTCCTCTTTCTTTAATTTTGTGTATTCTTTACATTCTGGTTCTTTTGTTATCTTACTCATTAATAATTTATTTGCCTTATTGCTCTTATAGAACCATGTCTGTTGTAATTTTGTTATATTTGCCTTTACTCTGTTCATATTGATAATATTAATTTGAGATCAGAGATTTCCTTAGGTCAGAGTATCCAAAAGATTTACTTTATATTCTTTAATTAATGGGTAAACGTGTGCATGCAATTGCAGCAATTGGGGTCCTTTCACAATTCTTTCTTCAGCTTCCAATTTTATCTCTAGGTCCGCTAGACACAGAGCTCAGACAACGTGTGTCCTTACGTCACCGCTCCACCCCCGCACAATGCCATTTTTCTTTGTTTTTTTGGAAAAACCTTTGTGAGGAAATATATGCAATATGCGCCGAATCTGGGTATGCGGACTTACGTCTGAAAGCTGATAAGCTCCAGCCACAACTCTCCAGGATTGAGCACTGAAAAGAGATTTGGAGTATACGTGAATAAAAGAAATAAACCCTTTATGATACATTCTAAAACAAGTGTAAGTCTACACTGCTTAGATGTGGAGAGACACTGTGAAGAACACATAGTTTTAGAATAATTACTAAACACAGCTTTAACCCTATGGATGCAAAAGATGTCTCCAAAGTATTACAACTGTTAATGTTCCCAATGATATTAAATGTTTTAATTCAACATTTCAGACACTACAACTTATCTGAAGTAGGGGGTGCATATTATGCACAAGAGTATTTAAAAAAAAAAACTAGTTTTGAGAGATACGATCCGTCCCTCCCCCGGCACCTTTTAAAATAAAACTTACTATGTTTCATTTAAGCCCCCCCCTGAAGTCTCCATCCAAGAAGGCAATTCCCTGCATGATTTTCACAGGAGTAGCAGTGGCCTTGAGCCACTGCAACTCCTGTGAAAATCACGCTGCCATTGAGTCACCCTAAAAGGAGCAGTAATTCCTGCTTACTGCCGCTCCTGGTTGTGTTTTGCCAGGCACAAACTCTTCTTTCATATATATATATATATATATATATTTTTATTTTTTTTATTTTTTTTTTTCCGTCCACTGACACTTTTCTTATGGATTTTTTTTGTGATTTTATTTCCTATGGATCAAATTCATTTCGAAAATGAAGATGATGCATTTATCTTTTAGACCTCGTACTGTGGAATAAGTTGTGCTATATAAATAAAGAATAATAATATATATGTTCATGGCTAGCTGAAGAATTAGGATATAATGGATGCATCAATAAATATTAGGAGGCATAAGTCATGTAATGGATAAATGAAAAATAACAATGGGCTTCATAGTAGAGAAGTGTGTATGTATTGAAAAGTTGTAGACATTTGAAGATTCAGTACAAAAAATCAATTTTCTGCAGTATTTGGGTGTATAAATATATTAGTGATAAATAGAAAATTAGTCTCACCTTCTTCTTTCTTTAGTCCCTATCCAGCAATATAGCAATCCGTCATTTGATGGACATGTGAGCCTTCAAGAGGAATACAAGCTGGCTGTACATAGTTATTCTATACAATGGGCTGATCTCATCTGAGAAGCACAATGTCATTTTTCTTCTTTTTTTTTTATCATGAGAATACAAAAAAAATACATAAACATACACTGAATTTACATAATTAGCCATAGCCTTTACTTGGTTTATCATTAAGCTCTCCAGAGCAATTTTTGGGTTACCCGTTGTCACCACTATGTCGTCCACGTAAAGACTTATTTTGGCAGTGGCTTCTCCATACTTACAGCCCTCTGTTTGCATATGGTCCCTTATCCTTTGTGCCAAGGGCTCCAACGTCAAAACCTACAATAATGGTGACAACGGGCATCCTTGTCTTCTTTACTGGTATCCAAGGAGGTGTCATACCCATAACCACTATGCTTGCTGTCGATCTTATATATAAAGCTTCAATCCCTTTCATAATATGACCTTTTGAACCCAAAATTCCTTAAGACAGCATTCATTTATCCCCAGCTGACCCTGTCAAACACCGTCTCTGAGTCCAAACACAATGTCAGCATGGGGGTACATTGTTTCTTAGCCATCTCTAATAGGTATATAAGCCTTCTAATTTTACCACTAGCACATCTTCCTGACACAAACTCTACTTCATCATTATTTACCAATAAGGGAATGATATCTTTTATTCTCGCAGCTATTATTGAGGCGTATATCTTAGTTTCCACGTATAGCAGGGATAAAGGACTGCAATTGCCTCTTTCTGAGGGGTCTTTACTGTCTTTTAATATTGGAATTATGTTTGCCTGCATCATTTTTTTGGGAAATGCATGTCCTTCGCCTATTGAGTTAAAAATTTCTAATATTTTATTCTCAATGTTGGGTTTCATTATCTTATGATATAGGTTCGTGAAGCCATCTGGTCCAAGTGCTACATTAATTTTTAACCATTCAATTTCAGTTCTAATCTCACTCGCCGTAAATGGCAAATTCATATCTTCTATTTGTTGGTTTGTTATTTTAGGCAATTTAATTTTTTAAGGTATTGAATTATTTCTATTTCCGGTTTCACAGCTTTTATGTTATAAAGCTCTTTATAAAACCTTCCGAATGCATCTCCAATCTCCTGAGGCTTATGATATTCCTTTCCTCTTTCTTTAATCTTGTGTATTCTTTGCATTCTTGTTCTTTTCTTAACTTACTCATTAATAATTTATTTGCCTTATTGCTCTTATAGTACCATGTCTGTTGTAATTTTGTTATATTTGCCTTTACTCTGTTCATATTGATAATATTAATTTGAGGTCAGAGATTTCCTTAGGTCAGAGTATCCAAAAGATTTACTTTATATTCTTTAATTAATCTGTATAGGTGCGCATGCAATTGCAGCAATTGGGGTCCTTTCACAATTTTTTCTTTAGCTTCTAATTGTATCTCTAGGTCCACTAGACACAGAGCTCAGACAATATGTGTCCTTACGTCACGGCTCCACCCCCGCACAATGCCATTTTTCTTTGGTTGTTTTGAAAAACCTTTGTGAGAAAATATATGCGATATGCGCCGAATCTGGCTATGCGGACTTACGTCTGAAAGCTGATAAGCTCCAGCCACAACTCTCCAGGATTGCGCACTGAAAAGAGATTTGGAGTATACGTGAATAAAAGAAATGGACCCTTTATGATACATACTAAAACAAGTGTAAGTCTACAGTGCTTAGATGTGGAGAAACACTGTGAAGAACATAGTTTTAGAATAATTACTAAACACAGCTTTAACCCCATGGATGCAAGAGATGTTTCCAAAGTATTACAACTGTTAATGTTCCCAATGATAATAAATGTTTTAATTCAACATTTCAGACACTACAACTTATGTGAAGTGGGGAATGCGTATTATACACAAGAGTATGTAAAAAAAACTAGTTTTGACAGATACGATCCTTCCCTCCCCTGGCACAATTAGCTTTTCAAATAAAACTTACTATGTTTCATTTAAGCCCCCCCTGAAGTCTCCATCCAAGAAGGCAATTCCCTGCATGATTTTCACAGGAGTAGCAGTGGCCTTGAGCCACTGCAACTCCTGTAAAAATCACGCTGCCATTGAATCAACCTATAGGAGCAGTAACTCCTGCTTACTGCCGCTCCTGGGTGTGTTTTGCCAGGCACAAACTCTTGTTTCATAGATATATATATATATATTTTTTTTTTTTATTTATTTTTTTTTTATTATTTTTTTTTTCGCCCACTGACACTTTTGGTATGGATTTTTTTGTGGTTTTGTTTCCTATGGATCAAATTCATTTAGAAAATGAAGATGATGCATTTATCTTTTAGACCTCATACTGTGGAAAAAGTTGTGCTATATAAATAAAGAATAATAATATATATGTTCATGGCTAGCTGAAGAATCAGGATATAATGGATGCATCGATAAATATTAGGAGGCATAAGGCATGTAATGGATAAATGAAAAATAACAATGAGCTTCATAGTAGAGAAGTGTGTATGTATTGAGAAGTTGTAGACATTTGAAGATTCAGTAGAAAATTCAATTATCTGCAGTATTTGGGAGTATAAATATATTAGTGATAAATAGAAAATTAGTCTCACCTTCTTCTTTCTTTAGTTCCTTTCCAGCAATATAGCAATCCGTCATTTGATGGACATGTGAGCCTTCAAGAGGAATACAAACTGGCTGTACATAGTTATTCTATACAATGGGCTGATCTCATCTGAGAAGCTCAATGTCATTTTTCTTTTTTTTTTATCATGAGAATACAAAAAACATACATAAACATACATTGAATTTACATCATTAGCCATAACCTTTACTTGGTTTATCATACTTTTTCTAACTTTTTATTTTTGCCAAGTTTAGAGTTGGATCTGCTATTATTTTAACACCTAAGTATATAATTTCTTTGTCTGACCAGTTAAAATGATACTTAGTCTTTCATATCTTCAATTCTTGCATCACTAAGTTCATTGCTATTACTCCACATTTCTCTGTATTAAACTTATAATTAGACATACCACCATATATTTCTTTCATTAAACTCTTAAGAGCAATTTTTGGGTTACCCGTTGTCACCACTATGTCGTCCATGTAAAGACTTATTTTGGCAGTAGCTTCTCCATACTTACAGCCCTCTGTTTGCATATGGTCCCTTATCCTTTGCGCCAAGGTCTCCAACGTCAAAACCTACAATAATGGTGACAACGGGCATCCTTGTCTTCTTTACTGGTATCCAAGGAGGTGTCATACCCATAACCACTATGCTTGCTGTCGATCTTATATATAAAGCTTCAATCCCTTTCATAATATGACCTTTTGAACCCAAAATTCCTTAAGACAGCATTCATTTATCCCCAGCTGACCCTGTCAAACACCGTCTCTGAGTCCAAACACAATGTCAGCATGGGGGTACGTTTTTTCTTAGCCATCTCTAATAGGTATATAAGCCTTCTAATTTTACCACTAGCACATCTTCCTGACACAAACTCTGCTTCATCATTATTTACCAATAAGGGAATGATATCTTTTATTCTCGCAGCTATTATTGAGGCGTATATCTTAGTATCCACGTATAGCAGGGATAAAGGACTGCAATTGCCTCTTTCTGAGGGGTCTTTACTGTCTTTTAATATTGGAATTATGTTTGCCTGCATCATTTTTTTGGGAAATGCATGTCCTTCGCCTATTGAGTTAAAAATTTCTAATATTTTATTCTCAATGTTGGGTTTCATTATCTTATGATATAGGTTCGTGAAGCCATCTGGTCCAAGTGCTACATTAATTTTTAACCTGTCAATTTCAGTTCTAATCTCACTCGCCGTAAATGGCAAATTCATATCTTCTATTTGTTGGTTTGTTATTTTAGGCAATTTAATTTTTTAAGGTATTGAATTATTTCTATTTCCGGTTTCACAGCTTTTATGTTATAAAGCTCTTTATAAAACCTTCCGAATGCATCTCCAATCTCCTGAGGCTTATGATATTCCTTTCCTCTTTCTTTAATCTTGTGTATTCTTTGCATTCTTGTTCTTTTCTTAACTTACTCATTAATAATTTATTTGCCTTATTGCTCTTATAGTACCATGTCTGTTGTAATTTTGTTATATTTGCCTTTACTCTGTTCATATTGATAATATTAATTTGAGGTCAGAGATTTCCTTAGGTCAGAGTATCCAAAAGATTTACTTTATATTCTTTAATTAATCTGTATAGGTGCGCATGCAATTGCAGCAATTGGGGTCCTTTCACAATTCTTTCTTTAGCTTCTAATTGTATCTCTAGGTCCGCTAGACACAGAGCTCAGACAATACGTGTCCTTACGTCACGGCTCCACCCCTGCACAATGCCATTTTACTTTGGTTGTTTTGAAAAACCTTTGTGAGAAAATATATGCGATATGCGCCGAATCTGGCTATGCGGACTTACGTCTGAAAGCTGATAAGCTCCAGCCACAACTCTCCAGGATTGCGCACTGAAAAGAGATTTGGAGTATACGTGAATAAAAGAAATGGACCCTTTATGATACATACTAAAACAAGTGTAAGTCTACAGTGCTTAGATGTGGAGAAACACTGTGAAGAACATAGTTTTAGAATAATTACTAAACACAGCTTTAACCCCATGGATGCAAGAGATGTTTCCAAAGTATTACAACTGTTAATGTTCCCAATGATAATAAATGTTTTAATTCAACATTTCAGACACTACAACTTATGTGAAGTGGGGAATGCGTATTATACACAAGAGTATGTAAAAAAAACTAGTTTTGACAGATACGATCCTTCCCTCCCCTGGCACAATTAGCTTTTCAAATAAAACTTACTATGTTTCATTTAAGCCCCCCCTGAAGTCTCCATCCAAGAAGGCAATTCCCTGCATGATTTTCACAGGAGTAGCAGTGGCCTTGAGCCACTGCAACTCCTGTAAAAATCACGCTGCCATTGAATCAACCTATAGGAGCAGTAACTCCTGCTTACTGCCGCTCCTGGGTGTGTTTTGCCAGGCACAAACTCTTCTTTCATAGATATATATATATATATATTTTTTTTTTATTTATTTTTTTTTTATTATTTTTTTTTTCGCCCACTGACACTTTTGGTATGGATTTTTTTGTGGTTTTGTTTCCTATGGATCAAATTCATTTAGAAAATGAAGATGATGCATTTATCTTTTAGACCTCATACTGTGGAAAAAGTTGTGCTATATAAATAAAGAATAATAATATATATGTTCATGGCTAGCTGAAGAATCAGGATATAATGGATGCATCGATAAATATTAGGAGGCATAAGGCATGTAATGGATAAATGAAAAATAACAATGAGCTTCATAGTAGAGAAGTGTGTATGTATTGAGAAGTTGTAGACATTTGAAGATTCAGTAGAAAATTCAATTATCTGCAGTATTTGGGAGTATAAATATATTAGTGATAAATAGAAAATTAGTCTCACCTTCTTCTTTCTTTAGTTCCTTTCCAGCAATATAGCAATCCGTCATTTGATGGACATGTGAGCCTTCAAGAGGAATACAAACTGGCTGTACATAGTTATTCTATACAATGGGCTGATCTCATCTGAGAAGCTCAATGTCATTTTTCTTTTTTTTTTATCATGAGAATACAAAAAACATACATAAACATACATTGAATTTACATCATTAGCCATAACCTTTACTTGGTTTATCATACTTTTTCTAACTTTTTATTTTTGCCAAGTTTAGAGTTGGATCTGCTATTATTTTAACACCTAAGTATATAATTTCTTTGTCTGACCAGTTAAAATGATACTTAGTCTTTCATATCTTCAATTCTTGCATCACTAAGTTCATTGCTATTACTCCACATTTCTCTGTATTAAACCTATAATTAGACATACCACCATATATTTCTTTCATTAAACTCTTAAGAGCAATTTTTGGGTTACCCGTTGTCACCACTATGTCGTCCATGTAAAGACTTATTTTGGCAGTAGCTTCTCCATACTTACAGCCCTCTGTTTGCATATGGTCCCTTATCCTTTGCGCCAAGGTCTCCAACGTCAAAACCTACAATAATGGTGACAACGGGCATCCTTGTCTTCTTTACTGGTATCCAAGGAGGTGTCATACCCATAACCACTATGCTTGCTGTCGATCTTATATATAAAGCTTCAATCCCTTTCATAATATGACCTTTTGAACCCAAAATTCCTTAAGACAGCATTCAATTATCCCCAGCTGACCCTGTCAAACACCGTCTCTGAATCCAAACACAATGTCAGCATGGGGGTACGTTTTTTCTTAGCCATCTCTAATAGGTATATAAGCCTTCTAATTTTACCACTAGCACATCTTCCTGACACAAACTCTGCTTCATCATTATTTACCAATAAGGGAATGATATCTTTTATTCTCGCAGCTATTATTGAGGCGTATATCTTAGTATCCACGTATAGCAGGGATAAAGGACTGCAATTGCCTCTTTCTGAGGGGTCTTTACTGTCTTTTAATATTGGAATTATGTTTGCCTGCATCATTTTTTTGGGAAATGCATGTCCTTCGCCTATTGAGTTAAAAATTTCTAATATTTTATTCTCAATGTTGGGTTTCATTATCTTATGATATAGGTTCGTGAAGCCATCTGGTCCAAGTGCTACATTAATTTTTAACCTGTCAATTTCAGTTCTAATCTCACTCGCCGTAAATGGCAAATTCATATCTTCTATTTGTTGGTTTGTTATTTTAGGCAATTTAATTTTTTAAGGTATTGAATTATTTCTATTTCCGGTTTCACAGCTTTTATGTTATAAAGCTCTTTATAAAACCTTCCGAATGCATCTCCAATCTCCTGAGGCTTATGATATTCCTTTCCTCTTTCTTTAATCTTGTGTATTCTTTGCATTCTTGTTCTTTTCTTAACTTACTCATTAATAATTTATTTGCCTTATTGCTCTTATAGTACCATGTCTGTTGTAATTTTGTTATATTTGCCTTTACTCTGTTCATATTGATAATATTAATTTGAGGTCAGAGATTTCCTTAGGTCAGAGTATCCAAAAGATTTACTTTATATTCTTTAATTAATCTGTATAGGTGCGCATGCAATTGCAGCAATTGGGGTCCTTTCACAATTCTTTCTTTAGCTTCTAATTGTATCTCTAGGTCCGCTAGACACAGAGCTCAGACAATACGTGTCCTTACGTCACGGCTCCACCCCTGCACAATGCCATTTTACTTTGGTTGTTTTGAAAAACCTTTGTGAGAAAATATATGCGATATGCGCCGAATCTGGCTATGCGGACTTACGTCTGAAAGCTGATAAGCTCCAGCCACAACTCTCCAGGATTGCGCACTGAAAAGAGATTTGGAGTATACGTGAATAAAAGAAATGGACCCTTTATGATACATACTAAAACAAGTGTAAGTCTACAGTGCTTAGATGTGGAGAAACACTGTGAAGAACATAGTTTTAGAATAATTACTAAACACAGCTTTAACCCCATGGATGCAAGAGATGTTTCCAAAGTATTACAACTGTTAATGTTCCCAATGATAATAAATGTTTTAATTCAACATTTCAGACACTACAACTTATGTGAAGTGGGGAATGCGTATTATACACAAGAGTATGTAAAAAAAACTAGTTTTGACAGATACGATCCTTCCCTCCCCTGGCACAATTAGCTTTTCAAATAAAACTTACTATGTTTCATTTAAGCCCCCCCTGAAGTCTCCATCCAAGAAGGCAATTCCCTGCATGATTTTCACAGGAGTAGCAGTAGCCTTGAGCCACTGCAACTCCTGTAAAAATCACGCTGCCATTGAATCAACCTATAGGAGCAGTAACTCCTGCTTACTGCCGCTCCTGGGTGTGTTTTGCCAGGCACAAACTCTTCTTTCATAGATATATATATATATATATTTTTTTTTTTATTTATTTATTTTTTTATTATTTTTTTTTTCGCCCACTGACACTTTTGGTATGGATTTTTTTGTGGTTTTGTTTCCTATGGATCAAATTAATTTAGAAAATGAAGATGATGCATTTATCTTTTAGACCTCATACTGTGGAAAAAGTTGTGCTATATAAATAAAGAATAATAATATATATGTTCATGGCTAGCTGAAGAATCAGGATATAATGGATGCATCGATAAAAATTAGGAGGCATAAGGCATGTAATGGATAAATGAAAAATAACAATGAGCTTCATAGTAGAGAAGTGTGTATGTATTGAGAAGTTGTAGACATTTGAAGATTCAGTAGAAAATTCAATTATCTGCAGTATTTGGGAGTATAAATATATTAGTGGTAAATAGAAAATTAGTCTCACCTTCTTCTTTCTTTAGTCCCTATCCAGCAATATAGCAATCCGTCATTTGATGGACATGTGAGCCTTCAAGAGGAATACAAACTGGCTGTACATAGTTATTCTATACAATGGGCTGATCTCATCTGAGAAGCGCAATGTCATTTTTCTTTTTTTTTTATCATGAGAATACAAAAAACATACATAAACATACATTGAATTTACATCATTAGCCATAACCTTTACTTGGTTTATCATACTTTTTCTAACTTTTTATTTTTGCCAAGTTTAGAGTTGGATCTACTATTATTTTAACACCTAAGTATATAATTTCTTTGTCTGACCAGTTAAAATGATACTTAGTCTTTAATATCTTCAATTCTTGCATCACTAAGTTCATTGCTATTACTCCACATTTCTCTGTATTAAACTTATAATTAGACATACCACCATATATTTCTTTCATTAAACTCTTAAGAGCAATTTTTGGGTTACCCGTTGTCACCACTATGTCGTCCATGTAAAGACTTATTTTGGCAGTAGCTTCTCCATACTTACAGCCCTCTGTTTGCATATGGTCCCTTATCCTTTGCGCCAAGGTCTCCAACGTCAAAACCTACAATAATGGTGACAACGGGCATCCTTGTCTTCTTTACTGGTATCCAAGGAGGTGTCATACCCATAACCACTATGCTTGCTGTCGATCTTATATATAAAGCTTCAATCCCTTTCATAATATTACCTTTCAAACCCAAAATTCCTTCAGACAGCATTCATGAATCCCCAGCTTACCCTATCAAACACAGTCTCTGAGTCCAAACACAAGGCCAGCATGGGGGTACGTTTTTTCTTAGCCATCTCTAATAAGTATATAAGCCTTCTAATATTACCACTAGCACATCTTCCTGACACAAACTCTGCTTGATCATTATTTACCAATAAGGGAATGATATATTTTATTCTCGCAGCTATTATTGAGGCGTATATCTTAGTATCCACGTTCAGCAGGGATATAGGACTGCAATTGCCTCTTTCTGAGGGGTCTTTACTGTCTTTTAATATTGGAATTATGTTTGCCTGCATCATTTTTTTGGGAAATGCATGTCCTTCGCCTATTGAGTTAAAAATTTCTAATATTTTATTCTCAATGTTGGGTTTCATTATCTTATGATATAGGTTCGTGAAGCCATCTGGTCCAGGTGCTACATTAATTTTTAACCTGTCAATTTCAGTTCTAATCTCACTCGCCGTAAATGCAAATTCATATCTTCTATTTGTTGGTTTGTTATTTTAGGCAATTTAATTTTTTAAGGTATTGAATTATTTCTATTTCCGGTTTCAAAGCTTTTATGTTATAAAGCTCTTTATAAAACCTTCCGAATGCATCTCCAATCTCCTGAGGCTTCTGATATTCCTTTCCTCTTTCTTTAATCTTGTGTATTCTTTGCATTCTTGTTCTTTTCTTAACTTACTCATTAATAATTTATTTGCCTTATTTCTCTTATAGTACCATGTCTGTTGTAATTTTGTTATATTTGCCTTTACTCTGTTCATATTGATAATATTAATTTGAGATCAGAGTATCCAAAAGATTTACTTTATATTCTTTAATTAATCTGTATAGGTGCGCATGCAATTGCAGCAATTGGGGTCCTTTCACAATTCTTTCTTCAGCTTCTAATTTTATCTCTAGGTCCGCTAGACACAGAGCTCAGACAACGTCTGTCCTTACGTCACCTCTCCACCCCCGCACAATGCCATTTTTCTTTGTGTTTTTGGAAAAACCTTTGTGAGGAAATATATGCGATATGCGCCGAATCTGGGTATGCGGACTTACGTCTGAAAGCTGATAAGCTCCAGCCACAACTCTCCAGGATTGCGCACTGAAAAGAGATTTGGAGTATACGTGAATAAAAGAAATGGACCCTTTATGATACATACTGAAACAAGTGTAAGTCTACAGTGCTTAGATGTGGAGAGACACTGTGAAGAACACATAGTTTTAGAATAATTAGTAAACATAGCTTTAACGCCATGGATGCAAAAGATGTCTCCAAAGTATTACAACTGTTAATGTTCCCAATGATAATAAATGTTTTAATTCAACATTTCAGACACTACAACTTATGTAACGTGGGGGATGCGTATTATACACAAGAGTATTTAAAAAAAATAGTTTTGACAGATACGATCCGTCTCTCCCCCGGCACAATTAGCTTTTCAAATAAAACTTACTATGTTTCATTTAAGCCCCCCCTGAAGTCTCCATCCAAGAAGGCAATTCCCCGCATGATTTTCACAGGAGTAGCAGTGGCCTTGAGCCACTGCAACTCCTGTAAAAATCACGCTGCCATTGAATCACCCTATAGGAGCAGTAACCCCTGCTTACTGCCGCCCCTGGGTGTGTTTTGCCAGGCGCAAACTCCTCTTTCACCCAAAATTCCTTAAGACCACTTTCATGAATCCCCAGATGACCCTGTCAAACACCGTTTCTGCGTCCAAACACAGGGCCAGCATGGAGGTACGTTTTTTCTTTGCCATCTCTAATAAGTATATAAGCCTTCTAATATTACCACTAGCACATCTTCCTGCCACATACCCTGCGTGATCATTATTTACCAATAAGGGAATGATATATTTTATTTTCGCAGCTATTATTGAGGCGTATATCTTAGTATCCACGTTCAGTAGGGATATAGGACTGCAATTGCCTCTTTCTGAGGGGTCTTTACTGTCTGTTAATATTGGAATTATGTTTGCCTGCATCATTTCTTCGGGAAATGCATGTGTTTGGCCTATTGGATTAAAAACTTCTAATATTTTATTCTCAATGTTGGGTTTTATTATTTTATAATATAGGTTTGTGAAGCCATCTGGTCTAGTTGCTACATTAATGTTTAACCTCTCAATTTCAGTTCTAATCTCACTCACAGTAAATGGCAAATTCATATCTTCTAGTTGTTGGTTTGTTATTTTAGGCAATTTAAGTTTTTAAGGTATTGAATTATTTCTATTTCCGGTTTCACAGCTTTTATGTTATAAAGCTCTTTATAAAACCTTCCGAATGCATCTCCAATCTCCTGAGGCTTATGATATTCCTTTCCTCTTTCTTTAATCTTGTGTATTCTTTGCATTCTGGTTCTTTTGTTAACTTACTCATTAATAATTTATTTTCCTTATTGTTCTTATAGTACCATGCATGTTGTAATTTTGTTATATTTGCCTTTACTCTGTTCATATTGATAATATTAATTTGAGATCAGAGATTTCCTTAGGTCAGAGTATCCAAAAGATTTACTTTATATTCTTTAATTAATCTGTATAGGTGCGCATGCAATTGTGGCAGTTGTGGTCCTTTCACAATTCTTTCTTCAGCTTCTAATTTTATCAGGTGCCCCCTCATTATGCACTTGTATACACACCAAACTTTGGCCATGGGGATATCTGTAGGTGTATTTTCATTAAAAAATAAATTGTTTACTCTATGTAGATACTCTGTATTTTTTTCATTATGAAGCAGAGAATTATTTAGTCTCCAATTCGTTCTCAGATTCCTTCTGAAGTCAAATTTTGTGCCCAACACTACTGTGTTGTGGTCTGAGAACAACACTTCTTTTATATATAATTTTACCTACTTCTGATACCATTCCTTTCTTACTAAATATCATATCTAACCTAGAATATGACATATGCACGTGACAAAAATTGGTAAAATCTTTCTCTGTTGGATTAAATACTCGCCAAATATCATATAAACCTTCTTCCTCAATAATCTTTTGGAGTACTTTCGCTTGTTTTCTAATCTCTTTTACACATTGCTTCCCTTTCTGCAATTACTTATCTACATCTATCACTGAATTGAAATCCCCTGCTACCAACAGTTGCCCCTGCTTCACTTTATCAACTTTATCAACCACCATCCTTATCATGTTTGTTGGATTAATATTTGGAGCATGTATATTCACTATTGTAAAGATTACCTCATTTATTTGACAAATTAAAAGATTATAGCGTGCCTTTATATCTGTTTCTTGCCAGATCTATTCATACTGCACTGAATTGGATACCAATATTGCAACTCCTCTTTTCTTTTTTGTTTTAAGCGATGATGCCACTACAACTCTATATCCTTGAATTTTTTTTTACGTTACCACTCAACCAGTGTGTTTCCTGAAGCAAACAGATGGGCTCTCTTATGAGAGTTTAGCCCCTGAACATTTAACGTCATCCATCTAACCATAAGTAACTGTATTTCCTGCCCTCCTCCAACCTTTCTCCTCCCTTTTGATCAACATCCATTGGCACATATAACATACACTGGGCGACATTAAACGAAAATTGTACAACGGATTGTTGACCCCTCAGCAATCCTTGTACTCATGCTAACCACCCCTTAATTGTCTGCGCGAACAAGTGGACTCCTCTGAGTCCATCGCCGGACCTAGATCGCCAAGAACTATCCCTCTGTCTGAATTAAAGTTATCTCATTATCCCAGTTTACCCTATTTACTTTTATTTTTTTCCTTTATCCCCTCTAATACCCCCTTCCGTAGATTCCATTCCGCTAACCATCCTTCATCCCTAGTCCTCAGTATTTATATTCCCTGTGTGTACATACCAGCTACTAATTCTATTTTACTACATCAGGAACCAACGTCAGGGCACATTCCCCCCTGGAGAGGCCTGCTCAGTATCCCAACCCCTCCAGACACCATCCCCAGCAGCTGAGCAACGTAACCTGGGTCCCACAGCGCCCCCGGCACAACCAGTATCCCCCTTTATTCTCCCCAAGCTCAAAACTTTGAACCAAACTTTGACCAAATTAAGAAGAACCGGCTGAACCGTGTCCGCTGTGAGGCCCGGTATCACGGTGCCCGTGATTGCTTACTTGTGCTGTCAGTCAGGTGTGTGTACTCTCCATTGGACACCTGTCTTTTGCCCGCCCAGGATTTCCTTTATAGACTGGGCTGAGGCACCCTTTGGTTGCCCTTTCGTGGTGTCTCTATGTCAAGCAGTCACCTGCCTTGTACCTGTTCCATGGGCCTGTTTCGCTTGCTACCAGCACCAGCATTGCTCCTGTAGCCAGTGCCTCTCCTGCATCATTCCTGCTCCATTCCTGACCCGGTTGGCGGTGCTGTCGTTCCTGTTTCCGTTCCTGATCCCGTGCTGCTGTGTTCCTGTTCCGTTGCTGACTCGGTACGCGGTATTGGTTTACTCCACTCTCACCGGTTGCTGATTTGCTTGTATAGAACCGGTTGGGCATTCGCTTCTCCAGTACACGGTACTGGTTTACTCCACTTTCACCGGTTGCTGATTTGCTTGTATAGAACCGATTGGGCATTCACTTATCCAGTACGTGGTATTGGTTTACTCCACTCTCACCGGTTGCTGATTTGCTTGTATAGAACCGGTTGGGCATTCGCTTATCCAGTATGCGGTATTGGTTTACTCCACTCTCACCGGTTGCTGACTTGCTTGTATAGAACCGGTTGGGCATTCGCTTATCCAATACGCGGTACTGGTCTACTCCACTCTCACCGGTTGCTGATTTGCTTGTATAGAACCGGCTGGGCATTCGCTTATTCAGTACGCGGTACTGGTCTACTCCTCTCTCACCGGTTGCTGATTTGCTTGTATAGAACCGGTTGGGCATTCGCTTATCCAGTACGCAGTGCTGGTTTACTCCACCATGCACCGGCTGCTGATCCCGCTAGTTTAGAGCCGTGTGAGCGCTATTTTTGACCTACATCAGTGCAGGTTTACTCCACCATCCTCCGGCTGCTGATTCCGCTGTATAGAGCCGGTTAAGCACTTGTTAGTCCAGTATGCTTTGCTGGTTTACTCCACATCCACCGGTTGCTAATCTAGTTGTGTAGAACCAGGTGGGCTTTACTGTTCTTCTTTACATGGCACTGAGTTACTGTACATCCACCGGTTGTTGCTGTCTCCGTTGCTAACCGGTTGGGTCTCCTTGGTTGGGAGACTGGTTTGCTCCACTGTTCCATCTTATGCTGTTGCTCTATCTATGCAGCATTAGTGGAGCTGTTCCTCTGTCCACTTGCTGCCTTGCCCAGTAATTTGGCAAGGCTGGTAGAGCCACATTTAGGTTGGCGTGTAACCTCCAGGCTGCCTTGCCCGGTATATTGGCAAAGCCGGTAAAGCCACTATCTGTTCATCGTGTAAACCTTCAGGCTGCCTTGCCCGGTATATTGGCAAGGCCGGTAAAGCCACTATCAATTCATTGTGTAAATCTCCAGGCTGCCTTGCCCGGTATATTGGCAAGGCCGGTAGAGCCGCATTCAGATTGTCGTGTAACCCTTTAGGCTGCTTTGCCCAGTATATTGGCAAGGCCGGTAGAGCCTCCCTTGTGTATCTTGCAATACTACTGTTTGTACCCATTGTGTATATGTGATTTACATGTATGAGTAGGACCAGTGAGGGTTCCCATTAAACTTTTCAATAAAGTTTGATTTTTATCTTACTCTATGTCTGAGTCAAAACAAACCTTGACACCCGGCCCGCGTCCCTCCGCCTCCATCTATCTACAAAAAACAGAAAGCGTGGGGACAGACATACTGAGCCACCCCTCCCCTCCCTCCTCCAAGGACCCTCATCCCACTTCCTATCCCCGTTACCATACACCAACACTCCTAGTTTTACACATCATCCTCTGATGTACTAAGGGGCATCACCCATGAACAGACATGCGAATAACTAAGACAATTACCCTCTCTTTCCTATTTCACCAACCTTTCCTAAAAGAAGTAAGTACCCTCCAAGGTTCAGCCACTTACTCATACTTCTCCGAGGACCAAGCCTGGCTGGTATAAAACTCCTCTTTATTTATACACTTAGGACATCTCTCCCAGTTTGTGCATTGTGAAACATTCTTCATGCAAAAAAACCTTTTCTAAACACCCCAACACTTTAATAAGTGATCTATGTATGTATTCTACGGCATTCCCTCATTCCCCCTACTATCGCTATTATTCTATTCTAACTTGTGCTTAATACTACTACCCCATCCTATCCTACCCTAATACCTAGTCTATTCAGTCTAATCTTAATCCCTATTTATATTTATTCGACAAATCTATTATCTACCACCAAGTTGTCGCTTCTATAACCCCTCTCTATTATTCTTATTTCTTGATGATTATACCTATTAATACCCTGCCACTCTCATACTAACTACTTCTACCCCATTCTTATTGTTCGTGCTAACTCTAGTATTTTAACATGTTAATTAACCCCTTTTAATCATTTCTGTTTTCCCCTACTTATGTGTGATATTCTACATTTGTCTAAATACCCCATCACCCCTATTATCTCTGTGTCTAAGGCTCTTTCTCTGCTCCCCTCCTTCCATCTTAACCTTCATTCTGTATGTCTTAATCCTCCCAGTTATTCCATTACCCTCTTATCTTTACCTTCTTCTATCTACTCCCCAAAGTCAAGTCCATCCGCCCATTATTGGACAGCCTACCGAAAGGGGGATTGAATAAAGCCAACCCCTTTGGGGAACTTTACCCTATTCTGTAATGAGGAAAAACTAGAACACAATAGAGGAGAACATTCCATAGAATCAGAGATAATACTTCCCCACCTGTAACGGTTTGTTTTGACACTCAGACCAGTAGGTAAAATAAAACAACTTTTATTGAAAGAAAATAAGTACAAATGATCGCCCTCTACAGTTGACAGCAACAATTGCAAGTGAATACACAGTACACATAGATTCACTATAATGGATAGAAGGCACACACAAGTGGTACAGATAATAGGGAACTGGTCCCTTAAGGGTAAATGAGAACAATCTGTCCGTCTCAGCTGTGGGGTTTGGCACGCCCGAAAGGTGTAGTGATAAACTGAGCAAATGTGCACAGCACAGAGTTCATGCAACGATGGATAGTAGATGTTCAGTAACCAACATGAGCTTTAGAAGAACAGTGCCCCAAATAGCCCCCGCGGGCGTTCACCAGGAGACCACTGAGACTGCAAGTGCAAGAGTATGTAGCCCCCACGGGCGTAATCGTAGACTAGACTGAGATGCAAAGCTGGCGTTTTTAGCCCCCACGGGCGTATAACCGGAAACCAATGTGAGCACAACACGAGCCAATAGCCCCCACAGGCATTCACTCTCAGATTCTGCAAGAGCTTGGAGCCCAACCTTGCTACCACACTGAACCAATAGCCGCGCTGGATACCTCCGGTAATAACCGTGATACCGAGAGCCTAAGGCGCCCAACCGGACCAACAGGATTAGACTACTCTGCAGATGTAAGTAGGAGTCGCCGTCCAAATAGCAGCCAACTCAGCAGATGTAGACATACAAGGTAAAGGCTCGGTAATCAGAAAGGAGGTTCGGCAAGAGAGAAGCGGCACTGCAAGTGTTAAAAGGTACGTTTGATTCTCCCAGGCTCGTATGGTGACAGCTCTGCAGCGTATAGAGGCTCGGTACAAGGAGCACAGCCTATGCAAGTCAGCAAGGAACTCTGCACAAAGAGATGGGTTACACAGGAGTATAATGGTCACACTGAGACAGCACAGCAACGCAGGAGTCAGAATGTCGCGGCGGCGACAACAGGCCAAAGCAGGTCGCTGGAACAGGCCGTGGTCGATCAGAAAGCAGGAAGTCAGCCAGCCGGGTCGTAGCACGTAGAAGTTTCTCAGACAAGCCGGGTCGTAGCACGTAGAAGGTTCTCAGACAAGCCGGGTCGTAGCACGTAGAAGGTTCTCAGACAAGCCGGGTCAAACACGATCAGGAACACTGGAGCGTAGTCAGGACAGGCCAAAGTCGGTACACAGGAATCCGGATACAGGAACACAGCAACAGCAAGACTGGCTCAGAAACACCACGAAAGGGCATCTGACAGATGTGAGTGTCAGGTATAAAAAGGTCACCAGGGGGCGGGCCAAACCAACTGAACAATCAAAGTTTGCCACAGATGAGAGTGACAGGAATCACAGGCACTGTGATAGTACCCCCCTCTCAAAGACCCCCTCTCCCTGCCGGAGGCTTAGGTTTCTGAGGGCATTTAGAGTGGAAGTTGCGCACAAGTCTGGGCGCATGGAGGTCCTTCTGGTCAACCCAAGAGCGCTCCTCCGGGCCATAACCATTCCAGTGGACCAAGTATTGCAACTTCCCTCTAAGTCGCCTAGAATCAACAATGCTCTGAACCTCATATTCCTCTTGCCCCTGGATGTCCACCGGCCCAGGAACTACCGGAGTAGTAGTGTAACGATTGCAAAGCAGGGGTTTTAACAGAGACACATGGAACACATTGTGAATATGCATAGACGGTGGAAGTTCCAATGCATAGGAGAAGGATTAATTTTGCAAATTATTTTAAACGGACCAATAAACCGGGGAGCCAGCTTATTAGAGGGGACCTGCAGACTGAGGTTTCTGGAGGAAAGCCATACCCTGTCCCCAACCTGGAAAGAGACTGCTGGCAGCCGTCTACGATTGGCATATCGCTGATGCCGCTGGAAAGACTGACTGAGGGTCCTTTGCACCTGTGCCCAAGTGGAATGGAGCTGCTCCATATGCTCATCCAAAGCCGGAATCTGTTGTGACTGGAACGAGTCCGGGAGCAAACATGGGTGGAACCCATAATTGATTAAGAACGGGGAGCTCCCGGACGATGAGTTAACTGCACAATTCCTGGCAAACTCCGCCCATGGCAACAGGTCGGCCCAATTGTCATAATGATCAGTAATAAAACAGCGCAGGAACTGTTTCAGTCCCTGATTGGCACGCTCAGCGGCTCCGTTGGTCTGGGGATGGTAGACGGAGGAGAAGGACAATTGAATGCCCATCATGCCACAGAATGCCCTCCAAAACCTGGACACGAATTGACTCCCACGGTCGGAGACCACCACTCTGGGTACCCCGTGCAAACGAAACACTTCTCTAGCAAAGACCTTTGCCAATTCCTGAGCTGATGGAAGCCCCTTGAGCGGCACAAAATGAGCCATCTTGGAGAACCTATCAACACCATAAGGATAAATGTATACCCCCTAGAGATTGGCAATTCTCCCAGAAAGTCGATAGATATATGAGACCAGGGCCGTTCTCCATTAGGCACAGGTTGAAGCAGGCCCACTGGGAGATGCCTGGGGGTCTTAGCACGGGCACAGGTGGCACAAGCGGCAGTAAAAGCGGAGTAATCGGCTCTGAGCGTCCGCCACCAGAATAATTGCGAAAGAGACCATACCAGCTGATCCCTGCCGATGTGCCCAGCCGCCCTAGATGAATGATAGGTCTCCAATAGACGGGTACGGAATGGCTCATCCACAAAGCATTTACCAACTGGAGTCTCAGGTGGAGCCCTAGCCTGAGACCCCAAGATCTCCTCTCCCAGTGGCGAAGTTATACTAGTGCGGATAGTAGCCATAATACGGTCGGGCTGAATAATAGGTACTGGTGCTTCCTCCCTCTCAGTGTCCGACGCGAACTGTCTGGACAAGGCGTCTGCCCTCACGTTCTTAGAACCCGGGAGGTACGATACTATAAAGTTAAACCGGGACAAAAAGAGTGCCCACCTGGCCTGTCGAGAAGACAACCTCTTAGCCTCAGAGAGGTATGTCAAGTTCTTGTGATCGGTAAGGATCAGTACTGGGTTCTTGGTACCTTCCAACAGGTGACGCCACTCCTTCAGTGCCAGAATAATAGCCAATAACTCCCTGTCGCCAATCTCATAGTGGCTCTGTGCGCTGGACAACTTCTTAGAAAAAAACCCACAAGGTTTTAAGGTACCACCTCCCACAGGACGCTGGGAGAGTACTGCCCCAACCCCAACCTCAGAGGCATCAACTTCCAAGGTAAATGGCAGGGAGGGATTGGGATGGGACAGCACTGGAGCAGACGCAAAGGCAGATTTTAAGGTCTCAAACGCATTATCAGCAGCCTCGGACCACTGAGAGGGAGTAGCGCCCTTATGTGTGAAATCAGACAAAGGTTTCACAATTGTGGAAAAGTTACGTATGAATTTTCTGTAATAGTTGGCAAACCCTAGAAAGCGCTGAATCGCTTTTAACCCTTTAGGGCGAGGCTGCTGCTGCCAACTTATCCTGGTCCATAGCGATTTCATCTTTGGAGATTACGAACCCCAAAAATGGTACTTGCGACACATGGAATTCGCACTTTTCCAATTTACAAAACAGTTTATTCTCCCAAAGTCGCAGCAAGACTTCCGTGACATCTTTAATATGTTGGGAGAGAGTGGCGGAATGAATCAGTATATCGTCCAGATATACCACCACGCAGGACTGAAGCATGTCACGCAAGATATCATTAATAAGCTCCTGGAATACCGCAGGTGCATTACATAAGCCAAAAGGCATTACCAGATATTCGTAGTGCCCAGTTCTGGTATTAAATGCCGTTTTCCACTCATCACCTTCTCTGATTCTAATTAGATTGTAGGCAGCCCGCAAATCAAGTTTAGTGAAAACAGAAGAGCCCTTCAATCTGTCAAATAACTCGGTGATGAGTGGAATAGGGTATGCGTTCTTGGGCATAAGCTTATTAAGCCCCTGGTAATCAATACATGGCCTTAGTTCGCCATTTTTCTTTTTTACAAAGAAGAATCCGGCACCAGCCGGGGAGGTGGATTTGCGAATAATTCCCCTACTAAGAGCGTCCTCAATGTACTCCTCCATTGCCCTGTTCTCCTCGCATGACAGTGGGTAAGTATGTCCTCTCAGGGGAACCGCACCTG
Source organism: Rhinophrynus dorsalis (assembly GCA_037306005.1). NCBI lineage: Eukaryota > Metazoa > Chordata > Amphibia > Anura > Rhinophrynidae > Rhinophrynus > Rhinophrynus dorsalis. The sequence goes on along the minus strand of CM074724.1, from coordinate 324,797,284 downwards.
GAGGCAAATCAATAGCGCAATCATAGGGTCTATGTTCGGGCAATGCGCTAGCCTCCCCCTTGCTGAATATGTCACTGAATTCCCCATATTCAACTGGCACAGCAGGAGAGGTACACATAATTTTGACAGGAGGAGATAGGCAGTTTTTTTACAGTATTCGGACCAGGAACTAACCTCACATTTTTGCCAATCAAATTGAGGATTGTGCAGAAGTAACCATGGAAACCCCAAAATGACTGCATGGTGAGGTGAGCGAATAATTTGAAACCGTACCTCCTCCTTGTGGAGTGCCCCAACTGACATAGAAATAGGGATGGTTTCCATCGTAATAAAGGCGGGTTCCAATGGTCTGCCATCAATGGCCTCTACTGCCAACGGAGATTCCTTTTTGCATAGAGGAATATTCTGCAACGCAGCAAATGATTGGTCCATAAAGTACCCGGCTGCACCAGAGTCTACCAGCGCCAAGGTTTCTGTGCTCTTGTCAGCTCAAAAGAACGCCACCTGGATGGTGGGTTTAGCGATATTTGAATCTAGGGACTGTTGTACACCACCTAGGGCCTGTCCCCCAAGGTACCCTAGGTGCGTGCGTTTCCCGGCCTCACCGGACAATTGCGCAAAAGGTGCCCCTGTTTGCCACAATATAAACATAGGCCTTGCCTTTTACGAAACGACCTCTCTTCTTTGGAGAGTCTAGTGAAACCCAGCTGCATTGGCTCTGCTGCCTCTCCTGGACGCTCAGTAGGAAAGGGTGGAGAGGGTGGGTCAAAGGAACTGCCCTGCCCATGGCTTCTGGAAGTTGCCCTTCTTGACAACCGTCTTTCCCGGATACGAGAGTCAATGAGCATTACATAATCAATGAATTCGTCCAGGTCACTAGGTACATCTCGAGCAGCTATTTCATCCTTAATTGGTTCAGAGACCCCCTTAGCAAAAGCTGCCAATAACGCCTCATCGTTCCAGCCCACCTCCGCTGCCAGGGTCCGGAATTCTATTGCATAATCGCCCAGTGTGCGTTCGCCCTGCTGTATCTCCATTAGCCTTTTAGCAGCGGAGGCAGCTCTGCCAGGAACCTCAAACACACGGCAGAACTTCTTTACGAACTCACTAAAGTTCAGCGTGCAAGGTTTGGCACTTTCCCACAAAGGGTTCGCCCAAGCCAAAGCTTTGCCTGTTAGTAGCGATATCATGAATCCGACCTTGCTTCGGTCGTTAGGAAATGCCTGGGGCGTTAATTCCAAATAGATCTCCAACTGATTGATAAAGCCCCTGCATAAGGAAGGCTCGCCGCTGCCGTTAAGCCTCTGGCACAAGGAGGAGGAGGAGCTAGAGGCGGATTATCCGGTGTCAAGACTGGGGAGACCACCGGATTCGGATTAGGCTTGTCTAGGTGTACCGTACGCTCAAGTAGGGTCTGTAGAGCCAGTGCCAATTGATCTAAGCGCTGCTCATGGACATCCATTCTCCAGTGGATGTTTTGTGTGTTACTTTCACCCTTACTGTCTGAGGTCATGGCCCTTTCGTACTGTAACGGTTTGTTTTGACACTCAGACCAGTAGGTAAAATAAAACAACTTTTATTGAAAGAAAATAAGTACAAATGATCGCCCTCTACAGTTGACAGCAACAATTGCAAGTGAATACACAGTACACATAGATTCACTATAATGGATAGAAGGCACACACAAGTGGTACAGATAATAGGGAACTGGTCCCTTAAGGGTAAATGAGAACAATCTGTCCGTCTCAGCTGTGGGGTTTGGCACGCCCGAAAGGTGTAGTGATAAACTGAGCAAATGTGCACAGCACAGAGTTCATGCAACGATGGATAGCAGATGTTCAGTGACCAACATGAGCTTTAGAAGAACAGTGCCCCAAATAGCCCCCGCGGGCGTTCACCAGGAGACCACTGAGACTGCAAGTGCAAGAGTATGTAGCCCCCACGGGCGTAATCGTAGACTAGACTGAGATGCAAAGCTGGTGTTTTTAGCCCCCACGGGCGTATAACCGGAGACCAATGTGAGCACAACACGAGCCAATAGCCCCCATGGGCGTTCACTCTCAGATTCTGCAAGAGCTTGGAGCCCAACCTTGCTACCACACTGAACCAATAGCCGCACTGGATACCTCCGCCTAAGGCGCCCAACCGGGCCGACAGGATTAGACTACTCTGCAGATGTAAGTAGGAGTCGCAGCAGATGTAGACATACAAGGTAAAGGCTCAGTAATCAGAAAGGAGGTTCGGCAAGAAAGAAGCGGCACTGCAAGTGTTAAAAGGTACGTTTGATTCTCCCAGGCTCGTATGGTGATTTAGCTCTGCAGCGTATAGAGGCTCGGTACAAGGAGCACAGCCTATGCAAGTCAGCAAGGAACTCTGCACAAAGAGATGGGTTACACAGGAGTGTAATGGTCACACTGAGACAGCACAGCAACGCAGGAGTCAGAATGTCGCGGAGGCGACAACAGGCCAAAGCAGGTCGCTGGAACAGGCCGTGGTCGATCACGAAGCAGGAAGTCAGCCAGCCGGGTCGTAGCACGTAGAAGTTTCTCAGACAAGCCGGGTGTAGCACGTCGAAGGTTCTCAGTCAAGCCGGGTCGTAGCACGTAGAAGGTTCTCAGACAAGCCGGGTCAAACACAATCAGGAACACTGGAGCGTAGTCAGGACAGGCCAAAGTCGGTACACAGGAATCTGGATACAGGAACACAGCAACAGCAAGACTGGCTCAGAAACACCACGAAAGGGCATCTGACAGATGTGAGTGTCAGGTATAAAAAGGTCACCAGGGGGCGGGCCAAACCAACTGAACAAATCAAAGTCTGCCACAGATGAGAGTGACAGGAATCACAGGCACTGTGATACCACCTCCTTCACTACTACCTCAAAATCAAAATGTGAACAAGTATCAACATTCCCCAGTTCCCTCCATAATTGTCCCCTTGTTCCCGCTCCCCCCCCTCGCGTCCCCCCCATCCCCATCACCCCAATATGGGGAGGGAGGGGGTGGGGGGGCGGCACGACCATCAGACATGCTAAATTCCCAACTCTGATTATAAAAATGCATTTCAGCACAACATTTCTATCAATATCCTTCAGCAAGGGAATTGTTAACCTTTACTATATTTCAAATCACAGGTTCCTAAATTTGTCACTCTACTGCATATTTCTATCTTAGACCATTTCCCCATCCATTCTTCCACTTCTTCTGGTGTTTTACATATATATCTTCATCCATCTTTTTGTATATTTAGACTAACCGGGTGTCCCCAGCTATAGTATATATTCTTTTCTCGGAGCTCCCTGGTTACAGACATAAACAGATGTAAAATACGATCTGTCCGGGAAGATACTCAAATTTATAAACCTTTGCTCTTTACATGAACTCCCTCTTGCTGCTTTAGAGTCTAATTCTCTGTCTCTATATGCTTGAAATGAGACTATTACGTCTATGGGGGCTGACATTGCTATAGAACTTGGTGTATAAATACGGTGAAAACGATCCAGCTCTCTATCAACGGTCTGAAACTTCACACCCAGTGCCTCAAAATAGTCCATCAGAAACTTTTCCATCTTATCTTGAGACATACTTTCAGGCACATTTCAGATTCTCAAATTATTTCTGTGGGATCTGTCTTCAATATCTGACAGCTTTTGTTCCAAGTAGTCCACTTTCTTTCCTAATACCTCAATTTGTTCCTTGTTTCTTTTAGTTACCGTAAGGGCAGTATCTATTTTTTCTTGCAGCTCAGTGACTCTATCGCCTGCATTGGAAATGTCCTTCCTAATATCTAAAGTTTTTATTTGGATTTCATTCTTCATTTGTTCTAATAGCTGTGCCAGATATGACTTCAGTTGCTGTGCCGATACCGAGGATCCTTCCAAACTACCAGGAGAGTCTGCCTGGGAATCCTCTGCCACTGAAAACATCACCACATTTAACTCCTCTGTTAAGTTTAGTGGGGTGCTTAAAACTTCGGATACATTTCTCATCGATATAGGAGAAAAAATATTGAAACACCTTATCTTTTTTCTTTTTACCATTTTTTCTTTTATCACTTATCCTTTTTCAGACTGGATTTCTCCTGCGCTTTCCTAGAAGCCATAATGCTTACCCTTTTGATAATCTGAGAGATAATTTCTGTTACAGCCCATGACCGCTTTTATTTTCGTTATTAATTTTACCCAAACAGCTGTACTGTTATTCGCTATTACCATCATCCAGAATTCTCATCATGCTACCAGTTCTTAGTTAAATAAGTGCCTTTCCTCTGGCGACTTTCTTTCATTTTGTGTTTTTTTGTTTTTTTTTATTTATGTGGAGCCTTTATACCGCTACCAAAGCACAGGATCTTAAGTATGTCCTTCCTCCTCTCCTCTCCTTCATTTCTTCCTTCTTAGCTACATGAACTCTCCTTTTCATCCTACTCGCCACCTACTACAACCATGACTTTTTTCCTTTTTGAGACCTTTAGTACCTTTTCTAAGAGAGGCACTTCTTTATTGCCTTTTTATACAATCCTCGTATCAACATAACCATGAGCCTTTAATTACGATATGATTCTTCATTCTACTCACGGTACCACATTTCTTTCTGCTTTTAACTGTGAGCTCCACTGGTATTTCCACATGTATAACTCATACCCGCAACCTTTTTATGCCTCAGGTTCTGGTACTGGAGCGCTGCCTCCAGTCTCATTTCCTTTTGCTTCACACGGCATAACGCATGGGGGGGATCCGATCCTGTTTGAAGGAACTCTCCTGAAGGACTTGAGCAATCAAGACTCCGGCATCCACAGTCCATATAGGCTCCAAATGGATCTCCAGCTCCAATCAGCCCAGGGATCACAGCCCTAAGCTCAGGGTTTCCAGGATTGCTGGCTTCTTCGGCATCTCTAGGTCCGCTCGACACAGAGCTCAGACAACGTGTGTCCTTACCTCATTGCTCCACCCCTGCACAATGTCATTTTTCTTTGTTTTCTTGGAAAAACCTTTATGAGCAAATATTTGTGATATGCGCCGAATCTGGGTATGCAGACTTAAGTCTGAAAACTGATAAGCTCCAGCCACAACTCTCCAGGATTGCGCACTGAAAAGAGATTTGGAGTATATGTGAATAAAAGAAATGGACCCTTTATGATACATACTAAAACAAGTGTAAGTCTACAGTGCTTAGATGTGGAGAGACACTGTGAAGATCACATACTTTTAGAATAATTACTAAACACAGCTTTAACCCCATGGATGCAAAAGATGTCTCCAAAGTATTACAACTGTTAATGTTCCCATTGATAATAAATGTTTTAATTCAACATTTCAGACTCTACATCTTTTCACTATGCCATATTTTACAAGGTGTCATCTACTACTAGTACATCAATCATAGTAAATTATCAGAGATAATATAAGCCACAGGATTTGTGTTTCATTTCAGGGAAAATGTACACAGGCTATAAGCTCCAATTAAGTGTTTAAGGAAGAGAAGGGTGTTTAACACATTGTTTTGCAATACCCTGAACACCCTTCTGTTCATTAACAGGTTAAATTCATGTCTACGACATGAGAATGAAACACAGCTTGCACCTCATTAAATCTTTTGGATTGGGATACCCAGATCTAAACACAACATATAATTTGCTTACCAATGAGTTGCAGCTGCTTAGTAATGACTTAAAGGGAAACTACCTACTCCTAATAATAATCCCCTACTTATTTTACTTTGGCTAGAAAATGGTCAATGTGAATTTTGCCCTTGAGTTTTTGCTTAGGAGATCCTATCAGTCCTGAATGTCATGTCCATGGAGGCAGACGTGATGGTTGCTGCCAGTGTTTAACACAGAAGCGTGTAGAATGTATGAACCTATTTATAGCCTTTTAAGGACCAGCAGAGTGCACAATGCATTGTAAAGCAAACAGTTGTATATCCCTCTGATCTTTAAATACTTAAGATTACCTTATGAACTAAGCAGTTTGAGGTCCTGCAATCAGCTGTCATGTTTGCCTCCGTATGACATCCAGGACTACTTGATGATGATCTCCCAAGAAAAGGCACAAGAGAAAATTTTAAAGGGGCAATTAGAATTTTCTGTCCATACTATAGAAAGTGGATGTTATAATTAGAAGATTTTAGGTCTCCTTTTATTGACTGAGGTGCTGTTTCTTCAAATGTGTTCTCTTTAAATGCCCCCCACAAAGTCTCATGGAGTCCTAGGTTCTATTACCTAACCCATTAGGTGTTACTTGCTTGGCATATGTGTTAAAGCAGCTAGCTGCCGTCATCTCCCACTGCTCACTAATTATAGTACCGCCACAGGCAGGCTCAAAATAATCAGCGTCACCCTTCTGAAGACTTATTAACCATGTTAGAAAGAAACAGAAAAAACAAGAGGGTCGCTCCTAGTGTAACACAGTGAATAATAGATGTCCTTCACCAAATCACCACTGTACTTACAATATAAAAGACCACTACAAGTGATCAGTAGGACAGGTGAGGGATTCAAGACTGACCTCACTCAGTCAATCCGAATTGGTCAGGATGCAGCTCTCCAGCAAAAAAGACCTCTCGCAAGATCCTTAAACAGAAATGAAAAAAAACAACCAGCAGGGGCTCAATCCTCCAACAATATATAAAAGATTAGTTATATATAAAAAATGATACTCACTTATCAGACCTAACCGGCCTATAATAATAGAACCGGTCAGTATAGCATGCAGTGAATAAACTATCCGCCCTGCTCGGAGTTACACCTCCAGTTCATTTAAGTAGATCCGCTTGTATAAAAATGCAAATTTATTGCCAAAAATTCATAAAAAACAATGCAATATAGCAATGCAATGTAACAATAAATATCAGCCAAAAGGAACGCTCAACGCGTTTCAGAGCAAACAGCTTCTTTATCAAGAACAATGGCTATAAATACAAAATTCAAACGTGTATAATAATAAAACATCACCTTACCCGTTCACAAATGGCCCCTTATATAATACCCATATCCATTAAGATCCGGAAGTACACCATAGATGCAGTCCGCATCCTATGCAAACAAAGGCGCACGCCAAGAAACATCACGTGTACAAACACGGAAGTTGTAATCAACAAGTGATGTGAATGACGTCTTGCGTAACAGCAAAACGTTCCAAGCGTGAACATGCAAAGACGTAAGACACAAAAGTTGGACTACACCTAATGCGTGCGCATCCAAAAATAAACGCATGCACCCTGCAACAATATGAAGACAAAAAGGCACAGCATATAAATAACATATGAGGCACTCAGCAAGGCTATAGGCTGCATCCTATGTAAACATAAGTGCACGTAAAGGAACATCATGTAATAAGAGCATGCAGATAGTAATTAGCAACTAATGTGACCAACGTCTTACGTAACAACAGAACATACAACGTTCCTAGTTCAAATAACCATATAGACTTAAGACACAGAAGTAGTAATACATCCCATGCGTGCGTATTAAAATATACACACGTACGCTCCTCAGCACTATAGAATCAAAATAAAACTATAAAACACAAGAGGCCATACGGGAAAGGGCAAGGAATACATACACTTACATATTCTTACATATTATAAGCGGATCCACATACAAATATAATAAAAAGAAGAAAAAAATATATAAAAAAAAAATAATATAATGAAAAAAAAGGGAAAAATACACATTACACTAAAAAGAAATAATACACATTATAGTCAAAATTTATCATAAATAAACAAAAATAATATAAAGTGATTAATAAACTTTTTCAGTGCTTTCATTCAATCCACATGGGGTCATGGTCTGAAGTCGAAAGATCCAGTACGCCTCTCTATGGTTTAATCTATTAAGACCACCTTTTGTACCTACCAACTCTATAGGAGTCACTTTCAAACTCTTAGGATCACAACTATGGAAGAACATGCGATGTCGGGAAACACTATGCTGTGAGAACCCACGCTCTACATTACACCTATGTTGGCCAAATCTTTCACGCAACGTTTGTGTGGTTCTCCCAACATACTGCAACCCGCACATGCAGTCTATAAGATACACTAGATTTGATGTTCCACAATTCATAAAAGTACCTATATTGAAACTTTCACCACTATAATTAGATTTAAAAGTATCCACTCTATTAGAAATAAAAGGGCATGTAGCGCACCTATAAACTCCACATTTATAGCTACCAACCAATCTAAGAAAGTTATTATGGTTAATAAAACCTTCTCTCCTAATTTTAGTCTGTAATCTACTAGGTGCTAAGGAGTTTTTCAAAGTTTTAGCCCTCCTATAAGTGAATTTTGGTTTCTAATCAATTGAGTCCCTTAATAAAGGGTCCATCTGTAGGATTTTCCAATTTATCTTAAACACTGATTCTAAGGTTCTATATGATCTATTAAATCCTGTAACGAACCTAACATATCCAGTGCCAACTTCTTTGAAATTCCTCTTCTTATTTTTATATTCAAGAGTAGATGTCCTAGATAAGTTTCTTGCTCTCAACTATTCTTTCTCAATTAATTCAGAAGGATAATTTTTATCCAAAAATCTCTGTTTAAGTATTAGAGACTGTCTGTCAAATTCACGCAAATCGCTACAATTACGCCTTATTCTTCTGAATTGACAATATGGAACATTAGAGACCCAAGCTACATGATGTCCACTATAATAATCGAGTAAACTATTGCAATCGACCTTCTTAAAATGTGTTGATGTATCTATACTCCAACTACCCTGTATATTCAGCTCTAAATCCAAAAACTCAATTTTAGATGACTGAACATTCACAGTGAAGACCAAACCTGAATCATTTCCATTAATGTAATTGACAAAATTATCTATCTCCTGTGTATCACCTTGCCAAATTATAATAATGTCATCTATATAACGATGGTAGAGGACTAGGTTCGCCCCAAATGGATTATCACGCCAAATCCGGGTATCCTCAAAATACCCCATAAATAAATTGGCAAAACTTGGTGCGACCCTGGTCCCCATTGCAGTACCAAGAATCTGCAAATAATATTTATCCTGAAACATAAAAAAATTATGTGTAAGTATAAACTGAATACAAAGTAATATAAAAGACTTTTGAGCAACCGGCATCAATGGATCAGATGTCAGATAATGGTCCACTGCCAATATCCCATCATCATGAGGTATATTAGAATAGAGAGACTGGACATCCATAGTTATCCATGTATAATCTGGATTCCATTCCACTCTCTCCATCTCATTCAATAATTGAGTAGAATCTCTAAGATAAGACTTGAGATTAACTACATAACGCTGAAGATGAACATCAAAAAAATGGGAAAGACTGGAGGTCAGACACCCTACTCCGGAGATGATGGGACATCCGGGTGGGTCAATCAAGCTTTTGTGAATCTTGGGAAGATGATAATATATAGCTGTCCTCAAGTCTTTCACCTGCAGAAACCCAAATTCTGACTTAGATATAATACCATAATTAAATGCTGAAGTAATAAGGGTCATTACAGAGCACTGTAATAACGTACATCACCTAGAATATGTACAGCCTCTCTGACATAATCTCTGTGTTACACTAGGAGCGCCCCTCTTGTTTTTTCTGTTTCGTTCTATCAGGTGTCTTCTGAGAGTTCATCTGAATCTATTATTATAATTTGGCAAGGTGATACACAGGAGATAGATAATTTTGTCAATTACATTAATGGAAATGATTCAGGTTTGGTCTTCACTGTGAATGTTCAGTCATCTAAAATTTAGTTTTTGGATTTAGAGCTGAATATACAGGGTAGTGGGAGTATAGATACATCAGCACATTTTAAGAAGGTTGATTGCAATAGTTTCCTCGATTATTATAGTGGACATCATGTAGCTTGGGTCTCTAATGTTCCATATAGTCAATTCAGAAGAATAAGGCATAATTGTTGCGATTTGCGTGAATTTGACAGACAGTCTCTAATTCTTAAACAGAGATTTTTGGATAAAAATTATCCTTCTGAATTAATTGAGAAAGAATAGTTGAGAGCAAGAAACTTATCTAGGACATCTACTCTTGAATATAAAAATAAGAAGAGGAATTTCAAAGAAGTTGGCACTGGATATGTTAGGTTCGTTACAGGATTTAATAGATCATATAGAACCTTAGAATCAGTGTTTAAGATAAATTGGAAAATCCTACAGATGGACCCTTTATTAAGGGACTCAATTGATTAGAAACCAAAATTCACTTATAGGAGGGCTAAAACTTTGAAAAACTCCTTAGCACCTAGTAGATTACAGACTAAAATTAGGAGAGAAGGTTTTATTAACCATAATAACTTTCTTAGATTGGTTGGTAGCTATAAATGTGGAGTTTATAGGTGCGCTACATGCCCTTTTATTTCTAATAGAGTGGATACTTTTAAATCTAATTATAGTGGTGAAAGTTTCAATATAGGTACTTTTATGAATTGTGGAACATCAAATCTAGTGTATCTTATAGACTGCATGTGCGGGTTGCAGTATGTTGGGAGAACCACACAAACGTTGCGTGAAAGATTTGGCCAACATAGGCATAATGTAGAGCGTGGGTTCTCACAGCATAGTGTTTCCCGACATTGCATGTTCTTCCATAGTTGTGATCCTAAGAGTTTGAAAGTGACTCCTATAGAGTTGGTAGGTACAAAAGGTGGTCTTAATAGATTAAACCATAGAGAGGCGTACTGGATCTTTCGACTTCAGACCATGACCCCATGTGGATTGAATGAAAGCACTGAAAAAGTTTATTAATCACTTTATATTATTTTTGTTTATTTATGATAAATGTTGACTATAATGTGTATTATTTCTTTTTAGTGTAAGGTGTATTTTTTCCTTTTCTTTCATTATATTATTTTTTTTATTTTTATATATTTTTTTCTTCTTTTTATTATATTTTTTTCTTCTTTTTATTATATTTGTATGTGGATCCGCTTATAATATGTAAGAATATGTAAGTGTATGTATTCCTTGCCCTTTCCCTTATGGCCTCTTGTGTTTTATAGTTTTATTTTGATTTCATAGTGCTGAGGAGCGTACGTGTGTATATTTTAATACGCACTCATGGGATGTATTACTACTTCTGTGTCTTAAGTCTATATGGTTATTTGAACTAGGAACGTTGTATGTTCTGTTGTTACGTAAGACGTTGGTACCTTAGTTGCTAATTACTATCTGCATGCTCTTATTACATGATGTTCCTTTATGTGCACTTATGTTTACATAGGATGCGGGCTATAGCCTTGCTGAGTGCCTCATAGGTTATTTATATGCTGTGCCTTTTTGGCTTCATATTGTTGCAGGGTGCATGCGTTTATTTTTGGATGCGCACGCATTAGGTGTAGTCCAACTTTTGTGTCTTACGTCCTTGCATGTTCACGCTTGGAACGTTTTGCTGTTACGCAAGACGTTATTCACATCAGTTGTTGATTACAACTTCCGTGTTAGTACACGTGATGTTTCTTGGTGTGCGCCTTTGTTTGCATAGGATGCGGACTGCATCTATGGTGTACTTCCGGATCTTAATGGATATGGGTATTATATAAGGGGTCATTTGTGAACGGGTAAGGTGATGTTTTATTATTATACACATTTGAATTTTGTATTTATAGCCATTGTTCTTGATAAAGAAGCTGTTTGCTTTGAAACGCGTTGAGCGTTCCTTTTGGCTGATATTTATTGTTACATTGCATTGCTATATTGCATTGTTTTTTATGAATTTTTGGCAATAAATTTTCATTTTTATACAAGCGGATCTACTTTATTGAACTGGAGGTGTAACTCTGAGCAGGGCGGATAGTTTATTCCCAGCATGCTATACTGACCGATTCTATTATTATAGGCCAGTTAGGTCTGATAAGTGAGTATCATTTTTTTATATATAACTAATTTTTTATATATTGTTGGAGGATTGCGCCCCTGCTGGTTGTTGTTTTTCATTTTTGCTTATTAACCATGGCCAGTTTCCTGGCAGGGCATCTACCCCTACAATTATATGAGAGTTCCTTGAATATCCTGTGAACAGAGGTCTGATCCCACATTCTAAAGAAAACGAAGAGTTTAGAAAAATGGAGAATTTGTACTAAACTGCAAAGTTCAGAGTGAATTATGTTAATCCTTGGAATGCTAAAAAACTCCAGTGCATTTATATGCAATGTGATAGAGAGTCTCTAGCATTTGAGGATTAAACATGCTGCAACATCCTGAAGTAACAATTACAAAGGCTAGCACAAACATACATGTACAATACATATACTGCATTTTATATGTACTGAATGTAGTATTACCATAAAATCTGGCATATAATACGTACACTTTTACCCCACTTCACCTTATGTGAAGTGGGGGGGGTGCGTATTATACACAAGAGCATTTAAAAAAAAAATATATATAGTTTTTGTGGATACGATCTCTCCCGCCCCGGCGCAAACAGGCAATAGTAATGCCCTGTGAGGATCTCAAGGCCCTCACAGGGAAATACCATAGGTGGAAGGTCCTGACAGCTCAATGAAGGAAGGGGGAGGTGAATGGAAGCATGCCGCCCGCAGGGAACATTTACTGGTACATCTCTTGTATTCTGCCTTCTTGGATGGAGACTCCAGTGGGGGCTTAAATGAAACATAGTAAGTCTTATTTTAAGAGCTAATTGCATCGGGGGAGGGAGGGAACGTATCTGCCGACATACATTTTTTTTTTCTAAGGGGAAAAACAAGGGTGCATTTTATACATAGGCACTCTTGTTTTCCCCCAGAATCTTGAGTATAATATACACCTGCGTATTATACACATGTGCGTATTATACCTGAGATTTTACGGTATTTCTGTAGTAATGAGTGGGACTATGCAACAAGGGGCATTACACTTGTACAATGCCATCAACATGCAGAAAGATTTACAGTGATTTTAGAAAAAAATACACATGTACTAGTCAGGTGACTAGTTGCACCCAACCCAAAAGTCCATGTGGAGCAGCAGTACATTATTATTATATAAGAGAGAATGACTTGTATAATTTGAACACTTTCAGTGCCAAAGATGTACGCCTCTGGCACTGAAAGGGTTAAGATTCTTGGAACTTTCTGCCTGAAAATGTGGCTCTAAGGGTGAACACAAAGATTTAATAGAGAACCATGATGTGGCAATGCAATAGGGTCTTACGATAATCAATGTAGATGCTGCTGTATGGAAAAGCTGTCCTGAGAGAAGTGAAATCCTAAGGCAGGGGTAAGCCACCTGTAATTCCTACAGCTCTTAATGGACTACCATTCCCATCATTCTCAGCAGTTTAACAGCAATCTGAGGATAATGAAAGTTATTGTCATCCAACCGGTGGAATTTCAGGTTACCCACACCTGTTCTATGGGAAATAGGATAATGGAATTTTCAAGTGGGAGAGGGTAGAATGTAAGGCTCAGTTCAAATCCAGCTTTGCCCCTGTGACACTGATAGTGCAGAGTGGCACACAATAGAAATATCTTGGAATGCAAGGCCCTCTCCCTCCAAGATATACTTACTGAAAAAGATGTTGCTGTGGCCAGTGGGAAAGGTCTCACACATACAGATCAGAAGACTGATGCTCTGTAAAAGTATTTGAAGATTCATGGTAACTCTAGGCTTCTTCAAATATCTCATCAGAATGCCTGTATCAAATAAACTGAAAGGGTTTACAAGAGGCTGTTCAAGATCATTCCAGTGGCAGTATTATGACAGCAAATGAATGAGTCCCAAATGGTCAGGAATAGTGATGAGCGAGCGTGCTCGGCCGATGCTCGGATCGGCTCGAGCATCGCTCTGCTCGGCACATGGCGGTACTCGTCGAGTACCGCCATGTGCTCTCCCGCCATGATCGGGTGGCGGGGATCTGTGCCGGAAGAGGCACAGATCCGAAGACGCTCCGCTGGACCACCAGGGACTGGAGGTACGGGGGCATTGCGGAGATGAAGGGGGCATTGCGGAGATGAAGGGGGACATTGTGGAAGAGGGGCATAGACTCTATGCCCCTCTTCCACAATGTCCCCCTTCATCTCCGCTATGCCCGTCTTCCACAATGTCCCCCTTCATCTCCGCTATGCCCCTCTTCCACAATGTGCCCCTTCATCTCCGCTATGCCCCTCTTCCACAATGTCCCCCTTCATCTCCTCTATGCCATAGAGGAGATGAAGGGGGACATTGTGGAAGAGGGGCATAGCGGAGATGAAGGGGCACATTGTGGAAGAGGGGCATAGCGGAGATGAAGGGGGACATTGCGGAGATGAAGGGGGCATTCGGAGATGAAGGGGGCATAGCGGAGATGAAGGGGGCATTGACCAGGCACCCTCCCCTCATCAGAGCAGGGGGTGCCTGGTGTCGCCCCATTGACTTGAATGGGGCTCGGGTGCTCGGCCGAGCACTCGAGCCTCAGGGGGTGCTCGGTCAGAGCACCCGAGCATCGTGGTGCTCGCTCAACACTAGTCAGGAAGTAAGATTGCAAGAGCAGGGCTCCAGCCAACTCAGCCAATAAGGATTTCAAATTCAGTTTCAAATGTGGTTGTTAAAGACAATTCAGCAGCACAAAATAAACTTGAAGCTAATTCCATAATTTCAGTAGTACTGGATATGGTGGTAATATCCAATCATTCCATATCTTCCCTCCAGTCTTCATTTGTCGCCTCCAAGAACACCCTCATACTAGCCCAACTATTAACTTTTTCAGTGCCAGAGGGGTACACAACACATTGTAAAGCAATGCGTACCCTTCTGTCACTGAAAGGGTTAAGAATACCCTGTAGAATATCACCACCACCAGTCTTCCCTGCTTACTAGTGGCAGTTCTACTCTCATGCTACTAAACAGCTCAAGCAGCTGTATTGTGGTGGTGCAAAATACATTCCTAGGTTTTACTTTCTCGCACAGTGCAGCTGTATCATCTGAGGCAGCTACACTGCACTCTATGTGAAATAGAACAATGGCATTTTCAATAGAAGTGGAATAGGGTAGAATGTAAGGCAGAATTCAAAAAGCTTGAGGACTGTAGGTTGCCTAGGCGTGTTCTGTAAGATGTAGGACAATGGAATTATCAATAGGATTGGAAAAGGGTACAATGCTACATCCCCTCTTCCACTCCTGTTGATAATTCCATTCTGAGCTGTAATAAGCTAAATTGTGGGAAATCTGAGAAACAAATCGAATAACTATATTTTCTGTTTGTGTGGTAAGGGAGGGGATAAAAAACAAAATACTTTTAGGATCAAGAATCACAACACATAGATAATTTTATTTCCCAAAGGCATAGTATAAAAGGGGTATAAGGGTGCCTGTGTTTGTGGAGTGTGGGGAACGAATCAGTTGAACAATGAATGCTTTTTTGGGGGGTTTGTGTACTGGGATTGGGGCATAGTTAATTAAAACAAAAACTGAATACAATTAAAAACCCCATCCATAAGACATTGTATAAAAGAGGTCTGAGGAGGGTGTCTGTGTTGGTGGGTAGAGGCTGGGGAAAGAATCAGTCGAACAGGGAATTTATTTGGGGGGGACAGTTAATAAAAAGATAAATAAATAAAATGAAAAATAAGAAATTGGTACGTAACATGACAGAAACAGGGACCCCCTGACGTAAGCTGCAACTGGGGCAGACTGATACTTGACAAGGTAAAGTATTTTGTAGAGGATGATTTGTAGGACTTCGACTTGTTGTTAGAGGCCCAAACCCGGATGAAACATTGATTAGTTGCAGGAAATTAGACTCTTTTTAGGCCCAAGCCCTGAGGAAACACTGATTTTTAGGATTGGACTTGTTTGACACAAGCCCTAAGGAAACATTGATTTGTAGGACTTAGGCTTGTTAGAAACAAGCCCCCAAAAATTGTTTCTTTTTTTTGTAGGCCTCTGTTTTTTTGTTGTTTTTTTTTTTGTTTTTGTTTTTTTTTAAAGAAAAAGCCCTGATGAAAAAATTGCCTGTGCCAGCAGGTCATGTTGTGTTGGCCAGTGGTCACTGGCCATTGTCAAATGCCATGGTGTAACTGTGGAATGTGTGACTGCTGTTCTTGCTGCTGCTGAGTTGTTTAAACAGCAGGATGGTTAGGCAGCTCATTGGGAATGGGATCAACAGTAGTAATATGGGTGATGGATAATGAAGGTTCCACTTGCCATGACTAGCTCCAGCGATGCCCCTGAGGCAGTAGCAGCACCCTAACTAGCCCCCACCACTTATCCCTTTCAGTGCCAGGGATATGTGGAGAAAAGAAAATCATAGGTGTGTTACTAGAATATAAATTTTTCCCTTGAGAGCAGGAACTGTGCCTCTCATCAGCAACTGCAATGTGCACAGTGTGTGTGTGGTAAATAAGGGAAGGGAACTCCATACCCTCTCTCTCTACATCTAGAACAATCCCCCTCTGCCTTTAAGTCTACCCTGAAATCTTATCTTCTGTATCAGTCTGCCCCATTTGCAACTTATGTCAGGGGGGTCCCTGTTTCTGTCATGTTACATACCAATTTCTTATTTATTTTTAATTTTATTTATTTATCTTTTTATTAACTATCCCCCTCCAAATAAATTCCATGTTCGACTGATTCTTTCCCCAGCCTCTACCCACCAACACAGGCACCCTCCCCAGACCCCTTTTATACCATGTCTTATGGAGGGGTTTTAATTGTATTCAGTTTTTATTTATTTATTTAACTATCCCCCAATCCCAGAAAACATCTCCTCTTATGTTCCCGGCCGCCTTCTTCGCTCAGCACACAATGCCTTTCTTGTTACACTGCCCTCTCCCGTCTCAAACCTTTCTCGCTTTCTGCTCCCTACCTATGGAACTCCATACCCATCTCCCTGCGTCTAGAACAATTCCCCTCTGTCTTTAAGTCTACCCTGAAATCTTATCTTCTGGAGCACTAGGACCATGCACTACCTTTCGCCAAAGCCAGCCCTTGTAACCTCAGCACTTTAGTTCCCTCATACCCTGTTATCGGTCTCCTATTACCCATTTAGACTGTAAGCTC
The DNA here is from genome assembly GCA_037306005.1 of Rhinophrynus dorsalis. Lineage (NCBI taxonomy): Eukaryota > Metazoa > Chordata > Amphibia > Anura > Rhinophrynidae > Rhinophrynus > Rhinophrynus dorsalis. Next base: position 324,780,310 of record CM074724.1, on the reverse strand, counting down.
CTTGGGGCAGGGACCTCTCACCTAATGTTTCTATGAATGTGGCACTTTTTTTTATCCCCTCTTATTTAATGTAACTTACGTCTATTGTAAGTCGCTGCATACACTGTGTGGCGCCATATAAATAAAGATATACATTCATACATACAAGGACTGGGTACAATGGGCACATCTGCACTCACATCAAACATCTGGCATAACTCTATCCAAACACCATGACACTTAGGGTTCCCAATGTGAGATCCCCTACCAGAAACAAAGTACTGCTGCTGTCATTATGCCCTTGTCTACTCCTCGTTAAGGACACATGACAACTTGCAGACAGTTTAATAGTAATAAAAATATATATATTTTATATAGTGTTCAAGTTAGTTATAACTAAGGCTCAAAAGAGTTTTTTGTATAATCAATATCCTGTAATCCCTATATAATATATATAATATATATAATATAATATATAATTTGTCAAAAATACATAAAAGATTAGCTAACCCCCCAGGCCAGTCTGTTGTGGCAGGTATAGATTCATTAACCTAAAATTTATCACAATATGTTGATTATTTTCTTCAACCTTTAGTTAATTGTATGCATTCCTATATCAAAGATTCTACCAATGTTTTGAATAAAGTAGGTAGGAGAAAAGGCTGTACCGGCCCTGCCAATATACCGGACAGGGCAACCTTGAGACTGGTACAACGAGTAGTGAGGCTCTACCGGCCTTGCCAATACCGGGTAAGGCAGCCTTGGACTGGAAGACTGGAACACAGGCAAAGATGGCCTCAGCGACTGGCATAAGGTGTAACAACCGGTCGCATATGATGGACAACTGAGGCCAGCTGGGCTGTCAAGATGTAATATGCACCCAATGCAATAATGGAGCGAACCAGTACCCGCGTACTGGGAAACACAATCTCTACTGGTGCTATCTGGGAACAACAAGCCACCAGTATGTATGGAGCTAACCAGTACCCGCGTACTGGAGTAACACAATCACCACCGGTGCTGCCTAGGACTGAACAAGCAGCCGATATATACATGGAGCGAACCAGTACCCGCGTACTGGAGTGACATAACCTCTACCGGTGCAACCAGCAGCCGGTTGTACATGGAGCAAACCAGTACCCGTGTACTGGAGTGACACAATTTCTACCGGTGCTGTCTAGGACTGAACAAGCAGCCAATTATACATGGAGCGAACCAGTACCCGCGTACTGGAGTTACATAACCTCTACCGGTGCAACCAGCAGCCAGTTGTACATGGAGCGAACCAGTACCCGCATACTGGAGTGACACAATCTCTACCGGTGCTGTCTAGGACTGAACAAGCAGCCGGTTATACATGGAGTGAACCAGTACCCGAGTACTGGAGTGACACAACCTCTACCGGTGCAACAAGCAGCCGGTTGTAAATGGAGCGAACCAGTACCCGCGTACTGGAGTAACCTTCAGAAAGTGAAAATGTCGCCCAAGCGACTGGAGGAGAGAGACACTCTGCAGGCAATCCAGGAGCAGGAAAACAGCCAGTCAGGACAGGAACTGAATCACAATGGCAGGCAACCGGATCAGGAACAGCAGCAGGAAAAGCAGCAGGAACAGCAACCCCAACTGGATCAGGAACGGAAGCTGGAACCAAGGAAGCTATCAAACAGGAACTCAGGAGATCACAGAACAGCAAAGTAGTATCACGGCCCAGGACGCTCAGGAACACAATGCATGTGCAGGCGACATACAGACAACACGAAAGGGCAACCACATGGTGCCCAAGCTCAGTCTAAATAGGCAATACAGGGTGGGCTGAAGGCAGGCAGCCAATGGCAAGCCCCTTCAAGTAACTGATAGGCAAAGGCAGCAATCACGGGCACTGTGATAAACGGAGACACTGACACTGCAAGAGCTGAGGTGTTTAGAGCCAATAGCACCCAACAGGTGCGGTAACGGAGACACTGACACTGCAAGAGCTGAGGTGTATAGAGCCAATAGCACCCGACCGGTGCTGTAACGGAAAAGGCTGTACACTGCAAGAGCTGATGGAATCTCCCAATAGCACCTGACGGTGCGGTAACTAAATCACTGCGAATAGCAAGGGTTAACGGAAACGCAGTGTTAACGGAGGCCACAATGCTCTGTAAGTGTTAACAGAAGGCTCTGTGTAATGGAGGCTACAATGCTCTGCAAGTGTAATCGGAAGGCTCAGTGTAACGGAGGCAACAGTGCTCAGCCAGTGTTAACGGAAGGCTCAGTGTAACGGAGGCAACAGTTCTCTGCAAATGTTAAAGGAGGGCTCAGTGTAATGGAGGCAACAGTGCTCTGCAAGAGTTAATGGGAAGTCCCAGTGAATCGGAGGCAACAACTCAATCTGCCCTATATCAGCTCAGCTGAAGTCAGAATGTCGCCCAAGCGACACAGGATCAGGATCACGGCTGGAACATAAGCAGGGTCGTCAGGCTAGCCGGGTCAGGTCACGGAGCAGGAACGTCAGCCAGGCCGGGTCAAATCATGGAGCAAGAACGTCAGACAAGCCGGGTCAGATCACGGAGCAGGAACGTCAGCCAGGCCGGGTCGAATCACGGAGCAGGAACCAATGAGAGTAGTCAGACCGGCCAAGTCGGAACACAGGAACACAGCAACACAGTAGCACTGGTACAGGAACACCACGAAAGGGCACCTGACAGGTGCCAGAAGCCCGGAATAAGAAGGCCACACTGGACGGGCCAAACAAGGCTCAGCCAATGGGAGAGCACCACAACAAAGAGTGACAGAGCAGATCACGGGAACCGTGATACACCTTTATTGAACAGTAGTACAGGTATGCATGTAATCAAACCCCCAATGAGATCCCCTAGTGATTCTGGCGTCAGAGATAGAGCAGCAATTTCCACAGATACTGGAATACTACTCAGGAACAGACCCAGCGTAACCTAGACACCAACAGAACCCCAATCAGTGGTCAGACAGCCAGAGCCACAGGTCAGCACCAGAGTAGGTAGCCAGATTAAAGCCAAGAGTCAGGACACTGGAGCGAATGGAAGCCAAGCAAGGGTCAAACCAACAGAGACAGGACACTAGGAGCTACTGCACTGGAACACCATGTAAGGGCGAATGAGCAAGGTGTCCAGGCAGCTTATAAACTAAGTGTATGGCAGGAGAGGAGGAGCACACAACAAGCCCAATGATTTGAAAAGCCTCGAGCGCGTCATTGGAGACATCAGCTGACGCAGGCCCGCTGTAGAGACTCTGCTGGAATGCGGAAGTAAGCCGCATTCGGAGACACGGCAAAATAGAGCGAGGAGGCACAGACGTGGCAGACTACCCAGCTGCCGGCCTCACAGTAAGTCGCTATGACAGAACCTTCCCCTCAATGACCCCTCCTCTGCAGAAAGGACAGTGGTTTTAAAGGAAAGCAAGAATGAAAGTTATGGATGAGCGCAGGAGCATGCACATACGTAGAAGTAATCCAGGAACGCTCCTCAGGGCCACAACCTTTCCAATGCACCAAATATTGTAATTGACCTCTGACTTTACGTGAATCCAAAATACTTTGTATCTCATATTCATCATGATCTCCAGCCCTGACAGGGCCAGGGTGGACAGGAGCCGAGGTATAACAATTGCAAATCAAGGACTTTAATAAAGACAGACGAAACACGTTATGAATGCACATAGTGACTGGGAGATCTAGGGCATAAGTGACCGTGTTGACCCTACGGAGGACACGGAATGGACCAACAAAACATGGGGCCAGTTTCCTATAAGGCACCTGGAGGGTAAGGTTGCAGAAAGATACCCTAACTCTCTCTCCCACCTGGAAGGTTGGTGCTGGTAATCGCATACAGTCTGCTTGCCTTTTTTATCATTGCATGGAACCACATAGGGTTCTCTGAACCCGTACCCAAGTGGAACGGAGTTCCCTCAAATTCTTCTCTAGAGCCAGAATATTTTGTGCTTCGAAAGATTCAGGAAGTATGGATGGTTGAAAACCATAATTTATCAGGAACGGGCAACTGAGATGAAGAGTTCACAGCACAATTCTGGGTAAACTCTGCCCAAGGTAACAGGGTAGCCCAATTGCCATGGTGGTCCGATATATAGCAACGAAGGAATTGTTCCAAGGCTTAGTTAGACATCCCTGCTGCACCATTGGATTGAGGATGGTAGGCCGGGGAGAAGGAGAGCTGGATCCCCATCTGAGCGTGGCTCCCCCGATCTGAGATTATCAACTTAGGTATCCAAAAGACTGCTTTAGCAAAAATCACAGCCAATTCTTGGGCAGAAGGTAGTCCTTTAAGTGGTACAAAGTGAGCCATTTTAGAAAAATGATCTACAGTCATAAGGAGGACAGTGTAGCCCTCTGATGCAGGTAGATCCACCATAAATTCAATGGATAAGTGCGACCAAGGATGTTCCCCATTCGGAATGGTTTGAAAGAGACCCACAGTGAGATGTTGTGGTGTTTTACTCTGGGCACAAGTGGGACAAGCTGCCACAAATGCAGAACAGTCAGTTCTCAAGCTAGGCCACCAATAGAGTCGAGAAATAGACCATATGAGTTTGTCTCTCTGTCACGGATACAAGCAAAACAAGAATCAGACGGTATAGTAATAGCCTTTATTAGAAGTATCAAATATCACAGCAATAGCGAGGAAGGAGCAGAGGGTAATCAAAGAAGCATCACCTCCATCAGAAATAGGAGGCCGCCACTAGGTTCCCAAACTGCAGAGACTAGGCCAAAGCCAGTGGTAGTCTCGAATGCAAGATATGCCACAATGTGACCCAAAGAATCTCCCCAAGGATGGATGAGAGGATGAAACTGACTCAATCCTGCAGTCAGGGATGGAAAGGCCATCTCCTGCAGAGGAAGGCAACAGGGAGACTAATGACTCCTGCCTGCAGTCAGTGATGGAATGGCCATCTCCCGCAAAGGATGGCAACAGGGAAACTACTGACTCATGCCTGCAGTCAGTTATGCTAGAGTCTACCAGAGCCCCAGGTCCACACCAGATAGGATATCTATCACAGTGCCCATGATTGCTGCCTTTTCCTGTCAGTTATCTGTGAAGGCTCTCCATTGACTGCCTGTCTTTAGTCCGCCCAGTATTGCCTATATAGACTGGGTTCTGGCACCCTTTGGTTGCCCTTTCGTGGTTTCTCTATGTCTATAGCCACCTGCATTGTATTCCTGAGTTCCCTGGGCCTTGGAGGCACACTCTACTCTCCAGAGTCCGCCTGCTTACCTGCCTGACTGCCTCATCTGCTGAAGTGGTTCCTGCCTCCGTTCCTGATCCGGTTTGGGCTGATGTTACTGTTCCAGCTTCCTGTCCCAGTCTGGCTGTTGTTCCTGCCTCTGGATCGTGTGCAGAGTTTCTCCGCCTTCATGTCGATTGGGCAACATTCTCATCCTTGGGTGTTATCTGTTGGTCCAGTACGCGGGTACTGGTTTGCTGCTAAGCAGCTCCGGTTGTGACTCTCTGTAGTCCAGTATGCGGGTACTGGTTTGCTCCATACACACCGGATGCCTGCTGTCTCATATGTAGCACCGGTAAGGCCTCCGTGCATCAAGTACTGGTTTCCTCTTATGGCCCACCGGTTGCTTACTGCCTCTTGTTTCGCACCATTGCTCATCTGTGTAGTCCAGTACGCGGGTACTGGTTCGCTCCATATATTAACCGGTTGCTTGCTGCCTCCCATACAGCATCAGTAGTGTCTATGTGTAGTCCAGTACGCGGGTACTGGTTCGCTCCAATTTTAACCGGTTACTTGCTACCTCCCATACAGCACCGGTAGTGTCTAAGTGTAGTCCAGTACGCAGGTACTGGTTCACTCCAATATTAACCAGTTGCTTGTTGCCTCCCATACAGCACCGGTAGTGTCTATGTGTAGTCCAGTACGCTGGTACTGGTTTGCTCCAATATTAACCGGTTGCTTGCTGCCTCCCATACAGCACCGGTAGTGTCTATGTGTAGTCCAGTACGCGGGTATTGGTTCGTTCCAATACTAACCGGTTGCTTGCTGCCTCCTATACTGCACCGTTATTGTCTATGTGTGGTCCAGTACGCGGGTACTGGTTTGCTCCAATATTCACCGGTTGCTTCCTGAGACCTATACAGCACCGGTAAGGCCTCTGTGTTGTCCAGAACGTGCGATTGGTTTGCTCCACCACTATCCCGGTCGCTGAGGCCACCTACACTACTGCACCAGTACTTGCCTCCTCTGGGTCCTGCAAGGCTGCCTTGCCCGGTATATTGGCAGGGCCGTTAGAGCCTCCTCTCTCATTGTGCCAGTCTCCAGGCTGCCTTGCCCGGTATATTGGCAGGGCCGGTAGAGCCTTCTCTCTCGTTCTACCAGTCTCCAGGCTGCCTTCCCGGTATATTTGTCAGGGCCGGTAGAGCCTACTCTCTCATTGTGCCAGTCTCCAGGCTGCCTTGCCCGGTATATTGGTAAGGCCGGTAGAGCCTATTTCCATATTGTGCCAGTCGTAAGGCTGCCTTACCCGGTATTGGCAAGGCCGGTAGAGCCTCTCTATTATTCACTCTACCATTGTTCACCATTGCATTGTACAAATCAGAGAGATATATGTGTAATGTCAAACCTGCGAGGGTTCTCTTTAAACTTTCAATAAAGTTGTGTTTTTATCTTAACTCTGTGTCTGAGAGTCAAAACAAACCGTGACAGTATGAAAGGGCCATGACCTCAGATAGTAAGAGTGAGGATAATGCACAGAACATCCATTGGAGGATGGATGTACATGAGCAGCGCCTGGATCAGCTAGCATTGGTGATCCAAAGCATTCTTGAATGTACAGTAATCACGGACAAGTCCGTCTCGAGTACGGTGGTCTCCCCAGGTTCGACACCGGAGAGCAATACTATGCCCTCAGTGGCTGCAGTCAAAGGGTTAACCGCTTCCGCTCCATTGCCACTCAGATATGATGGCGAACCCAGCCTGTGCAGAGGGTTTATCAACCAACTTGAGATATTTATGAAATTATCCTCGCATGCCTTTCCTAATGATTGCAGTAAAGTTGGGTTTATGAAATCCCTACTGACTGGCAGAGCCCTGGCATGGGCCAATCCCTTATGGGAAAGTGCGAAACCTTGCACAAAGAATTTCAGGGAGTGATCGAGATCCCTGGTAGAACCGCCTCTGCTGCTAAACGCCTAATGGAGATACAACAGGGCAGGCATACTGTGGGCAATTATGCCATTGAATTCCGCACATTGGCAGCAGAGGTAGGTTGGAATAATGAGGCGTTGTTGACAGCCTTTGCGCAAGGTCTGAGTGAGCAGATCAAAGATGAAACCGCAGCTAAAGAGTTGCCTACTGATCTGGACGAATATATTATGTTATCCTAATTGACACTCGGATCCGTGAGAGATTGATGGCTAAGGACCGTAGGCTACGGTAAAAAAACAACGGATCTAGCAGTTCATTTTGCCCACCCATCCCTCCCTTGGCACCTAAATCAAATGACCAGTTACGGGAATCAGGTGAACCTATGCAATTAGGCTTCACTAGGCTAACCAAGGAGGAAAGAGCACACCACAGAAGGCAGGGGTTGTGCTTATACTGTGGCAAAGCTGGGCACCTGCTAAGATCTTGTCCCGTACGTCCGGGAAACGAACACACCTAGGGTACCTTGGGGGACAGGCCCTAGGTGGTGTTCAACCGTCCCCAGGTTTGATCATACAGAAACCCACCATACAGATGGTACTCTCTTGGGCAGATTGCTCGGTGGAGGTTCTGGCCCTGGTTGACTCCGGCACAGCTGGATATTTTATGGATAGTGCCTTTGCTGAACAGCATAAGATTCCGCTGGTTGAGAGAGAATCCCCTCTCGTTATTGAAGCCATTGACCGGAGACCTCTAGAACCTGCCCAGGTTACCCTTGAAATGATGCCATTGCCTATGACCATTGGGGCGCTTCATAAAGAGGAACAGCAGTTCCAGATTATCAATTCTCCACACTACACAGTCATTCTGGGATTTCCCTGGTTGCAGCTTCATAATCCTCAGTTTCATTGGCAAAAGTGTGAAATCTCTGCTTGGTCTCAGTATTGTATGGAGCATTGTGTATCCCACCCGGTTAAGATTCTGTGCACCTCTCCTTCATTGCCAAACGAGTACCAACAATTCAGCGATGTGTTTAGTAAAGGAGAGGCTGGCACCCTACCCCAGCACAGATCTTATGATTGCGCTATTGAGTTGCCTCCGGGGGTGGTGCACCCTAGAGGACGCACATATCCATTGTTTTGTGATGAGAACCAAGTCATGGAGGAATATATTTCAGATGCCCTCAAGAGAGGGATTATGAGGAAATCCACCTCTCCAGCTGGGGCTGGATTCTTTTTTTGTGAAAAAAAAGAATGGCGAATTGAGACCGTGCATTGATTACCATGACCTAAACAAATTAATGTCAAAAAATTCTTATCCGATACTTTTACTAATGCCTGTACCACCTGTGCCCGTGCCAAGACCCCTAGACAACTCCCTGTGGGCCTACTCCAGCCGATGCCTAATGGCGAACGTCCATGGTCTCACGTTTCCATTGATTTTATGGGAGAGTTGCCAGTGTCTAGAGGGTATTCTTATGGTGGTGGACAGGTTTTCTAAAATGGCTCATTTCATGCCTCTCCGTGGCCTTCCCTCTGCCAAAGAATTAGCGGTGGTTTTCCCTAAAGAAGTATTTCAGTTGCATGGAGTACCCAGAGTGCTGGTGTCCGACCGGGGGAGCCAGTTTTTGTCCAGATTTTGGAGAGCATTTTGCGAACAAATGGGCATCCAATTGTCCTTTTCCTCTGCCTATCACCCCCAGACCAATGGGGCCGCTGAGAGTGCCAATCAGGGACTGGAGCAGTTCCTGCGTTGTTTTGTTACTGACCATCATGATAACTGGGCTGACCTGTTGCCTTGGGCAGAGTTCGCCAGGAACTGTGAGGTTAATTCTTCATCCGGGAGCTCCCCTTTTCTGATCAATTATGGGTTCCAGCCTTGTTTGCTCCCGGATTCATTCCAGTCTCAGCAGATTCCAGCTCTGGATGAGCATATCGAGCAGCTCTGCTCCACCTGGGCACAGGTTCAAAGGGCACTCAGTCAGTCTCTTCAGCGCCATCAGCGTTATGCCAATCATAGACGGCTGCCAGCAGTTTCCTTTCAGGTTGGGGACAGAGTATGGCTTTCCTCCAGAAACCTCAAACTACAAGTCTTGTCTAACAAATTGGCTCCTCGGTTTATTGGTCCTTATAGGGTGATTCGTAAAATCAACCCTGTCTCTTATGCTTTGGATATCCCTGCTTCTATGCATATTCATAATGTGTTCCATGTGTCTCTCCTCAAACCTCTTGTATGCAACCGTTATACTACTAACCCTGTGGTGCCAGGGCCTATAGAGGTTGAAGGTCAGGAGGAGTACAAAGTTCAGTGTATCATTGATTCCCTGCAGACTTAGAGGAAAATTGCAGTATTTGGTACATTGGAAGGGTTATGGTCCGGAAGAACGATCCTGGGTGGACAGTAAGGACCTTCATGCTCCAGGAGCCAAGGGCCATGGGGTTCCCGTGACAGCCACTCTTTTGATGTTAGGATGCGGCAGTTCATCTCCACCAATTGCACACTGTGTGTCCTTACCACACATGCCAGTGTGGTGGTGGAGAATCACAAGCAGGGCATCAAGCAGCATCTGAAGAGATTGCATCCAGCATAGTAACATAGTAATTTAGGTTGAAAAAAGACTTGTGTCCATCTAGTTCAACCCTTTTCCTATTCCTGTTTACCATCGTTGATCCAAAAGAAGGCAAACCCCCCCCCCCCCCCTCAATATAGCAATTTCAAATTCTGCCTTGAATGGGGGGGAATTCCCTCTTGATTCCAAATGGCAATCAGATTTTTCCTTGGATCAACAAGCCCTAAGTAAATATTAATCCCAATACTAACGTACATAGCCCTCTATGTTATGCTCTTTTAAATAAGTATCCAGGCCCTTTTTAAAGTCATCTAATGTATTCGATAGCACCACCTCCTCATGCAGTGAATTCCATACCTTTATTGTCCTTACAGTAAAGAAACCCTTCCGCTGTTGTAGATTAAATCTCCTTTCTTCAAGTCTAAGCGGGTGGCCCCTTGTCCTATGTACTGTTCTGTTAATGAACAGGTCTTTGGAGAGCCCTTTGTATGGGCCCTGAACATATTTATATAGTGTTATCATATCCCCTCTAAGATGCCGTTTCTCTAGTGTATACAAGTTTAACTTTTCTAGCCTTTCTTCATAAGTAAAACTTTCCATTCCCCTTACTAGTTTTGTAGCCCTCCTCTGCACTTTCTCTAGTTCCATAATGTCCTTTTTCAGAAAGGGCACCCAGAATTGAACAGCATATTCTAGGTGGGGTCTTACCATGGACCTGTAAAGAGGCATAATAATATCTTCCTCCCTTAAGTCAATACCCCTTTTAATACATGCCAATATCTTATTGGCCTTTGCAGCTGCCAGCTGGCACTGCATGCTACTGCTAAGTCTATTGTCTACCATTACTCCCAAATCCTTTTCATTAGTAGATTTCCCCACAGAAACACCATTTAAACTATATGTTGCATTTTTATTATTATACCCAAAATGCATAACTTTACACTTGTCTATATTGAATCTCATTTGCCATTTGCCTGTCCAGTTACTCAGTTTGTCCAAATCCTCTTGTAATGAAGACACATCAAGTTCAGACTTTATTACTGTACTTAATTTTGTGTCATCGGCAATCACGGATGCATGGCTCCCTATGCCCTCTGGGAGGTCATTAATAAACAAATTAAAAAGAAGAGGACCCAGGACAGATCCCTGAGGTACTCCACTTATCATGTTTATCCAACTGGAGAACTTGCCATTTACTACCACTCTTTGCATTCTATCTTTCAGCCAATTTCCAATCCACACACAAACATTTTCCCCTAGGCCTATTTCATTCATTCAATCTGTACAGCAGAATATACTACGATGCTGGCAGGGAGGGTTCATCATTACTATTAAACTGTCAGCAAGTGGTCATGTGTCCTTAGTGGGTCTGGACTACGTATTGTGCTGCTACTGCCTCAGGGGCATCACTGGAGCTAGTAGTTGCAAGTGGAACCTTCATCATCCATCAACCATGTTACTGCTGTTGTTGATCCCATTCCCTTTCAACTATCTAATCTTCCTGCTTCTTAAACAAATCAGCAGCAGGAAAAGTAGCCGCAAATTCCGCATCTACATCAAAGCATTTGACAATGGCCAGTGGCCACTGGCAAACAGGACATCACCCGCTGGCACTAGGCCAGTAGGGCATTTTTTCCCCCTCAGGGCTTGTGCTTAAAAAAAAAAAAAAAAAAAACAACTTAGTCCTACAAAAAAATAGAAATAATTTTTTGGGGGTTTGTTTCTAACAAGCCTACATCCTATAAATCAATGTATCATTAGGGCTTGTGCCAAACAAGCTTAAGTCCTACAAATTAATGTTTCTACAGGGCTTGTGCCTCTAATAAGTCTAATTCCCACAAATCAATGTTTCCTCTAGCAAATCATCTTTTACAAAATACTCTATCAAGTCAAGTATCAGTCCACCCCAGTGGCAGCTTGTGTTAGGGGGTTCCTGTCTCTGTCACCTTACATATAAATTTCTTATTTTATTTATTTATTCTTTTATTAACTGTCCCCCCAAATACCAGTCAAGAATCCTCCCCAAAGTAAATTCCCTGTTCAACTGATTCATTCCCCAGACTCCACTCACCAACACAGGCACCCTCCCCAGACCCCTTTTATACCATGTCTTAAGGGTTTTTTTATTTGTATTTAGGATTTATTTTGTACTAGCAGTGTGGGACGACGTTGCCCGTTTGTCTTTTTGTTTTTTAAGCAATGCTTAAGACTCCAGGTTTCAGAGGACTAAGGAATGCATTGCAATGCATTGTGTACCCTCTAGCACTCAAAAGGTTAATGTGAGGCTCAGTGACACACAAGTGTATATTGTGTATTAATTAATACACTGCATACACAGTAGTGTATATATAATGTATATTAATGCATACTGTACACAGGAGGGTATGTGTACATTAATATACATTATATATACACGTGTGTATATTAATATCCAGAAAATATACTGTACATTCAAATACATTATATATACAGTCCTGTGTGGCGCAGCTGACATTAACCCTTTCAGTGGCAGAGGGGTAAGCAATGCATTGCAATGTGTTGTGTACCCCTCTACCACTCAAAGAAAGGGTAAGCATTGGTTAAAAAGAACAGATAGGCAATGCCGTCCCACACTGCTGGTATATATATATATATATATATATATATATGTACATGCACACAGTTAGTTTTCAGTCCATCTTTTAGTTTGCCTCTCTGTGGACATGTATGTTTTGTTTTGTTTTTTTGTATGTTAGTCTTTGTCTGAGGATGATGGGAGTCAAAGTCTAACAGCTGGAGAGGCACATTCTGCCATTCCTGGCTCGCTATGATGGGAGTTGCAGCTTGAAACAGCTGGATAGCAAAGGTTGCCTTCCTCAGCACATAAACAGTGTCCACTATATCTAACTTGTATGTCTCCTGCATACCTGGGAACTGTCAGGGTTTTGACAAAATGTCAGGGTCTCAGGGTGAAGAGATCCCATAGTTACCTAATATATGATTTAAACCAATTTATTGCTTGTTTAGGCATAATATTGGTGTCATTTCCTCACAAAGGCAGAGGGAGAAGTCCTTTATGTTGTGAGGGCTCAAGAAGTTATTAGTGGTAGCATGTTTAGGGTTACTTGAGAACTGATTGCAGCACCACTATCAAAGAAGATACAGGAGCATATTGCTTAGAATGCAAACTCTTGAGAGGTTTAAGGGTTAACCCAGGGTCAGCACATTTGAAAGTTTGCAGTTACGTGGCTCTCCAGCTGCTTTCATGTGACTCTCCAGCTGCTATAGGACTACAACTCCCATCAACCCTACACAGCCATTGGCCAGCTGGGGGTGGTGGGAATTGTTGTCCAACAGAAGCTGCATGGCTTCAGGTTGCCCACCTCACCAATATACCCTACATATACTTATATACACACATACACGTGGGTCTCACCCCTGCCCCCATTTACCTTGTAGAAAGTGACAGTCCTCCCTGTATCCGCCACCAGCACCCTGTCTGCCTCCAACCTCCACAGCCCCATCGGACCGTCTGTTCCTGGTGATCAGTCAGCACAGCGTGAACTCGTCACTGAGCGCGTCCATCTTGACTGTGACTATAAGGCCCTTTAAGTGGCAGAGAACTGTGCTTTGCAATAGTATTTTGTATCCCTCCAGCACTCACACTGTTAAATGCCAGTTTAGCATATTTCTCAATTTTGTCAGCAGCGATAAATGCTACCCTATATTTTATATGTTTTGAGGAGGAGAAAGCGATGGAAATCCTGCATCAACAGTGCAGCTGAAACAGAACTAAAAACTGCTATTGACCTCAAAAGTCATATTGGTTGTGGAAGCTGAAATTACCTGTGCAGCCTGCAATATTCTGCAGAGGCCTGACATTCTAACAAAAATCCACAGAATGACACAGGAATGACATACATTTCGTACCGCTAGGGCTTCATTTGTTCGGTGTGACGCTTACCCTTGGAGATTGAGCGCTTGGCGTGTACACAAAGGGCAGATAGATGTACCGGGGGGAATGGTGTGACGCCTTTAAGGAACGATATGTGGTCCGACAGAGAATGAGTACCCCGGGTGGGATCGAGAGCTATGAGGATGGGGGCATATACCAGGGTCAGTGGATGGGAGGAATGACAGTATATTTTTCCTCAGGATGCAATCCTCAATCAGTCTTTTCTGGCACAATAAACACAGGCCAGTGTGTCTCAAGATTTAATTAAGGATAAACTACCATGTCGGAATGTGGAAGTGTGTATATAAAGTGACCATAAAATAAAAGACAGTACTGCAAACTGAGCAGAGCTAGCACCTATGTCCTAAACAATGATGAGAGATCCAAGCATGATGTCAGATAAACTGATTAGACACTGTAAGGGACATATACATTGAGCCACAGGTGCGGGATTCCACAGACAGCAGGGAAGTTAAGGGACAAAATTGATAATGGAAAGGCAATTCCCTGTCACGTCCCCTGTGCCTCTTTCCTGCTTCAGCTCACCTCTCCAGTGGAGGCTTCCTCCTCCCCCGTGACTCCTGCATGCTGCTGCCTTCCTCTCTGGCTGAGCTTGTTTCCTCCGCCTTTGTTCCTGCCCGATGCGGCTTGCCTCTTCGGCAGCAGCTTGATTAATGCCCTTTTTTCTTTCTGGAGCGGCTCTGCACTTCCGGGTTCACCCGTGTCATGAGCCAGTGACGTCATCTTCCTGCCCCTATATTCAGCGTCCTTCTCTGATGCCCGGGGTACTTTCACTCTGTCAAGGTTGACAAATGCAGGTAAAGACCTGCAGGGGAGGGAGTGCTTGGGAGCAAGGCTAGGGTTCGGAGCTAGAGAGCGGTGACTGCCTGAAGTTAGGTCTTGCTGTGACCAAGGCCATATAGAGATGCTGGCCGCGAAGCCAGATGTCTGAACCCCGGTTGAGCCGGGATCCAGACCAGGATGACCAAACCACAGACAGTACAAGCTCCCCTGCAGGGGGGAGCGATGGCTGGAGGGCGGAGCCTAGGGAGCGGTGCTAGGGTGCGTAGGCCACTAGGTACCTGAAACTCCCCAAAAATATAAATACTAACACCCCCAGAGCCAGATGACACTGACCAAAAGGATAGAAGAAAGCAGAAGAATGGTCAGGCTAGCCGGTCAGCAACTGGAGATCAACACTGGACACAGGGACAAGGCAGAAGAATGGTCAGACGAGCCGGTCAGCAACTAGAGGTCAACACTGGTCATAAGGACAAGGCAGAAGAATGGTCAGACAAGCCAAAAATGGTACACAGCTATTCAGAGCACAAGGATGAGGACTGGGCTGCAGAGAACAGAGCAGGGACCTGGAACACACCAGAACACTAGTGAAAGTGCACCGGGCATCAGAGAAGGACGCCAAATGTAGGGGCAGGAAGATGACGTCACTGGCTCGTGACACGGGCAACCCCGGAAGCTCAAAGCCTCTCCAGAAAGAAAAAAGGGCATTTATCAAGCTGCCGCCAAAGAGGCAAGCCGCATAGGGCAGGAACAAAGGCGGAGGAAACAAGCTCCGCCAGAGAGGAAAGCCACAGCATGCAGGAGTCGCAGGGGAGGAGGAAGCCTCCGCCGGAGAGGTGAGCTGAAGCGGGAAAGAAGCACAGGGGACGTGACATTCCCTCTGATGTCAGTGGAAAGCAGACAGTTGTGGACCCAACTACCGTAAGAGAAGGAGTAAAGATCCAACCAGAGAAATATACTCACGTAGACAACATAGGTATAAGCCACTCATGATTCACCAGTATCGTGGATAGCACTGTTATAACGGATGCTATATTATGCAAATTGGTGTAATGATGCGCAAATCGGAGACACAGGAGTTTATCCTGGGAATGATATACAGATGAATAACCGTGGGAGAGTATGTAACGGTGGCACAAACATTACATAGTGTAGTGCCAAAGTGTGTAATATGGAATATGGGTCTCATTTCCATTACGATGGCTCAAACTGGCATCCGACTCGCCACGGTACTGCCCCGGATGATCTGTCCCCAAATTGTAGCAAACGTGTTGAGTAAGACACAAGAGCATCCGGATCGTGTGCTAACTAACATATTTTAAGTGTTCATAAATTAACAAATAACAGTGACAATCCGTGGTCGCCAGCACATTGCGGTGCACCAGGAGTAGTGCATCATACAGAGTGCTACGGTCAAGAGGTGTCTGTCCCTCAGTCCCAGGAGGTTAGAACAAAGTTTAGGATCACAAGGAAGATCCCATTTTAATTGGGGAATCCAGAACACGGTCATATGTCCATAACATGATTAGATAAACAAAATGTAATTTAAACAATGATCTCCCCCCGTGATGTGCAAAGGGTTAAAAGCACAACAGTTACCAGGGCAGCTCTCTTTTGCTTAGCGAAAACATCACTTCTATGTTGGGCCACAGTAAGAGAGAGCAGCGGGTTGTGAGTGTGACAGCAGTGGCGACTCAAGTATTCATATTTAAGGGGGGCACATGGGGGCCAGGGACAAAAGTAGGGGGGCAATTATAAAACACTATATGTATATATTATATACACACACACACACACATACATATACACACACATATACACACAAACTCTTTTGTTGTCGGAATGATTACAAGACTATAGTCTGTTTTTTTTAAATAACATTTCTATTTTCAAAATAATTTATAACATGTAATTTGAATGAAGTTTAAATTAACATTTGTAAATAAATATTTGACAAATATAGAAAATGGGCATTTAACAGTGTATTCTCTACAATCACAGTATAAGTATTTTTTAAGTGACAGTCTCTTTAACATGTACTATAAACAGAAATTTGCATTTTGAAGGGCTAACTCAACTTATCCTGTAAGAAGAGAATAGAGTTAGCTCTACTTCCATGAAAAACTACCATGGTTTGGCCCTTCATAATGCAAATTTAAGTCTATAGGTGAAATATTCATAACTTAAAATCACATAATGATAAACATTGTAAAATGAAGTGCAACAACTATTTAAATTATAAATTATATATATATATATATATATATATATATATATATATATATATATATCCAACTATTAACCCCTTAAGGACAGGAGGTCCTGGGACATTTCCATCCCATAATGACCGCATAGGCGTGGACGCGCCGGTACACGTGACCTGTCGCGTGTATCGGCGCATCATTATGGGGCCTGATAGAGATCGCTCCGATCTTGGAGCGGTCAATTTCAGGCCCTATTTTTACTTACAGCGCTCCCGGTAGAGCGCTGTAAGTAAAAAGTACGTGACGTACTATGACCGGCATCGGTCCTTGAGTATTTCAAGGACCGTGACGGTCCTGCTACGTCAAGGGTCCTTAAGGGGTTAAAGTGCCTCAACAAAAGAAAACAAGATATAGAGTCTTTTTTTCTGACACCTGTAGCAAGCTTACAAGTGTGCAAAACAGACAGTACCAACCAATTAATGTACTGTAACACTTAAATTGCACCAGCAAAAGGGGGGAGTATTACTGAACTTTGGTTTTTACTGCTACTTATAGTAAAATGAAGTGCAACAATTGTTTTAAAAGACGAGTGGTGGAAAAAAATAAGTTCTGTTTAACTGAAACATTGCATTAAGTGTAGACATTTTAAATAGAAATGCTTTAATGAAATAATAGGATCATATGGGTACAGGGGGCTATGTCTGCACTTAATGAAATCTTTCTGTTAAACATAACTTTTTTTTTGCTGACACTTGTCCGTTAAAAACAATTGTTGCTGTTCATTTTACTAGAAGTATCAGTCAAAGCTGAATCATACCTTTTTTTCCCCTTTGTTGGTTCACTTTATTTGTTACAGTACTAACTTGTGTTATGCTGACAGTTGTCCTTTATCATCATCTAAATGGAGAAAGCCATTTTTTTACATATTTAACTTTCAAGTATTACAGGATGAACAAGCAAAGCAAAAAGCAATTATTAGATAAGGAAACAGGTACACATTATAAACTAAAGTGCAACGTCACAACAAACAAAATACAATAATCAAAAATGCAATGTCATCCTTTTACTAATGCAATAAAATCTGTACTTAAAGTTACTCATTCACACTAATATAGGCTTAAGCATGAGTTTTTATGGCGTCATGCAAACCTGCTAACTACATCATCCATATTTATTTGAGATGCAAGTCTGGCCTCAATCGCCAAGGTGACAAGATCTGAAAACCTTTTGTCAGTCATTGTTGTGCGAAGGAACGATTTTATTAATTTTAGTGCAGAAAAGCTTCTTTCGCATGATGCACTGCTCACTGGTAAAACACAAGCTATTTTACATAGCCGGTAAAGCTCAAGGAATGGAATAGAGTAAGGCTCCAGAAAGTTGGTGAACTCGAGAAATGTGTCCATCTTAATGGCATCTGATGACTTTTTTCTTTGTAGTGTTAGCATTGCCTGCCTCAGCTCAATCTCCAAGTTTTCTATGTTGCAGGCGTAGAATTTAGCCATTGGTAGCAATTTGTCAAAATTAAGAAAATAATCAGATCAGGGATTCAGAGACTGTACAGCTTCCATGATTTCCAGAGAATCTTTTGAGAAGCGTGATTTTAGCTCTGAAATGATTCGGTCAAGAACAACATACATGAACATTGTAATGAAATCATCTTTTTTGAGCAGTTGTTGTCGATGATCTACAGTTTCCAAAACTATGCTGTTTCTTAAGTGTAAAGGAGGCCACCGATCTCTCTTCTTGAAAGGTGGTTCGGTAGAATCATTTGGTGCTGGTATTCCACACTTCATGCTCAGCTGTATTGTTTCTTCCCAGACACTTTCTATTGTTCCAGAATTAGCAGAAGCTTCAGGTTCATTCTCTGGATTGCGCATTTCTTCTAGCTCTTGTATAACTGCTCGCAGGTCAAGGTCTTTGGCTTGTAACATATCAGAGAGAGTTTGGGTCCTTTTTAGTATGTTCTCAAAAAACACAAGTGCCAGAATGAAGCCAAAGTCAATGAGCTGGTGAATGGATTTTGCCTCAACTGCTCTTTCAGTATGGTTTCCGTGTGCTAAAATATTGAGGCTTCCAACAGAGGGTCCAGTGTTTTAAGGACGGCATTGCCGGCTGCATGTTGGCATGTCCACCTTGTGTCACTTAATTGTTTAAGCTTGATAGCTGGTTTGCTTGACATTTCTTGTGGCACATTAACAAACACTGTGTAAACAACAGTACTGCAAAACACATACAGCTTTTCAAGTTTCACAAAAAATTAATTTCCTGCCTGTACATTTTTGACCGTGTCCACGATGACCAGGTTGCGACGGTGACTCATACAATGAATGTAAAGTGCACAAGGCACCTACTTTTTAATGTGTGCTTGCACACCATTAAGTCGGCCATCCATTACAGAGGTGCCATCATAGCCTTGTCCAACACAATAATTTTTATCAATGCCTAGAGATGTTAAGACCTGGAATATATATCTTGTTAGAGATTCGGCATCTAGGCTATCTGCTCGGTAGAACCGTTCATGGACCATCTGTTCATGAAAGAATCAGGCTACAACAGACAGTTGTTCTGTTTTACTCAGATCCTTTGTTTCATCTGCCATGATGGAAAAAGGACTTCCTTTAATGCTCTGTGCAATGCCTTCTCTAACCAGAGCAGCCATAACTGACAGAAATTAATTTTGGATAGCTGGATGTAGATATCTTGCATTTCTTGGTCCTGTAATTTTTTTTTCTTACAATGCTGTCTTTTTTCTGCAATTAAATATAGAATTTACATAGTAACATAGTAAATTAGAACAAACAAAAGAAAAGACCCAGCGCAAATGCGCATCTAAGAGTAGCCTTTTGATAAACAGGACTGTTCCCTTTAAATGAAGAAGAAAAACCCCCTCAGGGTGGGTACTCACTGGAAACAGAGGCTTGTCCTGCCTCTAGGTATAACAGCACCAAGCAATAACCCTTGGGTCTTTCTCCACTCTCCAACCCTCAGTATCAGGAACCAATGCTACTTCATTGCGTTATCTTCATACATATACAGCTTTTATTAAAATTGATGTACAATCCATGTACTTGTAATTAAAACATTCACACATCTAACACATTTCGTCACTCATGTGACTTCATCAGAGGTAATATAAACCATTTGCCAACTTCTTATTTTTATACTATTGGACTATTAGTGACTTACCAATCCCACTGTAGCCTCTTACCGCCTCTAACCCGAAGCAAACAATGTGCGTTACAACCTCCGGAAGCATTATGCATTTCATTCCATCGGAAGTATTGCTCATTCAAAAACAATTGCATGCTTCCGGGTTCTGGACGCCGTTACCTTGGCAACCCAGTTTAACCACCGCAACGTACATACGCCAACCTAGATGCCCCCGGTGTTCCAACCTACGGAAGCGTTATGCGTTTCGTTCCATCCGAAGTATTGCTCTTTCAAAAACAATCGCATGTTTCCGGGTTCTGGACGCCGTTACCTCGGCAAACCAGTTTAACCACCGCAACGTGCATTCACCAACCTAGATCCCTCCGGCGCCAGTTCTAATCACCTGGATTCTCTCTCCTCACCCTCCACTACAATGTGAGATGGGAGTTGAATCATGAGAGCCCCAAAGTGAAACACACATGGCAACAGAGGTCATCTCACTTTGATAATAAAATGCAAATGTATGCACTCGGCGGTATATATATATCATTGTACTCAATATCCAAAGAGGGTACAGTGGGATGGGATTTCGATTTGGGACCCATATAAGACCCAATTTTCTCTCCAAATTAATATTAACAAAAATAATACAAATAAATATTAAAATACATATAAAAAAGAAAGAGAGGAATCCACCACACTATACATACTATACTTTCTTAAATACACCTTATCTCCACTTGGATCCATTTACTCCATTAAACCTGGTTGCGAGAATTACAGTTGGTCCCAGCGTGTGGACGCTGGTTTACTCCATATTAACCTGGTTGCGAGAATTACTGTTGGTCTCAGCGTGCGGACGCTGGTTTACTCCATTTAACCTGGTTGCGGGAATTACAGTTGGTCCCAGCGTGCGGACGCTGGTTTACTCCATATTAACCTGGTTGCGAGAATTACTGTTGGTCCCAGCGTGCGGACGCTGGTTTACTCCATTTCCCCAGGTGGCGACATATACTGTTGGTCTCAGCGTGCGGACGCTGGTTTACTACTTTAGCCTGGTAGCAATATTACTGTTGGTCCCAGCGTGCGGACGCTGGTTTACTCCATTTAACCTGGTTGCGAGAATTACAGTTGGTCCCAGCGTGCGGACGCTGGTTTACTCCATTAAACCTGGTTGCGAGAATTACAGTTGGTCCCAGCGTGCGGACGCTGGTTTACTCCATTAAACCTGGTTGCGAGAATTACAATTGGTCCCAGCGTGCGGACGCTGGTTTACTCCATTTAATCTGGTTGCGAGAATTACTGTTGGTCCCAGCGTGTGGACGCTGGTTCACTCCATTTCACCTGGTGGCGATATCTACTGTTGGTCCCAGCGTGCGGATGCTGGTTTACTCCATTAAGCCTGGTTGCGCTCATTACCGTTGGTCCAACGCAAGGATGTTGGTTTGCTCCTGTACACTAGTTCTGAGTACAGGTCGCTGTATGCTTTCTTATGCAGTCGTCTGATACTTTCTGGCAATAGACTTCTGCTGCGATTAGACCATTGATTCTATTCCTGTCTGCTGTCATAGTCATCTGACAGCTGGTCTACGCTTTGGGCTGCCCTGCCCAGTATTGGTAAGGCTGGTAGAACCTTTGTACGTTACCATCTTTAAGGTTGCCTTACCCGGTATTGGCAGGGCCGGTAGAGCCTATACTCAGTCTCCCTTGGGCTGCCTTGCCCGGTATTGGTAAGGCCGGTAGAACCGGTACATGTCACCTCACGGTTGCCTTACCCGGTATAGGCAAGGCCGGTAGAGCCTATTGTTATTGCTACTGTCACTTGGGTTGCCTTGCCCGGTATCATTGGCAAGGCCGGTAGAGCCTATTCTATTAACTATTGTTGTTGTATTGTTATGTATGATTAACCCTACTGGGATTGCCTTAACTTTTTCAATAAAGTTACGTTTTTACCAAAACCTTAAGTCTGAGAGTCTTCAAAAACCGTGACAAGAACCAGCACTCAATCGGTCAACCGGATCAGGGGCGGCAGCGAAGACTGGTCGCAGGAAGCGGAGATCAGACGGCGACTCCAACCGGATCAGGAGCTGAAGCAGGAACTACTGGACAGGTAACTACAGGAACTGGACAATTCTGATAGCAGGAACACAGCTAAGGGCCCAGGAAGCTCAGGAATGTGCCAGGGATGCGAGCAGCATAGAGACACCACGAAAGGGCAACCAAAGGGTGCCCAAGCTCAGTCTAAATAGGCAATGCAGGGCGGGCTAACAGCAGACAGCCAATAGAGAGCCCCCTATAGGTAAATGACACAAATGGAGAGCAATCACGGGCACCGTGATAGTACCCCCCCTCTCAAAGACCCCCTCTCCTAGAAGAGGGTCTAGGTTTCTGAGGGTATTTAGAGTGAAATATTCGCAGTAATTTGGGCGCATGAAGGTCCTTACTATCCACCCAGGATCGTTCTTCAGGACCATAGTCCTTCCAATGCACCAAATACTGCACCTTTCCTCTAAGCCTGCGGGAATCAATAATACTCTGAACTTCGTATTCCTCCTGACCTTCAACCTCAATCGGCCCTGGCACCACAGGGTTAGTAGTATAATGGCTGCATACGAGAGGCTTGAGGAGGGATACATGGAAAACATTATGAATACGCATGGACGCAGGAATGTCCAATGCATAAGACACAGGATTAATTTTGCAAATAACTCTGTAAGGACCAATGAATCTAGGAGCCAACTTATTAGATGGGACTTGGAGTTTAAGGTTCCTAGAGGAAAGCCACACTCTAACCCCAACCAGAAAGGAAACCACTGCGATTAGCATGACGCTGATGACGCTGGAATGACTGACCGAGTGCCCTCTGCACCTGTGCCCATGTGAAGCCAATATGTCCCGCAGCCTTAGAGGAATGGTATGTTTCGAGTAACCGAGTGCGGAATGGCTCAACAAAACATTTGACCATTGGGATTTCAGTGGGAGCGGAGTCCTGGGAGGCCAAAATCTCTTCCCCTAGTGGTGAAGTGATACTAGTGCGTATAGTAGCCAAAATTCGATCAGGCTGAATAATAGGTACTGGTACCTCATATCTGTCAAATTCAGCCTCAAATTGTCTTGACAGTGCATCAGCCCTTACATTCTTAGACCCAGGCAAATAAGATACAATGAAATTAAATCGAGATAGGAACAGTGCCCACCTGGCCTGGCGTGAGGATAATCTTTTCCCCTCAGAGAGATGTCAGGTTTTTGTGATCGGTCAAAATTAAGACAGGGTTTTTTGTTCCTTCGACTAGGTGGCGCCATTCCTTAAGAGCAAGGAAAATGGCCAGTAATTCTCTGTCCCCAATCTCGTAATGACTTTGAGCTCCGGTCAATTTTTTAGAGAAAAACCCACAAGGTCTGAGAGTTCCTCCTTTAATAGGTCATTGAGACAGCACTGCCCCAACCCCAATATCTGAGGCATCCACCTCTAATGTAAATGGTAGCAATGGATTGTGGTGAGATAGCACAGGAGCGTTAGCGAAAGCAGACTTCAAATTTTCAAAGGCTTTCTCAGCAGCCACTGACCATTGAGATGGATTAGCACCCTTGTGCGTAAGGTCAGACAAAGGTTTTACAATAGTAGAGAAGTCCTTAATAAACTTTCTATAATAATTAGCGAAGCCCAAAAATCATTGAATGGCTTTAAGACTCTTGGGGTGTGGACATTGTAGAACTGCCGTTAATTTATCTTTGTCCATGGCAATGCCTTCTTTGCCAATTACGAACCCCAGAAATGGCACGCTAGTTCTGTGAAACTCACATTTTTCCAGTTTACAGTATAATTGTTTTTTCGTACACGAAGCAACACCTCAGACACGTCTTCAATGTGTTGTGACATTCTTGGAACGAATAAGTATGTAGTCAAGATAAACAACAACACAAGACTGCAGCATATCTCTGAGGATGTCATTGATTAATTCTTGAAATACTGCAGGTGCGTTACAAAGACCAAATGGCATGACTAGATATTCATAGTGGCCAGATCTTGTGTTAAAGGCAGTTTTCCACTCATCACCAGCTCTGATCCGAATTAAATTACACGCAGCATGCAGGTCCAACTTGGTGAAAATAGAAGAACCTTTGAGTCTGTCAAATAGGTCGGTGATGAGTGGTATCGGATAAGCATTCTTAGACATTAACTTATTTAGACCACGGTAATCAATGCATGGTCTCAGCTCGCCATTTTTCTTCTTTACAAAGAAGAATCCGGCCCCGGCCGGAGAGGTGGATTTCCTTATAATCCCTCTCTTAAGTGCATCAGAAATATATTCCTCCATAGCTTGGTTCTCATCACAAGATAATGGATACGTGCGTCCCCTAGGGGGCACCACCCCCAAAGGCAAATCAATACGACAGTCATAAGATCTGTGCTGAGGTAGGGTGCCAGCCTCTCCTTTACTGAATACATCACCAAACTGTTGGTATTCGTCTGGCAGTGAAGAGGAGGTACACAAGATCTTGTCCGAGTGGGTTACGCAGTGCTCCATACAAGACTGAGACCAAGCAGAGATTTCACACTTTTTCCAATCAAACTGTGGGTTATGCAACTGTAACCACAGAAATCCCAGAATTACTGCGTGATGCGGAGAATTGATAAGTTGGAACTGCTGTTCCTCCTTGTGAAGTGCCCCAATAGTCATAGATAAAGGCATTGTTTCGAAAGTAACCTGTGCAGGTTCTAAGGGTCTACTGTCAATTGCTTCAATAGCGAAAGGGGTCGCTCTATCAATGCGCAGAACCCCGTGCAATTCAGCAAAGGTATTATCCATAAAATACCCACCTGCACCAGAATCAACCAGGGCCAAAACCTCCACAGAGCGTTTTGCCCAAGAAAGTACCACCTGTATGGTGGGTTTCAGAATACCACACACTGGGGACGACTGAACACCACCTAGGGCCTGTCTCCCAAGGTACCATAGGTGTGTTCATTTCCCGGACGTACCGGACAAGATCTCAGCAGGTGCCCACTCTTGCCACAATATAAGCACAGCCCTTGTCTTTTACGATGTATTCTCTCCTCCCTGGTTAACCTAGTGAAGCCCAATTGCATAGGTTCACCTGGTTCCCATGACTGTTCAATAGGCTTGGATGCCAGGAGAGGGATGGGTGGGCAAAATGTACTGCTAGAGCCATTATTCTTTGACAGTGACCAGCGGTCTTTAGCCATTAATCTCTCACGAATCCGTGTGTCAATTAGAATGACATATTCAATGTAGTCATCAAGATCAGTGGGCAATTCTTTAGCTGCAATCTCATCTTTAATCTGGTCACTCAGACCCTGAGCAAAGGCTGCCAATAATGCTTCGTTGTTCCACCCTACCTCTGCTGCCAAGTTGCAAAATTCGATGGCATAATCGCAGACCGTACGCCTGCCCTGTTGTATTTCCATAAGGCGTTTAGCAGCAGAGGTGGTTCTACCAGGAGGCTCGAACACTCTCCGAAACGACTGCACAAATTCTCTGAAATTCCTTGTGCAGGGTTTCGCATTTTCCCATAATGGATTGGCCCATGCCAATGCTCTACCAGTCAGTAGGGATATCATGAAACCAACTTTACTGCGGTCACTTGGAAAGGCATGAGCCGTCAATTCCATAAATATTTCGAGCTGGTTAATAAACCCTCTGCAAAGGTTAGGATTACCATCGTATGTGAGTGGCATAGGGGCGGAGGCAGTTAACCCCTTGACTGCAGCCCCTGAGAGCATAGTAACGTTCTCCGGTGTCTGACCTGGGGAGACCAGGAGACTAGGAACAGCCTTGTCTGAGAGTACAGTGCATTCGAGAACACTTTGGATCACTACCTCTAGCTGATCCAAGCGTTGCTCATTCACATCCATCCTCCAATGGATATTTTGTGTATTACCATCACTCTTATTGTCTCAGATCATGGCCCTTTCGTACTGTCATGGTTTGTTACGACTCTTTATTGAAAAGTTTAAGACAACCCCTTAGGGTATCATACACATTCACACATATATCTTTATTGACAGGAAAAGTAGTAATCACAATAACGATACAGGCTCTACCGGCCTTGCCAATATACCGGGCAAGGCAGCCAGGAAGTTGGCACAAGGAATGGATAGGCTCTACTGGCCTTGCCAATCTACCGGGCAAGGCAGCCAGGAAGTGGTACAGGAATAAACAAGCTCTACCGGCCTTGTCAATATACTGGGCAAGGCAGCCCGTGGACAGACAGTGATATAGGCTCTACCGGCCTTGCCAATATACCGGGCAAGGCAGCCTTTGGACAGACAGTAATATACAGGCTCTACCGGCCCTGCCAATACCAGGTAAGGCAACCCAAGATGATAATGGCATAGGTTCAACCGGCCTTACCATTATACCGGGCAGGGCAGCCTGGTAAGGAGTGAATGGCAACCACTAAAGCCTCAGTGACTGTAAAGGTGGCAACAGCAGTCACTAGGATGGCATCATAGGCTAAGTGACCAAAGAGGCAGGCCAAAACGCCGAGGTACACACGTACCTGTGTACTGGGAAGACAGTACTGCACAATGTGATAATGGACTAAAAGATGATGAAGCGAACCAGTACCTAGTATTGGGAGAAAGTCAACATGGTGCAATTGCAATCAGGAGGCTAAGGAGCGAACCAATGCCCACGCAGGAAGCGTAGTAGTATCATGCAAAGCAGCCGGATGGCTATGGAGTGAACCAGTGCCCTCTCACTGAGAACACTAGATGTCACCTGTATAAACAGCCTGAAAGCTTATTGAGCGAACCAGTACGCTGTACATGGAACGCTAGTCGTGACTTGCATAACAGCCGGATGGCTATAGGAGCGAACCAGTACCCTGTACATGGAACGCTAATCGTAACTTGCACAGACAGCCGGAAGGCTTATGGAGCGAACCAGTACCCAGTATGTGGAACGCTAATCGTAACTTTCATACACAGCCGGATGGCTATAGAGCGAACCAGTGCACTGCACGTGGAATGCAAATAGTGACCTGCATAGACAGCCGGATGGCTTACAGAGCGGACCAGTACCCTGTATGTAGAATTCCAAATAGTAACCTTCATAAACAGCCGGATGGCTTATGGAGCGAACCAGTACCCTGTACGTGGGACGCTAATCGTAACTTGCACAGACAGCCAGGTGGCTATAGAGCAAACCAGTACCCTGGATGCGGAAAGCTAATCGTAACTTGCATAGACAACTGGATGACTGATGGATCGAACCAGTACTCCGTATGTGGAACCCTAAGCGTAACTTGCATAGACAGCCGGATGACTATAGAGCGAACCAGTACCCAGTACGTGGAACGCTAATCCTAACTTGCATGACAGCCGGATGGCTTATGGTGCGAACCAGTACCCTGTATGTGGGACGCTAGTTGTAACTTGCATAACAACCGGATGGCTGTGGAGCGAACCAGTACCCCCATACTGGATAACCGACACAGAGTAGAAATGTCGCCAAGGCGACTCAGGAACGACAGCAGGCTCCAGGGGAACTGGATAGGAACCGGCAGGTGGAGACAGGAACCAGCACTCAATCTGTCAACCGGATCAGGGGTGGCAGAGAAGACTGGCAGCAGGAAGCGGAGATCAGACAGCGACTCCAACCGGATCAGGAGCTGAAGCAGGAACTACTGGACAGGTAGCTACAGGAACCGGACAATTCTGATAGCAGGAACACAGCTATGGGCCCAGGAAGGTCAGGAACATGCCAGGGATGCGAGCAGCTTAGAGACACCATGAAAGGGCAACCAAAGGGTGCCCAAGCTCAGTCTAAATAGGCAATGCAGGGTGGGCTAACAGCAGACAGCCAATAGAAAGCCCCCTATAGGTAATTGACACAAAAGGAGAGCAATCACGGGCACCGTGATACAAGGATACCCAGGTCTTTCTCTAGCAACGAGTCCCCTAAAATGATTCCATCAAGTTTATAAGTAGCCTTGGGATTATTTCCTCCCAAATGCATGACTTTACACTTCCCCACATTAAAGTTCATATTCCATTTGTTTGCCTAATCTGCCATTTTATATAAACCCCTCTGCAGAGAGCAATTATCCTGTTTTGAATTAATTACCCTGCAAAATTTAGTGTCATCTGCAAATATTGATAATTTGCTTTCTATATCTATTTCTAGGTCATTTATAAACATGTTAAAAAGCAGCTGACCTAATACTGAACCCTGAGGTACTCACTCTCCACTTTAACTGTATTAGAGAATTGTCAATTTACAACCACACACTGTTCCCTATCCTTCAACCAGTTTTGTATCCAATTGCAAAGGTTTTCTCCTAGCCCCAATTTCCTTATTTTATACCCCAGCCTTCTGTGTGGCACTGTATCAAATGCCTTTGCAAATTCTAGATATACTACATCAACTGCCTTGCGATTATCAAGGTTGCTGCTTACTTCCTCATAGAAGCTGAAAAGATTAGTTTGGCATGATCTGTTCTTCATAAAACCATGTTAATTTGTGGTAATTATCTTATTTTTTGTGTTGTAATCCTGAATATAGTCCCTTATTATCCCTTCTAGCAGTTTTCCCAATACAGAGGTCAAACTCACAGGTCTATAGTTTTCAGGTTCTGTTTTAGTTCCCTTCTTAAACAGAGGCACTACATTGGCTCTTCGCCAGTCCTGTGACACTGAGCCTGTGGTGAGAGAATCTTTAAAGAGTAAATATAGGTTTTTCCCAACACTGCACTGAGTTCCTTAAGAACGCTTGGATGTATAGCATCAGGACCCGGTGCTTTATTAGTTACTTTTTGAGGCTTTTCTACCATTCCTTGCTCCCTTGTATATACTGATGCAAAGAAAGTGTTTAGAACTTCAGCCTTTTCCTTATCCTCACTAATCAACTCACCAATCTCATTTCTGAATGGTCCAATGCACTCCCTCTTAATTTTTTTGCTATTTATATATTTGAAAAACTTTTTTGGATTAGTCTTTCCCTTGCAGCTCGAATTTCATTTTCTATTTTTGATACCCTAATTGCCCTTTTGCAATCTTTGTTGCACTCCCTGTATTTTAAAAAAGAATGTTCAGTTCCTGCAGACTTAAATAGTTTTAATGCTTTTTTTTCTTTGCCATTTCCTCCTTTACATGTGCATTGAACCACATTGGCTATGACTTACTTCTTTTGCATTTGTTCCCCATTGGTATATACTGTTGGGTACATTTCCGCAACCTAAATTTGAATTCTGGCCATTTATCCTCAGTATTTTTGTCTTTAAATAATGTATCCCAGTCTACGTGTTGCATTGAAGCCCTTTATAATTTGAAGTTAGCTTTTTTAAAATTAAGAGTTTTGGTTGAACCTATACAGTTTTGCTTTGCCAAACTGATCTAAAATGTAACCATGTTGTGATCACTGTTTCCCAAATGTTCACTTACCTTAATACTGGATACCATTTCTGTGTTATTCGTTATCACTAGGTCCAATATATTGTTATTTCTTGTCGGCACTTCCACCATTTGTGACATGTAGCTTTCACAAAGTATTCTCACAAACCTGCTACCCTTAGCACTCTGACAGGACTAATTTTTTCATTTGATATCTGGATAATTAAAATCTCCCATAATTATAGTATGCCCAAGCTGGGCAGCTTTCCTCATTTGCAATAGCAGTTGGGCCTCAACATTGTCATCAATATTTGGTGGTTTGTAACATATACCCACCAACACCTTTTTTTTTACCTTTTACACTACATTTAGCCTCAATTTCTACCCACAAGGACTCAACATTTTGGCCAGTTTCCTCACTAATATCACCTCTGAAAATTGGATTTAACTCTGGTTTCAAATATAAGCACACACCTCCCCCTTTTCTATTAATCCTGTATCTCCTAAACAGGGAATAGCCTTCTATATTTACAGCCCAGTCATGTGCATCATTCCACCATATTTCTGTTATACCAATTATGTCCAATTGGTCATTAACCGCCAGCAATTCTATTTCTCCTATTTTATCTACCATACATCTTGCATTTGCTAGCATACAATTAATTTTGAAGTCTTTACATATATCACTCCCTACTTGCCTTTTATCTACATCTTCATTTACTAGGAATTCCTCCATATTTTCTACATTTATCCTCACCCTTTCTCTACTTCCCTGGTCATTTACTTGGACCCGGATCCTATCTGCTCTATCCAGCCAACGTTTGCTATCTATACCCTCCCCCACCTTTCCTAGTTTAAAAACTCCTCCAAGCTTCTTAGCATTCGCTCCCCTAGTACAGAGGCTCCTCTACCATCTAGGTGTAATCCATCACTTCAATATAGATTGTACCCAAGAGCAAAGTCAGCCCAGTGCTCTAAGAACACAAAATCCTCCTTCCTACACCATTGCTTGAGCCATGCATTAAGCTCTCTGAGCTCCCTCTGTCTACCTGCACTGACGTATGGCACAGGTAGTATTTCAGAAAATACTACCTTAGAGGTCCTTGACTTGAGCTTGCACCCTAAGTCCCTGAAATCATTCTTTAGGGACCTCCATCTTCCTCCTACTTTGTCATTGGTACCAATATATACCAAGACAGCTGGGTCACTTCCAGCCCCTTCCAACAATCTGTCAGCCCTGTCCGCAACATGCCGAACCTGAGCACCCAGGAGACAGCATACTGTTCGGCATTCACGTTCCTGGCGGCAGATTACCCTATCTACCCTCCTAATAATAGAGTATCACGGAGCCCGTGCTTCCTCTTGCGACATTCTGTCAGTCTACACTTTGCTTGGCTCCTATTGGCTATACTGTGCTTGTCCCGCCCAGTATGGCCTTTATATGCTGGGTTCTGGCACCTCCCCAGTGCCCTTTCGTGGTGTTCCTGTACCAGTGTTTGTTCCTGCTTTAAGTATTCCTAGTGTATCGACCCAGCCTGCCTGACTACTCTGCATCTCGTCTCCTGCCTGTGAACCGACCTGGACCGCCTGACCATTCTTCCTCTCCTGCTCCTGTGCACCGACCCATCTTGGCTGACTTTCCTGCTCCGTGTACCAACCTGGCTTGGTTGACGTTCCTGCTCTGTGTATCAACCCGGTTTGGCTGATGTTCCTGCTCCATGAATCGACCCGGCTTGATTGACGTTCCTGCTCTGGCTGCCTTGGTGTCGCCTTGGCAACATTCCTATTGGTTAGGCATTCGTGATGCTCCCGGTTGGTTGTGACCTCAGGGCAAGTTGCTCTGTTGCCCAGTCCGTTCCTGTCATGGCAGTGCAAGTGGCCTAGTCTCTGTTACTGCTACAGCAGTGTGCAAGTGGCCTAGTCTCTGTTACTGCTCCAGCAGTGTGCAAGTAGCCTAGTCTCTGTTACTGCTCCTGCAGAGTGCAAGTGGCCTAGTCTCCGTTACTGCTACGGCAGTGTGCAAGTGGCCTAGTCTCCATTTCTGCTACGGCAGTGTGCAAGTGGCCTTGTCTCCCTTACTGCTCCTGCAGAATGCAATTGGCCTAGTCTTCGTTACTGCTACGGCAGTGTGCAAGTGGCCTAGTCTCCGTTACTGCTCCTGCAGAGTGCATGTGGCCTAGTTTCCGTTACAGCAGTGTGCAATTGGCCTAGTCTCCGTTACTGCTCCAGCAGTGTGCAAGTGGCCTAGTCTCCGTTACTGCTACGGCAGGGTGCAAGTGGTCTAGTCTCCGTTACTGCTACGGCAGTGTGCAAGTGGCCTTGTCTCCGTTACTGCTCCTGCAGAGTGCAAGTGGCCTAGTCTCCGTTACTGCTATGGCAGTGTGCAAGTGGCCTAGTCTCCGTTACTGCTACTGCAGTGTGCAATTGGCCTAGTCTCCGTTACTGCTACGGCAGTGTACCAGTTGCCTGGCCTCCGTTTCTGCTACGGCTGTGTTCTGTGTAACTCTGTCTCAGATACTACTCTGGCAGTTCACGTTTGTCTGCTAACCTGTTACTGGGCGTTACTCATCCTTAAGCTCTCTATCTCATGTGTGCTCCTTCACAGACCTCTCTTCACATGGGACTGTTTACACTCACTGAAGGCCATTAACCCATGCAGTACAGATACCCTGGGAATCCTTCGTATTCTGCCTGACCTGTGTCAGTATATTCTGTTTTGGACTCTATGGCTATATTGGACCTGTGAAGGCATATGTATATGTAACCTGTCTTGTGTCTGTATTATTTTGATCAAATACTACAGGACCTGTGAGGGTTAGTGTTTTACTGTTTTTTCAATAAAACTGTGTTTTATCCTAGACCACTGTGTCTGTGTGTCAAACAAACTGTTACAGTACAAAAGGGCCATGACCTCAGACAGTAAAGGTGAGGGAAATGCACAGAACATCCATTGGAGGATGGATGTACATGAGTAGTGTTTGGACCAGTTGGCACTGGCCATACAAACTATTCTTGAGCGCACTGTGCATCTCGATAAACCAGTTCAGAATCCGGTGGTCCCCCCAGTTTCAAAACCGGAGAGTCCTTCCTTGACAACTGTCGCCTTAGTTAAAGGGTTAACCGCTTCTGCTCCGCTACCACTCAGATACAATGGCGAACCCACCTTGTGCAGAGGGTTTATTAATCAGTTGGAAATTTTTCTGGAACTAACCCCTCATGCCTTTCCTAATGACCGCATTAAGGTGGGGTTCATGATATCACTATTGACGGGAAGAGCCCTGGCGTGGGCGAATCCCCTATGGGAGAATGCTAAACCTTGCACCAGGAACTTCAGGGAGTTTGTGCAGACTTTTCGGAGAGTATTTGAAGTTCCTGGTAGAGCTGCCTCTGCTGCCAAATGATGATGGAGATTCAACAGGGCAATCGTACTGTGGGCAATTATGCCATAGAATTCCATACATTGGCAGCAGAGGTAGGTTGGAACAACGAGCCGCTGGTGGCAGCTTTTGCTCAAGGATTTGCTGACCATATTAAGGATGAGACAGCAGCTAGAGAAGTGCCTAGTGATTTGGACGAATACATTGATTACGCCATTCTAATTGATTCTCATATTCGTGAGAGACTCATGGCTAAAGACAGCAGGCTACGGCCCAGGAACAGTGGGCAAAACAGTTTTTTGGTCCTACCCATGCCTCCCTCTCCTCCTGAACGCAGACAGGAGTCCTGTTATCATGGTGCCCGTGATTGCTCTACTTTTGTGTCTATCACCAGTAGGGGGCTCTCCATTGGCTGGCTGCTTTCAGCCCACCCTGCATTGCCTATTTAAACCTAGCCTGGGCACCCTTTGGTTGCCCTTTCGTGTTGTCTCTATGCTGCTTGAGTCTACACATTGTTCCTGAGTATCCTGGGCCTCTGCTGTGTTCCTGCTACCTGTATTCGTCCTGTTCCAATGTTACCTGTCTAGTAGTTCCTGCCTCCGTCTGATCCGGTTGGAGTCACCGCTTCCTGCTGCCAGTCGCCGCCACCGTTCCTGATTCCGGTTGATCGTCTGTATGCTGGTTCCTGCTTCCACCTGCTGGTTCCTGTCCAGTTCGCCTACAGTTATCTGACGTTCCAAAGTCGCCTTGGTGACATTTCTATCTTGCCGGTTATTCAGTATGCGGGTACTGGTTTGCTTAACAGCCGCTCGGCTGTCTCCTACTATCTATTAGCGTTCCACGTACAGGGTACTGGTATGCTCAACAAGCCACCCGGCTGTATTGCAGGATTGTTAACGTTCCACGTACTGGGTACTGGTTCGCTCCACTAGCCACCCGGCTGTATGGCAGTATTGTTTAGCGTTCCACGTACAGGGTACTGGTTCGCTCCACTAGCCACCCGGCTGTATGGCTGGATTGTTTAGCGTTCCATGTACTGGGTACTGGTTCATTCCATAACCACCTGGCTGTATTGCAGGACTGTTAGCGTTCCACGTACAGGGTACTGGTTCGCTCCACTAGCCACCTGGCTGTATTGCAGGATTGTTTTAGCGTTCCACGTACTGGGTACTGGTTCACTCCACAAGCCACCCGGCTGTATTGCAGGATTGTTAGCATTCCACGTACAGGGTACTAGTTCGCTCCTCAAGCCACCCGGCTGTATTGCAGGATTGTTAGCGTTCCACATGCAGTGTACTGGTTCGCTCCTTAACTACCTGGTTGATACTTCAAATCAATGACGTTCCAAGTGTGAGGGCACTGGTTCGCTCCACATCCATCCGCTGTCTCTATTGCTGGTGCTTGCTGTCTTCCCAGTATGCTGGTCCGGGTGTTTGCCTGTTATTTGCTGGCGGGCCACTTATGCTGATTAGCCTCTTTGTCATCCCTGTGACTGTTGCTACCACCTTCCAGTCACTGAGGCTAGTGGTTGCCATTCTCTCCTTGCCAGGCTGCCTTGCCCAGTATATTGGTAAGGCCGGTAGAACCTGTCCTATTCCTTGGGTTGCCTTACCCAGTATTGGCAAGGCCGGTAGAGCCGGTAGTTGTCTCCTGTCAATTGGCTGCCTTGCCCGGTATATTGGTAAGGCCGGTAGAACTTGTCCTGTTTCCTTGGGGTGCCTTACCCGGTATTGGCAAGGCCGGTAGAGCCTCTTTCTACTAGTTCCTATTTCCTGGCTGCCTTGCCCTGGTAAGGCCGGTAAAGCCTATACTGCTATTGTTATTATTGCTTTCCTGTCAATAAAGATATATGTGTGTGTACGTGTATGATACCCTATGGGGTTGTCCTTAACTTTTCAATACAGTTGTGTTTTTACCTAACTCTGCGTCGGAGAGTCTTAACAAACCGTGACACCTGTGAACCAATGCAACTTGGATTCACCAAATTATCTAAGGAAGAACGGGGACACAGCAGGAGGCAGGGGTTATATCTATACTATGGCAAAGCTTGACATTTATTATGTACCTGTCCTATTCGTCTGGGAAATGAACGCACCTAGGGTACCTTGGGGGACAGGCCCTAGGTGGTGTTCAGCAGTCCCTAGACCCGATTATGCAGAAACCCACGATCCAGGTGGCATTTTCATGGGCAGAACACTCAGTGGAGGTTCTGGCCCTGGTTGATTCCGGTGCAGCCAGATACTTCATGGACAGTTCACTTGCTGCGTTACATCAGATTCCGTTGGTCAGGAGGGAATCTCCCTTAGCCATTGAGGCCATTGATGGCAGACCGTTAGAACCAGCTCAGATAACTATGGAAACTATTCCGCTATCTATGACAATTGGGGCCTCCACACGGAGGAACAGCGATTTCAGACAATCCATTCTCCTCATCATGCAGTCATTCTGGGGTTCCCATGGTTACATTTGCATAATCCCTAGTTTGAGTGGCAGACTTGTGAGATCACGTCTTGGTCCAAGTACTGTATGAAACCTTGTGTGACTCATCCAGTTAAGATTTTGTGTACCTCTCCCTCCGTGCCAGCCGCATACCACCAATTCAGTGACATTTTTAGTAAGGGAGAGGCTAGCACTTTGCCCCAACATAGGGCATACGATTGCGTTATTGATTTGCCCCCTGGGGTTGTGCCTCCTAGGGGCCGCATGTACCCATTGTTGTGTGAGGAGAATCGGGCCATGGAGGAATACATTGATGATGCCCTTAAAAGAGGGATTATTAGAATATCTACCTCGCCTGCTGGTGCTGGTTTCTTTTTTGTTAAAAAGAAGAATGGCGAGTTGAGGTCTTGTATCGATTACCGGGGACTGAATAAACTAATGTCCAAGAATGCCTACCCCATACCACTCATTACTGAACTATTCGACAGGTTAAAGGGTTCTTCCATTTTTACTAAATTAGATCTACGGCTGCCTACAACCTGATCAGAATAAGAGCTGGGGACGAGTGGAAAACGGCATTTAATACCAGATCAGGGCATTATGAATACCTAGTCATGTCATTTGGTCTTTGTAACGCACCCGCTGTATTTTAAGAATTCAATAATGATATCCTCCGTGATATGCTACAGTCCTGCGTAGTAGTCTATCTTGATGACATACTCATACACTCGGCTAATCTGTCTCAACACATCAAGGATATGTCCGAGGTCTTGCTTCGATTACGCAAGAATAAACAGTTCTGTAAAATGGAGAAGTGCGATTTTCATAGGTCCAAAGTGCCTTTTTTGGGTTTCGTGATCTCTAAGGATGGTATTGCAATGGAGACCAGGAGAACCAGGAGAAACTTGAAGCAGTATTGCAATGGCCATGACCCAAAGGGTTAAAAGCGATCCAGCTCTTTCTTGGATTTGCCATTTATTACAGGAAGTTTATCTAGAATTTATCCACTATTGTTAAACCTCTGTCTGACCTTACACACAAGGGCATTAATCCATCCCAACGGTCTGATGCATCTGATCATGCTTTTGAGACATTAAAATCTGCTTTCGCATCTGCTCCTGTACTGTCCCACCCCAACCCTTCCCTTCCATTCACATTGGAGGTTAATGCCTCTGAAATTGGGGTAGGGGCAGTACTGTCACAGCATCCAGTTACTGGGGGTACTCTGAGGCCATGTGGATTCTTCTCAAAAAACTGTCTAGTGCCCAGAGTCACTATGAAATTGGGGACAGAGAACTCCTGGCTATCATTCTCGCTTTGAAAGAATGGCGTCAACTGCTGGAGGGTACCAGAACTCCTGTGTTTATTCTTACTGACCATAAAAATTTGACTTATCTCTCGGAAGCTAAGAGATTGTCCTCTCGTCGGGACAGATGGGCCCTGTTTCTATCCCGTTTTAACTTTGTAGTATCCTACTTGCCAGGCTCCAAGAATGTTAGGGCTGATGCCCTGTCTAGACAATTTGGTCCAGAGATAGAGAAGGATGAGGTCCCTGTACCCATCATTCAGCCTGATTGCATCCTGGCTACCCTAAGTACTAGTAACACTTTGCCACTGGGGGAAGAAATTCTGGCTACCCAGGCTACGGCACCCCCAGAGACCCCAGTGGGCTTTGTGGATGAGCCATTTCGTGCCCGTTTGCTCGAGACATACCATTCATCTAAGGCTGCTGGGCATATTGGGAGGGATCAATTAATATGGTCTCTCTCACAAGTATTTTGGTGGCCTTCTCTCCGGGCCGACTGCTCCATATTCATGGCAGCCTGTACCACCTGTGCTCGTGCCAAGACCCCTAGACACCTCCCAGTGGGGTTACTCCAACCAGTACCTAACGGTGAACGACCTTGGTCCCATGTATCCACTGATTTCTTGGGAGAATTGCCTATGTCTAGGGGTTATTCTTTCATACTGATGGTGGTTGATAGATTTTCTAAGATGGCTCATTTCATGCCCCTTTTTGGCCTTCCCTCGGCCCAGGAGCTGGCAGTTGTCTTTGCTAAAGAGGTGTTCTGGTTGCATGGGGTACCCAGAGTTCTGGTGTCCGACCGTGGGAGCCAATTTGTATCCAGATTTTGGAGAGCATTCTGTAACCAGATGGGCATTCAACTGTCCTTTTCTTCTGCCTACCATCCCCAGACCAATGGAGCCGCTGAGCGTGCCAATCAGGGATTGGAACAGTTCCTGCGCTGTTTTGCTACCGATCATCATGATAATTGGGCAGACCTGTTGCCTTGGGCAGAGTTCGCCAGAGTTCGGTTAATTCATCGTCCAGGAGCTCCCCGTTTCTCATCAACTACGGGTTCCAGCCATGTTTGCTCCTGTACTCATTCCAGTCACAACAGATTCCAGCTCTGGACGAGCACATCGAGCAACTCTGCTCCACTTGGGCACAGGTTCAGAGGGCCCTCAGTCAGTCGTTCCAGCGTCATCAGCGCCACGCTAACCGTAGACGGCTGCCAGCGGTCTCCTTTCAGGTTGGGGACAGGTTATGGCTCTCCTCCAGAAACCTCAATTTGCAAGTTCCGTCTAATAAGTTGGCTTCCCGGTTCATTGGTCCCTTCAGGGTGATCCGTAAAATTAACCCTGTTTCGTATGCCTTGGATCTCCCAGCGTCTATGCGCATTCACAACGTGTTCCATGTATCCTTGCTGAAACCTCTGGCATGCAACCGCTACATTACCACTCCTGTGGTCCCCGGTCCTGTGGAGGTTCAGGGTCAGGAAGAGTATGAGGTCCAAAGCATCACTGAGTCAAGCAGAATTAGAAGAAAATTGCAATATTTGGTCCATTGGAAGGGCTATGGCCCTGAACAACGTTCCTGGGTTGATCATAATGACCTTCATGCTCCTAGATTACTGCACAATTTTCACTCTAAATATCCTCAGAAGCCAGGTCCCTCTTCCAGGAGAGGGGGTCTTTGAGAGGGGGGTACTATCACAGTGCCCGTGCTTCCTCTTGCGACATTCTGTCAGTCTACACTTTGCTTGGCTCCTATTGGCTATCCAGTATATGCTGGGTTCTGGCATCTCCCCGGTGCCCTTTCGTGGTGTTCCTGTACCAGTGCTTGTTCCAGCTTTAAGTATTCCCAGTGTATCGACCCGGCCTGCCTGACTACTCTGCATCTCGTCTCCTGCCTGTGAGCTGACCTGGACCGCCTGAACATTCTTCCTCTCCTACTCTTGTGTACTGACCCGGCTTGCTGACATTCCTACTCCGTGTACCGACCCGGCTTGGATGACGTTCCTGCTCCGTGTATCGACCCGGTTTGGCTGACGTTCCTGCTCCGTGAATCGACCTGGCTTGATTGATGTTCCTGCTCTGGCTGCCTCGGTGTCGCCTTGACGACATTCCTATTGGTTAGGTATTCGTGATACTGCCAGTCGGTTGCGACCTCAGGCCGAGTTGCTCTGTTGCCCAGTCCATTCCTGTCATGGCAGTGCAAGTGGTCTTGTCTCCGTTACTGCTCCGGCAGTGTGCCAGTGGCCTAGTCTCTGTTACTGCTCCGGCAGTGTACAAGTGGCCTAGTCTCCGTTACTGCTCCTGCAGAGTGCAAGTGGCCTAGTCTCCGTTACTGCTATGGCAGTGTGCAAGTGGCCTAGTCTCCGTTTCTGCTACGGCAGTGTGCAAGTGGCCTTGTCTCCGTTACTGCTCCTGCAGAGTGCAAGTGGCCTAGTCTCCGTTACTGCTACGGCAGTGTGCAAGTGGCCTAGTCTCTGTTACTGCTACGGCAGTGTGCAAGTGGTCTAGTCTCCATTACTGCTCCTGCAGAGTGCATGTGGCCTAGTTTCCGTTACTGCTACGGCAGTGTGCAATTGGCCTAGTCTCCGTTACTGCTCCAGCAGTGTGCAAGTGGCCTAGTCTCCGTTACTGCTATGGCAGCGTGCAAGTGGTCTAGTCTCCGTTACTGCTCAAGCAGTTTGCAAGTGGCCTTGTCTCCGTTACTGCTCCTGCAGAGTGCAAGTGGCCTAGTCTCTGTTACTGCTACGGCAGTGTGCAAGTGGCCTAGTCTCCGTTACTGCTACTGCAGTGTGCAATTGGCCTAGTCTCCGTTACTGCTACGGCAGTGTACCAGTTGCCTGGCCTCCGTTTCTGCTACGGCAGTGTTCTATGTAACTCAGTCTCAGATACTACTCTGGCAGTTCACGTTTGTCTGCTAACCTGTTACTGGGCGTTACTCATCCTTAAGCTCTCTATCTCATGTGTGCTCCTTCACAGACCTCTCTTCACATGGGACTGTTTACACTCGCTGAAGGCCATTAACCCATGCAGTACGGATACCCTGGGAATCGTATTCTGCCTGACCTGTGTCAGTATATTTTGTTTTGGACTCTATGGCTGTACTGGACCTGTGTAGGCATATGTATATGTAACCTGTCTTGTGTCTGTATTATTTTGATCAAATATTACAGGACCTGTAAGGGTTATTGTTTTACTGTTTTTTTCAATAAAACTGTGTTTTATCCTAAACCACTGTGTCTGTGTGTCAAACAAATCGTTACATAGAGTCCCCTATTACCACCACCTGCCTTGGTTTCTGCCTGCTCTGCGTCCCATCTAGCCTGAAAGGAGGACTGTTCCCCTGGCTGCTAGAGGAATCAGCCCTCTCCAGTGTTGCCAATTCTGAGCAATTCTCATCAACATCTTCACACAATCTTGGAAATCTGTTGGAATGAGTCAACTCAGAACTGGCCTTCATCTTCCTCTGCCCACTACCTCCCCTCCTTACTGTTACCCAGCTGCCTACCTGTTGCTCCTCATCTACAGCTCCACCCTCTTCACCACTAACCCCACATACTATCTGCTCTGTAGTTCTAAACTCTTTTCCGGGTTTCCAATGTCTCGAAATGTTGTAATATTTCTTTCCAAATCCAGTATCTTAGACTCTAAAAAGAAAATATGCTCACACTTGGCACAGCGGTATGACCACTGGAACGATTGCTCCAAGTGTTTGAACATGTGACAAGAAGTGCATTGCGTGAGATTGTCTACCCTGATATCACTCATGCTTGTTTTTACAATTTCTTAATACGATTTATACTGTCCTCTAATTCTCACTCTAAGGTAAGTAACCAACTTTCAATGTGAAAGCAGTAAATCCCTTGAAATTATTGTCACCTCAGAGCTCTGCTGATTTCCAACTCCTGATTCTATTTCAACTCCAGATTTTTTTCTAACTCCTCTTCATTGTCTGCAGTCACAAGAAATGTAGTCTCAAAGAGCAGCTCAAAGAGCCTGGGGACTGTATTTATAGTAAACTGCAGCCAGGTGACTTCCCTTAGCCAGTCACCCTTAATCACACAGGCCAGAGAAAAACCCAATACACAGTTTTTTAACTCTCGCACTACCCACACAAATTAATTTTTTTTAAACCTTAATAAAACACCAAACACACTCTCATATACTTAACCAGATTTTTTCTAACTCCTCTTCCCTTGTCACAAGAAATGCAGTCTCAAAGAGCTAAAATTTCACGTACATTTCCATGATTGACATAATCTGAACTGTATCGATGTTCTCGCTGGGCAATTTTGGTCTTGGCTGTTAGTAACAAACTTGTGCTATTGTTTTTATGTAATGTCTATTTTCATTGACCTCTCTTGTATGAGCTTTGGTCAGATCCTTCATGATCGATGTATCCTGTCTTACACTCTTTTTTAAATCCTCCCATCTGACATAGGAATCCTTGTATGAAGCAGACTTCTCATGCTGCAGTATTCCTTTTCCAGTTTCAAGTGCCTTTTTCCAGTTTTTGTACCCTATGTTGACAAATGGTACTTTTTTAACATGCCCATGGAGATATTTTGAAGCTGAAAAAAATCGGCATGGAAAACAGTACACTGCATTCTGGGAAATAGAATACTCCAGCCATTGAAACGATTGAAACCGCTGTGGTCTGAATGATCTGAAATGTGCTCCAATTTTTTTCTGCAGGTATTTTTTAAATACAGGTTGTCTTGGCCCTTCAATAGCACACTGGCTGATATCATCTGGGCCTTGTACCTTTGTTTTTTCAATGCTAGCAGATGTTTGTGCACTTTGTGGCAGTTCAGCTTCACTGAAATCCTCTTCATAAGCACTGTGTTGGATATTGCTTTGTGAGGAGGCGCTTGCTTCTTCAGTCTGCAGTAAAGGTTCATCATCATCATCATCAAATATTATTTCAGAAGTGTCAGTCATGCCATATCCACATTCAACGTCATCCTTCTCAAGCTCTTCACACTCCTCAAAGGGAGAAGACGGACCAGGCTGGCCTTTTTCCTGTTGCTGCTGTTTTGCAATATCAGCCTTTTGGGCCTTAACATTTACCACTGAATAAAATGAACGGATGCCCATTTTTACGTTAGCTAGGAAATTCAATCTGAAAAAGGAAAGAAAAAAAATTCATTCTGTTCTTATGGGATGACAATCAACATAAATGAATAATAGATTTAATAAAACAAATGTTTTCACAGCGTGCGGTGATAAATGTAGTTGCATCACCAATTATGGTGTCCCATCACTAGCAATGAACTAAAATAACTAAATAAATTAGAAATAGCATTATCATTCTTTAAAGGGATAGTAATACTTAAATTTAACTTTAATGAATCTTATAGCCCATAAAAATCCAAATTAAATGAGCCCAGCGGCATCTCTCAAACCTTTATGGTTTGAGACCTAGCCGCATTCAAAGTTCCCCCTCTCCTGATGTCAGCGCTCTAGCTGACTGCAGGGGAATCCGGTCCTGGGACTGGCAGAGGCTCTTCAGCAGAGCCAAGATCGCGTTATGGAAAAAGAAATCCTTCACTGGAACGGTCTTCTACGTGTGCTTGGTTAGCTCTGCGGCAGAGCCTCCGCCGGTCC
Organism: Rhinophrynus dorsalis; assembly: GCA_037306005.1. Lineage (NCBI taxonomy): Eukaryota > Metazoa > Chordata > Amphibia > Anura > Rhinophrynidae > Rhinophrynus > Rhinophrynus dorsalis. The sequence continues at coordinate 324,738,471 of CM074724.1, read as the reverse complement.
CAGGACCAGATTCCCCTGCAGTCAGCTAGAGCGCTGACATCAGGGAGGGGGAACTTTGAAAGCGGCTATCTCTCAAACCATAAAGGTTTGAGAGATGTCGCTGGGCTCATTTAATTTGGATTTTTAAGGGCTACAAGATTAATTTAAGTTAAATTTAAGTATTACTATCTCTTTAGCAAACGTTCATTATTAAAACGTCTCCATGAAAGAAAACCAAAAAAACTTGTATATGCACCTATGAGGTCTGTGACCATTGATAAATAAGAACAATATTAAAAAAACACAATGGTAAAATACTGTAAGCATAATGGGACAAATTGTGTATGTAGGTTTACACACACACACACACATATATATATATATATATATATATATATATATATATATATAACATACACATACTAATGAGCAGTAAATGCATAAAGCTTGTATATCATGCCAAAGAGCAGTAAATGCATACACATTGTATATCATTCAAATAAGTAATAAATGCATAAACTTGGTATATCATGCCAATGAGCAATAAACAAGCCTCCAAAGAGCAATAAACAAACCTGGTATATCATGCCAATGAGCAATAAACAAGCCTCCAATGAGCAATAAACAAACCTGGTATATCATGCCAATGAGCAATAAACAAACTTGGTATATCATGCAAATGAGCGATACATGCATACGCTTGGTCAGGGTTGGTGCAAGGCTATTTGGCTACACATGCGAAGATGCATTTGCCATCCTCCCCCCACACCCAAAAAAAAATCAGTATCTTCAACTGTGTGTTTCTTAACCCCCTTCTGAAATGTTTTTATCCCCTTTTTTGAATGTCTTACTCCCTTTAGTGTATCTTGTCCCCCTTTGTGTGTTTCTAACTTCCCACCACCACCCCTATGTGTCACTCTCTCTTTCTCACAACCCCTGTGTGTCTCTTTGTCCCTGCCAGCCCCTCTCAGTGTCCCCTGTGTGTGTCTTTTTCCCCTTCCATAGCCCCCCTTTGTGGTCTCTTCCCCTCTCCCTACTTACTTAGATTATCACCAGGATGGGTTTGATTTAAATCAAGTCAATTTAAATCATGATTTAAATCACTAGTCAGTAAGACTTGATTTAAATCATGATTTTTAAATGCAAAAACTCATTCTTGCTGGTAGTTAAAAACATCAATATTTGCAACCAGGTGAAGAAGTCATATTTAGAATATAACCTGTCAGATCAGTAAAACAGCAATATCAGAACTGATTTTAGTTTAATAGATTAATCACTCATATTTGGAACATATAATAAAATATAACATAAAATATAATTGCATGACTATACAGCCTCAGGTACATAACTAAGCTCTGTTTCATGCTGAATAACCTTTAACCCCTTAAGGACCCATGACGGTCCAGGACAGGACATATAAAGTTTGTCATCTGCAGGTAGATTATACAGTACTTTGTAAATGACTGTTCCTGTGGGCAGATTGTCATGCTGCAGATAGATCACTGTGCATTAGCAGAATGTCGCTTTGCTCTATTCACACAAAGCATTCTACGCAGAGGTACTCAGTATTATTTCCCAGTGTGGTGTGTTTCTTTTTAAGAAAGGATGTGGATGGACAAAAAAATAATGAATGAATTGCGATCATACTGTAAGTTGGTGTAATGATGCTGCCACCTATAGGTCAATGTCTGTCAATAGCATTGTTTCTGTATTTGTGTTTCATTCAATCAGCAACTTCAGAGGATAGCCACGTTGCAATGCTATGTTTGGCGAAGTAAAATATAGGTTAGGGACTGTATGGTGCAGATGTATAGAGTAAAAATAAAGCATTTTGGGTTGATATAACTGCACAGTAGGGAACAAAGCAACATATTGATTTAAATTGGGGTTGTTAAACCCTTGAATGCTAGAGAGCTCTCCAGTGGCTCTCTGACATTCAAGGGGTTAAAACCCCAATTCAGTTCAATGGGATTGTCTAAGTTGTTCACTGTGGTGCAGTTACTTTGTCCTAGAATTGCTAAACTTTTTACTTTGGATATTAATCAAACATATATAAATATATAATCTCCCACTCTCTGACATCGAGGAGACACAGTGAGATAAACATGTGGCTCTCCAGCTGATGTAGGCAAATGGCTGCAGATCCGCTGGCTTATCTCACTCGTGTTTAATAACCCTTTGAGTGCTAGAGAGGTAGGCAATGCATTGCTTAGCAAAGCGTTGCTTACCTCTTTGGCACCCAAATTGTTAATGACTGGGATCAACCTGTGCCTCCGCAGCTGTTACACTAAAGCTACCATTATCATCATGTCTTCCTGTACTTCACATCCACATTCTGCTTACAAGAAACCACTGCAGCTAAGAAATATAATGAATCTCAGATCACACATTGTTTTACTGTATGTATTTTCTGCATAATGGAGAGTATAATATGAGTTATATCCCTGTACATCAGCAGAGACTATAGTATTGAAGCCTCTCTCTTTTATTTTGCCAATTATGTGGAACAGAGAAGGCAATGTACACACTGCACAGGAAGGTGAACACAGAGAAATCCAGTAAGCATGAAATCAGAAGGTATTTACAAGCTTAGTACAAATGTAGCCAGGCAGTAATATCACAGATCAGTCTTCATGATATAATCATACACTGTATTGAACAGTCGGTGGCTCATGAGCTTATTAATTATGTAAATAGTTTTTCTTTAAAGGATTTTTTCATTACTTTAGATAAAATCCAATAAGGTAATGAAGAACAATAATCGAGTAAAACAAATATCCATTGATTTCAATTGGGCTTTTAACCCCTTGAATCCTAGTGAGATCTAGAATGCATTGCTTTGTAATGAGAAGTGAATGTTAAAAGCTCAATTGAAATGAATGAGTCCTTCATCCTGAAGCTGATTGACAATGGCTGCAGCTTTTTATTTAGTGACTTTTAAGCATGAGTGCCTCGACTCCTTCTGTTCTCTATACCATAAAAGAGAACGCTATTGCAACAAATGGCCCTTATGTGCATTAACCCCTTAAGGACCAATGACGTCCCAGGACTGTCATGGCTTAAATGATAGCAACGTGCCTCTGTGCACGCTGCTATCATTAATGTCAGGCTGAGACTGAGCGCTCCGAGACTGGGGCGTTTAGTCTCAGCCCTTCTTGCTTGTGCCGGTTCATGCAGCGATCACATGTACCGGCATAGTGACAGACAGAGGCAGCAGAGTAAGCATGCTGTCTGTGCGTGTCTCATCTGCCTCTGTCTCCCTTGTTATCAAAGTAAGGGAGACAGAAGGAGACAGGAGACACCTAGTGGCAAATGAAAATACAGCAGCTGGGGGTATTAACCCCTTCACTGCTGGTGCCAGAGGCTTGCTAAATGCAATTCAATTTCTGACCTGCAATTATACTTTAAAAAAAAACAAAAAAAAAAAAAACATGTGAGCCCGGATTCCCACATAGAGGAATCATGGGTTGACACATGGACAGATCACAATGCAGAGCTGAATACTCTATGCTCAAAGGGGGAGTGAGTAAGCTACTAACATAGGAACACACCAGTATTAAACAATATAATATTTTGGCTCTAATATCGTTTTATTGATTTAAAAATAATAATAAAATAAAAATCAATATATAAAAATAAAATAAAGAGGGTGTAATATGAATGAATAAAAAACAGAAATGACATGTCCTCTTTCAACATCACAGTAAAGTCACCAGTATAAAATGTAGTTTCCTATGAAGTTATTCAAGCACACACTTATAAACAAACAATTGTCAGGCTAACCTGGTACCAGGGTATAATTCTGTTCAAAAATATAAAAAATGAGAGCCCCAAATAATAAATACTGCAGTTATATTATCACAATGTGATTACAGCAACATCAGTATGTGGACTGATGATTCTTATGGATGTAATCTACCATTAATATTATGGTTACTTGCATTAATTCAACTGTGTCATGTCAGTACGGCATTTATATATGTTCTTCCTGCCCATTCTTCTAGCATGTGAGACACATGTATCAGTGTTCTTTCTACTGATCCCAAACGTAATGCAACACTGTTAGTTTTTGGGTGGCATGACGTGAGGTTGTAACAATTGATATTGAAGCAATTGGCTGGGCATAAGATCCGAGGATGGTAAAATGAAAGGATGCCATAGCCACGAGGACTGTGTTCCATTCAATTTACACCTGATACATGTGTCTGAGATGCTGAAAGAATAGTCAGCACGTATGATTGCAATACTAACCTGACAAAAGATGAATAAATGCAAGTAACCATAATAATAATAATGGTAGATTAGTGTGATAAGAATCATGAGTCCACATATTGATGTTGCTGTAATGACATTTGAATTTGTGTTGCGCACGCAACAATATATTTTTTACCTCCACCTACAATATAAGTGCAGTATTTTTAACTTGGAAATCTGATTTTATATATTTGTGGATGGCATCATACCATTAATGTCCTGCACAGATTGGAGTGTTGCTCCCGCTGTGTGTACCTCTGTGTTGTGTGTTTTGTAAGCAATTTTTATATTTGTTGTTATGCTACTTTGGGCTCCATTTTAATAAAAGTATCACACAATAACCAGAATCACAATGTGTAGAAAAATAGCGAGAACACAGAGGTACAGGCAGCAGCAGTGATGCTTCAATCCATGCAGGAGATTAACACTTTGAGTGCCAGAGGAGTAAGCAACACATTGCAAAGCAATGCGTTGTGTACCCCTTTGGCACTCAGAGGGTTAATAAGTGTGATTGTCTATCCATTTAAGCAAGCGCAAACGTCCTTATATACATTTGTGGGTGAAATCTGCGTAGCCAGGGTTTTAAAGGGATAGTAATTAGTGTTGAGCGAGCATGCTCGGCCGATGCTCGGATCGGCTCGAGCATCGCTCTGCTCGGCACATGGCGGTACTCGTACGAGTACCACATGTGCTCGCCCGCCATGTTCGGGTCTCCTCCCCGCATGTTTTGCGGCTGCTTCGCAGCCAATAAACGTGCAGGGAGGCTCTGACATCAGTGTAATGCCAGCAGCCAGGGCAGCAGGTTATTTTGTGTGGGGGGAAAAAAACAAAAAAAAAAAAATTTCATATATTCTGTTTAGTGTGCAAAGTTGCAGATTAGAGCACATTCTGTTTAGTGTGCAAAGTTGCAGATTAGAGCACATTCTGTTTAGTGTGCAAAGTTGCAGATTAGAGCACATTCTGTTTAGTGTGCAAAGTTGCAGATTAGAGCACATTCTGTTAAGTCTTCAAACTAAAATATCAAAGTCACATATTCCATTCAGTGTGCGTCGCCGCAGTTTAGCAGCACATTCTGTGTACTGTGCAGAGTTGCAGAATAGGAAGAAATACTGTTAAGTCTTCAAACTAAAATATCAAAGTCACATATTCCATTCAGTGTGCTTCACCGCAGTTTAGCAGCACATTCTGTGTACTGTGCAGAGTTGCAGAATAGGAAGAAATACTGTTAAGTCTTCAAACTAAAATATCAAAGTCACATATTCCATTCAGTGTGCGTCACCGCAGTTTAGCAGCACATTCTGTGTACTCTGCACAGTTGCAGAATAGGAAGAAATACTGTTAAGTTTTCAAACTAAAATATCAAAGTCACATATTCCATTCAGTGTGCGTCACCGCAGTTTAGCAGCCTATTCTGTGTACTCTGCACAGTTGCAGAATAGGAAGAAATACTGTTAAGTTTTCAAACTAAAATATCAAAGTCACATATTATATTCAGTGTGCGTCACCGCAGTTTAGCAGCCTATTCTGTGTACTCTGCACAGTTGCAGAACAGGAAGAAATACTGTTAAGTTTTCAAACTAAAATATCAAAGTCACATATTCCATTCAGTGTGCGTCACCGCAGTTTAGCAGCCTATTCTGTGTACTCTGCACAGTTGCAGAATAGGAAGAAATACTGTTAAGTTTTCAAACTAAAATATCAAAGTCACATATTCCATTCAGTGTGCGTCACCGCAGTTTAGCAGCCTATTCTGTGTACTGTGCACAGTTGCAGAATAGGAAGAAATACTGTTAAGTCTTCAAAGTAAAATATCAAAGTCACATATTCCATTCAGTGTGCGTCACCGCAGTTTAGCAGCCTATTCTGTGTACTCTGCACAGTTGCAGAATAGGAAGAAATACTGTTAAGTCTTCAAAGTAAAATATCAAAGTCACATATTCCATTCAGTGTGCGTCACCGCAGTTTAGCAGACTATTCTGTGTACTCTGCACAGTTGCAGAATAGGAAGAAATACTGTTAAGTCTTCAAACTAAAATATCAAAGTCACATATTCCGTGTAAGATGAAGAAGGCGGGTAAAAAGGGACGGGGAAGTGGACGTGATCCTGATAGTTCAGGGCGCGGGTCAGGACGCGGAGAAACCGTGCCTGGTGCCAGAGAACAAGAAAGAAAGACATCCACCATACCTAGCTTCATGTCTAATTTTACAGGGCGTCGCAGGACATCACTCTCGAGGTCCGACCACTGCGAACAGGTGGTCGGTTGGATGTCAGCTGATACTGCTTCCAGTCGGTTAAGCACCACCCTGTCTTCCACCAAGTCCACTCTCAGTAGCCAAGAGTCTGGTCAACATAATCCTCACTCTGATCATCCTTCCTCCCACCATAGACGGTCTGGTCAAAGAAGTGATCCCACACTGGGATATAGTGAGGAGCTCGTCTCATCACCAATCCTTCATTTGACCCTCTCTCCAAGCACGCTTGCAGAGGAACATGACATCTTGTGCCCTGATTCACAACCTCTAGAGGGTACCCAATCACAAGAAGATGACAGATGTGAACGGCATTTAAGGTCAAAGGAAGTAGTGGATGATGATGATGATGATGAGACACAGTTGCCATTAAATCAACCACTATTACTGTCTCAAGACCTTGTTGAGGAGAATGTTATACAGTTGTCAATGACTGAGTATGTGGTGGGATCAAGACATGAGGAGGATGATCAGAGTGAGGAAGTGGAGGAGGACTTGGTGGACAATGAGGTGACTGACCCCACCTGGGAAGGTGTAGAGCCGAGCGATGACAGCAGTCCTGAGGGTGAGCCATCTGCAGCACCGCAACAGGCTGGAAGAGGCAGTGGTGTGGCTACAGAAAGAAGGCGGACCGCACCAAACCGGCCCGCAAATGTTCCACGGAGCACCCCCTTGCGTAACTCTACCTTGCCAAGGGGTAGGTGTTCCGCGGTATGGCGTTTTTTTAAAGAAAGTGCGGACGACAAAAGAATTGTAGTTTGCAACCTGTGCCACACCAGAATGAGCCGAGGCATGAACACTAGAAACCTCACCACCACCAGCATGATCCGACACATGGCATCCAAGCACCGTAATAAGTGGGAGGAACGCCTGGATCGCCCATCTGTGTCTGCAGGCCACATATCACAGTGCCTGTGATTCCTGCCACTCTCTGTTGTGGATGTCACTGATTTGCTGACTGAGTTTGACCCGCCTCCTGATGACCTTTTTATACCTGGCTATCTCTCTGGTCAGTTGCCCTTTCGTGGTGTTCCTGAGCCAGTAGTGCTTTTGCTGTGTTCCTGTGTTCTGAGTTCCTGTGTACCGATTCGGCTTGTCCTGACTATTCTCCAGTGTTCCTGCCTGTGTATGATTCGGCTTGTCCTGACTATTCTCCAGTGTTCCTGCGTGTGTATGACTCGGCTCGTCTGCGGACCACCCTTGGATCCTGACCCGGCTAGTCTGACGTTCCTGCCTGTGTATGACCCGGTCCGGCTGACTTCCTGCTCCGAAGATCGACTTCCAGCTTGTTCCAGTGACCTGCGTTCCACTTGTCGCCGTCGCGACATTTTCCAGTCCTTGCTGCCCACGAGTGTGCCATTGCCTAGCCTGGTGATTCCTTCGATAGTGCTGTGTCTCGTCCTAGTGCAGAGCTGTGTGTATTCTGTGGGCCTTCCTCTCCTTGCAGAGCCTGACCGTAGCGTTGTAGCCTCGAGTAACGTTACAGAGCCTTGCAGTAGCGCTGAAGCCTCGAGTAAACGTGCATTTTAACTCTTGCAGTGCTGCCTCATATTCACTCTCTATATCTCCAGTACAAGCCTTGTTACAAGTGATACTGCTGCTGAGTTGGCCGCTCTCCGTCGGCAACTCTAGTCTTACGTTGCAGAGTGTTCACGAAGCTTGGGCCGTTTGGGCGCTTAAGGCTCTCCGGTGTTGGTTACCGACGAGATCGTATACCCAGAGTGTTGGCAGAGAGGTTCAGTGTTGGCTATTCGGTACTAAGCCCGAGGGGGCTAGTGGTTCTGGCTCTAGCATTACTGCATTCGATTACACTTGAGGAGGCTCTTAGCTCTTGCATTGCAGGCCGATTTCCATATTGCCCTAAGGGGCTATTCGCACTTGCACATACTAAAGCAGTTCCTGTAGCTACGCCCGTGGGGGCTAAGTTGTTACCCATTCTGCTTATCATTTACCACCTTGGCAAGGCAGCTCGTTCCTCTGCACCTGATGAACTTCGTCTGTACAGCACAGCCTATTTAACATCAAGGGCGTGTCAAACTTCCACATCTGAGACTGAGTATATTTGGACTTTAACCCCTTTGGGGCCTATACCATCCTAGGGCATACTGACTTGCATTTATGTCCATAATACTATTTTCCTTGTATTCTCTCAGTTTACATTCTCTGTATATTACCTACCGCCTCTAGAGGGCGTGAGTGTCATTATTCACTTTAATAAAGTGTGTTTTATTTTCACTTATTGGTCTGAGTGTCATAAAAACCGTAACAGTACGAAAGGGCCATGACCTCAGACGGTAAGGGTGAAAGTAATCCTCTGAACATCCACTGGAGAATGGATGTCCAAGAGCAGCGCCTGGACCAATTGGCACTGGCTCTACAAACGTTGCTTGAACGTACAGTACATTTGGACAAGTCTGGTCCGAATCCGGTGGTCCCCCCAGTCGTGACACCGGAGAATCCCTCGGTACCCATCAGTACTAACACAAGAGGGTTATCGGCAGCGGTACCGTTACACCTAAGATATGATGGCGAACCCTCCTTATGCAGAGGTTTCATTAACCAGTTGGAGATATTTTTGGAATTGGCACCTCAGGCATTCCCTAACGACCGTAGCAAGGTCGGCTTTATGATATCTCTGTTGACGGGCAAAGCTTTGGCTTGGGCAAATCCGATATGGGAGAGTGCCAGACCCTGCACACTGAACTTTAGAGAATTTGTGGCGAAGTTCAGACGTGTGTTTGAGGTTCCTGGTAGGTCTGCCTTTGCTGCCAAAAGGCTGATGGAGATTCAGCAGGGCGAACGCACTCTGGGCGAATACGCTATTGAATTCCGGACCTTGGCAGCAGAGGTTGGCTGGAACGATGAGGCCTTACTTGCTGCTTTTTCTCAGGGCCTGGCTGAACAGATCAAGGACGAGATAGCAGCTCGAGATGTACCCAGCGAGCTGGACGAGTACATTGACTATGTCATGCTAATAGATTCTCGCATCCGGGAGAGACGCTTGGCTAAAAGGACCAAAGCAAAGAGTTATGGTCAGAACCAGTTCCTTAACCCACCCACTCCACCCGTGCTGCTTGAGCAAACAGCTGATGGCATTGAACCTATGCAATTAGGTTTTACTAGGCTCACAAAAGAGCAGAAGCTGTATCGTAGAAGGCAAGGCTTATGCCTATATTGTGGCAAACCAGGTCATATATTACGCAATTGTCCTGTAAGGCCGGGAAACGAACGCACCTAGGGTACCTTGGGGGACAGGCCCTAGGTGGTGTTGAACAGTCCCTAGAGACTTGCACCACTAAACCCACCATCCAGGTGGCTTTTGCCTGGACTGACAAGGTCATAGAAGTCTTAGCATTGGTGGACTCCGGGGCAGCCGGATACTTCATGGATCAGTCCTTTGCTGAGTTGCAAGGCATTCCGTTATGTAAAAAGGACTCTCCTGTGGCTATAGAGGCCATTGATGGCAGACCCCTGGATCCTGCTTTCATTACATTCGAGACTATCCCAGTGTCTATGACTGTGGGGGCTTGTCACAGGGAGCAGATACAATTTCAGATCATTCGTTCCCCACATCATTCAGTTATTTTGGGGTTCCCGTGGTTGCAGACACACAATCCCCAATTTGACTGGCAAAGGTGTGAAGTTAACTCTTGGTCGGAGTATTGTAACAGGAATTGTCTTTCTCTCCCTATTAAGATTATGTGTACCTCTCCAGCTGTGCCAACAGAATATGGACAATTCAGTGACGTGTTTAGCAAAGGAGAGGCCAGCGCATTGCCTGACCATAGGCCATATGATTGCGCCATTGATTTGTCTCCAGGGGCCGTGCCTCCTAGGGGGCGTACTTACCCACTGTCCTGTGAGGAAAATAGGGCGATGGAGGAGTATATCACAGACGCCCTGGAGAGGGGAATCATTCGAAAATCTACGTCTCCGGCTGGTGCCGGATTCTTTTTTGTAAAAAAGAAAAATGGGGAACTCAGGCCTTGCATTGACTACCGTGGGTTGAATAAGCTGATGCCCAAGAACGCCTATCCCATTCCACTTATTACTGAATTATTTGACAGATTAAAGGGCTCTTCGATCTTTACCAAACTTGACTTACGAGCCGCCTATAATCTAGTCAGAATTAAAGAGGGTGACGAGTGGAAAACGGCGTTTAATACCAGAACAGGGCATTATGAATACCTGGTGATGCCATTCGGCCTATGCAATGCGCCTGCAGTATTTCAGGAACTGATTAACGATATTTTACGTGACTTGCTTCAGTCCTGTGTGGTTGTGTATCTAGATGATATACTAATTCATTCTGCTAACCTCGCCCAACACATTAAAGATGTCTCAGAAGTCTTGCTCCGACTTCGCAAGCACAAGTTATTCTGTAAATTGGAAAAGTGCGAATTCCATACTTCTCAAGTACCATTCCTGGGGTTCATTATATCCAAAAATGGCATTGCCATGGATCAGGAGAAGTTGGCTGCAGTTCTGCAATGGCCTCGGCCTAAGGGATTAAAAGCCGTTCAACGATTCCTAGGTTTTGCGAATTATTATAGGAAGTTCATCAAGAACTTTTCCACAATTGTAAGGCCATTGTCAGACTTGACTCACAAGGGCGCTTCTCCCTCTCAGTGGTCTGAGGCAGCTGAAAACGCATTTGTTACCCTGAAATCTGCCTTTGCATCTGCTCCTGTACTGTCCCACCCTAATCCCTCCCTGCCGTTTACTTTGGAGGTTGACGCTTCAGATGTTGGGGTTGGGGCGGTGCTCTCCCAACGTCCTGTGGGAGGTGGAGCTTTGATGCCGTGTGGGTTCTTTTCTAAGAAATTGTCCAGCGCCCAGAGTCATCACGAGATTGGTGACAGGGAACTGTTGGCCATCATACTGGCACTTAAGGAGTGGCGACATCTCCTGGAGGGCACTCAGACTCCAATACTAATTCTTACTGACCATAAGAATCTAACCTATCTCTCAGAGGCCAAAAGACTGTCTTCCCGACAGGCCAGGTGGGCGCTGTTTCTGTCCCGGTTCAATTTCTTAGTATCCTATCTCCCTGGTTCTAAGAATATCAAGGCCGATGCGTTGTCACGTCAGTTCGCTTCTGACACTGAGAGGGAGGAAGTCCCGGTACCCATCATTCAGCCAGATCGGATCCTGGCTACTATTCGCACTACTATAACCTCGCCACTGGGGGAGGAGATACTGGCATCACAATCACGGGCACCTCCAGGAACCCCAGTGGGGAAGTGTTTTGTAGAAGAGTCTTTCCGTACCCGTCTCTTGGAGACCTATCACGCCTCTAAAGCAGCTGGGCATATTGGTAGGGACCAATTAGTATGGTCTCTTTCGCAACTATTTTGGTGGCCTACATTGAGAGCTGACTGCGCTGCCTTCACGGCAGCTTGTACCACATGTGCCCGTGCCAAGACCCCTAGGCATCTCCCTGTGGGCTTATTACAACCTGTGCCTAACGGAGACCGTCCATGGTCTCATATATCCATTGACTTTCTGGGAGAATTACCGGCATCTAGAGGTTACAAGTTCATTCTTATGGTGGTCGACAGATTCTCTAAGATGGCACATTTTGTGCCTCTGACTGGCCTTCCATCGGCTCAGGAATTGGCGATAGTTTTTGCCAGAGAGGTGTTCCGTCTGCACGGAGTGCCCAGAGTAATTGTCTCTGACCGTGGGAGCCAGTTCGTTTCTAGGTTCTGGAGGGCATTCTGTGGTCAGATGGGCATTCAATTATCATTCTCCTCCGCCTACCATCCCCAGACGAATGGGGCCGCTGAGCGTGCCAATCAGGGACTGGAACAGTTCCTGCGCTGTTTTGTCTCCGATCATCATGATAATTGGGCTGACCTGTTGCCATGGGCAGAGTTTGCCAGGAACTGTGCGGTTAACTCATCGTCCGGGAGCTCCCCATTTTTCGTGAATTATGGTTTCCAGCCTTGTCTGCTCCCGGACTCCTTTCAGGCACAGCAGATCCCTGCTCTAGACGAGCATTTGGCACGACTTCATTCCACTTGGGCATAGGTTCAGAGGTCCCTCAGTCAGTCTTTCAGACGGCAGCAACGGCACGCTAATCGCAGACGCCTTCCAGCGGTCTCATTTCAAGTTGGGGACAGGGTATGGCTGTCATCCAGAAACCTCAACTTACAAGTCCCATCCAATAAACTGGCTCCCCGGTTCATTGGTCCATTTAGGATTATCCGCAAGATTAATCCGGTTTCTTATGCTCTGGAGCTTCCACCCTCTATGCACATTCATAATGTGTTCCATGTGTTTCTTCTGAAACCCTTGGTGTGCAATCGATATACTACTACGCCAGTGATTCCTGGGCCGGTGGACGTCCAGGGTCAAGAGGAATATGAAGTCCAGAGTATTGTTGACTCCAGGAGATTTAGAGGAAAGCTGCAATATTTGGTTCATTGGAAGGGCTATGGTCCTGAGGAACGCTCTTGGATTGATCAGGGGGATCTCCATGCTCCAAGATTAGTACGCAGCTTTCACTCTAAATATCCTTTGAAACCCAAACCTCAGGCTAGGAGAGGGGGTCTTTGAGAGGGGGGTACTATCACAGTGCCTGTGATTCCTGCCACTCTCTGTTGTGGATGTCACTGATTTGCTGACTGAGTTTGATCCGCCTCCTGATGACCTTTTTATACCTGGCTATCTCTCTGGTCAGTTGCCCTTTCGTGGTGTTCCTGAGCCAGTAGTGCTTTTGCTGTGTTCCTGTGTTCTGAGTTCCTGTGTACCGATTCGGCTTGTCCTGACTATTCTCCAGTGTTCCTGCCTGTGTATGATTCGGCTTGTCCTGACTATTCTCCAGTGTTCCTGCCTGTGTATGACTCGGCTCGTCTGCGGACCACCCTTGGATCCTGACCCGGCTAGTCTGACGTTCCTGCCTGTGTATGACCCGGTCCGGCTGACTTCCTGCTCCGAAGATCGACTTCCAGCTTGTTCCAGTGACCTGCGTTCCAGTTGTCGCCGTCGCGACATTTTCCAGTCCTTGCTGCCCACGAGTGTGCCATTGCCTAGCCTGGTGATTCCTTCGATAGTGCTGTGTCTCGTCCTAGTGCAGAGCTGTGTGTATTCTGTGGGCCTTCCTCTCCTTGCAGAGCCTGACCGTAGCGTTGTAGCCTCGAGTAACGTTACAGAGCCTTGCAGTAGCGCTGAAGCCTCGAGTAAACGTGCATTTTAACTCTTGCAGTGCTGCCTCATATTCACTCTCTATATCTCCAGTACAAGCCTTGTTACAAGTGATACTGCTGCTGAGTTGGCCGCTCTCCGTCGGCAACTCTAGTCTTACGTTGCAGAGTGTTCACGAAGCTTGGGCCGTTTGGGCGCTTAAGGCTCTCCGGTGTTGGTTACCGACGAGATCGTATACCCAGAGTGTTGGCAGAGAGGTTCAGTGTTGGCTATTCGGTACTAAGCCCGAGGGGGCTAGTGGTTCTGGCTCTAGCATTACTGCATTCGATTACACTTGAGGAGGCTCTTAGCTCTTGCATTGCAGGCCGATTTCCATATTGCCCTAAGGGGCTATTCGCACTTGCACATACTAAAGCAGTTCCTGTAGCTACGCCCGTGGGGGCTAAGTTGTTACCCATTCTGCTTATCATTTACCACCTTGGCAAGGCAGCTCGTTCCTCTGCACCTGATGAACTTCGTCTGTACAGCACAGCCTATTTAACATCAAGGGCGTGTCAAACTTCCACATCTGAGACTGAGTATATTTGGACTTTAACCCCTTTGGGGCCTATACCATCCTAGGGCATACTGACTTGCATTTATGTCCATAATACTATTTTCCTTGTATTCTCTCAGTTTACATTCTCTGTATATTACCTACCGCCTCTAGAGGGCGTGAGTGTCATTATTCACTGTAATAAAGTGTGTTTTATTTTCACTTATTGGTCTGAGTGTCATAAAAACCGTAACAGTACGAAAGGGCCATGACCTCAGACGGTAAGGGTGAAAGTAATCCTCTGAACATCCACTGGAGAATGGATGTCCAAGAGCAGCGCCTGGACCAATTGGCACTGGCTCTACAAACGTTGCTTGAACGTACAGTACATTTGGACAAGTCTGGTCCGAATCCGGTGGTCCCCCCAGTCGTGACACCGGAGAATCCCTCGGTACCCATCAGTACTAACACAAGAGGGTTATCGGCAGCGGTACCGTTACACCTAAGATATGATGGCGAACCCTCCTTATGCAGAGGTTTCATTAACCAGTTGGAGATATTTTTGGAATTGGCACCTCAGGCATTCCCTAACGACCGTAGCAAGGTCGGCTTTATGATATCTCTGTTGACGGGCAAAGCTTTGGCTTGGGCAAATCCGATATGGGAGAGTGCCAGACCCTGCACACTGAACTTTAGAGAATTTGTGGCGAAGTTCAGACGTGTGTTTGAGGTTCCTGGTAGGTCTGCCTTTGCTGCCAAAAGGCTGATGGAGATTCAGCAGGGCGAACGCACTCTGGGCGAATACGCTATTGAATTCCGGACCTTGGCAGCAGAGGTTGGCTGGAACGATGAGGCCTTACTTGCTGCTTTTTCTCAGGGCCTGGCTGAACAGATCAAGGACGAGATAGCAGCTCGAGATGTACCCAGCGAGCTGGACGAGTACATTGACTATGTCATGCTAATAGATTCTCGCATCCGGGAGAGACGCTTGGCTAAAAGGACCAAAGCAAAGAGTTATGGTCAGAACCAGTTCCTTAACCCACCCACTCCACCCGTGCTGCTTGAGCAAACAGCTGATGGCATTGAACCTATGCAATTAGGTTTTACTAGGCTCACAAAAGAGCAGAAGCTGTATGGTAGAAGGCAAGGCTTATGCCTATATTGTGGCAAACCAGGTCATATATTACGCAATTGTCCTGTAAGGCCGGGAAACGAACGCACCTAGGGTACCTTGGGGGACAGGCCCTAGGTGGTGTTGAACAGTCCCTAGAGACTTGCACCACTAAACCCACCATCCAGGTGGCTTTTGCCTGGACTGACAAGGTCATAGAAGTCTTAGCATTGGTGGACTCCGGGGCAGCCGGATACTTCATGGATCAGTCCTTTGCTGAGTTGCAAGGCATTCCGTTATGTAAAAAGGACTCTCCTGTGGCTATAGAGGCCATTGATGGCAGACCCCTGGATCCTGCTTTCATTACATTCGAGACTATCCCAGTGTCTATGACTGTGGGGGCTTGTCACAGGGAGCAGATACAATTTCAGATCATTCGTTCCCCACATCATTCAGTTATTTTGGGGTTCCCGTGGTTGCAGACACACAATCCCCAATTTGACTGGCAAAGGTGTGAAGTTAACTCTTGGTCGGAGTATTGTAACAGGAATTGTCTTTCTCTCCCTATTAAGATTATGTGTACCTCTCCAGCTGTGCCAACAGAATATGGACAATTCAGTGACGTGTTTAGCAAAGGAGAGGCCAGCGCATTGCCTGACCATAGGCCATATGATTGCGCCATTGATTTGTCTCCAGGGGCCGTGCCTCCTAGGGGGCGTACTTACCCACTGTCCTGTGAGGAAAATAGGGCGATGGAGGAGTATATCACAGACGCCCTGGAGAGGGGAATCATTCGAAAATCTACGTCTCCGGCTGGTGCCGGATTCTTTTTTGTAAAAAAGAAAAATGGGGAACTCAGGCCTTGCATTGACTACCGTGGGTTGAATAAGCTGATGCCCAAGAACGCCTATCCCATTCCACTTATTACTGAATTATTTGACAGATTAAAGGGCTCTTCGATCTTTACCAAACTTGACTTACGAGCCGCCTATAATCTAGTCAGAATTAAAGAGGGTGACGAGTGGAAAACGGCGTTTAATACCAGAACAGGGCATTATGAATACCTGGTGATGCCATTCGGCCTATGCAATGCGCCTGCAGTATTTCAGGAACTGATTAACGATATTTTACGTGACTTGCTTCAGTCCTGTGTGGTTGTGTATCTAGATGATATACTAATTCATTCTGCTAACCTCGCCCAACACATTAAAGATGTCTCAGAAGTCTTGCTCCGACTTCGCAAGCACAAGTTATTCTGTAAATTGGAAAAGTGCGAATTCCATACTTCTCAAGTACCATTCCTGGGGTTCATTATATCCAAAAATGGCATTGCCATGGATCAGGAGAAGTTGGCTGCAGTTCTGCAATGGCCTCGGCCTAAGGGATTAAAAGCCGTTCAACGATTCCTAGGTTTTGCGAATTATTATAGGAAGTTCATCAAGAACTTTTCCACAATTGTAAGGCCATTGTCAGACTTGACTCACAAGGGCGCTTCTCCCTCTCAGTGGTCTGAGGCAGCTGAAAACGCATTTGTTACCCTGAAATCTGCCTTTGCATCTGCTCCTGTACTGTCCCACCCTAATCCCTCCCTGCCGTTTACTTTGGAGGTTGACGCTTCAGATGTTGGGGTTGGGGCGGTGCTCTCCCAACGTCCTGTGGGAGGTGGAGCTTTGATGCCGTGTGGGTTCTTTTCTAAGAAATTGTCCAGCGCCCAGAGTCATCACGAGATTGGTGACAGGGAACTGTTGGCCATCATACTGGCACTTAAGGAGTGGCGACATCTCCTGGAGGGCACTCAGACTCCAATACTAATTCTTACTGACCATAAGAATCTAACCTATCTCTCAGAGGCCAAAAGACTGTCTTCCCGACAGGCCAGGTGGGCGCTGTTTCTGTCCCGGTTCAATTTCTTAGTATCCTATCTCCCTGGTTCTAAGAATATCAAGGCCGATGCGTTGTCACGTCAGTTCGCTTCTGACACTGAGAGGGAGGAAGTCCCGGTACCCATCATTCAGCCAGATCGGATCCTGGCTACTATTCGCACTACTATAACCTCGCCACTGGGGGAGGAGATACTGGCATCACAATCACGGGCACCTCCAGGAACCCCAGTGGGGAAGTGTTTTGTAGAAGAGTCTTTCCGTACCCGTCTCTTGGAGACCTATCACGCCTCTAAAGCAGCTGGGCATATTGGTAGGGACCAATTAGTATGGTCTCTTTCGCAACTATTTTGGTGGCCTACATTGAGAGCTGACTGCGCTGCCTTCACGGCAGCTTGTACCACATGTGCCCGTGCCAAGACCCCTAGGCATCTCCCTGTGGGCTTATTACAACCTGTGCCTAACGGAGACCGTCCATGGTCTCATATATCCATTGACTTTCTGGGAGAATTACCGGCATCTAGAGGTTACAAGTTCATTCTTATGGTGGTCGACAGATTCTCTAAGATGGCACATTTTGTGACTCTGACTGGCCTTCCATCGGCGTAGGAATTGGCGATAGTTTTTGCCAGAGAGGTGTTCCGTCTGCACGGAGTGCCCAGAGTAATTGTCTCTGACCGTGGGAGCCAGTTCGTTTCTAGGTTCTGGAGGGCATTCTGTGGTCAGATGGGCATTCAATTATCATTCTCCTCCGCCTACCATCCCCAGACGAATGGGGCCGCTGAGCGTGCCAATCAGGGACTGGAACAGTTCCTGCGCTGTTTTGTCTCCGATCATCATGATAATTGGGCTGACCTGTTGCCATGGGCAGAGTTTGCCAGGAACTGTGCGGTTAACTCATCGTCCGGGAGCTCCCCATTTTTCGTGAATTATGGTTTCCAGCCTTGTCTGCTCCCGGACTCCTTTCAGGCACAGCAGATCCCTGCTCTAGACGAGCATTTGGCACGACTTCATTCCACTTAGGCACAGGTTCAGAGGTCCCTCAGTCAGTCTTTCAGACGGCAGCAACGGCACGCTAATCGCAGACGCCTTCCAGCGGTCTCATTTCAAGTTGGGGACAGGGTATGGCTGTCATCCAGAAACCTCAACTTACAAGTCCCATCCAATAAACTGGCTCCCCGGTTCATTGGTCCATTTAGGATTATCCGCAAGATTAATCCGGTTTCTTATGCTCTGGAGCTTCCACCCTCTATGCACATTCATAATGTGTTCCATGTGTTTCTTCTGAAACCCTTGGTGTGCAATCGATATACTACTACGCCAGTGATTCCTGGGCCGGTGGACGTCCAGGGTCAAGAGGAATATGAAGTCCAGAGTATTGTTGACTCCAGGAGATTTAGAGGAAAGCTGCAATATTTGGTTCATTGGAAGGGCTATGGTCCTGAGGAACGCTCTTGGATTGATCAGGGGGATCTCCATGCTCCAAGATTAGTACGCAGCTTTCACTCTAAATATCCTTTGAAACCCAAACCTCAGGCTAGGAGAGGGGGTCTTTGAGAGGGGGGTACTATCA
Source organism: Rhinophrynus dorsalis (assembly GCA_037306005.1). Lineage (NCBI taxonomy): Eukaryota > Metazoa > Chordata > Amphibia > Anura > Rhinophrynidae > Rhinophrynus > Rhinophrynus dorsalis. The sequence goes on along the minus strand of CM074724.1, from coordinate 324,719,740 downwards.
CAGTGCCTGTGATTCCTGCCACTCTCTGTTGTGGATGTCACTGATTTGCTGACTGAGTTTGACCCGCCTCCTGATGACCTTTTTATACCTGGCTATCTCTCTGGTCAGTTGCCCTTTCGTGGTGTTCCTGAGCCAGTAGTGCTTTTGCTGTGTTCCTGTGTTCTGAGTTCCTGTGTACCGATTCGGCTTGTCCTGACTATTCTCCAGTGTTCCTGCCTGTGTATGATTCGGCTTGTCCTGACTATTCTCCAGTGTTCCTGCCTGTGTATGACTCGGCTCGTCTGCGGACCACCCTTGGATCCTGACCCGGCTAGTCTGACGTTCCTGCCTGTGTATGACCCGGTCCGGCTGACTTCCTGCTCCGAAGATCGACTTCCAGCTTGTTCCAGTGACCTGCGTTCCAGTTGTCGCCGTCGCGACATTTTCCAGTCCTTGCTGCCCACGAGTGTGCCATTGCCTAGCCTGGTGATTCCTTCGATAGTGCTGTGTCTCGTCCTAGTGCAGAGCTGTGTGTATTCTGTGGGCCTTCCTCTCCTTGCAGAGCCTGACCGTAGCGTTGTAGCCTCGAGTAACGTTACAGAGCCTTGCAGTAGCGCTGAAGCCTCGAGTAAACGTGCATTTTAACTCTTGCAGTGCTGCCTCATATTCACTCTCTATATCTCCAGTACAAGCCTTGTTACAAGTGATACTGCTGCTGAGTTGGCCGCTCTCCGTCGGCAACTCTAGTCTTACGTTGCAGAGTGTTCACGAAGCTTGGGCCGTTTGGGCGCTTAAGGCTCTCCGGTGTTGGTTACCGACGAGATCGTATACCCAGAGTGTTGGCAGAGAGGTTCAGTGTTGGCTATTCGGTACTAAGCCCGAGGGGGCTAGTGGTTCTGGCTCTAGCATTACTGCATTCGATTACACTTGAGGAGGCTCTTAGCTCTTGCATTGCAGGCCGATTTCCATATTGCCCTAAGGGGCTATTCGCACTTGCACATACTAAAGCAGTTCCTGTAGCTACGCCCGTGGGGGCTAAGTTGTTACCCATTCTGCTTATCATTTACCACCTTGGCAAGGCAGCTCGTTCCTCTGCACCTGATGAACTTCGTCTGTACAGCACAGCCTATTTAACATCAAGGGCGTGTCAAACTTCCACATCTGAGACTGAGTATATTTGGACTTTAACCCCTTTGGGGCCTATACCATCCTAGGGCATACTGACTTGCATTTATGTCCATAATACTATTTTCCTTGTATTCTCTCAGTTTACATTCTCTGTATATTACCTACCGCCTCTAGAGGGCGTGAGTGTCATTATTCACTTTAATAAAGTGTGTTTTATTTTCACTTATTGGTCTGAGTGTCATAAAAACCGTAACACCACACCACTGCCTCCTCTTCCCCTGTTTTCGGTGCCGGCCAATCGCCTGTCGAAGGCGCAGGCCCGCATACCTCCCGCCCTGCACCTGTACCATCTGAAGCACCATCAGCGACCACATCCACTTCCCTGTCCCAGCACAGCGTCCAAATGTCGTTACCCCAGGCATTTGAGCGCAAGCGAAAATACCCAGCCACCCACCCACAGGCCATAGCACTAACCTCACACCTTTCCAAATTACTGGCCATCGAAATGCTGCCATTTAGGCTTGTGGACACCGAGTCCTTCTGCAGCCTGATGGCAGCAGCTGTCCCTCGGTACGCGGTCCCCAGCCGCCACTACTTTTCCCGGTGTGCCATCCCCGCATTACACCACCATGTGTCCCGTAACATCACCCGTGCCCTGACCAATGCAGTTACTGGGAAGGTCCACTTAACGACTGACACATGGACAAGTGCTTGTGGCCAGGGACGCTACATTTCCCTGACGGCACACTGGGTGTATGTCGTGGAGGCTGGGAGCGACTCGGACCCTGGGATGGCACGGGTGCTACCCACGCCGAGGATTGCGGGCCCTACCTCCATCAGGGTTTCCGCCAGCACCTACGTTATTGGCTCCTCCTCCTCCGTTTCCACCTCCGAATTCTCTACACGCAGCGCCACTCCCCCATCAGCCAGTAGCTGGAAGCAGTGTAGCACTGCAGTGGGGAAGCGTCAACAGGCCGTGCTGAAGCTGATCTGCCTTGGGGACAAACAGCACACGGCCTCAGAGCTGTTGCAGGGGATTAGTCACCAGACCGAGCAGTGGCTCTCGCCACTCAACCTGCAACCAGGCATGGTTGTGTGTGATAATGGGCGTAACTTGGTGGCGGCTTTGGAGCTCGGCAAGCTCACACACGTACCATGCCTAGCGCATGTATTTAATTTAGTGGTTCAGCGATTTCTAAAAACCTACCCCAATGTGCATGATCTCTTGACCAAGGTGCGCCGCGTGTGTGCACATTTCCGTAAGTCGTCTACAGCTTCAGCCGGCCTGTTGAAGCTGCAGCAGCGCTTACAATTGCCAGCTCACCGGCTGCTGTGTGACGTGAGCACGCGCTGGAACTCCACCTTCCACATGTTGGCCCGGCTTTGTGAGCAGCAGAGGGCAGTAGTGGAGTACCAGCTGTTACACGGTCGTCGCCTCTCCGTTCAACTTCCTGTAATCAGAAGTGAGGAGTGGGAATGGATGTCAGACCTCTGTGAGGTTTTACGCAATTTTGAGGAATCGACACAGATGGTGAGCGGAGATAACGCTATTATCAGTGTAACCATCCCACTTCTGTGTCTACTGAAACGCTCGCTGCTCACAATTAAAACTGACGCTTTGCATGTGGAAGAGGTGGAAATGCGGGAGGAAGAGCTTACACAAGGTGATAGCCAGAGCACCCTCACTTCGTCTTCTCAGCGACAATTGGAGGAGGCGGAGGAGGAGGAGGAGGAGGAGGAAGACACGGTTGCCTCCGCTACAGAGGGTAGCCATGGAACTTTAGTTCCATCTCTTCAGCGTGGGTGGGCAGAAGAGGAGGAAGAGGATGAGGAGATTGAGAGTCATCCTCCTGGTGAGGACAGCGAAATCTTGACTGTTGGTACTCTGGCACACATGGCTGACTTTATGTTAGGCTGCCTTTCCCGTGACCCACGCGTTATACGCATTTTAGACAACACGGATTACTGGGTGTTCACCCTTCTGGACCCCCGCTACAAAGAGAATTTCTCATCTCTCATTCCTCCGGTGGAGAGGACAAGCAAAATGGTGCAATACCAAAAGGTTCTTGTTGAAAAATTGCTCCAAAATTTTCCATCTGACAACGCTGGCGGCAGAGTACGTGCTACCTTGGCCAACCGAGAAGGGGAGAAAAGGGGAGCACACAGCAGTTCCGACAAAGGCAGGGCAACACTCTCCAAGGCGTGGGACACCTTCATGACACCCCGCCAGCACCCTCACCCTGATGCGCAGCCTAGTGTCACAAGGAGGGAAAAGTTTTGGAAGATGGTGAAGGAGTACGTAGCAGACCGTGTCAGCGTCCTCAATGATCCCTCTGTGCCTTACAACTACTGGGTGTCCAAGCTGGACACGTGGTATGAACTGGCACTCTACGCCTTGGAGGTGCTGGCCTGCCCTGCCGCCAGCGTTCTGTCTGAGCGGGTATTTAGTGCTGCTGGTGGCATCATAACAGATAAGCGTATCCGCCTTTCCACCGACAATGCTGATAGGTTGACACTTATAAAAATGAACAAGGCCTGGATTTCCCCTGACTTCTCCACTCCACTGGAGGAAAGCCCTGGGGGAACATAAACTCACTTTATATATGTTATTTACAATGATGGGAATACTCTGTATTCCCATTCACCCCTTCCACCCAAAAAACGGGTATATGGTTGACTCTTAATCTTCTCATCCTCCTCCTCCTCTTCCATATGCCCTGGGATATAATTTTTATATAGGGCCAGCTCACCAGCGGGCCCTGTGATATAATTTTTATATAGGGCCAGCTCACCAGCGGGCCCTGTTTGACAATTTTTATATAGGTCAGCTCACCAGCGGGCCTTCTCATATAATGTTTTATTGGGTCAGCTCTCTAGCGGGCCCTCTCATATAATGTTTTATAGCGTCAGCTCACTAGCGGGCCTTTGCATATAATGTTTAGGATGGTCAGCTCCGCAGCAGACCCTCACCCATAATGTTTTAGATGGTCGGCTCAGCGCACGTTTCCCTCTTAATCATGGCCCCAGTTCAGAAAAATCAAGGAAATTTTTGGGAGAATTTGCCTTTGCGCACGTTTCCCTCTTAATCATGGCCTCAGTTCAATAAAATCAAGGAAATTTTTTGGAGAATTTGCCTCTGCGCACGTTTCCCTCTTAATCATGGCCTCAGTTCAGAAAAATCGAGGACATTTTTGGGAGAATTTGCAGATGATATACAAGTAAATATACAGCAAATATTGTTTGGTAACAATTTTTCGCCGAAAGTCGTTTTTATTTTCCTTTTTGTGTGTTTTACGGTCAGTCTGTAAAAATGGCGTACTACGGGCGAAAGATCGTTCCCAGCAGCAATGTTGGAGTCCAAGATGCATCCAGACATCCTCCCTATGCTGTCCCTGAACCATTTCTGTGGTGTTTCCATCATTTTCTTCCCTTTTCCTATGGACCAGGCACCCTCCCCTCATCAGAGCAGGGGGTGCCTGGTGTAATGCTCGAGTCCTCCCATTGACTTCAATAGGGCTCGGGTGCTCGGCCGAGCACTCGAGCCTCAGGGGGTGCTCGGTCAGAGCACCCGAACACCCGAGCATTGGGGTGCTCGCTCATCACTAATAGTAATACTTCATTTTATCTTTATTTTATTTTGTAGGCATTAAAAAAAACATGAAGAACAATATAAGTTTGACAGATATTCACAAGCAAAGTTTCCCTCACTGACCAAAACAGTCAAGTCTGCCATCTAGCTGTCAGATTTGGAATCCGATCCGCAGATCAACCGCTGGCTCTTCAGCAGAGCTGAAATTGCAAGATATAAAAATAATTATTTCATTGAAGGGTCTAAAAAGTGTGCTTGCAAACCAGACACACTTTGTAGGCAATTCGAATGAAGTAGATCTTCTTATATCTCACAATCTCGGCTCTGCTGTAGAGCCATAGCCGGTCCACGAACCAGATTCCAAATTTGACAGCTAGATGGCAGACTTGACCGTTTTGGTCAGTGAGGGGAAATTTTGCTTGTGAATATTTTTGCTTGTGAATATCTCATAAACCATAAAGGTTTGAGAGATAAGACTTATATCGTTCTTCATGTTTTTTTAATTCCTACAAAATAAATTAAAGACAAAACGAAGGATTACTATCCCTTAAAGTAGAAATAACTCCCCTAGAGAAGCAGACACAGGTATTTTTGGAGCATATTTTAACTACATATTGGGCAGTTTTAGATGATGCAGCCAGAGGCTGGCATGTGAGAGGAAGAGGACATGTTAACCCTTTGAGTGCCAGAGGTGTCCGCAAAACATTGGTTTGCAATGCATTGCATACCCCTGTGGCACTGAAAGGGTTAATGAGATGACATTAACCCTTTCAGAGCCACAGGGGTACACAACGCATTGCAAACCTGAAGCGATGGGGACACCTCTGGCACTCAAAGGGTTAACAAATGGGCCTTGTGAATGCGCCATTGAAGGCATTTTCAATGCGTACATTCAATGAGGCATTTGCCCCTTCTCTGTCTGCTCCCCTTCTCAGCTGTACTAAATCGTGCTTACCCAGCTATCAGGTCACTGAGGATGATGGAAGATGTAGTCCACTAAGTGGTGGCGAGCTGCACGTTGCCTAAAGCTACTTAGGGAACATTAGACAGTTGAAAGCACAGTAAGTGAGACATTCAGTGTGTGAACACTGCAAGAATATGACTCCCTGTAGTCAGAAGATGTGATCCGGGGGCACATTATAGTTCATACACTGACCTCCCGGCCAACTCCCCAGGGACAGAATTGCCACTCATGTGGAGTGTTTCAGTGTCGTGGAGATATTTTTTCAGCTACATCCTCCACCGGGACAGCACTGCACTGCTTATCAGCCTCTGGAGCTGCTTCATTGGGGAGGGGGACACTGCTGTGGGACAGTAGGGTCTGGGGTAAATTTGAGGGCATAATTTGTGGAAGGGTGTTTGTTTTGTGAGGTGTAATTGGGGCATGTATTTTTACTTTTGTACAGTGAGAATGTGGTGCTGGCTTATATTTTTGACGCCAACAGGAATGAGGCAGCCATTTTTTTGGTTTCTGTGAAATGTGTAGGAGACATGCTAAATCAGGTGTGTATTTTGGGCTATGGCAGTCTATAGGATATCTGCAAATGTACTCTTATATGCCAGCCCTGAGGTGTGTGTATTATAATTTTATGTGTAATACTGGACTCTGGCAATGGAGGATATATGAAAATCTCCTCCTAGCTGCCATCCTAGGGGTGTGTGTGTGTGCCACAGACATAGAATTTTTGGTCTCCTGACCACTTCTTCTTTTATAGTATAGATATATCCTTTATATCACCAGTATTCGTTTAGCCCTTTGAGTGCCAGAGGGGTACGCAATTCATTGCAAAGCAGTGCGTTGTGTACCCCTCTGACACTCGAAGGGTTAAACAAAATCACAAAAAAAGCTTATGGTGCAGTTGCTATAGCAGTCTGGATAACAACAGCACCACTATAAATTTCAGTCTGTGGAGGTACTGTACCCAAGAAAATGCAAGTTTGAGCAGAAATAAATTTGGAATAAATCACCTTGGTTACCTCTCTAGCATTAAAAGGGTTAAAGGCAATCTGCCACCCCAGACAAGGTTAATTCCTTTTGAGGAAAATTAAAAACCACCAAAAAGTTTTAACAGTTTGTGTGCCAGAGAGGTGTGCAGTGCATTGCTCTCCCCTTTGGTACTCAAAGGGTTAATAGCCATGTTATTGTAAAATAACACATTTTTGTTAAATGAGACATTTTTATGTTAGTTTCTGTGCCGGACACAAAATATTGTGCTACAGATCTAAGCAGATAATCTACTACACAGGGTGGCATCTCTAATGGGAGATTGGACTTTTTAATTTTGTCCCTGCACAGAAAATATTTGGAAAACTGTGCTAATTTTCAGTGTGCGATTATAATCTATAGGCTATTTTTTTCACTTTAAGGAAAGCTAACTAAAATGGAAAGTGGCTCTATATAGTTTTCACCTATAAAAGTTATTCCATTTCCAATCTCAATCCTTTAATTGAATCACCTGACACTCAAAGGGTTAAGACTAGGATCACACCTTTGTTAACAAACAGAACACTTTTAAACATGATAGCCATGATATTTGAGGACATAACCTCCCCATTTAATTTTTAAGTTTTAGCGTTTATTTTACCTGAGCAGCAGGGAAGCACTCGCATAGCTGGTGAGGCGTCTGCACATATTAAGCAGCCCACACTGCATTGTGACACTGAGTGGGCTGCTCAACATGATGTCATCCTGGTCATCCCACCTCCAAAAGTAGCCTTACATTCTACCCTCTACTTCTATTGAAAACTCCATTGTTCAATTTCCCACAGATCACAATGTTGCTGCCTCAGGCTGATACAGCTGCACTGTGCAAGGAAGTATAACCTGAGAATGTGTATTGCACAACCATAATGCAGCTGCTTGAGCCTGAAACAGCTTCATTGATGTTTAGTAGCATGAGAGTAGACTCGCCACTAGTACGGAGGGAAGACTGGTGGTGATATCCTACAGAGCATTCTTAATAGTGGGGTAAGCATGAGGGTGTTCTTGGAGGTGACATATGAAGAATGGAGGGAAGATATGGTGGGACTGGATATTACCACCACTCCCAATACTACTGATATGATGGAATTAGCGTCAGGTTTATTTTGGGCTGCTGAATTGTCTTTAGGAATCACTGAGGCAGGCAGAGCAGCATGATTCTGCTAAATAAATGGAAACTGTTTTTGGGATGTAACTGATACACATCAGTAAATGGGTGTCACTGTGATGTCATACTGTTGCTATGTGTACCTGTCCTTATTGGCTGGGTTGGCCGCAGCTCTGCTCTTTCAGTCTTGCATGGAACATTCTGACCATTTGGAACTCATTCATTATGATGTCATCATACTGCCACTGGAATTATATTGTACAGCTTCTTGTAAACCCTTTCAGTTCAATAGATACAGGCATCAGGATAAGATATACGGAGAAATCTGAGTCACAATGAAGCTTCAAATACTTTTTCTCAGCATCAGTCTTTTGATCAGTATGTGTGAGACCTATCCCACTGGCAAGAAAGACTTCTTTTTCAGTAAGTATATTTTGGAGGGAGAGGGCTTTGCAGTCTAAGATATTTCTGTTATATGCCACTCTGCACTATCAGTCCCACAGGGGCAAAGCTGGGTTGGAATTGTGCATTACATTCTACCCTCTGCCACTTGTATTAAAAAATCCATTTTCTAATTTGTCAGATAAGGAATATAGGTACCAAGGGAGGAGACTTTCTTCCTTAGATAGACTGGAACATTTCAAAAGACAAGGTCTTGGAGGTGGAGCCTTCCCTTTTCCTTATCAGGCTAGCCCTGAATTTTAATTGTGCGTTACATTCTATCCCTCTCACACTTGTGTTGAAAATTCTGTTATCCTATCTCCCATAGAACACGTGTGGGTGACCTGAAATTCCACGCTTGCTTCTCTGCAAATGCTCCTTACATGCAGCAGAAAGTGGGGAAAAAGTCTACCAAGCTGAGCTGAATGAGCAGAGGAGCAAGTGTGACTGTGATGGCCCATTGGCGTGATTGCAGGGCCTGTGTGTGAGTAGGATCAGTGCAGGGAGAATGTAACAGTGCCATTCCATCAATTAACCCTTTGAGTGCCGCATCACAGCCCCTACAATCAGGTGGATGGAAAATTACAGTCACGCTTCCTTAGGCATGTTGCCCTTGTCATGCGGGAGAGATTCTTGTGTCGCCATTTTCAACCTGGCGACATATTTAATGCTCCCCTGGGTTGGTCGCCAAATTCAGGGTGACAATTTGATAGTGAACCACATGTTACACATAGGTGTCTGTGACTAGTATTATGCATGTAGAGTGTTACATGTAGTGTTTTTGGTATAGCATATTGCTTATATCATATTGCATTTTGCATACACCATAAAGCGATTTGCACATTACGTACAGCATGTTGCGTACAGCATTTTGCATACTACATTTTGCATATTCTTTTTTGCGTATAGAATTTTGCCTATTGCGTTTTCCATATAGAGTACTGCATATAACATCTTGCATTTGGCATAGAGCATTTTGCTTATACTGGTTTGCATATAGTATTTTGCACATATCGTATTAAGTAAAGTGTTTTGCACATACTGTTTTTATGTAGTCTGTGTGTGTGTGTGTATGTATTGTTCATATTGTGGGTGGGTGCGTTTTGTGTGCATTATGTGTGCATTTTTGTGTGTATTGTATCTGTGTGTTTTCTGTGCATGTTTTGTACGTATTGTGTTTGTGTGTGTTTGTATTGTGTGTATTGTGCTTGTTGTGCATGTGTTTGTGTATTGTGGGTGTTGTGCATGTGCATATTGTGTGCTGGTGTGTGTTTTTTGTGTGTTTGTATTGAATGCGTGTGTGTATATGTGTTCTGCATGTGTGTATGCTGTGTTTGTGTATTGAGTGTGCATATTGTCTTTGTGTGTATTAAGTGTGTATTTATATGTATTTTGCTTGTATGTGTATTGTGTCTGTTGTGCATGTATCTGTATGTTGTGCATGTATGTGTCATACGTGTATGTTGTGTGTGTGTGTATTGTGCATGTGTTTGTATTGTGTGCATGCATTTGCTGTGTGTTGTGTGTGTGTATTGTGCATGTGTTTGTATTGTGTGCATGCATTTGCTGTGTGTTGTGTGTGTGTATTGTGCCTGTGTGTATTGTGCGCATGTGTGTTGTGTGTGTGTGTATTGTGTGCAATTGTGTGTACTGTGTGCATTTCATGTGTATTGTGCATGTGTATTGCATGTGTTTTGTGCATGTGTGTTGCAATGTATTTTGTGTGTGTGTTGTGGTGTTCTGTGCGTGTGTTATAGTGTGTTTGTGTACATGCATGTGTTTGCGTGCATGTGTTTGTGTGCGTGTTGTGATTGTGCATATCTTTTGTAGTGCGTGTATGTGCGAGTGTGTTTGTCTTCTGGTGTGTTGTGCGTATGTATGTATTGTGTGAGTGTGTCTATTTTGTGGGCATGTGTGGTGTGCTTTTTGAGTGTGTTGTGTTTGTGTATAGTATGCTTATGTATTTTGTATGTATTGTGCATTGTCTGTGTGTGTATTGTCTGTGTTGTGCATGTATTGCTTTGTGTATTGTGTTTGTGTTGTGTATATGTGTGTATCGCATGCATGTTGTGCATGTGTGTTGTATGGTGTGTGTTTGTGACATGAATTGCGTGTGTGTATTGTGTGCGTGTGTTGTGTTGTATTTGTGTGTGTTTTTTGTGCGTGTGTTTATTACATGTATGTGCATTGCATGTGTATTGTGCATGCATATTCCGTGTGTGATGTGCATGTGTGTTAAATTAATTTTGTGTTTGTTGTAGTACATTATGTTTGTGTGTGTGTTTTGTGCGTGTGTTTACTTTGTATGTGTGGTGTGCATGCGTGTGTTTGAAGTGTGCTTGTGCATGTGTGTACGCGTGTTTGTGTCTTATAGTATATTCTGTTGTGTGTGTAATGTGTGTCTATTTTGTAGGCATGTATGGTGTGTGTATTGTGTGTGGGTGTTGTGCATTTTGTATGTATTGTGTTTGTGTGTGTTGAGTGTCTGTGTGTATTTGTGTTTGTGTATTGCATGTGTATTGTGCATTTTCTGTGTGTGTGTCTGTGTTGTGCATATGTATTGTTTTGTGTATGTGTTTGTGTTGTGTGTTTTTCTGTTGTGTTGTGCATGTGTGCCAGTGCATGTATTGTGTGTGTGTGTATGTATTGTGTTGTATGTTTGTCTGTGTATTGAGGGCCCCTGCAAATTACTTACAGAAATTGTCACAGGAATGGAAGGAGGTCAAAAGGCCATGTGTGTTTTTTGGAACAGGAGATGGTAGGGGAGGGCCAACTCCTTGTAGAGATAATGACTCCCCTTCTCTCCATATGTCCTAGACAGGCTTTATACAGAGGATGTAAATAACCCCTCCCTACTGTCACCCCTGGGTGTGTGTGGCTGGAGACTTAGACTTCTTCTTTTATTTATATAAAGATAATGTACTGCTGCTACACTTGTACATGTGTATTTTTTCTAAAATCATTGTAAATCTTTATGCATGTTGATGGCATTGTACAAGTGATAGATAACCTGTGCACCCAAGTTGAACTGCAACTTTCATCTTCTTTAGTGGGCTGGTAACAACTGGAGAGCCCCATGTTGCATAGTCCTACTCATGTATGTTTGTGCTATCCTTTATAATTGTTACTTCAGGATGTCGCAACATGTTTAATCCTCAAATACTAGAGATATTTCCATCACGCTGCAAATAAATGCAGTAGAGTGTGTTTAGCATTTCAACGTAATTCACTCTGAACTTTGTAATGTAGTACAAACTCTCAATTTTTGTAAACTCCTCTTGTTTCATTTAGAATGTGGAACCCGACCTCTGTACTCTGAAAATCACAAGAATACTCGTATAGTTGGAGGGAAAGAAGCCCTGCCAGGGCACTGGCCGTGGTTGGTCAGCCTGCAAATAGGTGAAGGAGATTCTTTTACTCATGTTTGTGGCGGTACCATAATTAATGAGCAGTGGGTGATGACAGCCGCTCACTGCTTCCTATCAGAAGACAAGTAAGTAACACCTAGTGGGTTAGGTAACAGAACCTTAGTCTCTGTGAGACTTTGTAAGGGGCATAGCTAGAGAATTTCAGTCAATTAAAGGAGACCTAAAACCATCTCCTTTCTTTAGTATGGACAGAAAATTCTAATTCCTGGTTTGAATTGTTCTCTTGTGCCTTTGCTTGAGAGATCATCATCAATCAATCCTGGATGTCATAACCACAGAGGTAGACAAGGCAGTTGATTGCAGGACCATAGGGCTTCAAACTGCTTAGATCATAAGGTAATAGTAAAGGGAAAGTAATGTCCCAGAAATATTTAGCATTTTGTAGGGATTAAAAAGTTGAATTGAATGCAAAAAAAAATTACAGTCAAAGTTTGATGTCAGCCAACATGGAGGCTCTTCAGCAGAGCCGAAATAGAGTTTTTTTAAAAAGAATGACTTCATTGGAGTAGTTTGCAAGCACACTTTGTAGACCATTCCAATTAAGTTATTCTTTTAAAAAAAATTTGATTGCGGCTCTGCTGCCGAGAGCCTCTGTGTCGGCCGACACGGATCTCCTGCTGACAGCTTTACAGCTTGACAGCAGGAAACGTCAAACTATGAATGTAGCTATCTCTCAAACTATCTACCTTTAAAGGGATAGCATTGTTTCACAAAAACAGCAGCTCCAATTAATCTTCATATTGTTAGGGTCATAGAGAGGGTTATCTCAATACTGTCAGAGTTGTAGTTCAAGAGTACTTGAATTATAAAGTATCCCTCTCCCGCCCCTTTTACCTAGTGTAAGCCACCTCCCCTCAGATGTGGAATCTTGTCCTGGGACCAGACAGCTTACAGCAAGGGACAAACTTTTTACTGCAAATATAAGGAAAACCCTGCCCCCTTGACAGGTTTTTCGGTTTTTCCTTATGCTCACTGAAGATTGTCCCTCTCTGCGATCCATCCAGACAGTCTTGCTGCTCTGAGGTGAGCAGTGTTACATGAGTAAAAAGGGCAGGACCGGGATACTTTATCATTCAATTACTCTTGAACTACAACTCGCACAGTATTGAAATAACACTCTCCATGCCCCAAATACTATGAAGATTAATTGGAACTGCTTTTATTGTGAAGCATTATTATCCCTTTAAGTCATTACTAAGCAGCTGCACCTCCTTGGTAAATGGAATTATATGTTGTGTTTTGAGCTGGGTATCACAATCCAAAAGATGGTGGATAAATGATCCAGTCCTTCATGAGGTGCAAGCTGTGTTTCAATCGCATGTCTTAGACATTAATTTAACCTGTTAATGACCAGAAGGGTGTTCAAGATATTACAAAACAAAGTGCTACAGACCCTTCTCTTCCTTAAAAGTTTAATTAGCCTGTTCAAATTATCCCTGAAATGAAATACAAATCCTAACAACATTTATTATCAATGGGAACATTAACAGTTTTAATAAATTAGTGACACGTTTTGCATCCATGGGGTTAAAGCTGTTTTTATTAATTATTCTAAAACTATGGATCTTCACAGTGTCTCTCCACATTTAAGCACAGTAGACTTACACTTGTTTTACTATGTATCATAAAGGGTCCATTTCTTTTATTCACATATACTCCAAATCTCTTTTCAGTGCGCAATCCTGGAGAGTTGTCGCTGGTGTTTATCAGCTTTCAGATATAAGTCCTCATAATCAGATTCGGCGCGTATCGCGTATATTTTCACATAAAGGTTTTTCAAAAAAAACAAAGAAAAATGACATTGCGCTGCTCAAATTAGATGAGCCTGTTGTATATACAAAGTATGTACAGCCAGCTTGTATACCTCCTGAAGGCTCATATGTCCAACAAATGACCGACTGCTATATTGCTGGATGGGGACTCAAGAAAGAAGAAGGTGAGTCTAATTTTCTGTTTATCATTAATACTAGTGTAAAAGCCCGTGTACACGGGCCAAGCATTCAGGCAGTGGCTATTTCGCATGACTGCATCGGACAAACATACATCTGGCCTGCGTTCAAGCAGTGTCTACTGAGCATGACTGAGATTTTTCTTCTGTTCACTCACTATTAGTGTTGAGCGAGCATGCTCGGCCGAAGCTCGGTTCGGCTCGAGCATCACTCTGCTCGGCACATGGCGGTACTCGTACGAGTACCGCATGTGCTCGCCCGCCATGTTCGGGTCTCCTCCCCGCACGTTTCGCGGCTGCTGCGCAGCCAATAAACGTGCAGGGAGGCTCTGACATCAGTGTAATGCCAGCAGCCATGTTGGCTACTGGCACTACACTGATTGGCTGGCCAGAACCCGTGATCGGGTGCTGTATAGCACCTGACCAGCGAGTTCGGCTCAGTCTTAGCCAGGGAGAGATGAGGATAGGAAGGGAAAGTCAGTGTAGGGAGAAGAAAAGCGAGTTTGTTAAAAAAAAAGACCCAAAAGTCCTTTTTAGGACTACTGTGTGTGGGGGCAGCAGTTTATTTTGTTTGGGTGGGCAGAGAAAAAAAAAAAAAAAATCTTCACATATTCTGTTCACTGTGCCTAGCCGCAGATTAGCAGCACATTCTGTTTAGTGTGCAAAGTTGCAGATTAGAGCACATTCTGTTCAGTGTGCAAAGTTGCAGATTAGCAGCACATTCTGTTTACTGTGCAAAGTTTCAGAATAGGAGAACATTCTGTTAAGTGTTCAAACTGTAAAATATCAAAGTCACATATTCCATTCACTGTGCGTAGCCGCAGCTAAGAAGCAAATTCTGTTTACTGTGCAAAGTTTCAGAATAGGAGAACATTCTGTTAAGTGTTCAAACTGTAAAATATCAAAGTCACATATTCCATTCACTGTGCGTAGCCGCAGCTAAGAAGCAAATTCTGTTTACTGTGCAAAGTTTCAGAATAGGAGAACATTCTGTTAAGTGTTCAAACTGTAAAATATCAAAGTCACATATTCCATTCACTGTGCGTAGCCGCAGCTAAGAAGCAAATTCTGTTTACTGTGCAAAGTTTCAGAATAGGAGAACATTCTGTTAAGTGTTCAAACTGTAAAATATCAAAGTCACATATTCCATTCACTGTGCGTAGCCGCAGCTAAGAAGCAAATTCTGTTTACTGTGCAAAGTTTCAGGATAGGAGAACATTCTGTTAAGTGTTCAAACTGTAAAATATCAAAGTCACATATTCCATTCACTGTGCGTAGCCGCAGCTAAGAAGCAAATTCTGTTTACTGTGCAAAGTTTCAGAATAGGAGAACATTCTGTTAAGTGTTCAAACTGTAAAATATCAAAGTCACATATTCCATTCACTGTGCGTAGCCGCAGCTAAGAAGCACATTCTGTTTACTGTGCAAAGTTTCAGAATAGGAGAACATTCTGTTAAGTGTTCAAACTGTAAAATATCAAAGTCACATATTCCATTCACTGTGCGTAGCCGCAGCTAAGAAGCAAATTCTGTTTACTGTGCAAAGTTTCAGAATAGGAGAACATTCTGTTAAGTGTTCAAACTGTAAAATATCAAAGTCACATATTCCATTCACTGTGCGTAGCCGCAGCTAAGAAGCACATTCTGTTTACTGTGCAAAGTTTCAGAATAGGAGAACATTCTGTTAAGTGTTCAAACTGTAAAATATCAAAGTCACATATTCCATTCACTGTGCGTAGCCGCAGCTAAGAAGCACATTCTGTTTACTGTGCAAAGTTTCAGAATAGGAGAACATTCTGTTAAGTGTTCAAACTGTAAAATATCAAAGTCACATATTCCATTCACTGTGCGTAGCCGCAGCTAAGAAGCAAATTCTGTTTACTGTGCAAAGTTTCAGAATAGGAGAACATTCTGTTAAGTGTTCAAACTGTAAAATATCAAAGTCACATATTCCATTCACTGTGCGTAGCCGCAGCTAAGAAGCAAATTCTGTTTACTGTGCAAAGTTTCAGAATAGGAGAACATTCTGTTAAGTGTTCAAAGTGTAAAATATCAAAGTCACATATTCCATTCACTGTGCGTAGCCGCAGCTAAGAAGCAAATTATGTTTACTGTGCAAAGTTTCAGAATAGGAGAACATTCTGTTAAGTGTTCAAACTGTAAAATATCAAAGTCACATATTCCATTCACTGTGAGTAGCCGCAGCTAAGAAGCAAATTCTGTTTACTGTGCAAAGTTGCAGATTTGCAGCACATATTCCGTGTAATATGAAGAAGGCGGGTAAAAAGGGACGGGGAGGTGGACGTGATCCTGATAGTTCAGGGTGCGGGTCAGGACGCGTAGAAACTGCGCCTGGTGCCAGAGCACAAGACAAAAAGACATCCACCATACCTAGCTTCATGTCTCAGTTTACAGGGCGTAGCAGGACATCACTCTCGAGGTCCGACCACTGCGAACAGGTGGTCGGTTGGATGTCAGCTGATACTGCTTCCAGTCGGTTAAGCACCACCCTGTCTTCCACCAAGTCCACTCTCAGTAGCCAAGAGTCTGGTCAACATAATCCTCACCCTGATCATCCTTCCTCCCACCATAGAGGATCTGGTCAAAGAAGTGATCCCACACTGGGATATAGTGAGGAGCTCGTCTCATCACCAATCCTTAATTTGAACCTCTCTCCAAGCACGCTTGCAGAGGAACATGACATCTTGTGCCCTGATTCACAACCTCTAGAGGGTACCCAATCACAAGAAGATGACAGAGGTGAACGGCATTTAAGGTCAAAGGAAGTGGATGATGATGATGATGAGACACAGTTGCCATTAAATCAACCACTATTACTGTCTCAAGACCTTGATGAGGAGGACGATATACAGTTGTCAATGACTGAGTATGTGGTGGGATCAAGACATGAGGAGGATGATCAGAGTGAGGAAGTGGAGGAGGACTTGGTGGACGATGAGGTGACTGACCCCACCTGGGAAGGTGTAGAGCCGAGCGATGACAGCAGTCCTGAGGGTGAGCCATCTGCAGCACCGCAACAGGCTGGAAGAGGCAGTGGTGTGGCTACAGAAAGAAGGCGGACCGCACCAAACCGGCACGCAAATGTTCCACGGAGCACCCCCTTGCGTAAATCTCCCTTGCCAAGGGGTAGGTGTTCCGCGGTATGGCGTTTTTTTAAGGAAAGTGCGGACGACAAAAGAATTGTAGTTTGCAACCTGTGCCACACCAGAATGAGCCGAGGCATGAACACTAGAAACCTCACCACCACCAGCATGATCCGACACATGGCATCCAAGCACCGTAATAAGTGGGAGGAACGCCCGGATCGCCAATCTGTGTCTGCAGGCCACACCACTGCCTCCTCTTCCCCTGTTTTCGGTGCCGGACAATCGCCTGTCGAAGGCGCAGGCCCGCATACCTCCCGCCCTGCACCTGTACCATCTGAAGCACCATCAGCGACCACATCCACTTCCCTGTCCCAGCGCAGCGTCCAAATGTCGTTACCCCAGGCATTTGAGCGCAAGCGAAAATACCAAGCCACCCACCCACAGGCCATAGCACTAACCTCACACCTTTCCAAATTACTGGCCATCGAAATGCTGCCATTTAGGCTTGTGGAGACTGAGTCCTTCCGCAGCCTGATGGCAGCAGCTGTCCCTCGGTACGCAGTCCCCAGCCGCCACTACTTTTCCCGGTGTGCCGTCCCCGCCTTACACCACCATGTGTCCCGTAACATCACCCGTGCCCTGACCAACGCAGTTACTGGGAAGGTCCACTTAACGACTGACACATGGACAAGTGCTTGTGGCCAGGGATGCTACATTTCCCTGACGGCACACTGGGTGAATGTCGTGGAGGCTGGGAGCGACTCGGACCCTGGGATGGCACAGGTGCTACCCACGCCGAGGATTGCGGGCCCTACCTCCATCAGGGTTTCCGCCAGCACCTACGTTATTGGCTCCTCCTCCTCCGTTTCCACCTCCGAATTCTCTGCGCGCAGCGCCACTCACCCATCAGCCGGTAGCTGGAAGCAGTGTAGCACTGCAGTGGGGAAGCGTCAACAGGCCGTGCTGAAGCTGATCTGCCTTGGGGACAAACAGCACACGGCCTCAGAGCTGTTGCAGGGGATTAGTCACCAGACCGAGCAATGGCTCTCGCCACTCAACCTGCAACCAGGCATGGTTGTGTGTGATAATGGGCGTAACTTGGTGGCGGCTTTGGAGCTCGGCAAGCTCACACACGTACCATGCCTAGCGCATGTATTTAATTTAGTGGTTCAGCGATTTCTAAAAACCTACCCCAATTTGCATGATCTCTTGACCAAGGTGCGCCGCGTGTGTGCACATTTCCGTAAGTCATCAACAGCTTCAGCCGGCCTGTTGAAGCTGCAGCAGCGCTTACAATTGCCAGCTCACCGGCTGCTGTGTGACGTGAGCACGCGCTGGAACTCCACCTTCCACATGTTGGCCCGGCTTTGTGAGCAGCAGAGGGCAGTAGTGGAGTACCAGCTGTTACACGGTCGTCGCCTCTCCGTTCAACTTCCTGTAATCAGAAGTGAGGAGTGGGAATGGATGTCAGACCTCTGTGAGGTTTTACTCAATTTTGAGGAATCGACACAGATGGTGAGCGGCGATAACGCTATTATCAGTGTAACCATCCCACTTCTGTGTCTACTGAAACGCTCGCTGCTCACAATTAAAACTGACGCTTTGCATGTGGAAGAGGTGGAAATGCGGGAGGAAGAGCTTACACAAGGTGATAGCCAGAGCACCCTCACTTCGTCTTCTCAGCGACAATTGGAGGAGGCGGAGGAGGAGGAGGAGGAAGACACGGTTGCCTCCGCTACAGAGGGTAGCCATGGAACTTTAGTTCCATCTCTTCAGCGTGGGTGGGCAGAAGAGGAGGAAGAGGATGAGGAGATTGAGAGTCATCCTCCTGGTGAGGACAGCAAAATCTTGCCTGTTGGTACTCTGGCACACATGGCTGACTTTATGTTAGGCTGCCTTTCCCGTGACCCACGCGTTATACGCATTTTAGACAACACGGATTACTGGGTGTTCACCCTTCTGGACCCCCGCTACAAAGAGAATTTCTCATCTCTCATTCCTCCGGTGGAGAGGACAAGCAAAATGGTGCAATACCAGAAGGTTCTTGTTGAAAAATTGCTCCAAAATTTTCCATCTGACAACGCTGGCGGCAGAGTACGTGCTACCTTGGCCAACCGAGAAGGGGAGAAAAGGGGAGCACACAGCAGTTCCGACAAAGGCAGGGCAACACTCTCCAAGGCGTGGGACACCTTCATGACACCCCGCCAGCACCCTCACCCTGATGCGCAGCCTAGTGTCACAAGGAGGGAAAAGTTTTGGAAGATGGTGAAGGAGTACGTAGCAGACCGTGTCAGCGTCCTCAATGATCCCTCTGTGCCTTACAACTACTGGGTGTCCAAGCTGGACACGTGGTATGAACTGGCACTCTACGCCTTGGAGGTGCTGGCCTGCCCTGCCGCCAGCGTTCTGTCTGAGCGGGTATTTAGTGCTGCTGGTGGCATCATAACAGATAAGCGTATCCGCCTTTCCACCGAAAATGCTGATAGGTTGACACTTATAAAAATGAACAAGGCCTGGATTTCCCCTGACTTCTCCACTCCACTGGAGGAAAGCCCCGGGGGAACATAAAGTCACTTTATATATGTTATTTACAATGATGGGAATACTCTGTATTCCCATTCACCCCTTCCACCCAAAAAACGGGTATATGGTTGACTCTTAATCTTCTCATCCTCCTCCTCCTCTTCCATATGCCCTGTGATATAATTTTTATATAGGGCCAGCTCACCAGCGGGCCCTGTGATATAATTTTTATATAGGGCCAGCTCACCAGCGGGCCCTGTTTGACAATTTTTGTATAGGTCAGCTCACCAGCGGGCCTTCTCATATAATGTTTTATTGGGTCAGCTCTCTAGCGGGCCCTCTCATATAATGTTTTATAGCGTCAGCTCACTAGCGGGCCTTCGCATATAATGTTTAGGATGGTCAGCTCCGCAGCAGACCCTCACCCATAATGTTTTAGATGGTCGGCTCAGCGCACGTTTCCCTCTTAATCATGGCCCCAGTTCAGAAAAATCGAGGAAATTTTTGGGAGAATTTGTCTTTGCGCACGTTTCCGTCTTAATCATGGCCTCAGTTCAGAAAAATCAAGGAAATTTTTGGGAGAATTTGCCTCTGCGCACGTTTCCCTCTTAATCATGGCCTCAGTTCAGAAAAATCAAGGAAATTTTTTGCAGAATTTGCAGATGATATACAAGTAAATATACAGCAAATACTGTTTGGTAACAATTTTTCGCCTAAAGTCGTTTTTATCTGCCTTTTTGTGTGTTTTACGGTCAGTCTGTAAAAATGGCGTACTACGGGCGAAAGATCGTTCCCAGCAGCGATGTTGGAGTCCAAGATGCATCCAGACATCCTCCCTATGCTGTCCCTGAACCATTTCTGTGGTGTTTCCATCATTTTCTGCCCTTTTCCTATGGACCAGGCACCCTCCCCTCATCAGAGCAGGGGGTGCCTGGTGTAATGCTCGAGTCCTCCCATTGACTTCAATGGGGCTCGGGTGCTCGGCCGAGCACTCGAGCCTCCGGGGGTGCTCGGTCAGAGCACCCGAACACCCGAGCATTGGGGTGCTCGCTCATCACTACTCACTATGCATTTTGTTAAGTGATAAAAAATAAAGTATTCACATGTATATATGAATATAGTAATGTGCAAAAGTTTTAGGCAGGTGTGGAAAAAATGCTGCAAAGTAAGAATGCTTTCAAAAATATACATGTGAATAATTAATTTTTTATCAATTAACAAAATGCATAGTGAGTGAACAGAAGAAAAATCTCAATCAAATCAATATTTGGTATGACCACACTTTTCCTTCAGAATGTGGAGGGGGGAGTATAGAGACATAGGAAGAAAAACAGGATGTTATGTGAAAATTTGGTAATATGTAAGGAATCTCAAGTCCTCATTTAGTCCATTGTTTTTTATTGAAAAAATCATCATCTTAATTTCAAATATATTTCTCTCCTGTGCGTTTTTGAAGTTCCCTCTGAGTATTTCAGTTGTAAGATTATGGATGTAGTGATTTCTCAGGGTAAAATGATGAGCAGCTGGGGTATGGTTCTTTGTTTCATGGTATTTCTCAATAGATTGCCTCTGTATATTCATCCTTGGAGTTAGTGGTAGGTCTATTTCACAAATGTAACATCCAGAGTCACATTCAGTGTATTGTATCATGAATATAATCCTTTAATGTTGTATATCTTGTTGTGTTGTGCAGTGTTGTTTTCACAAATGTGTTGACGTGATTTGCAGCTTGATTTGGTGCAAGGTTTTGTCCCATTATCAGTGTTTGTCCATTCATTGTTCAGTTTTCTATTGATCAATTTTTGTTTCAGATTTGGTTGTTGCCTGACTGCCAGAATAGGCGGTTGGGGTATATGTCATTTAACAGTACATCATCTGTTAGCAGAGGCTGTAGCTTTTTGATCATGTTGAGTATTTCTTCTAGAGCAGAGTTGTATGTAGTCACTAGTATACATGAAGACATTTATTTCTCTTTGTATTGTAACACGTGTTCACGTGGTGTTCTCAATGCAGATGTTATTTTCTTTGTGTGTGTCCTTGTTTTATAGACTTTCTGTTTTAATGACTCAGACAATGTTTTTACATGATTATTGCAGTTGTTGGTATCAAGGCATATGTGGTGATATCTGATAGTTTGGCTATGAATGATGCCTTTTTGTAAGACTCGACTAGGAAGAAACTGGAGTTGATACTGAGTGGTCTACCAGTAGCTGGGGTGCGCTGGCTGGAGAGCTTGGCTCGGGAGTGGTGGTAGTGCTGTATTTACCCTTGAGTTAAAGGTGCAAACAGCGAAGCTTGATGGCTTAATGGGTTATCACAATCACCACTGGAGGCAAACCACTCAGTATACAGGAGTATGAATAGCCAGCTGAGGTCAGGTGCCAGGGGATCGGAGAACAGGGATTTATGTAGTCTAGCTGATGTCAGTAACCGGAAGGTCAAAGAGACAGGGTTGGTCGAGGACAGGTCTAGGTTGGTTATCAGAGTGTGAACCAGCCAATCAAGAGGACTCAGGGGTGGATACACAAAAGAGAAGCACAGCATGGACATGATACTTGTTTAGTGTGAGTTGAGTGAAAGCTGGAGTTGTGAAGATAACTGCACTGTTTGTGGGTTTTCTGTATACAGATGAGTGTAGTTTGCCATTGTTGAGAGTTACAGATGTGTCCAGAAAGTGATACGTACAGAAATCCATTTTAAGTTTAATGGATGGATGAAATGCATTGAAGGATTTGTGAAAATTTTTGAGTACTTCTTCACCTTCTGTCCATATGATGAATACATCATAGATATAGTGGAAATGTGTATAAGGTTTACAGAGGTAAATATGCAGAAAAAAGTTTTGCATATTGTGTTGCCATCTTTGTGCCCATGGCACATCCCATTATTTGTATGTAGATGTTCTGATTAAAGGTGAAATCATTGTGTGTGAGGATAAAATGTATCAATTTAGTTATAATGTGGGGGCTATATGTCTGGTTTTTGGCCTGTGATGATAGGAATTGATGGCAGCCATTAATTCCACTCTGGTGTGGGATGTTGCTATAGAGTGATTCCACATCCATGGTGGATAGAATTGTCTCAGTAGGTAAATCTTTGATTTGGTTGAGTTTGTTAAGCAAGTCTGTGGTGTCTCGTATAAAGCTTTTGGTGTTAATGAAAAGGAGTTGTACACTTTAGGAAGATCACAATAAGGATGTAGCATTTCATTCCCCATCAGTCCTTGGATCAAATGGATCTGAAGGAAAGGAAATTACCTATTCTGATAAAATTTATTCACAGACAATATTCTCACTTATATTCCTTCCTGATGCCCTACTGCAGTAGGCTACCTACCCCCAATAGTGGCCTATCCTATTTCTCACTTTTTCTAAGCTCACAGAGCTGCCACTTGTGGATGCTGAGCACTTATGAATCTGGCACATAAGCGCCTGAATTCTCTCCCTAAGGGGAGATATGCAGCTTCTTGTGCTGCTCTATGCCCCAGTTTCATGGTTGCTTGGATGTCTAGGGCCATAACTGTCTGGGGGGAACAACACAGAGGCAGTCTATGCAGACTTGCAAAGAGAGAGAATGTTGTTTGGCTGTTTCTAAGTCTTACTACCATTTGTAGGCTGGCAGCTGTTTGGACCAGGATTGGAGAAGGTTTTTAGCCATGTTACTGGAGGTATTTCCTCAGAGGACTCCCAAATTTCCCATGTATGAGTACATGCTCAGGGTTGTCTAGAGCAGCCCAGGCAGCCCCCTTCCCCAACACCCAAACAGGTCTGGGAAGAGGAGAAGCCTCCAGTTTTCCAATCTACGTTTGAATGACTCACAGTGGTCTGGTATAGCTCAGGCAACTGGAGTTCATTTTTCTCTCTTTCTCATACGTGGATTTTCTCCATGGTAGACCAGTGGGTTTTGAGGGTGATCAAGGAAGGGCATTTTATAGATTTCAAATCCCTTATTCCATGTCTCTCCTTCATGGCCAGAGTTCCTTGCAATCTGGTGAGGGACTATTTTTCAACACAGTTTATTTCTTGGGAGACATGCAGGCCTATTCCAAACGTTTTGTATTTCCCAAGGTAGACAGTGGACACAGTCCTATACAGGACCTGAAGTTTCTTAACCATTTTGTTATTACTTCCCGGTTCAAGACGGCGTCTTTGTACTTTGTCATCACTGACATGCATACCTCCTAATACATATAGAGTGCATATTTCCACATTCATTATCTAGGCATTTCTGTTAATGCCTGTCTAGATTGCCTTTTGCTAAACGCTCCTTTAGTGGACGATTTGCACCTTCCAGTTCAGACTTGTGTGTTCATTCTGGAACAACACGGTTGGGCACTTACTTCTAGGAAATCCTCTCTGGTTCCTGGCCCAGGCCATTCTCTTTCTCAGCATGAGAGTAGACACTCTTTAGGCACAGGTCTTTCTGCCTGAGGTGAAGACTCTATCATTGTCCCAGCAGATGTTTCAGGCTTTAATTTGCCCATCTGCAATGGTGTGGGATTACTTGCGGCTGTTAGGATTTTAGATCCCTGTCTTGGAGGTGGTCCCGTTTGCGTAATTCCATACTTGAGAACTGCAGCTGGAGGAATTCGTTGAGGCAGCAGTGTAATCTTTCCTGTATCATGTGTCTCTCTGGCTGAACGAAGTAAGATCTTCATTAGTGGCTTCACATGCTTTTTTTTGTCATTTGGGAAGGTCATTGGTCATTCTGAATTGGGTGACAGTAACTATGAATGCTGGCCTAACAGGCTGGCTTGCCATCTTCAGATGGCTCAGGGCCTTTGGCTTGAGGGAGAGAATCTTCTGCCCATTAAAGTAATCTGGCCAGTTCTCCTCACTCTGTTGCATTGGTCTTAGTCCCTCCTGGGTTTGCCAGTGTGGGAGGGACTGATTTACTCTTGTTTTTGATCTTTGCTATTCATTAGAACTGAGCGTGTCAGGTGGAGGTAGTGTGGAGTAAGGAGGGAGTCTCTGCCTCCAGCAAGCCTTTTAAAGTGACCTGCCCTACTGCAGGATGATCCTTTACTCCATGGTTCCCGGGTTCCACATAGAATAAGAAAAAAATATTTATTAACAAATACACAGAAATCTAATTTTCTTGTACAGACAAATCTAGTTTGGAAAGTTGCTCTTCATCAATCAATTCTGCCATTTCCATTATTCAATATCCCTCTTCAATATTTAATGTGGTCATAGTAATGATCTGTACATTTTCATATAGCTGTTGCCTACCCTTTATATACACAATTGACAAGTCTTTATATAGAAAAAGACTTAGGGATACTTAGACAACAGAAGTCTCAGAACATGATCCCATTAACACTTTAAATGCTAGAAAGGTAATCAGCCTGTTGATTTGCAAAGTCTTGTAGACATATGTAGCCTCCAAAGTATTTAGTTTCAGTGTCACAAATATGTTTCTACTTCCTGAATGCATAAACATACATCTAATTTCGGGAAAATCATAGAGCATTGCTTATTCAACAGTTGCTTTCAGTTACATAATAGGGAAATATTCCTTTGCAAGGTTATTACCAAGCTTAATTTACTTTTTCAGCCCCTCTTTGGAGTTTTAAGCCATAATGTGCAGTCATTTTAAGAATTTGATGGCCATAGAATGAAGCTGGTTGCCTGTCACTGTTTCTGAGAATAGTATAAGTATTGCATAAAAATGTCTCTTCTCTGGAAATGATTCTCTTAATTGCTAAACCTAGGCTTAAATAACTAGATTGCAGGATATATGTAAAAACAAAAGGAAAAATTTGCTTTAAAAAAGTAAATTCTCTGAAATTTCAGAGTTGATAAAGTATTTTGCCATGTCACACACAGACAGTGCTCCTTGGTTTGCTTGATTTTACTAAATTACTTCTATTTTCTTCCCTTTTAGACACGGAAACAGCAGATATCATGATGGAGGCAAAGGTAGACTTGTTTTCTACCCAACTGTGCAACGAAGCTACATGGTATAATGGGGCTTTACATGAGAACAATCTATGTGCAGGTCATGAGAGTGGGGAAGCTGATATCTGCCAGGTTTGTATACCCTTCTGTGGTATGATGGTTGTGTGTGCTCAGCAATACGGCTTGTTCCTGGGGTGCTGCATCTAATATTCTAGTCAGGGTAACCAACCAAATAAGTTATTATTGTGCAGACTATAACTTACCTGCTATCTGAGGACACACTTTTCTTGGGTTATCTACAGGTTTTTAGCTTTTTAGATTTGTACTCTTCCTGCTGTTTAATGCATTTATATTTTATTTTATCTTTCAATTATTTGTCCCTTAATTTATGATGGTTCCCTATTGAAATGTCTATTGGGCGACCAACAAAAAGGAGCATTTAAAATGCTGCCTGGTTCAAAACAGCGATATCAGAATGAAAAGGGTGACATTCTGATATCTAAAGGTTAAATGTCGCGCTGTGGAACTGCTCCATTACTATATACCTTGTTCCATTACATGAAACCTCTGACTTCAGCATTAATATGTCACAGCACCACATTCTGCAACAGGCAGCCCCCCCCCCATCATACAATAAAGTCCTACTACATCCTATAATAGCCCAATCATCGTACAGTAGCACTCACGTTCTGCCCCCATCTCACAGTCCCATTCAAACCATTATACAGTATAACCACAGAAGCTGGCTGAGTGAACTCCACTAAGCACCACTTTCTGCCCAGATGCTTCTGACTGATTTCCCCTTGCCTCTTATGTCTCCCTGCTTGCCTCTTTTCTCTCTGCCCCATGCTGCGCTCTTCCTCCTCTCAGCAAAAGAGACTGAGGTGGACCAGAGAGGAGACTGATATCTGTCGTCCACATCTAAGACAGATCTTGGTCTCCTCTCTGGTCTGCCTGTCAGCCTCTTGCTCTGAGAAGAGGAAGAGCACAGCATGGGGCAGGGAGAATGGAGGCAAGCAGAGAGGCATAAGAGGCAAGGAGAAATCAGTAGGAGGCATTGGGGCAGTAAGTGGCGCTTAAAGGGATAATTTCAAAAATTAAATCTCTTCAACTATAGCTCTGCACCTTCATCTCAGATCCTGTACAACGCAGCGCAGCAGATCCAAACCTACACTGGTTTCTGCTCACCCACAGAGGCACTTCCTTCCTACACATAGCACCCTTTACCTCTGCAGGTAATATGAAGCATCATAAGTCCCTGAGCTGTGTGAGACTGCAAAGTGATCTAGTAGCTACAAACACACATTTTGTTTTTAACTCTGCATTGAAAATCAGTAGGCAGGGAAGGAAGGAGAGTGCAACAAAAGGTACATTTATCAAGGGGGCTGCACTGGATTCTCGATGAAAAAGAGCAAGTCCCTGAGACTATGACTCCCCAAACTTTTTTTTATTAGTTTTATTTATATATTTAGCCAATCAGAACTCTCCTACCTCTAGAATCTCCACTTCCCCCAAAAACACACAGCATATTGCTCAGGGCCCAGAGTATAAAGCAGTGAACTTCAAGAAGCAAACACGCACACCAGTGTCAGTAACACTACTACACCTGGAAAGGTTTCTTCAGCTCTACTGTCTTTTAAAGACAATGTTCATTCAGACAGCTCCAACCTACGGCCAGTGGTGGCATCCCCACGATACACTGAAGAACCTGAGCTTACAATGAGCTGACATTGTACAGCTAGGATTGCACACATTCCATAACTCACTCTGCTTCATCGGAGACATTCACAACTTTACCCTGCTTTACTGTTACCTCTAGTTACTCAACACGATTATGGGCAAGACTTAAGCCTACAACAGCAGAATCTCCCCCTTTTCAACCAGGAGCCATTTTAATGTGCCATTTTGTTGATCGCCCAAAAGTGGGTGTCATATCAAAAGGATACCCTTTAGATTAGCATTGAATGTTTTCTTAGCTTTTCACTAATGGCTGATTTTCTTGCTCCCATATAGGGTGACAGTGGTGGACCATTAATGTGTAAAAGGACTACAGATAAGGACTACTCTGTAGCAGGAATTGCCAGCTGGGGAACCGGCTGTGGGAGAAAACGAAAACCAGGAATATACACTTCAACGCAGCCCATGGCTGACTGGATGTTTAATACAATTGCAGGTCGCTATGCAAAAGCAGAGGGAACATCAATAATGAGATCTAGCAACACAGTTTTTATTTTTACTTTTATTTTACTTTTACTTATTTACTGATTAAAAATTTCCAAAAGAACATTAAATACAGATCCAGACTGAATGTGTTTATTGCACATGTTGCTGTATGTATTTTGAACTTGCATCTCATAGTGTATTTATGTATTTATGTCACCTGTCTGTGTAAAAAAGTATTTATGAAGTTCATAAGTCAAGAGAAACTTCTATAATCTTATTACACTGACATAACATAGAAAAACCCCAATTAACTAAATTATAACCTGATTGGAAAGCATTACAAGACAATGGGGTAGATTCATTAAGCGGTAATAAGGTGTATGGGTGAAAACACATCTAACTGGATCTCCAGGCAGTTTTTTCTTTTTTTGCCTGCATTCTTTCACAGTACTGGTAACTGAATAGTTTACTGTGCTTGACAAACAGCCATCGGACCTAACTGAATCTAGGCCATAAAGAGGTGACAAAGTGGCGATAACTTCTCCAGTTTATCACTTCTCCAATTCCTGTGTTATATATGCACTAAGATTTCTTCAGCTTTGGAGACTTTAGTGAATAGTCTCCATAGAATAACATAGAAACTGGAGAAGTGATAAACTGGAGAAGTCATCACCACTTTATCACCGCTTAGTGAATCTCCCCCAATGAAACCATCCATATCAACAATGGCAGGGTTTAACCAAGAAGAATGAATTAAAAAAAAGTCTTCACTAAATTGTGGTGGGTAACATTATGCCAACATCTTTTCATACTGATCTGATGAGAAAGGAGATAGCTGATAAATTAGATGGGGTCCTGAGACCCCATTTTATTTCTTTTGACCAAGAGAGGGGCAAAATGGACAAAATGTTCCTTCTAATCAATTAAAGCAGTAAACAGTCATGCTCCAAAAGCAATGGTTTTTGAAAACCGAGCACATGTGGGCAATACATTGTTTGCTACCCAAACTACAACAAAAGTTTAAGGGAAGATTCAATAAGCTGTGATAAAGAGGTGATAAACTGGAGATTATGAGCTTGAGCCAATTGGAGACAGCTGTTTTTTCTGCCAACGGCATTTTTTCAAGCACAGTAAGCTATTCAAATGCCTGTGCTATGAAAAAATAACAGCAAAAAAAAAGCTGTAGTGTGATCAAGTTAAGAGGTGTTTTCACCCATAGCAAATGATGAAAACATCGTAATTTGGAATTCAAATGTCTACGTAAGCCATGAAGATCCAATAAGGGACTAAATTTATAGCAGGAAAGTTAAGACCCAGGTTTTTTGTGACTTGAGTCCCTTATTGGACCTTCAAATAGCTGACACGGAAACAAAAAAAGTAAAAAAAACACACCTAAGTCCACAGTGGATGTATTGATATGGGGTCCTAAACCCTATATCAATACATCCAAAGTCTGAAAGATGTGTCAAACGTTAGTAGAATTAACCATATGTGGGGTATAATTACCCCACCGGCATTTATAGGGTTAACCCGACTAAAAACAACATCCCATTAAAAGTAACACTTACCATTAATCCTGATGACCAGCAGAGTCCTCAGCATGCTAGTTATCTTTTGTCCTTCTCTTCAGTCTTTTCTTCTGTCCTTATCTTCATTCTTCTCTTCTTTATTCTTTCTTCTCTTCAGTCTTTTTCTATCTTTAAAAAAAAAAAGTATAAATACAATGCAGAATAATACAATACATAGTTTAACCTCTTGAGTGCCAGAGGGGTATGCAACCCATTGCACAGCAATGCATTGTTGACCTCTCTGGGGCTCCAAGTGTTAAACAATGTATTAGTGCCCAGGTTAATTGAAATATGCTGCCGTTATTACTTTAAGAAATAAGTCATTATAGTAAAGTTGCGCAAATATCATATGTCCAAAAACATAATAATATACTTAGCTTAATAATAATAATGTCTCCGCCACTTGAATTTGATTGGCTGGGATGTGTGTAAGCACATCTCAGCCAATGGCTGTGAGGGAATTGGATCAGAGACTGTCCATATATAAAGACAACTCTGCTCAACTTCCCTCATTGTGGAATGGGCATTGGCCTGTGAGGCAGAAGAAGGGGGGATCTGTGGCAGACAGCAATGTCTCCGCCGCCGCTTCTGCAGCTGCACACATCCATTGCTTTTTTGAAAGCAGTTGCATTATCTGCAAGTGCAACATGCCAAGGCAAAGAATTCCATAGTTTTACCGCCCTTACTGTAAAGAATTCCCGCCTTTGTTTTAGTCGAAACCGCCTTTCCTCTAGTCTTAATGGATGATGAATTGTTCTTAGCTCAGATCTTTGTGTAAATGATTAATTGGCTAGTTTTTTGTATCACCACAATCATCAAACAGATGACCCTGATGATCCCTCAGTTACTATTGGTCCATACTGCCTTCATGTCCCCCTCTGCCCTCAATATTGCTGTGAACATCCAGTTACATTCACCCTGATCCCTGTTCTGAGGTACCAGTGCCACAGACATTGAATGGTGATGCCTTCAGAAGTGGGGAGACACTGGTCAGGCAATAAAAACAAAATAGTGTCTCCAAGAGAGAAAAAACACCACACATATACACATATAGATTCAAACAATCTGATAAAAAGGTATATGCTTGTTTTTTGAGAGGAAAAAGGTTACAATGTGCAGATCCAAGATAATCTCTTATATCCTTCTAAACTTCCTTCATTGCCACTAAGAAACGCGTTGATCAGAAGCACTAAGACCTGCTGATTTTCCCCTCTGTGAGTAAGTCCCTGTGGCAGTTTGTGAATATCTACAAGCTATGTTATTTGTATTTTAAAATGTATTTCATTAAAGAAGTATAATTTGTAACAAAGGGTCTATAGAGTTTGTGGCAGTGAAGGAAGTTTATGTGATACAATGGTGCGGATCAATTGTTTATTTTTGTGAGATGCTGGTCAGGGTCATCAGAGAATACTTTGCCTGTGAGTATATTGCATATACTGACCTCAAGCTTACAACACCAGATAACCAACATGGGTTCATTTATCCCAACATCCAACCATGTTTTGTCTCCATTCCCAGGATGCTATTCTCCTGCTTGACACCTGCCACTGCACCTGAGTTTTGTTGAAGTGACTGTTCTTCCTGGTCTTCCTCTTCTGAGCATACACCACCTCAAACAACACCCTGAACATGCAGACTGTTGCATCCTCGGGACATAGCCTTCAATGGTTATAAAGTGTTCATATTCTTTGCAATGAATGGCACCAGGTCAGTATGTACTGACAGCTAACATGTGTGTTATTCTAAGGTATGTGTTGCCCCCCACATCACATACCTCATATAGCCATCTGTGAATTGTTCACTGTCTCACAGCGGTTTCCTTATTTCCCTTACAGAGTTGGTCATGTCACCTAACTGCTGATGACCCTGTGGTTCATGGATGCAGAAGAGATGTTTGTGTGTGATTCAGTCCCCCTTCTTTCTGTTACTGTATGTTGTGTATTGCAAATACCAACAAAACTTTCACTGTGTTCATAAACATGTCATTTCATACGTAACAGGTCTATACCATGCACTTATCCCTTTGAATGCCAAGGGGGAACACTACAGATTCTGGCATTCAGATGGTTAATGAAACAACTTCAACACATGTGAGAACTTACATACATCCACTATGCCACATTGCTCTGAACTCTGCTCCCAACCTGTTAAATGGCAAATATGTCTGAAACAGAAAGGTATAGGGAGTGTTACAGACCAATTCACCATTCAAAGTGTTGGAACTTCAGCTCAGATGAAATGTGATATACACAAATCCCATGTTGTATACCCCTGCAGATATGAAACACAGTTTGTGGAGGTGTGTTTTTTCCCACAAACACACATCAATACACTCCAGTAAGGCATGTTTCTTGATCTCAACCCGACTCTGGAAACAACCATTGTTCCATGTCCATTCAGAATGTCACTTGTGATGCACACAACATGACATGTTCCACACTGGAGAGATAAAGAACACAAGCAGTGTTGGGTGTGTTTGGTATGTGGTTTTGGGAACACTGACTCACTGGATGTTACCCGATTTGACCTATGGGTGTGTGTGTGTGTCCATGTCTCCCAGATGTCAATTTCTATGCATATTGCAATCCTGTCAGCTGGGAGACATATTTTGTTGTCCCTACAGTGTCCAAATGTAACAGATCTGAACCTACATGTACTTTTGTGTATGTAACAAACTGTGGGTGCATCAGTTGTTGTAGACCAACAGCTAACATGAGACTCATCCAGTTCTTATGTGTCCCCCATGAGTCACAGGATGTCTGAAGGTCAACAACAGCTGAGGATTGTTATTTGCAGCAATGCAATATACACACTGGCGTAACAATAGGGGTCGCACCTGCAACCAGGCCCGTCTCTCCAGGGGCTCAGCTGTTCCCTGTGACTTCCTCGCCTGTCACCCACAGCAAGTAGGTCTGTACTGTCTCCCTCTCCGGCGCTCTAGTAATGCAGAGCGCTGGGAGATGACATCATCTCCCAGCGCTCTGCATTACTGAGAACTGCACGGGAGCTCCAGCTCTGCCCTCTCTTGCCACACCGTTAGACCACCAGGGAGATAGAAGATGGACAATGGCAGGGGGGGGGGGTCAGTAGGGGCAATGTGGCGATTGGGGGATAATGTGGAGATATGGTGGCAATGTGGAGATTGGGGGGCAATGTGGAGATGTGTTGGCAATGTGGAGACTAGGGGGCAATGTGGAGATTGGGGGGCCAATATGAAGATGGGGGGCAATGTGGAGATTGGGTGGGAAATGTGGAGACTTGGGGCAATGCGGGAGGGGTCCATGGCAGTTTCTGCACCAGGGCCCGGTGGCATCTAGTTACGCCTCTGAATACACATGAACACCAAGGAACTGTGGAGTGCCATGGGGGTGTCCATTGTATTGCTTTGCATCAGACATACGTCTGTAATTGGAAATGTTAACACACCCTAAGAAACACAGACACCATGTTTCCAAGAGAGGAATATTTATTCATATGGAAGATCACATCCTTCCCTTTTTGGCAGGGGGAAGCAGAAGGGGTGGGGGATGTCAGAGGGGCCAGGCTTTTGAAACTGTCTTGTGCTCCTCCTTTGTACAGGAAATTGTGCAGGTGTTACAGTGGAAGATGAGGGTGTTGAGGACGACTGCTGCAGGATCAGTAAATGGGACTGGATCCTGTTGTAATCCCACAGCTCTGAGACCATCTGTCCCAGGATGTCAGCTATCACCCCTCATGTAACTGACTGATCTCGTGGGTCAGTGTGGCCAGGTGTCTCCTAGCTTCCCTCATCCTCTGCCTTTGGATATGCAGGAATTCCCTATCCAGGGCAAATCAGGAGTCAGCAGGTAGCAATGGGGAGCATGCAGATGGGGATTCTTCACCAGATGAAGCCTCCACAGTTGGGGGTTCAGTGAGCACTGGCTGTGGTTCTGCTACAGGTGGTAAGCAGGGGGCACTGATTGTGGTTCTGCTGCAGGTGGAAAAGCATGAGGCATTGGCTGGGGAGTAGGCTCACCTGTTGACTGTAGCTATACCTTCCATGTGCCGGACTCCAGGCTGATTGGCCATGATATGTGCCATATGGTGGTATTGGTGGTGGTAGCCAGGTTGGGTCTGAAGGCACCATCTGAGGCCCGAATGTGGGGTGCATGTGTAGTGTGGTGGTGGTGGGGAGCAGGAGTGGGCATGGGGCATCACCCACCTTCCAGGTGTTGGTGGTGGAAACTACTGTGTGATCCTTGTAAGTTGGATATCAGCTGGGACCTGTTGCTGTGACTGGTCCTGTTGCTGTGGCTGGTCATGTTCTACCAGGGCCGGCCCCTCCTCAGGGTCTTCAGTCATGAATAGTGTTGAGCGAGCACCACGATGCTCGGGTGCTCGGGTGCTCTGACCGAGCACCCCCTGAGGCTCGAGTGCTTGGCCGAGCACCCGAGCCCCATTCAAGTCAATGGGGCGACACCAGGCACCCCCTGCTCTGATGAGGGGAGGGTGCTTGGTCAATGCCCCCTTCATCTCCGCTATGCCCCCTTCATCTCCGAATGCCCCCTTCATCTCCGCAATGTCCCCCTTCATCTCCGCTATGCCCCTCTTCCACAATGTGCCCCTTCATCTCCGCTATGCCCCTCTTCCACAATGTGCCCCTTCATCTCCGCTATGCCCCTCTTCCACAATGTCCCCCTTCATCTCCTCTATGGCATAGAGGAGATGAAGGGGGACATTGTGGAAGAGGGGCATAGCGGAGATGAAGGGGCACATTGTGGAAGAGGGGCATAGCGGAGATGAAGGGGGACATTGTGGAAGACGGGCATAGCGGAGATGAAGGGGGACATTGTGGAAGAGGGGCATAGAGTCTATGCCCCTCTTCCACAATGTCCCCCTTCATCTCCGCAATGCCCCCTTCATCTCCGCAATGCCCCCGTACCTCCAGTCCCTGGTGGTCCAGCGGAGCGTCTTCGGATCTGTGCCTCTTCCGGCACAGATCCCCGCCACCCGAACATGGCGGGAGAGCACATGGCGGTACTCGACGAGTACCGCCATGTGCCGAGCAGAGCGATGCTCGAGCCGATCCGAGCATCGGCCGAGCACGCTCGCTCATCACTAGTCATGAACCATGTTTCCTGCACCTCTGCCGGTCCATTGCTTTCAGACTCACTGCAATTGGAGGATGAAGAATGGGAATTAGTTCCACCTACAATTGCAACACAGTCTGCTGTGACATACATGATCAACTGGACCCTAGCATAGACAATGGGATCAATGTCACTTTTCCATGAACCTGATGTGTTGCATTTGTCACATGTTATGTGTCTAAGAATGTTATACATGTATTGTATAAATAGAGGATGGACTCCTAATGAGACAGCATGCATGTTGATGGTGGGATGACATTTAGGAGATATTTCATATCATTGTCCATGCTTTGTATTCAACAATCTTGCCTTTCTATCTACTTTGGGATACATATCACATCCTCATTGAGCATTAATTTTGTTTTCATAGATCATGTTGTCCACAACATATGGAAGGACTGATTTGGCCTATAACAGGCTTAACCCTTTAAATACTGAAGGGACAAGCAACTCATTGCCAAGCAATATGTTGCGTACCCCTCTGGCACTCAAACAGTTAAGATCCTTTCAATTCTATCTACTCGTGTGAGGGCTTCAACATGCTGAATGAAACGTGTACTCCCACTGCTGCTTATGTGGTTTGACACTGAAAGATTCCCCAGGAGGTGCATTTTGTGGGTGCATCACTATCTTCACTCAGCACACTGTGGCACTAGTTCAGTCACTGTAAGCTGTCCCACATTACACATCTGTCAGTCACTACATGATGGGTCTGATTGTAACAACATGCTACATCCCATTGAGTCCCAGAGGGGAAGGTAATGCATGGCAAGGTATGTGCTGAATACCTCTCTGGCAATCAAAAAGATGAACTGGGCTGGATATGTATTCTGTTACTGTTAGGGACTTAGGTTAAGATCTTAATAATTATATACTAAGAGCCCAGTTTTCACAACACTGACACAGGGAACAATACAACAGATAAGTGGTACTAATCATTTGACAACATATACAACAGGGTGTTGGTTAGGGGGACAGGGGGAAGAGAGATTGTTGCTTACCAGGATCTTGAAGAGTACTGTCCTCTCCTGTTTCACAACCATCAGGGATGCCCTGTACTGCTGTGGTGCACAGGCTATCATGGGGCAGCTCATCCCAGCCATTAAAGGTAATGGAAGCTGGAGGGCCACCACCTGTTCCTCTGCCGTAGGCTGCCAGCTTCCCCATCTTTTACAGTCTGTCCATCTTTTCTTAAGGCCATCTACCGTTCTCCTGCACACTGGGACTGCATTCACTAAGTCTGCCTCCTCCTACCATGTCTGTCCCTTATGGGCAGAGATGCCCCTGGACTTCCCTGAGGAGTATCGTCTCCCTGTCCTAATCCCACTGCCAGCTCTCTCCCTGCCTGGTGTGTACGTTTCCCTTGCCAGGTACCTCTCCTCCCACCTTCTCTCCCTCTATTTCCCTCCCTGGGGATGTCCTGCACATTTTCCTCCTCTCCATCCCTCCAGCCTCCACTCCTCTCCCTGCCATGTCTCCTCTCCACCTTCCTGACACACAATCACTCACACAGGCACTCACTCACACACTCAATCACAATCACCCTCTAGTAGTCCCTTGCACTCACTCAGTCACACTGTATAAAATAAAGATAAATGTGTGTTGTGCTAAAACAAAAGATATGGGTTTGTGATTGTGTGTGGATGTTATGTGTGTAATATGTTCAAAGGTGTAATATGTGTTTTTTTTATTGTGCAATTCACTCCTCTATCCTCTCTCTCTCTCCAGTGACTGCTCTGCCCTCTCTATCTCTCTAACGCTATCCTCTGCTCCTGGGTCCCTGTGCTCTAACTCAAAGAACCGCAAAACACAGGCAGTTTTTGGTAGTTTTTTGGGGGCTTTTTATACATTTTGGGACTAATATTGATACTTTTCTGCCTTTGGATTGGCTGGGACTTGGATTTGCCCTTTCTAAAGCTTAATTTGACCTTATTGTCGTGAAATGTTCGCCAATTTCCTTTTATGTTGACATTTTACACGTTGCTTTATGAGGAAGGTTAACGCATGGTGCATTAAAAACAGACAACAACACTTTTGTTAGTGCAGCGACCTGTGCGGCCTACGTTGGTTTTCATATTTTCTCATTCTGCAATAGAATATCGGCAAAACACACTTTTGCATTTTGCACGGTGCTTGTTTTTACTGTTTCGACTGTTTTAATGCTGTTAATACTATCAAGCCCTAAATCTGGACTTTGATAGAACTAAGACTAAGGGCTCGATACTATTACCACTTGTAAAACCGGTGGTTATTACAAAAACAGTAGCACCAAAAAAATCAACCATGTACCTCAGCTATTCTATTGATGGAGAGGTACATGGCAAAAAAAGCGGTTGGCCAAAACTCACGTTTGGCAAAATGCTTGTGATGGTTTTTTGTTCCCACAACTTGCACTAAATAGAACGAATTGTGGGAACATCAAAGAAAAAAAAACATAGAGTGCACTAAAACTATTCAGAAATGTACTACTTATTTGTCATCCGCTGTCCGCATCTTCGTTAATCTTTCTTTCTTCCTTCTCTACTGTCTTCATTTCTTCAGTCTTCTTTTCTTCCTCTGATCTTCTTTTCTTCATTCTTTCTTTAAAATAAAAAACTATTCTTTAGTGTTTTGTTTTCTTTAAAAAAATAATCCCCAAAAGATGCTACCATTAACCCTTTGAACACCATTGGGATAGCCCTCCAGCACTCAAAGGGTTACTATTGGTGGCATCTTA
Source organism: Rhinophrynus dorsalis (assembly GCA_037306005.1). Classification (NCBI taxonomy): domain Eukaryota; kingdom Metazoa; phylum Chordata; class Amphibia; order Anura; family Rhinophrynidae; genus Rhinophrynus; species Rhinophrynus dorsalis. Next base: position 324,683,051 of record CM074724.1, on the reverse strand, counting down.
ATGTTCATATTAAATATAATTATTCAATTTTCTGTGTCCGTATGCATTTAAAGTGTAAATCGATTTACCCCCAAGCCTTCGCCGCCATCTCTGCTGGCGGCAGAAGGCATTTGGACTGGCACAAAGGGATCCTTGTGACCTCTGGGGCCCAAGTCAGACTGCTGGAATTTAGGCCCAAGACTGGCTTTTTATGCCAGTCTCAGTTCAAAATAATTTGGCAGTCTCCTATTGGATGGGCTGGGAAGTGCTTACGCACCTCCCAGCCATTCAGCTTCTAGCGGAGTTCGTCATCACCTACACTAGAAGCTGATTGGCTGGGAGGTGCATAAGCATGGAATAGGATAGCAAAGGCGACTATTTTTAGTTAATGTTCAATGGGTGGAAATTGCGCACCCACTGAACATTTTTGCACAGTTTTTGGTGTTGACAGCACAGTTTATAGAATTGTAAAATGTGCTGTCAAAACCATACCGCCTGTTTTGAAAATAACGGGGCTAATAGTATCGAGTCCTAAGTCCTTTCAGAAGCTCATCCTGAAGAAAAGCAAAAATACCCGGAACAAGACAGGGTGCAACAGTGACCCCTGGTCTTCACAACACTTGAAAAGAAATGACAAGGCCCTATGATATGCCTTGGAAGAATCCGGCTTACAGGCCTTGATCATGGTTGTAGTCACAGATTCAGAAAACTCCCTTTTCCTCAGAAGACTGGCTTAAAGAGGGAAGCCCTCAAACTCACCTCTCCACATCTGGGTGACACACAAGACCCTGAGTCAACAGGTCCATGAAAATAGTAATAGTAGTAAATAGTAAAAACAAAAGAAAAACATTGCTTTAAACAAGTAAATCCTCTGAAATCTCAGAGCTGATAAAGTATTTTGAAGGTTTTACTAAATTACTTTTATTTTCTTCCCTTTTAGCCGAGAAAGCAGCAGACATCCTGCAGGAAGCAAAAGTGCAGATGATTTTTCCCCCACTCTGCAACACTGCTAGCTGGCATAATGGGGCTATACATGAGAACAATCTGTGTGCAGGTCATGAGAAAGGGGACATCGATATCTGCCAAGTTTGTATACCCTTCTGTGGTATGATGGTTGTGTGTGCTGAGCAATACGGCTTGTTCCTGGGGTGCTACATTTAATATTGTAGTCAGGGTCACCAACCAAATAATTTATTATTGAACAGACTATAACTTACATGTTATTTGAGGACACACTTTTCTTGGGTTATCTACCAGCTTTTAGCTTTTTAGATTTGTACTCTTTCTGCTATTTGTCACACCTTCCTTCTCTCTCGCGGCCACTTCTCGCTCGCGGCTGGTTGTTGTTGACTCCGCTGTCCTCCTTCTGGCATCTGCGCATGCGCCTGGCCCCGCTGGTCATTTGCTGAGCCTCCTCAAATCACGTAGGGTTCCCAGGTGAGCCCCCCTACTCTTCCACTCCTATTGGCTATGACCTTTTATTTGAATGGTCTACTCCAGGTTTAGAGTGCCCGTTTCACGAGCTCAGTTAGCGTCTCCTGAGTTTATTCATTCAGTTTGTCCTTCTCGTTCTGACCTCAGCCTGCTCCTGACCATTCTGACTCTCCAGCACTGGTTCTGACTACTCTAAATCTCTAGTCCTGGTTCTGACTACAGCCTGCTCTGACTACTCTGAATCTCCAGCCCCTGGTTCTAATTACAGCCTGCTCCTAACCATTCTGATTCTCCTGTCCCTATAAAACAAGTACCCTCTGCCTCTCATACCCAAGCTGTTTGTCTCCAGCTCTGGCCTCGAGATGGATCCTGGCAAACTCACAGCATTCACTGAGTGGCCTCAACCCAAGGATCTGAAGACGTTGCAGCTAGTGATGAGCGAGCATGCTCGGCCGAAGCTCGGTTCGGCTCGAGCATCGCTCTGCTCGGCACATGGCGGTACTCGTACGAGTACCGCATGTGCTCGCCCGCCATGTTCGGGTCTCCTCCCCGCACGTTTCGCGGCTGCTGCGCAGCCAATAAACGTGCAGGGAGGCTCTGACATCAGTGTAATGCCAGCAGCCATGTTGGCTGCTGGCATTACACTGATTGGCTGGCCAGAACCCGTGATCGGGTGCTGTATAGCACCTGACCAGCGAGTTTGGCTCAGTCTTAGCCAGGGAGAGATGAGGATAGGAAGGGAAAGTCAGTGTAGGGAGAAGAAAAGCGAATTTGTAAAAAAAAAGACCCAAAAGTCCTTTTTAGGACTACTGTGTGTGGGGGCAGCAGTTTATTTTGTTTGGGGGGGCAGAGATATAAAAAAAAAACTTCACATATTCTGTTCACTGTGCCTAGCCGCAGATTAGCAGCACATTCTGTTTAGTGTGCAAAGTTGCAGATTAGAGCACATTCTGTTCAGTGTGCAAAGTTGCAGATTAGCAGCACATTCTTTTTAGTGTGCAAAGTTGCAGATTAGAGCACATTCTGTTCAGTGTGCAAAGTTGCAGATTAGCAGCACATTCTTTTTAGTGTGCAAAGTTTCAGATTAGCAGCACATTCTGTTTAGTGTGCAAAGTTTCAGATTAGCAGAACATTCTGTTTAGTGTGCAAACTGTAAAATATCAAAGTCACATATTCCATTCACTGTGCGTAGCCGCAGTTAAGAAGCACATTCTGTTTAGTGTGCAAAGTTGCATATTAGGAGAACATTCTGTTTAGTGTGCAAAGTGTAAAATATCAAAGTCACATATTCCATTCACTGTGCCTAGCCGCAGATAAGAAGCACATTCTGTTTAGTGTGCAAAGTTGCGTATTAGGAGAACATTCTGTTTAGTGTGCAAAGTGTAAAATATCAAAGTCACATATTCCATTCACTGTGCCTAGCCGCAGATAAGAAGCACATTCTGTTTAGTGTGCAAAGTTGCGTATTAGGAGAACATTCTGTTAACTGTGCAAAGTGTAAAATATCAAAGTCACATATCCATTCACTGTGCATAGCCGCAGTTAAGAAGCACATTCTGTTTAGTGTGCAAAGTTGCATATTAGGAGAACATTCTGTTTAGTGTGCAAAGTATAAAATATCAAAGTCACATATTCCATTCACTGTACCTAGCCGCAGATAAGAAGCACATTCTGTTTAGTGTGCAAAGTTGCGTATTAGGAGAACATTCTGTTAACTGTGCAAAGTGTAAAATATCAAAGTCACATATTCCATTCACTGTGCGTAGCCGCAGTTAAGAAGCACATTCTGTTTAGTGTGCAAAGTTGCATATTAGGAGAACATTCTGTTAACTGTGCAAACTGTAAAATATCAAAGTCACATATTCCATTCACTGTGCGTAGCCGCAGTTAAGAAGCACATTCTGTTTAGTGTCCAAAGTTGCATATTAGGAGAACATTCTGTTAACTGTTCAAACTGTAAAATATCAAAGTCACATATTCCATTCACTGTGCCGAGCCGCAGTTAAGAAGCAAATTCTGTTTAGCGTGCAAAGTTGCATATTAGGAGAACATTCTGTTAACTGTGCAAACTGTAAAATATCAAAGTCACATATTCCATTCACTGTGCCTAGCCGCAGATAAGAAGCACATTCTGTTTAGTGTGCAAAGTTGCGTATTAGGAGAACATTCTGTTTAGTGTGCAAAGTGTAAAATATCAAAGTCACATATTCCATTCACTGTGCCTAGCCGCAGATAAGAAGCACATTCTGTTTAGTGTGCAAAGTTGCGTATTAGGAGAACATTCTGTTAACTGTGCAAAGTGTAAAATATCAGAGTCACATATTCCATTCACTGTGCGTAGCCACAGTTAAGAAGCACATTCTGTTTAGTGTGCAAAGTTGCATATTAGGAGAACATTCTGTTTAGTGTGCAAAGTGTAAAATATCAAAAACACATATTCCATTCACTGTGCCTAGCCGCAGATAAGAAGCACATTCTGTTTAGTGTGCAAAGTTGCGTATTAGGAGAACATTCTGTTTAGTGTGCAAAGTGTAAAATATCAAAGTCACATATTCCATTCACTGTGCCTAGCCGCAGATAAGAAGCACATTCTGTTTAGTGTGCAAAGTTGCGTATTAGGAGAACATTCTGTTAACTGTGCAAAGTGTAAAATATCAAAGTCACATATTCCATTCACTGTGCCTAGCCGCAGTTAAGAAGCACATTCTGTTTAGTGTGCAAAGTTGCATATTAGGAGAACATTCTGTTAACTGTGCAAACTGTAAAATATCAAAGTCACATATTCCATTCACTGTGCGTAGCCGCAGATAAGAAGCACATTCTGTTTAGTGTGCAAAGTTGCATATTAGGAGAACATTCTGTTAACTGTGCAAACTGTAAAATATCAAAGTCACATATTCCATTCACTGTGCGTAGCCGCAGTTAAGAAGCACATTCTGTTTAGTGTGCAAAGTTGCATATTAGGAGAACATTCTGTTAACTGTGCAAACTGTAAAATATCAAAGTCACATATTCCATTCACTGTGCGTAGCCGCAGTTAAGAAGCACATTCTGTTTAGTGTGCAAAGTTGCATATTAGGAGAACATTCTGTTAACTGTTCAAACTGTAAAATATCAAAGTCACATATTCCATTCACTGTGCGTAGCCGCAGTTAAGAAGCACATTCTGTTTAGTGTGCAAAGTTGCATATTAGGAGAACATTCTGTTAACTGTGAAAACTGTAAAATATCAAAGTCACATATTCCATTCACTGTGCGTAGCCGCAGTTAAGAAGCACATTCTGTTTAGTGTGCAAAGTTGCATATTAGGAGAACATTCTGTTTAGTGTGCAAAGTTGCATATTAGGAGAACATTCTGTTAACTGTTCAAACTGTAAAATATCAAAGTCACATATTCCATTCACTGTGCCGAGCCGCAGTTAAGAAGCAAATTCTGTTTAGCGTGCAAAGTTGCATATTAGGAGAACATTCTGTTAACTGTGCAAACTGTAAAATATCAAAGTCACATATTCCATTCACTGTGCCTAGCCGCAGATAAGAAGCACATTCTGTTTAGTGTGCAAAGTTGCGTATTAGGAGAACATTCTGTTTAGTGTGCAAAGTGTAAAATATCAAAGTCACATATTCCATTCACTGTGCCTAGCCGCAGATAAGAAGCACATTCTGTTTAGTGTGCAAAGTTGCGTATTAGGAGAACATTCTGTTAACTGTGCAAAGTGTAAAATATCAGAGTCACATATTCCATTCACTGTGCGTAGCCACAGTTAAGAAGCACATTCTGTTTAGTGTGCAAAGTTGCATATTAGGAGAACATTCTGTTTAGTGTGCAAAGTGTAAAATATCAAAAACACATATTCCATTCACTGTGCCTAGCCGCAGATAAGAAGCACATTCTGTTTAGTGTGCAAAGTTGCGTATTAGGAGAACATTCTGTTTAGTGTGCAAAGTGTAAAATATCAAAGTCACATATTCCATTCACTGTGCCTAGCCGCAGATAAGAAGCACATTCTGTTTAGTGTGCAAAGTTGCGTATTAGGAGAACATTCTGTTAACTGTGCAAAGTGTAAAATATCAAAGTCACATATTCCATTCACTGTGCCTAGCCGCAGTTAAGAAGCACATTCTGTTTAGTGTGCAAAGTTGCATATTAGGAGAACATTCTGTTAACTGTGCAAACTGTAAAATATCAAAGTCACATATTCCATTCACTGTGCGTAGCCGCAGATAAGAAGCACATTCTGTTTAGTGTGCAAAGTTGCATATTAGGAGAACATTCTGTTAACTGTGCAAACTGTAAAATATCAAAGTCACATATTCCATTCACTGTGCGTAGCCGCAGTTAAGAAGCACATTCTGTTTAGTGTGCAAAGTTGCATATTAGGAGAACATTCTGTTAACTGTGCAAACTGTAAAATATCAAAGTCACATATTCCATTCACTGTGCGTAGCCGCAGTTAAGAAGCACATTCTGTTTAGTGTGCAAAGTTGCATATTAGGAGAACATTCTGTTAACTGTTCAAACTGTAAAATATCAAAGTCACATATTCCATTCACTGTGCGTAGCCGCAGTTAAGAAGCACATTCTGTTTAGTGTGCAAAGTTGCATATTAGGAGAACATTCTGTTAACTGTGAAAACTGTAAAATATCAAAGTCACATATTCCATTCACTGTGCGTAGCCGCAGTTAAGAAGCACATTCTGTTTAGTGTGCAAAGTTGCATATTAGGAGAACATTCTGTTTACTGTGCAAAGTTGCAGATTTGCAGCACATATTCCGTGTAATATGAAGAAGGCGGGTAAAAAGGGACGGGGAAGTGGACGTGATCCTGATAGTTCAGGGTGCGGGTCAGGACGCGTACAAACTGTGCCTGGTGCCAGAGCACAAGAAAGAAAGACATCCACCATACCTAGCTTCATGTCTCAGTTTACAGGGCGTCGCAGGACATCACTCTCGAGGTCCGACCACTGCGAACAGGTGGTCGGTTGGATGTCAGCTGATACTGCTTCCAGTCGGTTAAGCACCACCCTGTCTTCCACCAAGTCCACTCTCAGTAGCCAAGAGTCTGGTCAACATAATCCTCACCCTGATCATCCTTCCTCCCACCATAGAGGATCTGGTCAAAGAAGTGATCCCACACTGGGATATAGTGAGGAGCTCGTCTCATCACCAATCCTTAATTTGAACCTCTCTCCAAGCACGCTTGCAGAGGAACATGACATCTTGTGCCCTGATTCACAACCTCTAGAGGGTACCCAATCACAAGAAGATGACAGAGGTGAACGGCATTTAAGGTCAAAGGAAGTGGATGATGATGATGATGAGACACAGTTGCCATTAAATCAACCACTATTACTGTCTCAAGACCTTGATGAGGAGGATGATATACAGTTGTCAATGACTGAGTATGTGGTGGGATCAAGACATGAGGAGGATGATCAGAGTGAGGAAGTGGAGGAGGACTTGGTGGACGATGAGGTGACTGACCCCACCTGGGAAGGTGTAGAGCCGAGCGATGACAGCAGTCCTGAGGGTGAGCCATCTGCAGCACCGCAACAGGCTGGAAGAGGCAGTGGTGTGGCTACAGAAAGAAGGCGGACCGCACCAAACCGGCCCGCAAATGTTCCACGGAGCACCCCCTTGCGTAAATCTCCCTTGCCAAGGGGTAGGTGTTCCGCGGTATGGCGTTTTTTTAAGGAAAGTGCGGACGACAAAAGAATTGTAGTTTGCAACCTGTGCCACACCAGAATGAGCCGAGGCATGAACACTAGAAACCTCACCACCACCAGCATGATCCGACACATGGCATCCAAGCACCGTAATAAGTGGGAGGAACACCCGGATCGCCAATCTGTGTCTGCAGGCCACACCACTGCCTCCTCTTCCCCTGTTTTCGGTGCCGGCCAATCGCCTGTCGAAGGCGCAGGCCCGCATACCTCCCGCCCTGCACCTGTACCATCTGAAGCACCATCAGCGACCACATCCACTTCCCTGTTCCAGCACAGCGTCCAAATGTCGTTACCCCAGGCATTTGAGCGCAAGCGAAAATACCCAGCCACCCACCCACAGGCCATAGCACTAACCTCACACCTTTCCAAATTACTGGCCATCGAAATGCTGCCATTTAGGCTTGTGGAGACTGAGTCCTTCCGCAGCCTGATGGCAGCAGCTGTCCCTCGGTACGCAGTCCCCAGCCGCCACTACTTTTCCCGGTGTGCCGTCCCCGCCTTACACCACCATGTGTCCCGTAACATCACCCGTGCCCTGACCAACGCAGTTACTGGGAAGGTCCACTTAACGACTGACACATGGACAAGTGCTTGTGGCCAGGGACGCTACATTTCCCTGATGGCACACTGGGTGAATGTCGTGGAGGCTGGGAGCGACTCGGACCCTGGGATGGCACAGGTGCTACCCACGCCGAGGATTGTGGGCCCTACCTCCATCAGGGTTTCCGCCAGCACCTACGTTATTGGCTCCTCCTCCTCCGTTTCCACCTCCGAATTCTCTGCTCGCAGCGCCACTCACCCATCAGCCGGTAGCTGGAAGCAGTGTAGCACTGCAGTGGGGAAGCGTCAACAGGCCGTGCTGAAGCTGATCTGCCTTGGGGACAAACAGCACACGGCCTCAGAGCTGTTGCAGGGGATTAGTCACCAGACCGAGCAATGGCTCTCGCCACTCAACCTGCAACCAGGCATGGTTGTGTGTGATAATGTGCGTAACTTGGTGGCGGCTTTGGAGCTCGGCAAGCTCACACACGTACCATGCCTAGCGCATGTATTTAATTTAGTGGTTCAGCGATTTCTAAAAACCTACCCCAATTTGCATGATCTCTTGACCAAGGTGCGCCGCGTGTGTGCACATTTCCGTAAGTCATCAACAGCTTCAGCCGGCCTGTTGAAGCTGCAGCAGCGCTTACAATTGCCAGCTCACCGGCTGCTGTGTGACGTGAGCACGCGCTGGAACTCCACCTTCCACATGTTGGCCCGGCTTTGTGAGCAGCAGAGGGCAGTAGTGGAGTACCAGCTGTTACACGGTCGTCGCCTCTCCGTTCAACTTCCTGTAATCAGAAGTGAGGAGTGGGAATGGATGTCAGACCTCTGCGAGGTTTTACGCAATTTTGAGGAATCGACACAGATGGTGAGCGGCGATAACGCTATTATCAGTGTAACCATCCCACTTCTGTGTCTACTGAAACGCTCGCTGCTCACAATTAAAACCGACGCTTTGCATGTGGAAGAGGTGGAAATGCAGGAGGAAGAGCTTACACAAGGTGATAGCCAGAGCACCCTCACTTCGTCTTCTCAGCGACAATTGGAGGAGGCGGAGGAGGAGGAGGAAGACACGGTTGCCTCCGCTACAGAGGGTAGCCATGGAACTTTAGTTCCATCTCTTCAGCGTGGGTGGGCAGAAGAGGAGGAAGAGGATGAGGAGATTGAGAGTCATCCTCCTGGTGAGGACAGCAAAATCTTGCCTGTTGGTACTCTGGCACACATGGCTGACTTTATGTTAGGCTGCCTTTCCCGTGACCCACGCGTTATACGCATTTTAGACAACACGGATTACTGGGTGTTCACCCTTCTGGACCCCCGCTACAAAGAGAATTTCTCATCTCTCATTCCTCCGGTGGAGAGGACAAGCAAAATGGTGCAATACCAGAAGGTTCTTGTCGAAAAATTGCTCCAAAATTTTCCATCTGACAACGCTGGCGGCAGAGTACGTGCTACCTTGGCCAACCGAGAAGGGGAGAAAAGGGGAGCACACAGCAGTTCCGACAAAGGCAGGGCAACACTCTCCAAGGCGTGGGACACCTTCATGACACCCCGCCAGCACCCTCACCCTGATGCGCAGCCTAGTGTCACAAGGAGGGAAAAGTTTTGGAAGATGGTGAAGGAGTACGTAGCAGACCTTGTCAGCGTCCTCAATGATCCCTCTGTGCCTTACAACTACTGGGTGTCCAAGCTGGACACGTGGTATGAACTGGTACTGTACGCCTTGGAGGTGCTGGCCTGCCCTGCAGCCAGCGTTCTGTCTGAGCGGGTATTTAGTGCTGCTGGTGGCATCATAACAGATAAGCGTATCCGCCTTTCCACCGAAAATGCTGATAGGTTGACACTTATAAAAATGAACAAGGCCTGGATTTCCCCTGACTTCTCCACTCCACTGGAGGAAAGCCCCGGGTGAACATAAAGTGACTTTATATATGTTATTTACAATGATGGGAATACTCTGTATTCCCATTCACCCCTTCCACCCAAAAAACGGGTATATGGTTGACTCTCTTCCATATACCCTGGGATATAATTTTTATATAGGGCCAGCTCACCAGCGGGCCCTGTGATATAATTTTTATATAGGGCCAGCTCACCAGCGGGCGCTGTTTGACAATTTTTGTATAGGTCAGCTCACCAGCGGGCCTTCTCATATAATGTTTTATTGGGTCAGCTCACCAGCGGGCCTTCTCATATAATGTTTTATTGGGTCAGCTCTCTAGCGGGCCCTCTCATATAATGTTTTATAGCGTCAGCTCACTAGCGGGCCTTCGCATATATTGTTTAGGATGGTCAGCTCCGCAGCAGACCCTCACCCATAATGTTTTAGATGGTCGGCTCAGCGCACGTTTCCCTCTTAATCATGGCCCCAGTTCAGAAAAATCGAGGACATTTTTTGCAGAATTTGCCTCTGCGCACGTTTCCCTCTTAATCATGGCCCCAGTTCCGAAAAATCGATGAAATTTTTTGCAGAATTTGCAGATGATATACAAGTAAATATACAGCAAATACTGTTTGGTAACAATTTTTCGCCTACAGTCGTTTTTATCTTCCTTTTTGTGTGTTTTACGGTCAGTCTGTAAAAATGGCGTACTACGGGCGAAACATCGTTCCCAGCAGCGACGTTGGAGTCCAAGATGCATCCAGACATCCTCCCTATGCTGTCCCTGAACCATTTCTGTGGTGTTTCCATCATTTTCTGACCTTTTCCTATGGACCAGGCACACTCCCCTCATCAGAGCAGGGGGTGCCTGGTGTAATGCTCGAGTCCTCCCATTGACTTCAATGGGGCTCGGGTGCTCGGCCGAGCACTCGAGCCTCCGGGGGCGCTCGGTCAGAGCACCCGAACACCCGAGCATTGGGGTGCTCGATCATCACTAGTTGCAGCTTTTCCAAGGGTTTGCCAACTACACCAAGAAAGGAGCCGATCCACGGAAATGGTCCCGAGAGGCCATGGCTGCCTTTGCAATGCTTAAAACCGCTTTCACCACTGCCCCAGTACTCCAATATCCGGACATCACCCGTCCTTTCATCCTAGAAGAGGACGCATCCAAACTAGGAATAGGTGCTGTCTTGTCTCAACGGGATCCCATTACCAACGCTCTTCAACTATGCTCTTATCTCTCCTGGCAGCTAACAACGGCTGAGAGAAGTTATGATATTGGTAACGATGAGTTGCTCGCCATGAAGGTGGCCATCGAGGAATGGCGTCATCTCCCAGAGGGGCCTGGTATTCCCTTTACTATCTATACGGACCACAAGAATCTTCTGTATTTAGAGTGCGTGAAAAGGCTCACGGCACGCCAAGCCCATTGGGCCCTTTTCTTCTCCCGGTTCTAGTTCATCATAACATATATTCCAGCCACCAAAAATGTCAAGGCTGACTCTGTCCCGCCTGCACTCCGTTCCTGTCTCCAGGGATCCACACGAACTCATCCTCTCGTCCCACAAGGTTCTCTCTGCTTTGTCCACTGCCACGCTGGCCAAAATCCAACAGGCTCAGACCAATGTAGATCCGTCCTGTCCATCAGGGCGCTTGTTCTGGTTGAGGTTCTGCTTTGGGCTCATCAATCACCCACTGCTGGACATTCAGGGATTGCCTGCACCACCGATCTAGTACAACGTCAGTTCTGGTGGCCTTCCTTATTGCACGATGTGAAGGATTTCGTTCAAGGTTGCCACCACTGTGCCAGACACAAGCTACCCAGGTCCAAGCCAGCTGGTCTCTTACAGCCGCTTCCTGTGCCTTCTTCTCAATAGACACACATCGCTATGGAGTTTGTGGTGGACCTACTGCCCTCTAAAAGTAATATGTTCATTTTTGTCATTGTGGATTGCTTCTCTCAACAGGCACACTTCATCCTTTTGCCAAAACTGCCTTCCTACCAACAGTTGACTGATATCTTCCTCCAAGAGGTGTTCCAGTTACACGGTCTTCCCCATCAAGTAGTGTCTGACAGGGGCAGTCAATTCATTTCCCAGTTCTGGAGGGATTTTTGTGCCCGCTAAGACATCACTGTGCATCTATCCACCACTTACCATCCGCAGTCCAACGGCCAGACAGAAAGGACCAACCAGGCACTCAAACAATACCTACGCCTGTTTGTGGAGCCCCTCCAAGACAACTGGACTGATCTCCTACCATTAGCTGAGTTTGTCTTCAATAGCTACCGTCACAAATCACTCCAGTGCTCTCCTTTCATTGCTGCTGATGGGTACAATCCAGCATCACTTCCTCTCTCTTCCTCCACTGGTGTTCCCGCTGTGTGTTCGTTTCCGGCTGGTGACTGCAGCTGCTTGGTACAAAACTGCAGCTGATCGGAGACCGGTACCCGGCCCTGCGTATGCTGTGGGTGATGAGGTGTGGCTCTCCACTAAGAACCTACACATTCGGTAGCCCTCCGCCAAGTTTGGTCCGCTCTACGCCGGGCCCTTCCAGATCCGCTCGCGAATCTCTCCGGTGACGTTTGCCTTGGATCTGCCTCCATCAGTGCGAATCCCCGATTCGTTCCACGTGTCTCTGCTGAAACCTCTTGTTCGAACCCGATACCCTCCTCAGTCCACTAGCAGTCCCCGGTTCACGTGGACGGTTATGAGGAGTACCTCGTCCGGAAGATCCTGGATTCCAGCCTTGTCCGGGGTTCCCTCCAGTACCTTGTGGATTGGAAGTGTTACGGCCTGGAGGAACGGTCCTGGGTTCCTGTCCGTTATCTACATGCCTCGGCCCTGCGGTGGGCATTTCATCGTGTGTTCGTCCAAGCCTGGTCGTCCGGGGGTCTCCCGTCGAAGGGGGGTGGTCTCACCGCTTCCTCCCTGCTCACCGGCCACTTCTCGCTCACGGCGGGTTGTTCTCTTCCGGGTTGTGGAGGCTGGCCGGTCACACATGCGCAGGACGCCGCTGTCCTCCTTCTAGTGTCTGCGCATGCGCCCGGCCCCACTGGTCATTCGCTGAGCCTCCTCAAATCATGTAGGGTTCCCAGGTGAGCCCCCTACTCTTCCACTCCTATTGGCTATGACTTGTTATTTGAATTGGCTACTCCAGGCTTAGAGTGCCCGTTTCATGAGCTCAGTTAGCGTCTCCTGAATTTATTCATTCAGTTTGTCCTTCTGGTTCTGACCTCAGCCTGCTCCTGACCATTCTGACTCTCCAGCCCTGGTTCTGACTACAGCCTGCTCTGACTACTCTGAATCTCCAGTCCTGGTTCTGACTACAGCCTGCTCTGACTACTCTGAATCTCCAGCCCCCTGGTTCTGACTACAGCTTGCTCCTGACCATTCTGATTCTCCAATCCCTGGCATTGACCCTTGGCGTACTCCAGACTACTCTATATCTCCAGTTCCTGGCTCTGACCAGGCTCCATTCCTGTCTTCTGTTTGACCTCTGTTCCTGAAGACCCTCCAATTTGTTTCCAGCCTGTCCAGCTGGCCTGGTTTTGAACAGTTCCCAGTCTACTCCTATCCTGGTTGCACCCGGCTCAGCTGGGGTGGAACAATCTGGTTTCGCAACCAGCACCTCTAACTCAGCTTTGGCTGCAGCACAGGAGGACCTGGCACGCCGTCACCGACCTCTACCTTCTCTCCCTAGCTTCGCACCCTAGCTTCTGTACCAGTGCCAGCATTACTCTGGTCCTTATCCACCAGGTGGTGACAGTATTTAATGCATTTATATATTATTTTATGTTACATTTATTTGTTTTTTACTTTATGCTTAGCAATGAAAGTTTTCTTAACTTTCTACTAATGGTGGCTTTTCTTGCTCCCATATAGGGCGACAGTAGTGGACCTTTAATGTGAAAAAGAAAGACAGATAAGGACTAATTTGCAGTAGGAATTACCAGCTGGGGATCTGGCTGTGGAAGAAAACAAAGGCCAGGGCCTAGATTCACTAGAATTCGAAGAAGGATAAAAATATCGATGTCCTGTCAAAGCAGTGTCATAAACACATCTATAGTAGTCACTAAAGTGTCTATCACTTCACTAGCACTCCGACAAAAATATGCCCACATCGACATCAATCCAACAGCTTTACAAATTTTCATTCATCACATCAACATGGCCTATTTCCATATGGAAATAAAGCATAATGAGATACTTTTGTATGCAAGGGTGTGTGTTGATATATTAATGTGACACTTCAACACATTCGCTAAACTCCGACAGCAACCTCTGCTGTCGGAGTTCACAGTCGCATCTTCACCTACTTCAGGTTGTAGAAGTTGGGATCTCCCTGTACTTTCCTATGCAGTAACAACCCTCAAGTAATCACAATCAGGGAGGGCTGTGACCTGTTGTAGGTGTGGAAGGGATATCCCCCCTTCACATATCACCAACACTACAACAATTCTGAAGTTGAACAGCATTCTCTCTCTCTGCTTCCCTACTTGGTCAGTAGGGGAGTAGAGAAAACAGTTTCAGTACCATGGACAACACTGAGTACCATAGGAATGTGCATTGCTCACCCCTGTGGCACTCAAAGGGTTACAATAAAAAAAAGTACACCAAGCACTACACAATTATCCCCTAACCTATGTATCATATATTATACATGTTGTGCACTCACAGGGGAACAAGACTGGAGGTCATGCAGCATCTATGGGGATTTGTGGCTACCACTTGTCCCTCCAGCCTTGTTTCCTTGCCCAGCGGTAGCCATAGAACCCCATATACACTGCTTGCCCCCCACACTTGTTCCCTTGAGCACTGGTAACTACAGACCCCCATGTACACTGTCTGGCCCTCTCCAGCCTTTTCCCCTTGACCACTGCTATCCACAAATCCCCATGGCCACTGCCTGGGCAAGGGAAAAAGGCTGGAGGTGTCAGGCAATGTATATGGGGCTAACACACAATGGTGTTGTTCCCATGTTGCACAACATGATAGAAATCCGACATAGAGTGCCCCACTTCAAAATATTAACTCTCTACCCTTTGTATTTCGACATATATAGCTCCCATCCGACATTGTTCTTTCTCCAATTTTATTCAACATGCCTTCCTTTTTATGTACTGCATAATTAACCCTTTGAGTACCAAAGAGGTAACAATGCATTTGCTACTCCTCTGGTACTCAAAGGGTTAATAGGCAAGGTATGCGACTGCATACCTTCCCTTTATATGTTTAATTAATTTTGTTTTTGTTGTTATTAAAAAATATATAGTTCAGACCTCGAGGGGGGCATCAGGACCCCTCCTGATACCCTTAGCATGGATCACCTATCCAGAAATAATCAGGCTAAATTCTGGGACACACCAGCTGCACCATACGTAGTAATAATAACAAAGAAGAATAATGACGTCTCGCTGTAAAGACAGGTTACTGAGAATCGATGTGACTCCATGCAGAGATTTTCACAGGAGTGCGCATGCACACTCCTGTGAAAATCACTCCCCTGTGAATATTTGGAGCAATGTGTTAAATAGTTAAATAGCATGTACGTTTGTGTTTAGAGTTTGTCATATGTTAGGCACTCACATTGCTCTAGCTTTAATGTGAATCTGATAATAGCAAGGCTTTATACTGAGGAATGATGTCCCTTATTAGAGCATGACCTGTACAGATTCATTGTGTGTGTATTGCACTTGTTGCAGTATGTATTTTTAATTATCATCTCATAGTGTATTTATGTATTTATTTCACCTGTCTGTATAAAAAACAGTATTGTATGAAGGTCACAATTGAAGAGAATCTTTTGTAATCTTATTACACTGGCATAACTTAGGAAAAACCCCATTACCCCCACTATTCTTAGCAAACCTGCAATTAACTCAGTTATTGCCTAATGAGAAAGCATTACAAGACAATGGGGGAGATTCATAAGGCCTGGATTCATCAAGAGGTGATATGGCAGATCGACAGTTTAATCTCAACAATATATGCTAACATATTGCATTGCTTATTTATCATGATAGATCACTGGAAAAAAAAAGCAATAATAAGAACATACCCCAAATTCACAAAATATATATCGCGGCTATATCGCCTATTCGTGAAAACATGTATTTCAAATCCTCAAAACAAATTGCATATAATTGCAGTACGCATACGCTACAAATAGTCAGGAGAACTGTAAAATAATCAATAGAGGTCAGAAAGCTGAAGCAAGCAATGGAGGTTTTGGGATTTCATTTAGCCATACTATTGACCAGAAATAACAGGGGGAATATGAGGAGGGTTCAGTAGCAGAGACAGCAGGATAGAAGGGCTCATGAGAGGGAGCAGAGGCTGGTTCCTGGCCAAACCATTAGGCCTAGGATTTTTGTATGTCTGTTGTTTTTAATTGCACTACACTGGGACCCACAAGAATTAAAAACATCAAAATTATATTTAAAGGGTCCCCACTGACGCCTTTATAATAACATCTTTCTTCAGAGAATGTCTGCTTTTAATTTAGATAGGGTTTTTATAGGTGTATTAGAGTAGGACTTACCTCAAAGTGAGATACCTTGGCGTGGTGGTAAGCTTACACACGGATTGGCCAATTTGTGGAACGAAATTCTCACTTATTTTCACTTAGATTTACTAAGAGTTATTACATATGCTAAATAAAGGGCACTTATGTTCACAGTATATAGAGGAGCGCAGGACTGCCTTTTTTGTATGTGTTTTCACTTTTGGGTTTACGCCTAATGTTAGGGGACTGGAGAACCCTCTCATTCCTTGCTGCTATCTATATTTCTAACTTTATTTTTATATTTAATTTAGAATATGATATAGATATTTTATGGTGAGTAAGCGCTGTGGGCTTTCTTCTTTTTTTGCTTTTGTTTTACACATATCTCCTTTAGCTCAACTAATCAGCTTCTCATTTTATCCAATTTACTCACAAAGATATAAAAACACGTGATTACTTTATTTCATTTCACATTCTTTTTTCCTTTCTCACTTGACCTTTAAGAACAAGGCTTTTTGGCCTGTTCCAGTATGCAATCCCCCTTGCCTGTTTGGTATCATCCATTCCTCACATGACTTGTGGGGAAGGATACAAATGGAACATAGTTTTCTATGTAAGCATTTTTCAATGCAGGCCCTTATGGGCCTTGTATCAGATAGGTCCTCCCTCTACACCTATTTTGTTTTTTTTTTCTCTTGTTGTATGTCTGTTGTTTTTAATTGTACTACACTGGGACCCACAAGAAATAGAAACATCAAAATGATATTTAAAGGGTCCCCACTGACACGTTTATAATAACATCTTTCTTCAGAGAATGTCTGTTTTTAATTTAGATAGGGTCTTTATAGGTGTATTAGAGTAGGACTTACCGCAAAGTGAGATACCTTGGCGTGGTGGTAAGCTTACACACGGATTGGCCAATTTGTGGAACGAAATTCTCACTTATTTTCACTTAGATTTACTAAGAGTTATTACATATGCTAAATAAAGGGCACTTATGTTCACAGTATATAGAGGAGCGCAGGACTGCCTTTTTTGTATGTGTTTTCACTTTTGGGTTTACGCCTAATGTTAGGGGACTGGAGAACCCTCTCATTCCTTGCTGCTATCTATATTTCTAACTTTATTTTTATATTTAATTTAGAATATGATATAGATATTTTATGGTGAGTAAGCGCTGTGGGCTTTCTTCTTTTTTTGCTTTTGTTTTACACATATCTCCTTTAGCTCAACTAATCAGCTTCTCATTTTATCCAATTTACTCACAAAGATATAAAAACACGTGATTACTTTATTTCATTTCACATTCTTTTTTCCTTTCTCACTTGACCTTTAATAACAAGGCTTTTTGGCCTGTTCCAGTATGCAATCCCCCTTGCCTGTTTGGTATCATCCATTCCTCACATGACTTGTGGGGAAGGATACAAATGGAACATAGTTTTCTATGTAAGCATTTTTCAATGCAGGCCCTTATGGGCCTTGTATCAGGTAGGTCCTCCCTCTACACCTATTTTGTTTTTTTTTTCTCTTGTTGTATGTCTGTTGTTTTTAATTGTACTACACTGGGACCCACAAGAAATAGAAACATCAAAATGATATTTAAAGGGTCCCCACTGACGCGTTTATAATAACATCTTTCTTCAGAGAATGTCTGTTTTTAATTTAGATAGAGTCTTTATAGGTGTATTAGAGTAGGACTTACCGCAAAGTGAGATACCTTGGTGTGGTGGTAAGCTTGCACACGGATTGGCCAATTTGTGGGATGAAATTCTCACTTATTTTCACTTATATTTACTTAGAGTTATTACATATGCTAAATACAGGGCACTTATGTTCACAGTATATAGAGGAGCGCAGGACTGCCTTTTTTGCATGTGTCAATCCTCGAAGTTATCCTGTCATGGAGAAACTACTCGACTGTTGCCACTGCGTTACTCGATTCAGGGGAGGCAGGATACTTTATGGACGCAGACTTCACTGAGAGTTAAGCTATTCCTTTGCAGTCTCGCGCTTCACCCTTGGCTATTGAGACCATTGATGGGAGGCCCTTACAGCCCTCTCATATAACTCGGGAGACGCTTCCTGTAAACCTGCGAGTTGGAGCCTTGCACATGGAAACCCTACAATTTCAAATAATTCACTCACCTCACTACGCTATTGTCCTGGGGTTTCCATGGCTTCAGGCACACAACACCAGGACTGATTGGCACAGGTGTGATATAGTGGCATGGGCCCCTAGTTGCGCTGATTTCTGTCTCGCACGTCCTATGAGACTGATGCATACTTCTTTCTCTATTCTGCCTGAGAGTACAGGGCCTTCCGTGATGTATTTGACAAAGTCCAATCCATTGCATTGCCTCCTCACAGGTCCTACGACTGTGAAATCAACTTGATCCCTGGCACTACTCCTCCAAGGGGCCGGGTTTATCCACTGTCTATGCAGGAGACGAAAGTTATGGAGCAGTATATGGCCGATGCTCTCTCCAGAGGAATAATCTGCAAATCTACCTCCCCGGCTGGTGCAGGCTTCTTTTTTGTTAAAAAGAAGGATGGGGAACTGCGCCCCCATATTGACTATCGTGGCCTGAATAAGTTGGTATCTGAGAACGCCTACCCAATACCCTTGATCACCGAACTTTTTGACAGACTAAAAGGTTCCAAGGTTTTTACCAAACTCGACTTGAGTGCAGCGTATAACGTTGTCCGTGTCAAGGAAGGAGATGAGTGGAAGACAGCCTTTAATACCCAGAGCAGCCACTATGAGTATTTAGTGATGCCTTTCGGGTTGTGCAATGCACCTGCTGTCTTCCAGGGATTCAGTAATGATATCTTAAGGGACCTGCTACAAAAATCTATGGTCGTATATCTGGATGATATACTAGTCCATTCTCCCTCTATGGAAACTCACATCGCAGATGTGTCTAATGTGTTACAGTTACTGAGAGAGAATGGTCTTTACTGCAAACTCGAGAAGTGTGAGTTTCATAAATCACAGGTTACCTTGCTGGGTTATGTGATTTCTGCCCCTGGGTTCGAGATGGACCCTCAAAAACTATCCTCCATTGTACAATGGACTCGCACAGTAGGTCTGAAGGCTCTTATCACGGTGCCCGTGATTGCTGCAATCCTGTGTCTATCACCTGTAGGGGGCTCCCATTGGCTGTCTGCCTTCAGCCCGCCTCACATTGCCTTTTTAAACTCAGTCTGGGCACCCTCTGGTTGCCCTTTCGTGGTGTCTCTGACAGCATCCACTTTCCCCTTGCTACAGTAGCTGATTGGGCCTGTTGCTGTGTTCCTGAGTTCCTGAGTCGACCTGTTCCTGAGTTCCTGCCTGCTTTGTCAGTTCCAGTTTGGTTCTGGTTGTTTCGTCAGTAGCTGATGTTCCTGCTGCCAGTCTTCGTTGCCGTACTTGATACGGTTGATCTTCTCTGCTGGTTCCTGTTGTTTCCTGCTTCCAGTTCCTGCATCTGTGGCGACATTGTTCCTCGCTCGCTTCGGCGACATTCCTCCTGTTGGTTCCCAGTGTGCGGATGCTGGTTTGCTCCACTAGCCTTGCGGCTACACATAACACCTGTTGGTCCCAGCCTGTGGACGCTGGCTTGCTCCATTAAGTCTTGCGCCTACTTTTACACTTGTTGGTCCCAGCGCGCGGGCGCTGGTTTGCTCCTTGGCCTTGCGGCCCTATATACTACATTGTTGGTGCCCAGCGTGCGGAAGCTGGTTTGCTCCACTAGCCTTGCGTCTCACTTTACAACCTGTTGGCTCCAGCGTGCGGGCGCTGGTTTACTCCTTGGCTTGAAGGCCTATACACGGTACTATTGGTTCCCAGCATGCGGACGCTGGTTTGCTCCACTAAGCCTTGCTGCTACACTTTACTGCCTGTTGCTTCCAGCGTGTGGGCGCTGGTTTACTCCTTGGCCTGAAGGCCTATACACAGTACTATTGGTTCCCAGCGTGCGGACGCTGGTTTGCTCCACTAAGCCTTGTGGCTACGCTTTACTGCCTGTTGGTTCCAGCGTGCGGGCGCTGGTTTACTCCTTGGCCTTACAGCCAGATTACAGCACTGTTGGTCCCAGCGTGCGGACGCTGGTTAGCTCCACTGGCTTGTGGCGATATTTCTCTGTTTGTTGGTTACCAACACGCGGGCATTGGTTCGCTTCATGACCTGTGGGTTTACTCAAGATCTTGCTTGATGTTTCCCAACTTTTACCCATGGGCTTTTCAGGGGGAGACTCAGCCTGAGTTGCCAAGATCTCTTGGCCCAGAGGGGAAGTGATGCTGGTTCGCAATGTGGCCAGGATGCGGTCTTGGGGAATAATTGGTACTGGCTGTACATCAGACTCCAGTTCTAGCCCATGCTGCCTGGACAGTGCATCAGCCCACACATTCTTGGAACCAGGCAAATAGGACACTATGAAATTGAAATGAGACAGAAAGAGAGCCCATCTTGCTTGTCTTGGCGATAATCTCTTAGCTTCCGACAAGGACAATAAATTTTTGTGGTCCGTCAGAATAAGAATCAGAGCCCTAGTGCCCTCCAACAAGCGACGCCATTCATGTAACGCGAGGATGACGGCCAACAATTCACGATCCCCAATCTCTTATACAGATTGCGCTTTGGTCAGTTTTTTCGAAAATAACCCACAAGGCTTAAGTACCTAACCAGGACCAGACCTCTGTTATAGTACAGCCCCCACGCCTGTGTCAGACGCATCCACCTCCAGTGTATAGTGTAGATCTGTTTTAAGGTGGGACAGAACCGGTGCCGAAGCAAATGCAGCTTTCAGTGCCTTGAAGGCCTCTTCAGCCTCCTTTCACCATTCTGAAGCCTTAGGCCCCTTATGTGTCAGATCCGTGAGAGGCCTGACAATCCTAGAAAAGTCACGAATAAACTTTCGATAATAATTGGCAAAGCCAAGAAATCTTTGAATGGCTTTGAGGCTGTTGGGACGTGGCCAGTGTAACACAGCAGACAACTTCTCCTTATCCATGGAAATGCCCTGCTTACAAATGACGTATCCCAGAAAGGGTACAATGGCTTTGTGAAATTCACATTTACCGATTTTACAGAACAATTTATTCTCCATGAGTCTCTGAAGTACTGTAGCCACATGAGTACGATGTGTATCCAAATCAGGAGAATCAATTAAAATATCGTCTAAATAGACAAACAAGACTGTAATAAATCTCGGAGCACATCATTAATCAGTTCTTGAAATACTGCTGGGGCATTGCACAACCCAAATGGCATTACCAGGTATTCGTAGTGCCCAGTGCGAGTATTAAAAGCGGTTTTCCACTCATCACCTTCCTTGATACGGATAAGATTATATGCAGCTCTCAAATCTAATTTAGTGAAAATGGTGGCTCCCTTAAGACGGTCAAACAGCTCGATGATGAGTGGGATCGGGTAGGCACTTTTGATCAGCAGCTTGTTGAGACCTCTATAATCAATACATGGCTATCACGGTGCCCGTGATTGCTGGCTTTTGCTGTCAGTCAGGTGTAAGAATTCTCCATTGGCCGCTTGTCTATTACCCGCCCAGTATTGCCTATATAGACTGGAATGAGGCACCCTTTGGTTGCCCTTTCGCGGTGTCTCTATATCAGTAGTCACCTGCCTTGTACCTGTATCTCTGGGCCTGTTTGGCTTCAGTCTACCAGTGTCAGTGTCTCGTCGAGACACCAGTGTCACTCCTGCATGGTTCCTGCCTCCGTTCCTGATCCGGTTTGGCTGTTGTTCCTGCTTCCGTTCCTGATCCGGTGTTGCGGTTGTTCCTGCTCCCGTTCCTGACTGGGGTTGGCTGTTTCTGCTTTTCCGGTGTCCTGTCCTGGACTCTCTGTCGTTCCTGCTCCTGGATCCTCATTGTCATCCTTCATTTGACTCTGGTCGCCTGGGCGACATTCTGACAACTGGTTTACTCCATATCACCGGTTGCTGTTACCTCCATTATTGCAACAGTAGGGCATTCCGATTGTCCAGTACGCGGTACTGGTTTGCTCCACATCTCCGGTTGCTAGCTGCCTCCACTATTGCACCTGTAGGGCGTTCCGATTGTGCAGTACGCGGTACTGGTTTACTCCATATCACCGGTTGTTAGCTGCCTCCATTATTGTACCGGTAGGGCGTTCCTGTTGTCCAGTACGCGGTACTGGTTTACTCCATTTCACCGGTTGCTGTTGCCTCCATTATTGCACAGGTGGGGTGTTCCGATTGTCCAGTACACGGTACTGGTTTACTCCATATCACTGGTTGCTGTTGTCTCCACTATTGCACCGGTAGGGCGTTCAAATTGTCCAGTACACGGTACTGGTTTACTTCATATCACCAGTTGCTGTTGCCTCCACTATTGCACCGGTAGGGCTTCCCGATTGTCCAGTACACGGTACTGGTTTGATCCACATCACCGGTTGCTAGCTGCCTCCACTATTGCACCGGTAGGGCGTTCCGATTGTCCAGTACGCGGTACTGGTTTACTCCATATCACCGGTTGCTAGCTGCCTCCATTATTGCACCGGTAGGGCGTTCCGATTGTCCAGTACGTGGTACTGGTTTACTCCATATCACAGGCTGCTGTTGTCTCCACTCTTGCCCCGGTAGGGCGTTCCAATTGTCCAGTACGCGGTACTGGTTTGCTCCACATCACTGGTTGCTAGCTGCCTCCATTTACAGCACCGGTTGGGCCTCCCTGGTGGTCCTATACGTGATATTGGTTTGCTCCACTGTACCATCTTATTCTGATGCTTCCATCCTTACAGCATTAGTGGAGCTGTCCTTCAGTCATTTAGGCTGCCTTGCCTGGTATATTGGCAAGGCCGGTAGAGCCTCATTCAAGTTGTCGTGCAATCCTCCAGGCTGCCTTGCCCGGTATATTGGCAGGGCCGGTACAGCCTTATTCCTACAATTGTGTCATCCATCAGGCTGCCTTGCTCGGTATATTGGCAAGGCCGGTAGAGCCTACCATACTGTATCTCTGTAAAAGCTACTGTTTGTACCCATTTTTGTGCATGTCGTATGTATGTATGTACAGGACCCGTGAGGGTTCTTATTAAACTTTTCAATAAAGTTTGATTTTTATCTTACTCTGTGTCTGAGAGTCAAAACAAACCGTGACAGTATGAAAGGGCCATGACCTCAGACAGTAAGAGTGAAGGTAACACACAGAACATTCATTGGAGGATGGATGTACATGAGCAGCGTTTGGATCAGTTGGCATTGGCCATCCAAACTATTCTTGAGCATACTGTACTCACTGATAAGTCCGTTTCAGGTCCGGTGGTCTCCCCAGTTTCGACACCGGAGAATGATACTATTAACCCTGTGGCTGCAGTCAAAGGGCTTACCGCTTCCGCACCATTGCCGCTCAGATATGATGGCGAACCCCGTTTGTGCAGAGGGTTTATCAATCAACTTGAGATATTTCTAGAATTAACCTCTCATGCCTTTCCCAATGATCGCAGTAAAGTTGGGTTTATGATATCCTTATTGACCGGGCGAGCACTGGCATGGGCCAATCCCTTATGGGACAATGCGAAACCTTGCACACTTCAGGGAATTTATGCAAACATTTCGGAGAGTATTCGAGATCCCTGGTAGAACCACCTCTGCTGCTAAACGTCTAATGGAGATTCAACAGGGCAAGCGGACTGTGAGCGAGTATGCCATAGAATTCCGTACACTAGCAGCAGAGGTAGGTTGGAACAATGAGGCGTTGCTGGCTGCCTTTGCTCAAGGTCTGGGTGATTATATCAAAGATGAAATTTCAGCTGCCCAATGATCTGGATGAATATATTGATTACGCAATCCTAATTGACACTTGGATCCGTGAAAGACTTACAGCTAAGGACCGTAGGGTACGGTCAAAAAGCACTGGGCCTAGCAGTTCATTTTGCCCACCCATCCCTCCCTCGTTGCCTAAATCCAATGACCATGCACGAGAACCTGGTGAACCTATGCAATTAGGCTTTACCAGGTTAACCAAAGAGGAACGAGCACATCGCGGGAGGCAGGGGTTATGTTGATACTGTGGTAAAACTGGGCACTTGCTAAGAACCTGTCCCGTACGTCCGGAAAACTAATGCACCTAGGGTACCTTGGGGGACAGGCCCTAGGTGGCGTTCATCCGTCTCCAGGTTTGAGTGTACAGAAACCCACCATCCAGGTGGTACTCTCGTGGGCAGATCACTCAGTGGAGGTTCTGGCCCTGATTAATTTCGGTGCAGCTGGATATTTTATGGATAATGCCTTTGCTGAACGGCACAAGATTCCGCTGATTGAAAGAGAATCCCCTCTGGCTATTGAGGCTATTGATGGCAGACCACTGCAACCTGCCCAGGTTACGTTTGAAACGATGCCACTTCCTATAACTATTGGGGCACTTCACAAAGAGGAACAGCAGTTTCAGATAATCAATTCTCCTCACCACGCAGTCATTCTGGGTTTCCCTTGGTTGCAATTGCATAATCCTCAGTTTGATTGGCAAAAGTGTGAGATTTCTGCCTGGTCCCAATATTGTATGGAGCATTGTGTGTCTCACCCGGTTAAGATTCTGTGCGCCTCCCCTTCATTGCCAGACGAGTACCAACAATTCTGTGATGTTTTCAGTAAGGGGGAGGCTGGCACCCTGCCTCAGCACAGGTCCTATGATTGTGCTATTGAGCTTCCCCCGGGGGTGGTGCCCCCTAGGGGAAGTACATATCCTTTGTCTTGTGAGGAAAACCAAGCTATGGAAGAGTATATTTCGGACGACCTCAAAAGAGGGATCATCAGCAAATCCACCTCACCGGCTGGGGCTGGGTTCTTTTTTGTGAAGAAAAAGAATGGTAAATTAAGACCGTGCATTGATTACCGGGGCCTAAACAAGTTGATGCCTAAGAATGCGTATCCGATATCACTCATCACCGAATTATTTAAGAGGTTAAAAGGTTCCTCAATTTTCACAAAATTGGACCTACGGGCAGCTTATAACCTGATTCGGATCAGAGCTGATGATGAGTGGAAGACAGCTTTTAACACTAGATCCAGGCACTATGAATATCTAGTGATGCCGTTTGGTCTCTGTAATGCACCCACAGTGTTCCAAGAACTAATTAATGATATCCTCAGGGATATGCTGCAGTCCTGTGTGGTGGTTTACCTGGACGATATACTTATTCACTCAGATAACCTGTCACAACACATCAAGGAGGTGTCAGAAGTGTTGCTCTGCCTACTTAAGAACAAATTGTATTACAAATTGGAAAAATGCGAGTTTCATAGATCCAGTGTGCCCTTTTTGGGGTTTGTAATTGCCAAGGAGGGTATTGCCATGGATCAGGAGAAACTTGCGGCAGTTTTGCAATGGTCACGACCGAAAGGCTTAAAAGCGATTCAGAGATTTCTGGGCTTCGCTAATTATTACAGAAAGTTTATTAAGAACTTTTCCACGATTGTTAAACCATTGTCTGACCTTACTCATAAGGGCGCCAATCCTTCCCAATTGTCTGAAGCAGCTGAATGTGCTTTTGAGACATTGAAATCTGCTTTTGCAGCCGTCCAGTGCTATCCCACCCCAACCTAGCTCTCCCGTTTACGTTGGAGGTCGATGCCTCAGAGATTGGGGTTGGGGCAGTACGCTCTCAATGACCAGAAAAAGGGAGTACTCTCAGACCACGTGGGTTTTTCTCAAAGAAATTGTCTGTGGCTCAAAGCCATTATGAGATAGGTGACAGAGAACTACTGGCTATCATTCTCACCCTGAAAGAATGGCGTCATTTATTAGAGGACACCAAAAATCCAGTATTAATTCTGACTGACCACAAAAACCTGACCTATCTTTTGAGGCTAAAAGATTGTCCTCGCACCAGGCCAGGTGGGCGTTATTCCTCTCTCGATTTAATTTTATTGTATCATATTTGCCTGGGTCCAAGAATGTTAGGGCTGATGACCTGTCTAGACAATTCGAGCCTGTAAGTAGTTTGCAGCCAGACACAAGTGCAGCAGACAGACAGAAGTGTGTAGTTTCAAAAACTGCAGTACTTAAGTCAAGCTTGAGGTAAGCTCAGGCTATTACTATTACTTCACTCTTACTTCTCTCTTCTTTTCTATTGTAGACAAAAAACTTAAAAAAAAAAAAAAAAAAAAAAATAAATAAATAAATAAAAAAATCTTACTATCATTCTTTAATACTGCTTATGTTGTAGTACTTGGAATTGTGTTGCATTTAGTATTTAGTTTGAATTGTGTGTTTATTTACTTTGGTTAATTTGGATCATTAGTGCTTAAGTTTGTATTTGGCTTGTTTTGGTTTCTGCATAGTGTGCATAGGTGTCTATTTGGGTGTAGCTGGTAACTGGTTTCATTAGATTAGCATAAGAAAAGGCTTGGCTCGCTTCGTTAGCGTATCAACTGCAGGAGGTGTATTTATAGGAGGTTTCAACTCTGTGAGTTTACTCTGTAAGTAGTTTGCAGCCAGACACAAGTGCAGCAGACAGACAGAAGTGTGTAGTTTCAAAAACTGCAGTAGTTTGAAAACGGCAGGAGTTTGGTGAAGGCACTGGTTTTGTCAGTTTGGTGAGTAACTGCTTTAATTCTAAGATGTCTGGTTTGGTGCAGTGTAACACTTGTCTGGCTGTTGTGTTCCGCAGTACTCTCTGGAGTTTGGGGTGTTGTCCAGTATGTTTGCATCTGTCCACATTGTATGGTGAAATTTCCAGGCTGCAGTCTTTGGTGTGTTATCTGCAATCAAAAGAAGTGAATCTTTCCCAGCTAGAGTGTGAAGTCAAGCAACCATGTAATCCACCACCGCAGCCCCAACGGCCCATGAAGAGAAGGGCTGTGTGGAAGACAGTTGGTTCCGGGAGGTTGAGAGTTGTGGAGCAGAAGCACAACACTGTTGGTATTTCGGTGTGTAATCCCTTTGGTGTCCTGTCTGA
Organism: Rhinophrynus dorsalis; assembly: GCA_037306005.1. Lineage (NCBI taxonomy): Eukaryota > Metazoa > Chordata > Amphibia > Anura > Rhinophrynidae > Rhinophrynus > Rhinophrynus dorsalis. The sequence continues at coordinate 324,656,065 of CM074724.1, read as the reverse complement.
ATTGGAAAGTGAGATTTCAGAAGATAAAAGCACAGATACTCAGGTACGGGATGTTGTGAGTCCCAAAGGAGAGAATTGTAACAAACAGTCAGGAGCAGAAAATGGACTTAAAAAGAAGAGAAAGCATCTCCTTGTTGGTGACTCGATTGTTAGAGGTGTTGCTTTAGGGCAGAATGAGGATGGACTGAAGGAGGTGAGATGTCTTCCTGGTGCTACTGCAAGCAGGGATAAAAGACGCATCTCAAATATTGTCAAGGCTGCAACAAAGGAGACTGAAGTTGATCTGATCATTCATCTCGGTACAAACGATTTGTCCCAGAAAAGTGTTGAAGAGGTGAAAATGGAATTTCAAAGTCTCAGCCTGGAACTGAGCAGAATGACAGACTCTATCACTTTTTCAGAGATTTTGCCAGTCCGCTCTGAAAATAGTAAGAGACTTCGTATCCTGGAGTTCAATGGTTGGCTAAGACAGTGGTGTAAAGAAGAAGGTTTTGGATTTGTCAGTCACAGTGTTAGAAGGTGGAGTTGTAAAGAAATGTTCAAGAGAGATGGTCTGCACCCGTCACACAGAGGAACTGAGGTACTTGGAGAAGAGTTCAGGTGTTTCTTGGAGAGGCATTTAAACTAGATGGAGGGGGCAGGAATTTCATTGAGAAGATTGATTTCTGTCCCCGAACAGTTTTGGTGAACCAGGGTTCTGAGTTTGTTAGTGTGATAGATACAGATGTTGGTGCACAGGAAGTTGCTGGTGCTTTACATACAGATGTTGGTGAGGTAGATGATGGTGCGGTAGATAGAGTTGTTGTTGGTGATAAATGTAATGTTCTTCGTGTAATGTGTACTAATGCTCGCAGCTTAGGCAACAAGCTCAGCGAGCTAATATCAATAGTTTGTAGAGATGACTTGGACTTGATTGTAATAACAGAGACATGGTTCAGGGACTGTAATGACTGGGAAATAGCCATTCCGGGATACACGTTGTATAGGAAAGATAGGGCTGAGAGAAGAGGGGGTGGGGTAGCCATTTATGTTAAAGATAGCATAAAATCCACAGCGATCCAGAATTCATGTAAAGAGTTGGAGACTCTCTGGATCTGTCTGCAGAATAAAAAGGGATCAGTTACAAGAATAGGTGCAGTCTACAGGCCTCCGGGGCAATCTGAAGAGCAAGACAACATGCTAGTGGACGAGATTACCCAAATGGCAGTAAAGGGAGATATAGTAGTTATGGGAGACTTCAACATGCCTGATGTTGATTGGAATATCCCTTGTGCGTCCACATGTAGAAGTAGGAGCATCGTAGAAGCCCTGACGGGGATGTCCCTAAAACAGCTGGTGAAGGCGCCAACTAGAGGGGACAATATCCTAGACTTAGTATTCACAAATGGAGACCTGGTATCTGAGGTGAAGGTGGGAGAAAATCTAGGTTCCAGTGACCACCAATGTTTGTGGTTCGGAATCCAGACTGACTACGAGAAATCCCATTCTGCAACCAAAGTATTGGACTTTAGGAAGACGAAGTTTGAGGATATGGGAGAATATGTAAAGAAAGAATTAAAAGGGTGGGATAAAACACCGAGAGTGAGTACTCAGTGGAAGACACTCAAAGAAGTCCTCTTAAAGGCAACAAGATTACATGTTAGACAAATTAGCAAGAGGAAAAGAAAGAGAAATCCACTATGGTTTACTAGAGAGGTAAGAGCTATAGTGAAAGATAAAAAGTCTGCCTATAAGAGATATAAAGAGACTGGAAGTGAAGCGGACAGAGAAGGGTATAAAACTATACAGAAGAAGACTAAACAGATGATAAATGCTGCTAAAGCCTCAAAAGAGGAAGAAATGGCCAAATCTGTTAAGAAGGGGAATAAAACCTTCTTCAGATATATCAGTGACAGGAAGAAGAAAAACTGCGGGATTACAAAAATTAACAACGGAAAAAATCAGTATATAGAAGAGGAAAAGGCGGTCGCTGACCATCTGAATAACTACTTCTGCTCAGTTTTTTCAGACGGCGGTCCTCATAATCAGAAAATGGCTGAACACAGCATTGCCTCTAGTTGTATAATTTTAGCCCCAGTGTTTTCAGAGGCCGATGTTCTAGAGGAACTTGTCCGGCTAAAGTCAAATAAAGCGATGGGTCCGGATGGAATCCACCCTAGAGTTCTTAAAGAACTCCGATCTGTCATAGTTGGCCCCCTGACTAATCTGTATAACCAGTCCCTTCTTACGGGAGAAGTTCCTGATGATTGGAGAATGGCCAATGTTGTACCCATTCACAAGAAGGGTAGTAAAGAAGAAGCTAGTAACTACAGGCCAGTCAGCCTGACATCTGTAGTGGTAAAAATGATGGAGACTCTTCTAAAGAAGAAGATAATTGACAATCTAACAAAAAACAACCTGATGGACCCAAACCAGCATGGCTTCACTGAGGGCCGATCCTGTCAGACTAATCTCATTGATTTCTTTGACTATGTAACTAAAGTGCTGGATGAAGGTGGTGCTGTGGATATCGCCTACCTGGATTTCAGTAAAGCTTTCGATACAGTTCCCCATAAAGAGCTGATAGATAAATTATCAAGAATTGGACTTAACCCCTGGATAGTTCAGTGGATCTGCAGTTGGCTGAAGGACAGAAACCAGAGGGTTGTTGTTAATGGAGTGTATTCTGAGCAGAGACTGGTTACAAGTGGAGTGCCACAAGGATCTGTTCTGGGCCCTGTTCTGTTCAACATATTTGTAAGTGACATAAGGGAAGGCTTGGCAGGGAAGGTTTGCTTGTTTGCTGATGACACAAAAGTGTGTAATAGGGTTGATGTTCCAGGAGGTGTCTGTAATATGGAGAATGATTTGGCACTATTAGATAAGTGGTCAAAACAATGGAAACTTCAGTTCAATGTTTCCAAATGTAAAATAATGCACTTGGGGAAAAGAAACCCTCAATCTGACTATCGTATTGGCAGTTCTGTGGTAGCAAAGACTTCAGAAGAGAAGGATTTGGGGGTGGTCATCTCTGACAGCCTCAAGATGAGTAACCAATGCAACCAGGCGGTGGGGAAAGCAAATCGTATGCTTGGCTGCATAGCTAGAGGTATAACAAGCAGGAAGAGGGAGATTGTGATCCCTCTGTATAGAGCTCTAGTGAGACCACATCTGGAATACTGTGTACAGTTCTGGAGGCCTCATCTGCAAAAGGATATAACTAAAATTGAGCGGGTTCAAAGAAGAGCTACAAAAATGGTGGAAGGTCTAAAGCATAGAACTTATCAAGAACGACTCAGAGATCTAAATATGTATAGTCTGGAGGAAAGAAGAGAAAGGGGGGACATGATTGAAACCTTTAAATATGTTAAAGGACTGAACAAGGTTCAGGAGGGAAGTGTGATTAATAAGAATCTGAATACAAGAACAAGGGGGCACAATCTGAGGCTAGTTGGAGGAAAAATCAAGAATAACATTAGAAAATATTATTTCACTGAAAGAGTAGTAGAAACTTGGAACAAACTTCCAGCAGAGGTGGTTGATAAATCCACAGTAACACAGTTTAAACATGCCTGGGATAAACATGTATCTATCCTAAGATAACAATAAAGGAATACTAAAGGGCAGACTAGATGGACCAGGTGGTCTTTTTCTGCCGTCAATCTTCTATGTTTCTATGTAAGTTGACAGGGACGAGGTCCCAGCACCCATTTTACAGCCTGATCGTTTATTGGCTACTTTACGTACTAGTATCACTTTGCCACTGGGGGAAGAGATTCTGACCACCCAGGCTACTGCTCCCCCAGAAACCCCAGTGGGCAAGTGTTATGTTGATGAGCCATTCTGCACTAGACTACTTGAAACCTACCACTCCTCTAAAGCTGCTGGGCATATTGGTAGGGATCAATTAATATGGCCACTCTCACAAGTTTTCTGGTGGCCCTCTTTGAGGGCAGATTGTGCTGCATTTACCAATGCCTGTGTCACCTGTGCTCATGCCAAGACCCCTAGAACCTCCCTGTGGGCCTACTTCAACCAGTACCCAATGGAGAACATCCCTGGTCTCACGTTTCTATCGATTTTATAGGAGAGTTGCCAGTGTCTAGGGGATATTCCTTTATACTTATGGTGGTGGACAGGTTTTCTAAAATGGCTCATTTCGTACCTCTCCGTGGTCTTCCCTCTGCTAAAGAATTAGCGGTGGTTTTCGCTAAAGAAGTATTCCGGTTGCACGAGGTACCTAGAGTTCTGGTGTCTGACCGGGGGAGCCAGTTCGTGTCCAGATTTTGGAGAGCCTTTTGTGAACAGATGGGCATCCAATTGTCCTTTTCTTCTGCATGCCACCCCCAGACCAATGGGGCTGCTGAGCGTGCCAATCAGACACTGGAGCAGTTCCTGCGCTGTTTTGTTACTGACCATCACGATAACTGGGCCGACCTGTTGCTGTGGGCAGAGTTCGCCAGGAACTGTGCGGTTAACTCATCATCCCTGTTTCTTATAAACTACGGGTTCCAGCCGTACTTGCTCCCGGATTAATTTCAGTCTCAACAGATTCCAGCTCTGGATGAGCATATTGAGCAGCTCCGCTCCACATGGCCACAGGTTCAAAGGGCACTCAGTCAGTCTATTCAGCGTCATCAGCGCCATGCTAATCATAGACGGCTGCCAGCAGTCTCTTTCCAGGTTGGGGACAGGGTATGGCTATCCTCCAGAAGCCTCAAGTTACAAGTCCCGTCTAATAAATTGGCTCCCCGGTTTATTGGTCCTTATAGGGTGATCCGTAAAATTAACCCTGTTTCATATGCCTTGGATATTCCTGCGTCCATGCTCATTCACAATGTGTTCCATGTATCTCTCCTCAAACCTCTTGTATGCAACCGTTATACTACTAACCCTGTGGTGCCAGGGTCTATAGACGTAGAGGGCCAAGAGGAGTACGAAGTTCAGAGTATCATTGATTCTCGCAGATTTAGAGGAAAATTGCAGAATTTGGTACATTGGAAGGGTTATGGTCCTGAGGATTGATCCTGGGTGGATAGTAAGGACCTTCATGCTCCCAAATTACTGCAAATTTTTCATTCCAAGTACCCCCAGAAACCAGGTCCCCCAGAAGGGAGGGTCTTTGAGAGGGGGGTACTATCACGGTGCCCGCGATTGCTAGCTTTTGCTGTCAGTCAGGTGTAAGAATTCTCCATTGGCCGCTTGTCTATTGCCCGCCCAGTATTGCCTATATAGACTGGGCTGAGGCACCCTTTGGTTGCCCTTTCACGGTGTCTCTATGTCAGTAGTCACCTGCCTTGTACCTGTATCTCTGGGCCTGTTTGGCTTCAGTCTACCAGTGTCAGTGTCTCGTCCAGATGCCAGTGTCACTCCTGCATGGTTCCTGCCTCCGTTCCTGATCCGGTTTGGCTGTCGTTCCTGCTTCTGTTCCTGATCCGGTGTTGCGGTTGTTCCTGCTCCCGTTCCTGACCGGGGTTGGCTGTTTCTGCTTTTCCGGTGTCCTGTCCTGGACTCGCTGTCTTTCCTGCTCCTGGATCCTGATTGTCATCCTTCATTTGACTCTGGTCGCCTGGACGACATTCTGGCTACTGGTTTACTCCATATCACCGGTTGCTGTTGCCTCCATTATTGCACCGGTAGGGCGTTCCGATTGTCCAGTACGTGTACTGGTTTGCTCCATATCACCGGTTGCTAGCTGCCTCCATTATTGTACTGGTAGGGCGTTCCTGTTGTCCAGTATGCGGTACTGGTTTACTCCATTTCACCGGTTGCTGTTGCCTCCACTATTGCACCGGTAGGACGTTCCAATTATCCAGTACGCGGTACTGGTTTACTCCATATCACCGGTTGCTGTTGCCTCCACTATTGCACCGGTAGGGCGTTCCGATTGTCCAGTACGCGGTACTGGTTTGCTCCACATCACTGGTTGCTAGCTGCCTCCACTATTGCACCAGTAGGGCGTTCCGATTGTGCAGTACGCGGTACTGGTTTACTCCATATCACCAGTTGCTAGCTGCCTCCATTATTGCACCGGTAGGGCGTTCCTGTTGTCCAGTACGTGGTACTGGTTTACTCCATTTCACCGGTTGCTGTTGCCTCCATTATTGCACCGGTAGGCGTTCCGATTGTCCAGTACGCGTTACTGGTTTGCTCCACATCACCGGTTGCTAGCTGCCTCCATTATTGCACCGGTAGGGCGTTCCTGTTGTCCAGTACGCGGTACTGGTTTACTCCATTTCACCGGTTGCTGTTGTTTCCATTATTGTACTGGTAGGGTGTTCCGATTGTCCAGGACGTGGTACTGGTTTACTCCATATCACCGGTTGCTGTTGCCTCCACTATTGCACCGGTAGGGCGTTCCGATTGTCCAGTACGTGGTACTGGTTTGCTCCACATCACCGGTTGCTAGCTGCCTCCATTTACAGCACCGGTTGGGCCTCCCTTGTGGTCCTATCCGTGATATTGGTTTGCTCCACTGTACCATCTTATGCTGATGCTTCCATCCTTACAGCATTAGTGGAGCTGTCCTTCAGTCATTTATGCTGCCTTGCCTGGTATATTGGCAAGGCCGGTACAGCCTCATTCAAATTGTCGTGCAATCCTCCAGGCTGCCTTGCCCGGTATATTGGCAAGGCCGGTAGAGCCTTATTCCTACAATTGTGTCATCCATCAGGCTGCCTTTCTCTGTATATTGGCAAGGCTGGTAGAGCCTTAGTCATATTGTTGTGCCATCCCATAGGCTGCCTTGCCCGGTATATTGGCAAGGCCGGTAGAGCCTACCATACTGTATCTCTGTAAAAGCTACTGTTTGTACCCATTTTGTGCATGTCATATATATCTATGTTCAGGACCCGTGAGGGTTCTTATTAAACTTTTCAATAAAGTTTGATTTTTATCTTACTCTGTGTCTGAGAGTCAAAACAAACTGTGACAATGGCCTTAGTTCACCTGATTTCTTTTTAACAAAAAAAAATCCAGTCCTCGCGGGCGAGGATGATCTGCTGATGATGCCACATTCCAATGCGTGAGCAATATACTCTTCCATCACACGATTCTCCTCACAGGAGAGAGGGTAAGTTCTGCCTCTAGGGGGTACAGCACCAGGAGCAATATCAATAGCACAGTCATACGCCCGGTGCGGTGGCAAAGTGCTAGCCTCTCCCTTGCTGAACACATCGCTGAAAGACTGGTATTCATGCAGTAGGGAGGGAGAGGTACACAAAATCCTAGTAGGTTGTCGTATACAATGACATATACAATGCTCAGACCAAGCCAATATCTCACATGAGCCCCAATCAATTCTGGGATTATACGTCCACAGCCATGGAAAACCCAAAATGATCACTACATGTTATTTAGAAAAAATAGGTCAAACAAAAGAGGTGGTGGGGTCTGTCTGTATGTCAAACCAGCATTATTGCCTCATTTGCGGGAAGATATATGTGATGACAGTAGTGAACATGTGGAATCCCTGTCGGTTGAAATAGTCACTGGGGGTAAAACTGCCCAGAAAATATTAGTGGGTATTTGTTATAAACCACCAAACATTGGTGACCTTGAAGAATCACAGCTATTAATGCAAATAGAAAAGGCTTCTCAGATAGGGAGAACTGTAATTATGGGGGATTTTAATTATCCAGAAATAGATTGGAAAAATGGAACAGCTAATTCTGCTAAAAGTAGTAAGTTTCTGAACTTGTTGAATGACAATTTTTTTGTCTCAATTAGTGCAGACCTCAATCAGAGGGGATGTATGTCTGGATCTGGTAATAACTGACAATGAAGAACGTATCTCTAACATCCAAGTTAGGGAGCACTTGGGGAATAGTTACCATAACATGGTATAATTTGAGATTAATTCAAAAAAGCAATTTGGTATGGGTTCCACCAAAACACTGAATTTTAAAAAGGCCAACTTTAGCAGGATTAATTATTCCCTTGGTCTCGTTGACTGGGATAGAATATTTTCAGGAAAAAACACAGAAGGTAAGAGGAATGCCTTCAAAATAACATTGCAAATAACACACACAAATTTGGAAACAAATACAAAAGAAGCAAATTAAAACCAATGTGGCTAACCAGTAAAGTAATTCATGAAATAAATAACAAGAAAGCGGCATTTAAACATTATGAAGCTGAGGGATCAGTAGAGGCATTTTCAGAATACAAAAATGCCAGCAAAACCTGTAAAAAGGCTATTAAATTAGCTAGACTGGAGAATGAAAAAAATATTGCTAAGGAGAGCAAGAGCAACCCAAAAAAATTCTTTAAATACATTAATGGCAAGAAATTAAAGTCTGATAATGTTGGGTCCTTATTATCTGAAATGGGTGAGATGGTCAAGGGGGACAGAGAGAAGGCAGATATTTTGAATAATTTCTTTTCTTCTGTTTTTACCAAGGAAGGCCCAATGGACAAGAATCTGCAAACTACTTTTACAGAACAGTCACAGCAAGCATGGGACTGGCTAACACAAGAAAAAGTGTTAAAACAATTGAATGGTGTTAAGGTAGACAAAGCTCCGGGACCAGATGGTATACACCCACAGGTACTTAAAGAGCTAAGCCAGGCCCTGACCAGACCATTATATTTGATTTTCAGGGATTCTTTTATTTCAGGTAATTACAGATCTGTAAGCTTGATATATGTGTGAGGGAAGCTGTTTGAAGGGTTGCTAAGGGAATATATTCAAGAATTCTGCTGGAACAGGAATATTATTAGCAGGAGCCAACATGGCTTTGTGAAAGACAGGTCTTGTCAAACTAACTTGATCGCATTTTATGAAAAAGTGAGTAATAATATAAATGCAGGAGTGGCGGTTGATGTGATCTATTTAGACTTTGCCAAGGCATTTGATACGGTTCCACACAAGAGGTTACTGTACAAATTGAATGAAATAGGCCTAGAGGAAAATGTTTGTGTGTGGATTGGAAATTGGCTGAAAGATAGAATGCAAAGAGTGGTAGTAAATGGCAAGTTCTCCAGTTGGATAAACGTGATAAGTGGAGTACCTCAGGGATCTGTCCTGGGTCCTCTTCTTTTTAATTTGTTTATTAATGACCTCCCAGAGGGCATAGGGAGCCATGTATCAGTGTTTGCCGATGACACAAAATTAAGTAAGGTAATAAAGTCTGAGCTAGATGTGTCTTCATTACAAGAGGATTTGGACAAATTGAGTAACTGGGCAGGCAAATGTCAAATGAGATTCAATATAGACAAGTGTAAAGTTATGCATTTTGGGTATAATAATAAAAATGTAACATATAGTTTAAATGGTGTTTCTCTGGGGAAATCTACAAATGAAAAGGATTTCGGAGTAATGGTAGACAATAGACTTAGCAGTAGCATGCAGTGCCAGCTGGCAGCTGCAAAGGCCAATAAGATATTGGCATGTATTAAAAGGGGTATTGACTCAAGGAATGAAGATATTATTATGCCTCTTTACAGGTCCATGGTAAGACCCCACCTAGAATATGCTGTTCAATTCTGGGTGCCCTTTCTGAAAAAGGACATTATGGAACTAGAGAAAGTGCAGGGGAGGGCTACAAAACTAGTAAGGGGAATGGAAAGTTTTAGTTATGAAGAAAGGCTAGAAAAGTTAAACTTGTATACACTAGAGAAATGGCGTCTTAGAGGGGATATGATAACACTATATAAATATGTTCAGGACCCATACAAAGGGCTCTCTAAAGACCTGTTCATTAACAGAACAGTATATAGGACAAGGGGCCATCTGCTTAGACTTGAAGAAAGGAGATTTAATCTACAACAGCGGAAGGGTTTCTTTACTGTAAGGACAATAAAGGTATGGAATTCACTGCATGAGGAGGTGGTGCTATCGAATACATTAGATGACTTTAAAAAGGGCCTGGATACTTATTTAAAAGAGCATAACATAGAGGGCTATGTACGTTAGTATTGGGATTAATATTTACTTAGGGCTTGTTGATCCAAGGAGAAATCTGATTGACATTTGTAATCAAGAGGGAATTTCCCCCCCCTATTCAAGGCAGAATTTGAAATTGCTATATTGAGGGGGGGGTTTTGCCTTCTTTTGGATCAACAATGGTAAACAGGAATAGGAAAAGGGTTGAACTAGATGGACACAAGTCTTTTTTTCAACCTAAATTACTATGTTACTATGTTACATAATGTGGTGACTGAATGATTTGAAAAGACAAGGTCTCAAAATGTAATGCTCCAGTCTGCACAGAGAGCGGGCATGTCTCGTGGGTGACCTGAGGTACCAAAGGTTGCCTGTCAATAGCTTCGCTTTGCATCGGATTAACCAGCTCAACCAAAGGAATAGTGTGTAATCCGGCAAACTCCTTGTCCATAAAATATCCCGCTGCTCCAGAGTCAATCAGAGCAGATGCAGTAAAGGAGAAGCTGGAGCAGAAAATTACCACATCAACCACCGGTTTGGAGGGAACCTCATCTGGGGACTACTGAACACCACCTAGGACCTGTCCCCTAAGCAAACCTAGGTGCGTGCATTTTCCGGCCGTATCGGGCAATTGCGCAGCAAGTGTCCTCCTTTACCACAGTAAAGGCACAGACCATTTTTACGGTGAAAGGACCGTTCCTCTCTTGTTAGCCTCGTAAAACCCACCTGCATAGGTTCAACAGGTTCGGCATGCCCAGGAGGCACCGGGGGAGAGGGAGGCACTGGTGGGAGTTCATTGTTGTGCCACTGACCTGTAGTAGGCCTTGGTTTGCGGTCTCTATTTTGCGTCCACTCCCTGATCCGAGTATCTATAAGATTCACAAATTCAATGAATTTGTCTAGGGTGTCGGGCAATTCACAGGCCGCTATCTCATCTTTGATTCGGTCACTGAGACCCTGTGCGAATGCAGCTACAAGGGCCTCACCGTTCCATCCCACCTCAGCTGCCAAAGTGCGGAATTTAATAGAGTAATCTGCGACTGTTCGATTGCCCTGCTGGATACTCATGATTTGCTTAGCAGCTGAGATGTTGCACCCAGGAACTTCAAACACACTACGAAAGGCCCTCACAAAGTCACTGAAATTGGCAGTGATTGGTTTCACCGTCTCCCAAATAGGGTTTGCCCAAGCTAAGGCTCTGCCTGTCAGCAGCAAGATCATAAATCCAATCTTACTTCTCTCAGTCGGAAAGGCTTGAGGGGCTAGTTCAAGAAAAATTTTGAGCTGATTGAGGAAACCCCTGCATAGGGTAAGTTCTCCATCATATCTTAGCGGCAGTGGCGTGGTAGCAGATAGCCCTTTCCATTGCGGGTCCACTCTGGAAGTTTGGACCGTCGGTGTCTGAACTGGGGTTTCCACCGAGAATTGAGCAGGTCTGTTCAAGTGTGCAGTCCTCTCCAGAATAGTTTGCACCGTCACTGACAACTGATCGAGACGTTGTTCATACATATCCATTCTCCAATGGATATTCACGGAGCTTCCTTCACCAGAACTGTCTGAGGTCATTGGCCCTTTCGTACTGTCACGGTTTTTGATGAACACTCAGACCCGACTGGTAAGGTTAAAATTACTTTACTACAATAAAGTACATACAATGAGTTAGGCCCACAAGCCCACAATAACAGAATATATATATTGCAATACCAAGCCAGTCCCTTGAGATATAGTAAGAGATGGAGGCAACAGCTGGCTGGAGAGAGTTCTGAACTTGAACCCTAATGACTGGAGGCATGCAAGACAGTAGGCAACCCAACCCTAGCAGACTAGGAGCTAGCAGAGGCTACGCAGCCCAAGTGCTGGCGACAGAACTCTAGAGGACAAGGAGTTCGGTATTAGGTAACTGGCACTGGACCCAAACGTCTGGGAGACACTGAACCCAGTAGTAACGAGGCAACACTGACCCTAGGGACTAGGGTCTCAGAAAGACCAAGGCAACCTCTTATGGTAGGAAAACTCTAGAATGCTAGGGGTGGATCGAGACACTACACGAAGGCAACTTGTGTCCCTGCACACTTGCAAGTGTGATGTAACGCAACTGCTGGCTCTTGAGCCTAAGGCTACTGCAGGAGGGAACGGAGCACTGACCCTGCTTAGAGGAACTAGGCACTGAAAGGGTCAAGAGGTAACCCCCAGAGTGAATACTGCAACTCCCACAGGGAGTGAGCCCAGCTATGAAAACGGAGGAGGACACAGATGGAGATCAGAGTAACTCAGTCAGCGCTATACAACACTGAACCGGTACTTCGCATTTGTACCGGTTATTTAGTAAGTGGCTATAGCACGAATGCTCAGCCTACGGTCGGCAAGAGAATGAAAGTGCCATGCGGCACACTACAGACAAGCGCAACAGGAAGGTAGCAGAGTGTAATGCTAGCCAGACAGAGGCAACTGAGTGGGTTCATCCAGGCAGTTAGCAACTGAGCGGGTTCTCAGCCAGAGACAGACAGAAGCGTAGCGGGTTCTCAGCCAGATACTGTCAGCAACGTAGCGGGTTCTCAGCCAGATCAGTCAGCAACGGAACAGCAACACAGGATGCGCAGGAGCGTCGTCAGGCAGGCCAGGTCATACACAATCAGAGTAACACAGGAACTAATGTTAGGAACAGGTACAGCACGAAAGGGCGCCTAAGTATAGACATGACGGAGTATATAAAGGCTGGCCCTGGGCGGAGTCAGGATCGCAAGACCAATAAGAGAGAGGCAGTGAGTCAGGAATAATAATAAAGTCGCCGCCTGCGCCCTAGAGCACGGGCACCGTGATACCATCATGATAATTGGGCTGACCTGTTGCTGTGAGCTGACTTTGCCAGGAATTGTGCCATAAACTCCTCGTCCGGGAGCTCTCCGTTCCTGATTAACTATGGGTTCCAACCATCTCTGCTCCCGGATTCATTTCAATCACAGGATATTCCAGTTCTGGATGAGCATATTCGGCAGCTCCACTCCACATGGGCACAGGTTCAGAATGCTGTACGAAGGTCCTCAGAGCACTATCAGAGACACGCAGATTGCAGGAGGCGTCCTGCTCCTGTCTTTCAAGTGCGGGATAGAGTCTGGTTGGCCTCCAAAAATCTGCACATGCAAGTACCCTGTCATAAGATTGCGCCACGTTTCATAGGACCTTTCCGGGTGCTACGCAGAATAAACCCTGTGTCTTATGCCCTAGACCTTCCTAGGAACATGGACATTCACAACGTCTTTCATGTCTCACTCCTGAAGCCATTGGTCTGTAACCGCTACTCATCCGCACCTGTAGTACCTGATCCAGTGCGCATTCAAAATCAGGATGAGTATGAGATTCAAAGCATTATGGACTCTCACAAGGTCTGGGGGCACATCCAATATTTTGTCCATTGGAAAGGTTATGGCCCAGAGGAGCATTCCTGGGTAAATCCGTGTGATATTCACGCTCCTAGATTACTGCACAGATTTCATACGAAAGTTCCCAATAAGGTATGGTCTCCTCCGTGGGGGGGGGAGATCGTTGAGTGGGGGGTACTTTCACGGTGCCTGTGATTGCCTCCAGTGTTTAATTGCTGTAACACACTACACTAACTACACCTGCCTTGTGAAGGGTTGAGGAAGCGTCTTGCACTGTCCTCACACCTGGCCTCAAGAAGATGGTGGAGTTTGAGTTAATACAGTGTTGCTCCAGTGTTCTGGAGTTCCTCCCTGCTGTTTCCTGGGTTTACCCTAGCGTTAGGGTACAGACGTGGGTCATATCACACTTGCCTAGTGAAGGGTAAAGAAAGCGTGTGCACTGTTCTTCCCTGGTCTTGTGAAAGTGTATTATCATTGCTGCTACTATTGCGTTTAAATACATTTTATTTAATTTTATTTGTACTCGTCAAGTGTCTTTATTTCTTTAGTCACTCCTTGACAAGTATGCAATGAATCATTTTAGGAAACCGGTCAACGAACATGAAGATGACAGTGTTACCATTAGACAAAGGAAGATCGACATTGAAGTTCATGGCAAGGTGTGACCATGGCTTCTCCCCATTGGGTATAGGTTGAAGAAGGCCCACTGGAAGGTGACGGAGTGATTTTGTCTGCGCACAGACTGGACAGGCAGTGACAAAGGCAGCAATATCTTTGCTAATTTCTGGCCACCAGAAGAGATGGAAAACCGACCAAAGAAGCTGGTTCTTTCCGGGATGCCCTGCTGACTTAGTATTATGATAAGTAGGAAGTACCTTAGTACAGAGGTTAATAGGTGCAAAACAGTGCCAGAGGGAGTCTCAGCGGGTGCATCTACTTGGGAGGTCCGTATTTTCCCACCAAGGGGAGATGTTATGCTGGTACGTATGGTGGCAGTACTTTGTCCTGAGGAATAATAGGACTAGGAGGACTCTCCTCTTTAGCGCTCGAAAACTTTCTGGATAGGGCATCAGCCCGGACATTTTTGTTACCTGGCAGGAACGAAACAACATAATTAAAACGAGACAAAAATAAGGCCCATCTGGCCTGCCTTGGAGACAAGCGCTTAGCTTCAGACAAGTAGATATGGTTTTATGATCCGTGAGGATTAGGACTGGCATGGTAGTTCCCTCAAGCAAATGCCTCCATTCATTGAGAGCCAGTATTATCGCCAGAAGCTCATGGTCGTCAGTTTCATAATTGCACTCAGCAGGACTTAGCTTCTTCGAGAAATACCCACACGGGTGCAACTAGCTCTCAGGAGTAGGAGATCAGGATCAGCCAAAATGGGTGCTGTTGCAAAAGCGTCTTTCAATGAATCAAATGCTCTGATGGCCTCCAGGGACCAGTTAGTGGAGTCACCATCTTTTTTGGTCATGTCAGTAAGGGGATTCACCATAGAGGAAAAATTGCGGATAAATTTCCTATAGTAGTTAGTGAACCCAAGGAAATGTTGGAGGGAGCGGTGACTTATGGGTCATGGCCACTCAAGGACTGCCGGTAGTTTCTCAGGGTCCATAGCAAAACCAGCCTCTGAGATTACATATCCCAAGAAGGTGACCTGTTTGCAGTGGAACTCACACTTCTCTAATTTGCAAAACAGGTAATTCTCTCTTAACCGTTGCAGAACTTGGCCTACATCTGCATGGTGGCTTTCCATGGAAACAGAATGGATCAGAATGTCAGCTAGGCACATCACCATGCATTGTTGGAGCATGTCCTGGAGGACATAATTTAAGAATTCCTGGAAAACAGCGGGAGCATTGCAGAGACCGAAGGGCATTAAGAGGTATTCGTAATGTCCACTCCTGGTGTTAAACACCGTTTTCCATTTGTGGCCCTCCTTTTTCCTTACCAAATTGTATGCCCCACGCAAGTCAAGCTTAGTAAACACCTTGGACCCTTTTACTCGATTGAACAACTCAGTAATAAGTGGAATAGGGTTGGTGTGTTTAATCATGATACAGTTGAGTCCCCTATAATCAATACAGGGTCTCAGTTCACCCCAGCGAGAGAGGAGGATTTGCGGATGAACCCCCGGGACAGTGCATCCGCAACATACTCCTCCATGGCCTTATTCTCTGCAACAGACAGAGGGTAGACTTGATCTTGAGGAGATATGGCACCTGGTTGCAGTTCAATGGTACAATCATATGGGCGGTGAGGTGGGAGCTCACCAGCTCGGCCCTTATCGAATACATCGAATACATCTCTGAACTCTTGGTACTCTTCAGGCAACAAAGATACCGAGGATGTGGTTAGCACCTTCACCACTTTCACTAGGTGTGTCTTGGAACAGTTGGGTGACCATGCCATAACTTCGGCACTTGCCCAATCAAATCTGGGATTGTGTTTCCACAACCATGGATAGCCCAGGATCACAGGATAGTGAGGATCGTGGATAACCTGGAACTGTAAACTTTTGTGATGGAGAGCCCCTACATCCATAGACAAAGGAGCAGTTTCATGGGTGACCTGCGGTGGCTGTAGAGGTCTGCCATCAATTGCCTCAATGGCAAGTGGAGTGGTACGGAGCTGCAATGGAATGGAGTGCTTCTGGGCAAAGGCACTGTCAATAAAGAGGCCACCGGAGTCAATAAGTGTCTCTGTAATAATGGAAAACTTGTCCCAGGAGAGGCCAATGGAGACTAGTGGTTTATCCTTCTGGATAGCTGGGGACGCTGAGACGCCACCTAAGGACTGTCCCCTATAAGACCTTAGGTGCGAGCGTTTCACAGACGTATAGGACAGGTACGCAACAGATGCCCAGCCTTACCGCAGTAAAGGCATATGCCCTCCCTCCTCCTGAAGGCCTTTTCTGCAACTGAAAGGAGAGTGAACCAAAGCTGCATGGGCTCCACATTGCCAGAGGATTCAAGACTTGGAGGAGCAGAAGGAGAGGGAGGCACGGGTGGGGACAAAAAGCTTGAGGCTAAACAGATGGGATGCCTCTGCAGGCGCTCCCTAAAGGAAGGTCTCTCACGGATACAGGAGTCAATCAGAATGCAATATGAGACCAAATCCTCAAAGTCACTGGGAAGGTCCCGGGCTACAAACTCATCTTTAATCATATCCGAGAGCCCATTAGATAAAGCAGCCATGAGAGCCTCATTATTCCAACCAACCTCGGCTGCCAGGGTACGAAACTCTATGGCATAATCCGCAACCTTCCTAGTACCCTGTTGGATGGACATTAGGTGTTTGGCGGCCAAGGTGGAATGGCCCTGTACATCAAATACCCTTTTAAAGGACGCCACAAACTCAGGGTAATTGTGCAATATAGGTTTCTGAGTCTCCCAAAAGGGGGTTAGCCCATGCCAAGGCCCTGTCAGAGAGTAAGGAAATCACGAGGCCCACCTTACTCCTATCAGATGGGAAAGCCAGTGGTACCATCTCCAGATAGATACCAACCTGGTTCAGGAAACTTCTGCACTGGTTAGGGTCGCCCCCATAACGCTGGGGAAGCGGGGTTGACCCAATCATGCCTCTCGCAACATTAGAATCAATAATGACAGCAGGAGTGGCAGCAGCTATAGGAACAGGCTGCGTCGGGGGCTGGTGAGGCAGTGGAGCCAGATGCACAGTACTGAGCAACATGGTCTGGAGGGCTAACACAAACTGGTCCATGCTCTGGTCTACCTGGTCCAGCCTGAAAAAATATTCAGTGGATTGCCTGCGCCTTCTGAATTCATAGTCCTTGTGTACTGTTATGGACCAGGAACCAGACAGAACACAAAAAGGTAAAATGCAAAACACCTTTATTAAATAAATAAACAGAATCGTGATCCAGGAGCATAAACCAATAGACAAGCCAGGGTCAGGAACCAGGACAGGTATTTAGCCAAGCTGGAGTCAGGAGCACAGAAGTCCACGATGTCAGGAACAAGCTAGTGGGTCTGGAGCCAGAAGGATTGTTAGATGAAGCCAGGTCATACACGGATAAACAGGAGCTCAGTAGAATTCGCAGTGGTCAGCAAACAAACACCAGGACAATGGGGAAGTGAGCCAAGCTGCTTTAAATACCCTGTGAGGGTTGGCTGATAACAGTCAAGTGAGAAATCAGAGAGGTCAGCTGATCAGCCTGAGCCAGAAACTCAGAAGACATCAGCAGTGGATAGCAGAGCACTAGATTAGCTCAGACATCAGAATCAATAGGCAGAATAGAGCTGCTCAGCAAAACCTTGACACTAGGCCAAAATGAAGGGCTACAAATTGAAAAATGCTGGTGCTGGAATGCAAATCTCAGAAATTGGTAATGAGCTGGTCTGATAAAGACATGGAAATAAGTGTCTTTTTATATCCAGGGATGTCAGGAATTCTTTTTCTTTCATGGCAAGAAGATGGATCTCAGTGACAACCTCTTGAATTTGACTACTTTTAGGTACTTGTTGAGGTCCCTTATGTCATTGGATCTACGTTGTTGTCCTGCGAAGACCTTGCAGCCACTGTATGCCTGTTCCTGCTCTGGTCTTCAGTTACTATACTAGACATGTTCCTGCTTCTCTGCCATGTTGTGCTTGTTGCAATATTACTTGCAGCTGCTGAACCTGACCTGTTCCAGTCCTTTGCTGTCTGACTCTGCTTGTACTGCTTCCTTGAGTGTTCTGACCTGTCACTATTGTTCCTGGTGTTCTGTACCCTTGGACTCATTCCTGTTTATATCTGCCCCTGCTTCTCAGTTGTTGCTGTTTGCTGAGGTATTGTGCACCCCTGTACCTTTCAGCGCTCATTTCTGTTCAGAATGCTTCCCAGTTGTGCTGCTGTTGCTTGTTTCTTTTACACTGTCAACAGTGATCCATGCCTGCACTCCTGCGACTCCACCCTCTGTCCATTCTCTGTATTGCAACCTATCTCCAGGTACTTCAACCAGTGTTCAGCTCTTGCTACTGTAGTTCTTCTCCAGAATCTCCTCCTTGTGCTCAGTCTAGTCATCAGCCTTGAATCATTTTCTAGTCTCATTTGTTGCTGCCTGGTAATAGGCTCTAGAACTCCATTTGTGTCCATTTTTTCTGCGGTCCCTGCACAGTCATCTTGAACATAGTTCTATTAGTGTCCTAGATCACCAATACCTGGTGACATAACAATAATTGCAGTCATATGCTTCAGACCATCATTGAGCAAGAAAACAATTTATGAATGTAACATCTGATACTGAACACAATATCTCCACTGGATGCCAAGAATAAAGATGTAATAAGAGGATTTTAGTGAATTTACCTTTAAATCCTTTTTTCTCTTAATCAAGTTAGAATACACTTCTCCGGAGGACAGGGCACTTCAAAATAAGCAGGACCTCTGAGACGGGGACTCCCTCTTCCCACCAGCTTTACCTCCTGCCTCCTAAATTTCAACATATAGCAAAATAGCATAAAGAAACAAAATCGAGAGGAAAGAAGGAATAACCTGAGCAGAGACCCAAGAGGACCCCTCTGCCCAAGGACTTAAACCACATGTTATTTTCTCCGGGTGTCCTGTGTTTGTATGGAATAAGAGAAAAGGATTTAACAGTAAGTTCACCAAAATCCTCTTTTCTCTTATGTCCAGTGTGGAACACAGGAACCATATACCAAAGCATCTACCAAGATTCATGGGCAGGGACAAAAAGAGAGAAAAAAAACCCTCTGCTGTAGATCAGTATTCCACAGGACTAACAGGTTCTATATAAACCTCAGTTGTCAATGTACACGAAATTTGTACACCAGACCATTAAAAAAAAAGAACATCCAATAGGGGGTATCAAGCCTCATTTTAGAGTATGCTTTTTTGAATTACCAGTTTCTATTGAATATCCTGTAACCTATTGAGGTTTAAAGGGGAACTACCAACCCGCAAAAACTTTATTTTAATTAAGTCTTCATCTGGCGACTAGCTGCTTAGTAGCGCTAGTCTCCAGAAATATTACCTGGTTTAAAAGATTTTCTACTTATTTGGAGGCTGACAGTAGCAGGAAGCACAGACATTTTGGAGCCGGCCGGAGCGCAGGCGCATGGACGTCACTATGGCAAGATATCCGTACTTCCTGCTACTGTCAGCCTCCGAATAAGTAGAATATCTTTTAAACCAGGAAATATTTCTGGCTACTAGCGCTACTAAGCAGCTATTCGCCAGATGAAGACTTAATTAAAATAAATTTTTGTCAGGCAAGCCAGGGTCATACACAGAGCTAGTAGTCAGCCAGAGCCACAGGTCACAACCGATGTGGGTATTCAGACAAACCGGTGTCATACACAGAGTGAGTAGTCAGCCAGAGTCACAGGTCAGAACCGATGTGGGTAGTCAGACAAGCCGGGGTCATACACAGAGAGAGTAGTCAGCCAGAGCCGCAGGTCAGAACCAATGCGGGTAGTCAGACAAGCCGGGGTCATACACAGTACGAGATTCTCAGTCAAACACGGGTCACAATGGAAAGCAAGAGTAACGAGCAGGAACACCATGTAAGGACAATGTCTCCCAGGCCCAAGGAGGTTTATAAAGGAGCAGAAGGAGGCAGGACCCAATTAGGCCACCCAGAATAGGCCCATAAACAGGTGTCCGTGCTATTGCCTGTTACCTGATGTCAGCAATGAGGAAGTAGCCTGAGGCCATGCCAGCCGGCGGCCATACAGTGGTAGTAAGCACAGGAAAACTTAGCCTCTAAGGGAGACTGTGCTAGTACCCCCCTTAACCAACTTTCCCCTGCTGAAGAAGACCAGCACTGGAGGCAGTGCGGGAGTGGAATTCACAGAGAAGGCGTGGTGCATGTAGATCTCTCTTAGCAACCCAGGAACGCTCCTCAGATCCAAATCCTTTCCACAAAATATTGTACCTGGCCTCTGGCCCTGTGAGTGTCCAAAATACTTTGAACCTCATACTCCTCATGTTCCCCCACTTGGACAGGTCTGGGACAGACAGGAGCAGTAGTATATCTGTTACAGACCAATGGTTTCAGTAGCGACACATGGAAAGCATTAGAGATGTGCATATTAGCAGGGAGTTCAAGGGCATAGGTTATGGGGTCAATCCTGTGGACAACCCAAAAGGGGCCCACAAATCGGGGAGACAGCTTTTACAAGGCACCTGGAGATGGAGATTGCGTGACGACAGCCATACTCTCTCTCCCACCTGGAACACTGGAGCCAGTAGCCATCTATGGTCTGCTTGTCTCTTATAGCGCAACGTGGAACTCTGCATTGATCTCTGAACACGTACCCATATGGAGTGGAGCATCCTCAAATGCTCCTCCAGAGCAGGAATATTCTGAGCCTCGAAGACTCTGGCAGCAGCGAAGGTTGGAACTCGTAATTAATCACAAAGGGGGAGTTCCGAGAGGAGTAATTGACTGCACTATTTCTGGCCATCTCCACTCACAGTAACAGGTTCGCCCAGTTGTCATGATGGTCAGAAATTAAACAACGGAGAAACTGTTCCGGCGCTAGGTTAGACGTCTCTGCGGCACAGTTAGACTGTGGATGATAAGCAGAGAACGAGAGCTGGATCCCCATCTGACCGCAAAAGGCTCTCCAGAAATGTGATACAAACTGGCTCCCACCATCCGAGACCACCACTTTGGGTATACCATGGAGACGATCCACCTCCTTCGCAAAGATCTCAGCCAACTCCTTGGAGGAGGGGAGTCCCTTCAATGGCACAAAATGGGCCATTTTAGAAAATCTGTCCACAATCATCAGGATGACCGTGTAACCCTCCAAGACAGGCAACTCTCCCATAAAGTCTATCAACAAGTGAGACCATGGATGCTCCCCATTAGGGATGGGCTGCAAGATGCCAACCGGCAGGTGTCTAGGAATCTTGGTCCGCACACAAGTGGAACATACGGCAACAAATGCGGAACAATCTGCCCTCAAGCTGGGCCACCAAAAGAGTCTGGTCATAGACCATATCAACTGGTCTCTACCAACATGTCCTGCAGCCTTAGAGGAATGGTATGTTTCTAGTAATCTGGTACAGAAGGATTCGGGCATGAAACATTTCCCATTAGACTTCTCTGCTGGGGCGGAAGCTTGAGCAGCCAAAATCCACTCGCCCAGCTAAGATGTATTACTGGTACGTACAGTAGCCAGGATGCGGTTAGGAGGAATAATAGGCACAGGTGGAGGTTCCTCCTAGGACTCAGCCCCAAATTGTTGAGAGAGAGCATCTGCACTAATATTTTGGTGCCGGGCAGGTAAGAAACCACAAAATTAAACCTCGAAAGGAATAAGGCCCATCTGGCCTGACGTGAGGACAACCTCTTAGCCTCCAACAAATATGTGAGGTTTTTGTGATAGTATCAGGATCAGAACAGTCGTGCCATCCAACAGATAATGCCATTCTTTCAAGTCCAGAGTGATAGCGAGTAATTCATGATCACCCACATCATATACACTCTCAGCCTTTGACAGTTTCTTTGAGAACAAACCGCAAGGCAGCAATGATCTCCCAGGGCCCGTGCACTGGGACAGCAAAGCACCTACACCAGATTCCGAGGCATCCACCTTCACTGTAAACCGTAGGGTGGGATTCGGGTGGGACAATATCAAGGCCTTCGCAAAGGTGGACTTCAAGTCCTTGAAGGCCTGAAGCGCTTCAGGTGCCCACACTGAAGGATTTGCGCCCTTCTGAGTCATATCTGTGAGTGGTTTCACAACTGAAGAAAAGTTTCTTATGAACTTCCTATAATAATTACTGAAGCCCAGTTTTTGCAGATCCATGGCAAACCCAGTGGATGAAATCACGTATTCCAAGAAGGTCACCTGGGATTTGTGGAATTCACACTTCTCAGGTTTGCAGAACAACTTGTTCTCTCTTAGCAGTTGTAGAACCTTTGCTGCATCTGCTCTATGTGCCTCCAAGGTGGGAGAATGGATGAGTATATTGCCCAAATATACTACGAGGCAACTCTGAAGTAGGTCTCTTAAAACATCATTTATGAACTCCTGGAAGACAGCAGGAGCATTGCACAATCCAAAAGGCATTACCAAATACTCATTGTGCCTGTTCCGGGTGTTAAACGCTGTCTTCCAGTCATCGCTCTCTCTTATTAGCACCAAAGTGTATGCGGCCCTCAAGTACAGTTTCATGAAAACAGTTGAGCCTTTGATATGATTGAATAGCTCCATGATCAATGGAATTAGATAAGCGTTATCCAATTATTTAGGCCCCTGAAATCAATACATGGTCTAAGGTCCCCATCCTTTGTCTTAACAAAACAGAAGCCTGCGCCCGCAATCAAGGAAGACTTCCAGATAATCCCCCTGGCTACAGCGTCCTCCACATAATCCTCCAAGGCCTTGTTCTCCTCTACCGACAAGGGATAAATTCAGCCCCTAGGAGGTCTGGCCCCTGGTACCAGATCAACAGTACAATCATAAGGCCTATGTGGTGGCAATGTACTGGCCTCTGCCTTATTAAATACCTCTTTGTAGGACTGTATCACGGCGCCCGTGATCTGGGCGACATTCTGTCCATCTTGCTATTGTTGCTCTTCTATTGGCTGGGCTGTATTACTCCTCCCAGTGATAGCCTTTTTATACCCTGGGCTGTCACTCTGAGGTTGCCCTTTCGTAGTGTACCTGATGCCTAGCGCTAGTTTTGCTGTTTTGATACCAGTGTATGACCCCGGACTGCCTGACCACGCCATTGTTTTGTTCCTGACTCTGTGTACCGATTTGGATTGGTTGACGTTCCTGCTTCCTGTTCTGACCTGGCCTGGCTGACGTTCCTGCTCCGTGTACCGACCCGGCGAGACCGACGTTCCTGCTCCATGAACCGATCCGGCGTGTCTGAGGTTCCTGCTCATGTACCGACCCGGCTTGGCTGACGTTCCAGTGCTGTGTACCGAATCGACTGATTCTCCTGTGCCCTGCTGGGCTTTCCCGGACTGTTCCTGCTGTTGCCTGCCTGGCACCGTGCCCTTGTCTCTGGGCCTCCCTGTAGTCCGGTACTCTGGCTGCCGGTTGCACTCTGTCGGGGTCAGAGTCTCAGTGTGCTCCCACACCGTGTTGTACTTGCTTGGTCTATTTGGTTCAGTTGAGCATCTCCGGTGGTTGCCGTTTTTCAGACCATAGCACTATTAACCCCTTCGGGGAGTGCCTTGTTCAGTACTACTATTCTGGGGCAGTTGGGCTCCGTTACTCAATGCAAATTGTCTCCATTTGGTTCCGCTGTGCGCTTCCGGTTGCCATCCATTTATATTATCACACATTAACCCTTCAGAGTAGTCGTGCACACGATAGTGGGCTGTTTCAGTAGGGCCTCCAATTTGGCACGAGCTCTGGCCAAGCATTGTGTAGACGTTGGTGGGTGTCCACCGTTGCACCCGGCCACAGGCGTCCCGTGGCTGTTTTTGCAGTCCTGTCACTGTCACCTTCCGTTGCCAATAAGCGACATAGGGCCTTCGCTGTACTCATACTTTACCTGACCTGTGTCAGTATTGTTTGTGTTTAACATACTGGACCCGTGTGGGTTAACTACTTGTAACCTGTCTTGTGTCAGTTACTGCTGTTGAAACTGGACCCGTGAGGGTTACCTCATTCCTTGTGTGCATTAATAAAATTGTGTTTTACCAACATCTACCATTTCTGAGTGTACTGAACTGTAACAGACTGGTACTCAGGAGGTAACAAGGTAGAAGTGCATAATATTATCGTAGGCTGCTGAAGGCAAGATTTATTACATAGAGGTGACCATGACAGAATATCACAGGTTTGCCAGTCAATTCTAGGGTTGTCAGTCTGCAACCAGGGAAAACCCGGAATGACAGCATGATGGGGAAAATGTATCACCTGGAACTGCTGTGTGTCCACATGGAGTGCCCCTACCCTTAGAGACAAGGGGTGAGTCTCATGAGTAACATGTGCCGGCTGAAGGGGTCTGCCATCAATAGCCTCAATAGCCAATGGAGAGGAGCGAGACAGCAAAGGAATAGCATGTTTAACCTCGAAGTCTGCATCAATGAAAAACCCCGTGGCCCCTGAGTCCAGTAGTGCCGGAGCCATCACTGAAGACTCGGCCCAAGATAGTACAACTTTGAGAGTTTGTCCAGAATTCTCTCTGGGGACTGTGAAATGCCACCCAGGGTCTGTCCCCCACTCGACCCTAGGTGCGAACGTTTTCCCGGCTGTACAGGGCAAGCACTCAACACATGACCCAGCTCTCCACAGTATAAGCAAAGGCTCCTCCTTCTGCGCCGAGTCCTCTCCTCCTCCAAAAGGTGCATGAAACCTATCTGCATAGGTTCCCCCACTGCAGGGTCGGAATTAGGAGGCTTGGGAGGTGAGGAAGGACAGGGTGGGCATAAGAAACTAGGTGCCAACTGAGACAAGATTTTACGGCCTTGTTCCTTAAATGAAGGCCGTTCACAGATTTGTGTATCAATCAAGATGGTGACTGAGATCAGCTCCTCCAGATCACCAGGCAGGTCTCAGGCTGCCGTATATTCTTTAATTGCTTCACACAAGCCTTGGGAGAATGTGGCAACTAAGGCATCATTGTTCCATCTTACCTCCGCTGCCAGAGTACAGAACTCAATAGTGTAGTCTGCTAATGTACTTGTGCCATGCCGTATTGTCATAAGTCGTTTGGCAGAGGAGGTTGGGTGCCAAGGAACATCAAACATCAAAAACTCTCAGAAAGGAGGCCACAAATTCCATTATAACAGCAATAATGGTAGAGCCCACACAGAACCACAGACATATGCAAATAAGACCTAAGGTCCCTCCGGAGCTGCACACTGTGTTGTGCACTGCACTACTCAAGATCTCAAGACTAGGGAAGTGGCTCAAGTGGGACAACAGAAGAATGGTAGAATATGTGTAAGTCACCACTTTGTCTGCAAATGGAGGCAACAGAGATCGAGAGCAGACCAGAGCCAGGAGGCACCGAGACTACAGGTCAGGAAAGCAGGTAGTGTAGGGAGCGAGTAGGCAGCCAAAGTCACAGGTCAGACAAGCCAGGGACTACACAGAGTGAAAGTAACCAGGCCACTGGTAGGGCAACCGGAGACTATGCTGAGCGAGTAGGTGCCAGGGCCACTGGTCAGGCAAACCAAGGACTACAAGGAGCGAAAGTAACCAAGCCCACAAGAAAGGCAACTGGAGGCTACACTGAGCGGGTAGTAGCCAGGGCCAGTGGTCAGGCAAGCCAGGGTCATACACATAGTGAGTAGTCAGCCAGAGCTATAGGTCAGAACTGATGTCGGTCATACACAGAGCGAGTAGTCAGCCAGAGCCAAAGGACAGAACCGATGTGGGTAGTCAGACAAGCCAGGGTCATGCACAGAGCGAATAGTCAGTCAGAGCCACAGGTCAGAACCAATGTGAGTAGCCAGACAAGCTGGGGTCATACACAGAACGAGACTCTCAGGCAAACACGGGTCACAAAGGAGAGCAAGAGTAATGAGCAGATACACCACGTAAGGGCAATGACTCCCAGACCCAAGGAGGTTTATAAAGGAGCAGAAGGAGGCAGGACCCAATTAGGCCACCCAGAATAGGCCCATAAACAGGCGTCCATGCTATTGCCTATTACCTGATGTCAGCAATGAGGAAGCAGCCGGAGGCCATGCCGGCCGACGGCCATACAGAGGTAGGAAGCACAGGAAAACTTAGTCTTTAAGGGAGACAGTGATAGTGTGTTGTGCATGCGTATGTATTGTGTGTGTGTGTGTGTGTGTGTGTGTGTGTGTGTTGTATGTGTTGTGGTATGTGTGTGTGTGTATGTGTATTGAAGGCCCCTGCAATTCCTTACAAAGATTATCACATGAGTGGCAAGGGCTGGAAAGGGCATGCTTGTTTTTTGGAAGAGGAGATAGCAGGGGAGGGTCAACTCCTTACAGAGAAAATCATCCCCCCTGCTGTATGTCCTATGTCTCCTCCTTACTGCCACCCCAGGGTGTGTGTGTGTGCGCAAGGCTTTCAGGTTTCTATAAATATATATATATATATATATATATATATATATATATATATATATATATACGATAAATTATATGGAGCATTCTCTGAAGGAATCAGAAAACTTGCCTGGGTGTCAGTCTCCAAGGATAACACGTTACGATATGTAGCAAAAAGAAACGCACTCACAGGACTTCTAAGAGATGAAAAATAGTGCTGCTTAATGATGTGTGTGTGTGTGCGCAAAGCATTCGGGTTTATATAAATATATATGTATAGGGGCAGTTGAATGCCCCTGAAGCTATTATCCGGTTTGTCGGTAACACAATCCAGTGACATCAATACATGAGTAACTACATTAATTTGCATTGCTATATCTGTATTTACTGTATCAAGAGCGCCCCTACGTATTTCTAGTTTTAAAGAACCAATAGTGTTCAGAACTCTGCAGAAAGAAGGAGTAAAAAGGAGTTCTTAAACAGGCACTATCTGTCATGGTCAGTCCTCTGGGCTTGCCTTTCCCTGAGCTTAAAGGGATAGTAATACTTAAGTATTACTAATCCCTATAGTAAAGTACTACTAAAAAAAAAAAAAACATATTGCCCCCAGTGTCATCTCTCAAACCTTTATGGTTTGAGAGGTGATCGCTTCTAAAGTTGCCCTTTCCCTCCCCCTTCCCCGTAGTCAGCATTCTAGCTGACTGAAGGGAAATCCGGTCATAGATCATCAGGCGGCTCTGCAGCAGAGCATCAATTGCGTTATTTAAAATAAAAAACTTTCACTAAAATGGTTTTCTACATGTGTTTGCAAACCAAGCACACGTAGAAGACCATTTCAGTGAAAGTTTTCTTTTTTAGGAACGCGATCCGGGTGTGCTGGAGAGCCGCCTGAAAGTCGTACGACTTTCTTCCCTGCAGTCTGCTACAACAATAACTACGAGGAAGGGGGAGGGAGAGGGCAACTTTAGAAGCGATCATCTCTCAAACCATAGAGTTCTGATAGATGACACTGGGGGCAATACGTTTTTTTTTTAGTAGTACTTTGCTATAGGGATTAGTAATACTTAAGTATTACTATCCCTTTAAACCAGCAACTTTCAGGTTATGTTTACAGTAACTGCAATCGCTGCCATGTGGTATTTACTGAGGTAAATAACGGCAGAATATTGCTCCCTGCCGTCATAGAATAGGCCTAAGAGAGGGCCTATAAGAGAGAGAGAGAGAGAAGAAAAAAAAAAGGGGGGGCACCAGGAAAAGTGGGTGGGGACCGTACAACCTCAACGCAGATCACCCAAGGTGAGGTACCCGCTATAAGAAGAGATACCCGGTCCTCCCACAAATCCAGGCTAACCAATAGCCTTTCACTTGTAGTCGGACCTCTTCGCGCTGAGGTAAATAACGGTAGAATATTGCTCCCTGCCATCGTAGAATAGGGCTAAGAGAGGGCAAAAGATAACCAAACTCCAGAATAGATGCAAAAATTTTTTTATTAATGATTAGTGATGATCGAGCACCCCAATGCTCGGGTGTTCGGGTGCTCTGGCCGAGCACCCCCGGAGGCTCAAGTGCTCGGCCGAGCACCCGAGCCCCATTGAAGTCAATGGGAGGACTCGAGCATTACACCAGGCACCCCCTGCTCTGATGAGGGGAGGGTGCCTGGTCCATAGGAAAAGGGCAGAAAATGATGGAAACACCACAGAAATGGTTCAGGGACAGCATAGGGAGGATGTCTGGATGCATCTTGGACTCCAACGTCGCTGCTGGGAACGATGTTTCGCCCGTAGTACGCCATTTTTACAGACTGACCGTAAAACACACAAAAAGGAAGATAAAAATGACTTTAGGCGAAAAATTGTTACCAAACAGTATTTGCTGTATATTTACTTGTATATCATCTGCAAATTCTGCAAAAAAAAAAGGATTAATGGCCCGCTGGTGACCCTCTAAAACATTAGAGGCGAGGGCATGCTGCTAAGCTGACCATCTAAAACATTAGGAATGAGGGTCTGCTGCTGAGCCGACCATCTAAAACATTATGGGTGAGGGTCTGCTGCGGAGCTGACCATCCTAAACATTATATGCGAAGGCCTGCTAGTGAGCTGATGCTATAAAACATTATATGAGAGGGCCCGCTAGAGAGCTGACCCAATAAAACATTATATAAGAAGGCCCGCTGGTGAGCTGACCTATACAAAAAGTTGTCAAACAGGGCCCGCTGGTGAGCTGGCCCTATATAAAAATTATATCACAGGGCCCGCTGGTGAGCTGGCCCTATATAAAAATTATATTACAGGGTATATGGAAGAGAGTCAACCATATACCCGTTTTTTGGGTGGAAGGGGTGAATGGGAATACAGAGTATTCCCATCATTGTAAATAACATATATAAAGTCACTTTATGTTCACCCGGGGCTTTCCTCCAGTGGAGTGGAGAAGTCAGGGGAAATCCAGGCCTTGTTCATTTTTATAAGTGTCAACCTATCAGCATTTTCGGTGGAAAGGCGGATACGCTTATCTGTTATGATGCCACCAGCAGCACTAAATACCCGCTCAGACAGAACGCTGGCGGCAGGGCAGGCCAGCACCTCCAAGGCGTAAAGTGCCAGTTCATACCACGTGTCCAGCTTGGACACCCAGTAGTTGTAAGGCACAGAGGGATCAGTGAGGACGCTGACATGGTCTGCTACGTACTCCTTCACCATCTTCCAAAACTTTTCCCTCCTTGTGACACTAGGCTGCGCATCAGGGTGAGGGTGCTGGCGGGGTGTCATGAAGGTGTCCCACGCCTTGGAGAGTGTTGCCCTGCCTTTGTCGGAACTGCTGTGTGCTCCCCTTTTCTCCCCTTCTCGGTTGGCCAAGGTAGCACGTACTCTGCCGCCAGCGTTGTCAGATGGAAAATTTTGGAGCAATTTTTCAACAAGAACCTTCTGGTATTGCACCATTTTGCTTGTCCTCTCCACCGGAGGAATGAGAGATGAGAAATTCTCTTTGTAGCGGGGGTCCAGAAGGGTGAACACCCAGTAATCCGTGTTGTCTAAAATGCGTATAACGCGTGGGTCACGGGAAAGGCAGCCTAACATAAAGTCAGCCATGTGTGCCAGAGTACCAACAGGCAAGATTTCGCTGTCCTCACCAGGAGGATGACTCTCAATCTCCTCATCCTCTTCCTCCTCTTCTGCCCACCCACGCTGAAGAGATGGAACTAAAGTTCCATGGCTACCCTCTGTAGCGGAGGCAACCGTGTCTTCCTCCTCCTCCTCCTCCTCCTCCGCCTCCTCCAATTGTCGCTGAGAAGACGAAGTGAGGGTGCTCTGGCTATCACCTTGTGTAAGCTCTTCCTCCCCCATTTCCACCTCTTCCACATGCAAAGCGTCGGTTTTAATTGTGAGCAGCGAGCGTAATTGCGTAAAACCTCACAGAGGTCTGACATCCATTCCCACTCCTCACTTCTGATTAGAGGAAGTTGAACGGAGAGGCGACGACCATGTAACAGCTGGTACTCCACTACTGCCCTCTGCTGCTCACAAAGCCGGGCCAACATGTGGAAGGTGGAGTTCCAGCGCATGCTCACGTCACACAGAGCCGGTGAGCTGGCAATTGTAAGCGCTGCTGCAGCTTCAACAGGCCGGCTGAAGCTGTTGATGACTTACGGAAATGTGCACACACGCGGCGCACCTTGGTCAAGAGATCATGCAAATTGGGGTAGGTTTTTAGAAATCGCTGAACCACTAAATTAAATACATGCGCTAGGCATGGTACGTGTGTGAGCTTGCCGAGCTCCAAAGCCGCCACCAAGTTACGCCCATTATCACACACAACCATGCCTGGTTGCAGGTTGAGTGGCGAGAGCCACTGCTCGGTCTGGTGACTAATCCCCTGCAACAGCTCTGAGGCCGTGTGCTGTTTGTCCCCAAGGCAGATCAGCTTCAGCACGGCCTGTTGACGCTTCCCCACTGCAGTGCTAAACTGCTTCCAGCTACCGGCTGATGGGTGAGTGGCGCTGCGCGCAGAGAATTTGGAGGTGGAAACGGAGGAGGAGGAGGAGGAGCCAATAACGTAGGTGCTGGCGGAAACCCTGATGGAGGTAGGGCCCGCAATCCTCGGCGTGGGTAGCACCTGTGCCATCCCAGGGTCCGAGTCGCTCCCAGCCTCCACGACATTCACCCAGTGTGCCGTCAGGGAAATGTAGCGTCCCTGGCCACAAGCACTTATCCATGTGTCAGTCGTTAAGTGGACCTTCCCAGTAACTGCGTTGGTCAGGGCACGGGTGATGTTACGGGACACATGGTGGTGTAATGCGGGGACGGCACACCGGGAAAAGTAGTGGCGGCTGGGGACTGCGTACCGAGGGACAGCTGCTGCCATCAGGCTGCGGAAGGACTCAGTCTCCACAAGCCTAAATGGCAGCATTTCGATGGCCAGTAATTTGGAAAGGTGTGAGGTTAGTGCTATGGCCTGTGGGTGGGTGGCTGGGTATTTTCGCTTGCGCTCAAATGCCTGGGGTAACGACATTTGGACACTGCGCTGGGACAGGGAAGTGGATGTGGTCGCTGATGGTGCTTCAGATGGTAGGTGCAGGGCGGGAGGTATGCGGGCCTGCGCCTTCGACAGGCGATTGGCCGGCACCGAAAACAGGGGAAGAGGAGGCAGTGGTGTGGCCTGCAGACACAGATTGGCGATCCGGGTGTTCCTCCCACTTATTACGGTGCTTGGATGCCATGTGTCGGATCATGCTGGTGGTGGTGAGGTTTCTAGTGTTCATGCCTCGGCTCATTCTGGTGTGGCACAGGTTGCAAACTACAATTTTTTTGTCGTCCGCACTTTCCTTAAAAAAACGCCATACCGCGGAACACCTAGCCCTTGGCAAGGGAGATTTACGCAAGGGGGTGCTCCGTGGAACATTTGCGGGCCGGTTTGGTGCGGTCCGCCTTCTTTCTTTAGCCACACCACTGCCTCTTCCAGCCTGTTGCGGTGCTGCAGATGGCTCACCCTCAGGACTGCTGTCATCGCTCGGCTCTCCACCTTCCCAGGTGGGGTCAGTGACCTCATCGTCCACCAAGTCCTCCTCCACTTCCTCACTCTGATCATCCTCCTCATTTCTTGATCCCACCACATACTCAGTCATTGACAACTGTGTATCATCCTCCTCATCAAGGTCTTGAGACAGTAATAGTGGTTGATTTGATGGCAACTGTGTCTCATCATCATCATCATCCACTTCCTTTGACCTTAAATGCCGTTCCCCTCTGTCATCTTCTTGTGATTGGGTACCCTCTAGAGGTTGTGAATCAGGGCACAAGATCTCATGTTCCTCTGCAAGCGTGCTTGGAGAGAGGTTCAAATGAAGGATTGGTGATGAGATGAGCTCCTCACTATATCCCAGTGTGGGATCACTTCTTTGGCCAGACCCTCTATGGTGGGAGGAAGGATGATCAGGGTGAGGATTATGTTGACCAGACTCTTGGCTACTGAGAGTGGACTTGGTGGAAGACAGGGTGGTGCTTAACCGACTGGAAGCAGTATCACCTGAAATCCAACCGACCACCTGTTCGCAGTGGTCTGACCTCAAGAGTGATGTCCTGCGACGCCCTGTAAACTGAGACATGAAGCTAGGTATGGTGGATGTCTTTCTTTCTTGTGCTCTGGCACCAGGCACAGTTTCTACGCGTCCTGACCCGCGCCCTGAACTATCAGGATCATGTCCACTTCCCCGTCCCTTTTTACCTGCCTTCTTCATATTACACGGAATATGTGCTGCTAATCTGCAACTTTGCACACTAAACAGAATGTGCTGCTAATCTGCAACTTTGCACACTAAACAGAATGTGCTGCTAATCTGCAACTTTGCACACTAAACAGAATGTGCTGCTAATCTGCAACTTTGCACACTAAACAGAATGTGCTGCTAATCTGCGGCTAGGCACAGTGAAATGAATATGTGACGTTTATTTTTTACACTTTCCACACTAAACAGAATGTGCTGCTAATCTGCAACTTTGCACACTAAACAGAATGTGCTGCTAATCTGCGGCTAGGCACAGTGCAAGGAATACGTGACGTTTATTTTTTACACTTTCCACACTAAACAGAATGTGCTGCTAATCTGCGGCTAGGCACAGTGAAAGGAATATGTGACGTTTATTTTTTACACTTTCCACACTAAACAGAATGTGCTGCTAATCTGCAACTTTGCACACTAAACAGAATGTGCTGCTAATCTGCGGCTAGGCACAGTGAACGGAATATGTGACGTTTATTTTTTACACTTTCCACACTAAACAGAATGTGCTGCTAATCTGCAACTTTGCACACTAAACAGAATGTGCTGCTAATCTGCAACTTTGCACACTAAACAGAATGTGCTGCTAATCTGCGGCTAGGCACAGTGAAAGGAATATGTGACGTTTATTTTTTACACTTTCCACACTAAACAGAATGTGCTGCTAATCTGCAACTTTGCACACTAAACAGAATGTGCTGCTAATCTGCGGCTAGGCACAGTGAACGGAATATGTGACGTTTATTTTTTACACTTTCCACACTAAACAGAATGTGCTGCTAATCTGCAACTTTGCACACTAAACAGAATGTGCTGCTAATCTGCGGCTAGGCACAGTGAACGGAATATGTGATGTTTATTTTTTACACTTTCCACACTAAACAGAATGTGCTGCTAATCTGCAACTTTGCACACTAAACAGAATGTGCTGCTAATCTGCGGCTAGGCACAGTGAAAGGAATATGTGACGTTTATTTTTTACACTTTCCACACTAAACAGAATGTGCTGCTAATCTGCAACTTTGCACACTAAACAGAATGTGCTGCTAATCTGCGGCTAGGCACAGTGAACGGAATATGTGACGTTTATTTTTTACACTTTCCACACTAAACAGAATGTGCTGCTAATCTGCAACTTTGCACACTAAACAGAATGTGCTGCTAATCTGCAACTTTGCACACTAAACAGAATGTGCTGCTAATCTGCAACTTTGCACACTAAACAGAATGTGCTGCTAATCTGCAACTTTGCACACGAAACAGAATGTGCTGCTAATCTGCGGCTAGGCACAGTGAACGGAATATGTGACGTTTTTTTTTTAATTTTTGCCCCCCCAAACAAAATATAACTGCTGCCCCCACACACAACAGTCCTAAAAAGGACTTTTGGGTCTTTATATGTTGTTCCAACACTTTTCTTCTCCCTACACTGACTTTCCCTTCCTATCCTCATCTCTCCCTGGCTAAGACTGAGCCGAACTCGCTGGTCAGGTGCTATACAGCACCCGATCACGGGTTCTGGCCAGCCAATCAGTGTAATGCCAGCAGCCAACATGGCTGCTGGCATTACACTGATGTCAGAGCCTCCCTGCACGTTTATTGGCTGCGCAGCAGCCGCGAAACGTGCGGGGAGGAGACCCGAACATGGCGGGCGAGCACATGCGGTACTCGTACGAGTACCGCCATGTGCCGAGCAGAGCGATGCTCGAGCCGAACCGAGCTTCGGCCGAGCATGCTCGCTCATCACTAGCTGCAACGTCTTCAGATCCTTGGGTTGAGGCCACTCAGTGAATGCTGTGAGTTTGCCAGGATCCATCTCGAGGCCAGAGCTGGAGACAAACAGCTTGGGTATGAGAGGCAGAGGGTACTTGTTTTATAGGGACAGGAGAATCAGAATGGTTAGGAGCAGGCTGTAATTAGAACCAGGGGCTGGAGATTCAGAGTAGTCAGAGCAGGCTGTAGTCAGAACCAGGACTAGAGATTTAGAGTAGTCAGAACCAGTGCTGGAGAGTCAGAATGGTCAGGAGCAGGCTGAGGTCAGAACGAGAAGGACAAACTGAATGAATAAACTCAGGAGACGCTAACTGAGCTCGTGAAACGGGCACTCTAAACCTGGAGTAGACCATTCAAATAAAAGGTCATAGCCAATAGGAGTGGAAGAGTAGGGGGGCTCACCTGGGAACCCTACGTGATTTGAGGAGGCTCAGCAAATGACCAGCGGGGCCAGGCGCATGCGCAGATGCCAGAAGGAGGACAGCGGAGTCAACAACAACCAGCCGCGAGCGAGAAGTGGCCGCGAGAGAGAAGGAAGGTGTGACAAATAGCAGAAAGAGTACAAATCTAAAAAGCTAAAAGCTGGTAGATAACCCAAGAAAAGTGTGTCCTCAAATAACATGTAAGTTATAGTCTGTTCAATAATAAATTATTTGGTTGGTGACCCTGACTACAATATTAAATGTAGCACCCCAGGAACAAGCCGTATTGCTCAGCACACACAACCATCATACCACAGAAGGGTATACAAACTTGGCAGATATCGATGTCCCCTTTCTCATGACCTGCACACAGATTGTTCTCATGTATAGCCCCATTATGCCAGCTAGCAGTGTTGCAGAGTGGGGGAAAAATCATCTGCACTTCTGGCCAGCCAATCAGTGTAATGCCAGCAGCCAACATGGCTGCTGGCATTACACTGATGTCAGAGCCTCCCCGCACGTTTATTGGCTGTGCAGCAGCCACGAAACGTGCGGGGAGGAGACCCGAACATGGCGGGCGAGCACATGCGGTACTCGTACGAGTACCGCCATGTGCCGAGCAAAGCGATGCTCGAGCCGAACCGAGCTTCGGCCGAGCATGCTCGCTCATCACTATTAATGATCAGATCCACAGTGATACCATCCCTACAACACTAAGTTCCGGAAAGCTTGTCTAATTTCCTTACTAGGCTTAGGGACATATGACATGTAACTAGACGACCGCCAACGTCCCAAATATTTAATGATATGCACCGGGATGTTATGACTGAAGCTGCAGTGGCTGCCCCTATCCTGAAGGAGTGATCTGAAAAACCTCTAGGGTCAATCCCTAACCGGGTAAGGAGAATACGGATGTATCTAATGAACACAGGAGTGGTAAGAGGTTTACTACCAGTAGGAAGGAGAGGACTATGAGGTGGACCCTGTAAGGTACGCATGTAAGCATCTAAATAAGTAACCGGGCACCAGGCATTGAAAGTAGGATAAAAACGTATAATAGTAGGTGGCCCTACTTGGTTTGTTTTGCTGGAACGCAAAGAAAGCGCATAATGATCACCATGACATATCATGTCCTCTATACGTATATAAACATCTGACATGTGAGCCACAGTTACCTCCCCTGGTCGCAAGAACCCATAGAGAGCTAAGAAAATGGCAACCAACAAATTGTTATTAGTTTGAATATCAAAGGGTCGAGTATGAAGCATCCGACAAATATCCTGAAATAGCTTGCCATCTATGGGTAAACACGTGGGAGGCCTATTATCACGGTGCCCGTGATTGCTGCCTTTCCCTGTCAGTTACATGAAGGGGCTTTCCATTGGCTGCCTGTCTACAGCCCGCCCTGTATTGCCTATTTAGACTGAGCTTGGGCACCCTTTGGTTGCCCTTTCGTGTTGTCTCTATGTCGCCTGCACCTGCATTGTGTTCCTGAGCTTCCTGGGCCGTGATACCACTTTGCTCTCCTGTGATCGCCTGAGTTCCTGCTTGACAGCTTCCTTGGTTCCAGCTTCCGTTCCTGATCCGGTTGGGGTTGCTGTTCCTGCTGCTGTTCCTGCTGCCGTTCCTGATCCGGTTGCCTGCCATGGTGATTCAGTTCCTGTCCTGACCGGCTGTGTTCCTGCTCCTGGATTGCCTGCAGAGCGTCTCGCTCTCCTCCTGTTGCTTGGGCAACATTTTCATTCTCTTGAAGGTTTACTCCAGTACGCGGGTACTGGTTCGCTCCATAGACTATCGGTTGCTTGTAGCACCAGTAGAGTTTGTGTCACTCCAGTACTCGGGTACTGGTTCGCTCCATCTACAACCGGCTGCTTGTTGCACTGGTAGAGGTTATGTTACTCCAGTACGTGGGTACTGGTTCGATCCATGTAAACCGGCTGCTTCTTCAGTCCTAAACAGCACCGGTAGAGATTGTGTCACTCCAGTACGTGGGTACTGGTTCGCTCCACATTAACCGGCTGCTTGTTCAGTCCCTAACAGCACCGGTAGAGGTTGTGTCACTCCAGTACGCGGGTACTGGTTGGCTCCACGTTAACCGGCTGCTTGTTCAGTCCCTAACAGCACCGGTAGAGGTTGTGTCACTCCAGTACGCGGGTACTGGTTCGTTCCACATTAACCAGCTGCTTGTTTAGTCCCTAACAGCACCGGTCGAGATTGTGTCTCTCCAGTACGTGGGAACTAGTTCGCTCCATGTACAACCGGCTGCTTGTTGCACTGGTAGAGGTTATGTCACTCCAGTACACGGGTACTGGTTCGCTCCATGTAAACAGGCTGCTTGTTCAATCCTAGACAGCCTGGTAGAGATTCTGTCACTCCAGTACGCGGGTACTGGTTCGCTCCATATTGAACCGGTTGCTTGTTCAGTCCTAGACAGCACCGGTGATGTTTGTGTCTCTCCAGTACGCGGGTACTGGTTCACTCCATTTACACTGGTGGCTTGTTGTGCCCAGATAGCACCGGTAGAGATTGTGTTCCTCCAGTACGTGGGTACTGGTTCGCTCCGCGTAAACCGGCTGCTTGTTCAATCCTAGACAGCCCGGTAGAGATTCTGCCACTCCAGTACGCGGGTACTGGTTCGCTCCATATTGAACCGCTGCTTGTTCAGTCCTAGACAGCACCGGTGGTGTTTGTGTCTCTCCAGTACGCAGGTACTGGTTCGCTCCATTTACACCGGTGGCTTGTTGTGCCCAGATAGCAGCGGTAGAGATTGTGTTCCTCCAGTATGCGGGTACTGGTTTGCTCCAAGTACACTGGCTGCTTGTTGCACCGGTAGAGGTTATATCACTCCAGTACGCGGGTACTGGTTCACTCCATGTAAACCGGCTGCTTGTTCAGTCCTAAACAGCACCGGTAGAGATTGTGTCACTCCAGTACGCAGGTACTGGTTCACTCCACATTAACCAGCTGCTTGTTCAGTCCCTAACAGCACCGGTAGAGGTTGTGTCACTCCAGTACGCGGGTACTGGTTGGCTCCATGTAAACCGGCTGCTTGTTCAGTCCTAAACAGCACCGGTAGAGATTGTGTCACTCCAGTACGCAGGTACTGGTTCACTCCACATTAACCAGCTGCTTGTTCAGTCCCTAACAGCACCGGTAGAGGTTGTGTCACTCCAGTACGCGGGTACTGGTTCGTTCTACATTAACCAGCTGCTTGTTCAGTCCCTAACAGCACCAGTCGAGAATGTGTCTCTCCAGTACGTGGGAACTAGTGCGCTCCATGTACAACCGGCTGCTTGTTGCACCGGGAGAGGTTATGTCACTCCAGTACACGGGTACTGGTTCGCTCCATGTAAACCGGCTGCTTGTTCAATCCTAGACAGCCTGGTAGAGATTCTGTCACTCCAGTACACGGGTACTGGTTCGCTCCATATTGAACCGGCTGCTTGTTCAGTCCTAGACAGCACCGGTGGTGTTTGTGTCTCTCCAGTACGCGGGTACTGGTTTACTCCATTTACACTGGTGGCTTGTTGTGCCCAGATAGCACCGGTAGAGATTGTGTTCCTCCAGTACGCGGGTACTGGTTCGCTCCACGTAAACCGGCTGCTTGTTCAATCCTAGACAGCCCGGTAGAGATTCTGTCACTCCACTACACGGGTACTGGTTCGCTCCATATTGAACCGGCTGCTTGTTCAGTCCTAGACAGCACCGGTGGTGTTTGTGTCTCTCCAGTACGCAGGTACTGGTTCGCTCCATTTACACCGGTGGCTTGTTGTGCCCAGATAGCACCGGCAGAGATTGTGTTCCTCCAGTACGCGGGTACTGGTTCGCTCCAAGTACACTGGCTGCTTGTTGCACCAGTAGAGGTTATATCACTCCAGTACACGGGTACTGGTTCGCTCCATGTAAACCGGCTGCTTGTTCAGTCCTAAACAGCACCGGTAGAGATTGTGTCACTCCAGTACGCGGGTACTGGTTCGCTCCACATTAACCGGCTGCTTGTTCAGTCCCTAACAGCACCGGTAGAGGTTGTGTCACTCCAGTACGCAGGTACTGGTTGGCTCCACGTTAACCGGCTGCTTGTTCAGTCCCTAACAGCACCGGTAGAGGTTGTGTCACTCCAGTACGCGGGTACTGGTTCGTTCTACATTAAAGAGCTGCTTGTTCAGTCCCTAACAGCACCGGTCGAGATTGTGTCTCTCCAGTACGTGGGAACTAGTTCGCTCCATGTACAACCGGCTGCTTCTTGCACCGGTAGAGGTTATGTCACTCCAGTACACGGGTACTGGTTCGCTCCATGTAAACAGGCTGCTTGTTCAATCCTAGACAGCCTGGTAGAGATTCTGTCACTCCAGTACGCGGGTACTGGTTCGCTCCATATTAAACCGGCTGCTTGTTCAGTCCTAGACAGCACCGGTGGTGTTTGTGTCTCTCCAGTACGCGGGTACTGGTTTACTCCATTTACACTGGTGGCTTGTTGTGCCCAGATAGCACCGGTAGAGATTGTGTTCCTCCAGTACGCGGGTACTGGTTTGCTCCACGTAAACCGGCTGCTTGTTCAATCCTAGACAGCCCGGTAGAGATTCTGTCACTCCAGTACGCGGGTACTGGTTCGCTCCATATTGAACCGGCTGCTTGTTCAGTCCTAGACAGCACCGGTGGTGTGTGTGTCTCTCCAGTACGCAGGTACTGGTTCGCTCCATTTACACCGGTGGCTTGTTGTGCTCAGATAGCACCGGTAGAGATTGTGTTCCTCCAGTACGCGGGTACTGGTTTGCTCCAAGTACACTGGCTGCTTGTTGCACCGGTAGAGGTTATATCACTCCAGTACGCGGGTACTGGTTCACTCCATGTTAACCGGCTGCTTGTTCAGTCCTAAACAGCACCGGTAGAGATTGTGTCACTCCAGTACGCGGGTACTGGTTCGCTCCACATTAACCGGCTGCTTGTTCAGTCCCTAACAGCACCGGTAGAGGTTGTGTCACTCCAGTACGCAGGTACTGGTTGGCTCCACGTTAACCGGCTGCTTGTTCAGTCCCTAACAGCACCAGTAGAGGTTGTGTCACTCCAGTACGCGGGTACTGGTTCCTTCTACATTAACCAGCTGCTTGTTCAGTCCCTAACAGCACCGGTCGAGATTGTGTCTCTCCAGTACGTGGGAACTAGTTCGCTCAATGTACAACCGGCTGCTTGTTGCACCGGTAGAGGTTATGTCACTCCAGTATGCGGGTACTGGTTCGCTCCATGTAAACAGGCTGCTTGTTTAATCCTAGACAGCCTGGTAGAGATTCTGTCACTCCAGTACGCGGGTACTGGTTCGCTCCATATTGAACCGGCTGCTTGTTCAGTCCTAGACAGCACCGGTGGTGTTTGTGTCTCTCCAGTACGCAGGTACTGGTTCGCTCCATTTACACCGGTGGCTTGTTGTGCCCAGATAGCACCGGTAGAGATTGTGTTCCTCCAGTACGCGGGTACTGGTTCGCTCCAAGTACACTGGCTGCTTGTTGCACCGGTAGAGGTTATATCACTCCAGTACGCGGGTACTGGTTCACTCCATGTAAACCGACTGCTTGTAGCACCAGTAGAGGTTGTTACTCCCGTACGCTGGTACTGGTTCGCTCCATTATTGTATTGGGTGCTTATTACAGCTTGACAGCCCAGCAGGCCTCAGTTGTCCATCATATGCGATTGGTTGTTACATCTTAGGCCAGTCGCTGAGGTAATCTTTGCCTATGTTCCAGTCTTGCAGTCTAAGGCTGCCTTGCCCGGTATATTGGTAAGGCTGGTAGAACCTGTCCTATCCTGTGCAGTCTAAGGTTGCCTTACCCAGTATTGACAAGGCAGGTACAGCCTCTATACTCGTTGTACCAGTCCCAAGGCTGCCTTGCCCGGTATATTGGCAGGGCCGGCAGAGCCTCACTACTCGTTGTACCAGTCTCAAGGCTGTTCTGTCCGGTATATTGGCAGGACCGGTAGAGCCTTTTTCTCCTCGTGATACTAGCCTCCCAGGCTGCCTTGCCCAGTATATTGGTAAGGCCAGTAGAACCAATTCCATCCTGTACCAACCTATGGTTGCCTTACCCAGTATTGGCAAGACCGGTAAAGCCTGTCCTACATTCTGTTACCACTACGCTCTATTATTGTGTATTGTGTTTAAATGTCGTCTGTGAATGCTACCCGCAAGGGTTCCCTTTAAACTTTTCAATAAAGTTGTGTTTTTATCTTAACTCTGTGTCTGAGAGTCATAACAAACCGTGACAGTAGAAAGGGCCATGACCTCAGATAATAAGAGTGATGGTAATACACAGAACATCCACTGGAGGATGGATGTACATGAGCAACGCCTGGATCAGCTAGCGGTAGTGATCCAAACCATTCTTGAACGTACAGTACTCACGGTCTCCCCAGGTTCGACACCGGAAAACGATACCACACCCTCAGGGGCTGCAGTCAAGGGGTTAACTGCTTCTGCCCCTTTACCTCTCAGATATGATGGTGATCCCAGCCTGTGCAGAGGGTTTATCAACCAACTTGAAATATTTATGGAACTAACTTCGCATGCCTTCCTAGTGACCGCAGTAAAGTTGGGTTTATGATATCCCTGCTGACTGGCAGAGCCCTGGCATGGGCCAGTCCCTTATGGGAAAGTGCGAAACCTTGCACAAAGAATTTCAGGGAATTTGTACAGTCATTTCTGAGAGTATTTGAGCTTCCTGGTAGAACCGCCTCTGCTGCTAAACGCTTTATGGAGATACAGCAGGGCAGCGGTACCGTGGATGATTATGCCATTGAATTCCGCACCTTGGCAGCAGAGGTAGGCTGGAACAATGAGGCGTTGCTGGTAGCCTTTGCTCAGGGTCTGAGCGAACAGATTAAGGTTGAAATTGCAGCTAAGGAGTTGCCTACTGATCTGGATGAATATATTGAATATGTTATCCTAATTGACACCCGGATCCGTCAGAGATTGATGGCTAAAGACCGCAGGCTACGGTCTAAAAATAACGGTGCTACCAGTACATTTTGCCCACCCATCCCTCCCTTGGAGTCTAAGCCTAATGAACAGTTACGGGAATCAGGTGAACCTATGCAATTGGGCTTCACCAGGCTAACCAAGGAGGAGAGAATGTATCGCAGAAGGCAGGGGTTGTGCTTATAATGTGGCAAAAATGGGCACCAGCTAAGATCTTGTCCCGTACGCCCGGGAAACGAACACGCCTAGGGTACCTTGGGGGACAGTCCCTAGGTGGTGGTCTTCCGTCCCCAGGTTTGGTCTCCCTGAAACCCACCATACAGGTGGTACTCTCATGGGCAGAACGCTCAGTGGAGGTTCTGGCCCTGGTTGATTCCGGCGCAGCTGGATATTTTATGGATAATACCTTTGCTGAACTGCATGGGATTCCACGGATTGAGAGAGAATCCCCTCTCGCTATTGAAGCTATTGACGGCAGACCCCTAGAACCTGCACAGGTTACCTTTGAAACAATGCCATTATCTATGACCACTGGGGCGCTTCATAAAGAGGAACAGCAGTTCCAGATTATCGATTCTCCACACTACGCAGTCGTTCTGGGATTTCCATGGTTACAGCTTCATAATCCACAGTTTGATTGGCAAAAGTGTGAAATCTCTGCTTGGTCTCAGTATTGTATGGAGCATTGTGTGTCCCACCCGGTTAAGATCTTGTGTACCTCTCCTACACTCCCAGACGAGTATCAACAGTTCAGTGATGTATTCAGTAAGGGAAAGGCTGGCACCCTACCCCAGCACAGATCTTATGACTGCGCTATTGATTTGCCTCCGGGGGTGGTGCCCCCTAGGGGACGCACATATTCATTGTCTTGTGATGAGAACCAAGCTATGGAGGAATGCATTTCTGATGCCCTTAAGAGAGGGATCATAAGAAAATCCACCTCTCCAGCCGGGGCTGGGTTCTTTTTTGTAAAGAAGAAAAATGGCGAACTGAGACCGTGCATTGATTACTGTGGCCTAAACAAGTTAATGTCTAAAAATGCTTATCCGATACCACTCATCACCGAGTTATTTGACAGGTTAAAAGGTTCCTCAATCTTTACTAAACTGGACCTATGAGCTGCTTATAACCTGGTTCGGATCAGAGCTGGTGATGAGTGGAAAACTGCCTTTAACACTAGATCTGGGTACTATGAGTATCTAGTGATGCTGTTTGGTCTTTGTAACACATCCGCAGTATTTTAAGAGTTAATCAATGACATCCTCAGGGATATGCTGCAGTCCTGCGTGGTTGTCTACTTGGACGACATACTCATTCATTCTGAAAATATGTCACAACACATTAAAGATGTATCAGAAGTGTTGCTCCACCTACGTAAAAACAAATTGTATTGCAAATTGGAAAAATATGAGTTTCACAAATCCAGTTTGCCATTTGTGGGGTTTGTGATTGGCAAAGAAGGCATTGCCATGGATAAGGAGAAACTCCAGCCGGTACCTAATGGCGAACATCCCTGGTCCCACGTGTCCATTGATTTCATGGGAAAATTGCCAGTGTCTAGAGGGTATTCCTTCATACTGATGGTGGTGGACAGGTTTTCTAAAATGGCTCATTTAGTGCCCCTCCGTGGCCTTCCTTCTGCCAAAGAATTAGTGGTGGTTTTCGCTAAAGAGGTATTTCGGTTGCATGGAGTACCCAGAGTACTGGTGTTTGACCGAGGGACCCACTTTGTATCCAGATTTTGGAGGGCATTTTGTGAACAAATGGGCATCCAATTGTCTTTTTCCTCTGCCTACCATCGCCAGACCAATGGGGCCGCTGAGCGTGCCAATCGGGGACTGGAGCAGTTCCTGCGCTGTTTCGTCACTGACCATCATGATAATTGGGCCGACCTGTTGCCCTGGACAGAGTTCGCCAGGAACTGTGCGGTTAACTCTTCTTCCGGGAGCTCCCCGTTTCTGATTAATTATGGGTTCCAGCCTTGTTTGCTCCCAGATTCATTCCAGTCACAGCAGATTCCAGCTCTGGATGAGCATATCTAGCAGCTCCTCTCCACATGGGCACAGGTTCGGAGGGCACTCAGTAAGTCCTTCCAGCGCCATCATCGTCATGCCAATCGTAGACGGCTGCCAGCGGTTTCCTTCCAGGTTGGGGACAGAGTGTGGCTTTCCTCCAGAAACCTCAAACTACAAGTCCCATCTAATAAATTGCCTCCTCGATTTATTGGTCCTTATAGGGTGATTCGTAAGATCAACCCTGTGTCGTATGCTTTGGACATTCCTGCTTCCATGCATATTCATAATGTGTTCCATGTGTCTCTCCTCAAACCTCTTGTATGCAACCATTATACTACTAACCCTGTGGTGCCAGGGCCTATAGAGGTGGAAGGTCAGGAGGAGTACGAAGTTCAGAGTATCATTGATTCCCGCAGACTTAGAGGAAAAATGCAGTATTTGGTACATTGGAAAGGTTATGGTCCTGAAGAACGATCCTGGGTGGATAGTAAGGACCTTCACGCTCCCAAATTACTGCATATTTTCCATTCCAAGTACCCTCAGAAACCAGGGCACTCTTCTAGGAGAGGGGGTCTTTGAGAGGGGGGTACTATCATGGTGCCCGTGATTGCTGCCTTTCCCCGTCAGTTACATGAATGGGCTTTCCATTGGCTGCCTGTCTGCAACCCGCCCTGTATTGCTTATTTAGACTGAGCTTGGGCACCCTTTGGTTGCCCTTTCGTGTTGTCTCTATGTCGCCTGCACCTGCATTGTGTTCCTGAGCTTCCTGGGCCGTGATACCAATTTGCTCTCCTGTGATCGAGTGAGTTCCTGCATGACAGCTTCCTCGGTTCCAGCTTCCGTTCCTGATCCGGTTGGGGTTGCTGTTCCTGCTGCCGTTCCTGATCCGGTTGCCTGCCATGGTGATTCAGTTCCTGTCCTGACCGGCTGTGTTCCTGCTCCTGGATTGCCTGCAGAGCATCTCGCTCTCCTCCTGTTGCTTGGGCGACATTTTCATTCTCTTGAAGGTTTACTCCAGTACGCGGGTACTGGTTCGGTCCATAGACTATCGGTTGCTTGTAGCACCAGTAGAGTTTGTGTCACTCCAGTACGCGGGTACTGAATCGCTCCATCTACAACCGGCTGCTTGTTGCACCGGTAGAGGTTATGTTACTCCAGTACGCGGATACTGGTTCGCTCCATGTAAACCGGCTGCTTGTTCAGTCCTAAACAGCACCGTAGAGATTGTGTCACTCCAGTACGCGGGTACTGGTTCGCTCCACATTAACCGGCTGCTTGTTCAGTCCCTAACAGCACCGGTAGACATTGTGTCACTCCAGTACGCGGGTACTGGTTCGCTCCACATTAACCGGCTGCTTG
The DNA here is from genome assembly GCA_037306005.1 of Rhinophrynus dorsalis. Classification (NCBI taxonomy): domain Eukaryota; kingdom Metazoa; phylum Chordata; class Amphibia; order Anura; family Rhinophrynidae; genus Rhinophrynus; species Rhinophrynus dorsalis. Next base: position 324,611,535 of record CM074724.1, on the reverse strand, counting down.
TTCAGTCCCTAACAGCACCGGTAGAGGTTGTGTCACTCCAGTACGTGGGTACTGGTTTGATCCACTTTAACCAGCTGCTTGTTCAGTCCCTAACAGCACCGGTCGAGATTGTATCTCTCCAGTATGCGGGTACTGATTCACTCCATGTACGACCTGCTGCTTGTTGCACCGGTAGAGGTTATGTCACTCCAGTACGCGGGTACTGGTTCGCTCCATGTAAACCGGCTGCTTGTTCAATCCTAGACAGCCCGGTAGAGATTCTGTCACTCCAGTACGCGGGTACTGGTTCGCTCCATATTGAACCGGCTACTTGTTCAGTCCTAGACAGCACCGGTGGTGTTTGTGTCTCTCCAGTACGCAGGTACTGGTTCGCTCCATTTACACCGGTGGCTTGTTGTGCCCAGATAGCACCGGTAGAGATTGTGTTCCTCCAATACACGGGTACTGGTTCGCTCCAAGTACACTGGCTGCTTGTTGCACTGGTAGAGGTTATATCACTCCAGTACGCGGGTACTGGTTCACTCCATGTAAACCGACTGCTTGTAGCACCGGTAGAGGTTGTCACTCCCGTACGCTGGTACTGGTTCGCTCCATTATTGCATTGGGTGCTTATTACAGCTTGACAGCCCAGCAGGCCTCAGTTGTCCATCATATGAGATTGGTTGTTACATCTTAGACCAGTCGCTGAGGTCATCTTTGCCTATGTTCCAGTCTTGCAGTCTAAGGCTAAGAACCTATCCTATCCTGTGCAGTCTAAGGTTGCCTTACCCGGTATTGGCAAGGCCGGTAGAGCCTCTATACTCGTTGTACCAGTCCCAAGGCTGCCTTGCCCAGGATATTGGCAGGGCCGGTAGAGCCTCACTACTCGTTGTATCAGTCTCAAGGCTGTCCTGCCCGGTATATTGGCAGGACCGGTAGAGCCTTTTTCTCCTCATGATACTAGCCTCCCAGGCTGCCTTTCCCAGTTTATTGGTAAGGCCGGTAGAACCAATTCCATCCTGTACCAACCTATGGTTGCCTTACCCGGTATTGGCAAGGCCGGTAGAGCCTGTCCTACATTCTGTTACCACTACGCTCTATTATTGTGTATTGAGTTTAAATGTCGTATGTGAATGCTACCCGCAAGGGTTCCCTTTAAACTTTTCAATAAAGTTGTGATTTATCTTAACTCTGTGTCTGAGAGTCATAACAAACTGTGACACATATGTACGGAAGACCTCTGTATGCCCCTTAAGGCAAGTTTCACTGCATGACATGAAAACCAAGATTTATGATTGCAATCTGAAATGCGGCAAAATTGCTGTTTCCCTATAATGTAATTTTTTTTCGTACTGTGCGATAAATGTAAGGAAAAATGACAAAACGAAATAAAGGCTAACAGAGTACTAAGTGCAAAAGGATGTCGAGGCCTAAAATTAGGGATAAAACCCAGAAACAATTTCCATGCCCTATCATAACACTTCCTAGTATTCACTGCAAGAGCCTGATTCATAAGAATCTCAGCTCCCCTGAGATGCTCCCTTATTCCATCCTCATGTCTTGGAAGGCTGGTGCTGGAGAAGGAAACGGATCTGCCGAAGGGTGCATTTGATGAAAGACCTGAAAATTTAAGGGTGACAAGGTATCAGCTAGACTATTGTACCTACCTGGCAGATGAATACATTCAAAAAAGAACTTGTGATACAAGGAAACCTACGTGAACTTCCTAACAAAAGGCATGAGAAGAGGACCTACCCTTGTTAATAATTCTTGAAGTGGCCTCATTGTCAGTCCTGAATATTACAGTTTTGCCCGTCCATAAGTGACCCCATGTAATAGCTTCTGTGTAACGGTTTTTCAAGAAACTCAGACCAGTAGTGAAATAAAACACAGTTTTATTAAAAGAAAAATAAGGCAAACGATCGCCCTCTACAGGCAACACAAATAAATAGCAAAATAATGACAGATATGCCCCCACAGGCCCAGTATACAGAATAAGAGTATCACATATACTGTCTCAGGACAGGCACATAGTAGAGACACAGATAAGGGTTAAATGCATAGATGGTCAGTCTCTGTTGTGGAGTTTGTCACGCCCAGGGTGTTAATTGGAAGAAGTAAGTGTAGCTGGAATCACACTTATAGTTCTGAGAGAGGTTGCTGCTAGGTCCTGTGTGACCAGAGGTAATATCAGCAGAACAGTACCCAGAATAGCCCCCACGGGCGTAACCAAGAATATGACTGAATCTGCAAGTGCCTGAGTAGTTAGCCCCCATGGACATCACCACAGTACAGCCTGAACTGCAAGATCTGCTAATAGCCTCCATGGGCGTACAACGGAGACCAACGGAACAGAGGTAGTGAGCCAATAGCCCCCAGGGGCGTATACCTAAGTCAACCTGCAAGAGCTTTGAGCCAGTAGCCCCCAGCTTCGGGTAAGCGTTCAGGAGGAATGGGTGGGGAGGGTGGGTTAAGAAAGCTGCCATGGCCCTGGTTTCTGGATCTCGCCCTTTTTGCCAACCGTCTCTCACGAATGCGGGAGTCAATGAGCATGACATAGTCAATGTACTCATCCAAATCACCAGGCACATCTCGAGCAGCTATTTCATCCTTAATGGATTCGGATAGGCCCTGGGTGAAGGCTGCAACTAATGCCTCATTATTCCATCCCACCTCTGCTGCCAAAGTTCGAAATTCAATAGCATAATCGCCCAAAGTACGCTCGCCCTGTTGTATCTCCATTAACCTCTTGGCAGCAGAGGCAGTCCTGCCAGGAACCTCAAACACTCTGTGGAACTGTCTTACAAACTCGTTAAAGTTCAGAGTGCAGGGTTTGGCATTCTCCCACAAGGGATTCGCCCAGGCCAGTGCCTTGCCCGTCAATAGTGATATCATAAATCCGACCTTACTCCGATCATTAGGAAATGCCTGGGGCGTCAACTCCAAAAAAATTTCCAACTGATTAATAAAGCCCCTGCATTGTGAAGGTTCGCCGTCGTATCTCAAGGGTAACGGCACCACCGCCGTTAAACCTCTGGTCACAGTACAGGCAGATTATCCGGTGTCGCAGCTGGGGGGACCACCGGATTCTGATTCGGCTTGTCAAGGTGTATCGTACGCTCAAGTAATGTTTGTAATGCCAGTGCCAACTGGTCTAGGCACTGCTCGTGGACATCCATCCTCCAGTGGATGTTTTGTGCGTTACTGTCACCTTTACTGTCTGAGGTCATGGCCCTTTCGTACTGTAACGGTTTTTCAAGACGCTCAGACCAGTAGTGAAATAAAACACAGTTTTATTAAAAGAAAAATAAGGCAAACAATCGCCCTCTACAGGCAACACAAATAAACAGCAAAATAATGACAGATATGCCCCCACAGGCCCAGTATACAGAATAAGAGTATCACATATACTGTCTCAGGACAGGCACATAGTAGAGACACAGATAAGGGTTAAATGCATAAATGGTCAGTCTCTGTTGTGGAGTTTGTCACGCCCAGGGTGTTAATTGGAAGAAGTAAGTGTAGCTGGAATCACACTTATAGTTCTGAGAGAGGTTGCTGCTAGACCCTGTGTGACCAGAGGTAATATCAGCAGAACAGTACCCAGAATAGCCCCCACGGGCGTAACCAAGGATACGACTGAATCTGCAAGTGCCTGAGTAGTTACCCCCCACGGGCATCACCACAGTACAGCCTGAACTGCAAGAGTTGCTAATAGCCTCCACGGGCGTACAACGGAGACCAACGGAACAGAGGTAGTGAGCCAATAGCCCCCAGGGGTGTATACCTAAGTCAACCTGCAAGAGCTTTGAGCCAGTAGCCCCCACGGGCGTAACAAAGGACCACCATAGGCTGCAACTGAGAAGCCAGTAGCCTTTCACCCTTAGCTTTAGTAGCTTGTGCCTTCAGCCCCAATGGCGTAATGTATGAGCCTGAGCCAAATGGCTCCCTACCGGAATCGTACGGAACAGCACTACTCTGCAATAAAGTAGAATGAGCCGCCGGCCAACCAGAGCATAAGCGGCCGACTCAGCAGATGTAGTGCAAGAGGCTAGGCTCTATACCAGAGGCTCAGCGAATGGTAATGCAGCATAGCTAGGGTTAAAATGCAGCTTTACGGATCGGCGGCTCAGAGGAGTACGATAGCTCTGCAAGCGATACAGAGGCTCTTAGACAGCAGCACAGCTCAGCAATCAAGCAATACTCGGCACTGGGAGCAAACGACACCGGACAGGAGCAGGTCATACGGCCAGCCAGGCAAGCGACAGTGGCGGAAGTCAGAATGTCGCTACGGCGACAACCGGAGAAGAGATCAGGAACTAGCGGATCACCAGAACAGTCCGATACTGGTCATATAGCAGGAAGTCAGCCAAACCGGGTCGGATCACGGAGAGAGTTCTCAGACAAGCCAGGTCAATCACGAGCAGGAACGTCAGCCAAGCCGGGTCGGATCACGGAGCGGGTTCTCAGACAAGCCGGGTCAATCACGAGCAGGAACACAGGAACGTAGTCGAGACGGGCCAATTCGGTGCACGGGAAACCGGAACACAGGAACTCAGCAACGGCAACACTGGCTCTGAAACACCACGAAAGGGCACCTGACAGGTGTCACGGTCAGGCATAAAAAGGACACCAGGGGCAGGCCAAACCAGTATAGCCAATCAGCATACATCACAAGCGAGAGTGACAGAAAGGATCACAGGCACTGTGATAGTACCCCCTTCTCAAAGACCTCCTCTTCCAGCAGGAGGTCTGGGTTTCTGAGGATATTTAGAGTGGAAGTTGCACAAAAGTCTAGGAGCGTGGAGGTCCTTTTGGTCAACCCAAGAACGTTCCTCAGGGCCATAGCCCTTCCAATGGACCAAATATTGCAACTTTCCTCTAAATCTCCTTGAATCAATGATACTCTGGACCTCATACTCCTCTTGGCCCTGAACGTCCACCGGCCCAGGAATCACTGGAGTAGTAGTGTAACGGATGCAAACCAATGGTTTCAAAAGAGACACATGGGACACATTATGAATATGCATAGAGGGTGGAAGTTCCAATGCATAAGAAACTGGATTAACCTTGCGGATGATCTTAAAGGGACCAATGAACCGGGGAGCCAACTTATTGGAGGGTACCAGCAGATTGAGGTTCCTAGAGGAGAGCCATACTCTGTCCCCAACCTGGAATGAGACCGCTGGCAGTCGTCTACGATTGGCATGCCGCTGATGTCGCTGGAACGACTGACTGAGGGCCCTCTGAACCTGTGCCCATGTGGAGCAAAGTTGTGCCATATGCTCATCCAGGGCGGGAATCTGTTGTGACTGAAATGAGTCTGGGAGCAGGCACGGCTGGAACCCATAGTTAATAAGAAACGGAGAGCTCCCAGACAATGAGTTAACTGAACAATTCCTGGCAAACTCTGCCCATGGCAACAGGTCGGCCCAATTGTCATGATGATCGGTAACAAAACAGCGCAGGAACTGCTCTAGTCCCTGATTGGCAAGCTCAGCGGCTCCGTTGGTCTGGGGATGGTAGGCGGAGGAGAAGGACAATTGGATGCCCATCTCACCACAAAATGCCCTCCAAAACCTGGACACAAACTGGCTCCCATGGTCGGAGACTATCACTCTGGGTACCCCGTGCAAGCGGAACACCTCCCTGGCAAAGACTATAGCCAATTCCTGAGCCGATGGAAGACCATTGAGAGGCACAAAATGAGCCATTTTAGAGAACCTATCGACCACCATAAGGATAAACATATACCCCCTGGAGACTGGCAACTGTCCCAAAAAGTCGATGGATATGTGAGACCATGGACGTTCGCCATTAGGCACTGGTTGGAGTAGGCCCACTGGGAGATGTCTGGGAGTCTTGGTACGGGCACAGGTGGTACAGGTGGCAGTAAAATCGGAGCAATCGACTCTAAGGGTAGGCCACCAAAATAACTGCGAAAGAGACCATATGAGTTGATCCCTCCCGATATGCCCAGCCGTCTTAGATGAGTGGTACGTCTCCAATAGATGGGTACGGAATGGCTCCTCCACAAAACATTTGCCAACTGGGGTCTCAGGCGGAGCCCTAGATTGAGAAGCCAAGATCTCTTCCGCCAGTGGCAAGGTTATGCAAGTACGGATATTAGCCAGGATACGATCTGGCTGAATGATAGGTACTGGGTCTTCCTCCCTCTCAGAGTCCAAAGCAAACTGTCTGGACAGATCGTCTGCCCTAACATTCTTAGAGCCCGGAAGGTAGGACACTACAAAATTAAACCGGGACAAAAAGAGCGCCCACCTAGCTTGTCGCAAGGACAATCTCTTAGCTTCAGAGAGGTATGTCAAATTCTTGTGATCAGTGAGGATTAATACCGGGTTCTTAGTACCTTCCAATAGGTGGCGCCACTCCTTAAGTGCCAAAACAATCGCCAACAGCTCCCTGTCGCCAATCTCATAGTGACTCTGTGCACTGGAAAGTTTCTTAGAGAAGAACCCACAGGGTCTCAAGATGCCACCTCCCACAGGGCGCTGGGAGAGCACTGCCCCAACCCCAACCTCCGAGGCGTCAAATTCCAGGGTAAATGGCAGGGAGGGATTAGAGTGGGACAGCACTGGAGCGGACGCAAAGGCAGCTTTCAAGGACTCAAATGCATTCTCAGCTGCCTCAGACCACTGAGAGGGAGTAGCGCCCTTATGTGTCAAGTCAGACAAAGGTTTCACAATCCTAGAAAAGTTCTGGATGAACTTCCTATAGTAGTTGGCAAAGCCCAAGAACCGCTGAATAGCTTTTAACCCCTTAGGGCGAGGCTACTGCAGGACTGCTGCCAACTTAGCGTGGTCCATCACAATGCCATCCTTAGAGATTACGAACCCCAAAAATGGTACTTGAGATGTATGAAATTCGCATTTCTCTAATTTACAGTACAATTTATTTTTGCGCAGACGGAGTAAGACTTCAGAAACATCCTTAACATGCTGGGTGAGGTTGGCAGAGTGAATCAATATATCGTCAAGATATACCACCACACAGGACTGAAGCATGTCACGCAGGATGTCATTAATAAACTCCTGGAACACGGCAGGTGCATTACATAGGCCAAATGGCATCACCAGATATTCGTAGTGCCCTGTTCTGGTATTAAATGCCGTCTTCCACTCATCTACAGCCTTAATTCTGATCAGGTTGTAGGCCGCCCGCAACTAAAGTTTAGTAAGGATGGAAGAGCCCTTCAACCTGTCAAATAATTCAGTAATGAGTGGAATAGGGTAGGCATTCTTAGGCATCAGTTTCTTCAGGCCCCGGTAGTCAATACATGGTCTCAGTTCGCCATTTTTCTTTTTTACAAAGAAGAATCCGGCACCAGCCGGAGAGGTAGACTTGCGAATAATACCTCTACTGAGAGCATCCTCAATGTACTCCTCCATTGCCCTGCTCTCATCACAAGACAGTGGATAGGTGTGGCCACTAGAGGGCACCACACCCGAGGACCAGATCAATAGCGCAATCATAGGGTCTATGTTCAGGCAATGCGCTGGCCTCTCCCTTGCTGAATACGTCACTGAATTCCCCATATTCCGCTGGCACAGAGGGAGAGGTACATAAAATGTTAATCGGGTGTGATAGACAACTTTTAGCACAATATTCAGACCAGGAATTAACCTCACATCTCTGCCAATCAAACTGAGGGTTATGTAGAAGTAGCCAAGGATACCCTAGAATGACTGCATGGTGAGGAGAAGGGATTATTTGGAAGCGTACGTCCTCTTTGTGGAGAGCCCCAACTGACATTGTGATAGGAATCGTTTCCATAGCAATAAATGCAGGTTCCAGAGGTCTGCCATCAATGGCTTCAATCGCCAAGGGAGATTCCCTTTGACATAACGGAATACTGTGCAATTCGGCAAAGGACTGGTCCATGAAGTACCCGGCTGCACCAGAATCTACTAGTGCCAAGACCTCCACGAGACCGTCTGCCCAAGAGAATACCACCTGAATGGTGGGTTTCAGTGTGTTAGAATCCAGGGACTGCTGAACACCACCTAGGGCCTGTCCCCCAAGGTAACCTAGGTGCGTCCGTTTCCCGGCCGTACCAGACAAGTACATAAAATATGCCCAGGTTTGCCACAGTACAAGCAAAGGCCTTGCTTCCTATGGTACGCCCTCTCCTCCTTAGTCAGTCTGGTGAACCCAAGCTGCATTGGTTCTCCAGCTTCGGGTGAGCGTTCAGGAGGAATGGGTGGAGAGGGTGGGTTAAGAAAACTGCCATGGCCCTGGTTTCTGGATCTCGCCCTTTTTGCCAACCGTCTCTCACGAATGCGGGAGTCAATGAGCATGACATAGTCAATGTACTCATCCAAATCACCAGGTACATCTCGAGCAGCTATTTCGTCCTTAATGGATTCGGATAGGCCCTGGGCGAAGGCTGCAACTAATGCCTCATTATTCCATCCCACCTCAAGTAATGTTTGTAATGCCAGTGCCAACTGGTCTAGGCACTGCTCGTGGACATCCATCCTCCAGTGGATGTTTTGTGCGTTACTTTCACCTTTACTGTCTGAGGTCATGGCCCTTTCGTACTGTAACGGTTTTTCAAGACACTCAGACCAGTAGTGAAATAAAACACAGTTTTATTAAAAGAAAAATAAGGCAAACGATCGCCCTCTACAGGCAACACAAATAAATAGCAAAATAATGACAGATATGCCCCCACAGGCCCAGTATACAGAATAAGAGTATCACATATACTGTCTCAGGACAGGCACATAGTAGAGACACAGATAAGGGTTAAATGCATAGATGGTCAGTCTCTGTTGTGGAGTTTGTCACGCCCAGGGTGTTAATTGGAAGAAGTAAGTGTAGCTGGAATCACACTTATAGTTCTGAGAGAGGTTGCTGCTAGGCCCTGTGTGACCAGAGATAATATCAGCAGAACAGTACCCAGAATAGCCCCCACGGGCGTAACCAAGGATATGACTGAATCTGCAAGTGCCTGAGTAGTTAGCCCCCACGGGCATCACCACAGTACAGCCTGAACAGCAAGAGCTGCTAATAGCCCCCACGGGCGTACAATGGAGACCAACGGAACAGAGGTAGTGAGCCAATAGCCCCCAGGGGCGTATACCTAAGTCAACCTGCAAGAGCTTTGAGCCAGTAGCCCCACGGGCGTAACAACGGACCACCATAGGCTGCAACAGAGAAGCCAATAGCCTTTCACCCTTAGCTTTAGTAGCTTGTGCCTACGCCCCAATGGCGTAATGTATGAGCCTGAGCCAAATGGCGCCCTACAGGAATCGTACCGAACAGTACTACTCTGCAATAAGGTAGAATGAGCTGCTGACCAACCAGAGCATAAGCGGCCGACTCAGCAGATGTAGTGCAAGAGGCTAGGCTCTATACCAGAGAGAGGAGGCTCAGCGAATGGTAATGCGGCACAGCTAGGGTTAAAATGCAGCTTTATGGATCGGAGGCTCAGAGCAGTACGATAGCTCTGCAAGCGATACGGAGGCTCTTAGACAGCAGCACAGCTCTGCAATCAAGCAATACTCGGCACTGGGAGCAAGCGACACCTGACAGGAGCAGGTCACACGGCCAGCCAGGCAAGCGGCAGTGGCGGAAGTCAGAATGTCGCTACGGCGACAACCAGAGAAGAGATCAGGAACTAGCAGATCACCGGAACAGTACGATACTGGTCACGTAGCAGGAAGTCAGCCAAACCGGGTCAGATCACGGAGAGGGTTCTCAGACAAGCTAGGTCAATCACGAGCAGGAACGTCAGATAGGGCCGGGTCGGATCACGGAGCGGATTCTCAGACAAGCCAGGTCAATCACGAGCAGGAACACAGGAACGTAGTCAAGTTGGGCCAATTCGGTGCACGGGTATCCGGAACACAGGAACTCAGCAACAGCAACACTGGCTCTGAAACACCACGAAAGGGCACCTGACAGGTGTCATGTTCAGGCATAAAAAGGTCACCAGGGGCGGGCCAAACCAGTATAGCCAATCAGCATACACCACAAGCAAGAGTGACAGAAAGGATTACAGGCACTGTGATATTCTGCCACTATAGGATATAATTCAAAAAGTGGAGATGAAGTCGTAAAGTCCTCCAGCCTATGGACTTCCGGGGGCCAAGGCTCTGCCATCCAATGTCTACCGTAAATGGCTGCAAAACCTCCTGTAGCTGCCGCATCTGTTGTAATTATGGGTGACTGAGAGAAGGACCTCGGGATGAACATGGATCGACCATTCCACGACCTGAGAAATCGAGCCCACATGTCCAAATCTGCTTTAGTACCAGTGTCAAGGTAAACCCTGTCCCCTGCATAAGCATTCCCTGAGAGTAAATGCAACAAATGTGAGATGAACAAGCGCCCCTGGGGTATGATCCTGGTGGCGAAATTCAGGGTACCCAACAGTGATTGCAATTCAACTCTCTAACAGGAATCTCTTGCGGTGAATTCTGCAACCCTGCCCTGAATACGTGACAATTTCTCAGGAGGCAAACTAGCCTCCATGCCCACCGAGTCCAAGAGGATCCCCAAAAAACAAATCTTAGTAACAGGGCCTATGTCCTTATTAGGAGCTACTGGTATGTTAAGAGTAGAAAAAAGCTGCAACAACTTTGCCAATCCCACCGGGGCCCGGTAGGCAGGTTCAATGATCAAGAAATTGTCCAGGTAATGAATAACCTGATGACAATGAAGTAAATTCAACAGCATCCAGCAAATGGTGTCTGCAAAAATGTCAAACAGCCTTGGACTACTCTTAGCCCCAAAAGTCAAGCGTGTTGAAAAATAATAGAGCTCCTTCCACTTAATGCCATGTAGATGCCATAACGAAGGATGCAAAGGTAACAACTTAAACGCATCCATGATGTCTGCCTTACTAAGCCAGCAACCCACCCCTGTCTGCAAAATCAAATGAATAGAGTCATCTACTGAAGAGTATTGCAAAGAAAACTCCTCTGTCGGGATGATGGAATTCAAACTAGGCGTATCAATAGAATGAGGCGCTGACAGATCGTAAATTAGTCGGGTTTTATTGGAGAATTTGCTATGAGCTAATCCAATGGGGTTAATTCTCCAGTGGGCAAAGGGAGGAGAAACAAAAGGTCCTATCACGTACCGCTTCTCAACCTCTAGCTTTAATAACCTATCCACCTCCCCAGGCTCTTTCATAGCAGACAAAAGGTTAGGACATTCAATAGTACCTGCCGGTAATGTCGCTAAACCTGAGTGAAACCCTACAGAAAACCCTTCCACCAAAAAATCTACCAAGCCTATGGAAGGATGAGATGCTAGGCAAGATTTGAGGTTGGGGATATGAACTCCGTCTAGTCATGACTTGGGGTACAGCCTACGGGGGCAAATGGAACTAGGATGGGCTCTCTGACAAACTGAACATAGATGGACCAACCGGCACGCATTGACGGTACACCCATTGTAGTTGTAGTTATTACATATTTGGGATTTACCAAAGTACACAATGGGACGGCCCATCCAATCAAATTTCAAAGGGGCAGGATGCCCCGTCGGGGGCTCAGGCCGAGGTCCTGCCTGGCTGGGGCTAGAGGTGAACGACGTTGAACCTGGGCATAAGCTGGTAGTGTGTTCAGCTGACTGGCAAACGGAGGACACAGGGGAAAGTAACCCAGCTAAATGTCTACAAAATAACTCCATGTCCAGCTGGCTCCAATCAATGGTGATATTAAATTGAGCCAAGACGGCCGCTGCCTTGGCCGAAAAAGACCTATGGTAATCATAAAAATAATAACCACCATACTTATACCCAAGCTCAACTACCCTATACAGATAGAGGTCCAACTCTTCCCTACGCTGCGGGTGTACCGAACAAACCACATCCCTGTAAAGACTAAAAGCTAACACAAATTCAACAACAGATAATTTCTTACTGAGTCTATGATCCTTAGCTTTCACCACCACTGACACCTGATCACTAGTAAAGGATCTACTTTCCACGGGAAGAAATGAGTAATGCCACTAAATTGACATCCTTCCCTTCTAAAATCTCTTTCCTAAGATGCCCAGAAATATAATGGGCTGGGGTAATGGCAGGAACGAAACTACTGGTAGCTAGGGGGCTCGCCTGGCCAAGATCTACACCTGGGCAAACCATTTGCCTAACCTGCTGACATGTAGGTGAAGAACTCAAACCATCCAGCCGATTATGTAACGAAGCCACAGACTCGGCCAGAGTGGCAAATGACATTTGTAAATCTGTCAAATCAATGTGTGACTGTGGCACCGATGGAGAAGGACTGCCGCTACTACTAGGTAGGGGAATGTCCATAGGGGAGAATAATAACTTATATAACTCCGCTTTGCGGGCCGAGGTTGAGTATGGGATGCCCCTCCGCTGCAGTTCACGAATTATCTTAGCCGGGAGATGACTGTAAAGAAACAGCCCCCTGATTCTCCTGGGTATGTGTGCTTTCATGCTCTGGACAGACCGACATGTTCCTTAAGTTCTTAACCTAAAAGATAGAAAAGAATATCTTAACTAAAAACCCTAAGTAACTGCTGTCGATCCCCGAACCTGCTTACTAGAGAAGAAGATAGCAAAGATTTCCCTAACTCATCTAGAACAAATTGGTGACGATGACGCCCTCGCTATAATCAAATAGTGCTAGCATCTACCTAAGCTATGAGTGGCCCGAGGGACTTATTGCCTATGTGGCAGATCCAATCGTACGGCTGGCGGTGAACATCTAGCTACAGAAAAAGTACTAACTACTGATTGGCTGGGTAGGTGACACCCTAACACCTAAACAGAATGGAGGGGGGCTAACTATGATTTGGCCCAAGGGGACATGAACCGTAAACTAGGGAAAAATTCTCCCCCTCCAAGCCTCAACTACCCAGCGGGGACCAACAGACTTGAAAAATAACAAACTACTGCCTCCTATTTGCTACCAAGGGCCGAATGAGAGATTAGTCATTGGCAGCAACCCACCTGTGAGTAGGTATGCTCCCGCAAAGAACACAATCCCCCTAAAAAATTAAAAGCATCTAGTAATTATGTATGTACCTCTATATAACGCAATAACAGACCAGAAAGTAAGTGTGTGTGTGTGTGTGTGTGTGTGTGTGTGTGTGTGTGTGTGTGTGTGTGTGTCAAATAGTTCCCCGGCTCAATATCCTATTTGCTTTGAAGCCATCTGTCATAACTGTCAATATTGTTCTGTGCTAGCTAGGCATCCATTGCTTTTTTGAATGAAGTTACATTATCTGCAAGCACAACATCCCGAGGCAAAGAATTCCATAGCCTTACCGCCCTTACTGTAAAGAATCCCTGCCTGTGTTTTAGTCGAAAGCGCCTTTCCTCAAGTCTTAATGGATGACCTCTTGTTCTTAGCTCAGCTCTTTGCATAAATAATTCATTGGATAGTTCTTTGTATTGACCTTGAATGTATTTGTAAATGGTAATCATATCACCCCTTAGACGTCTCTTTTCTAATGTAAACAAACCCAGTTTGGCTAGTCTCTCTTTGTAACTCAGATCCTCCAATCCCTTTATCAGTTTTGTTGCACGTCTCTGCACCTTTTCCAGTTCAGTAATGTCTTTTTTTAGAACAGGCGCCCAAAATTGTACTCCATATTCTAGATGAGGCCTAACCAAGGATTTATACAGAGGTAGGATAATATTAGCATCCCTTGCTTCTACACCTCTTTTTATGCAGGCTAGTACTCTATTTGCTCTTGCAGCAGCTGAGTGACTCTGCACACTGCTGTGAAGACTATTGTCTATCAGTACACCTAAATCTTTCTCTAATGAGGATTTCCCAAGTTGTTTCCTATTTAGAGTATATGTTGCAAGTTTGTTTCTACAACCCAAATGCATAACCTTACATTTATCTACATTAAATGACATCTGCCACTTTTCTGCCCATTCACTTAGTTTATCTAAATCCTTCTGTAGGGAAAAAACATCGAGCTCTGTATGTATTTCCTTACATAGCTTAGTGTCATCAGCAAAGATTGAGATGCTACTTTCAATTCCCACTTCTAGATCATTAATAAACAAATTAAAAAGCATTGGGCCCAGGACTGAACCCTGCGGCACCCCTCTTATAACCCTAGACCAATTTGAAAAAGTTCCATTTACAACAACTCTCTGCCATCTATCATTTAACCAGTTCTCAATCCATGTACAGATAACACCACCCAAACCGAAGCCTTTTAATTTATGCAGTAACCTGTTGTGAGGCACTGTGTCAAAGGCTTTTGCAAAATCCAAGTATACTACATCAACGGCAATTCCCCTGTCCAAATTACTACTCACTCTTTCATAAAATGCAAGTAAATAAAGGGGCTGAGGAAGATGCAAAATACTTAACATAAATACCTTACTTGCTAGGTATGCCAATTCTCCGTGCTGATCCGAAGGCTTCACGAATCTGGGAACAGGAGGAAAAATAAAGGTCCCACAAGATACCCTAACTAGCCCCCTCCCCCTGGTACATAACAGGCAAGTAATCTAAATAGCAAAGATGACATGATTATAAACATATTAGATGTATATGATCCCTAATGTGCGGCCCCCTCAGGTCCTTACAAAATTGTGTAGGCATAAATGTAAATTGCCGCAGTACTGGGGCAACCGACTGCATCACCATAACAACTCATCAAAGAAAAAGTTATTGAGACAACTAACATGTAAGATTAACAGGCTCATTCATTATGTTGGCATCAGTGATGTGTTTAACAATTAACATATAGTTGTACCATCCTAAGCTATTGCTTCCTACTTGTTAATGGAAACAGTGCTGTAATAATAACCCATGCCACAGTATACACCTTCCAAGTGCCCGAAAGGAGAACGGATCATAGCTGAACCTAGCTCCTGACACCATCCCCCCCACACACACCCAAAAGAGATTTGCACTCGATGCCAGGATACACTTTAATGTATGGGTGTCCCTGGCTTCCTCTGTAGGCCACAGGTATCAAATGTATTGGCATTCAATCCATTGGATAAATGTCTGGTACCCAAATGGTTAAATCCGAATAATAGAGTGGGGCTGTAGTGCATTGTCTCTCTGTGCGTTAGAGACCACTACCATCCCAGTGGTAAAAAGCCTCTTATTAGTTTAAATTATTGGGGCCTTTACTTGTCTCCTGCTTTTGGAGACATCTGTTCTTATAGACTGCAGACACCTGTGGCCGTAGGCATGACTTTGCACAGATGGCGAAGTGGGTGCGACTGAGCCCATGTGGCAGAGTGGTTGTGACTGTGCACATGTGGTACAGAGTGTATGTTTGTGCACACATGGTGCAGTGGATGTAATTGCACACACACACTGGGTCACATTTAATATGTCAAAGAGGTGCAGTTCTGGTAGAAAGCAACTATAGAGCTCACATTTAAATCATTGGAAACTCCATTGTATCTATGGTGTAATTGGCTTGCTCCAGATGTGTAGTTAAGGTGCTTGTGCAAGTCAGTGTTGTACTCAACCCCAGATCTCATGCATAAAGGAGCAGCCAAGCTGCAGTTAGTACACAGCTGCACACAGCATTAGAAGAGTTCCCTGCATAAGGACCACCACCCAAAGAGGCAATGGGCCCTATGGTACAAAGTACAGAATGCATATAAGGATGTGCATGAGTAGTCATATTGGTAAACATTGTTCTTTTATATAGGTGAGGTACACAGTTTGTTTATATGACCGCAAAGGGAACAGGATATATGAAGAGATTTGAGTAGAAAGCAACCGCTGAACCCTGGTAGCCCCGATAATATGGAGACCAAACAATTGTAGAAAGGCAAAAAGAAGCCCCTGTGAGAAGCGGCACTATACCTTCTGAAGGCGTCCTGATCTGTTCCGAACGGGTTGTGCCTCCGACTGCCCGCCTAGTAGAAGATCCCGTGTTGACGCCAACTGATGACGTTTACCTCGTTCTCCGATTACTGTGACCGTACAACCTCAACGCAGATCACCCAAGGTGAGTGACCCGCTATAAGAGGAGATACCTGGTCCTCCCACAAATCCAGGCTAACCAATAACCTTTCACAAATGAGTTTGCCAGAGCACCCAGTGCTTAGTTGTTAGCCCTGATGATAAAGATTCAGTTTCCTGCTTGTTTCATTCTCCAGTTGACCTTAGCTTGTACCTTGACTTTGCTTGAACTCCACTACCTTGAATATCAGCGTGCCTCAACTACTCCAGTATCTCTGTTTTTTCCCAGACTACTAGTGTTCTTATCCTGGTCTGGCCCTTGCTTAAACCGGGGGTGTGACATCTGACTTTGCTGCCAGAACTTTTAATACAGCAAAGGTATACTGGTTTCCGGCTTAGCTACTCAGCCTCATACTCATGCTTCACTCCCTAGCTTCCTCTAAAGAGATCATGTTAGCCTTTTTCTCCAGCCATCAGGATCCAGTCTCTGTATTCCCAACAGAACAACTGAACCAGTTTGGATCCCATGTGGTCAGCTGAGGACCTTAGTTGCTTAACTCAGAAGATGGATCCCCAGCGGTAGCTGTCCTGCAGAGTAGCATGGCCCAATTGCATGCTCAGGTCCAGGATCTGCATTCCCCTGGTCCCTCTGTTCCAGTTCTGATGGGATCTGCTGCCCTTGGTCCAGTCTCATCAGCATCTTTTCCTGAACCACAAGTATTTTTGGGGACAAAATTCAGTTCCATGGCTTTCAGAATGCATGTGAGCTACTCCTCTACTTGAAGCCCTATGTCTCTGAGGAAGTTAGGGTTTGCACGGTGATACTCCTTTCCGGGTGAGCAGGCTTCCTGAGCACACAGTCTGCTACAAGGACACAACCCTCTAAGGCTGCTATTTATGATGATCCCAATAGGACATCCACAGCAGAAGCAGTCATTCATTCTTTTCTTTTAAGCAGGGCAGGAGACCAGCAGGGAGATATGTTGCTGGATTCCACTACTGGGCTGCTGATGTTAGTGGAATGAACCTGTTCTGAAGAATCAGTTCCAATTGGGATTATCTGATTCCCTGAAGGATGACATGACCCTTGTACAGGTACCTGCATGTCACGGAGTGACTAGGAATAACACACTGACAAGTACAAATTAACTTAATATAAAACTTTATTTAGTAATAGAAAAGGCAGGAGATAAGGCAACAGGCAAATGGCAATAAATGACACACAGTAGTATGAAACTGACGTAAGTGGCAGTAGATAGTGGCACGTCTTTCAGATGACAAAAGTGGCAGTAGATAGTGACACACCTTCACGAGACCAGATGGGAACAAAGGAGGCGCTTCCCTACCCTTCACAGGACAGGTGGTCAGAAACGGAATGGCCATGGGACTACACTGTAGATGTGAGGGCAGTGCAGAGCACTCCCATACACAGATGGAATGGCACACCTTCACAAGACCAGAGAGGAACAGTGTAGGCATTTTCCTCACCCTTCACAGGACAGGTGGTCAGCAACGGAATGGCCCTTGTACTACACGTAAGGTGGGTATAGTGCAGAGCACTCTGTACCCTGATAAGATTGTACACCTTCACGAGACCAGAGAGGAACAGTGTAGGCACTTTCCTCGCTCTTCAAAGGACAGGTGGTCAGCAATGGAATGGCCCTGGGACTACACGTAAGTGTGAGGGCAGTGCAGAGCACTCCCAAGCACAAAGTCGGCAAATGAAAGGAGTAGACCAGTATCCCCACAGGGGATACACTAGGTGGTAGCCGGATGAAGATAGGCTAGGCAACACAGACCGGTACGGCCACAGGAGGTCCGACACACGGAGTGACCGACAAGCGCCGCTTCCAACGGAAGCGAGCACAAAGCGGAAGACGCAGGCAGCACGAAAACCAATCCGTACAATGGGATGGTAACGGAGCACAATGTACGGGTAAACCAGGAGGCAAAGAGCTAGTCAGAGACGCTCAACTAGGAACGAGCCTGCCCTCGAATTGATGAGGCTCTATAGGATCCTACCCAGGGTGCAATCTCTTTTAGCTCACTAGTGCCTTTCACAGAGAGGAAATATCCTGAAGCACATCATACTGATCTGACCAAAAGGCAGTCCAGCCACGAAGTGCCAGGCAATTCCTCTCTGAACAAGAGAAGCAGCCAACCCCAGATGTACGTTTCAGCCTTGTTGGGCCTCGTCAGTGAGGTGCAGCTGATCTCTTGTTTGGTGAATTAGTAAAGATAGGGTTAACTGAGTCAAACAAGACTCACTTGATCCTGTTGGGGGAAGGGAATGTGGATAGAGTTGCTACATTGTTCCCTATTGGTAAAGTGTCTTTTAAATAGACGGAAGTGATGGAAGACAAACTACATCATGATTAAGAGTTACGACGCGAAACATGTTGATCGAGTTTGTCGTCTTGCAATAACCTGTCAACTGCCCTCCAAATCCAGTGTGGTCTCGAAACATTATTGTTATTAACGTCAAAGAATAAAGGTACATATATTTTGAGTTTTATATTGTCTGACGTTGTGTGATTTGAAGATGGTGCGGTAATTTCAAAGACTGTTACACATCTGGATTACCCTGTTACCCTTAGGGTGACTAGTCCCAAGCGTAATTTGCATATGCAAAGAGCTAGTCAGAGGCGCTCAACTAGAAATGAGCCTGCCCTCGAATTGATGAGGATCTATAGGATAAGTATCCTACCCAGGATGCAATCTCTTTTAGCTCACTAGTGCCTCACAGAGAGGAAATATCCTGAAGCACATCATACTGATCCCACCAAAAGGCAGTCCAGCCACGAAGTGCCAGGCAATTCCTCTCTAAACAAGAGAAGCAGCCAACCCCAGACGTACGTATCAGCCTTGTTGGGCCTCGTCAGTGAGGTGCAGCTGATCTCTCTAAGCACTGTGAGCAAGGAGTCCACTTCTGGATTACCCTGTTACCCTTAGGGTGACTAGTCCCAAGGGTAATTTGCATATGCAAAGAGCTAGTCAGAGATGCTCAACTAGGAATGAGCCTGCCCTTGAATTGATGATGCTCTATAGGATAAGTATCCTACTGTAATGGTTTGTTCGACACTCAGACACAGTGATTTAGGATAAAACATAGTTTTATTTAAAACATAAATAAAAGATACCTTTCACAGGCACTGTAGTATATAGCAGAATATACAAATATATAGACAGGAATATTCAATGCCTACACAGGTCCAGTACATATATGGGAACAAGGAGAGAACATATACTGACACAGGTCAGGCAGGAAAAGGGTGTATACCCAGGGCAGCAGTTCAGCAAGAGTTAAGGTCCCAATATCAGTAATCAGTCTCTGTATAGCGAAGTCTGTGGTGAGTAAACTCAGCAACTCCCCGTATGATGGAATAGCAACTCTTAGGAGACTGTAGTGCCAGAATGAGGTCCAGAGCACATGTAATCTGCCGGAGCAGGACTGAGACAAAACCTCGCTGCCGGGAGTAATGGAGGCAACAATGGAGCTCAGCAATAATTAACAGAAGGCCAAGCCAATGGAACACTGTCGAGCAGTAACTGAGGCAACTACGGAGCTCTGAAAGAGTTAATGGGAGGCCCAGCCAATGGCACACTGTCAAGCAGTAACGGAGGCAACTATGGAGCTCTGCAAGAGTTAACGGAAGGCCCAGCCAATGGCACACTGTCGAGCAGTAACGGAGGCAACTACGGAGCTCTGCAAGAGTTAACGGAAGGCCCAGCCAATGGCACACTGTCGAGCAGTAACGGAGGCAACTACGGAGCTCTGCAAGAGTTAACGGAAGGCCCAGCCAATGGCACACTGTCTAGCAGTAACGGAGGCAACTACAGAGCTCTGCAAGAGTTAACGGAAGGCCCAGCCAATGGCACACTGTCGAGCAGTAACGGAGGCAATTACGGAGCTCTGCAAGAGTTAACGGAAGGCCCAGCCAATGGCACACTGTCAAGCAGTAACAGAGGCAACTACGGAGCTCTGCAAGAGTTAACGGAAGGCCCAGCCAATGGCACACTTTCGAGCAGTAACGGAGGCAACTACGGAGCTCTGCAAGAGTTAACGGGAGGCCCAGCCAATGGCACGCTGTCTAGCAGTAACGGAGGCAACTACGGAGCTCTGCAAGAGTTAACGGAAGGCCCAGCCAATGGCACACTGTCGAGCAGTAACGGAGGAAACTACGGAGCTCTGCAAGAGTTAATGGAAGGCCCAGCCAATGCCACACTGTTGAGCGGTAACGGAGGCAACTACGGAGCTCTTCAAGAGTTAACGGAAGGCCCAGCCAATGGCACACTGTCGAGCAGTAACGAAGGCAATTACGGAGCTCTGCAAGAGTTAACGGAAGGCCCAGCCAATGACACACTGTCAAGTAGTAACGGAGGCAACTACGGAGCTCTGCAATAGTTAACGGAAGGCACAGCCAATGGCACACTGTCAAGCAGTAACGGAGGCAACTACGGAGCTCTGCAAGAGTTAACGGAAGGCCCAGCCAATGGCACACTGTCGAGCAGTAACGGAGGCAACTACGGAGCTCTGCAAGAGTTAACGGAAGGCCCAGCCAATTACACACTGTCAAACAGTAACTGAGGCAACTACGGAGCTCTGCAAGAGTTAACGGAAGGCCCAGCCAATGGCACACTGTCGAGCAGTAACGGAGGCAACTATGATAATCTGCCAGGGCAGACACAGGTACAGCGGAAGTGAGAATGTCGCCTAGGCGACACAACGATGCAGGGAACAAGGAGAGAACATATACTGACACAGGTCAGGCAGGAAAAGGGTGTATACCCAGGGCAGCAGTTCAGCAAGAGTTAAGGTCCCAATATCAGTAATCAGTCTCTGTATAGCAAAGTCTGTGGTGAGTAAACTCAGCAACTCCCCGTATGATGGAATAGCAACTCTTAGGAGACTGTAGTGCCAGAATGAGGTCCAGAGCACATGTAATCTGCCGGAGCAGGACTGAGACAAAACCTCGCTGCCGGGAGTAATGGAGGCAACAATGGAGCTCAGCAATAATTAACAGAAGGCCAAGCCAATGGAACACTGTCGAGCAGTAACTGAGGCAACTACAGAGCTCTGAAAGAGTTAATGGGAGGCCCAGCCAATGGCACACTGTCAAGCAGTAACGGAGGCAACTATGGAGCTCTGCAAGAGTTAACGGAAGGCCCAGCCAATGGCACACTGTCGAGCAGTAACGGAGGCAACTACGGAGCTCTGCAAGAGTTAACGGAAGGCCCAGCCAATGGCACACTGTCGAGCAGTAACGGAGGCAACTACGGAGCTCTGCAAGAGTTAACGGAAGGCCCAGCCAATGGCACACTGTCTAGCAGTAACGGAGGCAACTACGGAGCTCTGCAAGAGTTAACGGAAGGCCCAGCCAATGGCACACTGTCGAGCAGTAACGGAGGCAATTACGGAGCTCTGCAAGAGTTAACGGAAGGCCCAGCCAATGGCACACTGTCGAGCAGTAACGGAGGCAATTACGGAGCTCTGCAAGAGTTAACGGAAGGCCCAGCCAATGGCACACTGTCTAGCAGTAACAGAGGCAACTACGGAGCTCTGCAAGAGTTAACGGAAGGCCCAGCCAATGGCACACTTTCGAGCAGTAACGGAGGCAACTACGGAGCTCTGCAAGAGTTAACGGGAGGCCCAGCCAATGGCACGCTGTCTAGCAGTAACGGAGGCAACTATGGAGCTCTGCAAGAGTTAACGGAAGGCCCAGCCAATGGCACACTGTCGAGCAGTAACGGAGGCAACTACGGAG
The DNA here is from genome assembly GCA_037306005.1 of Rhinophrynus dorsalis. Classification (NCBI taxonomy): domain Eukaryota; kingdom Metazoa; phylum Chordata; class Amphibia; order Anura; family Rhinophrynidae; genus Rhinophrynus; species Rhinophrynus dorsalis. The sequence continues at coordinate 324,589,886 of CM074724.1, read as the reverse complement.
CTCTTCAAGAGTTAACGGAAGGCCCAGCCAATGGCACACTGTTGAGCAGTAACGGAGGCAATTACGGAGCTCTGCAAGAGTTAACGGAAGGCCCAGCCAATGACATACTGTCAAGTAGTAACGGAGGCAACTACGGAGCTCTGCAATAGTTAACGGAAGGCCCAGCCAATGGCACACTGTCAAGCAGTAACGGAGGCAACTACGGAGCTCTGCAAGAGTTAACGGAAGGCCCAGCCAATGGCACACTGTCGAGCAGTAATGGAGGCAACTACGGAGCTCTGCAAGAGTTAACGGAAGGCCCAGCCAATTACACACTGTCAAACAGTAACTGAGGCAACTACGGAGCTCTGCAAGAGTTAACGGAAGGCCCAGCCAATGGCACACTGTCGAGCAGTAACGGAGGCAACTATGATAATCTGCCAGGGCAGACACAGGTACAGCGGAAGTGAGAATGTCGCCTAGGCGACACAACGATGCAGGGAACAAGGAGAGAACATATACTGACACAGGTCAGGCAGGAAAAGGGTGTATACCCAGGGCAGCAGTTCAGCAAGAGTTAAGGTCCCAATATCAGTAATCAGTCTCTGTATAGCAAAGTCTGTGGTGAGTAAACTCAGCAACTCCCCGTATGATGGAATAGCAACTCTTAGGAGACTGTAGTGCCAGAATGAGGTCCAGAGCACATGTAATCTGCCGGAGCAGGACTGAGACAAAACCTCGCTGCCGGGAGTAATGGAGGCAACAATGGAGCTCAGCAATAATTAACGGAAGGCCAAGCCAATGGAACACTGTCGAGCAGTAACGGAGGCGACTACGGAGCTCTGAAAGAGTTAATGGGAGGCCCAGCCAATGGAACACTGTCAAGCAGTAACAGAGGCAACTATGGAGCTCTGCAAGAGTTAACGGAAGGCCCGGCCAATGGCACACTGTCGAGCAGTAACGGAGGCAACTACGGAGCTCAGCAAGAGTTAACGGAAGGCCCAGCCAATGGCACACTGTCGAGCAGTAACAGAGGCAACTACGGAGCTCTTCAAGAGTTAACGGAAGGCCCAGCCAATGGCACACTGTCGAGCAGTAACAGAGGCAATTACGGAGCTCTGCAAGAGTTAACAGAAGGCCCAGCCAATGGCACACTGTCAAGCAGTAACGGAGGCAACTACGGAGCTCTGCAAGAGTTAACGGAAGGCCCAGCCAATGGCACACTGTCGAGCAGTAACGGAGGCAACTACGGAGCTCTGCAAGAGTTAACGGAAGGCCCAGCCAATTACACACTGTCAAGCAGTAACTGAGGCAACTACGGAGCTCTGCAAGAGTTAACGGAAGGCCCAGCCAATGGCACACTGTCGAGCAGTAACGGAGGCAACTATGATAATCTGCCAGGGCAGACACAGGTACAGCGGAAGTGAGAATGTCGCCTAGGCGACACATCGATGCAGGAACCAGGATAGCCAGGAGGAATCACGGAGCAGGAATGTCAACAAGCCGGGTCAGGTCACGGAGCAGGAAATTCAGCCAGGCCGGGTCGAATCACAGAGCAGGAACGTCAGACAAGCCGGGTCAGGTCATGGAGCAGGAACGTCAGACAAGCCGGGTCAGGTCACGGAGCAGGAACGTCAAACGGGCCAAGTTGGTACACAGGAGTTCAGGCAACACTAGTAGGCACTGGTACAGGAACACCATGAAAGGGCACTGGATAGGTGCCAGAGCCCAGTCTATAAAGGCCATACTGTGCGGGCCGATCAGGTTCAACCAATAGGAGCGCAAACCAACAGAGACTGACAGAAAGCAGCTTAGAGAGCACGGGCACCGTGATACGTACCCAGGGTGCAATCTCTTTTAGGTCACTAGTGTCTTTCACAGAGAGGAAATATCCTGAAGCACATCGTACTGATCCCACCAAAAGGCAGTCCAGCCACGAAGTACCAGGCAATTCCTCTCTGAACAAGCCTCATCAATTTAAGGGCAGGCGCGTTCCTAGTTGAACATCTCTGACTAGCTCTTTTGCATAAACCAGGAGGCAGCCAAGGGTCACACCGGATTGGATAGTCAGACGTCGTAACCGGAACGGGTAGTCAGTGAAGCCAGAGGTCAGAGCCGGAACGGGTAGTCAGACGAGCCATGAGTCAGCACCGGAACGGGTAGTCAGACGAGCCAGGGATCAGAACCGGAACGGGTAGTCAGACGTAGCCAGTTAATACACAGGAACGGTAATGCACCAACACAGAAATAAGCTCAGGTACACCACGAAAGGGCAACGGGAGTGACACAGGTAGAGGTTTAAGAACTCTGATGGGTAGGTGGAGCAATGACCTCATCAGCGTGGTGCCCTATAAGAATAGCGACTCAGCAAGAGCGACAGATAATAAATAATGTCGTTCCAGGGCAATGTCAGTCACAGGCAATCACGGGCACCGTGATAGTACCCCCACTCAATGATTCCCCCCCCCCGCGGAGGAGCCCATACCTTATTGTGAAATTTAATGTGGAAACTGCGTAATAGTCTAGGAGCGTGAACATCACCCTGGTCCACCCATGAACGCTCCTCCGGACCATAACCTTTCCAGTGGACAAAATATTGGATGCGCCCCCGGACTCTAAGGGAGTCCAGGATGCTCTGGATTTCATATTCATCTTCACTCAGAATGCGCACTGAACCTGGGGCTACCTGGGTGGAAGTGTAACAGTTACAGACAAGTGATTTCAGGAGAGATACATGGAATACGTTGTGGATACACATATTCCTCAGGAGGTCTAAGGCATACGACACAGGGTTAATTCTACGGAGTACCCGGAAGGGTCCTATGAATTGTGGAGCCATTTTGTGACATGGTACTTGGAGGGGCAGGTTCTTGGTGGCCAACCAGACTCTCTCCCCCATCTGAAAGACTGGAGCAGGACGCCTCCTGCGATCTGCGTGTCTCTGATATTGCTCAGAGGACCTTCGCAAATTATTCTAAACCTGTGTCCATGTGGAGCGGAGCTGCTCCATATGCTCATCCAGAGCCGGAATGTCCTGTGCCCAAAATGTATCCGGGAGCAGAGAGGGTTGGAACCCATAATTGATCAGGAAAGGGGAGCTCCCAGACTAAGCGTTTATGGCACAATTCGTGGCAAACTCTGCCCACTGCAACAGGTCAACCCAATTATCATGATTGTCAGAAGCGAAACAGAGCAGGAATTGCTCCAGTCCCTGGTTAGCTCTCTCTACAGCACCATTGGTCTGGGGGTGATAGGCAGACGAAAATAGCAGTTTGATACCCATCTGGTCACAAAAGGCCTTCCAAAACCTTGATACGAACTGACTCCCACAATCAGAGACCACAACTCGAGGTACTCCGTGGAGCCTGAATACCTCTTTAGCGAATACCACAGCCAATTCTTTAGAGAATCTGTCTACAATCATTAGTATGACTGTGCAGCCCTTGGATCTAGGCAACTCTACCATAAAATCCAAAGAGATGTGTGACCACGGGCGTTCCCCATTCGGAACAGTCTGGAGTAGTCCTAGAGGTAGATGCCTAGGAGTCTTGGCACGGGCGCATACGGAACAAGCCTCCACAAAGGCTGCACAATCTGCTCTTAGGCTAGGCCACCAAAATAGCTGCGAGATTGACCAAATTAATTGGTCTCGACCAATATGCCCGGCTGCTTTGGATGAATGGTAGGTCTCAAGTAGCTTAGTGCGGAGATTGTCAGCTACGAAACATTTCCCACTGGGTTTCTCAATTGGGGCATTGCCTTGTGACGCCAGGATCTCCTCACCCAGAGGAGAGGTAATGCTCTTACGGATAGTTGCTAAAATGCAATCAGGAGGGATAATTGGAGCAGGTTCACTGTCAGACTCACGCTCAGGACCAAACTGTCTAGACAAGGCGTCAGCTCGGGTTTTTTGGAACCAGGGAGGTACGAAACTACAAAGTTAAAACTATACAGGAATAATGCCCATCTGTCCTGTCTAGGGGATAGTCTCTTGGCCTCTGATAGATACGTTAGATTCTTATGATCCGTTAAAATTAATACAGGTGCCTTAGTCCCCTCCAGGAGGGGACACCACTCCCGGAGGGCAAGGATGATGGCAAGCAACTCACGGTCCCCTATGTCATATAAGCTTTGAGCCTTAGTCATCTTTTTGGAAAAGAAACCACACGGCCTCAGGGGTTTACCAGGTTTCGTTCTCTGTGATAAAACTGCCCCTACCCCTGTCTTGGAAGCATCTACCCCAAGGGTAAAGGGCAGCGCCGTGTTAGGATGCACCAATATAGGAGCTGTCGAGAAGGCAGACTTCAAAGCTTCAAAAGCATTGTTGGCCTCGGGGAACCATACTGATGGGTTAGAGCCCTTATGTGTCATGTCAGTCAAGGGTTTGACCAAGGATGAGAAATTACGAATGAACTTCCTATAATAATTTGCAAACCCGAGGAATCTTTGTATGGCCTTCAGGCCTACAGGACGTGGCCATTGTAACACTGCCGACAGTTTTTCAGTATCCATAGCAATACCGTTAGTCGAGATAACATAACCCAGGAAGGGTACCTAGTCCTTATGAAATTTGCACTTCTCAAGCTTGCAATAAAGCATCTCTCCTATGTGTCTCGATATCAGGAGAGTGTATCAAAATATCGTCTAGGTATACTACTACACAGGACTGTAGCAAGCTCCGTAGAACATCGTTAATGAACTCCTGGAACACCGCTGACGCATTGCACAGCTAAAAGGCATAACCAGATATTCGTAATGGCCACTACGAGTATTAAAAGCGGTCTTCCACTCATCACCCTCCTTGATTCTAATCAAGTTGTATGTTGCACGTAAATCGAGTTTCGTGAATACGGAGGAGCCCTTTAACCGGTCAAACAATTCCGTAATAAGAGGGATGGGGTAAGCATTCTTTACCATTAGTTTGTTTAGTCCTCTATAATCGATACAGGGCCTGAGCTCCCCATTCTTTTTCTTTACAAAAAAAAATCCAGCCCCCGCGGGCAAGGAAGATTTCCTTATAAAGCCTCTGGATAGTGCATCTGAAATGTATTCCTCCATGGCCTTGTTTTCCTCTACTGATAGAGGATATGTGCGGCCTTTGGGAGGTATTGAACCTGGCGTTAGATTAATAGCACAATCATACAGCCTATGCTCCGGTAATGTGCTAGCCTCCCCTTTACTAAAGACCTCACTGAAAGACTGGTACTCTGAGGGCAACGAGGGGGAGGTACACAAAATTTTAATCGGATGCTGCAGACAAGTCCCATTACAATATTCCGACCATGATAATATGTCACACTTCTCCCAATCCACAATGTTTCTGCAGCCATGGGAACCCCAAAATGACAGTGTGGTAACTAGATCACCTGAAATTGTAGAGTCTCCACATGGAGAGCTCCTACTCTTAGTGTCAGTGGACAGGTCTCATGTGTGACATTGGGAGGGCTCAAAAGGATGACCGTCAATAGCCTCCACCGCCAATGGAGACTCACGAGGTGTCACTGGAATATTGTGTTTGTTCACAAAATCACCATCAATAAAATAACCGGCCGCACCAGAATCGATCAGGACTGGAGTGGACACAGGAATCGACCCAGGAAATCATCACCTGAATGATGGGTTTGCTTGCATCAAGCTCTGGAGACCAACTGACTCTACCTAGGATCTGTCCCCTTAGAGATCCTAGGTGCGTGCGTTTCCCGGACACACTGGACAACCTTGTAGCATATGCCCAGCCTTTCCACAATACAGGCACAGGCCATCTCTATGGCGGAAGGACCGTTCCTCTCGAGATAATTGTGTAAAGCCAACCTGCATGGGTTCAGCCCTACTGGCCTCTGAACTGGGCGGCAAGGTAGGTGAGGGAGGTACGGGTGGGAGCTCCCTGTTAGGTATTGGTCGCAACTCTTGTCTTGGCTTGATATTTTTAAATGTGGACCTTTTTCTTATACGGGTGTCATTTAGGATGACAAAAGAGATTAGTTGGTCCAAGTCACTTGGTAAATCGTGAGCAGCAATCTCGTCTTTGATTGTATCGTTTAGTCCCTACAAGAAGGCTGCCACCAGAGCCTCGTTATTCCGTCCGACCTCTGCCGCAAATGTGCGAAATTTGATAGCATACTCAGCTACCGTACGGGTGCCCTGCTGAATTGTCATTAGTCTTTTTGCGGCAGAGATGGACCTACCAGGAACATCAAAGACCCTTCGGAATGCATCAACGAATTGGGAGAAATCTGAGGTGATAGGTTTCGCCATCTCCCATAATGGATTGGCCCAAGTGTAACAGTTTTTTAGACACTCAGATCAGCAGGTTAGAATAAAACACAGTTTTATTAAAAAAACAAAGAAAGAACTTAAGAGGGAAGATCGCCCTCTACAGGCCACACAAAATAATAGCGATATATATACAGATAGACCTATACAGGCCCAATGTACAGAAACAAAGGTATCACATATATATTGTCTCAGAACAGGCATACAGTAGCAAGGATACTCAGAGGTAAAATACAATAATCAGTCAGTCTCTGTAGTGGTGTTTGGCATGCCCAAGGTGGTGAATAGGCAGCAGTTGGTGTAGATGATGCAACACCTAAAGTTCTTAAGGCCAGAAAGCTGCTAGGCCGTACCGGAACTGTGGCAGAGTCTGCAGATTACTGTAGTTGCAGTAGATAGCCCCCACGGGCGTACTAACGGAGACAACTTAACTGCACAGGATAGCTTGAGCCAATAGCCCCCACGGGCGTAATAACGGAGATGGCTGCACTGCAAGAGCTTGCCAATAGCCCCCACGGGCGTAATAACGGAAACCAACTGCAGGAATAGCTTGAGCCAATAGCCCCCGCGGGCGTATACCGGAGATAACCAGCACTGCAAGAGCTTGAACCAATAGCCCCCATGGGCGTAATAACGGAGACCACCCTGTACTGCAGGTGTTTGAGCCAATAGCCCCCACGGGCGTAACAACAGAGAGAACCCTGTGCTGCAAGTGCTTGAGCCAATAGCCCCCACGGGCGTGACAACAGAGAGAACCCAGCTAGAGCAAGAGCCAATAACTCCTCCCGCGGGCGCGGTAACGGAAACCGACTACTCCGCCAGTTGACAAGGTGAGCCGCCATCTAGACAAGGCTATAACGTGGCCGGCTCAGCAGATGTAGTGGCTAAACAGCATCGGCTCTGCAAGTGTAAATGAAGGCTCATATACGGAGACAGCAGCACTGCAAGGGTTAATAGCAGCTCAGGAATAGGAGGCTCAGCAATAGTGGTTATCGCTCTGCAAGAGAAAGGAAGGCTCAGCAACGGAGGCACAGCTCTGCAAGAGTAATGGAGACTCATCACTGTGGACACGGCTCTGCAAGAGTTAAAGAGGCAAATCTGGTCAGCCCAGTCACGAGCACAGCTGAAGTCAGAATGTCGCCACTGTGACACCGGGCAGCAGGAACAAGGCAGGTTCTGAAGCAAGCCGGTACAGGTCACGGAGCAGGAAGTCAGCCAGGCCAGGTCGGATCACGGAGGAGATTCTCAGACAAGCTAGATCAGTCACGAGCAGGAAAGTCAGCCAAGCCGGGTCAGATAACGAAGCAGGAACACAGGAGCGTAGTCACAACAGGCCAAATCGGTACACAGGAATCAGGAACACTGGAACACAGCAACAGCAACACTGGCTCTGGAACACCACGAAAGGGAACCTGACAGGTGCCAATGGCCAGGCATAAAAAGGTCACCAGGGGCGGGCCAAACAGACTCATCCAATCGGAGCACATCACAAGCGAGAGTGACAGAGAGAGATCACGGGCACCGTGATACCAAGCCAGGGCTTTGCCAGTCAACAGAGAAATTATAAAACCCACTTTATTTCTCTCGGATTGGAAAGCGTGTGGAACCAGTTCCAAAAAAATTCCGAGCATAATGTGGGATCCCCATCGTATCTTAGGGGCATTGGAGCGGACCCAGACAAGCCCTTGTAACACATATTCTCCACCTGAGTGGTTGTCACTGATGCTGATACTGATGAGGCCATCAGTGGTTGCCCAGCTTTATCCAAATGCACGGTACGGTCAAGCAGTGTTTGCAACACTACTGACAACAGATAAATTAGTTGTTCCTGCATGTCCATCCTGGACATAATACTCAGCGACTGCCCACTACTGGTATCAGTACTGTCAGTGTTCATGACCCTTTCGTACTGTCACGGAGTGACTAGGAATAACACACTGACAAGTACAAATTAACGTAAGATAAAACTTTATTAGGTAATAGAAATGGCAGGAGATAAGGCAACAGGCAAATGGCAATAAATGACACACAGTAGTATGAAACTGACGTAAGTGGCAGTACATAGTGGCACGTCTTTCAGATGACAAAATTGGCAGTAGATAGTGGCACACCTTCACGAGACCAGGTGGGAACAAAGGAGGTGCTTCCCTACCCTTCACAGGACAGGTGGTCAGAAACGGAATGGCCCTGGGACTACACTGTAGATGTGAGGGCAGTGCAGAGCACTCTCGTACAAAGATGGAATGGCACACTTTCACGAGACCAGAGAGGAACAGTGTAGGCACTTTCCTCACCCTTCACAGGACAGGTGGTCAGCAACGGAATGGCCCTGGGACTACACGTAAGTGTGAGGGCAGTGCAGAGTACTCCCAAGCACAAAGTCGGCAAATGAAAGGAGTAGACCAGTATCCCCACAGGGGATACAATAGGTGGTAGCTGGATGAAGATAGGCTAAGCAACACAGACCGGTACGGCCACGGGAGGTCAGCATCACAGTGCCCGTGATTGCTTACTTGTGCTGTCAGTTAGGTGTGTGTACTCACCATTGGCCACCTGTCTTTTGCCCGCCCAGGATTGCCTTTATAGACAGGGCTGAGGCACCCTTTGCTTGCCCTTTCGTGGTGTCTCTATGTCAGCAGTCACCTGCCTTGTACCTGCTCCCTGGGACTGTTTCGCTTGCTACCAGTACCAGCGTTGCTCCTGTAGCCAGTTCCTATCCTGCATTGTTCCTGCTCCGTTCCTGATCCGGTTGACGGTGCTGTCATTCCTGTTTCTGTTCCTGATCCCGTGCTACTGTGTTCCTGTTCCGTTCCTGACCCGGTTGTCAATGCTATCGTTCCTGTGTGGTCCTGGCTCGTCTGCTGTCGCTATTGCTGGTTCTCCGTTTGGCTGCTGAAGTCGCTATGGTGACATTCTGATCTCGGTACACTAATAGCCCACCGGTTGCTGATTTGCTTGTATAGAACCAGTTGGGCTTCCGCTTATCCAGTACATGGTACTGGTTTACTCCACTCTCACCGGATGCTGATTTGCTTGGATAGAACAGGTTGGGCATTCGTTTATCCAGTACGCGGTACTGGTTTACTCCACTCTCACCGGTTGCTGATTTGCTTGGATAGAACCGGTTGGGCATTCGTTTATCCAGTACGCTGTACTGGTTTACTCCACTCTCACCGGTTGCTGATTTGCTTGGATAGAACCGGTTGGGCATTCCTTTATCCAGTATGCGGTACTAGTTTACTCCACTCTCACCGGTTGCTGATTTGCTTGGATAGAACCGGTTGAGCATTCGCTTATCCAGTATGCGGTACTGGTTTACTCCACTCTCACCGGTTGCTGATTTGCTTGTATAGAACAACGCAAGAATGCTCCAATCCCTGGTTGGCACGCTCAGCGGCCCCATTAGTTTGGGGATGATAAGCCGAGGAAAATGACAACTGAATCCCCATCTGTTCACAAAAGGCCCTCCAGAATCTCGAGACGAATTGACTCCCACGATCCGAGACCAGCACCTTGGGTAGCCCATGGAGTCGGAATACCTCCCTGGCAAATACAATTGCCAGTTCCATAGCAGATGGCAAGCCAGGGAGTGGCACAAAATGAGCCATTTTAGAGAACCTGTCAACTATCATTAGGATCACAGTAAACCCTCTGGAGGCCGGCAGTTCTCCCAAGAAATCAATAGATACGTATGACCAAGGCCGGTCCCCATTAGGAACAGTCTGTAAGAGACCCAGAGGAAGGTGTCTGGGAACCTTGGCACGGGCACAGGTGGCACAGGCTGCTGTAAATGCCACACAGTCATCCCTCATGCCAGGCCACCAAAACATACGGGACAATGACCAAATCAATTGATTCTTCCCAACATGACCAGCCGCCCGGGAGGAGTGGTAGGTATTCATTAGTTTAGCCCGAAAAGGCTCGGCCACAAAGCACTTGCCCACAGGTTTCTCTGGAGGAGCATTGGCCTGGGATGCCAAGATCTCCTGCCCTAAAGGAGACATTATACTGGTTTGTAGGGTGGCAAGTATACGGTTCGGAGGGATGATAGGCACCGGAATAGAGTCAGCTTCTGTATCTGAGCCAAATTGTCTGGATAAGGCATCAGCACATACATTTTAGTACCAGGCAAGTATGAGACAATGAAATTAAAACGAGACAAAAATAGCACCCATCTCGCTTGCCTCGGAGAAAGCCTTTTGGCCTCTGATAGATACATGAGGTTTTTACGATCAGTCAGGATCAAAATAGGTACCTTAGTGCCCTCCAACAAATGTCTCCATTCACATAAGGCCAGAATAATCGCTAGGAGTTCCCGGTCTCCAATGTCATAAAGACTGTGCTTTGGTCAACTTCCTCGAAAAGAACCCACATGGTCTCAAAGTCTTATCTGGACCTGGTTTTTGGCCCAAGACTGCCCCAACTCCAGTCTCAGAAGCATCCACCTCTAAAGTAAATGGCAACCCAGGAATAGGATGCAACAGAACTGGAGCAGTAGAAAATGGCAATTTTAGAGTCTCAAATGCCTTAATTGCCTCTGGGGACCATTCTGAGGCGGAGGCACCCTTGTGGGTCATGTCGGTGAGTGGTTTGACAATACTGGAATAGTTGCGAAAAAATTTCCTATAATAATTCGCGAATCCCAGGAATCGCTGAAAGGGTTTGAGGCCCGTGGGCAGCGGCCACTGTTGTACAGCTGCAAGCTTCTCCTTGTCTATAGTGAAGCCCTCTTTAGAGATCACTTACCCCAAAAAGGCCAAACTGGACCTATGGAACTCGCACTTCTCGAGTTTGCAATACAGCTTGTTCTCCCTTAACCTCTGGAAGACCGCAGAGACATGGTCACGGTGAATCTCCAGGTCAGGAGAGTAAATCAAAATGTCGCCTAGGTACACGACCACAAAGGATTGTAAAAACTCACATAGGACATCATTAATGAATTTCTGAAACACCGCCGGGGCATTGCACAGACTGAATGGCATATCTAAATACTCGTAATGCCCCGTACGAGTATTGAAAGCTGTTTTCCACTCATCACCGTCTTTAATCCGGACTAAATTATACGCCGCCCTCGGATCCAGTTTAGCAAAAATGGAAGCTCCCTTTAAACGATCAAACAATTCGGTGATGAGTGGAATGGGGTAGGCGTTTTTTATCATGATTTTGTTAAGACCCCTATAATCAATACAGGGTCTTAGTTCCCCATCCCTCTTTTTAACAAAAAAGAATCAAGCCCCCGCGGGCGAGGAAGACTTGCGTATAATACCCCGAGCCAGGGCGTCACTGATATACTCTTCCATGGCACTGTTTTCATCAACAGACAATGGGTATGTCCTACCCTTCCGGGGCATAGCGCCTGGCACAAGATCAATAGCACAGTCGTACGTACGATGCGCCAGCAAAGTGCTAGCCTCATCCTTACTGAACACATCGCTGAATGACTGATATTCCAGCGGTAAGGAGGGAGAGGTACACAAAATTTTGGTAGGCTGACTCAGACAGGGGGTTTTACAGTACTCAGACCAAGACAATACTTCACAATTTTTCCAGTCCAGTCTGGGATTATGCATATGTAGCCACAGGAACCCCAAAATGACCTCAAAATGGGGAGACTGGATAATCTGGAATTGAATGGTCTCTTTGTGAAGGGCTCCAATGCAAACAGATAAAGGACATTTCTCCTGCATGACTTGAGGTGGTACCAGCGGCCTCCCATCAATGGCCTCAATGTCGAGTGGAGAGTCTCTGCTTACCAACAGAATGTTATGCATCATAGCAAAATTCCAGTCCATGAAATACCCGGCTGCACCAGAATCAATTAGGGCCAGCATTTTAGCAGATTCAGAGGCCCAAGAGATCACAATGTCAATCACAGTTTTGCTTAACATGCCATCTGGGGACTGGTATACGCCACCTAGGATCTGTCCCCCACATGACAATAGGTGCGCTCATTTCCCGGTCGCACGGGACAGGTCTTTAGCAAATGACCTGCCTTGCCACAGTACAGGCATAACCCCTGTTTGCGACGGAAGGAGCGCTCTTGCTTGGACAATCATGTAAAACCAACTTGCATAGGTTCCATGCTCCCTATAGCAGGACCCAGAGGTATGGGAGGAGAGGGAGGCATGGGTGGGAAATTAACCCTGTTGCCAGGTTCGCCAGTGGATCTTGCCCTGCGATCCTTGTACAGATTCCTCTCCCTTATGCGAGAGTCAATCAGAATGGTGTACTCAATGAATTCGTCTAGACCCACCGGTAGGTCTTTGGCCGCAATTTCGTCTTTAATTTTATCGTCAAGGCCCTGGGAAAATGCAGCAACAAGTGCCTCATCGTTCCAGCTTACCTCTGCTGCAAGTGTACAAAACTCAATGGCAAACTCAGAAACAGTACGTGTGCCCTACTGGATTCTCATAAGGCGCTTGGCAGCAGAGGTGGCACGCCCTGGAACCTCGAACACCCCTACAAATTCAACAAAATTTGTAGTAATTGGTTTGCCAGTCTCCCAAATCGACATTTGCCCAGGCTAAGGCCTAGCCCGTGAGTAGTGAGATCATAAATCCCACCTTGCTTCTGTAACTGGGAAACGCCTGTGGCACTAGTTCGAGAAAAATCTCCAGTTGGTTCAAGAACCCACGGCACAGTGTTGGCTCCCCATCATATCTCAAAGGCAGCGGAGTAGTAGCGAAGAGGCCTCTAGAGGAAGAGCTGGGTACACTAGCCTGTGTCAATGGTGCCGGAACTGGAGTGGCCACCAAATTTGTACAGGTCTCTCGAGGCAAGCAGTGCGTTCAAGAATGGTCTGAATAGCCATAGACACTTGGTCTAACTGTTGTTCCTGCGCGTCCAATGTCCGGAGATTCTGGGAACTACCCTCAACACTCTTGTCTGAGGTCATGGCCCTTTCGTACTGTCACGGTTTTATTGGACACTCAGACAACTGGGTAAGATAAAATAGAGAAGCTTTATTAGGCAGAATAAAGTGCACAAGGCCCCTCACGGGTCCAAACTCTGCAAACAGTAGTAATAAAGTTTGACACAGGACAGGGCATGCAAAATAGCAATACAATAGTGAGGCTCTACCGGCTTTACAGAATACTGGGTAAGGCAGCCTAATACAAATGCAACAAGGAGTAGAGGAGGCTCTACCGGCCTTACCGAATACCGGGTAAGGCAGCCTAATATCTGGTGCAACAAGGAATTGAGGAGGCTCTACCGGCCTTACCGAATACTGGGTAAGGCAGCTGGATATCTGGTGCAACAAGGAACTGAGGAGGCTCTACCAGCCTTACCGAATACCGGGTAAGGCAGCCTGATAACTGGTCAAACAGTAACCGCTTAGTGCTCGGATAGCACTGACTGTAAGTGCTTAACGGAGGCCCCAGATAGTCACAGGCTGAGCATATAGTGGAAAGGCAACAGTAACCGCTTAGTGACCAAACAGCACTGACTGGAAGTGCTTAACGGAGGCCCCAGATAGTCACAGGCTGAGCGTATAGCAGGAAGGCAACAGTAACCGCTTAGTGACCAGATAGCACTGACTGGAAGTGCTTAACGGAGGCCCCAGATAGTCACAGGCTGAGCGTATAGCAGGAAGGCAACAGTAACCGCTTAGTGACCGCATAGCACTGACTGGAAGTGCTTAACGGAGGCCCCATATAGTCACTGGCTGAGCGTATAGTGGAACGGCAACAGTAACCGCTTAGTGACCGGATAGCACTGACTGGAAGTGCTTAACGGAGGCCCCAGATAGTCACAGGCTGAGCGTATAGTGGAAAGGCAACAGTAACCGCTTAGTGACCGGATAGTACTGACTGGAAGTGCTTATCAGAGGCCCCAGATAGTCACAGGCTGAGCGTATAGCGGGAAGGCAACAGTAACCGCTTAGTGACCGGATAGCACTGACTGGAAGTGCTTAACGGAGGCCCCAGATAGTCACAGGCTGAGAGTAGCGCAACCGGAGGCAACAATCAGAGAGAACTGACAAACTAACGAGGGCAACAAGAGCGTAAGTCAGTTAAAGCCTGGATTGGTACACAGAGAGCGGTAGTAGCCAAAGCCTGGATCGATACACAGGGCGGTAGTCAGCCGAAGCCTGGATCGGTACACAGAGAGCGGTAGTCAGCCAGAGCCTGGATTGGTACACAGAGAGCGGTAGTCAGCCAAAGCCTGGATCGGTACACAGAGAGCGGTAGTCAGCCAGAGCCTGGATCAGTACACAGAGAGCGGTAGTCAGCCAAAGCCTGGATCAGTACACAGGAGCAGAACAGGAGCAAGGTCAGACAGAAACTGGATCAACACGGAATACGAGCACTGAATAACGTAAGGTCAGGAACACCATGAAAGGGCACCGGCCTAGTGATAGGAGGGTGTATATAAAGGCTAGCCCTGGGAGGGGCTAGCCAGCTAGCACCAATAAAAGACAGCAAAGCACAAACCCGGAAGTCAGAATGTCGCACAAATATCACGGGCACCGTGATACTACCATTGTCACTAAATTGGATCTATGTGGGGATTTTCATCTGGCATACAGGTTTCTGAACTCACTATGGGCATTTTGAATACATAGTAATGCCTTTTGGCCTGTGCAACGCTCCAGGGACTTTCCAACACTTTTGCAACTACATCTTTTGTGATCTACTTGTCACGGTTACCTAGAAATAAACCAGGAGTCAGTATGGATAATGTAAAACCACCTTTTTTTAAGCAGATATGTACAAAGTATACAATAGATAAAAGGTACAGAGGGTTACTGAAGAAGCCAGCGACTCCGCTCAGAAATAGGAGACCACTTCTGCAAGACGTCTCTGCTAGGGAACAAGCACAAGGCCTACTGTAGTCCCACGGAATGAGGAAAGAATCCCCAGTAACCAGGCACAACCAGGGAGATTCTGGTGCAGCCATAGGTCTGCACCAGATAGGGTATCCGACTATGCTGAGGGCAACATGGAATGGATAGTAGGACAGAGCCCCAGGTCAGTACCAGAATGGGTGGTTGGACAAATCCTAGGTCATACACAGAACACGTAGTCAGCCAGAGCCACAGGTCTGCACCAGATAGGGTATTCAACTATGCTGAGGGCAAAATGGAATGGATAGTAGGACAGATCCCCAGGTCAGCACCAGAACGGGTGGTCAGACAAATCCTAGGTCATACACAGAGCAGGTAGTCGGCCAGAGCCACAGGTCTGCACCAGATAGGGTATCCAACTATGCTGAGGGCAACACGGAATCGATAGTAGGACAGAGCCCCAGGTCAGCACCAGAATGGGTGGTCAGACAAATTCTAGGTCATACACGGAGAGGGTAGTGAGCCAGAGCCTCAGGTCTGCACCAGACAGGGTATCCAACTATGCTGAGGGCAACACGGAATTCATAGAAGGACAGAGCCCCAGGTCAGCACCAGAATGGGTGGTCAGACAAAAACTAGGTCATACACGGAGCAGGTAGTCAGCCAGAGAAACAGGTCAAACACAGAACACACCAGGAGAATATACTGCATCAGACACCAACGTAAGGGTGACTGACCTGAGTCTCCACATCCCTTTTAACTGCTGCCAGGAAGTAGAAGGGAGGAGTCCTAATAGTCAAGGGTATAAAGAGCACTAGCATTATCTAGCAAGCACATGCACGAACATGGTGGAGAGGACCCAGGAGACGTGTGAGAACCTATGTCATGTGAAGCAGCCGTTCCGCATAGGGAAAGGACATGGCCGACCGTGGGAGACAACAGACATGGTCAGACCACAAGAACAGAGAGACGCTGGTAGTGACGCCGGAGCATCGCTCCAGGCCCCCATCCTGAAACAACGTCCTACCAAGCGACGCTAGGTAAGTATCACGGTTCCTGTGATCTCTCTGTCATTCTTTGCTGTGTTGCACTCCCATTAGCTGAAGCTTGTTTGGCTCACCCAGTATGGCCTTCATATACCGGGCCTCTGGTACCAGTCATGTTCCCTTTCATGGTGTTCCTGTACCAGTGCTACTGTTTCTGTGTTCCTACTTCCCTGTCTACCGACATCGCCCGTCTGACTACGCTCATTGGTTCCTGCTCCGTGATTGACCCAGCCTGGCTGACGTTCCTGCTCCGTGATTGACCCGGCCTGGCTGACGTTCTTGCTCTGTGATTGACCCGGCTTGTCTGACGTTCCTGCTCCGTGATTGACCCGGCCTGGCTGGCATTCCTGCTCCGTGACTTGATTCCGGCTATCCTGACATCCTGAGGGTGTTCCAGCTGCGATCCCGATCCTGTGTCGCTTGGCGACATTCTGAAATTTCATAGTAGCAGTGTAGTTGCAGACTGAACAGTCCGTTAACTCTTGCAGAGCCTGTTGCCTCCGTATACTGAGCCTTTCCGTTAACACTTGTTGAGCAATGTGGCCTCCGTTATACTGAGCCTTTCCGTTAACACTTGCTGAGCACTGTGGCCTCCGTTAGACCGAGCCTGTCCGTTAACACTTGCTGAGCACTGTGGCCTCAGTTATACTGAGCCTGTCCGTTAACACTTGCAGAGCACTGTTGCCTTCGATTTACTGAGCCTCCCATTTACACTTGTAGAGCATTGTAGCCTCAGTTATACCGAGCCTCCTGGTTACACTTGCCGAGCATTGTGGCCTCCGTTATCACTGTGCTTCCGCTTAATCCATACTACGCACAGTGTATCAGTTATTGCACCGCGTGGTGCTATTGGCTCTGGTTCCATTCAGCTCTTGCAGTGCTTGTGACACCGTTACCGCACCAGAAGGGTGCTAATGGCTCTGGTTCCTCAGCTCTAGCAGTGTGCAATGCCTCCGTTACGGCACCATACGGGTGACCAAGGCTCAACAGTAGTGCTAGCTCTTGCAGAGTGTTGTGTATCTCCTCTCCTTGCCTGACCTGGGAGTGTGTCAGTTCTGCCTCACTGCTAAGGTGCTTCCACATCTTGCACCACAGTCTCTTGCCACTTTTAACATCTACTGGGCGTTGTCAAACACACCACAACAGAGACTGATTACCTACCTAGTTCTTTTACCCATTTGAGTCTGTTACTTCTTATTTATGCCTGTCCTGTGACAGTATTTGTTTTTGTTCTATATACTGGGCCTGGGAGGGCATACATATACCTGTATATTATTTACCTGTCATTCTATACTAGCCTGTAGTGGGCAGTGTTCCTTGTCTTTTAATAAAACTGTGTTTTATTCTAACCTCCTGGTCTGAGTGTCTTACAAACCGTTACAGTACAAAAGGGCCATGACCTCAGACAGTAAAGGTGAAGGTAATACACAGAACATCCATTGGAGGATGGATATGCATGAGCAGCTCTTGGACCAGTTGGCACTTGCCTTGCAGACTTTACTGGAACGTATGGTACACCTTGACAAACCTAATCAGAATCCAGTGGTCCCCCCAGTTTCGACACCGGACAATCATACTGTGGGTCCCGCTGCACCAACCAGAGGCCTAACGGCGGAGGCGTTACCATTGAGATATGATGGCGAACCTACCTTATGCAGGAGATTTATCAATCAATTAGAGATATTCTTGGAACTGACGCCTCATGCTTTTCCTAACGACCGGAGCAAGGTCGGGTTCATGATATCCTTGTTGGCGGGCAAAGCTCTGGCATGGGCAAATCCCCTGTGGGAGAATGCCAAACCCTGCATTCAGAACTTCAGTGAGTTTGTAAGAAAGTTCCGCAGAGTGTTTGAGGTTCCTGGTAGAGCCGCCTCTGCTGCCAAAAGATTGATGGAGATACAAACGGGTGATCATACAGTGGGCGATTATGCCATAGAATTTCGGACATTGGCAGCAGAGGTGGGATGAAATAACGAGGCATTAGTGGCAGCTTTCGCTCAAGGGTTGTCTGACTCCATCAAAGATGAAATAGCTGCCAGAGATGTACCCAGTGACTTGGATGAATACATTGATTATGTCATGCTTATTGACTCTCGCATTCGTGAAAGACGCCTGGCTAGAAGGGCATATCACTGTGCCCGTGATTGCTGCAATCCAGTGTCTATCACCTGTAGGGGGCTCCCATTGGCTGTCTGCCTTCAGCCCGCCTCACATTGCCTTTTTAAACTCAGTCTGGGCACCCTCTGGCTGCCCTTTCGTGGTGTCTCTGACAGCATCCACTTTCACCTTGCTACAGTAGCTGATTCGGCCTGTTGCTGTGTTCCTGAGTTCCTGAGTCGACCTGTTCCTGAGTTCCTGCCTGCTTTGTCAGTTCCAGTCCGGTTCCGGTTGTATTCATCAGTAGCTGATGTTCCTGATTCCAGTCTTCGTTGCCGTACTTGATCCGGTTGATCTTCTCTGCTGGTTCCTGTTGTTTCCTGCTTCCACTTCCTGCATCTGTGGCGACATTGTTCCTCATTCGCTTAGGCGACATTCCTCCTGTTGGTTCCCAGCGTACGGACGCTGGTTCGCTCCACTAGCCTTGCGGCTACACTTAACACCTGTTGGTTCCCAGCGTGCGGATGCTGGTTCGCTCCACTAGCCTTGCGGCTACACTTAACACCTGTTGGTCCCAGCATGCGGACGCTGGTTTTCTCCACTAGCCTTGTGGCTACATTTAAAACCTGTTGATCCCAGCGTGCGGACGCTGGTTTACTCCATTAAGCCTTGCGGCTACTCTTACTCCTGTTGGTCCCAGCGTGCGGGCGCTGGTTTGCTCCTTGGCCTTGTGGCCCTATATACTACATTGTTGGTTCCCAGCGTGCGGACGCTGGTTCGCTCCACTGGCCTTGCGGCTACACCTTACTGCCTGTTGGTTCCAGCGTGCGGACGCTGGTTTGCTCCACTAAGCCTTGCAGCTCACTTTACAGCCTGTTGGTTCCAGCGTGTGGGCGTTGGTTTACTCCTTGGTTTGAAGGCCTATACACAGTACTATTGGTTCCCAGCGTGCGGTCGCTGGTTTGCTCCACTAAGCCTTGTGGCTCACTTTACAGCCTGTTGGTTCCAGCATGCGGGCATTGGTTTACTCCTTGGCCTGAAGGCCTATACACAGTCCTGTTGGTTCCCAGCGTGAAGACGTTGGTTTGCTCCACTAAGCCTTGCAGCTCACTTTACTGCCTGTTGGTCCCAGCGTGCAGACGCTGATTAGCTCCACTGCCTTGTGGCGATATTACTCTGTTTGTTGGTTACCAACGCTCCATGACCTGTGGGTTTACTCAAGATCTTGC
The DNA here is from genome assembly GCA_037306005.1 of Rhinophrynus dorsalis. Classification (NCBI taxonomy): domain Eukaryota; kingdom Metazoa; phylum Chordata; class Amphibia; order Anura; family Rhinophrynidae; genus Rhinophrynus; species Rhinophrynus dorsalis. The sequence continues at coordinate 324,570,474 of CM074724.1, read as the reverse complement.
TTGATGTTTCCCAACTTAAGGGCGCTGGTTTACTCCCTGTCTCTACACTCATGTACCTGAGGGTCCAGAGTGCGCTGCCCAGTCCTAGACAGCTAAGATTACTACAGTACACGGGTACTAGGTTTCAGACTACTGTGCAACCACTTGACCTGGTAGCCTCTATCGTTTCTCCTATACTGTCATAGCCATCTGACAGTCACTAAGGTCATTGTGGTGGTCACCTTCCCTTTGGGCTGCCTTGCCCGGTATATTGGTAAGGTCGGGAGAATCTTTTACTTTGCCATCTTAAGGTTGCCTTACCCGGTATTGGCAAGGCCGGTAGAGCCTACTACATTGGTATTCCATCAGGCTGCCTTGCCCGGTATATTGGTAAGGCCGGTAGAACCATTTACGATTCCATCTTAAGGTTGCCGTACCCGGTATTGGCAAGGCCGGTAGAGCCTACTACTCTGGTATTCCGTTAGGCTGCCCTGCCCGGTATATTGGCAGGGCCGGTAGAGCCACCTGTTCCATACTCGTCCAGGTTGCCTTGCCCGGTATATTGGCAGGGCCGGTAGAACCTGTATTGCTATTGTCATTATCATCTGCCTATTCTATGTATTGTTTGTATGTGTAAAAAACCCTATGGGATTATCTTAATAAAGTTGTGTTTTTACCTAACCTTACGACTGAGAGTCAACAAACCGTGACAGTACGAAAGGGCCATGACCTGAGACAACAAGAGTGATGGTAATGCACAGAATATCCATTGGAGGATGGATATGCATGAGCAACGTTTGGATCACTTGGCAGTTGCAATCCAAACTATCCTTGAACGCACTGTACTGGGATTTAGTCCGGTGGTCTCGCCAAGTCTGACACCGGAGAATGATACAAGGCCCTCAGGGGCTGCAGTCAAAGGGTTAACGGCTTCTGCACCCTTGCCACTTAGATATGATGGTGACCCTAATCTCTGCAGAGGGTTCATCAACCAACTTGAAATATTTATGGAATTGACGGCACATGTGTTTCCCAATGATCGTAGTAAGATTGGGTTCATGATATCCCTGCTGACTGGCAGAGCAATGGCTTGGGCTAACCCATTGTGGGAGAATGCTAAACCTTGCACTAAGAGTTTCAGAGAATTTGTGCAATCCTTTCGGAGAGTGTTTGAACCTCCTGGTAGAACCACGTCTGCTGCTAAACGTCTTATGGAGATACAACAAACAGCGATTATGCCATTGAAATTCACACCCTGGAAGCAGAGGTAGGGTGGAATAACGAGGCATTGTTGGCAGCCTTTGCTCAGGGCCTGAGTGACCAAATTAAAGATGAAATTGCAGCAAAAGAATTGCCTACTGACCTAGATGATTATATTGAGTATGTTATTCTAATTGACTCCAGAATATGTGAGAGATTAATCGCCAGAGATCGTAGGATACGGTCTACAAATAATGGATCTAGTAGCATATTTTGCCCACCCATCCCTCCCCTTGCATCTAAGCCTAGTGAACCAGTACGGGAACCAGGTGAACCTATGCAAGTAGGTTTCACTAGGCTAACCAAGGAGGAAAGACTATATTGCAGGAAGCAAGGGTTATGTTTGTACTGCGGTAAGAATGGGCATTTGCTAAGATCCTGTCCGGTACGTCCGGGAAATGAACACACCAAGGGTACCTTGGGGGACAGGCCCTAGGTGGTGTCCAATCGTCCCCAGTGTTGGGCACAGTAAAACCCACCATACAGGTTGTACTATCTTGGGCACAACGCTCAGTGGAGGTTTTGGCTCTGGTTGATTCTGGTGCAGCTGGGTATTTTATGGATAATACCTTTGCTGAATTACATGGGGTACCACGCATTGAAAGAGAAACCCCTCTTGCTATTGAAGCAATTGATGGCAGACTCTTAGAACCCGCTCAAGTTACATTTGAAACTATGCCATTATCCATGACTATTGGGGCCTCTCCATAAAGAAGAGCAGCAGTTCCAACTTATTAACTCTCCTCACCATGCCGTAATATTGGGTTCTCCTTGGTTACAGTTGCATAATCCACAATTTGATTGGCAAAAATGCGAAATCTCTGCTTGGTCTCAATTTTGTATGGATAAGTGCGTTACCCATCCAGTTAAGGTCTTGTGCACCTCCCCTTCACTACCAGACGTATACCAGCAGTTTGGCGATGTTTTCAGTAAGGGAGAGGCTGGCACCTTACCTCAGCATAGACCATATGATTGTTGCATCGAGTTGCCTCCTGGAACGGTGCCCCCTAGGGGACGCACATACCCATTGTCTTGTGAGGAGAACCAAGCTATGGAAGAATATATTTCTGATGCCCTTGAAAGACGGATCATAAGGAAATCTACCTCTCCGGCTGGGACCGGGTTCTTTTTTGTAAAAATGAAAAATGGCGAACTGAGACCATGCATCGATTACCGTGGGTTAAATAAGCTCATGGCAAAGAACGCTTATCCGATACCACTCATCACCGAGCTTTTTGACAGACTCAAGAGTTCCTTGATTTTCACCAAATTGGACCTACGGGCGGCATACAATTTGACTCGTATCAAAGCCGGTGATGAGTGGAAAACTGCCTTTAACACGAGATTCGGGTATTATGAATATCTAGTCATGCCATTTGGTCTGTGTAATGCACCCGCAGTATTTCAGGAACTGATCAAAGACGTTCTCAGAGACATGTTACAGTCATGTGTCGTGGTCTACCTTGACGATATACTCATTCATTCCAAAGATTTGTCGCAACACATCAAGGATGTGTCTGAAGTATTGCTACAATCACATAAAAATAAATTATTCTGTAAATTGGAGAAATGTGAGTTTCACAGAACCAGTATACCATTCTTGGGGTTCGTAATTGGCAAAGAAGGCATTGCCATGGACAAGGAAAAGTTAACAGCAGTCTTACAATGGCCACGGCCTAAGAGTCTGAAAGCTATCCAGCGATTTCTGGGCTTCGCCAATTATTATAGGAAGTTTATTAAGAACTTCTCTTCCATTGTTAAACCTCTGTCTGACCTCACGCATAAGGGCACTAATCCATCTCTTTGGCCGGTGGCTGCGGAGGAGGCCTTTGAAAAACTGAAATTAGCTTTTGCTAATGCTCCTGTGTTATCCCACCCCAACCCATTACTCCCGTTCACCTTAGAGGTTGACGCCTCAGATATTGGGGTTGGGGCAGTGCTTTCTCAACGGCACATTAAAGGTGGAACACTCAGACCCTGTGGGTTCTTTTCTAAAAATTGACCGGAGCCCAAAGCCATTATGAGATAGGGGACAGAGAATTATTGGCCATTATCCTCGCTCTTAAGGAATGGCGTCATTTACTTGAAGGCACAAAAAATCCTGTTTTAATCCTGACGGATCATAAAAATCTGACTTAATTCTCTGAGGCCAAGAGATTGTCCTCTCGCCAGGCCAGATGGGCATTGTTCCTGTCCCGATTCAATTTCATTGTATCATATTTGCCGGGATCTAAGAATGTTAGGGCTGATGCGCTGTCAAGACAATTTGAGGCTGAGATTGACAGAGAAGAACCACCAGCACCTATCATTCAACCTGATCGAATATTGGCTACCATACAAACCAGTATCACTTCACCATTAGGGGAAGAAATCCTGGCCTCCCAGGCCTCCGCTCCCCATGAAACCCGGGAGGGCAAATGTTTTGTCGCTGAACCATTCCATACTCGATTACTTGAAACTTACCATTCCTCTAAGGCTGCGGGACATATTGGCAGAGACCAGTTGTTATGGTCCCTCTCTCAGTTATTTTGGTGGCCTTCTATGAGATCAGATTGTGCCGATTTTACTAATGCCTGTACCACCTGTGCCCATGCTAAAACCCCTAGACATCTCCCGGTGGGCTTGCTTCAGCCGGTACCTAATGGTGAACGCCCCTGGTCTCATGTTTCCATTGATTTTATGGGAGAATTGCCCATGTCTAGAGGGTATTCCTTCATATTGATGGTGGTGGACAGGTTTCCTAAAATGGCTCATTTCGTGCCCCTCCGTGGCCTTCCCTCGGCTAAAGAATTGGCAATGGTGTTTGCTAAAGAGGTGTTTCGGTTGCATGGATTACCCAGGGTACTGGTGTCCGACAGGGGGAGCCAGTTTGTGTCCAGGTTCTGGAGGGCATTTTGCGAACAGATGGGCATACAGCTATCCTTCTCCTCCGCTTATCATCCCCAGACTAATGGGGCCGCTGAACGTGCCAATCAAGGTTTGGAACAGTTCTTACTCTGTTTCGTTACTGACCATCATGACAATTGGGCCGACTTGTTGTCTTGGGCAGAGTTCGCCAGGAACTGTGCAGTCAACTCCTCATCCGGGAGCTCTCCGTTTCTGATCAATTATGGGTTCCAACCCTGTTTGCTCCCGGATTCCTTTCAGACACAACAGATTCCAGCTCTGGATGAGCATATCGAGCAACTCCGTTCCACATGGGCGCAAGTTCAGAGGACACTTGGTCAGTCATTTCAGCGCCATCAGCGCTATGCGAATCGCAGAAGCCTTCCAGCGGTTTCCTTCCAGGTTGGGGACAGAGTATGGCTCTCATCCAAGAATCTTAAGCTCCAAGTCCCATCTAATAAGTTGGCACCTCGGTTTATTGTTCCTTACAGAATTATCCCCAAAATTAATCCAGTGTCCTATGCTTTGGACATACTTGCATCCATGCGCATTCATAATGTTTTCCATGTGTCTCTCCTTAAGCCTCTCGTATGCAACCGTTACACTACTACACCTGTGGTACCAGGGCCTGTTGAGGTCGAGGGTCTGGAGGAATACGAGGTACAGAGTATCATTGACTCCCGAAGGCTTAGAGGAAGGGTACAGTATTTGGTGCATTGGAAAGGTTATGGTCCTGAAGATCGATCTTGGGTGGATAGTAAGGACCTTCATGCACCCAGGTTACTATGGATTTTTCATGTTAAATACCCTCAGAAACCCAGACCCTACTCTAGGAGAGGGGGTCTTTGAAAGGGGGGTACTATCACGGTGCCCGTGATTGCTGCAATCCAGTGTCTATCACCTGTAGGGGGCTCCCATTGGCTGGCTGTCTTCAGCCCGCCTCACATTGCCTTTTTAAACTCAGTCTGGGCACCCTCTGGTTGCCCTTTCGTGGTATCTCTGACAGCATCCACTTTCACCTTGCTACAGTAGCTGATTCGGCCTGTTGCTGTGTTCCTGAGTTCCTGAGTCGACCTGTTCCTGAGTTCCTGCCTGCTTTGTCAGTTCCAGTCCGGTTCCGGTTGTATTCGTCAGTAGCTGATGTTCCTGCTTCCAGTCTTCGTTGCCGTACTTGATCCGGTTGATCTTCTCTGCTGGTTCCTGTTGTTTCCTGCTTCCACTTCCTGCATCTGTGGCGACATTGTTCCTCACTCGCTTCGGCGACATTCCTCCTGTTGGTTCCCAGCATACGGATGCTAGTTCGCTCCACTAGCCTTGCGGCTACACTTAACACCTGTTGGTTCCCAGCGTGCAGACGCTGGTTCACTCCACTAGCCTTGCGGCTACACTTAACACCTGTTGATCCCAGCATGCGGACACTGGTTTTCTCCACTAGCCTTGTGGCTACATTTAACACCTGTTGGTCCCAGCGTGCGGACGCTGGTTTACTCCATTAAGCCTTGCGGCTACTCTTACTCCTGTTGGTCCCAGCGTGCGGGCGCTGGTTTGCTCCTTGGCCTTGTGGCCCTATATACTACATTGTTGGTTCCCAGCGTGCGGACGCTGGTTCGCTCCACTGGCCTTGCAGCTACACCTTACTGCCTGTTGGTTCCAGCGTGCGGATGCTGGTTTGCTCCACTAAGCCTTGCGGCTCACTTTACAGCCTGTTGGTTCCAGCGTGTGGGCGTTAGTTTACTCCTTGGTTTGAAGGCCTATACACAGTACTATTGGTTCCCAGCGTGCGGACGCTGGTTTGCTCCACTAAGCCTTGTGGCTCACTTTACAGCCTGTTGGTTCCAGCGTGCGGGCGCTGGTTTACTCCTTGGCCTGAAGGCCTATACACAGTCCTGTTGGTTCCCAGCGTGCGGACGCTGGTTTGCTCCACTAAGCCTTGCAGCTCACTTTACTGCCTGTTGGTCCCAGCGTGCGGACGCTGATTAGCTCCACTGTCTTGTGGCGATATTACTTTGTTTGTTGGTTACCAACACGCGGGCGTTGGTTCGCTCCATGACCTGTGGGTTTACTCAAGATCTTGCTTGATGTTTCCCAACTTAAGGGCGCTGGTTTACTCCCTGTCTCTACACTCATGTACCTGAGGGTCCAGAGTGCGCTGTCCAGTCCTAGACAGCTAAGATTCCTACAGTACACGGGTATTAGGTTTCAGACTACTGTGCAACCACTTGACCTGATAGCCTCTATCGTTTCTCCTATACTGTCATAGCCATCTGACAGTCACTAAGGTCATTGTGGTGGTCACCTTCCCTTTGGGCTGCCTTGCCCGGTAAATTGATAAGGCCGGTAGAACCTTTTACTTTGCCATCTTAAGGTTGCCATACCCAGTATTGGCAAGGCCGGTAGAGCCTACTACATTGGTATTCCATCAGGCTGCCTTGCCCGGTTTATTGGTAAGGCCGGTAGAACCATTTACGATTCCATCTTAAGGTTGCCTTACCTGGTATTGGCAAGGCCGGTAGAGCCTACTACTCTGGTATTCCGTTAGGCTGCCCTGCCCGGTATATTGGCAGGGCTGGTAGAGCCACCTGTTCCATACTCGTCCAGGTTGCCTTGCCCGGTATATTGGCAGGGCCAGCAGAACATTTATTGCTATTGTCATTATCATCTGCCTATTCTATGTATTGTTTGTATGTGTAAAAAACCCTATGGGATTATCTTAAACTTTTCAATAAAGTTGTGTTTTTACCTAACCTTATGTCTGAGAGTCTTAACAAACCGTGACAGGGCAAGATCCAGAAGCTATGGGCTTGGCAGTCCTTTAAACCCACCCTCGCCTCCCATTCCTCCTGACCGGTCACCTGAACCTAGTGAACCAATGCAGCTCGGGTTCACCAGACTCACAAAGGAGGAACGGGTGCACCGTAAAAGGCAGGGTTTATTCTTATATTGTGGCAAAGCTGGGCACTTATTACGCATCTGTCCGGTACGGCCGGGAAACGGACGCACCTATGGTACCTTGGGGGACAGGCCCTAGGTAGCGTACAGCAGTCCCTAGACTCATGTACACAGAAACCCACCATCCAGGTGGTATTTTCCTGGGCCGATCAGTCTGTGGAGGTGTTTGCTCTGATAGACTCTGGTGCAGCAGGGTACTTCATGGATTGTTCTTTTGCCGAACTGCACAAAATTCCTTTGGTCAAAAGGGACACTTCCTTAGCCATTGAAGCTATTGACGGCAGACCTTTTTAACCTGCAATTATCACTAAGGAACAGATTCCGATTATGATGTCTATTGGGGCTCTCCACAAGGAGGAAGTAAGTTTCAAAATAATTCATTCCCCTCATCATGCGGTCGTTCTGGGGTTCCCATGGCTGCTATTGCATAACCCCGAGTTTGATTGGCAGAGATGTGAGGTCAGATCACGTTCTGAATACTATACTAAACAATGTTTCTCGCACCCTGTCAAGATTTTGTGTACCTCTCCCTCCGTGCCAGCTGAGTATCGTGAATTCAGTGACGTATTCAGTAAGGGAGAGGCTAGCGCATTGCCTCAGCACAGACCGTATGATTGCGCTATTGATTTGCCTCCGGGCGTGGTGCCTCCCAGGGGTCATACGTATCCTTTGTCCTGCGATGAGAACAAGGCTATGGAGGACTACATTGAGGATGCCCTCAAGAGGGGAATCATACGCAAGTCTACCTCACTGGCTGGTGCCGGTTTCTTTTTTGTGAAAAAGAAAAATGGGGAACAAAGACCATGTATTGATTACCGGGGACTGAATAAACTCATGTCTAAAAATGCCTACCCCATACCACTTATTACAGAGTTATTTGACATGTTGAAGGGCTCTTCTATCTTTATGAAACTTGATCTGTGGGCCGCGTATAACCTGATCAGAATTAAGGCTGGGGATGAGTGGAAAACGGCATTCAACACTAGGTTGGGGCGTTATGAATACTTAGTGATGCCATTTGGTCTATGTAATGCACCTGCGGTATTTCAAGAGCTTATCAATGATATCCTCCGTGACATGCTTCAGTCTTGTGTGGTCGTATACCGCGATGATATTTTGAATCACTCTGCTAACCTAACCCAGCACATCAAGGATGTGTCTGAAGTTTTGCTTTGCTTACGCAAGAATAAACTGTTCTGTAAATTAGAAAAATGTGAGTTTCACAGGTCCAAGGTGCCCTTCCTGGGGTTCGTGATATCTAAAGATGGCATTGCCATGGACCAAGAGAAACTGGCAGCAGCCCTACAGGATTAAAAGCTATCCAATGCTTTTTGGGCTTTGCCAATTATTATTAAAAAAATTCATCCAGAATTTTTCTACAATTGTTAAACCTCTGTCTGACCTCACGCATAAGGGCGCTAATCCCTCTCAATGGTCTGAGGCAGCTGAAAACGCTTTTGAGACTTTGAAATCTGTTTTTGCATCTGCTCCTATACTGTCCCACCCCAATCCCGCCCTGCCATTTACCTTGGAGGTCAATGCCTCCGAAATTGGGGTAGGGGCAGTACTTTCCCAGCGCCCTCTTGGAGGTGGCACCCTGAGACCTTGTGGGTTCTTTTCTAAGAAACTCTCTAGTGCCCAAAGCCATTATGAAATTGGTGACAGAGAGCTCTTGGCTATTATTCTTGCATTAAAAGAATGGCGTCACCTACTGGAGGGCACCAGAACCCCGGTGTTAATCCTAACTGACCATAAAAATTTGACTTATCTCTCGGAAGCGAAAAGGCTGTCCTCTCGCCAGGCTAGGTGGGCATTGTTCCTTTCTCGATTTAATTTTGTAGTATCCTGCCTATCAGGCTCAAAGAACGTTAGGGCAGATGCCCTGTCCAGACAATTCGGGCCAGACATTTAGAGGGATGAAGAACCCGTACCTATTATTCAGCCGGATCATATTCTGGCTACAGTGCGTACTAGTATCACTTCGCCACTGGGGGAAGAGATCTTGGCATCTCAGGTGAGGGCTCCCCCAGAAACCGCAGTTGGCAAGTGTCTTGTGGATGAGCCGTTCCGTACCCATTTGCTGGAGACATATCACACTTCTAAGGCTGCTGAGCACATTGGGAGGGATCAATTAATATGGTCTCTCTCACAGGTATTTTGGTGGCCCTCACTTCGAACTGATTGTTCCGCTTTCACTGCAGCCTGTGCCACCTGTGCTCGTGCCAAGACCCCCAGACACCTCCCAGTGGGCCTACTCCAACCTGTGCCTAATGGCGAACGCCCATGGTCCCACATAGCCATTGATTTCTTTGGAGAGTTGCCAGTGTGTAGGGGGTATACATTTATCCTAATGGTGGTCGACAGGTTCTCCAAGAACCCCTCTCTGGCCTTCCTTCGGCCCAGGAATTGGCATTAATTTTTGCCAGAGAAGTGTTCTGCTTGCATGGGGTTCCCAGAAAGGTGGTGTCGGACCGAGGGAGCCAGTTCGTGTTCAGATTTTGGAGGGCATTCTGTAGCCAGATGGGCATCCAATTGTCCTTTTTCTCTGCCTACCATCCCCAGACCAATGGGGCCGCTGAGCGTGCCAATCAGGGACTGGAAAAGTTCCTGCGCTACTTTGTGACCAATCATCATGACAATTGGGCTGACCTGTTGCCATAGGCGGCGTTCGCCAGGAATTGTGCAGTTAATTAATCATCCGGGAGCTCCCTGTTCCTTATCAATTATGGGTTTCAGCCGTGCCTGCTCCCGGACTCATTTCAGTCACAGCAGATTCCAGCTCTGGACGAGCATATTGAGCAGCTCCATTCCACTTGGGCACAGGTTCAGAGGACCCTCAGTCAGTCATTCCAGCGACATCAGTGGCATGCCATTCGTAGATGGCTGCCAGCGGTCTCCTTCCAGGCTGGGGACAGGGTATGGCTCTCCTCCAGAAATCTCAATTTGCATGTGCCTTCTAATAAGTTGGCTCCCCGGTTCATTGGTCCATTCAAAGTAATCCGCAAAGTTAACCCTGTCTCATACGCACTGGAACTCCCAGCATCTATGCGCATTCATAACGTGTTCCATGTGTCTCTGTTAAAACCCTTGTTATGCAACCGCTATACTACCACTCCGGTGGTTCCTGGGCTGGTGGACGTTCAGGGCCAATAGGAGTACGAAGTTCAGAGTATTATTGATTCTAGGAGGTTTAGAGGGAAATTGCAATATTTGGTACATTGGAAGGGCTATGGCCCTGAAGAGCGTTCTTGGGTCGATCAGAAGGACCTCCATGCCCTGAGATTATTGCTCAATTTCCACTCTAAATATCCCCAGAAACCTAGACCCTCTGCCAGGAGAGTGGGTCTTCGAGAGGGGGGGACTATCACGGTTCCCGTGATCTCTCTGTCATTCTTTGCTGTGTTGCGCTCCCATTGGCTGAAGCTTGTTTGGCCCGCCCAGTATGGCCTTCATATACCGGGCCTCTGGCACCAGTCAGGTGCCCTTTCGTGGTGTTCCTGTACCAGTGTATCATGGTGCCCGTGATTGCTGCCTTTACATATCAGTCACCTGTAGGGGGCTCTCCATTGGCTGCTATCACAGTGCCCGTGATTGCTGCCTGTACATGTCAGTCACCTGTAGGGGGCTCTCCATTGGCTGCTTGCCTTCAGCCCGCCCTGCATTGCCTTTTTAAACTGAGCTTGGGCACCCTTTGGTTGCCCTTTCGTGTTGTCTCTATGCTGTTTGTCCTGCATTGAGTTCTGAGCTTCCTGGGCCTTGTCGCTGTTCCTGAGTGCCTGTGGTCATCTAGTTCCTGCTTCCTAGACGCCTGGTTCCTGCATCCGTTCCTGATCCGGTTGGAGTTGCTGTATCTGTTGCTGTTTCCTGCTACTGTTCCAGATCCAGTTGACCGTCTGCTGAGCTGTACCTCTTAATCCTCGGCTGGGTTCCTGCTGTACCATCTCCCGGGTTCCCGTCTCGTCCTGTGTTCTGGGCGACATTTTCATTTACCTGTTGGTTTCCCAGTACGCAGGTACTGGTTCGCTCCACTTATCAGAGGCTGTTCAGTCCTAGACAGCCTGACAGGTTGAAGGTTTACTCCAGTACACGGGTACTGGTTCGCTCCATTTATCAGAGGCTGTTCAGTCCTAGACAGCCTGACAGGTTGAAGGTTTACTCCAGTACGCGGGTACTGGTTCGCTCCATTTATCAGAGGCTTTTCAGTCCTAGACAGCCTGACAGATTGAAGGTTTCTCCAGAACGCAGGTACTGGTTCGCTCCACTTACCAGAGGCTGCTCAGTCCCAGACAGCCTTAAAGATTGAAGGTTTACACCAGTACGCAGGTACTGGTTCGCTCCATTTATCAGAGGCTGTTCAGTCCTAGACAGCCTGATAGATTGAAGGTTTCTCCAGTAGGCGGGTACTGGTTCGCTCCACTTATCAGAGGCTGTTCAATCCCAGACAGTCTTACAGATTGAAGGTTTACTCCAGTACGCGGGTACTGGTTTGCTCTATTTATCAGAGGCTGTTCAGTCCTAGACAGCCTGACAGATTGAAGGTTTCTCCAGTACGTGGGTACTGGTTCGCTCCACTTATCAGAGGCTGTTCAGTCCTAGACAGCCTGGCAGGTTGAAGGTTTACTCCAGTACGCGGGTACTGGTTCGCTCCATTTATCAGAGGCTGTTCTGTCCTAGACAGCCTGACAGATTGAAGGTTTACTACAGTACGCGGGTACTGGTTCGCTCCCTGTTTAAACCGGTAGCTATTGCGCTATCTCAGTACCGGTTTTGACTGTGGGTCACTGCTGGCATTTGTTCCATTCATGTGTGGCTGATAGTCTATCCATCTTTATATCCAGTGGGCCTTGCTTGTCATCTTAGGTGACTGGTGTCTCCACCTAGCTAGTCACCTCGGTCACCTGTGCTGCCACCATTGCCAGCTGTCTAGGCTGCCTTGCCTGGTATTGGTAAGGCTGGTAGAACCTGATCATTTCCATTCCTCCTTGGGTTGCCTTACCCGGTATTGGCAAGGCCGGTAAAGCCTCTTTACTCGCAGTCTCAGTCCACGGGCTGCCTTGCCCGGTATATTGGCAAGGCCGGTAAAGCCTCTTCTTCATTGCACTAGCCTCCAGGCTGCCCTGCCCGGTATATTGGTAAGGCCGGTAGAACCTGTTACCATCTTGTGCCAACTAAGGTTGCCTTACCCGGTATTGGCAGAGCCGGTAGAGCCTGTGTATCATTCCATGTATCATTACTATGCTACTATGTTTTTACCTAACTCTGTGTCTGAGAGTCATAACAAACCGTGACAGTACGAAAGGGCCATGACCTCAGATAATAAGAGCGATGGTAATACACAGAACATCCATTGGAGGATGGATGCACATGAGCAACGCCTGGATCAGCTAGCGATAGCGATCCAAACCATTCTTGAATGCACTGTACTCTCAGATAAGTCTGTTCCGAGTCCGGTGGTCTCCCCAGGTCAGACACCGGAGAATGATACCATGCCCTCAGGGGCTGCAGTGAAGGGGTTAACCGCTATGGCACCATTGCCACTCAGAAATATGATGGTGATCCGAATCTGTGCAGAGGGTTTATCAACCAACTTGAAATATTTATGGAACTGACTGCGCATTCCTTTCCCAGTGACCGCAGTAAAGTTGGGTTTATGATATCCCTGCTGACTGGTAGAGCCCTGGCATGGGCCAACTCCTTATGGGAAAGTGCAAAGCCTTGCATGAAGAGTTTCAGGGAATTCGTACAGGCTTTTCGGAGAGTGTTTGAGCCCCCTGGTAGAACCACCTCTGCTGCTAAACACCTCATGGAAATTCAGCAGGGCAGGCATAAGGTTGGTGACTATGCCATTTGAATTCTGCACCTTGGCAGCAGAGGTAGGTTGGAACAATGAGGCGTTGTTGGCAGCCTTCACCCAAGGTCTGAGTGACGAGATTAAAGATGAAATTGCAGCTAAAGACTTGCCTTTGGATCTAGACGATTATATTGAGTATGTTATCCTATTTGATACCTGGATCCGTGAAAGAGTGATGGCAAAAGATCGAAGGCTAAGGTCAAAGAATAATGAAACTAGCAGTACAGTTTGCCCACCCATCCCTCCCTTGGCATCAAAACCTATTGAGCAGTTACGGGAATCAGGTGAACCTATGCAGTTGGGTTTCACTAGATTAACCAGGGAGGAGAGAACGTATCGCAGAAGGCAGGGTTTGTGCTTATACTGTGGCAAAAGTGGGCACCTGCTAAGATCCTGTCCAGTACGGCCGGGAAACGAAAACACCTAGGGTACCTTGGGGGACAGGCTGTAGGTGGTGCTGAATCGTCCCCAGGTTTGTACACATTGAAACCCACTATACAGGTGGTACTATCATGGGCAAAACGCTCAGTGGAGGTTTTGGCACTGGTGGATTCTGGCGCAGCTGGATACTTTATGGATAATACCTTTGCTGTATTGCATGGGGTTCCACGTATTAAGAGAGAATCTCCTCTCGCTATTGAAGCCATAGACGGCAGACCCTTAGAACCTGCAAGGGTTACTTTTGAATCTATGCCATTATCTATGACCATTGGGGCACTTCATAAAGAGGAACAGCAGCTCCAACTTATCAATTCTCCACACTACGCAGTCATTCTGGGTTTTCCTTGGTTGCAGCTTCATAATCCACAGTTTGATTGGCAAAAGTGTGAAATCTCGGCTTGGTCTCAGTAATGTATGGAGCATTGCGTATACCACCCGGTTAAGATCTTGTGTACCTCCCCTTCACTTCCAGATGAGTATCAACAGTTCAGTGACGTATTCAGTAAGGGAGAGGCTGGCACCCTACCCCAGCACAGATCTTATGACTGCAGTATTGAATTGCCTTCAGGGGTGGTGCCCCCTAGGGGACGCACGTATCCATTGTCTTGCGATGAGAACCAAGCTATGGAGGAATATATTTCTGATGCCCTCAAGAGAGGGATTATAAGAAAATCCACCTCTCCAGCTGGGGCTGGATTCTTTTTTGTAAAAAAGAAAAATGGCAAATTGAGACCATGCATTGATTACCGTGGCCTAAACAAGCTTATGTCTAAAAAATGCTTACCCGATACCACTCATCACCGAGCTATTTGACAGGTTAAAGGGCTCCTCAATCTTTGCTAATTTATCCATTTATCAGAGGCTTTTCAGTCCTAGACAGCCTGACAGATTGAAGGTTTCTCCAGTACGCGGGTACTGGTTCGCTCTGCTTATCAGAAGCTGCTCAGTCCCAGACAGCCTTACAGATTGAAAGTTTACTCCAGTACGCGGGTACTGGTTCGCTCCATTTATCAGAGGCTGTTCAGTCCTAGACAGCCTGACAGATTGAAGGTTTCTCCAGTACGCGGGTACTGGTTCGCTCCACTTATCAGAGGCTGTTCAGTCCCAGACAGTCTTACAGATTGAAGGTTTACTCCAGTACGCGGGTACTGGTTCGCTCCATTTATCAGAGGCTGTTCAGTCCTAGACAGCCTGACAGATTGAAGGTTTCTCCAGTACGCGGGTACTGGTTCGCTCCACTTATCAGAGGATGTTCAGTCCTAGACAGCCTGACAGGTTGAAGGTTTACTCCAGTACGCGGGTACTGGTTCGCTCCATTTATCAGAGGCTGTTCTGTCCTAGACAGCCTGACAGATTGAAGGTTTACTCTAGTACGCGGGTACTGGTTCGCTCCCTGTTTAAACCGGTAGCTATTGCGCTATCTCAGTACCGGTTTTGACTGTGGGTCACTGCTGGCATTTGTTCCATTCATGTGTGGCTGATAGTCTATCCATCTTTATATCCAGTGGGCCTTGCTTGTCATCTTAGGTGACTGGTGTCTCCACCTAGCTAGTCACCTCGGCCACCTGTGCTGCCACCATTGCCAGCTGTCTAGGCTGCCTTGCCCGGTATTGGTAAGGCCGGTAGAACCTGATCATTTCCATTCCTCCTTGGGTTGCCTTACCCGGTATTGGCAAGGCCGGTAAAGCCTCATTACTCGCAGTCTCAGTCCATGGGCTGCCTTGCCCAGTATATTGGCAAGGCCAGTAAAGCCTCTTCTTCATTGCACTAGCCTCCAGGCTGCCCTGCCCGGTATATTGGTAAGGCCGGTAGAACCTGTTACCACCTTGTGCCAACTAAGGTTGCCTTACCCGGTATTGGCAGGGCCAGTAGAGCCTGTGTATCATTCCATGTATCATTACTATGCTACTATGTAAACCGCTATATATTGTATGTGTATGCTACCCAATAGGGTTTTCTTTAACTTTTCAATAAAATTATGTTTTTACCTAACTCTGTATCTGAGAGTCATAACAAACCGTGACACGGTGCTACTGTTGCTGTGTTCCTGCATACCGACTTGGCCCGTCTGACTACGCTCATTGGTTCCTGCTCCGTGATTGACCCGGCCTGGCTGACGTTCCTGCTCCGTGATTGACCCGGCTTGTCTGACGTTCCTGCTCCGTGATTGACACGGCCTGGCTGACGCTCCTGCTCCGTGACTTGATTCCGGCTATCCTGACATCCTGAGAGTGTTCCAGCTGCGATCCTGATCCTGTGTCGCTTGGCGACATTCTGAACTTTCATAGTAGCAGTGTAGTTGCAGACTGAACAGTCCATTAACTCTTGCAGAGCACTGTGGCCTCTGTTATACCGAGCCTTTCCGTTAACACTTGCTGAGCACTGTGGCCTCCGTTAGACCAAGCCTGTCCATTAACACTTGCTGAGCACTGTGGCCTCAGTTATACTGAGCCTGTACGTTAACACTTGCAGAGCACTGTTGCCTTCGATTTACTGAGCCTCCCATTTACACTTGCAGAGCATTGCAGCCTCTGTTATACCGAGCCTCCTGGTTACACAGCAGAGACTGATTACCTACCTAGTTCTTTTACCCATTTGAGTCTGTTACTTCTTATTTATGCCTGTCATGTGACAGTATTTGTTTTTGCCCTATATACTGGGCCTGAGAAGGCATACATATACCTGTATATTATTTACCTGTCATTCTATACTAGCCTGTAGTGGGCAGTGTTCCTTGTCTATTAATAAAACTGTGTTTTATTCTAACCTACTGGTCTGAGTGTCTTACAAACCATTACAGTAAGGCACACTGTGACACTACTGGACCAATTTGTAGTCTTTTATTTAGACAGCATCCTCATTTTCTCCTCCTCCCTGGAGGAACAACATTCTCATGTTGACTAAATCCTTGATTGGCCAATTCCCAAAGCTCGTAAGGCTCTAGAACAGTTCTTGGGTTTTGCTTACTTTGTATCAGAGGTTTATCTGAACCTACTAGAAAGTAGCTGGTCAATTTACCCTCTTAACTGTTGCAAGTCTCTCTTTCTTTGGTCTGATCCTGCCCAGGTAACTTTTGAGTGCCTCAAGAAGTGCTTCTTCCTGTCACAACGTAGGTTCCAAATACTCTGGGGCGCACGATGCTGGCGATCGGGGCTAGAGAGCGATGTTCGGGTACGGTACCAGATATCAGTCCCCTTTGCTGCTACCGAAGCCGTGATAACGGTGTTGGCCGCGAAGCCAGATGTCTGACCCCAGTTGCGCTGGGACCCTGACCAGGATAGGGGACCAACAGAGCCAGGAACCCCAGAGACGTTCTAGGAGGACCACCACACAGAAACTAGTACAGGAGAGGACCACAGGAAGCTCAAAAAATAACAACGGGGCAACTTCCAATACCAAAGATGAAAAGGAGGGGACCCCTGAAGTGTAGACAAACCCCAACACTGATGACAGTGATGCCAGATAGGATACCAATGGGTCCAAGGGAAGGAACCAGAGGCACCTGGTGGAGAGGACCCCACAATTCTGGGGAGGAGTAGAAGCCACAAGGACCCAACAGACTGACAGCCAAGGAAGGAGAGACTCTACCCTAACTTCCCAATAGGGACCACCACCCAGAATGGCCCCCCGGGACCCCACCAGCACAATGGACTCCTCTAGAAGGCAAGGCACCCAGGAAACCCCGGGATAACCCCTTCAACAACCCAGGCACCAGAGCAGGGACCCACCGCTAGCCAATCCTACCCACACTACCTCAGGCCAGAACCCAGCAACACCCTGGCCCCTCTGCAGGAGCAGGATGCAACTCGCCCCTGATGGCCAGGCCCCAGCCTGCAGAAAGCGGGCACCCGAAGGACCAACCCCTCCCACGTCCTCACTGCAACCGGGAGCGGGAGCGGATGCGGACCGCCCGTGGCCAGAGAACACAAACTTTCCTGACCACGGAACGGCCCGAACCCGCCGCCAACAACCAAGGAGTCCCTCCGGGAGAGCGTGAGAGGGGAGCGGCCGAAACCAAAGGGAACCCCAGAGGCGGCACCTGGCCCCAGGAGGGAAACAGGAACGGAGCCAAACCCACAACCCACAGACAGGGAGAGCACTTACTAGGAGGACTGGCACGGCAGGACCGAAAGCGGGCAACCCTGGGAGGACTGGAGCACAAGCCACTGGCAGACGAGGGAGCCACCACAGATGGGGAAGAGAGGAGAGATGGCTGAACAGACCAGAACCCAGGAACTACTCCAACCGGGAAGTCGATACCAAATCGGAGTCACAGGGGAAGGGGAAACACCAGCAAGCAGAACCCGCCAGTAAGGAGCTCGATAATCGGGCCCCGACTACCGGATGCAGGAAGAACATAAACCTACTCTAGACCAATGAGGAACGAGACAGCCTCAGGCCAGGTAGGTGCAAATCGAACAATAGATCCAACGGGCTGACACAACCCCCCACTTCAGGAAGAGCCCTCCGGGTGACCTGGTTTTAGGGGGTAATCTTGATGAAATTTTCGAATTAAGTCTGGTGCATGCATGTCTCTAGCCGGAACCCAGGATCGATCCTCCGGTCCATATCCCTTCCAATCCACCAGGTACTGAAGGGAACGCCTGACTTTTCGAGAATCCAAGATACGATGAATCTCAAATTCTGGTTCTCCCTGAACCATAACAGGAGAAGGAGGGGGATGAGATCTGGAAAAACGATTATGCACTACTGGCTTGAGAAGGGACACATGAAATTTGTTCGTAACACGCCAGGAAACAGGGATCTTCAACTGGAAGGTGACTGGAGTGATCTGTTTACGAATTCTATATGGCCCCACAAATCGGGGACCAAACTTGAGAGAAGGTATCCGTAAGCGTAAGTTCTTTGTAGAAAGCCACACTTGTTCTCCCTTGCGGTAAGTAGGAGCTGGCCTGCGTCTTTTGTCTGCCGCTCTTTTCTGTAGTTGTACAGTTTTGGTCAGTTGTGAATGGACCGTGACCCATAAGGAATGTAGGTTTTCAACTACTTTGTCAGCCATAGGGACCCCTTTCGGAGTCCCCAAGGGAAACGACCTGGGATTGTATCCTAAAGCAGCAAAAAACGGGGAGCACAACAATGATTCATGTTGCCGATTATTAAAGGCAAATTCTGCAAATGGTAAGAGTTTAACCCAATCCGATAGATGAACGTTCATAAATTGCCTTAGAAACAACTCCAGCGTCTGATTAGTGCGCTCAGTCTGGCCATTAGACTGGGGGTGATAAGCTGTAGAAAAGTGTAAATAAATGCCCAATCGGGAGCAGAAGGCCTGCCAAAAACGGGAAATAAATTGTGCCCCTCTATCGGATACAATGTGCAAAAGAGCCCCATGAAGACGAAAGATTTCTTTAAGAAAAATATTGGCCACTTCCGGAGCTGATGGCAACTTTGCCAAAGGAACAAAATGAGCTTGCTTAGAGAAGCGATCCACAATGACAAAAATAGTGGTACACCCTTGAGAAGGTAGCAAATCTACCACAAAATCCATGGCCACATGAGTCCAAGGGGATGTCGGAATGGGCAACGGACACAGAAGTCCAGCTCGTCTTTGGCAAGAAGTCTTATGACGAGCACAATTCACACAGGTGGCTACAAAATCCCTGAAGTCGGTACGAAGTGACGGCCACCAAAATTGTCGAAGTATCAACTCACTAGTTTTGCTGGCCCCAGGATGCCCGGTAACCGGGGATTGATGAAACCATTGCAAGATCTCCAAACGAAAACGTGGAGGGACAAAAAGTGTCTCGGGTAGTTGATGAGGGGCTAAGGGGCCCTGGAACTGTCGGATCTTTTCTAATGTGGCTGCTGATAAGGAAGCCACTATACAATTGGCTGGTAGGATAGGTTCCGGACTAGGTGCTGGACTAGGCTCAAACTGCCGAGACAACGCATCCGCTTTGATATTTTTAGTACCTGGACGGTATGAAATTATGAACTCGAATCTCGTGAAAAACAATGCCCATCGGGCCTGTCTGGGATTAAGGCGTTTAGCCTTCTCCAAAAATTCCAAGTTTTTATGATCTGTAAGAATCAAGATGGGGACAGATGCACCTTCCAGAAGATGCCTCCACTCTTCCAATGACATCTTAATAGCCAATAATTCATGATTGCCGACATCATAATTTCTTTCTGCTTCCGTGAATTTTTTAGAAAAATATGAACAGGGATGCAACTCTGATGATATAGGGTCTCTTTGAGACAACACTGCCCCTGCTGCTTGCTCGGAAGCATCCACCTCCAGAATGTATTGTCTCCCAGGATCCGGAAAATGAAGAACAGGTGCAGTAGTGAATGCTGTCTTGAGCGTTTGAAATGCTGCTAGCGCCTCCGAAGGCCAGTTGCGAGGATCGGCCGTAGACTTAGTCAGAGCAGTAATGGGTGCAATAATCTTGGAAAAATCGCGGATAAACTTTCTGTAATAACTTGCAAACCCAATAAAATGTTGAATAGCCTTGATCTCGTGCGGAATAGGCCATTGTAGAACTGCTTTTACTTTAGCTGGGTCCATTTCAATGCCATCAGCGGAAACAATATACCCTAGAAATGCCAGACGAGATTGTTCAAATTCGCATTTCTCCAGATTCACACAAAGATGATTATCCCGTAGGCGTTGCAAAACAGATTTAACCTGGGTCCGATGTGTCGGTTGCGATGTAGAATAAATTAGTATATCATCCAGGTAAACTATCACCTGAGACAGCAACATATCACGAAAAATGTCATTAATGAAATTCTGGAATACTGCTGGGGCATTGCATAGTCCAAATGGCATGACCCTATATTCATAGTGGCCATAACGCGTATTAAAGGCCGGTTTCCACTCATCTCCTGATTTTATCCGGATGAGGTTATAGGCCGAATGCAAATCCAGACGGGTAAAAATGCAGGCTCCCTTCAGTTGCTCCAATAACTCTGTAATGAGTGGCAGGGGATAACTGTTCATAATAGTCACTTTATTAAGTCCCCTGTAATCAATACAGGGACGCAAAGATCCATCCTTTTTTTTAACAAAAAAGAATCCGGCCCCTGCTGGGGATGAGGAAGGTCTAATAAATCCTTTAGCCAACTGTTCCTTAATATAGTCCGCCAGGGCTTGGTTCTCCGGAGGTGACAAAAGGAAAGCACGACCCCTGGGAGGCATAGATCCAGGTCGGAGATTTATAGCACAATCATAACTCCTATGAGGAGGAAGAGTCTCAGCTTGTTTTTTAGCAAATACATCAGTAAATTCGAAATATGGAGGAGGAATAGCCTTGTTGAGGTCTTTGGATGTATTAGAAGCCACCATAATAGGAGAAATGGATTTTAAACAAACTTGAAAACAGGAATGGCCCCATGACATAATCTGACCTGAATTCCAGTCAATCGTAGGGTTATGTAGATGGAGCCAGGGAAGGCCCAAAATGATGGGTGTTTTGGGGGCGGAGATGGCATCAAATGATATAGTTTCAGTATGCAAAATACCGGTGGTAAGATTTAATGGAATAGTTTCTTGAAGAATAAATCCAGGGCCCAGTGGTTTCCCATCAATAGAAGAAACCAGAAGTGGAGATAATTTAGGCTGGAGAGGGATGTTATTCTTCCTAGCCCAGTTGACGTCAATAAAAATCCCTGCTGCCCCGGAATCAATAAATGCGTCTATAGATATAGACTTCGAATTCCATTGTATGGATACTGGCACCATTAATCTAGGACGATTCTTCAACACTTAGAGATTTTGCTCCCACAATCTCTAAGTATTGGCGTTTCCCGGTCTTGTAGGACATTGCCGCAAAAAGTGATCTTTGTTGCCAAAGTACAGACATAAGCCCAATGAACAACGTCTCCGTTTCTCTGCTTCTGATAGTTTAGATACAGCCCCTACCTCCATAGGTTCTTCTGGGCCAGATACATCTGATATCATCGGACAGGGGGGTGGGAAAGTCTTAGGACTCCGTAAATTACATTCCATTTGTCGCTCCATCATACGTTGATCCAACTCCAAACACATTGAAATGAAGTCTTCCAATGAATCAGGGATTTCACGACATGTAAGGGCAAATTGGCCGACAGGATGCAAGTTTTGTCGTAGTTCCAATAATGATGCTTCTGCTGTAGATCTTCTGCCAGGAACATCAAACACCATTCTAAAGGTTTTTAAGAAGGCTTCTGAATCTTGAAGTAACGGAGAATCCTGTTCTACCAACGGTGATGCCCAAGCTACTGCCTTATCTGTTAGAAGTGAAATAATAAATGAGACTCTGACTGATTGAGATGTAAAACTATGAGGATAAGTACGAAAATGTAATAAACACTGGTTGATAAACCCTCTGCACTGGGCCGCCGAGCCATCGTATCTCTCCGGTAACGGGATTTTAGGAGGGGGGAATGCAGCTGCTTCACATTGTCCTCCTGATTGCTGAGCCGAGGAAGTCGTAGTAGGTGGTGAAGCTGCCCCCGAAGAACCCGAAGTTCTCAGTTCTCAGCATCTCCAAAATGGCATCCATCTTCCTTTCCAAACTATGTAAATGATTTTCATGGGATGTCAGGATCTGTTCTTGCTGATCCTGTCTCGCCAATATTCTAGCAAGCTCTGTGGGATCCATAATATGGCCCGATTATTGTGTCACAACGTAGGTTCCAAATACTCTGGGGTGCACGATGCTGGCAATCGGGGCTAGAGAGCGATGTTCCGGTACGGTGCCAGATATCAGTCCCCTTTGCTGCTACCGAAGCCGTGATAACGGTGTTGGCCACGAAGCCAGATGTCTGACCCCAGTTGCGCTGGGACCCTGACCAGGATAGGGGACCAACAGAGCCAGGAACCCCAGAGACGTTCTAGGAGGACCACCACACAGCAACTAGTACAGGAGAGGAACACAGGAAGCTCAAAAAATAACAACGGGGCAACTTCCAATACCAAAGATGAAAAGGAGGGGACCCCTGAAGTGTAGACAAACCCCAACACTGATGACAGTGATGCCAGATAGGATACCAATGGGTCCAAGGGAAGGAACCAGAGGCACCTGGTGGAGAGGACCCCACAATTCTGGGAAGGAGTAGAAGCCACAAGGACCCAACAGACTGACAGCCAAGGAAGGAGAGACTCTACCCTAACTTCCCAATAGGGACCACCACCCAGAATGGCCCCCCGGGACCCCACCAGCACAATGGACTCCTCTAGAAGGCAAGGCACCCAGAAAACCCCGGGATAACCCCTTCAACAACCCAGGCACCAGAGCAGGGACCCACCGCTAGCCAATCCTACCCACACTACCTCAGGCCAGAACCCAGCAACACCCTGGCCCCTCTGCAGGAGCAGGATGCAACTCGCTCCTGATGGCCAGGCCCCAGCCTGCAGAAAGCGGGCACCCGAAGGACCAACCCCTCCCACGTCCTCACTGCAACCGGGAGAGGGAGCGGATGCGGACCGCCCGCGGCCAGAGAACACAAACTTTCCTGACCACGGAACGGCCCGAACCCCGCCACCAACAACCAAGGAGTCACTCCGGGAGAGCGTGAGAGGGGAGCGGCCGAAACCAAACGCGGCCCCAAAGGGAACCCCAGAGGCGGCACCTGGCCCCAGGAGGGAAACAGGAACGGAGCCAAACCCACAACCCACAGACGGGGAGAGCACTTACTAGGAGGACTGGCATGGCAGGACCGAAAGCGGGCGACCCTGGGAGGACTGGAGCACAAGCCACTGGCAGACGAGGGAGCCACCACAGATGGGGAAGAGAGGAGAGACGGCTGAACAGACCGGAACCCAGGAACTACTCCAACAGGGAAGTCGATACCAAATCGGAGTCACAGGGGAAGGGGAGACACCAGCAAGCAGAACCCGCCAGTAAGGAGCTTGATAATCGGGCCCCGACTACCGGATGCAGGAAGAACATAAACCTACTCTAGACCAATGAGGAACGAGACAGCCTCAGGCCAGGTAGGTGCAAATCGAACAATAGATCCAACGGGCTGACACTTCCAAGCTCCAGTGTTCAAGCATTTTGATGTGGATCTACCTTACATTCTTGAAATGGACGGCCATAAACTACTGTTGGAGTTGTGTTGTTTCATCGGAGTGGTCCTAAAGATTTACTTACCCAGTGGCTCTCTTTTGTCATAAACTGTCCACTTCAGAAAGGAATTAGGATCTCAGCGGTCTCAAAACTGCCCAATCAGAATCAAATATCAAAAAGGGGAGGGGGATTACAGGACATTAGCTGTAGTTTGGCCACATGACAAGACACAATCACAAGCAGGAAAGCTGTCTTATGAGTCAACAACTGAATAGAAACATAAGACATGCTCAAAACAAACCTACAAAGCACTCCCAGGAATACATTCAAGTCCCATGGGAGAGTGGGAAAAACTGGGTAGGCATGAGCCACCCCTTGCACAGAGGTTTGTACATCTGGCGACAAGGCACTACTCTGACAAAAAAGAGAATGGGGCTGTCCTAGTGTAGTAAATCGATAAATTCAGACTGTCACCAATGGGCATCCGCGTAGGGGGCAAGAAGTGGCACCCCCCCTTGGAAGGGCACCAGTCAGAATGAGGCAGGAGAGAGGGAGCGAGTGATGTTGAGATAAAAAACAGGTCATACAACCTGCTTCAGGGCTGGGACCTCCCACAGCCAAGCCATCAAATGAGGCACAGAGTGGGAGCAGAGTGAGGACTCACTGCACCAGAGCAGAATAATTCAGAGGGTCTGGATAGAATCCAGAGAGAGAGGTGTAAGAAATACTATAGCCCCTCTTACCAAGGGTACAATTATTCTTTTGGGGAGGATGTAACTAAGAAAAACACACATAAGTAATAATAAAAAATTATTGTATTATGTACAAAATCAAAATATTGTTATAGTTTGGATAGTATATACATGAATTAAACTGTATTATGAGTTACAGAAATGGGAAAAATGGAATGATAGTGATACCAGTAAACAATAGGATGACAATTGCCTCACATCCTCCAGCACTAAACTTGGTTTCTGGTTTTCTCCTCTGGTGGGCTCACATCACGACAGGAATCAGGACTGCTGTAATGCTCACCTCCAAGGCTGCTCTTCCTCTCACATGCTGTTCTACACTTGCTGCCCCCTCATGCTGTTCTCTCTTACTGCTCTGGTTTCACCCAAAAATACTCCTCTTTTATGCCATTTTTTCTATCAGTCAGGTCTAGTGAAAATTGGTCAGCTCAACATCTAAACTGACCTTTTCTCACCACACCCACCTGCAATTTCATGGTGACATCAGAGATAGTAGTGATGGGGGTAGACTCCAGGAAGAGATCTATCAGATGTGAAACATTTGTTCTTTTATCTGAACTCTTTGTTGACAAACAAAAAGACTATTTGGACATCTGTCCTCACTCCTTTCATATTTAACTAGAAGGACCTTTCTTTGATTTCTTAAACACCTAACTAAGGAAGGACATCCTGTCAAACTATCACGGCGCCCGTGATCAGGCGACATTCTGACAACCTTGTTACTGCTGCCTTCCCATTGGCTGCGCTGTACAGCTCCTCCCAGTGACAGCCTTTTTATACCCTGGGCTGTCACTTAGCGTTTGCCCTTTCGTGGTGTACCTGATGCCTAGCGCTAGTTTTGTCTACTTGATACCAGTGTATGATCTCGGGCTGCCTGATTACACTCTTGTTACTGTTCCTGATTCTGTTTACCGATTCGGATTGGATGAGGTTCCTGCTTCCTGTTCTGACCTGGCCTGGCTGATGTTCCTGCTCTGTGTACCGACCCGGCGAGACTGACAATCCTGCTCCGTGTACCGACCCAGCAAAACTGACAATCCTGCTCCGTGTACCGACCCGGCTTGGCTGATGTTCCTGTGCTGTGTACCGAATCGGATTGGCGGTGGTTCCTGCTTGCTCCGTGCCCGGCTGTGCGAAGACCTGGCAGTTCCTGCTGCTGTATCTTTGCACCTCTCTCACATTACTGTGCCTGTCTGTGTTACAGTACTTCAGTACCGTGTACAATCCAATCTGTGGGTTTGAGTCTCAGTGTGTCAGTGCTCCTCCACACCGTACTAGTGATCGCTTGGTCTTCCGTTTTGGGTTCAGTTGGGCGCATCCGGTAGTCTGCCGAGTCCAGACCATAGCGTTCATTAACCCCTTCGGGGGTGGTGCCTCGTTCTACTCTTGCTACACCAGTGTCGTTACATCTCCGGTACTCTGTGCGGTTGGTATTCCCTTATAGGTACAGTTGGGCGCTTCCGGTTGCCATCCATTTTATACCTATACGCACATTAACCCTTTGTGGGTAGCAAAGGCACACGGTGGTGGATAGTCTCGGTAGGGCCTCCGTTCCTGGCACTAGCTCTGACTCGCCCTTTTGTAGTCTATGGTGGGCGTCCACCGTCGCATCCTCAGTACAGGTGTACCTTGCCTGTTAACTGCTGTCGTTCTGTCACTGTCGCCTCCTGCTGCCTACAGGCGACATTAGGTCTCCGCTATTCTGGGCTACTTAGTCAGTGGCTCTATTGGCCACGTTGGACTCTACTACACTGTATCATTCAAAGTTGCCTGACCTGTGTCAGTATTGTGATTGTATGTCCATACTGGACCCGTGTGGGTTAACTAGCTTGTAACCTGTCCTGTGTCAGTTATTGCTGCTAATTACTGGACCCAGGAGAGTTACACCATTCCTTGTGTGCTTTAATAAAATTGTATTTTACCAACATCTACCGTGTCTGAGTGTACTGAACCATAACAGTACGAAAGGGCCATGACCTCAGATGGTAACGGTGACGGTAATGCACAGAGTATCCATTGGAGGATGGATCTCCATGAACAGCAGTTAGATCAGTTGGCTTTGGCTGTTCGAATGATTCTTGAGCGCATGGCACACTTGGGTAAACCAGTACCTGCTCCGGTGGTCCCCCCTGTTTCAACACCGGGAGCGCAGCCTGGTACGCTAACTAATGCTAACAGAGGGCTGACGGCTACCACTCCACTACCTCTCAGGTACGATGGCAAACCTACCCTGTGCAGAGGGTTCATTAATCAGTTGGAGATCTTCCTAGAATAAACCCCTCATGCATTTCCCAGTGATTGCAGTAAAGTGGGTTTCATGATTTCCTTGCTGACAGGCAGAGCCCTGGCATGGGCAAACCCTTTGTGGGAAACTGCTAAACCATGTACTAGGAACTTCTCTGAGTTTGTAAGGGCATTTCGTAGAGTCTTTGAGGTTCCTTGTAGAGCCGCCTCTGCTGCAAAAAAACTTATGGAAATCCAACAAGGTTCTTGCACAGTTGCTGATTATACTATACAATTCCGCACCCTAGCAGCAGAGGTGGGCTGGAACAATGAAGCGCTGGTGGCAGCCTTTGCACAGGGCCTCTGTGAACAATTGAAAGATGAGACAGCAGCACGAGAACTGCCAACGGATCTTGATGAATTCATTGCCTTCTCAATTTTGATGGATTCCTGTATTAGGGAGCGTATGGCGACCAAAGACCGGAGGCAGAGGGCTAGAGAAATGGGTTCTGCAAGATCAAGTTTCCCATCCATACCTCCCTCACCTCCCATACCTCCGGCACAAGCTGGTGAGAGTAGTGAACCAATGCAACTGGGATTCACTAGATTGACTAAAGAGGAGAGGGTGCATCACCGCAGACAAGGTCTCTGCTTATATTGTGGCCAGGCTGGTCATTTGCTACGTTCTTGCCCGACCCGGCCGGGAAACGAACGCACCAAGGGTACCTTGGGGGACAGGCCCTAGGTGGCGTTCAGCAGTCCTTGGACACAACTAGTCAGAAGCCCACCATACAGGTTGTAGTTGCCTGGGCCAACCTAGCCGTGGAAGCCCTGGCACTTGTTGATTCCGGTGCGGCCGGATATTTTATGGACGATTCGTTTGCTGCCTCTCATAACATTCCCCTGGTGGTGAAAGATTCTTCTTTAACTATTGAGGCCATTGATGGGAGACCTTTGTTACCTGCCCAAATTACTTTGGAGACAATCCCCTTATCTTTGTGTATTGGGGCATTGCATTCTGAGGTTCAGCATTTTCAGATTATCCGTTCCCCGCATCATGCTCTCATATTGGGGTTTCCTTGGTTACATATGCACAATCCTAGGTTGAACTGGCAGACTTGTAAAATGACAGCCTGGTCTGAGTTCTGCGATAAGCACTGTATATCCCACCCTACGAGGATCATGTGTACCTCTCCCTCAGTGCCAGCTGAGTATAGCCAATTCAGTGATGTATTCAGTAAGGGAGAGGCCAGTGCACTGCCACCTCACAGGACTTGTGACTGTATGATTGATCTGCCTCCTGGTGCCGTTCCTCCTCGGGGTCATGCGTACCCGTTGTCTTGCGAGGAGAATCAGGCTATGGAGGTATACATTGCTGATGCCCTGAAGAGGGGTATTATCAGGAAGTCATCCTCACCCGTGGGGGCAGGATTCTTTTTCGTAAAGAAGAAAAGTGGTGAACTGCACCCCTGTATTGATTATAGGGGTTTGAAAAAACTTATGCTTAAGAATGCTTATTCGATACCACTCATCACCGAGCTGTTTGATCGTTTGAAGTGTTCCTCTATCTTTACTAAACTTGATTTACGGGCCGCCTATAATTTAGTAAGGATAAGTGCGGGTGATGAGTGGAAAACGGCTTTCAATACCAGGTCAGGCCACTGTGAATATCTGGTAATGCCATTCGGGCTATGTAACACATCAGCAGTATTTCAGGAGTTTATTAAAGACATCCTACGTGACATGTTACAGTCTTGTGCAGTTGTATCCCTTGACGATATTCTCATTCATTCGTCTAGCCTGTCGCAACACATTAAGGATATCACAGCCATTTTGCTTAAACTCCGTGAGAATAAGGGCTCGATCCAAATGTTGGCGTCGCCAGAAAAAACTGGAGACGCTGGTTTTAACGTCATTTGAGCAATGCAAATGTTCTACTAGAAACAAGCGACGCCAGTTCTGAAACAGACATCGCCCGTCGCCAGAACAGCAAGATCTCACCCATAGAGGATAATGTACAAACGACGCCAAAAGCTATTCAAATGTTGGAGTTAGGGCTAACTCGCGTTAAATTGCAACATTTCTCTCCAGAAATCTAACGCCTATTTTTTTTGGAGAACAGCACACAAGTAGGAGTAGAAAACCCACGTCTCCAGTTCTGAACAGCATTCTCTGTGCTTTTCCCTACCCAGCCACTAGGGGAACACAGAGAAGGCTTTCAGCACCATGGACAGCTTTGAATGCCATAGGGATGTGCACTGCTCACCCCTGTGGCATTCAAAGGGTTAAAATCAATAAAACTAGTACACCAAGCACTACACAATGCCCCCTTCCACATCCCCCCCCTTAGTATGTCACATATATTGCATATATGTGACATACTAACCCCATCCACATCCACCTCATGGACTTCCATGTAGTGGACAAATCTGTCTTTTATTCCACAATTAACCCTTTGAGTACCAGAGAGGTAGGAAAGCATTGCTTAGCATGTTTCCTACCCCTCTGGTACCCGAAGGGTTAATAGGCAACGTATGGACTACATACCTTGCCTATATATGTATGTGTGTGTGTTTTAAACTTTTTTTTAATTAAAATACTATTATTAGACAGTTTAACTTAGATGTCATTCATTGTTAACCCCCTACCTCCTGTGTCCCATTGCTATTAGTACTTTTGCTCCACTCTTCTTCAAACTGAGAGTGGAGCAAAAGTACTAAAAGCAAAGGGACACAGTAAGTAGGGCATCATGAATGGTTGAGATCTAAGTTAACCCTTTGAGTGCCAGAGTGGTACGCAACGCATTGCAAAGCAATGTTGTACAACGCCTTGTGCAAAGGGACGAATTGCACAAGGCGACGCCAGGCAGCTGGGCACAAAGCCAACGCGAGAGGAGAGGTATTGGAGGAAGCGGGCAGCAAATACAAGCCTACCACCCGCTTCCTCCAATGTCTCTGTCCCCTCCTCCCGCTTTCTCCAATACCTCACTAGTCACCAGGGTTTTCTTATGCTGCGGGCTTCACAGCCGCCCGTAGCAAGGGGATGAATAATAAATAAAGAATTTATAAATAAAGCTGAGGGAAGCGCTGCAGTCACAGTGCAGCCTGCTCCCTCAGTTGTATGTTAACCCTTTGAGTGCCAGAGTGGTACGCAATGCATTGCTTTGCAATGCGTTGCGTACCACTCTGGCACTCAAAGGGTTAACTTAGATCTCAACCATTCATGATGCCCTACGTACTGTGTCCCTTTGCTTTTAGTACTTTTGCTCCACTCTCAGTTTGAAGAAGAGTGGAGCAAAAGTACTAATAGCAATGGGACACAGGAGGTAGGGAGTTAACAATGAATGAGATCTACGTTAAACTGTCTAATCATAGTATTTTAATAAAACAAAAGTTTAAAACACACACAAACACACACATATATATATAGGCAAGGTATGTAGTCCATACGTTGCCTATTAACCCTTTGGGTACCAGAGGGGTAGGAAACATGCTAAGCAATGCTTTCCTACCTCTCTGGTACTCAAAGGGTTAATTGTGGAATAAAAGACAGATTTGTCCACTACATGGAAGTCCATGAGGTGGATGTGGATGGGGTTAGTATGTCACATATATGCAATATATGTGACATACTAAGGGGGGGATGTGGAAGGGGGCATTGTGTAGTGCTTGGTGTACTAGTTTTATTGATTTTAACCCTTTGAATGCCACAGGGGTGAGCAGTACACATCCCTATGGCATTCAAAGCTGTCCATGGTGCTGAAAGCCTTCTCTGTGTTCCCCTAGTGGCTGGGTAGGGAAGCACAGAGAAAGCTGTTCAGAACTGGAGACGTGGGTTTTGGATTTTCTGACTGAACTTGATACTTTGCAGTGCTGTGATTGGCTGTGGTGCTAGGTAACATTTTTATCGTGTGTTTTTAGGTAAGATTTTCTATGCGACGCAGGTTTAAGATTAACGTGTATTTTGTTGGTTATCGCTCGTTAGGCTTTCTAGGTAAGGAAGATTTGAATCTCACGTTACCTGGTCTTGCTTAACGAGCGAAGGCAGTTTTTTTCTTCACGTTGGTTTTAACGCTAACATTTGAATCGAGCCCTAAACTCTTCTGCAAAATCGAGAAATGCGAATTCCACAAGCCCATGGTACCATTCCTGGGTTTTGTTATTTCTAAGGATGGCATCGCAATGGATAGGGACAAGTTGTCAGCAGTCCTTCAGTGGCCACGTCCCAAGGGGCTCAAGGCTATCCAGTGCTTTCTCGGTTTTGCTAATTATTATAGGAAATTTATCAGAAACTTTTCTACTATTGTGAAACCTCTGTCTGACTTAACACACAAGGGTGCTGATCCCTCTCAGTGGTCCCAAGAAGCTGAACAAGCTTTCATGACATTAAAGTCTGTATTTGCCTCTGCTCCTGTGCTGTCCCACCCTAAACCCTCCCTGCCATTTACTTTGGAGGTCGACGCCTCAGAATCTGGGGTAGGGGCCGTATTGTCGCAACGCCTGGACCCTGGGAGTATGCTAAGGCCCTGTGGTTTCTTTTCCAAAAAACTGACTAGCGCACAAAGTCACTATGAGATTGGTGACAGGGAATTGTTGGCAATCATTTTGGCCCTCAAGGAATGGCGGCACCGGCTTGAGGGTACCCGAACTCCATTACTAATCCGGACTGATCACAACAATCTAACTATCACAGTGCCTGTGATTCCTGTCACTCTCAGTTGTGGCTGTCACTGATTTGCTGAGTGGGTTTGACCCTCCTCCTGATGACCTTTTTATAGCTGGCTATCACATCTGTCAGAGGCCCTTTCGTGGTGTTCCTGAGCCAGTAGTGCTGTTGCTGTGTTCCTGTATTCTGAGTTCCTGTGTACCGATTCGGCTTGTCCTGACTATTCTCCAGTGTTCCTGCTTGTGTATGACCCGGCTCGTCTGCGTACCACCCTTGGATCCTGACCCGGCTAGGCTGACGTTCCTGCTTGTTTATGACCCGGCTTGTATAACTGCCTCCTACGTGCTCCGACCCGGCCCGGCTGACTTCCTGCTCCGAAGATCGACTTCCAGCTTGTTCCAGTGACCTGCGTTCCAGCTGTCGCCGCCGCAAGATTATCAGTCTCTGTTGCCCGCTTCAGTTTGACTGCCTTGCCTGGTGTTACCCACGATTAGTGCTGTGCCTCGCTACCCGTGCAGAGCTGTGTGTGAATCTGTGTGCCTTCCTTTCATTGCAGAGCCTTCCAGTAGCGCTGAAGCCTTGAGTAAACGTGCTTTTTACCTCTTGCAGTGCTGCCTCATTTTCACTCTCTCTATCTCCAGTATGAGCCTCGATACCCGTGATACTGCTGCTGAGTTGGCCGCTCACCGTCGGCAACTCTAGTCCTCCATTGCAGAGTAGTCACATTGTTTGGGTCGTTTGGGCGCCTAAGGCTCTCCGGTGTCAATTACCGGCGATATCCGTAATACAGAGTGGTGGCAGTAAGGCTTCAGTGTTAGCTTATCCGGTACTACGCCCGAGGGGGCTAGTGGCTCTTGCATTCATATTCCAGCATTCAGCTAACTCTGAGGAGGCTGTTAGCTCTTGCATTGCCGGCCGGTTCCCGTTACGCCCGTGGGGGCTATTTGCACTTGCACAAACCAAAGCAGTTCCAGTAACTACGCCCGTGGGGGCTAAGTTGATTCCTATTCTGCTTAATATCCAAACACCTTGGCAAGGCAGTTCGGTCTTCAGTACTTGATGAACTTTGTCTATCCAGCACAGCCTTTTAACATCCAGGGCGTGTCAAACCTCCACGTCTGAGACGGACTGTTATCTAGTCATTAACCCCTTGGGGGGTCATATCACCCTATTGCATACTGTCTTGCATGTATATCTATTGTGCTATTACTATTGTAATATCTCAGTTTACTTGATCTGTGTATTACCTACCGCCACTAGAGGGCGAACCTGAGCATTATTTTACTTTAAAAATAAAGTGTGTTTTATTTTCACTTACTGGTCTGAGAGTCCGAAAAACCGTTACACTAACGTACCTATCTGAGGCTAAGAGATTGTCCTCACGTGTAACGGTTTTTCAAGACACTCAGACCAGTAGTGAAATAAAACACAGTTTTATTAAAAGAAAAATAAGGCAAACGATCGCCCTCTACAGGCAACACAAATAAACAGCAAAATTATGACAGATATGCCCCCACAGGCCCAGTATACAGAATAAGAGTATCACATATACTGTCTCAGGACAGGCACATAGTAGAGACACAGATAAGGGTTAAATGCATAGATGGACAGTCTCTGTTGTGGAGTTTGGCATGCCCAGGGTGTTAGTTGGAAGAAGTAAGTGTAGCTGGAATCACACTTATAGTTCTCAGAGAGGTTGCTGCTAGGCCCTGTGTGACCAGAGGTAATATCAGCAGAACAGTACCCAGAATAGCCCCCACAGGCGTAACCAAGGATACGACTGAATCTGCAAGTGCCTGAGTAGTTAGCCCCCACGGGCGTCACCACAGTACAGCCTGAACTGCAAGAGATGCTAATAGCCCCCACGGGCGTACAACGGAGACCAACGGAACAGAGGTTGTGAGCCAATAGCCCCCACGGGCGTATACCTAAGTCAACCTGCAAGAGCTTTGAGCCAGTAGCCCCCACGGGAGTAACAACGGACTAACATAGGCTGCAACGGAGAAGCCAATAGCCTTTCACCCTTAGCTTTAGTAGCTTGTGCCTTCAGCCCCAGTGGCGTTAATGTATGAGCCTGAGCCAAATGGCGCCCTACCGGAATCGTACTGAACAGTACTACTCTGCAATAAGGTAGAATGAGCCGCCGACCAACCAGAGCATAAGCGGCCGACTCAGCAGATGTAGTGCAAGAGGCTAGGCTCTATGCCAGAGAGAGGAGGCTCAGCGAATGGTAATGCGGCACAGCTAGGGTTAAAATGCAGCTTTACGGATCGGAGCCTCAGAGGAGTATGATAGCTCTGCAAGCGATACGGAGGCTCTTAGACAGCAGCACAGCTCTGCAATCAAGCAATAATCAGCACTGGGAGCAAGCAACACCGGACAGGAGCAGGTCACACGGCCAGCCAGGCAAGCGGCAGTGGCAGAAGTCAGAATGTCGCTATGGCGACAACCGGAGAAGAGATCAGGAACTAACAGATCACCGGAGCAGTCCGTTACTGGTCACGTAGCAGGAAGTCAGCCAAACCGGGTCGGATCACGGAGAGGGTTCTCAGACAAGCCAGGTCAATCACGAGCAGGAACGTTAGCCAAGCCGGGTCGGATCACGGAGCGGGTTCACAGACAAGCCGGGTCAATCACGAGCAGGAACACAGGAACGTAGTCGAGACGGGCCAATTCGGTACACGGGAAACCGGAACACAGGAACTCAGCAACAGCAACACTGGCTCTGAAACACCAAGAAAGGGCACCTGACAGGTGTCACAGTCAGGCATAAAAAGGTCACCAGGTGCGGGCCAAACCAGTATAGCCAATCAGCATACACCACAAGCGAGAGTGACAGAAAGGATCACAGGCACTGAGATATCACGTCAGGCTGGGTGGGCCTTATTTCTGTCACGTTTTAACTTTATTGTGTCCTATCTGCCTGGGTCCAAGAATGTCAGGGAGGATGCTCTGTCCAGGCAATTTAACCCTGACACCGAGAAGGAGGAGGTTTCTGTACCGATTATCCAGCCGGATCGCATTCTTGCTACATTGCGAACCAGTATTACTTCTCCCCTTGGGGCGGAGATTCTTGCTAATCAATCTAATGCTCCACCTGAGACCCCAGTGGGTAAATGTTTCATAGCCAACCCTCTCCGTACCCGTCTTCTTGAGACATATTACGCTTCTAAGGCTGCTGGGCATGTTGGCAGGAATCAATTAATTTGGTCACTCTCGCAGTTGTTCTGGTGGCCTTCCTTGCATGCTGACTGCACAGCATTTACCGCAGCTTGTTCTACCTGTGCCCGTGCTAAGTCCCCTAGACACCTTCCGGTGGGCTTGCTACAGCCAGTACCCAATGGAGAATGTCCGTGGTCTCATGTCTCTATTGACTTCATGTTGGAATTACCGGTGTCTAGGGGATATTCTTTTATACTGATGATAGTTGATAGCAAGCCCCCTGCCCGGCCTTCCCTCTGCCCAGGAGTTGGCAAGGGTGTTTGCCAAGGAAGTGTTCTGATTCCATGGTGTACCCAGAGTATTGGTATCAGACAGTGGGAGCCAATTTGTGTCAAGATTCTGGAAGGCATTCTGTGCACAGATGGGCATACAGTTATCATTTTCTTCTGTATATCATCCCCAGACCAACGGAGCCATTGAGCGTGCCAATCAGGGCTTGGAGCAGTTTTTGCTCTGTTTTGTGTCTGACCATCATGATAACTGGGCCGACCTGTTGCCTTGGGCGGAGTTTGCCAGGAATTGTGTGGTTAATTCATCGTCCGGGAGCTCCCCATTTCTCATCAATTACAGGTTTCAACCTTGTCTGCTCCCGAACTCATTTCAGACACAGCAAATTCCAGCTCTGGATGAGCATATGGAGCAACTCCGTTCCACTTGGGCACAGGTGCAGAGGACCCTCAGTATCCCGTTCCAGCGGTATCAGCGCCAAGCCAATTGCAGACAGCTGGCGGTGGTCTCATTCCAGGTTGGGGACGGGGTATGGCTCTCCTCTAAGGATCTCAATCTTCAGACCCCTTGCAGTAAGTTGGCTCCCCAGTTCATTGGTCCATTCAAAGTTATCCGTAAGATTAACCCTGTGTCTTATGCTCTGGACCTTCCAGCATCCATGCGTATCCATAATGTGTTCCACGTATCATTGTTAAAACCTCTGATCTGCAATCGTTATACTACTACTCCTGTGGCACCAGGGCCTGTTCAAATACAAGGTCATGCCCGACTGGATGAAGACCTGGCAGTTCCTGCTGCTGTATCTTTGCACCTCTCTCACGTTACTGTGCCTGTCTGTGTTACAGTACTCTGGTACCGTGTACAATCCAGTCCGTGGGTTTGAGTCTCAGTGTGTCAGTGCTCCTCCACACCGTACTAGTGATCGCTTGGTCTTCCGCTTTGGGTTCAGTTAGGAGCATCCAGTAGTCTGCCGAGTCCAGACCATAGCGATCATTAACCCCTTCGGGGGTAGTGCCTCGTTCTACTCTTGCTATACCAGTGTCGCTACATCTCCGGTACTCTGTGCGGTTGGTATTCCCTTATAGGTACAGTTGGGCGCTTCCGGTTGCCATCCATTTTATACCTATACGCACATTAACCCTTTGTGGGTAGCAAAGGCACACAGTGGTGGATAGTCTCGGTAGGGCCTCCGTTCCTGGCACTAGCTCTGACTCGCCCTTTTGTAGCCTACTGTGGGCGTCCACCGTCGCATCCTCCGTACAGGTGTACCTTGCCTGTTAACTGATGTCGTTCTGTCACTGTCGCCTTCTGCTGCCTACAGGCGACATTGGGCCTCCGCTATTCTGGGCTACTTAGTCAGTGGCTCTGTTGGCAACGTTGGACGCTACTACACTGTATCATTCAAAGTTGCCTGACCTGTGTCAGTATTGTGATTGTATGTCCATACTGGATCCGTGTGGGTTAATTAGCTTGTAACCTGTCCTGTGTCAGTTATTGCTGCTAATTACTGGAACCGGGAGGGTTACACCATTCCTTGTGTGCTTTAATAAAATTGTGTTTTACCAACATCTACCGTGTCTGAGTTTACTGAACCATAACACAAACCCTTTAAAGCCCCCTCTATTGGTGTAATTGTATGACCCCCTGCAGTTTGGGAAATCTGAAATTGCCCTGGACTCTTAATTAAGGAAACAGAATTCCAACTGTTCCAAACCATAATACAGTTATATATACACATGCATTTATATCTATATATATATATATATCCACACAGATATAGCCATATATGTATAAACAATAATAGAAACAGAGAAACAAAGAGTTCCTCAAAACAGAAGACCCCTTAATGAGGCACACACGGCCACCAAACAAAATATTCTCAAAAATAAGCTTTATTTTGTATCAAAAGAACATGTAACAAAGTAGCTGAATAAAAATGGGCGATACTCGTTGGGATGCTGTGTAGAGACTGTTGAGCCGCATGTAGCGTATTTTCCTTGGTCTTGCATCTGATAAGTATTGATCTCCATACCGCATTAGTTCATTCGATGGGGCCCCATCTGTTTGGATTATTTTTCCATGCATTTATTTTTGAGTATGTATACAGCACTTTATGGTATGGGCAAGGTATTATAGTTTATCTATTGTTTGGGATCTGTATTGGATACTAGATATTTTGACAACACAGGTGTGATCTGATTTTCTGACCACAATATTTTGTATTTGTATTTTGTGATATATTTCATGCTACATACCTGTTACTCACAGTCTCTTTCTGTGTTTTTAATTGTTTTTATTGAGCTACTTTGTTACATGTCTTTCTGATACAAAATAAATATTATTTTTCATAATATTTTGTTTGTTGTGCATGTGTGCCTCATGAAAGAGTCTTCTGTTTTGAAGAACTATTTGTTTCTCTGTTTCTATTATTGATTGTCTAGTCCCTGAGAGCACCAAACTATACAGAGAGGATTATTTGGGACCACTGCTTTATTGCGACTTGTGCTAGCCTTTCTTTGTTGTATATATATATATATATATATATATATATATATATGTGTGTGTGTGTGTGTGTGTGTAACGAAGCGGAGTAAACAGACAGATCCACAGGTCAGCATCAGCTAGGATAGTCAGACAAGCCAAGTTCATACACGGAGCGGGTAGCCATCCAGAGCTACAGGACTGCACCATGTAGGATGTCCACCAGGAGTAAGCTACACTGGGAGGATCATTGGACAGAGCCCCAGGTCAGCACCAGAATGGATAGTCAGACAAGCCAGGGTCATATACGGAACGTGTAGTCAGCCAGAGTCACAGGTCTGCACCAGATTGGATGTCAAGACAAATGGAGCACACAGAGAGAATGGTCAGACAGAGCCACAGGTCAGCACCAGAATGGATAGTCAAACAAGCCGGGTCAATCACAGGATACAGGAACAACTGGAACTAGAACTGCTCAGAACAACATTGTAAGGGTAACTGATACACAGGCCCATTGAGGTTTATAAAGGAGTAAGAGAAGGCAGGACCAATTAGGTCCCTCAGGCTGGGCCTATAACAGGCATCCAGGTAAGTGCCTGATTCATGATGCCAGTAACAATGAACCAGATGCGACCAGGCCGCAGGCAGAGAGGGACGCGGCTAGTGACACCAGAGCGTCAGTCCAGAACCATGCTCCTGGCCGAATGGCATAGGCCGAGGTAAGGCACTGTGACAGTACCGCCCCCCAGGGCACCTCCTCCGTGGACAGGGTCGGGGCTTTGTAGGAAATCGAGCATGAAATCTGCACACCAACACAGGAGAGTGCAAATCATTGGCAGGTATCCAGGAGCTCTCCTCTGGAACATAACCTTTCCAGTGAATCAAATACTGAAGGCGCCCTCTGACCCATCTGGAGTCCAGAATGCTCTGTACCACAAATTTCTCATGATTGCCAACCTTCACCGGAGCTGGTCAAACCATACTGGTGGTATATCGGTTACAAACCAGAGGTTTGAGCAAGGAGACGTGGAACACATTGTGAATGTGCATGAAGGCGGGAAGCTCCAGAGCATATGCCACAGGGTTAATTTTGTGCAACACATGTAAAGGACCAACATATCGAGGAGCCAGTTTATTACAAGGTACCTGGAGGTTAAGATTCCGGGAAGACAGCAACACCCTCTCTCCCACCTGAAAGGTAGGTGCTGGCAAGCATCAACAGTCAGCCTGCCTCTTCTGCCTCTGCATGGAGCCAAGTAGGGTATGCTGTACCCGTACCCAAGAGGAACGAAGTGCCCTCAAATGCTCATCAGGAGCCAGAATCTTCTGTGCCTGAAAGACTTCGGGAAGAATAGAGGGTTGAAACCCATAATTAATCAGGAACAGAGAACTCTGTGAGGAAGAGTTCATGGCACAATTCCTGGCAAACTCCGCCCAAGGTAACAGGGTAGCCTAATTATCGTGGTGGTCAGAGATGTAACAATAAAGAAATTGTTCAAGGGCCTGGTTAGACCCTTCAGCCGCACCATTAGACTGTGGGTGGTAAGCAGAGGAAAATGCCAGCTGAATCCCCATTTGAGCACAAAAGCTTCTCCAGAACCGAGACACGAACTGGCTACCTCTGTCCGAAACAATCACCCTGGGGCTGCCATACAGTCGGAAGACCTCTCTAGCGAATAACACTGCCAATTCCTGCGCGGATGGTAGTCCTTTAAGTGGTACAAAATGCGCCATCTTAGAAAATTTGTTGATGATCATAAGGATGACCATGAAGCCAGAAGGTGCCGGTAAATCAACCATAAAATCAATGGACAAATGGGACCAAGGACGTTCACCGTTGGCCACAGGTTGAAGGAGACCGACAGGCAAATGTCCAGGTGATTTGTTTTGGGCACAAGTAGTGAATGCTGCGGTAAAAGCAGCGCAATCTGAGCGAAGGCTCGGTCACCAGAACAGTCGAGACAAGGACCAAATCAATTGGTCTCGCCCAATGTGACCAGCAATCTTGGAGGCATGGTATGTTTTGAGTAATTTAATGTGCAACTGAGCAGGGACCAAGCATTTCCCGCTAGGTGTCTGAGCAGCCAATGTCTGTTCTCCCAGAGGAGACGTAATGCATGTGCGTATTGTGGCCAGGATACGATCAGCTGGAATAATCGGTGTGGGAGGAACCTCCTCCCTAGATAGATTGCAAAACTGGTGTGATAAGGCATCTGCCTTAACATTCTTAGAGCCCAGTAGATACGAAACCACATAATTGAACTTTGATAGGAACAACGCCCATCTGGCTTGATGGAAAGACAGTCGCTTGGCCTCAGACAGGTAAGTAAGATTCTTGTGATCAGTGAGAATCATGACTGGGGAACTGGTACCTTCCAGGAGGTGTCGCCATTCCTTCAGTGCCAATATAATGGCCAATAATTCTCTGTCCCCAATCTGATATACCGTCTCCACCTTAGACAGTTTCTTAGAGAAGTAGCCACACGGGCATAAAGCCTCCCCTGGAGCCGTGCGTGGAGAAAGGAGGGTGCCTACTCCAATCTCAGACGCATCAACTTCCAAGGTAAAGGGCAGGGCAGGATTGGGATGCACCAAAACAGGAGCTGCTGCAAATGCTGCCTTGAGATTTTTGAAGGCATGTAACGCACTGGGAGACCATTATGTAACCTTAGCACCCTTATCGGTCATATCGGTGATAGGTTTGACAATAGTTGAGAAATTCTTAATAAATTTTCGGTAATAGCGAAACCCAGGAATCTTTGTATAGACTTGAGTCGCTCAGGACGGGGCCATTGCAGCACAGCTAACAGCTTCTGGGGGTCCATGGCCAACCCAGAGGAGGAAATAATGTAGCCCAGAAAGGTAACCTGAGGTTTACGAAATTCACATTTTTCCAACTTGCAAAACAAGTTGTTTTCTCTTAACAGACTTAGGACTTTGGATACATCCGAGTGATGAGTTTCCAATATAGGAGAATGAATGAGAATGTCATCCACATAGACCACAACGCAACTTTGTAATAGGTCTCTCAACACATCATTGATAAATTCCTGGAAGACAGCTGGAGCATTGCAGTGACCAAAGGGCATGACAAGAAATTCATAATGCCCTCTCTGGGTGTTAAATGCTGTCTTCCATTCTTGACCCTCCTTTATTCTGACCAGATTGTAGGCCGCCCTTAAGTCAAGTTTGATGAAAATCTTCTATCCTTTGAGAAGGTCAAATAGTTCTGTAATCAGCAGTATTGGATAAGCGTTCTTAACTATTAATTTATTTAAGCCACGGAAGTCAATACATGGGCGCAACTCTCTGTCTTTTTTTTTTTTTACATAAATAAAATCCAGCACCCGCGGGGGATGTGGATTTGCAGATGATGCCTCTCTCCACAACATCAGTGACATACTCCTCCACAGCCTTGTTTTCCTCCACAGACAGAGGGTATATACGGCCCCTAGGTGGGGTAGTACCAGGCAATAAGTCAATCAAACATCATACG
Organism: Rhinophrynus dorsalis; assembly: GCA_037306005.1. Classification (NCBI taxonomy): domain Eukaryota; kingdom Metazoa; phylum Chordata; class Amphibia; order Anura; family Rhinophrynidae; genus Rhinophrynus; species Rhinophrynus dorsalis. The sequence goes on along the minus strand of CM074724.1, from coordinate 324,530,025 downwards.
GCCTGTGAGGAAGTAATGCTCTGGCCTGGACTTTATTAAACAAATCCAAGAACTGTGAATAGGCCTCCGGTAGGCCAGAAGACACAGCAACTGCCAGTCTTATGGGGAGTGATAAACAGGATTCAGTACAGTCTGGACCCCAAGACAAAATTTCACACGTACTCCAATCAATCCTAGGGTTATGTGTCTGCAACCAAGGAAACCCTAGGACGATGGCATAGTGAGGGGAGTTGATAACCTGAAACTTCAGGGTTTCTTTATGGAGGGCTCCCACTTTCAGGGTTATCGGAGACGTCCCATGTGTAATGTGTGATGGCAGCAGGGGTTTGCCATCAATGGCCTAAACTGCCAAGGGAGAGGCGCATGATTTTAATGGGATACCGTTCCGGTTAGCAAAAGCGACGTCCATAAAATATTCAGCCGCACCAGAGTCTACAAGTGCCCCAACTGAGACAGACTTATTATCTCATGTAAGAGCCGCCTTGTCACGGTTTTTAAGAACCCTCAGACAATTTGGTAAGGTAAAAACAGCTTTATTAAGAATAATAAAGAACACAGGATCCCCTTCACAGCTCCAGATCCGGACAGTACCAAGGCACTTCCCAAATCTGACACAGGTCAGGGTACAGAAATAAGCAAAACAGACAATAATATAATAGCAGAAACAGATGACTGGAACCTGGAACAGAACCTCAACAGTACCACCTAGGAAGCGGCCCACGAGCTGAGGGTACGTACTGCAGGGCAGAATCCCCAGGAGCTCGGGAAGAGAGAATAGGCCACCGGAACACTGAAGAGTGACAGGGTCCTGGTAACTGGAGAGCACACTGACTAACACTGGTCTGCCCTAGGATAGCAGGCAGGATGACCGGAGGTAGGACTGACCAGATGGACAGGGAGAATCCCTGAGGACTGGACAATGGAGGGAACTCAGGCAGGCACAGGCACAGAACCAGTCCAGAGGACTGAGGTAACCACAGGCAATACTGACAGGAACAGACTCAATCTCAGGAGATATAGGTAACCGAAGGCAACACTGACAGGCACTGGCTCAATCTCAGGAGATATAGGTAACCGAAGGCAACACTGACAGACACTGGCTCAATCTCAGGAGATATACGTAACCGAAGTAACACTGACAGGCACAGGCTCAATCTCGGGAGGTATAGGTAACCGAAGGCAACACTGACAGACACTGGCTCAATCTCAGGAGATATAGGTAACCAAAGGCAACACTGACAGACACTGGCTCAATCTCAGGAGATATAGGTAACCGAAGCAACACTGACAGGCACAGGCTCAATCTCGGGAGGTATAGGTAACCGAAGGCAACACTGACAGGCACTGGCTCAGGCTCAGGCGATTGGGGTAACCTCAGACTGAACAGACAGGCACAGGCTCAGGCTCGGAAGACTGAGGAGAGGAGGCTCTACTGACATGCACTGGCTGGGCACTAGCCTCGAAGGCTAGGATAACGGGAGGTCACCAATAGAGCACAACTACAGCCAGGATCGGAATAGCTAGCGTAGTCAGTCAGACTTGTGAATGCACAGAGAGCGCTATTGAGCCACTGCTTAGATCGGTACCAGAGAGCGCTAGTAAGCCACAGCCTGGATCGGTACACAGAGAGAGATAGTTAGCCACAGCCTAGATCGGTACACAGACAGTGGCAGTCAGCCACAGCCTGGATTGGTACACAGAGAGCGGTAGTTAGCCAAAGCCTGGATTGGTACACAAAGAGCGGTAGTCAGCCACAGCCAGGCTCAGCAAACACTGGGCGGAGCAGAACCCAGCGGCCAATAAGAACCCATCAGGAAATAGGCATGAAGTAGTAATGTTGACAGAATGTGAGATCACGGGCACCGTGATACGCCTCCAACATGGGTTTATCCAGAATAGCTTCAGGGGACTGAGAGATGCCACCCAAGTTCTGTCCCCGACAGGATCTTAGGTGCGAGCATTTCCCTGGACGTACTGGATAAGATCATAATAAGTGACCAGGTTTACTGCAGTAGAGACACAGTCCCTCCCTCCTACGAAAAAGCCCTCTCCTCCTCTGACAGCCGGGTAGCCCCCACCTGCATAGGTTCACTACCCACTGAGTCAGAACCAGGAGGCATGGGAGGTGAGGGAAGACTGTGTGGGCAAGTTATGTGAGAGGTCATTCTGGCAGGATGCCTCCGCAGGCGTTCCTTAAACAAGGGTCTCTCCCGGACCGGAGTATCAATCTGGATGATAAAGGGTATCATTTCATCCAAACTTTTAGGTAAATCACGGGCAGCAATTTCATACTTCATATAATCACAAAGTCGTTGGGAAAAGGCGTCTCCAAGAGCCTCATTGTTCCACCCCACCTCAACTGCCAGGGTTCGGAACTCAATAGCGTACTCCACCACAGTATGACTGCCCTGGCGGATGGTCATAAGGTATTTAGAAGGCGAGGTCATGTGACCTGGCACATCAAATACGCGTTTAAAGGAGGCCACAAATTCACTGAAGTTATATATTATTAGTTTGTCCGTCTCCCATAAAGGATTTGCACATGCCAATGCCTTGCCAGAAAGGAGCTTCAGCCCAACCCTACTCCGCTCATTAGGGAAGGCATGTGAAAGCATTTCTAGGTAAATGCTCGACTGGTTCAGGAATCTGTAACACAGCTCAGGCTCCCCACTATAGCGTTGTGGGAGTGGAGCGGATCCAGACAACCCTCTGACCAATCCTGCATCAGAGACGGTAGAAACTGCCGGTGCCAAGGAAGGAGCTGGGGTGGCCATAAGTTGTGGATTAGAGCATTCTAAGTGAGCAGTTCAATTGAGCAGTGTCTGCAAAGCCAATGACAAATGATCAATACGTTGATCTTGGACCTACATCTTGTCCAATATTTCTGTAAAGGTGGATCACTATCACCGTCTGTAGTCATGACCCTTACGTACTGTTACAAGACAAGGAGTCAGACGGTATAGTTAAGAACACCTTTATAAAAATAATAATAATAAGCAAAGGCAAGTAAGTTGCACAAGACTTTGTGTACAAGAGTTGAAATTGAAACAGTTTACTGTTACAGGAATGACTTGAGAACCACCCATTGTATAATATCATGGTAATGAATTTAGGGTACTGTGAGGTAATTTAGACTAATTGTTAGAATACTCACAGTTACAATATAATATTAATTTACAGTCCTTTAGCCACTTTGCTTATCTTTAACCCACCTTCATGCAGCTTTATACTCAGCTGTTCCTGTTTGTGTTACAGTTAACAAAACAAGACAAAGAGTCAGACCGTATAGTTAAGAACACCTTTATTAAAAATATTAATAATAAGCAAAGGCAAGTAAGTATGACAGTAGAAGCAGAGGGTGACTGGAAAGACTAGACTCTATCAGCAATAGGAGCCTGCCGACGGGTCAACCGCACTGCTGGAGACTCGGCAGAAGCCAGCTGATAGTCTCAGGAATCGAAGAGAACGAAACACGGAACCTACAGTCTCCTGTAAGGGGCAACAAAGGAGGCTACTGACTCATGCCTGCAGTCAGTATGGAAGAGCTCATCTCCAATAAGGATGGCAAGAATGGAGACTACTGACTCACGCCTGCAGTCGGTAAGAAAGAGTCTGCCAGAGCCCCAGGTCTACACCAGGATGGGTGTCTGTAGGTAATGGAGCCACAAGTGGAGTAAACAGACAGATCCACGGGTCGGCACCAGCTAGGATAGTCAGACAAGCCAGGTTCATACACGGAGCAGGTAGTCAGCCAGAGCCACAGGTCTGCACCATGTAGGATGTCCACCAGGAGTAAGCTACACTGGGAGGATTGTTGGACGGAGCCCCAGGTCAGCACCAGAATGGATTGTCAGACAAGCCAGGGTCATACATGAAGCGGGTAGTCAGCCAGAGCCACAGGTCTGCACCAGATTGGATGTCAAGACAAATGGAGCACACAGAGAGAATGGTCAGACAGAGCCACAGGTCGGCACCAGAAAGGATAGTCAGCATGGCGTGTCATGCACAGGATACAGGAACAACTGGAACTAGAACTGCTTAGAACAATATCGTAAGGGTAACTGATAGACAGGCCCATAGAGGTTTATAAAGGAGTAGGAGAAGGTGGGGCCTATAACAGGCATCCAGGCAAGTGCTTGATTCATGATGCCAGTAACAATTAACCCGATGCGACCAGGCCGCAGGCAGAGAGGGACGTGGCTAGTGACGGCGGAGCATCAGTCAAGAACCCTGCTCCCGTCCGAATGGCGCAGGCCGAGGTAAGGCACTGTGACAGTTTGTTTATCTGTTCCTGCACGTTTGTACACCTGTGCCACAATCACTTCATCCACCATTGTGTCCTCCCCCTACCCATGTTTGAGTCTTATTTTGGGGTGCAGGTTACATGAGGCGCTCTCACCTACCATACACTGTGTGCACAATTATTAGGCAAGTTTTATTTTTGAGGATTAATTTTATTATTGAACAACTACAATGCTCTCCATCAATCCAAAATGTTAAGAAACCTGAATATTTAAGAAAGTAAAAGTGAGGTTTTGGCTTTATTAGGAGAATATCTATGTGTGCACAATTATTGGGCAACTATTAGTGTGAAGAATTATTATGCAGCTAAATGAAAAACGATAATTTTCCCATCTTACGTGTTTATTTTCATCTATTAAAGTGAGAATACTAAACAAAAAACTCAAAATATACAAATATATTTGTGACATTTCCAAAAACAAATCAGTGACCAATATAGCACCCTTCTTTTCAATAACAGTCATAAGCCTTCTATTCATGGAGTCTGTCAGTTTCTTGATCTGTTGACAATCAACTTTTTGTGCAGCAACAACCACAGCCTCCCAGACACTGTTTACAGATGTACTGTTTTCCTTCAGTGTAAATCTGCCTTTAAGAAGGACCCACAAATTCTCAATAGGGTTTAAGTCAGGTGAGGAAGGGGGCCATGTCATTATTTTATCATCTTTAAGGCCTTTACTGGCTAACCACGCAGTGGAGTACTTCGATGCATGCGATGGAGCATTGTCCTGCATAAAAGTCATGGTATTCTTGAAAGAAGCAGACTTTTCCCTGTACCACTGCTTGAAGAAAGTGTCTTCAAAAACTGGCAGTAGGTTTGTGAGTTGGGTTTGAGTCCATCTTCAACCTGGAAAGGTCCAACTTGCTCATCGTTGATAATACCAGCCCATACCAGTACCCCTTCTCCACCTTGCTGGCGTTTAAGTCAAAGTGGAGCTCTGTGACCATTACTGATCCAGTCAGAGGTCCATCCATCTGGACCGTCAAGAGTCACTCTCATCTCATCAGTCCATAAAACCTGTCTGCAGATATTGCTTGGCCCTGTCTTGGCGTTTCAACTTTTGTGTTTTGTTCAGTGGTGGTCAGGTTTCAGCCTTCTTTACTGTGGCTGTGTCTCTGAGCACTGAACACCCAGTACTTCTGGACACTCCAGGTAGGTTGATGTTCTGGAATATGACAGCACTGGAGGATAATGGGTTCCTGGTAGCTTCATGTTTGATTCTTCTCAAATCTCTGGCAGTTAATTTGCGTCTTTTTTCTCAACACTTTTCTTGCGACCCTGTTGCAAAAAAACGTTTGATGGTTCTGTGATCACGCCCCAATATCTTAGCAATTTCAAGAATGCGACATCCCTCTGAAAGACTTTTTACAATGTTTGACTTTTCAGCGTTAGTTATATCTCTTTTTCTGACCATTTTGGCCAAGGAAATTAAGCTGCCTAATAATAATACACACCTTGACATAGGGTCTTCATCTCCTTAGGCCACACCCTCTCTCATTACACAAATACACATCACCTGATGTACTTAAATCCAATAAGCATTCAAGTTTATACAGCTTGCAGTTGAAAAATATGCATGAAAATGATACGGCCAAAATACTCACCTGCCTAATAATTGTGCACACAGTGTATATATCTCTTAGTATTTCATAGTGTGTATGAGACAGCCACTTACCATAGGACAGTTTATTGAGTGTGATAGGGTGGTGGGTTGTTGCTACTACTTATATATTATTTAATGGACAAGTGTACTGAATTCCTTTACCAGCAATGACTTGAAAGGTGGGCTAGATATTTATTTATTAGTGACTTCAGGAAATTATAAGATACACTACATGTAAAGCATATCGTGTGATCTTGGCCAAATCACTAGTGGTATACATGTCACCCCTGTCTCAGTCTCCTTATCAAATCCAAGTCTGGCTATCTGTAACAAAACAACAAAGAGATGTTAATAAGGATAATATACAATTGTAATGGTACTTTGCTCCCCTAATATTAGTTACATTTATTCAGACAGGTCTGGGATTAGATAAAAAAAAGGTATCACTTCTACTATTTAACCACTGTCTAGTAATTAAAACCAAGCTCTTACTGAAGGACAACACATTTACAAATGCAAGCTGGTAATCTTGTGTGATTTCACAATAGACATTATATAGACAATTTACAATGTCTAATTCATACCGCTTCAGAAATATCTACAAATATAATTTATTTGAATCATTCTCTGAAGATGTATGAATAGAAAGATGCCAAGTGCCAACTATTTTTATATTGGTAGCACCCCACCTTGATGAAGTGAGATAGCTTCCAACAACAATTTATATAAAAATAATATAACCATTTGTTGCCACTGAGAGAAAAACTAAACCACAAAATATAACTGAGGATATGTGTATCCTCACCTCAGTGTGGCAACAACTCATAAAAATCAAAAATCCTTATTCATTATTCCAGTTATGATTTCCTGGCAGTGCAGGCGATTTAAAACAAAATAAAAACAATTTAGAATTTGGCCCACCTTACCATACTTCATAGATTTTAGAGGCTTTTCCTTAAAAAAAAAAATGTAAGTTCCTCTATTGAGGCTGAAATAAACAAAATTGGTTATTGCAACAACCATTTCTGGTCACATTTCTTTAATAGTCAGTTGTATATATTTTTTTCCTCCTGAAAAACAAAATGATAGAAGAAAAGTTAGATATATATATATATATATACTTTAAGGAAGATTTACAGGGAGAGATTCATTATCTCCCTTTGCCTGTGCATCGTCACAAATATTATTACCCAACACTTTGGACAGCTCTAATTTAAATGTGGCTAATTCCTCCATGAATAATTTTAATTTCATTTTTAAACTGCAGGTTTTCTTTTTTCAAGCCTCTCTTGCTCTGACTTTAAAACACTATATGGGATTATGAGGGCAGAAGGAGGAATTGTGTTGGGGCTATTCCTTCCCCTTGTGCCATTCCTATGTGCTCCCATTACCTCTGCACATCCATTATTTCTTTTATTCCGTTTGTTTTCTGCTGTGCTAGTTGGAGATTGTCTACAGTTCCTTGCTATGTGTCCTATATTATTACATGCAAAGCATCTAAACACATTAACATTTTTACATTTCCTAGGAACATTTACACATCTCTCCCTTCCTTGTGAAGAGAGCTCTACTGTAGACACTCTTTTATGGCAAGTTTTGTATCTCCTTACATTTGCCTCTGCTCTTTTTAGAGCGCCAGACACCAAAGAAATACTATTTTGAGCAGACACAGACAAACCCACTACTTCACGAATTTCTGGTAATACATTCTTTAGCAATGCCTTCTTATACATAGTAACATAGTAATTTGGTTGAAAAAAAACACAAGTCCATCAAGTTCAACCTTCGTCTCATACCTCAGTAACTGAGATTTTATAGCTTTCCTGCTACCAATTAAATTAGTCTTTATCAGACCTTCCTGATCAGCCTACTGATACAGTATAACTCTGTATGTTCCCTTTTGAAAGAAATGTATCTAATCTTCTCTTAAATGTATCCATTGTATCTGCCATAACTACCTCCCTGGGCAATGAATTCCACAATTTGACAGACCTTACCGTAAAAAAACCCTTCCTCTGCTGCAGTTTAAACCTCCTTTCCTCTAATCTCAAGGGGTGTCCCCTGGTCACCTGATCAGGCCTTGGAATAAATAGCTCACCGCAGAGATCCTTGTATTGACCTCTCATATACTTGTACAATGTGACAAGGTCTCCTCTTAGTCGTCTTTTCTCTAGAGTAAATAAACCAAGCTTGTTTAGTCGTTCCTCATATGTCAAGTCCTACATTCCCTTAATTAATTTTGTTGCTCTCCGTTGTACCCTCTCTAGTTCTAGTATATCCTTTTTCAGAACCGGTGCCCAAAATTGTACTGCATACTCAAGGTGAGGTCTTACCAATGATTTGTATAATGGCAAAATAATGTTATCCACTCTTGCTTCGATACCTGTTTTTATGCAAGACAGGAGTTTGTTGGCCTTTGCTACTGCTGTTTGACACTGGTCACTGTTTCCAAGTTTGCAGTTGACAAGGATGCCCAGGTCTTTTTCTACCAACGAGTCACCTAAAATTATTCCATTAAGTTTATAAGTAGCCTTGGGATTGTTTCCTCCCAAATGCATGACTTTACACTTCCCCACATTAAACTTCATATTCCACAGGTTTGCCCAATCTGACATTGTATCTAAGTCCCTCTGTAGAGAGAAAATATCCTGTTCTGAATTAATGACTTTGCATAATTTAGTATCATCTGCAAATATTGATATTTTGCTTTCTATATCTATTTCCAGGTCATTTATAAACATGTTAAAAAGCAGCTGACCCAATACTGAACCCTGAGGTACTCCACTCTCCACTTTAACTGTACTGGAGAATTTTCCATTTACAACCACACACTGTTCCCTATCCTTCAGCCAGTTTTGTATCCAATTGCAAAGGTTATCTCCTAGCCCCAATTTCCTTATTTTATACACCAACCTTCTGTGTGGCATTGTATCAAATGCCTTTGCAAAGTCTAGATATACTACATCTACTGCCTTGCCGTTGTCTAGGTTGCTGCTTACCTCCTCATAGAAGCTGAAAAGATTAGTTTGGCATGATCTATTCTTCATAAAACCATGTTGATTCGTGCTAATGATTTTATTTTTTGTGTTGTAATCCTGAATATAGTCCCTTATTATCCCTTCTAACAGTTTTCTAACAGTTTTCCCACTACAGAGGTCAAACTCACTGGTCTATAATTCCCAGGTTCTGTTTTAGTTCCCTTCTTAAATAGAGGCACTATGTTAGCTCTTCGCCAATCCTGTGGCACTGAGCCTGTGGTGATAGAATCTTTAAAGAGTAAATATACGGGTTTTGCTAACACTGCACTAAGTTCCTGAAGAACCCTTGGATGTATACCATCAGGACCCGGTGCTTAATTTTGATCAGTCTTTCCATGACATCTCCTTGAGTTAACCCAATATCTATTAATTGTATTGTTTTATTTGTTACTTGCGGAGGCTCTTCTACCATTCCTTGCTCCCTTGTATATACTGATGCAAAGAAAGTGTTTAAAACATCGGCCTTTTCCTTATCCTCACTAACCAACTCACCCATCACATTTTTGAATGGTCCACTGCACTCCCTCTTAAGTTTTTTGCTATTTATATGTTTTTTGGATTATTCTTGCTTTCCCTTGCAGTTCGAGTTTCATTATCTATTTTTACTACCCTAATTGCATTTTTGCAATCTTTGTTGCACTCCCTGTATTTTAAGAAAGATTGTTCAGTTCCTTCAGACTTAAATAATTTGAATGCGTTTTTTTTCCTTGCCATTTCCTTCTTTACATGTGCAGTTAACCACATTGGCTGTGACTTACTTCTTTTGCATTTGTTCCCCATTGGTATATACTGTTGGGTACATTTCTGCAACCTAAATTTGAATTCTGACCATTTTTCCTCAGTATTATTTCCTTTAAATAAAATATCCCAGTCTATGTGTTGCATTGAGGCCCTTAACAATTTGAAGTTCGCTTTTTTAAAATTAAGAGTTTTGGTTGAACCTATACATTTTTGCTTTGCCAGACTGATCTCAAATGTAACCATGTTGTGATCACTGTTTCCCAAATGTTCTCTTACCTTAATATTGGATACCATTTCTGTGTTATTAGTGATCACTAGGTCCAATACATTGTTATTTCTTGTCGGCGCTTCCACCATTTGTGACATGTAGCTTTCATGAAGTGTGTTCAAAAACCTGCTACCCTTAGCACTCTGACAGGTCTCATTTTTCCAGTTGATATCTGGATAATTAAAATCTCCCATAACTATAGTGTGCCCAAACTGGGCAGCTTTCCTCATTTGCAATAGCAGTTGGGCCTCATCATTGTCATCGATATTTGGTGGTTTGTAGCATATGCCCACCAACAACTTTTTTTTACCTTTCACACCACATTTAGTCTCGATTTCTACCCACATGGACTCCACAATTTGGCCAGTTTCCTCACTAATATCACCTCGCAAAACTGGATTTAGCGCCGTTTTCAAATAATAGCACACACCTCCACCTTTTCTATTAATTCTGTCTCTTCTAAACAGGGAATAGCCCTCTATATTTACAGCCCAGTCATGTGCATTGTTCCACCATGTTTCTGTTATTCCAATTATGTCCAATTGCTCATTAACCGCCAGAAATTCTAGTTCTCATATTTTATCTACCATACTTCTTGGATTTGCTAGCATACAATTAATTTTAAAGTCTTTACATATATTAATCCCTACATGCCTTTTTTCTTCACCTTCATTTACTAGGAGTTCCTCCCTACTGACTAAATTTTTCTCCACCCCCCTGGTCATTTACTTGGACCCAGTTCCTATCTGCTTATCTACCCCATTTTTGCTATCTATACCCACCCCCCTTTCCTAGTTTAAAAGCTCCTCCAAGCTTCGTAGCATTCTCTCCCCTAACACAGAGGCTCCTCTACCATTTAGGTGCAATCCATCTCTTCCATATAGATTGTACCCAAGAGCAAAGTCTGCCCAGTGTTCTAAAAACCCAAAACCCTCCTTCCTACACCATTGCTTGAGCCATGCATTAAACTCCCTGAGCTCCCTCTGCCTACCTGCACTGGCGCATGGCACCAGTAGTATTTCAGAAAATACTACCTTAGAGGTCCTTGCCTTGAGCTTGCATCCTAAATCCCTGAAATCATTCTTTAGGGACCTCCATCTTCCTCCTATTTTGTCATTGGTTCCAATATGTACCAAGACAGCTGGATCACTTCCAGCCCCTCCCAATAATCTGTCAGCCCTGTCCGCAACATGCCGAACCCGAGCACCCGGGAGACAGCATACTGTTCGACATTCACGGTCCTGGCGGCAGATTACCCTATCTACCCTCCTAATAATAGAGTCCCCTATTACCACCACCTGCCTTGGTTTCTGCCTGCTCTGCATCCCATCTAGCCTGGAAGGAGGACTGTTCCCCTGGCTTCTAGAGGAATCAGCCCTCTCCAGTGTTGCCAATTCTGAGAAATTCTCATCAACATTTTCACACAATCTTGCAAATCTGTTGGACTGAGTCAACTCAGAACTGGCCTTCCTCTTTCTCTGCCCACTACCTCCCCTCCTTACTGTTACCCAGCTGCCTACCTGTCGCTCCTCATCTATAACTCCACCCTCTTCACCACTAACCCCACATACTACCTGCTCTGTGAGTTCTAAACTCCTTTCCAGGTTTCCAATGTCTCGCAATGTTGCAATATTTCTCTCCAAATCCAATATCTTAGACTCTAAAGAGAAAATATGCTCACACTTGTCACAGCGCTATGACCCCTGGAACGATTGCTCCAAGTGTTCAAACATGTGACAAGATGTGCATTCTTATATGTCTGTATACCAGTTGGGAGTGTTAGTTTATATAACACAAATAATCTGTTACTAAACTCTTATACAGATTCTCCCATCCTCTGTACACAGTTACCAAATGCAGAACGATGATCATATTCCTCTGAACCCATTGATTTCAATATATCTCCCAGAAGTTGCTGCTTTGTTTTAGGGTATTCAAACACCTCAGAGGACAGACTTTATCTTAAAAAGTTATCTAGACTAGACATAATCACATCAAATTTTCTTAATCTATAGATTAAGGGTGCAAGAGATAGAGAAATTTCATCTAAAAGTGGTGTTTATTGAATTAATTAAAACATACTGCGCATGTGATCAAAAACACGTACAGAATGTAAAATATAATTCGCTTATCTGTCTCCTGGCAATGGCGTCCACGTTACTGTGTCCACCCCTCCGTCTGATATTTCACCGTCAGAATCACCAGAGTCCTCTTGGATGTGAATTAGAGCATCCTCATGGTACCATCCTGGATCTGATCTTACAACTCCACTGGACGGATAAAAACGGTGGTGGATTTCTCACAGGGGAACTTGCTCAGGGGCTAGTTTTAAAAGTATTAAAATAAGAAATTGAAGTCTTGAACTCCACCCGTATCGCGGGCTTTTCTGTCCGCTTTTTCAAGGGTGATTACCGAAGCCGTCCTTTACACTCATTTAAATAGACGTTTCCGTCGATGACGTCAAGCCGTCATCCTTTTTCTCCTCTCAAAGTAAACCAATACTATCCAGCACATCAGGTGGCTGACGGAGAGCTCTCACCCAAAATACCTACCATAATTCAATTATTCTAATAGAATTGTTTATATTTTTTTTATATTTTGAGGATCTAGATGGAACTCTCTCTCATAGCACTGTGGGTGTTTTTGTGTGGCTCTCTCCGTATTCCGTCCATTACCTTATCATCATCGGCATACAAAAAGTGTCATTCCATGAATCTCTTCTAATTACTAATGCTGATTGATCTTATTTTCAGCATTTTCTTTTAAAATATCTTTTCTATATTATTAACATTCCCCAAACGTATTTAGTCTCAGGATCAGCATATGTATACACATTTATTCTCCACGGAAGACACACTTTCCTCAATGCCGAATTACCTACTGAAGATGAAGTTTACATTGTATCAAACATGTCTATACAAGAGAGTTACACATTCTCTCTCTTCAGAACAATATATTAAAAAGTACTATATAGAAATAAAAATAACAAAATAATAAAACTAAAATCAAATTATTGGTGATATGAATACGGAATTGTCTACCCCAAAGGGATACTATCATTACTCTCTCTTATGGGATTAAAACATAAGCAGCAATCTGGTTTTTACTCTCGCTCAAAATCTCACCATATATTTTCAATTGTCTGGTTCATTTTAGACAAACATATATCTCTACTGATCTCTATATATATAGTATTCACATAATAAATGCTGCTAAATCAATGTCAATGTTTAATCCCTTTGGGGACAACGTTCCCAACTCATATATCCAATATGTCTCAAGTTGTCTCAAACTTCTTTCTCTATCTCCTCGTCTCCTGTCTTGCTGTACCTGATCTATAACTGTGATAGAAATATTTCTTCTCCCCTCACATGTTCTACAGTGGTTAGATACACTATGATCTTCTTTCCCATTGTTTATATTACGAAGATGTTCTGAAAATCTTACTTTTAATTTTCTTGTGGTCCTACCCACGTATTGTAAACCACATCCACATGTAAGTAAATACACCACGTATGTTGAATTACAATTAAAGCTATTTTTTATTTTATATTCCTTTTTTTGTAAAATGAGATTCGAAGCTATCTACTTTCTTTTTGCCCTTAGAGACTGAACAATGTAGGGGATGGTGCGCACATGTAGTGCACTCCCTTCTCCCACACATATACATGCCTTTTGGTTTTTTTTAAAAACTTTCTGTATTCTCCCCAGATTTAAGCTTCTTCCAAATATCTGATGGGGCTATAATTTCTTTAACCCCTTAATGACAGGTGTTTTTTATTCCATTATAGCGAATGACTTCCTGGACTTACTAGGTAAGTCGTCTGTCACTAAGGGGTTAATGTTCTTATTTCTTCTAAATAAGACATTTGGCATCTCCCCCACGTACGGGCCCAATATTGGATCCCTTTGCAGGACATGCCAATGTTTTCCTAAGATTCTTTTAATTTTATATGACTCGTTATTGAATTTGGTTGTAAAATAGGGCATCTTATTTCTTTTTTCTTTCTTATTTTCTTTTTCTTTATATTTTATGCAATCTGTTCTAGGTGTCTCTTTAACTTTCCAGTATGCTTCTTCAATCAGTTTATTATCATACCCTTTTTCTCGGAATTTCTCTTTCATAATCTGGGCTTCTATTTCAAAATCTTTATCCAGACTACAATTTCTCTTAATTCTTTGAAATTGCCCAAAAGGTATATTGTTCTTCCATCTATAGTGGTGATTGCTTTTGTAATGTAAATAACCATTGCTATCTTCTTCCTTTCTATGGTTTTTAGTAAGCACTTTTCCATTTTTATGAAATAGTATAAGATCTAAGAATTCTATATGCATCTCATCACTGTTAAACGTAAATGATAAATTCAAGTTATTTTTGTTTATATAAGTCCGAAATTCTTCTAATCTAGTTTGCGAACCTTCCCAAATAATTAAAATATCATCGATATATCTCTTGTAAAATATTATATTATCTTTGTATGGATTGTTGTTAAAAATTTGATCGTGCTCCTATTTGCCCATATAAAGGTTCGCAAAAGAGGGTGCAAATGAGCACCCCATTGCCGTACCTGTAATCTGTGCAAAGAACAAATTTTCAAATAGAAAATAATTATGATTTAAAACAAACATAATAGCTTTAATTAAAAATTCAGTCTGAGCATTGGTCATAACTCCATCTTTTTCTAAAACCCACCTAACTGCCTGTGTTCCTTTTTCATGAGGTATGCAGTTGTACAGAGATGAGACATCACATGAAACCCACATCCCACATTAATGTTTCTTTCCACTTGATGTCCTTCATGGTCTGCATCACCTGCATACTATCTTTAAGGAAAGAAGGTAATAAATATACTAATGGTTGGAGGAATGAGTCGATATATTGAGAAATATTTTACGTTAAACCATCTATTCCTGAAACTATTGGTCTTCCTGGCGGATTATGTTCGTCTTTATGAAGTTTCGGGAGATGGTAAAAAAACGCTATTTTACAGTTCTCATTTATTAGATATTTAAATTCTTCCTGAGTTATAATTTTATGTCTGTTTGCTTCTATCAGCAGATTATTAAGTTCAAGTAAATATTGTTTTGTGGGATCCGCTGTTAATTTGCTATATGTTTTTCCATCACTTAGTAATCTAAGTGCCTCTTTCCGATAATCTTCTATATCTTGGATACATATTCCTCCCCCTTTATCTGCTTGTCTTATTACTACAGTTCTATCATTTTTTAATTTTAATAAACTTCCTCTTCTATTTTGGTCAATTTCTTTTGCATTCTTCCCTTTTTATCTGCTAATTTCTCTATATCTTTAATTACTAAATCCTCAAAAACTTTAACATATTCTCCTTGACTTTGTACTGGAAAAAAATTAGAGCTTACTTTCTTGCCACTATAAATGGGTTCTTGAACCCATTTTTCATAATTTTCTTCATCTTGGAGTTGTATCAGCCTTCTTAACCCATATTGGTCTCCCACATTAGAAAATTCATTTTTTATTGTTGTGATTTATTTATTGGTTCCTTTATTTTTATGCAAGAAAAATCTCTTCACAGTTAGTGCTCGGATGAATTTTTGGACATCGATATATGTTTCAAATTTGTTCATCTTTTTGACAGGAGCAAATGAGAGCCCTTTTGATAGTACTCTTGCCTCTTCTTTCATAATATCCCGTTTGGACAGGTTGAAAATACCTCCCCCCTGAGATAAACTTTTCACTCCATTTTCGAAATTTTGGGTTGTTGTTCTATGCTTGTTTCCCCTTCCTCTACATCCTCTTCTTTTCTTACTATTCATTTTATTATTGTTGTACTATTTTCAATTTTTGAGGCATCCACTGACCTACCTCTAAAAAATCCTGTTCTATTTTCTCCATGTTCTCTACTCCTGGAGTATTGGATACCTCTAAATTTTTAGTTTTATTCTTCCTTTTTCTTGGTATATCTACTTCTATTCTCTCATTTCCCTCAACAGTTTCTTTATTAACTACCGTATTTTCTTTCCTTGCTATATTTCTATTGTATACTGTTACAGTTTTCAGACACTTCAGACAGAGGGTATGGTAAAACGTAGTTTTATTAAATAAATTAATGAACAATATCGCCCTCTACAGGCACACAGGGTAAGCAAGAACAAGTGTTTAGGTCCTTACAGACCAGTATCCTGAGAACAGACAGAGTAGAATATATGTACAAGAAATAATATACTAGGACTGGTAACCCAGACAGGGACACATAATAGTTAACTCAGTCCTCATCAGTCTTTGTTGTGGTGTGGGCACGCCCAAGGTGTAGCTGAAGCTTGTATAAGTATGAGAAGCCAAACCCAAGTCTGTAGGAGAGCACTCGACTTGCACGGTAGAACTGACCCAGAACGCTAGAGCAATAATGGATAGCCCCCACGGGCGTAACAAGTGCCACCAGTAATTGGGAACTGTGAGTCGTTAGCCCCCGCGGGCGTAAACCGGAGACTACAAGCTGCAAGAGCAAGGCACGTTAGCCCCCACGGGCGTACAACGGAGATTGCAAGCTGCAAGTGTCAGGATCAAGCCCCCTCGGGTGTAAACGGAAGCCAATAGATTGTGCCAGGTAGCCCCCACGGGCGTATAACTACTCCACCAGTGCAAGTGCGTGGGCAAGATGACCACCGGTACAGTACCGGAATAACTACCCTGTATAGATGGATTATGAGCCGCCATCTCTCAGGCCCAAGCGGCCGGCTCAGCAGTAGTAGTGTAGCACTGAACGGGTTAACTAAGCACTTGGTAGGAGGTGAGGCACAGCAAGGAATCAGCTCAGCAATCGGAATTGCCCTGATGATATCGCTCTGCAAGCTTAAGGAGACTCAGCAGTAGTATAGCTCAGTAGCATTTGACAGTGAACAGTGACTAAAGGGTTAAGGTCAGTCTCGAGCACGAGCGCGACTCCAGGAGTAAGAATGTCGCCCAGTCTTCAGCAGCAGGAACGTAGATAGACTGGAACCGGGAACTGTGGAGAGTCGTAGACACGCCGGATCAGCAACAAGCAGGAACGTCAGCCAGGCCGGGTCGGATACCAGAGCAGGTTCGTAGACAAGCCGGATCAGCAACAAGCAGGAACATCAGCCAGGCCGGGTCGGATACCAGAGCGGGTTCATAGACAAGCCGGATCATCAACGGGCAGGAACACAGGAGAGTCTCAAGCAGGCCGTCGGTACACGGAAATCAGTAACGCAGAGAACAGCAGCAAGGCTCAGGAACACCACGAAAGGGCACCAGACTGGTGCCAGTGGCCAGTATAAAAAGGGTAACCAGGGGCAGGCCCACACAGCTCAGCCAATCAGGGAGCAGCACAGCAAAGAGTGACACACGGATCACGGGGACCGTGATAGTACCCCCCTCTCAAAGACCCCCTCTCCCTGCCGGAGGTCTTGGTTTCTGAGGGTATTTAGAGTGAAAGTTGCGCACGAGCCTGGGCGCGTGGAGATCCTTCTGATCTACCCAGGAACGTTCCTCAGGGCCATATCCCTTCCAGTGGACCAAGTATTGCAACTTTCCTCTAAATCTCCTAGAATCAATGATACTCTGTACCTCATATTCCTACTGGCCCTGAACATCCACCGGCCCAGGAATTACTGGAGTGGTAGTGTAGCGGTTGCACACCAATGGTTTCAACAGAGATACATGGAACACATTATGTATGTGCATAGAAGCTGGAAGTTCCAGTGCATAGGAGACAGGGTTCACCTTACGGATAACTTTGAATGGGCCAATGAACCGAGGTGCCAGTTTATTGGAGGGCATTTGCAACTTGAGATTCCTGGAGGAAAGCCATACTCTGTCCCCCACCTGAAAGGAGACCGCTGGTAACCGTCTACGATTGGCATGCTTCTGGTAGCGCTGAAATGACTGGCTGAGGGTCCTCTGCACCTGTGCCAAGTGGAGCGAAGCTGCTCGATATGTTCATCCAGAGCTGGAATCTGTTGTGCCTGGAATGAGTCCTGGAGTAGACAGGGCTGGAACCCATAATTAATGAGAAATGGGGAACTCCCGGACGATGAATTAACTGCACAATTCCTGGCAAACTCCGCCCAAAGCAACAGGTCGGCCCAATTATCATGATGATCGGTTACAAAACAGCGCAAGAACTGTTCCAGTCCTTGATTGGCACGCTCCGCGGCTCCACTGGTCTGGGGATGATAGGCAGAAGAAAATGACAACTGGATGCCCATCTGCCCACAAAATGCCCCCCCGAATCTGTACACGAACTGGCTTCCTCGGTAAGACACCACCACTCTGGGTACCCCGTGCAGCCGAAACACCTCCTTAGCAAATATCATAGCCAGCTCCTGAGCCGATGGAAGACCAGGGAGAGGCACGAAATGAGCCATCTTAGAGAACCACCATAAGGATGAACGTGTACCCCTTAGATGCTGGCAATTCTCCCAGAAAGTCTATGGAGATATGGGACCATGGTCGGTCGCCATTCGGGACAGGCTGGAGCAAGCCTACAGGGAGATGCCTGGGTGTCTTGGCACGGGCACAGGTGGCACAGGCTGCAGTAAATGCGGAGCAATCAGCCCTAAGGGACGGCCACCAAAATAACTGGGACATGGACCAATAAAGCTGATCCCGTCCGATGTGCCCAGCCGCCTTAGATGAGTGGTAGGTCTCCAATAGACGGGTACGGAATGGCTCATCAACAAAGCACTTGCCTACTGGGGTTTCAGGAGGAGCCCTAGCCTGAGAGGCCAAAATTTCTTCCCCCAGTGGCGAAGTGATACTAGTGCGAATAGTGTCCAGAATACGATCTGGCTGAATGATCGGTACTGGCTCCTCCTCCTTCTCAGCGTCTGACACAAACTGTCTGGACAAGGCGTCTGCCCTGACATTTTTGGAACCCGGCAGGTAGGAAACCACAAAATTGAACCTGGACAAAAAGAGTGCCCATCTGGCCTGACGTGAGGAGAGTCTCTTGGCCTCTGAAAGATATGTCAAGTTCTTGTGGTCTGTCAGAATTAGTACTGGTGTCTTAGTGCCTTCCAATAGGTGGTGCCACTCCTTCAGTGCCAGAATGATAGCCAAGAGTTCCCTGTCACCAATCTCATAATGGCTCTGGGCGCTGGACAGTTTTTTTTTAGAAGAACCCACAGGGTCTCAATGTGCCACCTCCCACCGGGCGTTGGGAGAGTACTGCCCCAACCCCAACCTCAGAGGCATCAACTTCTAGGGTAAATGGCAGGGCTGGGTTAGGGTGGGACAGCACTGGAGCAGAAGCAAATGCCGATTTCAGTGTCTCAAATGCGTTCTCAGCTGCCTCAGACCACTGAGAAGGAGTGGCCCCCTTATGAGTTAAGTCAGACAAGGGTTTCACAATAGTGGAGAAGTTCTGAATAAATTTCCTATAATAGTTGGCAAAGCCCAGAAAGTGCTGAATAGCCTTTAGTCCCTTGGGGCGAGGCCACCTTAGTACTGCTGCCAACTTCTCCTGGTCCATAGCAATGCCATCTACAGAAATCACGAATCCCAGGAAGAGTACCTGGGTCCTGTGAAATTCGCACTTCTCAATTTTGCAAAACAATTTATTTTTACGTAGTCTAGTCAAGACCTCAGAGACATCCTTGATGTGTTGGGTAAGGTTATTAGAGTGAATTAATATGTCATCAAGATATACCACAACACAGGACTGTAGCATGTCCCGAAGGATGTCATTGATAAACTCTTGAAATACCGCAGGAGCATTACATAGTCCGAATGGCATTACCAGATATTCGTAGTGCCCTGATCTGGTATTAAATGCCGTTTTCCACTCATCTCCAGCTTTAATTCTGATCAGGTTATATGCAGCCCGGAGATCGAGTTTAGTAAAGATGGAGGAGCCCTTTAACCTGTCAAATAATTCTGTAATGAGTGGAATGGGGTAGGCACTTCTAGACATTAATTTATTTAAACCCCTGTAATCGATACAAGGTCTGAGTTCTCCATTTTTCTTCTTTAAGAAGAAAAACCCGGCACCCGCCGGTGAAGTGGACTTGCGGATAATTCCCCTCTTGAGGGCATCCCCAATATATTCCTCCATTGCCCTATTCTCCTCTACAGACAGCGGATAAGTGCGACCCCTAGGAGGCACCACTCCCGGGGGCAAATCAATGGCACAATCATAAGGTCTGTGCTGAGGCAGAACGCCAGCCTCCCCCTTACTGAATACGTCACTGAATTCTTGGTAGTCAGCTGGCATGGAGGGAGAGGTACACAACAACCTAACCGGGTGTGAGAGGCAATTATCTGCACAGTACTCCGACCAGGACAGTATTTCACATTTTTGCCAGTCAAACCGGGGGTTGTGTATTGATAGCCATGGAAACCCCAGGATGATTGCATGGTGAGGAGAATTAATTATTTGAAAACACACCTCCTCCTTGTGGAGAGCCCCAATCGCCATGGCAATAGGAATTGTTTCCATAGTGATAAATGCTGGTTCTAACGGCTTGCCATCGATGGCCTCAATAGCTAGAGGGGACTCCCTTTTGACTACCGGAATCCTGTGTAACTCAGCAAAGGAATGATCCATGAAATAGCCAGCTGCACCGGAGTCTACCAGAGCCAAAACCGATACAGAAGAGTCTGCCCATGTCATAACCACCTGAATGGTGGGTCTCAGTGTATTGGAATCCGGGGACTCTTGTATACCACCTAGGGCCTGTCCCCCAAGGTACCCTAGGTGCGTTAGTTTCCCGGTCGTACCGGGCAATTTCGTAATTGGTGCCCAGCTTTCCCACAGTATAGGCATAGGCCCATTCTTTTACGGTGCGCCCTCTCCTCCTTTGTTAGTCTGGTGAACCCGAGCTGCATTGGTTCACCAGTTTCAGCTGTAAGTTCAGGAGGACAGGGTGGAGAGGGTGGGTTCAAAAGACTGCCGTGCCCACAGCTCCTCGATTTCACCCTCTTAGCCATGCATCTCTCGCGAATGTGGGAGTCAATGAACATAACATAATTGATATACTCATCCAGATCACTAGGCAAGTCTCTGGCAGCAATTTCATCCTTTATGGAGTCTGATAGGCCCTGTGCAAACGCTGCAACTAGCGCCTCGTTTTTCCAGCCCACCTCTGCTGCCAAGGTTCGAAATTCAATAGCGTAATCGCCCAGGGTACGGTCGCCCTGTTGCATCTCCAGCAACCTCTTGGCAGCAGAGGCGGTTCTGCCAGGTATCTCGAACACTCTGCGGAACTGTCTTATGAACTCTTTAAAGTTCAGGGTACAGGGTTTGGCATTCTCCCATAAAGGATTCGCCCAAGATAATGCCTTGCCAGTTAATAGGGAAATCATGAAGCCAACCTTACTTCTGTCGTTAGGAAATGCCTGAGGCGTGAGTTCAAAGAATATCTCCAACTGGTTGACAAAGCCTCGGCATTGGTTAGGCTCGCCATCATATCTTAACGGTAACAGCGCCGCCGCTGTGAACCCTCTGGACTGCGTAGTAGGAACTACAGGCAGGTTCTCCGGTGTCGAGACTGGGGTGACCACCGGATTCTGATTAGGTTTGTCTAGGTGTACCGTACGCTCAAGTAAGGTCTGCAAGGCCAGTGCCAACTGGTCGAGGCGCTGCTCGCGAACATCCATTCGCCAATAGATATTCTGTGTGCCAGTATCTCCCTTACTGTCTGAGGTCATGGCCCTTTCGTACTGTTACGGTTTTCAGACACTTCAGACAGAGGGTATGGTAAAACGTAGTTTTATTAAATAAATTAATGAACAATATCGCCCTCTACAGGCACACAGGGTAAACAAGAACAAGTGTTTAGGCCCTTACAGACCAGTATCCTGAGAACAGACAGAGTAGAATATATGTACAAGAAATAATATACTAGGAATGGTAACCCAGACAGGGACACATAATAGTTAACTCAGTCCTCATCAGTCTTTGTTGTGGTGTGGGCACGCCCAAGGTGTAGCTGAAGCTTGTATAAGTATGAGGAGCCAACCCCAAGTCTGTAGGAGAGCACTCAACTTGCACGGTAGAACTGACCCAGAACGCTAGAGCAATAATGGATAGCCCCCACGGGCGTAACAAGTGCCACCAGTAATTGGGAACTGTGAGTCGTTAGCCCCCGCGGGCGTAAACCGGAGACTACAAGCTGCAAGAGCAAGGCACGTTAGCCCCCACGGGCGTACAATGGAGATTGCAAGCTGCAAGTGAATCACGGAGCAGGAACACGGGAGAGTCGTCAGTCAAGCCTAGTCGGTACACGGTAGATCAGGATACAGAAACAGCAACGCTAGCAGGAAACACCACGAAAGGGCACCTGACAGGTGCCAGTGACCGGATTATAACGGATAACCAGGGGCGGGCCAACACAGCTCTACCAATCCGGGAGCAGCACAGTTGAGAGTGACAGAAAGGATCACGGAGACCGTGATAGTACCCCCCTCTCAAAGACCCCCTCTCCCTGCCGGAGGTCTAGGTTTCTGAGGGTATTTAGAGTGGAAGTTGCGCAACAGTCTGGGCGCGTGTAGATCCTTCTGATCTACCCAGGACCATTTCTTGGGGCCATACCCTTTCCAATGTACCAAATATTGCAACTTCCCCCTAAATCTCCTAGAATCAATGATACTCTGAACCTCATATTCCTCCTGGCCCTGAACGTCCACCGGCCCAGGAATCACTGGAGTGGTAGTGTAACGGTTGCAAACCAATGGTTTTAAGAGGGATACATGGAGCACATTGTGTATGTGCATAGATGCTGGAAGATCTAATGCATAGGAGACCGGATTCACCTTGCGAATGACTTTAAATGGACCAATGAACCGAGATGCCAGTTTATTGGAGGGCACTTGTAACCTAAGATTTCTGGAGGAAAGCCACACTCTATTCCCCACCTGGAAGGAGACTGCTGGCAGCCTTCTACGATTGGCATGCTTCTGGTAGCGCTGAAATGACTGGCTGAGGGTCCTCTGCACCTGTGCCCAAGTGGAACGGAGCTGCTCAATATGCTCATCCAGAGCTGGAATTTGTTGTGCCTGGAATGAGTCCGGGAGTAGACAGGGCTGGAACCCATAGATAATGAGAAAAGGTGAACTCCCGGACGATGAATTAACTGCACAATTCCTGGCAAACTCCGCCCAAGGCAACAGGTCGGCCCAAATGTCATGATGATTGGTGACAAAACAGAGCAAGAACTGTTCCAGACCTTGATTGGCACGTTCAGCAGCTCCATTAGTCTGGGGGTGATATGCGGAAGAAAATGACAACTGGATGCCCATCTGCCCACAGAATGCCCTCCAAAATCTGGACACAAACTAGCTACCACAGTCAGATACTACCACTCTAGGCACCCCGTGCAAGCGAAACACTTCCTTAGTGAATACCACTGCCAACTCCTGAGCCGATGGAAGCCCAGGAAGGGGCACAAAATGAGCCAATTTTGAGAACCTATCAACCACCATAAGGATGAATGTGTACCCTCTGGATGCTGGCAACTCTCCCAGAAAGTCAATGGAAATATGGGACCATGGGCAGTCGCCATTAGGTACAGGTTGAAGCAGACCTACTGGAAGATGCCTGGGTGTCTTGGCACGGGCACAGGCGGCACAGGCTGCAGTAAAAGCGGAGCAATCAGCACTAAGGGAAGGCCACCAAAACAACTGGGAAAGCGACCAACAAAGCTGATCCCTTCCAATGTGCCCAGCCACCTTAGAAGAGTGGTAGGTTTCCAATAAACGAGTACGTAATGGCTCATCGACAAAGCACTTACCAACTGGAGTTTCTGGAGGAGCCCTAGACTGCGAGGCCAAAATTTCTTCCCCCAGTGGCGAAGTGATACTTGTGCGAATAGTGGCCAGAATACGATCTGGCTGAATAATGGGTACTGGTTCCTCCTCCCTCTCAATGTCTGAGGCAAACTGTCTGGACAAGGCATCTGCCCTGACATTCTTGGACCCCGGCAGGTAAGAGACCACAAAGTTGAATCGGGACAAGAAGAGTGCCCATCTGGCCTGACGTGAGGAGAGTCTCTTAGCCTCCGAGAGATATGTTAGATTCTTGTGGTCCGTCAGAATTAGTACTGGTGTCTTAGTACCTTCCAATAGGTGACGCCACTCCTTGAGTGCCAGAATGATAGCCAAGAGTTCCCTGTCCCCAATCTCATATTTGCTCTGGGCGCTGGACAGTTTTTTCGAAAAGAACCCACAAGGTCTTAAGGTCCCACCTCCCACCGGGCGTTGGGAGAGTACTGCCCCGACCCCAACCTCAGAGGCATCAACTTCAAGGGTAAACGGCAGGGCTGGGTTAGGGTGGGACAGTACTGGGGCAGCAGCAAAGGCAGATTTCAGTGTCTCAAATGCATTCTCAGCTGCCTCAGACCATTGAGAAGGAGTAGCGCCCTTATGAGTTAAATCGGACAAGGGTTTCACAATCATGGAAAAGTTTTGAATGAATTTCCTATAATAGTTGGCAAAGCCCAGAAAACGCTGAATGGCTTTTAACCCTTTAGGGCGAGGCCATTGTAGGACAGCTGCCAACTTCTCTTGGTCCATGGCAATGCCATCCTTAGATATTACGAACCCCAGGAAGGGCACCTGGGATCTGTGAAATTCGCACTTCTCAAGCTTACAAAACAATTTATTTTTGCGTAGTCGAGTCAAAACCTCAGAAACATCCTTGATGTGTTGGGTAAGATTGTTAGAGTGAATCAATATGTCATCGAGATATACCACAACACAGGACTGAAGCATGTCCCTAAGGATGTCATTAATAAACTCCTGAAATACCGCAGGAGCATTGCATAGGCCGAATGGCATTACCAGATATTCGTAATGCCCAGACCTGGTATTAAATGCCGTCTTGCACTCATCACCAGCCCTGATTCTAATCAGGTTGTAGGCAGCCCGGAGATCGAGTTTAGTAAAGATGGAAGAGCCCTTTAACCTGTCGAATAACTCGGTAATGAGTGGAATGGGGTAGGCACTTCTGGACATTAGTTTATTTAGACCCCTGTAGTCAATACAAGGCCTGAGCTCGCCATTTTTCTTTTTTACAAAAAAAAACCCGGCACCCGCCGGTGAGGTAGATTTACGGATAATCCCTCTCTTAAGGGCGTCCTCAATATATTCCTCCATAGCCCTATTTTCCTCTACTGACAACGGATAAGTGCGGCCCCTGGGAGGCACCGCGCCTGGGGCCAGATCAATGGCACAATCATAAGGTCTATGCCGAGGCAAGGTGCCAGCCTCTCCCTTACTGAATACGTCACTGAACTCCTGGTATTCGGCTGGCACAGAGGCAGAGGTACACAGTAACCTGACAGGGTGTGAGAGACAGTTATCCGCACAATATTTCGACCAGGACAATATTTCACATCTTTTCCAGTCAAATTGGGGGTTGTGTAACGATAACCATGGGAACCCCAAAATGACTGCGTGATGAGGCGAATTAATTAATTGAAATTGCACTTCCTCCTTGTGAAGAGCCCCAGTAGTCATAGTAATAGGGGTCGTCTCCAAGGTGATAAGTGCGGGTTCTAAAGGCCTGCCATCGATGGCCTCAATAGCCAGAGGGGACTCCCTTTTGACCACAGGTATCTTATGCAACTCAGCGAAGGAGCGATCCATGAAATAGCCGGCAGCACCGGAGTCTATCAGGGCTAGAACTGACACAGAGGACTCCGACCACGTAAATGCCACCTGGATGGTGGGTCTCTGTGTACTAGTGTCTAGGGATTGTTGTACACCACCTAGGGCCTGTCCCCCAAGGTACCCTAGGTGCGTTCGTTTCCCGGCCGAACCAGACAGGTGCGTAACTGGTGCCCAGCCAGTACACACACAGTACAGGCATAAACCCATTCTCTTACGGTGTGCCCTCTCCTCCTTTGTAAGTCTGGTGAACCGAGCTGCATAGGCTCCCCTACCTCCGTAGTACGTTCAGGAGGAACGGGTGGTGAGGGTGGGTTCACTAGACTGCCATGCCCAAAATTCCTGGGTCTTGCCCTTTTAGCCAATCGCCTTTCTCGAATACGGGAGTCAATAAGCATAACGTAATCAATGTATTCGTCAAGGTCAGTAGGCACGTCTCTGGCGGCAATTTCATCCTTAATAGCATCTGACAGGCCCTGGGCAAAAGCCGCGACTAATGCCTCGTTATTCCAGCCCACCTCCGCTGCCAAGGTACGAAATTCAATAGCGTAGTCGCCCAAGGTGCGATCTCCCTGTTGTACCTCCAATAACCTCTTGGCAGCAGAGGCGGCTCTACCAGGTACCTCGAATACTCTGCGGAATTGTCTTACAAATTCCCTGAAATTCAGGGTGCAAGGTTTGGCATTCTCCCAGAGAGGATTTGCCCATGATAACGCCTTACCAGTTAATAGGGAAATCATAAACCCAACCTTGCTTCGATCATTAGGGAATGCTTGAGGCGTGTGCTCAAGGAATATCTCTAATTGGTTAATAAAGCCTCTGCATTGGTTAGGTTCGCCATCATATCTTAACGGTAACGGCGCCGCCGCCATGAACCCTCTGGACTGAGTAGTTGGTGTAACCGACAAGTTTTCCGGTGTCGAGACTGGGGTGACCACCGGATTCTGATTAGGTTTGTCTAGGTGTACCGTTCTCTCGAGTAATGTCTGCATGGCCAGTGCCAACTGGTCGAGGAGCTGCTCGTGAACATTCATTCTCCAATGGATATTCTGGGTACCAGTATCTCCCTTGCTGTCTGAGGTCATGGCCCTTTCGTACTGTTACGGTTTTCAGACACTCAGACAGTGGTAGATAAAATAAATGGAGTTTTATTAAGTAAATGAAGAACAAGGTCGCCACTGTGGCGGTATAGGTAGAACAGAATACCACAGAGATGCCTGGCGCAGCAGCTAATATAAAACAAGTAAAGAAGCACAAATCAGAACACAAGAGGTTAACAGTACTGGTTATCAGTCTCAAATGTGGTGTTAGGCACGCCCTTGGTGCTGCTTATAGCTCTGTGTGCTGTGAGATAGCACCCAAGTCCATACACTGTGCAGAGCTGTAGCATAAAGTCCTGGCTGAACGGAAACTGCAAGTGATAAGGAGATAGCCCCCACGGGTGTAACCGGAGACTTTCACTATCACAGTCGCATAAGCCAATAGCCCCCACGGGCGTAACCGGTGACTACAGTATCGTGATTTGCTTGAGTCAATAGCCCCCTCGGGCGTAACCGGAGACTACAGTATAGTGATTTGCTTGAGTCAATAGCCCCCTTGGGCGTAACCGGAGACTACAGTATAGTGTTTACTCGTGCTGGTGGCCCTAGCGCGGGCATAACCGGAGACTACTGGGTACTGCTTGCCAAAAGCCACGGGCGTCACGGAACCACTGCTCGGTCACGGAGAGCCGCCGACTACCATGGCCCACAAGCGGCCGGCTCACAGAGACAGCGGACAGGCTTAGGCGATAGGTAGAGAAGCAGCAGTATCAGTTGGACAATGCCAGTGTCTCGAGAACAGGAATCGACTCAGCACAGTAAGGTTTGGACTCAGCACACGAAAGGCAGATAAAGGAAGACTCAGCAATGGCTCAGCAACTGACAAGCGAAGACTCAATCACACTATGCAGTATTAGAATGTCGCCGAGGCGACAGCGGAGTATTCCGTCAGCAAAGCAGGAGCAGGATACGAGTACTCGGTAGTCAGTCAGGCCGGATCAGGATACACAGGAGATTCGCAGACAAGCCGGTTCGGTAACGGAGAAGGGTCGTCAGCCAGGCCGGGTCAGATGCCGTGGGAGATTCGCAGACAAGCCGGATCAGGAACAAGCAGGAAGTCAGCCGGGCCGGGTCAATCACGGAGCAGGAACACGGGAGAGTCGTCAGTCAAGCCTAGTTGGTACACGGTAGATCAGGATACAGAAACAGCAACGCTAGCAGGAAACACCACGAAAGGGCACCTGACAGGTGCCAGTGACCGGATTATAACGGATAACCAGGGGCGGACCAACACAGCTCTACCAATCCGGGAGCAGCACAGTTGAGAGTAACAGAAAGGATCACGGGGACCGTGATAAAGTGCCAGGATCAAGCCCCCTCGAGCGTAAACGGAAGCCAATAGATAGTGCCAGGTAGCCCCCACGGGCGTATAACTACTCCACCAGTGCAAGTGCGTGGTCAAGATGACCACCGGTACGGTACCGGAACAACTACCCTGCATAGATGGATTATGAGCCGCCGTCTCTCAGGCCCAAGCGGCCGGCTCAGCAGTAGTAGCGTAGCATTGAACGGGTTAACTAAGCACTTGGTAGGAGGTGAGGCACAGCAAGGAATCAGCTCAGCAATAGGAATCGCATTGATGATATCGCTCTGCAAGCTTAAGGAGACTCAGCAGTAGTATAGCTCAGTAGCGTTTGACAGTGAACAGTGACTAAAGGGTTAAGGTCAGTCTCGAGCACGAGCGTGACTCCAGGAGTAAGAATGTCACCCAGTCTTCAGCAGCAGGAATGTAGATAGACTGGAACCGGGAACTGTGGAGAGTCGTAGACACGTTGGATCAGCAACAAGCAGGAACGTCAGCCACACCGGATCGGATACCAGAGCGGGTTCGTAGACAAGCTGGATCAGCAACAAGCAGGAACGTCAGCCAGGCCGGGTCGGATACCAGAGAGGGGTTCGTAGACAAGCCGGATCAGCAACGGGCAGGAACACAGGAGAGTCACAAGCAGGACAAGTCGGTACACGGAAATCAGGAACGCAGAGAACAGCAGCAAGGCTCAGGAACACCACGAAAGGGCACCAGACTGGTGCTAGTGGCCAGTATAAAAAGGGTAACCAGGGGCGGGCCCACAAAGCTCAGCCAATCAGGGAGCAGCACAGCAAAGAGTGACACACGGATCACGGGGACCGTGATATATACACTGTTTTCTGGATAATAAACTATATTTCTATACAATCCTGTTCTTGGATCTTTTTGAAACTTCACTCTATTCATAGGTCCTCCCTTATTATTCTTTTCTCCATTATTTCCATGATTTTTATCATCTTTGTATTTCATTTGTATATTCTTTCTATTGGACATCTTTTTATTTCTAATTCCATTTTTTTGCTGCATCTGTTCTAATTTTTCTCAAGCAAATTTCTTCTTTTTTGTCTGGATAATATTAACCTCTAAATTACTTACTTTTCTCATAATATTATCTTCTAATTTTTTTAAATATTCTGTTTTTTCTGTTTGTTTTAATTTCTTTTCAATTCCTTCAATTTCTAATTTACTTTTTTCTAATGATTGATTTCTGTATCTTATTAATAATTGTATTCATTTTTTAGAACAGTCATCCAAAATACATTCCCAATCTGTTTGGAAATCAACATCCTCAATTTCAAAGGTGGGACTTTTAATTATTCTCAAACCCCTAGGTAGAATATTATGCTTTAGATAATTCTCTAATGCAATAAGATCATACCAGTCTCTTGTCTCTTTTTCTAAACTTTTTTTTTTTAGAAAAAATGGTTATTTACATTACAAAAGCAATCACCACAATATATGGAAGAACAATATACCTTTTGGGCAATTTCAAAGAATTAAGAGAAATTGTAGTCTGGATAAAGATTTTGAAATAGAAGCCCAGATTATGAAAGAGAAATTCCGAGAAAAAGGGTATGGTAATAAACTGATTGAAGAAGCATACTGGAAAGTTAAAGAGACACCTAGAACAGTTTGCATAAAATATAAAGAAAAAGAAAACAAGAAAGAAAAAAGAAATAAGATGCCCTATTTTACAACCAAATTCAATAACGAGTCATATAAAATTAAAAGAATTTTAGGAAGATATTGGCATGTCCTGCAAAGGGATCCTATATTGGGCCCGTACATGGGGGAGATGCCAAATGTCTCATTTAGAAGAAATAAGAACATTAAAGAAATTATAGCCCCATCAGATATTTGGAAGAAGCTTAAATCTGGGGAGAATACAGAAAGTTTTTTAAAAAACCAAAAGGCATGTATATGTGTGGGAGAAGGGAGTGCACTACATGTGCGCACCATCCCCTGCATGGTTCAGTCTCTAAGGGCAAAAAGAAAGTAGATAGCTTCGAATCTCATTTTACAAAAAAGGAATATAAAATAAAAAATAGCTTTAATTGTAATTCAACATATGTGGTGTATTTGCTGACATGTGGATGTGGTTTACAATACGTGGGTAAGACCACAAGAAAATTAAAAGTAAGATTTTCAGAACATCTTCGTAATATAAACAATGGGAAAGTAGATCATAGTGTATCTAACCACTGTAGAACATGTGAGGGGAGAAGAAATATTTCTATCACAGTTATAGATCAGGTACAGCAAGACAGGAGACGAGGAGATAGAGAAAGAAGTTTGAGACAACTTGAGAGATATTGGATATATGAGTTGGGAACGTTGTCCCCAAAGGGATTAAACATTGACATTGATTTAGCAGCATTTATTATGTGAATACTATATATATAGAGATCAGTAGAGATATATGTTTGTCTGAAATGAACCAGACAATTGAAAATATATGGTGAGATTTTGAGCGAGAGTAAAAACCAGATTGCTGCTTATGTTTTAATCCCATAAGAGAGAGTAATGATAGTATCCCTTTGGGGTAGACGATTCCGTATTCATATCACCAATAATTTGATTTTAGTTTTATTATTTTGTTATTTTTATTTCTATATAGTACTTTTTAATATATTGTTCTGAAGAGAGAGGATGTGTAACTCTCTTGTATAGACATGTTTGATACAATGTAAACTTCAGTAGGTAATTCGGCATTGAGGAAAGTGTGTATTCCGTGGAGAATAAATGTGTATACATATGCTGATCCTCGGACTAAATACGTTTTTCATTTTTTGTTTATTTTCTGCATATATTCCTATTCATTGTTTGGGGAAAGTGGAGAATTCATATTAACCTAACGAGCAATACGGATATTTTTATAGAAATATTAGGAATCTACATTGCCAATACCAAAGCTAATTAGTATTATTGTTTGTTTCACTCTTGGGGTATACAAATACGTGCATTTCATCAATCCATTCTTTTCTACAAAATCAAATTTTCTGCCTCACTTACATTTCTATGTATTTTTTTCAAACTAATCAATTTTTATAGTTACTTCTATAGGATCATCAGTAAATGCAGTGCATCCTAGATCTTTACTCAAAGCATCAAGTTCAGTACAGGAAAGAGGCCTGGAAACACTGGTTTCAGATACCAATAATGCCTGTGAATCTATCTTTTTCTGAATGGAGACTGGCGCCACTCTTTCTTTTATCATTTCCAAACATATCCACATCCATAACACACACCATACTTTCACAAAAGCTTGGCAAATTAAACGCAGCACAACAGCATTCCTCTTGCCTAACTGCTCTTTTAACCTGTTAATTTCTGGCAATGAGAATGATCAGCCTCTTTAGTGCTAGAGGATACCAGAGCTCTAATGGTGCCCTGGGCATCCCTCAGTCTCTTCAAAACTTGCTCAAACTCAGTAAGCAAGACCTGGTTTTCTGCCATTGTGGGCTGGTTGTTTACACACAAGGCAGTAGCATTCTTAGCAGATATTTTTAGTGACTCTAGAACATTATTCAAGTAATGCAGTTTACCCTCCAAAGTACCTTTCTGCATCTGCAGATATTTGTACTGCTTTACTATCCAGCTAGCTGCAAAAATCAGTGCAGATTACCCTTTGACTTTGATCATTTATTTTCACTGATTGTCCTGACCACATAATCCTGAGTGTGGACCCAAGGGTCTGAGGCTCCCTCCATACACTTTCCAATAAGCTCAGGGTTTGAAACCTTGGCAATCTTCTTCCTTAAACCTTCCATTCCAGCTCCATTTAAAATAGGGGAGAGTGAGCAGGGCATTGTACCTATTTTGAGATCTCTGCCACCTGGACTTGTCCTAGGCCCTATGATTTCTGATAGTGTCCCTAAGCGAAGACACTGTCAAGTGGAGGACTGCCAGAACAAACCAAGGGCAGATTGTCCTATTGAGGGATTGAATATCATGTAGTGGACCATGTAGTCATGAGCCAGTTGGGGGGATCAGAGAATCTCCCCCTGAACTGCCCACAATGGTCTGCTTACCCTGGGCAATATTTGACAAATCTCATCCCACTCAGTGCAGGGTTAGCCCTGAAATATTAGGCAAGTCTGTCTCATCCCTCCCTAACTCCCATTCAGTGCAGGGTTAGCCCTCCCCTGTGTTTTACCTGACACCCTCCTTTTCACGAGCCCAACACATTAGTAGCTGTATCACCTCCCTCTTGAACATGGGAAAGATTTAGCCAGCCCCTTTCCTACCCAGTGAAGAATTACCCCACCCATCACTATACTATAGGGACGTACAAGACTGTTTACAAATATGCTGCTCTCTATGTGCTTTCTGGGAGTGTGGTTTTACCCGCCCATCCTTTTCTACCCACCTGTCTCCTTCTATTAGTATTGCCACCTACTGTCAAACCTCTACCCCTCCTTTTAAGCCACTCATCCTCCCTCTCAGCCTTCTATCTCGGCCATCTTTTTTGTATCTCTGAGCATTCCATGTGTTAACCTAAATATATACTGTCAACACCATAATCATATTCTTAATTTAACCCTTTTGGTGCCAGGGGGTACACATCACACAGCAAAGCTCTGGTACTCAAAGGGTTGCCACCATCAGAACAATACAGTTATATGTCACCAGCACAGCAATACAGAGTTATATGTCACCACCAGAGCAATACAGAGTTTTATGCCGCACCAGAGCAATGCAGAGTTACATGTCACCACTACAGCAATCCTATATAATAATTCACTAGGATGCTTGTCACAATGCAGTCACGCGCAGTAGAGACAGCCCATGTTCGGGCAGTCTCTACTGCGCATGACTGCATCGTGTGAGTGAGGCAACGCATGACTGCATCGCGTGGAGCAGTGAGGCAGCAGCCTCTTAACCCTTTGAGTGCCAGAGGGGCATGCAACGCATTGCAAAGCAATGCGTTGCATACCCCTCTGGCACTCAAAGGGTTAACATTACCCGGACCTTGGCCCGTGTACACAGGCTTTTACACTAGTACAGTTATAAGTCACCAGCACTGCAATACAGAGTTATATGCCACCACCAGAACAATAGAGTTATATACCACCACCAGAGCAAGACAGAGTTATATGCCACCACCAGATCAAGACAGTTAAATGCCACCACCAGAGCAAGAAGAGTTATATGCCACCACCAGAGCAATACAGTTATATATGTCAACACTAGAGCAATACAGAGTTATATGTCACCACTAATGCAATACAGTTATATGCCACCACCAGAATACAGTTATACTCAGAGCTATATAGAGTTATATGTCACCACTAGAGCAATACAGATATATGCCACCACCAGGACAATACAGTTATATGTCACCAGCACAGCACTTTAAGCATTACATATATGCCACCAGCAGACAATATGCAATATGCCACCAGCAGACAGTGCCAGGGCCGGATTTGCAATAAGGCAGAGTAGGCATGTGCCTACAGGCGCACCCCACAGAGGGGCGCCTATCACTGAAATCAATTTTATGTATTTATTATTTTTTTTTTATTACAGCTCTCGTGCTGCGCACAGTGGCAGCAGTAACTATCCGCATAGTAAGGTCTGTGCCTCCTTCGGCACAGATCTGTATGCTGTTGCTCCCTCTTCGGCTCTTTAGTAATGCAGAGCGCTGGGAGATGACATCATCTCCCAGCACTCTGCATTATTGAAGAGAAGACCGTGGGAGCAACAGCATACAGATCTGTGCCAAAGGATGCACAGACTTTTCCTGCCGCTGGACCACCAGGGAGGTAGGAAATAGATATGGGGGTCAATGTGGAGCTGATGGGGGCAATGTGAGAGCAAATTGGAGCTGATGGGGGAAAGTTGGAGATGATGGGGGCAAGTTGGAGATGATGGGGGCAATGTGAGGGCAAGTTGGAGCTGATGGGGCAAATTGGAGCTGATGGGGGGCAACGTGAGGGCATTATGGTTATGTGGGGGGTAATGTGGAGATTTGGAGTCCAGTGGAGATGGCCAGTGGGGGGGGCGATTTCTGTGCCTACAGGCTCCTGAGATGTAAATCCGGCCCTGGACAGTGCCGGCCCTTACATGGGTCCCGGTGGGGCCATGGACCCAGACGGCACTTTGTCAGGGGTGGCAATTTGCTGCCCCAAGTCATGTTTGTTTTGTGTGCCTCCGCCAGGACTGTCTGTGTCGCTCTCCGTTGGCGCACCTTAAATTCTCCAGGTTTAAGAGAAAATGTGCTGCTCCTGCGTTAGTTATTAAAAAAAACAAAAAAAAAAACACATTACTCGAGCTGGTGGATGCCCTGGAGTCGCATCCACAGTTGGGGGAAACTGTCCAATGAAACACCAGCTATCACTTATGGCGTTTCATTGGACAAGTCAGTTAATGTGACTGCCAGTCACACGAATAGTGGCAGAGCAACAACAGCATATGACGTAGCTGTGTCACTCCATCGGTCTGAATGAGGAACGGGAGAAGCAGTGGAGGGTAGAGGCAGAACAGAACTGAGCACCTCCTCCAGTCCCAAGTATTTTCATATATTAAACATGACATGGAAGTATGGATATAGTTTTAATATGCAATATGATTTTAGGTGTTTTTTTTTTTTGTTTGTTTTTTTACTGTAGCTGCCTCCTTATATTTTATTGATCTTTCGTGTTTCTCTGACACCCCTGGTCGACTTGTTATGCCCAGCCTGTCAATATGGTTGCAGCTGCTGCTGTATAATGATACATGTCCTGCACTCATTACACAAGGGGAGTGGAAGCTAAGGCCCTCTAGCTGTTCATGAATACAAGTCCTATAATTCCCAGCCAGCCAACAAATTGCTGGGGATGATGGTAGGGTGACCACGGGTCCCGGAATGTCCGGGACTGTCCCTTATTTCAGGCCTATGTCCCGCGTCCCGGGTCATCTCCCACCGGGACAATGAAGTGTCCCGGAATGAAGCCAAGCCGCCCTGGATGTCAGGCTGCAAGCGGTGTGTCACATCATGGACGCCGCGAGGGAGTGCTTGGTAGCATAAATCAGCGCTCCCTCGCGGCGTCCATGACACACCGTTTGCAGGCTGACATCCAGGGCGGCAATGCAGCTGATCTCCTGGAGGAAAGCTCTCTGGTAATACAGAGCGCTGGGAGATGACATCATCTCCCAGCGCTCTGCATTACTGAGCACAGCGTGCAGGAGCTTCAGCTCTGTGCCGGAGGAGGCACAGAGCACTTTCCACACCGCTAGACTACCAGGGACTGAAGGTAGGGCAGCAAGGGGCAATGTGGAAATAAAGCGGCTTTATGGTAGGGTGACCACATGTCCCGGAATGGCAGAACGGAAATGTGGTCACCTTAGATGATGGGTATTGTAGTTCTGAACAGCTTCCAAATCTACCAGCAGTTCAAATGGGCAAAGAGGGACACTTGTATTTTATGTGGTGTTGCTGGGGGCATGGCTACGAACAGGGCATTACCGAGGATGCATGGTTATTTCATGGCCTATTTTCACCTCTTTGTGTAAATGAACAAGTCATTTAGAGCAAGACCAGATTATTTTATGTATATAGGGTAACTTCTAAACTCATATACTGGATTTTAAAGGCTCAATATAATGTGTTTTATTGCTGTGGAGCAATGTCATTCACTTTTATACACACACCACAAAGTGTGACCTCCTAAAAAGAAGGATTTGAGTCTGAAAGAGGGACTGTCACTCCTAAAGAGGGATACTTGGGAGGCCTTAGCAAGCAGGTACATATCCCCTAAAACACAAGCTACGGGGACCGCTAAAGGGTAATAATTCAAAAAACACAAAAAAGAGAGGGGAGAGTCTCATAGTGTAGATGTTTAACTCAATATCAGATGGATAAATAGTATAAAATGTACTCACAATATAACCATGTCATGGATATAAAATCGCAATGACACGTGAAGCCTGTGGAGGATATTATACTGCCTCCACACAGATATCCTCATACCTGGGAACTTTTGAATCAGGGCTACCCGGAGGGAAAATGATGCGATTTGCGTCATAAAAGGGGCGGGGTTTAGTCACGGGGGGGCGTGACAAACAAAAAAAAACCTGCAAAATGGAGATAAGAGGGCGGGGAGTGGGAGGAACCGGGCAGGATGGAGCACAAATGGGCAGAGTTTCTACTTAAACTCTGCCCACCCGGTGATTCACACATTGCCCCGGAGACCCAGTAATTCAGTTTGATATCCGGAGTCTCCGGGGCAAAACCGGAGAGTTCCCAGGTATGGATATCCTGGATCCTTCTCGCTCAATCCTTGAGGAAACACCACTCAACAGCGGGGCTTCAAAAGGAAACACAAAACACAAAATGCAAGGAGAGCTGTCCTGTTTGTATTGGAATAATACACTGAATCCAAAATATAAGTGAGAAAATTACTCACATGGAGTCTCTCACCGGCTGTTATCTCTCACGACCGGTTGAATGCTTAGCGGGGAATCCAGATGCTGGTTTCCCCCCGCTACAGAATCACACAGGTGTGCATCAGATTTTCAGACTTGCGTTCAAACTGTGCAACATCACCACACGATCCAGACGCAGCCTGCACCCTACAACTTCACACCAGGTGTCTGTCAGTTGCGGGTGTGAAGTTGTAGGGTGCAGGCTGCATCTGGATCGTGTGGTGATGTTGCACAGTTTGAATGCAAGTCTGAAAATCTGATGCACACCTGTGTGGTTCTGTAGCGGGGGGAACCAGCATCCGGATTCCCCGCTAAGCTTTCAACCGGTTGTGGGAGATAACAGCCTGTGAGAGACTCCATGAGAGTAATTTCTTCACTTATATTTTGGATTCAGTGTATTATTCCAATACAAACAGGACAGCTCTCCTTGCACTTTGTGTTTTGTGTAATAATTCAAAAACTCAGGGTCACCTAATTTTGAAAGTTCACAGGTATGCATACATGCATTGCCTGTACAGCTCCCTTTGTGCACCCTTTAGAGGTGCTGGGAGCCTGAATGTGACGTCACTCAGGCCCAGGGTGCCTGCAGGGCAGGCAAGGGAGCTATACAGGCAATGCGCGTATGGATCAGACACAGAAAGGGCGCCCAATAGTGCCTATTATCTTCCAGGACACAATCAATATACAGCTTCAAAATATACTCACAGGTGTGATGGTTGTGAAGAGACCTATGCCCAATCACAACAAGACAAGCCTATAGAGAATTAAACACAGATGTGTGTTTTTTGGCTCTGGCTAAGTCTGAAGAAATAGTTGGGTAACTACGAAACGTTATATAGCTCAGCCATGCATTTTATTTACAATATATTTTATATTTTGTATGATTTTGAATATTTTTGATACAAATGTGTTTTAATTAAAAAAACAAAAGAATTTTGAAGAAAAGCAGCATTGTGTGGATCCCCTTTTTCCATCCGAGATCACCTGAACAGAGACAGGTTTAATTCTCTGTAGGCTTGTCTTGTTGTGATTGGGCATAGGTCTCTTCACAACCATCACACTTGTGAGTATATTTTGAAGTTGTATATTGATTGTGTCCTGGAAGATAATAGGCACTATTGGGCCCCCTTTTTGTGTATTTTTTTGCATGTTCTATACTGCCTGAGGCTGTTTGTGAGGAGCGACCGGTTGAATTAAGCCATCAATACAGCTAGAGAATAGGGTTATATAAACCCCAAAGCGAGAATTTCAGCATTTCACATATGTGTTAAGCTGAACATATCAATCTGTGAGTATATTTCTTACACCAGTTGTGTGGTGGTGGATCAGAGAACATTGGTGATAATACACCAGGAGCGCCTTCCTGTTTTTTGTCTTGCACGTATGGATCAGAGCTCCCTTAGAGCACAGCAGCCCATGAAATAACCTAAAATAATATGCACAACGAAGCTTTGCACTTGTCCTTAACGGGTTAAAGCAGACCACATTAGACACTGAACCAAAGACAAGAGTGGAGAAATTCTGATTCACACCAGCTGTACCATAGAGAATAAGTAACAATTTCCTAAATTCCTGCTGATTTTAATGGACTTGTCTTCCCTGAAATGCTAGGATAGTCTCCAGCAACTTTCACTTCCCTAATACGATGCACTTGGTTCACCACAGAATTCTCCACTTTTGTAATGTTCATATGGCCCATTGAGAAAAAAAATTCCAAAGGGATACTTTTTGTTTAAATAATTTTTATTAGGTTGACAATAAAAAATTATAAATTTTAGTTATGCTCTAACACTTGGTTGGTGTTTCCAGACATATTGTAAATCAGAGTGCATATTTACAGCCCTGATAACTTAACCCATTGAGTGCCAGAGGAGTATGCAACGCATTGCTTTGCAATGCGTTGTGTACCCCTCTGGCACTCAAAGGATTAAGATGTTTATGGACACAAGACCCCAGCATCATATTTACTGGCTGAAATACAGCTCCATTGATTTAATCTCTGTCTATGGACACAAGACCCCAACCTAATTTCTACTGGCTGAAATAATTTCAGCTAGTAAATATGATGTTGGGGTTTTGTGTCCATAGACAGCTTAAGTCACCAGGGGCTGTGAATATGCACACTGATTTACAATATGTCTGTAGATACCAACCAAGTGTAAGAGCATAACCGATATTTAAACTAAATATGGATCTGGGCGTGTTTTGGTGGGCGTGGTTTGGGGGCAGCATTTCATTCTTGGACCCAGGCAGCACAACTTCTAAGGTCTGCACTGCCAGCAGAGCAATACCACCAGAGGATTACATATATGCCACCAGTCCAGCAATACAGAGATATATGCCACCAGCATAGCAATATAGTTATATGCCACCACCAGAGCAATGCTGAGTTATTTGCCACCTGCACAGTAATACAGAGTTATATGCCACCAGCATAGCAATACATGTCACCACCACAGCAACACATATGCCACCAGTCCAGCAATACAGAGGTATAGGCCACCACAATACATATATGCCACTAGCACGCCAATGCAGTTATATGTCACACCATAGGATTACATATATGGTGCCAGCCCAGCAATACAGAGGAATATGTCACCACCAGAGCAACAGAGAGATATATGACACCAGAGAAATATGCCATTATATGCCACCAGCAGAGCAATACAGCATGATATGCCACCAGTGCCTCACTACCTCCCTCAAAAGCAGTATAATTCACAATATATGCCAAAGCTGGACATTTTATATACATATTGGTACATTTGGCAACAGCAGTGGGTCACTTGTGTAACTGATTTGCCACTTCATTGTGTACCCATTTGGTACCCAGATTTATACAATGTGGTGTGGATGAGGATATTTACAATAATTTGGCCCACATTATTCAAAATATCAACATCCATACCACACTATTAATCTGGACTGGGCACACAACATGCAAATATAGTAGCAAATTAGTTATGCGGTGTGACCCACATTTGTTGAACTTAAGAACTTAAAATGCTCCACTATGCATACATTGTGAGTTTGAATGCTTTTATGAGTGGGAGGGGGGCTAGAGTTACCTGCTGCACATTCATTTTAATGCCACTGTTTCAAACAGCATTTCACAGACATAAAACAGTAAAATTACTTTTTAAAACAAATTCAAAACCACATTTTCTCAGTGAAGAAAATCATAGAACATGCTCTTGCCATTGTATTCAAATGGTTAATATATGATATATTCTATATCATTAACCCTTTGAGTGCCAGAGGGGTAGTAAAGTATTGCAGAGCAATGTGTTGTGTACCTTTCCAGCACTCAGAAATTGTAGTGCAATGACAAGAGCATGATAATTTATGAATTTATTCAATGAGCACGTGGTTCTGTTTTAAACTGAATTTAATATTAACCCTTATGTTAATGGCAAGATCATGTTTTATGAATGTCTAAGTTAATTTCACCACATTGAGGAGATATGGTTAAATTTTAAACATAAATAAATATTAATTAACCCTTAATATCAAAGATAAAAGTATGTTTTATGAACGTCTTCTTCCATCAGATAACTACAGTTTTGTCAGATTAAGTAAATAGAGTCGTGAGCTCAGGAAAAATACATAAAACATGCTTTTGTTATTGATTGACAACATTAAGGGATAATATGCTCAGTGAACTTAGAAATTCAAAAATTATGACATTCTAAGTTCAGTGAGCACAAATGACTCTATTTGAAATGCAAGTTATTACCTTTCTGTTGATTTTTTTTCTGATTTACACCATGAGGCTCAAATTATTAGTATTAGAGCCTAGACACTGTCCACACCCAGTCCTCCACCACACACTGTCCACCATGTCCTCCTCATCCAAACACTGTCCTCCCTGTCCTCCTCCACACACATTGTCCTCCTCCACACTGCTCACATTGGCCCCCACTGTCCACCTCCACATTGTCCATCTCCACAACGGTCCTCATTGTCCACCTTGACATTGGCTCCCATTGACCATCTCCATGTTGGCCACCCTCACATTGCCCCACTGTCCACCTCCACAATGGCTTCCCCCCCACTGTCCACCTCATTGCCTCCCCCCCTGCTGTCCACCTCCACAATGGTTCCCCCCCCCGCTGTCCACCCCCATAATGTCCTCCCCCTCCACTGTCCACCTCCACAAAGGCCTCCCCCCCATCTCCACAATGGCCTCCTCCCTACTGTCCACCTCCACAATGACCTCCTCCCCACTGTCCATCTTCACAATGGCCTCCTCCCCACTGTCCATCTCCACAATGGCCTCCTCCCCACTGTCCACCTCCACAATGTCCTCCCCTCCACTGTCCACCTCAACAATGTCCTCCCCTCCACTGTCCACCTCCACAGTGGCCTCCCCCCCCATCCATCTCCACAGTGGCCTCCTCCCTACTGTCCACCTCCACAATGGCCTCTTCCCCCCACTGTCCACCTCCACAATGGCCTCCACCCCACTGTCCATTTCCACAATGGCCTCCTCTCCTCCCCACTGTCCATCTCCACAATGGCCTCCTCCCCACTGTCCATCTCCACAATGGCCTCCACCCCACTGTCCATTTCCACAATGGCCTCCTCTCCTCCCCACTGTCCATCTCCACAATGGCCTACTCCCCAATGTCCATTTCCACAATGGCCTCTCCCAATGTCCATCTCCACAGTCCACATTATAAATACAACTCTGCATTGTCCCCCGCCACAGTGCTCACCTCACATTGTCCTGGCAGCAACGCCGGACTCCAGAAGACTGAGTTGTTTTTGTGAATCTGGTGGGCAATGCTTCTGCACTCTGCTGTCCCCATATATAATTTGTCATCACGCAGGGCAGTGATCACAGGCTGCGCACGGAGCGCAGTCTACAAGGTTGCGCATGCATGCACAGTTAAGAACTAGCTTCACTTCATCGAGTCTCAGTAGGCTCAATGAAAAGAAGTTTACTGTAAGTGCCAGGCGCGCCTGGCAGGGGGAGGGGGCAGGCATTCTTGCGGGGTGGCCTGG
Organism: Rhinophrynus dorsalis; assembly: GCA_037306005.1. Taxonomy (NCBI): domain Eukaryota; kingdom Metazoa; phylum Chordata; class Amphibia; order Anura; family Rhinophrynidae; genus Rhinophrynus; species Rhinophrynus dorsalis. Next base: position 324,488,643 of record CM074724.1, on the reverse strand, counting down.
GCAGCTCCTGGCAATGCCACTGCACTGTATATCCCCCACATACAATTATTGATTCCCAGCCTGGTTCCAGTGCACACTGGTAGCCGGTATCTACCAGTAGGCAGTGGAACCAGGCCTGAGGGGGGTCAGGCTGGAGGAATGTGACTGCCAGTGGGCTGTGGGACCAGGCTGGGGTTGGTGGTTATGGTAAGCAGGGGCTATTGGAAGCAGTTTATATGACACACGGGTATGCAACACATTGCAAAGAAATGCGTTGAACCCCCTATGGCACACAGAGGGTTTTTTTTACCCCCATTATTTTTTTTTTATTCAGACTTAGTTGGGAGGAGGTCCTGAATAAGGTCTGAATAAAAAATAATAAAACTATAACTGGCTGGAGAGCCTCAGCACTGAAATTCCAGGACAGTTGGCAACAATGTCCACCACACCTCCCAACATTTCAAATGGCTAAAGAGATGGTGTTTTATGTGGTGTTGTTGGGGGTGTGGTTGGTCGTCGAGCCATTATTGAGAATTATTAGGTTATTTTGTGGCCTACTAACTCCTCTTTGTGTAACTGAAGAAATGATTTAGGGCAAGACCAAAGTATTTTATTTACACAGACTAACTCATAAACACAAGTACTGAAGTTTACACAAACAGTAATGCAAATTTTATTGCTGTGGACCAATGTGGTTATATACACACAACACATCATCTGATCTCCTAAAAGAGGGACACCTGAGAGGGAACCAAGAACAGAGGGATTTAGGTCTGAAAAACGGACCACTAAAACGGAAATCAGGTCACCTTACACAAAGTGTTACTCATATTTTAACCCTTAGAGTGCCAGAAAAGTAGCCAATGCATACCTCTCTGGCACTCAACGGGTTAATCACATTTGCTCAGTTTATGAAATTAACCTATAAACCTAAAGTTAATTTTAAGCCCATAACCATTTTAATCCATGGCTCATAAGCAGTTTACTTCTCCATTACTCTCCATTAACTACTACCATTTATATGTAGAAATATACCCAAGTATGAATGAAATGCTTCTTGGGGTTTGATGACCATATTTTACAGCCCTGGACTAGCATAATTTAATATGACAATAATCAACTAGCAGCGATCCCTCAACTGTCGGAACTCTACAGCGCTCGTGGGTAAGAACGTATCTCGCGGAGTGGTGACGTCAAATGCCGGAAGGTTGTCATGGAAGCGAGGGGGAGAAAGATAGCGTTTCATCAGAGAGAGTCAGAGGAAGTCTGTATCAGAGTCTTTTGTTAGGTGTGTGACAATTTTTTGTCACTGCAGATTTAGGTTTGCGATAAGGATTTGATGATGTTAGGCAGGTATTTGAGTAGATTGGTTAATGCAGACAATGAGGAGAGATAAAGGTGAATGGTATCTGTCGCGGAATGAGTTGGTCAGTGCTAATGATACGCTTACCTCACAAATGTCCCTCTTCAAGATCCAAATCCTCCCCCCTTCCCATTTTAATTTCCATTTTTTAGGGGATCAAACTGTGTTCGGTGTATGTAAGTGTATCCAATTGCTCCCCAGCGATAAACCCTACATCAATGTTTGTTCATAGTGTATATGTTTATAAAATGAGTTTGTATCAATGAAATACTTTTGGTTTTGATCTAATTTATTCCGTTGCACTATAAACAGTCGTGTCATAGGGAAAGGGTATGATCCATAAATAATTACCAACACATCATATTGGGGATAACAGACCAAAGCTTTATTTAACTATTTTACTCCCATTATTATTGTTCTTATTCAACACAACAATAATTAATCATTAAGCAATAATCATTCATTAACTGACAGTCCTTGGCAATCCGCTTTCCTTGACACCAAGCATGGCCAAATTGTACGGGCTCATGCTACCATTCCCACACTTCAGCACTATAGCTGATTCCACCGTTCTTCAGCACTTACAGCTGATTCCACCATTTTCAGCACTTACAGCTGATTCCCCCATTTTCAGCACTTACAGCTGATTCCACCATTCTTCAGCACTTACAGCTGACTCCAAGTAATTACCCCATTGGCCATCCACTTTAGCTTCAATGGGTAACGTGACCTCCCGCGACCTAAGTCCGGGGTAAACTCCCAAAGGGCTTCCACCCGAGGATAAAATCCCCTAACTTTACCACATCAGTTATTGATCTCTGAAAACCATGCAAGGACTATCCGCCAACCACGACACACAGCCATACCACGTGAGGGAGGGAGGGAGGGATGCTTCCTCTGTCCTCTCCTCCTCCAAACAACAACCCACTTCCTGTTTCAAACCCTTTTATACCCTTTTCCTTTTACTCCTCCCACCACATGCACTTCCTCCATGAATCAACCCTCCCCCATGACATGCTTCCCCTCCTGTACCCTGCGGTCCCTTCCGGGGAATTTCTTGTCATAGGGAAAGGGTATGATCCATAAATAATTACCAACACATCATATTGGGGATAACAGACCAAAGCTTTATTTAACTATTTTACTCCCATTATTATTGTTCTTATTCAACACAACAATAATTAATCATTAAGCAATAATCATTCATTAACTGACAGTCCTTGGCAATCCGCTTTCCTTGACACCAAGCATGGCCAAATTGTACGGGCTCATGCTACCATTCCCACACTTCAGCACTATAGCTGATTCCACCGTTCTTCAGCACTTACAGCTGATTCCACCATTTTCAGCACTTACAGCTGATTCCCCCATTTTCAGCACTTACAGCTGATTCCACCATTCTTCAGCACTTACAGCTGACTCCAAGTAATTACCCCATTGGCCATCCACTTTAGCTTCAATGGGTAACGTGACCTCCCGCGACCTAAGTCCGGGGTAAACTCCCAAAGGGCTTCCACCCGAGGATAAAATCCCCTAACTTTACCACATCAGTTATTGATCTCTGAAAACCATGCAAGGACTATCCGCCACAGGGCCCGACTGTCAATACCTTGACCAGTTGGGCCCCCCGCCACCAGGCCCGACTGTCAATAACCTGACCAGTCGGCCCCAACACCCACAAAAACCATGGTCTGTATCCCCTATACCAGAAAAACCACGCACACAGCCCAGTCGGGCACTCCATCCAAGAATCACCGTCCCACAAAACCAGCACACCACCAAACAAACCGCAACAAACCAGAGAGAACGACCCAGACCATTCAAGCAAACACACACCATACACATCTGACCAACTGAGTCCAGAAGATACCACCCAAGCCTCGACCAGCGAGCTCATACCTACCAACCACAGGAACGTCACAAGGGGGAGGGGGAGAGAGGAAGCACTAAACAAAGAAACCACAGACATCCTGGACAGAAAGCACACAGCAAAAACAGGCATCCCCCACAAAGCAACATGCCATCCCATTGATTGCGCCGTAAGCCACTGACAGCAAAAAAAACACTACTTGCACAATGTACAAATGTAGTATAGTAACAAAACAAACACACATACCCGGTCCACGACATAAATACAGACAGACCCAGAACAATGAACCAGTGGAAGATCCCTAACCAAAAAACAGACCCACAAACAAACACTACCTCACCCAACTGAAACATCCATTCATAACCTCCCACCCTACAATACCAGAATAAACAGACAACAGAAAACAGCAACAGATATAGCAGAAATAACATATAACCCGATATATATATATAGATAGATACCTATCTACCCCCATATACATATACAGACAAACATACACACAGGTACCACACAGAAACCCACACACGTCAGTACAAAACAGAAAAAACCCCTTCATGCCGAAGAAAAAACACAAACAACAAACACACCCCACAATACCGAAACCATCACAACAAAACCCAGAACACGAGGCAGACCAACAAACACCTAGCCCCCCCCAAGCTAGCCCACACCAACATCCAACCTCTCCAAAACCTACGTACAGCACTGAAACAAACCACGGCCCCTTTTTTATTTTTTATTTTATTTTTTTTTTTTTTTTTATTATTTTTTTTTTTAATATCGTAACTCTCCCCAGTTCAAGCAGAAAAAACACACACAACCAGCAGTCCACCAACGAACCTCAAACCTAGTAGTAAAATACAGATCACAGGAAAATTCAGGATACAGGGACCCAAAAGAAAAAACAATCACCACGTCCCCACAGGACTCGCCAATAGAACCAACCACCTGGCACAGTCATCCAACAAGCATGCCAGCCAAACCATCCACACGGAGCTAACCGGGCCTCGCACAGACACTAGTCCGTAACCACTCAGCGCTCCTGCACTATCTAGATAAAATCATAGCAACCTACCTTCATGCCCAACCACAAAACGGGGGGAACCGGAGCAAACTGGCGTGAGAGAAAGACCACTGGAACACACCGCCAGACCAGCCACATGCCGTGCCGGCACAAAGCTGCCCGATGACCACCTGCTGCAGAGCCGCACAGTGTAATGATTCACAGCAACACCCGAGGTGCCCCTTGCCGTTCATGCTGGAGGAGACTCAGCTCACATCAATCGCCGTAAGAAGAACCGGGGCAAGCCACACCGGCCACCCGCCCTTCCGCAGCCTTGCAATGAGCCTGGACCCGAAGCAGCCCAGCCCGATGTACCTGCAGTGCTGGACGCACCCAGGGAGACGAACGCTGCAGCAAAATACCTAGCAATCCCACTGCCACGTAGTCCCATGGCCAGGAACTCAAAATGAAATTGGAACCTCCGACAACCATTGGCCAACTGATTGCCACACCCGACCGACACTCCTTTCCAGGGGACCATCAATACCGGGGCGTCCGAAGCCCCCAGGTACACCACCACCACTGGAACCCTCAGCAGCCACACCAAACCTGATATGACAGAGAGGGCCGATCCCCAGAGCAGATGCACCGGGCAGATGCGACCAACAGAGCCCAGAACCACATCTGTGCAGAAAAGCACACCAATCACACAGCCAAACACACACACACAAACACACACTGATACCTATGCACCCATGACAACAGTTCCATGCAGGGATTCCCAACCAGGAAGCCACATCACTCATGTATGCCACTGGCATCACCACCCGGTGCCCCCTCAATTCCACAAACTGTGTTAACATGCAAATACTAATCTTAAAAAATATTCCCCGTACTGGAAAGCCGTCCGCATGAAATGGTAGACAACAGACTCAAATGGTGAACCTATAAAGAGCTATAAACACATACATATATATATACCTACACACATACACATATACAGAAACATACATATACATATCAATACCTTAGGATCAACTAGTACGAGCTGGACAAATGACCCAGCACCCATCCAGTGTGACCCAATACCTAGAGCCTGAACAGTAAGTGTGCCCTAAACCATGGAAGGTAGCAGAATACATTTTTTTTTTTTTTTTTTTTTTTATTGAAAATTAGGTAACTCGACCGTTGTAACCACATGCGAATGGTGCTCAAGTAAGGCTAAATTTGCGCCCGTCTAAATACATGTACTGTCCCCTATATAGATATACACATACATACATATATATATACACACACAGACATAGATATACACATACACATCCAGACACCTAGTGATGCAAATGCAGAGAAGACCAACCCTCACCACGCCGAACCATCCACATCCACATACAGGTATCCACACCCAGATACCCAGGCATGCATACCCATACCCATAGACATACCAGACATATAAACATCCATATAGACACACATAAAAATCACACACACTCACAACCATCTATATATACACACAGAAAAACAACACACACTCACAACATAGACACCCAGCAGACAAAACACCGCATCCACAAAAGATATAAAGCTGCCCCTACATAACCATAGCACAAACCCACATCCCACCCAAGTACATAGGCATCCATATAGACCTCATACCCACAAACATAAGTATACCACAGACCTACACAACCCCACCCATGTACATAGGCACAGCCATAGAGCCCACTCATACAGAACCACACGCATACCGCCGCCCATTTATACATCCCCCACACAGACATCAATCCATACACACCCCCACAAACATCCACACATACAAACCCATACACAGCCCTCCATACATACCCACAAAATTACATGCACCAGTCGCACAACCCCCCCAATACATCCAAACGCAGCCACACAAACATCCACCAACCAACACATATAACAGCCGGTGCCTTGGGGTAGGAGACCGCCCGAGCGGGAAGAACAAACGGCAGAAGCCAACCGATGCCCCTCAGAGCCAGTCCCAAAGCCAAGCCAGCATACCTCAGGAAGAGCTGAGGCGGAGCACATTCACTCAACCCCCAGGCATACTACTCCCACCGCTCCCCATCCCGACATACCATCCACACTGCACACCAGGCCTCCATCTTCAGCCGGTCCAGTAGCGAAGTAGGGGGAGGAAAAAACAGGAACAGAGCACCCTTGTGGACAGAGCTGCGTGTCCGGCGCAGAAACCAGCACAAGCTGTCCCACTCAGTCTCTCGTGCCACAGAAGTCCCACGGGAGGAGTAGGCCACACTCGCCCCACTCGCAGCAGGAGCATCTATCTTCATCCAGGCAGACAGCACCCCAGATCGGAGCTCGCAGGGGCCGTATCAAAACCTGGCGCAAGCCCAAAAAACTCCCTTCAGGAGCGAAGCAGAACTGGCAGCTGACGCGAAGAGCTCAGGCTCTGAAGGAAGGGTAAACCTACCCTCCAAAGCCAGCCGTTCCATCCCAGCAACTGGCCCCCACGAGGCCGAGTCTGCCGAGCACTCCCGATCCTGCAGGAAAAAACCGCGGAGCTCCAATGGTGGACGGAACAGCACATCCGGATGCAGCTGCATGAGGCCACACCGAGCCTAATGCCCTGTCCGGGAGCCAAGGACAGACCTAGTGAGGAAATGGGGAAGAAAAAAACAGCACAAGGAGAGTGGAAGGGAGACAGGGATGAGAGATAAAGAAAGCCAAAAACAGGACAACAGAGGGGAGGGAGAAAATGAACAAGGGAGGGAAAGACAGCAGAGTAAGAGAAAAAGCAAAGTACAAGGGGACAGCGATCAGCAGCAGACCGGAGCAGGGAGCCCCAAACTGGGCAAAGAGAGTGACCAAAAAACAGCAGGGGAACCACTGGGGAGAAACAAGGCAGGAAAGCTGGAAATCAGGCAGCAGCGCACAGCAGGATGCTTCCTCTGTCCTCTCCTCCTCCAAACAACAACCCACTTCCTGTTTCAAACCCTTTTATACCCTTTTCCTTTTACTCCTCCCACCACATGCACTTCCTCCATGAATCAACCCTCCCCCATGACATGCTTCCCCTCCTGTACCCTGCGGTCCCTTCCGGGGAATTTCTTCACCAACCACGTTCCCAACAACATCACTTAAAACAAGTGTCCCTTTGGCCATTTGAAATGTTAGGAAGTGTAGATTCAGCCGATTGAAATCGTGTGATAATGGGGATAGTATGAACATGTAGAACTAGATACGAGAGAAGATACCTGTAGGATATTGTGGGATTTGTGGTGCTGGGGGTGAGGTGATTGAATTTTGGATGACGTGGATGGTGGGTCTGGAGAGATGGAGAAGAGTGGATAGGGTGGTGGAACAGGAGAGGTGGGGGTGATAAGAGTGGATGAGGTGGTGGAACAGGAGAGGTGGGAGTGAGAACAGTGGGTGGGGTTGTGGGACTTAGGGGATGTGTGGGTGATAAAGGAGGAAAATATGTGATTTGTATATGTGTAAATGAAACACGTTATACTGCTAAATAGCAAAGCAATTGGCTTCAACTAAACACACCACTGCTTATTTAAAGTAATATGCCATAGGAATAAGCAGCTTTTAATTTATTGAAGAGAAGGACTTGCTTAGGTAGGGATCCTCCAAGCAGCAGTCATTTATAAGCATTACCTGCTTTTATATGCCTTTGATTTCCCATTTAGGCCATTGCTAATTGTTTTAGCTTACACACTGATAAAGACAAGTGATCCTTATGAGCCATTCAAGTCTTTTTGAAGCAAGTTGTTTGTTGTGAGGAAGTGTGACCTAAACTACAGGCAGACTTGAACAGATATAATTATATACAGCAAAGTGCAGATATAATGCAACAAATATAAAGCTGGATATACCCAACTGATGTATGAAGGAAGGACACTTACTTCGTTAAATCATCCTGTTAAACACATTTGGAGCTACTTATTCCTAGGGTACATTTTTATGTATCTTATGTAGTGCCATACATGTATGCAATGTTTTACACAAATAGTATAATGTGACAGGCCTTGACAAATTTGGTTTGAATCTCCAAAAATTTAAGAGCCAGATATTGCATCAGGGAGAACCTTCCATCAGGGCCTAGTGACTTTTGATTCTTTGGCTACCAAAGGAAGAAGGCTGGACTGTCAGACAGACTAAAGTGTGGTGCTGGGGGGATCAGACTGTAGGTGGGGTTCTGTGACTATCAGCAAAACCAGACAACGTATATGGGGTATCAGTAACTATGAGAAGAAATTGGGCAATCCTTGGGATCAGGTAGATTATTTGGGGATCTGAGGCTACAAATAGGCAAGGTAAAAAGGCCAGTGGGGCTGCTCTGTATACGTGGGGATCTGTGGCTACTACTGGACTAGGAACAAGGCTGCAGGAGGTCAGACAGTATATGTGGGAGTCTGTGGTTACAAGGCTGGTGTGGTCCCGAACAAAAAAAAAAAATACAGGACAGGGATATGAGAATCAGGCTAACGTGATGACTACATTATTAACAGGGGATAAGTGCAACCAAGTGAATTCTTTATTGGAAAGAGAACCAAGAGCTTGCAATCTAACTTATTATTGTGACAACACACAGACACTAGGAGGAGGAAGATAAGTGCAAGTACAAGGCTTTTGTAAGGGAAGTGCAGAATTATTTTGATGTGACTATCCGTATGTATGAGAATTTCTCCTTTAACAAAATGGTGGATGACATTGTGGGCAGGGCCGGATTTACATCTCCGGAGCCTGTAGGCACAGAAATCTGAAGCGCCCCCCATGTCCATGTCCACAATGCTCAAAATCTCCACATTACCCCCATCTCCATATTGCCCCATCAGCTCCACATTGCCCTCCATCAGCTCCAACGTGCCCCCCATCCTCCCAATGTTGCCCCCATCCTCCCCATTTCCACATTAAGCCTCACATTGCCCCCCCCCCCTCCGTTTCCTACCTCCCTGGTGGTCCAGCAGCAGGAGAGGTCTGTGCTTCTGCACAGACCTGTAGCTACTGAGCTCCTGCGCAGTCTTCTCTGTAGTAATGTTGAGTACTGGGAGATTATGTCATCACCCAGCACTCTGCATTACTAAAGAGCTGGGGGAGCTCAGCAGCTTCAGGTCTGTGAGGCACAGACCTTACCATGCGGCGGGTGGTGCGGCACGCCACTTTAAAAAAAAAAAAATTAAAACAAATAAATAAAAAAATAAAATATTGATCAATGACAGGCGCCCCTCTGTGGGGTGCACCTGTAGGCAGATGCCTACTCTGCCTTATGGCAAATCCGGCCCTGATTGTGGGATATTTTCAGCTGAAAGCAGTTAATATTCCTGAGACAGAGCTGTATCTTTAAGGGATAGTAATATTTAAAATGTAAAAAAAAATGTTGTAGTGTGTACCCTCCAGAGTAAAACAAGGGTACTCTTACTCCTGAAAGGTGTTTTATTCAAAAGTTATTACAGCTTAGACTTGAATTGTTTAGGGGCAGTATCACAGTGGCCTGAAGTTGTACAGCACTGTTCCTACACCATCCTATGGATAGATCTGGTGAGTTGACCATAAATCTCCATATAATGGGTTAGCAACTGTACAATTTCAGGCCACTGTGATACTGAGTCTAAACAATTTGAGTTTGAGATGTAACAATGTTGAATAAAATACTTTTCAGCAGTGGGAGTACCCCTTGTTTTACTCATGGGGGAAAACCCTGCAACATATTTTTTTTATTTTTTAAAACAATTTTAGTATTCCTGTCCCTTTAAGCATAGACAGTGTGTGTGCACTGAGTTTGTATGAATTCAGCTCCCCATTTCAGGGTGCTCCCAAATGCATTGATTTAAAAAAAAAAAAAAAAAAAAAAAAAACAACATACAGATAACCGTCAGGCTTAGTATTGAACAAAGCTTGCATTTTTTTATACTGTGTTCAATTATACGGTTATGAGTGTCCCTTTAGCAGAGCTGGCAATTTCAGCTAGTCTGTGACTATTAAAAATGCAATTCAGTTTGTTTAATATAGGGTGTGCTAGCAATTGTTTACATCCTGACAGTAACATTTTTACTTTGGCTGATAATTAGGATTTTTGTGTTAAAGAAATCAGTCTGTTGACATAGTATGTAAAAACAGAATTTGCATATGAAGACTCAAGGTACTGAACTGCTCAAAACTGTAGTCCAGGGTTAGTCAGTTGTTGAGGACTACAACTCTTATCATGCCAAATGAATGATTGGAGTTCTAATTCCCAATAGCTGAAGGCCCAGCAATTTATTTCCCCTGCAGTAGTGCTTGCAGATACTGTAACTGCTTTCATAAAAGCAATGGATACCAACGTAGCACAGAACAACATTGAAAATTAGGACAGATGGCTTCAATGCAGATAGGTCGTTGATCAAGGAAACTATCTGACTGCCATTTGGAGTCAGGAAGGAATTTTTTATACCCGCTTGGGGCTTAATTGGAAATGGCTTCAGTGTTTTTTTTTTTTTTTTTGCCACCTTCTGTATCAACAGGGGTGTTTTGGTATGGGCTGGACTTGATGGACATATCATTTTTTTTCCTCTGTGTCCAATCCATGGCATACTGTGGGTTGTAGGCTCCACCCTCCAGCTGGTAGGACCAAATCAAATTTTATAAATTTGCAGTTAATTTTGGTCCTACCTAGATGGTGGACTGAGGCTTTGCCTCCCTCTCTCTCCTCCACACATACCTTTTTTTATTTTGTCTGGTGCAATTTTCAAGTAACCTGCCTCACACCAGATTGCATTACTTCACATACATGCTGCATCATATCATGGAAGGATCCCACAGATTCAGTGTAAAACTTCCTGGGGCTCACATTGGGGATGCTGGTATCTGCACGCCGCCATACCAACCCTGCTGCTGTCATCCGCATTGCAACGCTGTCTCTGAACATGTACGTGCCTTCAGGACTGCTTCCTTTAACAAAACCGGAAGTGGCGCATCTTGCGTTCCAGTGGTGGAACGTACGCCAGAGGAAGCGTGTTCCGGTTGTCCTGCAGCAGATTTAAACCACGGGTGACTTCAGGACCCTCAGGTGTGCCCAGCAATTAATAGATTTCGCTATTTTTGTATAATTATGCTGTCAGTTTGATAATTATTGCCTCAATAGCAGTGTTAGCCTGAATTTTGCCTGTAATATGTCTACATCCAAAGACCCTGAGATGGATAAGCCCAAGGCTACTGACCAACCTAAAGAGGACAAAACAGTCCCCAACTTGAAAGCTTGTGCTAGCTGTGACCAACAGATATCGGCTTCTGATCCTGCAAAACTCTGTACTGCCTGCCTGAAACTAGCAGCAGGGAGTGCAGTACCGATCAAGTTTCAGGATTTCCTTTCATGGATTCGATCCTCAATGCAGGAAACTTTTACCTCCATGCAAGAGGCAGTAAAGAAGAGACCTAGAGCCCTGGACCCGGATGAAGGACTGTCCAGAAGACCAGAGGATGATGACGACAGCTTTATTCAGGTTGATTCTGACCCTTCATCAACAGAAGAAGGAGAAATTCCTGAAGAAACTGGTAGTTTCAGCCTGGATAAAATTGATGGTCTAGTCAAGGCAATGAGGAAGTCCTTGGGGTTAGCCGAAGTCCAAAAAGAACTAAATGTCATGGACGCAGCCTTTGTAGGCTATAAGAAGACTAACCCACAATTCCCAGTACATGCCTCCATACAGGAAATCATGCAATCTGAATGGAAGGAGACAGAGAAGAGGAATATAGTATCCCGCAGATTTCATCGAATGTATCCCTTTGCTGAAGATGATATATCTGTCTGGTACTTACCTCCCAAAGTAGACGCCGCCATTGCTCAGACGTCACGTTGAGCTACCATTCTCCTGGAAGATGGGACTACCCTTAAAGACCCTATGGAAAGAAGAGCGGATAGTGTATTAAAGGAACAGTTTACAGCCATAGGTCAAAACGTAAAAACAGCCACAGCCATGGCATCTATGTTTCGAACCTTGCGCATTTGGCTGAATGAATTGGAAGAGAAAATTGAATCTTCTGTTTCTAGATCACGTATATTAAAAGACCTTTCAATATTCAAAGTCGCCATAAACTATGCTTGTGACGCATCCCTGGACAACATCCGTCTATTAGCCAAGACTTCATCTCTTTCTGTCACAGCACGTAGAGCCTTATGGGTCAAGGCATGGGAAGCTGACCCTTCATCCAAGAATCATTTGGTGTCTCTCCCCTTTTCTGGTCTTAAACTATTTGGAGATCAACTGGAAGAAATTATCCAAAAATCTTCTGGGGTAAAAAGCTCTTTTTTGCCACAAGAAAAGAGAGCCAGGAGATCTCCCGCCAGGATGGCACAAAATCGTAAGCACTCTTTTCATAAGGCTAAGAGCTTGTAACGGTTTTGTAAGACACTCAGACCAGTAAGTTAGAATAAAACACAGTTTTATTAAAAGACACGAAAGACTGCCTCCTACAGGCAATAGTATGACAGGAACTGACAATCATGTACAGATGCCCTCTCAGGTCAAGTATACAGGGAAATGAATATATACTGTCACAGGACAGGCATAATCAGGCATTACAAGTACAGCATGGGTTAAAGTACATGGAAAGCAATCAGTCTCTGTTGTGGTGTGTTTGACAACGCCCATAAGATGGTAAAGGAGTGAGACTGTGGTGCAAGATGTAAGAGCACCAGTCAATAAGGCAGTACTGAGACTACTATTAGTGCTGAGCAGGGAACGGAGGCCACAATACTCTGCAAGAGCTAGCACACGTAGAGCCGTGAGCACCAGACCGGTGCGGTAACCGGAGACAATGTACACTGCAAGAGCTGAGGAGTTAGAGCCAGTAGCACCCAACCTGTGCGGTTATGGAGACACTGACACTGCAAGAGCAGAGGTGTTAGAGCCAATAGCACCCAACCAGTGCGGTAAAAGGAGACTAGGTACACTGCGAGAGCTGAGGTGTTTAGAGCCAATAGCACACAACCGGTGCGGTAACAGAGACAACGTACACTGCAAGAGCTGAGGTGTTTGGAGCCAACAGCACCCAACCGGTGCGGTAAACGGAGACTAGGTACACTGCGAGAGCTGAGGTGTTTAGAGCCAATAGCACCCGACCGGTGCAATAACTGAAGGCTACAATGCTCTGCAAGTGTAAACGGAAGGCTCAGGGTTAACGGAGGCAACAGTGCTCTGCAAGTTTTAACGGAAAGCTCAGTGTACCGGAGGCTACAGTTCTCTGCAAGTGTAAATGGAAGGCTCAGTGTAACGGAGGCAACAGTGCTCTGCAAGTGTTAACGGAAGGCTCAGTGTAACGGAGGCCACAGTGTTACAAGTGTTAACGGAAGGCTCAGTGTAACGGAGGCAACAGTGCTCTGCAAGAGTAAATGGGAGGCTCAGTGTAATGGAGGCAACAGTGCTCTGCAAGAGTTAATGGGAAGGCCCAGTGAATTGGATGCAACAACTCAGTCTGTTCTATCTCAGCACAGAAGAAATCAGAATGTCGCTCAAGCAACACAGGATCAGGATCACAGCTGGAACACAAGCAGGGCCGTCTGGATGGTTGAGTCAGGTCACGGAGCAGGAACCACAGCCAGGCCGGGTTGAATCACAGAGCAGGAACGTCAGACAAGCCAGGTCAGATCATGGAGCAGGAATGTCAGCCAGACCGGGTCGAATCACGGAGCAGGAATCAGTAGAATAGTCAGACAGGCCAAATCGGTACACAGGAACACAGTAACACTGGTACAGGAACACCACGAAAGGGCACCTAACAGGTGCCAGAGGTGCAGTATATGAAGGCCATACTGGGCGGGCCAAACAAGGCTCAGCCAATGGGAGAGCATCACAACAAAGAGTGACAGATAGATCACGGGAACCGTGATAGTACCCCCCTCTCAAAGACCCCCTCTCCTAGCAGAGGGTCTTGGTTTCTGGGGACATTTAGAGTGGAAATTGCGCAACAGTCTAGAGGCGTGAAGGTCCTTCTGATCGACCCAAGAATGTTCTTCAGGGCCATAGCCCTTCCAATTGACCAAATATTGCAATTTCCCTCTAAATCTCCTAGAATTAATAATACTCTGAACTTCGTACTCCTCTTAGCCTTGAACGTCCCCCGGCCCAGGAACCACAGGAGTGGTGGTATAGCGGTTGCATACCAAGGGTTTCAGTAGGGACACATGGAACACATTATGTATGCGCATAGATGCTGGGAGTTCCAATGCATACGAGACCGGGTTAATCTTGCGGATAACTTTGAACGAACCGAGGAGCCAACTTATTAGATGGTACTTGAGGATTCAGGTTTCTGGAGGAAAGCCATACCCTGTCCCCAACCTGGAAGGAGACTGCTGGCCGCCGTCTACGATTGGCATGCCGCTGATGTCGTTGAAATGATTGACTGAGGGTCCTCTGAACCTGTGCCCAAGTGGAGCGAAGCTGCTCAATATGCTCGTCCAGAGCTGGAATCTGCTGCGACAGAAATGAGTCCGGGAGCAGGCACGGCTGAAACCCGTAATTGATGAGAAACGGGGAGCTCCTGGACGATGAATTAACTGCACAATTCCTGGCAAACTCTGCCCACGGCAACAGGTCAGCCCAATTGTCATGATGTTCGGTCACAAAGCAGCGCAAGAAATGCTCCAGTCCCGTGATAGTACCCCCTCTCAATGACCCCCTCCCCTGGTAGAGGGTCTAGGGTTCTGGGGATATTTAGAGTGGAAATTGCGCAATAATCTCGGGGCATGAAGGTCCCTGTGGTCGACCCAAGAACGCTCTTCAGAACCATAGCCCTTCCAGTGGACCAAATATTGCAACTTCCCTCTAAATCTCCTAGAATCAATAATGCTCTGAACTTCGTACTCCTCTTGGCCTTGAACGTCCACCGGCCCAGGAACCACCGGGGTGGTAGTATAACGGTTGCATACCAATGGCTTTAACAGAGACACATGGAACACGTTGTGAATGCGCATAGAGGCTGGAAGTTCCAGTGCGTACGAGACAGGGTTAACCTTGCGGATAATTTTAAACGGACCAATGAACCGGGGAGCCAACTTATTAGATGGTACTTGTAAATTAAGATTCCTGGAGGAGAGCCATACCCTGTCCCCAACCTGGAAGGAGACCGCTGGCAGCCATCTACGGTTGTCATGTCGCTGATGTCGTTGGAATGACTGGCTGAGGGTCTTCTGAACCTGTGCCAAATGGAGCGGAGCTGCTCCATATGCTCGTCCAGAGCTGGAATCTGCTGCGACTGAAATGAGTCCGGGAGCAGGCATGGCTGAAACCCGTAGTTAATCAGGAACGGAGAGCTCCCGGACGATTAATTAATTGCACAATTCCTGGCAAACTCTGCCCACGGCAACAGGTCGGCCCAATTGTCATGATGATCAGTCACAAAGCAGCGCAGGAACTGCTCCAGTCCCTGATTGGCACGCTCAGCGGCCCCATTGGTCTAGGGATGGTAGGCAGAGGAAAAGGACAATTGGATGCCCATCTGGCTACAGAATGCCCTCCAGAATCTAGACACAAACTGGCTCCCTCGGTCTGACACCACCACTCTGGGAACCCCATGCAAGCGGAATACCTCTCTGGCGAAAACCACTGCCAATTCATGGGCCGACATAAGACCAGAGAGGCGCACGAAATGAGCCATCTTAGAAAACCTGTCAACCACCATTAGGATAAAAGTGTAACCCCTGGACACAGGCAATTCTCCCAGGAAATAAGTAGATATGTCGGACCATGGGCGTTCACCATTAGGAACCGGTTGTAGTAAGCCCACTGGAAGGTGTCTGGTGGTTTTGACATGAGCACAGGTGGCACAGGCTGCCATGTAAGCGGAGCAATCGGCACTAAGGGAGGGCCACCAAAATACTTGTGACAGTGACCATATTAATTGATCCCTCCCTATGTGCCCAGCCGCCTTAGATGAGTGGTATGTTTCAAGGAGACGGGTACGGAATGGCTCATCCACAAAACACTTGCCCACTGGGGTTTCTGGGGGTGCCCTTGCCTGGGATGCCAAAATCTCTTCCCCCAGTGGCGAAGTGATACTAGTATGTACTGTAGCCAGGATGAGATCTGGCTGAATAATAGGTACAGGCTCTTCATCCCTCTCAATGTCAGGACTGAATTGTCTGGATAGAGCATCTGCCCTAACGTTCTTAGAGCCTGGCAGGTAGGACACTACGAAATTAAATCGAGATAGGAACAGTGCCCACCTGGCCTGGCGAGAGGACAGCCTTTTTGCTTCTGAGAGATAAGTAAAATTTTTGTGGTCAGTAAGGATTAACACCGGGGTTCTCGTGCCCTCCAATAGATGGCGCCACTCTTTCAATGCAAGGATAATGGCCAAGAATTCTCTTTCGCCAGTCTCATAATGGCTTTGGGCATTAGAGAGCTTTTTCGAAAAGAACCCACAAGGTCTCAGGGTACCACCACCAGCAGGGCGTTGGGAAAGTACTGCTCCTACCCCAACTTCGGAGGCATCAACCTCCAATGTGAATGGCAGGGTGGGATTGGGGTAGGACAGTATAGGAGCGGATGCAGAAGCGGATTTTAAAGACTCAAAAGCATTTCCATCTGCCTCAGACCATTGAGAGGGATTAGAGCCTTTATGCGTAAGGTCAGACAGGGGTTTCACAATTGTCGAGAAATTCTGGATACATTTTCTATAATAATTGGCAAAGCCCAAAAAGCGTTGGATAGCTTTTAACCCTTTAGGACGTGGCCATTGTAGGACTGCTGCCAGTTTCTCTTGGTCCATGGCAATGCCATCTTTAGAAATTACAAACCCCAGGAAGGGTACTTGGGATTTGTGAAACTCACATTTTTCAAGTTTACAGAACAGTTTGTTCTTACATAAACGAAGCAAAACTTCAGACACATCCTTAATGTGTTGGGTTAGGTTAGCAGAATGTATTAATATGTCATCGAGGTATATGACCACACAAGACTGAAGCATATCACGAAGGATGTCATTGATAAGCTCCTGGAATACGGCAGGAGCATTACATAACCCAAATGGCATCACTAAGTATTCATAATGCCCTGACCTGGTATTGAATGCCGTCTTCCACTCATCCCCAGCCTTAATTCTGATCAGGTTGTACGCGGCTCGGAGATCAAGTTTCATAAAGATAGAAGACCCCTTCAACCTGTCAAATAACTCCGTAATGAGTGGTATAGGGTAGGCATTCTTAGACGTGAGTTTGTTCAACCCTCGGTAATCTATATATGGTCTTAGTTCGCCACTTTTCTTTTTCACAAAAAAGAAACCGGCACCAGCCGGTGAGGTAGACTTGCGTATGATTCCCCTCTTGAGGGCATCCTCAATGTAGTCCTCCATGGCCTTGTTCTCATCGCAGGACAAAGGGTATGTCCGACCCCTGGGAGGCACCACACCCGGAGGCAAATCAATAGCACAACATACGGTCTGTGCTGTGGCAATGCGCTAGCCTCTCCCTTACTGAACACATCACTGAATTCACGATATTCAGCTGGCACGGAGGGAGAGGTACAGAAAATCTTGACAGGGTGCGACAGACAATGTTTAGTACAATACTCAGACCAAGATTTGACCTCACATCTCTGCCAGTCAAACTGGGGATTATATAATAGCAACCATGGGAACCCCAGAATGACCGCATGATGGGGTGAATTAATTTTTTGGAAACATACTCCTCCCTGTGGAGAGCCCCAGTAGACATATTGATAGGAGTTGTTTCCGTAGTGATAAATGCCGGCTCCAGGGATCTACCATCAATGGCTTCGATAGCTAGCGGAGTGTCCCTCTTGACCAAGGGGATTTTGTGCAGCTCGGCAAAGGAATGATCCATGAAGTACCCTGCCGCACCAGTGTCTACCAGAGCAAACACCTCCACAGACTGATCAGCCCAGGAAACTACTACCTGGATGGTGGGTTTCTGTGTACAAGGGTCTGGGGACTGTTGTACGCCACCTAGGGCCTGTCCCCCAAGGTACCCTAGGTGCGTCCGTTTCCCGGCCGTACCGGACAGGTGCGTAGTATGTGCCCAGCTTTGCCACAATATAAGCATAAACCCTGTCTTTTACGGTGCGCCCGTTCCTCCCTAGTAAATCTAGTGAATCCGAGTTGCATGGGTTCACTCGGTTCAGGTGCTCGATCAGGAGGAATGGGAGGCGAGGGTGGGTTTAAGGAACTGCCATGCCCATAGCTTCTGGCTCTCGCCCTTCTAGCCAGGCGCCTCTCGTGGATACGAGAGTCAATAAGCATGACATAATCGATATATTCATCTAAATCACTGGGTACATCTCTGGCAGCTATTTCGTCTTTAATGGAATCAGACAAACCCTGAGCAAAGGCTGCCACTAGCGCTTCATTATTCCATCCCGCCTCTGCTGCCAATGTCCGAAATTCTATGGCATAATCGCCCACAGTACGATCGCCCATTTGTATCTCCATCAATTTTTTGGCAGCAGAGGCGACTCTACCAGGTACCTCAAACACTCTACGGAACTTCCTTATGAACTTGCTGAAGTTTTGAGTGCAGGGTTTAGCGTTCTCCCACAAGGGATTAGCCCATGCCAGAGCTTTGCCCGTCAACAATGAAATTGTGAACCCAACCTTGCTACGGTCATTAGGAAAAGCATGAGGTCAATTACAAGAATATCTCTAATTGATTGATAAACCCCCTGCATAGGGTAGGTTCGCCATCGTATCTTAATGGTAACGGCACTGCCGCCGTTAAACCACTGTGGGGAGCAGCAGGCAACCCAGAAAGATTATCCGGTGTCAGAACTTGGGGGACCACCGGATTCAGATTAGGTTTGTCAAGGTGTACTGTACGTTCCAGTAACGTCTTCACAGCCAGTGCCAACTGGTCCAAGCGTTGCTCATGCACATCCATCCTCCAGTGGAGGTTTTGTGTATTACCTTCACCTTTGTTGTCTGAGGTCATGGCCCTTTCGTACTGTAACGGTTTTGTCAGACACTCAGACCAGAGGTTAAAATAAAACACAGTTTTATTGAGAGAAATGAGGAACACAACCCCCTAGGGGCAGAAATAGGTAATAACACGTAACTGAAGATATGTAATGGATGTATAGCAGACACAGTATGGATAATGAGCAATACTGTTATATGCAAGGAAACAGTAGTAACAAGGGTTAAAGTCCAATGCAAGTAATCAGTCTCTCTTGTGGTGAGTTAAGAGAACGCCCAGTAGATGGCAAGAGCAGCAAGAGACTGAGGTGCGAGGTGGTGAGCACCTTAGCAGTGAGACAAAGCTGAAGCCTTCCAAGTACAGAGGATAAGGAAGACCAACCACTTGTGCAAGAGCTAAATGGAACTAGAGCCAAAAGCACTCTGCTGTGCATAACGTAATCACCAACACTGTGTGAGCTGAATGGGACCAGAGCCAATGGCACCCTTCCGGTGCGTAACGGGTTAACAACACTGCAAGCGCTTAATGGGACCAGACCCAGTAGCACCCCTTGGTGCGTTAACGGATACCCAAACACTGCAAGAGCTGAATAGAACCAGAGCCAGTAGCACCCTTCCGGTGCGTTTGTGGAGCAAGTAATACTGCAAGAGCTGAACGGTAAGGCCCAATAGCACCATGTGGTGCGACAATCCTGCTCTGTACTCGTAAGGAGGTATATGGTAGAACAGTTAATGGAGACCACAAATGCTCTGCAAGTATAGTGGACAGGCTCGGTATCAAAGGCAACAAGCTCAGCAAGTGTTAACGGAGAGGCTCGGTATTGGAGGCAGCAGGCTCAGCAAATGTTAACGGATAGGCCAAGAATAGGAGGCAACAAACACTGCAAGTGTTAATGGACAGGCTCGGTAACAGAGGCAACAAGCTCAGCAAGTGTATAACGGAGAGGCTAGTAACGGAGGCAACAAGCACAGCAAGTGTAACGGATAGACTCAGTATCGGAAGAAACAAGCTCTGCAAGGGTTAAGTGGACGGTCAGTCTGCACTGCTTGAGATACACCGTTCACAATGTCGCCAGGCGACATAGAAGAGATATCGCTGGAACAGGAACACTGGAATCAGGTCACGGAACAGGGACGTCAGCCAAGCTGGGTCAATCACGGAGCAGGAATGTCAGCCAAGCCAGGTCAATTACGGAGCAGGAACGTCAACCAAGCCGGGTCAATCACGGAGCAGGAATGTCAGACAAGCCGGGTCAATCACGGAGCAGGAACCAGTAGAATAGTCAGACAGGCCAAATCGGTACACAGGAACGCAGGATCACAGCAACGGAAGCACAGGTACGGGAACACCACGAAAAGGGCACCTGACAGGTGCCAGAGGCCCGGTATAAGAAGGCCACACTGGGCGGGTTTAACCAAGCTCCGCCAATGGGAGCGCACCACAGCAGAGACTGACAGAAAATCACGGGAACCGTGATACAAACATTGTCTAACTATTCTAGCACAGTTGGGATGGATAGTCAACGAAGACAAAAGTGCACTGACCCCATCTCAGAACCTGACCTTCTTGGGAATCCAGTTCAACATGAAGCTCGAAAGAGTAACATTGTCACAGGATCGTCGACTCAGGATTCTCAACCATGTTAAAAATTTCCTCAGAGAAAAATCTCACACGGCCTGCAGTTTCTCCAAGTTTTTGGGTCACCTATCATCAACATTCCAGATTATTCTTTGGGCCAAGATCCATGCTCGCAGGACTCAGGAGAACTATCTCATTTATTACAAAAAGAATCCATCACAGTTGTTTAAAAAAATCCCACTTCGGTCTCAGTCCAAGAAAGAACTATTATGGTGGACTTAGCCACAGCATTTAGCAGCAAGCCCTTCACTGTCAGATCCAGAGAAACAGATCCTGTACACAGACGCCAGCAGTATAGGCTGGGGAGGCATATGGAACCAAAAGACCATACAGGGAAAATGGACAAGCCAGGAGCGTCAACAACACATCAATGTGCAGTTCAATACCTTCTGAACCAAGGGGGAACCAGAAGGCCAAAATTAAACAACCTGGCACTAAAAATTCTGTTTTGGGCAGAGAAACATCTTCTGTCCCTCTCTGCATCATACCTCTCAGGTCACCTCAACATTCAAGCGGACTACCTAAGTTGCAAAACGGTGGACCAGGGAGAATGGAGCCTAAACAACAGGGTCTTCCAACAGATAGTCACACCACTAGGTCATCCATCGATAGACCTGATGGCCACTGCACAAAACAGGAAACGCCAGGCCTACCTATCAAGATGGTACGAGTCACAAAGCCTGGGCCAGGATGCCCTCCATCTTCCATGGCAGTATCCTCTAGCCTACATATTTCCTCCTCTTCCTCTGTTATCAGATGTTCTGAGAAAGATAAGAACGGACCAGGCAGACGTCATTCTCATTGCCCCAAACAGGCAGAGGAAGTCCTGGTACACAGACCTGCTTCACATATCATACAGAACCCCGATTCAGTTGTCAGACATCCCAGATCTTCTCATCCAGGGCCCTCTAGTACATCCACAACTAGCTCTTTTCCAGCTCAGGGCCTGGAGGCTGAGCGGCAGTCTCTTTTGATGCAGGGAGTCTCTGAACCAGTTGTTACAGGGCAGAAGACCAACTACGACAAAGATTTACTATCGAATTTGGTCCATCTTCCATCGCTGGTGTCAGGAGCACAACTTGAACAGAGCAGATATATCTGCCCCCAAAATCTTAGACTTTCTCTGGGAAGGTTTCCTAAAAGGCCTCAAACCGGCCTCCCTAAAGGTTCAGTTGTCAGCAATAACTGCAGTCCTGGCTACCCCTTTTGCAGACAGTTACGTCATAAGGAGATACTTGGAGTCCATCACTAGGATCAAACCTACAATTCGCCAGACTGTCCCTCCGTGGGATCTCAATCTGGTGCTACAGCAGCTAGCTTCTCATCCATTCTTCGAGCCCCTAGAAACTGTTTCTTTAAAACATTTAACTATCAAGACAGTCTTGCTTATGGCAATCACATCTGCCAGATGTGTTGGTGAGATTCAGGCACTTCTTAGAATTCCATCCTTTATGGTTTTCCACCAAGATAAAGTGGTCCTACGTCTTAGGTCTTCATTTCGCTCTAAAGTGATATCTGAATTCCACCTTAACCAGGACATCATTTTGCCTTCCTTCTGTCCTAACCCACAGCATGACTTGGAGAAGAGATTACATAATCTTGACCTTCTTTGTTGTCTTAAAATATATCTTGACAGAACAAACCTTCTGAAGAAATCTGATGCCTTATTTGTACACTTTTGTGGAAAGTTTAAAGGTTCAGCGGCCTCCAAACCATCTATTTCCTGCTGGATTAAAGATAGTATTAACCTAGCATATGAATCAGCTTATCAAATTCCACCAGGGCATTACGGTCCATTCTACGAGGGCCATGTCTACAACTTGGGCCCAAAAAGCAGCTGCATCCCCTCAAGAGATTTGCAGGGCCGCCACCTGGACGTCTATTTCAACTTTTATAAAACATTACAGACTTGACATTCAAGCATCTGAAGATGCCAAATTCGGCTTGAGGCAGCCGTTCCTATCTAAAACTACTACCATCTACACCCGTCCCTAACTTGGGGTACTGCTTTGGTAAGTCCCACAGTATGCCATGGATTGGACACAGAGGAAAAGGTGAAATTTACTCACCGATATTTGTTTTTCCTCTGTGTCCTTCCACGGCAACGCACCCTTCTGGTTTAATTGGTATTGGTATCGGTTCCATGTTTAGTTACCTATATCCGATCTGTTATATAATATGTACTTAAAGAGATAGTAATACTTCGTTTTATCTTTATTTTATTTTGTAGACATTAAAAAACATGAACAACGATATAAGTCTTATCTCTCAAACCTTTATGGTTTGAGAGATATTCACAAGAAAAGTTTCCCCTCCCGCCCCTTTTACCTAGTGTAAGCCATCTCTTCTCAGATGTGGAATACAGTCCATAGACCAGACAATAAACAGAAGGGGACAATCTTCTTCCTATGAGAACAATGAAAGCCCTGTCCCCCTTGACAAGTTTTTCAGGTTTTTCCCTTATCTTAATTGAAGATTGTCCCTCTCTGCAATCTACCTGGGCACCTCCCTTCTGCTCTGGCTGAGCAGTGTTACATCAGTAAAAGGGGCGGGAGGGGGATACTTTGTCATTGAATTACTTTTGAACTACAACTCTGACAGAATTGAAATAACACTCTCCAAAGTCCAAATACTATAATGATTAATTAGAGCTGCTTTTACTATGAAACATTACTATCCCTTTAAGCATCATTGTACCTCTTCTATTGCAAACACTAACCTCTCCTATCTTTCAGCTTGGACAACTGTATAACTGCAGAAGGGGGGGGTGAACTCAGAAAATTTATACAATTTTATTTGGTCCTACCAGCTGGAGGGCGGAGCCTACAACCCACAGTATGCCATGGAAGGACACAGAAGAAAAACAAATATCGGTGAATAAATTTCACCTTTTCATCTTCGTCCACTATGTTACTGTGTAGTCTTTGTAAGATCCTCCAAGGGTCCTGTGTTCAGATGGAAACTGGAGAAATTCTACATCAAATCAGCTGTACCATAGTGGACAAGTAAACATTTCTATTGAATTAAATGTGCTTTTAACACCATGAAAGCTACAGTTCTCCATGGTATTGCTGCATAATGCACTGAAGACCTGTTTAGCAATCATGGAGAATTTGGGGAAATTGTATTTGTCCCTTATGGTGCAATTGACTTATGGCCCTTGTATAACCATCGCTCTGCTTCTAATGCCACACCCTATAAAATCTAACATCCTGTTGGCACACATGCTTTGCCAGATAGATCGTCTATCATCTGATTTTGTACTTATTGTAATTTTGTCTAATCCGTTCTTTAATTTAGAAACAGTACATTTAAAGAGGCACTCTCAGCTGATTAAAGGAGCTCCGCTGAGAGGTATTCAAAGCATTGCTTCTTTAAATCTAGATATTTCGTTTAAAAGGACAAATGAGTTGCAGAGCTATTATAAATAGACAAGAAATAAAAAAGGGGTGCTCCTAGTGTAATAGTTCCAAAGATACGTATACCACCGCCGTTTATTCACCAAACTCACAATTAGTAAAACCACTATAAGTGGTCAGCCTAGCGAATGGAGGAATTCGGACTGCCCCCACTCAGTCACTCCAATATGGTTTTAGAATGCTGCTACCAACAAAAAAGTAGGGATCTTGAAGTGGACCCCTAACAAAACAGAAAAAAGGAAACCAGAAGGGGCGCAATACCAAGTAGAAGAGAAATAACCCCCAATAATAGGAATAGATACTCACAATATATGGAGCACCCGGTTGAATCCACTTACAACTGGTATAGCAAGCAGGGTTTTATAATCCGCCCTGCTTCAGATATACTGATCTCAGGATAAAAAACTGGAATCTATGGATCTCTCTTAAAAGTTTAATCCAATTCAAAGATATAAACATCAATATAAAAAATAAGCCCCAACGCTAGACTCGTTTCGAAGCACTGGTGGATGAATATATTTATTTATATGTTATTTGATTTTATCTTTTGAGCCCAAAATTGTATTGTTCACGCTACTGAAGAAGAAGCAGTGCTTCGAAACGCGTCTAGAGTTGGGGCTTATTATTGAATTGAATGTAAATGGATTCAGCCGGGTGCTCCATATATTGTGAGTATCTATTCCTATTATTGGGGATTATTTCTCTTCTACGTGGTATTGAGCCCCTTCTGGTTTCCTTTTTTTTTTTTTTTTTTTTTTTTTTTTAACTATTACAAATGCAATCTTCACGCAACTCTCTGTAGCACCTTTAACCTCTTGGTTGCCGGATAGGTCTATGATGCATTGGCAGGCAATGGCTTGGAGACATCTACGCCTAGATTTAAAGGCAACCGTTAAACCAGCCGCTAAGTGAAAAAGGCACATCGCTCGCAAATAATACATGAGTTACGGCAGATTCAATAACTACTCTACGAGAATAGCTATCGAGCGTAGGCACACAAAAAACACGTAACACAAAACCCGTTGTCGCTCATGTTAATGCACAACGGGCGGACAAATCACACGATAACTGAGCTCCAAACAACATGTAACATAACGGCTGCAGTTGTCAAGCAACCATGATTGATGCCAAAACAAATTCAAACACACATCCAATCCCAAAGCCCCAATGTATCAAATAACTTCAAATACACCTATATATACCCAAAAATAACCGCCACACACTGTCTGTTATCGAGTTCTTCAGAGCCAGATATCAGGACCCAGGAGCGGAGGATAGTGATCAGAGAGAGGGAGACAGGAGCGTTCATTGGAGGTAGAGGAGTTTTGGAGTTTGGAGAGAGGAGAGCATTGCACAGAATACGACACATAGCACACCTTTGCACATATTACATACACACATACAAACACATACACATAGTCCTTTTATTTCATAACACCTCACACATTTTACTTTTATTTTTGACAGTGTGAATCTGGGAGTGAAAGTGTGTGACAGAGAGTGACTGGATCGAGTGTGTCTGTGAGGGCCTGTGGGAGTGCCTGGGTGTGACTGGGTGAATGATGGCAAGGAGAGGAGGACAGGAGAGAGGGATGGGGAGAGTAGTGGAGGAGGAGGAAGATCAGGAGGGGATCCCTCAGCAGAGCAGGGGTGGGAGAGGGAGATCCGCAGGGCGGAGGGGGACCCGGCCCACAAGAGCAGGAACACGCAGGACAGGGACAGAACCTGCAGTGGGACGAGGGGTAGTTGCTGGGGAGCACCCCACACAGTCAGGGTCAGACCAGGCAGGGCACTCCGGCTCTGAGTCATCCCATGCCGGAGCTGATGAGGCCAGGATCAGAGACCCAAAGTATACAGAGGAGGAGAACACGGCTCTTGTGGAAGCTGTCCTGGAGAGGCAGAGTGTTCTCCACCCGACAGCGAAGGTCCCTGGCCTGTCAGCGAGGAGGAAAGCAGCCTGGAACCAGATCTGCAGCCGGGTCAACGCGGTGGCTCCATGCAGACGGGACGTGGAGTCCATCAAGAAGCGATGGGGCGACTGCCGGAGGGTGGTCAAGACCAAGCTCTCCGAACTCGCCAAGCACGCCCGAGGCACTGGAGGTGGCCCACCTGTCCCTATCACCTTCTGCGGCTGGGAGGAGATGGTGCGCCAGAATATGTCCCCAACCCTGATCGAGGGGGTTGTTGGAGGAGCTGACACTGGGGATGAGAGGACCCTCCACACTACCGGTAAGTGCAACACTACAGAACAACACACTACAGCAACCAACACCAGCTGCACACACACTCACACCTCAACACATGGCCATCATTCATGCACACAACTGCACCAACACAGCACCCTGAGGGTTAAAAACAGGACACAACACAAGGACAAATATCAAGGTCCAACTTGGAACAAACCTGTCCAAGTCCTACTTCAACCCTCCTGTCGCTGTGCTCATCACACACAATACACAAACCATGCAGTTCCAAATGTCGACTGTCATCACTGTTCACACACAATGTCACCCATGTCCCCGCTGGGATGTCAGCACTTAACCCCTTGAGTGCTAGAGGGATCATCAATGCATCGATCAACAATGCTTTGGCAACCCCTCTGGGACTCAAAGGGTTAACCAGACAACAATCAAGTCAATAGGCCAACGATCACATGCTACACAGGGGACATTCACTAAGCGGTGACAAACACATGGTGGAGAGAAATTCACCCTCACACATCCTCATTTCACCAATACCAGTGTTAGCCTATGGAGAATATGCAATAACATGAATCAAGTTGCTAAGGTCCCATCGTATACACTCCATAGAAAACACTGGAAATGGGGAAATGAGATCACTGGAGAAGTCAGCATTATGTACACTCCATCATGTCAACAACACCGCTTACTGAATCACAAAAAGGATGGAGCAGGTCACACATCACAGTGGCACTGAGAATAACTGCTTGTATGTGCAACACACAGGCCTCAAACAATACCCCAGAATTAAAGGGGCAAAAAGTAGGCCTTGGTGTTGTGTCTGCAATCATTTACCCTAACTTCAAATGACATATCTCACATCTGATTCCCACATGGATCCTCAGGGGTGCTGATGCCATGGATGGATGGTACACCAGACACTGTTTGCAGGATACACATGGGAACCAAATATCATCCATTGTACCTTGGTCACCAACAGGCCATGAATGATAGATATCTCGGATTGAGTACGGTTGCCTCACTCAGAAGGATGGATGGGCTCATACTCAAAGAAAAACAGGCCTCAATCAGAGATATCCCTCACTACTGGCGTGATTGTTGCCCTTCAGGATTCAACTGGAACACACGACATGGACAGGATCCTGTCCAGTTCATCAATCTCTGATTGCCAGGGTGGTATCCCATGCCCTACAATGAAATGCATAGGATATGATCCTGACAACCAGAGAGTCACCTGTCAAGTAATGAGAAATTGTGACGGGATCAGCTAAGAAGATAGGGTTGAATAACACTTGATTCCCACTGCACATCTGTTCAAACAAAGATATGCACACAAAGGAAAATGGTCAGATATGTACCTTTCAAATGGCTCAAAATATGTCCCAACACGATGTGAACCCAGAGATCATCTCACTGCCTGTGATTGCCCTACTGGCCAGATATGTGCATCCATCAGAAACTAACTTACATTGATACCATCCAAATACACATACCTAGTATATCCCACTCTACGTAGATGGGATATACGAGGTATGCTCATATCCATCATATCAATCCAATGTATATTTTGATGGGTGCACATATATAGCCAGTAAGGCAATCACACCTACTGAAATGATCTCTGGCTTCATATCTGGAAAGGATATATTCATATCCATATGAAAGGTACACATCCACATGCATATATGACCATTTCTCCTTG
This sequence comes from Rhinophrynus dorsalis, assembly GCA_037306005.1. NCBI lineage: Eukaryota > Metazoa > Chordata > Amphibia > Anura > Rhinophrynidae > Rhinophrynus > Rhinophrynus dorsalis. The sequence continues at coordinate 324,460,563 of CM074724.1, read as the reverse complement.
TATGTAACTGTAATAGCATAGCAATTGTTAATTTCACCAACATGTGGATCCATGTTAGTCCTATCCCGCCAAACCTCATGGTTAGACAGATATCGCTCTATTTGACAGCTGGAGATTCCAGTCATTAGAACACACGGAGGCTCTTCAGCAGAGCCTAAATTGCCCCATTCAGAGATGGAGACATCTTTGAGATGGTCAACAAAGTGTGCCAGGTTTGCAAGCACACTCTGTTCACCATTCCAATGAGGTTTACATCTCTGAATGGGGCAATTTAGGCTCTGCTGAAGAGCCTCTGTGTGGTGAAATGACTATCAAACATGTCAAAATGACTGTCAAATAGAGCAATATCTGTCTAACCATGTGGGTTGGAGGGATAGGACTAACATCGATCCACATCTATCTCTTACAATGCCTACAATATTACATCATGGTGAAATTAACCATTGCTATTCCGTTAAAGGGATAGTAATACCTAACATGTGAAAAGAAAAATATATTGCAGGGTTCATCCCCCGAGCAAAACAAGGGTATTCCCACTGCTCAAAGGTGTTTCATTCAAAATGTAGCACAGCTCATAGTTGACTACTCCAGCGGCAATATCACAGTGGCCTGGAACTCTAAAATGGCGATGTTGCTAGACCATCCTATGGACAGCTTACGTCCAGACGCAATAAATTCTCATAGGATAATGTAGCAACAGTGCCAATGTACAACTTCAGGCCACTGGGATATAGCACCAAAGCAATTTTACTCTGAGCTGGGAGACTTTTTGAACAAAAACCTCCTCCAGCAGTGGGAGTACCCTTGTTTCACTCAGGGTGATAAACCACAAAACATATATTTCCCTTTCTGCATTTCATGTATTAGTATCCCATTAATCCCATCATGGCTACGTTTACTAATCACACAATCTCAATTCTCCACACAGCTTATGGGCCTCCATCGCAGCAGGAGCCCGTGGAGGAGCCGACCACACCACCCAGTGAGGAGGATACAGAGGAGGGGACTAGCCACTGGGAAGCGTCTACAACCACCACACCTCCTCCCCAACTGGCTGCATCACCACTGCCTGCCTCTCAACTGCCTGCCTCTCAACTGCCTGCCTCTCAACTGGCTGTCTCTCAACTGCCTGCCTCTCAACTGCCTGCCTCTCAACTGGCTGTCTCTCAACTGCCTGCCTCTCAACTGCCTGCCTCTCAACTGCCTGCCTCTCAACTGCCTGCCCCACCACAGGATGCTCGACAAATGTACAGCGGCTGGATTCAGGGGGAGAGATGGATGCATCCCACTAGCACCGGGAGCTATTACCCTCCAGCAGCAGCACCACCACCACCAGGGAGGCAATGGCTGCCCGGGAATGTGGCCACCAGCCAATATGGGCCATATTCCACCGAGATGGATCTACCCTCCTGGATGGCTCCCCAGCATGGCCCCAGGTATGATCCCAGGTGGGGGCCAAGCACCTACCACTGGCCAAGGTATGACCCTTGGCCACTTGACTACCAACACCTGGGCCTGATTGGGGAGCCCCAGCGCCCTCAGCCAAGGGACTTGTTCACCCCACCACCTCAACCAGCACAGACATCAGTGGGCAGCAGTGGGTCCCTTGATGTGGTGGGCACCCACACACCGTCTCTGCAAGCCACTCCACCGACACAAACAGCAGTAGCAGCCACAGCACACCCAGTACCAGCAGAGGAGACAGCAGAGGCTGGGGAGATAGAGGCTGAGGAGACAGCTGAACCTGTGGAAGCAGAGGCTGAGGAGACAGCTGAAGCTGGGGAAACAGAGGCTGAGGAGACAGCTGAAGCTGGGGAAACAGAGGCTGAGGAGACAGCTGAAGCTGGGGAAACAGAGGCTGAGGAGACAGCTGAAGCTGGGGAAACAGCACATGTGTCACCGGCCACTCCCATCTCCAGCAGTCAACGCACCCCAGATCTGGAGGCTGAGTGCATGGCCCTTCAAAGAGGACAGCTCCGGGCAACCCACGCCACCAACGACAACCTCACGAGGAACCGGAGGGAATCCCGGAGGAACACGAACAGGTTGGAGACCAGAATCCAAGCTCTGGAGTCAGAGGTTGCCAGGGGGAACACACAACTCCACCAGATACATACGGGGATGATGGACATGTTTGCACAGGTGCTCGTGGAGTTGCGAGAGATTAACCGCAGGGAGAACCTGAGGATGGAGAGGGAGAACCTGCGTTCCACAGAGGGGTCCACTGCACCCACCACCCCTTCCAGTGTTACCCCAGAAGCCACACCTAGGGGACAGAGGGTGACAAGGCAATCAGCCAGGGCATCCACCTCTGGCACCAAGTCTAAGGCCCCCCCCCAAAAAAAAAAGAAATGAAAGGCCCAACCTGTCATCTGCCCCCTCAATAAATGAAAATTGTGCTTTTGAATCCTGTCTGATCTGCTGTGTAATCACTTATAGATTGGGTGGCAGGGTTGTCTCCAATGCATTGCCAAACAATGCAGTGAACTCAACTCCTGCCTGGGGGAAATGTTTGTGTGATGTTACAACATGGGTTCACACACACCCACACCGTTGTCCAAATTCACCTGGCAACCCATCCCTGTAGCCATATAACACAACAGTGTTACATGGCCATGATGTGTGTCAGATTTGATCAGAACATACCCCTTAGCACAACTGGTGCAACACTGAACATTCTTCTGCATCAATTGTTGTGTTTGAGGGGAAAACCAAACTAACAGCTATGCGACTTAGCAGGGAAATAACAAGCAGGACAGATTGAACATGCATCAATATGGTCTTTAAATCAAAATTCTATTGTGCAGCTGACATACTGGGGAACACAATGTACACCCTAGGATCTCAATGTGTGTGTTACACATTGTGATCCTAGGGTGAGCATTCTGTTCTCCAGCAAGTCAGTTGCACAACAGGAGTTTGAATCACAGCCTAACTCACTGCATAACCCAAAAATCTTCCTAAGATTTCATTGTGTATCACGCACATTGGAACCTTAGGCTGAGCATTGGCTTATGTATTAAAGGGATAGTAAACCTTGAAAATAAGTTCATTCTATATTGTAGCCCTTAAAAAAACATGTAAAATGATATAAGTCTTATATCCCAAATCATATATGTTTGGTAGATAAGACTGATATCATTTTTCATGGTTTTTAAAGGGCTACAATGTGAAATAAACTTATTTTCAGGGTTTACTATCCCTTTAAGTTGTGTTGTTGTTTAACTAAGGTTATAACACACTTCACCAGTAATAACACTTGTCCACATGGTTGTTTTTGTTGATGTAGCCCATGTACTGAGATATGACAACCTACAGCAATCTCAGGACATTGATTATATTGAGCAACACACAAACCATGGACATCACATCACAGTGGAAGTGTGTCCCCTGTATCACCAGCTAATCACTCACAACACACATCAGTGTATCACTGCCATCATGTCATTGCATGTATACATCACAAAGTCCACTCATGGTCAGGCAACTAGTGGACTCCTGTGATGTAAATCATGCCTTCCTTTGTATGAGGGATACTCTAGCCTTGGGTACGGTTCCACATTGACAGGTGTTTGATCCAACATTCATTCATACAGACACGGATTGAGTAGTGATGTTTCTTGTATATGTAGCCAATATGCATTAAACACTTGTATGAGCACAAAAAGGTACATCTGAACTAAATAGGAATACATTAGAAATGCTAGTGAACTGCTCATGTGTTGTCTACATCGTTTGGCATCTGTGTATGAGCAGTCTTACTGTACAGGTCTGATACCTGGATGTTAGTACACACATAAATTTGTGTCCATATGTGAATGTTCCAGTAGAGGTTGCTGTGAACATCAGGTCAAACATTGCATCACCAACACAATCACTTGGAACGCCAAGGGGTGAGCTTCATGGAAGTGTTGTCCAGGCTTCAGTCCAGTCATATGGAAACTCCTCTGTTCAAGGATGGATCGTGCTATGGATGCCTGTGGGACAAGAGGACAGGATTTGGAACATCACCCTCGAAGTGATCGTCATGCAACAGCTACAACATCATGATCCTCTTAATCTTTCCCGTTACATAAGTCTACACAAACCACTGCTTTGTAATGTGTTGTGTACTGGTCTATGAACCATCATGGGGGGAACTAAGGGGATGTTAACCATCCTTAGGGATATTTGCCCCTGACATGGTTACACACATCAACAAATATGTCCTAATAGCTTCCTGACAACAATATATTTGGGCTGCCACTGTCAGAGACAGGCCAAATATGTTTGGTTCATGGAGCTAGTAGGACATATTTGTTAATGTGTGTATTTCTTTATGGGGCACATATCACTGCACACACACACACACACACAGGGCAGCATGGTGTCCATGGAGATGTGATCCACATTTCATGAGCTCCATGTTGTGTAACACACTATTACTGTCGATCCACCCCTCTGCTGATTTCTTCGACTGTAGCAAGCTACTGGTCCCATGTCCCCACGAATGCCCCCTGAACCCCTTATATGACAGAGTGCTATCCGATGCATTGGCTTGGATGAGACTCCCTCGCTACAGGGGTACCATGGTTGCTATGGGTCTGATCCTAGCAGAACACTTTAGTTGGTGCCTAGGGAGCTGTGGGATATGCTGAACAAGGTTAAAGTGTTGTACCTTGGTTTCCAGGGGGGGCATGCATGATATCCTTGAGGTAGCAGTATCAACATGGACGACAGGTTGTCAGGTGTATTCGGAATCTCTAGGCCCAATCTGACTGGTCCACGGAATAGTTGATGCTGGTGGTCCATACTGCAGCCAGTGACAGGGCTGTGTCACTGATCCTGTGGGGTGAAACAGAACATGTGTGTTGTGGTGGGTGTGTATGCATGGATTGTGTGCATACATGTATTATACTCACAGCAGAAGTGATCCCTGATCAATCTGTCCCTTGTCTGCATCCCTGTTGGGGTTTCCTCACACTCAACGATGTCCACAGGGTCTTCAGGTCTGGGTGGGGGATGGACATCGTCGATGAGTCTGGTGTCCACCGCGATATTATGTAGGATGGCACATGCCACGATGATGTCGCAGACCTTGCCTGGTGCATACTGCAATGCTCCCCCCGAGTGGTCCAGACATCGGAATCGGGACTTGAGGAGGCCGAAGGTCCGCTCAATGGCATTCCGTGTTCTGGCATGAGCCTGGTTATATCGTTCCTGGGCATCGTTTTGGGGATTGGCGACCGGGGTGAGGAGCCATGGCTTGCATCCATAGCCAGCATCACCTGTGGAAAGTGAGTGACATGGTGTGACAAGGAGCACATATTGTGTAAATGTTGTTTTCTGTGGTGAACGTACTAGCACATGTGTATGTGGTGTCATTTAGTGCTGTTAACTCACCCAGAAGCCATCCGCCTGTATAGGTCCCATTTTCGAAATCCCTCTGCACAGATGAATTTCTGAGTATATGTGAATCGTGACAGCTCCCGGGAAATTTCGCACAGACATTCATTATGGCCAGGTTGCTGTCACACACCATCTGCACATTCATGGAGTGGAAGTTTTTGCGGTTCAGGAACATATGTCCCTGACGTGCTGGTGCTTTGATACGGACATGGGTGCAATCTATTGCACCCATGACCCTGGGCATGCCTCCCCTTGCATAGAAGCCCTGCTTCAGATGTGTCCACTCCATATCGGTGATGGGGAAACGTATGTAGGTACTGGCCTTGGCTTTGAGGGCTGGCAAGACCTGGGCCAGCACCCTGGAGAATGTGGCCTGGGACATGCCAGATGCGTAACCCTCTGTCGAATGAAAGGCGCCACTTGCCATGAAGTGTATGGCACACAGGAGTTTTTGAAGGCCAGTTAGAGCATGGTTATGGGTGCATATGGGATCCACCTGCTCCTTGATGACCTCATACAGGGCTATGATGCTGTGTGGCCTCAACCTGTAGCGATCAATAACCTCGTCATCGGTCATTCCAAAGAGAGTGACCCTTGGACGGTATACCCTGGGCCTTGGTGGTCGTCTATGCATCCTGGGCTGCTGCAGGGGTCCCTGTGGCAGCTGGGGAGCATCCGGTTGCTGCAGCTGTGCATCTGCAGGCAGGTGTCCTCCAGGTGGGGATGGGCTCCTGTGTGGCTGCTGAGCCAGAGCCTCCTCACTTGCAACAGGTGGAGGCTGTTGATGAGGCGTGCTTGGAGGTTGCTGATGTTCCCCAGCTCTCTCCCTTGCACGCCTTCTCCGCAGCCTTCGCAACAATATGTAACCCAACATACTGTTTGCTCTCTCTATCTGTCTCTATCTGTCTCTATCTGTCTCTCTCTCTCTCTCTCTATCTCTCTCTATCTCTCTCTCCCTCCCTGAGTGGAAAACAAGCCACAAGTGAGTGTGTTGAGTTGTCCCTTTAAGTACTTGCTAGGGCGTTGTGTAGGTGTGTTGATGAGGTGAGTGCTGACCAATGGTGAGTTGTTTTTGTCCAGGTAAGTGTTAGCAGGTGTGTGTGTGTTATAAGATGTGGTGTGTTGTGCTTGTTCTGTGTGTGCCATTTGCGGACGTGCAGTTGTGGGGTGCAGGTGGCGTGTTGATGTTGCCCAGGTGAGCTTGTATTTGCAGGTGTCCACTTTGTGTGATGACCCCCATCCGTGCCATGTTGTGTTGTTGTTTTTGTGTGTTGTTGTCCCTGTGGTGTTGGTTGTTGTTGTTTGTGTAGTGATTTGTGTTGTGTGTGCATGTTTTTGTGTTGTTTTGGCATTGCACGGGTTAATTTTCCCATTTACATGGTTGTGCGGTAAGCATTTGGTGTGTTTTCCTCTGTAACGGGTGTTTTGTTTTGGCCGTTAAGTGTCTAACGTGTGTGAGAAGTGGGTCTTAACTTTTAGCCGTTAGGTGTGTCTTTTTTTCAGCCGTTATCAGTACCGCAAGCCTTTGAATAGCTCTGGGGTATGTTGTTCCATGCGTCTGAATGCACGTAAGTGTATCGGCCGTAAGGATTCTACAACTGCCGTTAGCTGTTGTTTAGACGGATCTTTGAATTGCAACATGACACTTAACGCACCCGTTAGTGATTTTTTTTGCTAACGGCTGCCTTTAAATCGAGCCCCTAGCATCTATGTACTTTTTTTTTTTTGGTTTGGTTTGGTTTTTCCTTTGGATGAAAGTATTTTAGCAGGAAGGATACATTGAGATTGTGTCTGGTTTTTAAGTATGTCCTAGGTACTTATCTACCTCAGAAAGATGAGACTGAGTTGACCTTGCTGGATCTAGGACCTGTGTCCCTGAAGTTTGGGCAGATTCTACAGATGGTGCATTAACCATCTGAGTGCCAAAGGGGTATCAATCGCATTGCTCCGCAATGAATTGTATACCCCCTTGACATTCAAAGGGTTAAAGCTCATTAAATGGAATCTTTCACTTTAAGACACTTTTTAATTTGTTTTACAGGTACCCCTCTGGCACTCAAAGGGTTAAGTTGCTCTAGGCAATTGTCTATTAAATCGTTGTTGAGAAATGAATCTTGTGATAATTAGTTACTGCAAGCATCACTTGCTGCACTATTAGAGACACCCTCAGTGAATGGGCTCTGCTAGATTTCAGTCATAGCAGAGTGTGTTGTGATATTTTGCCAGCACAAAACCCATTTACACTGTTCCACCAGAAAATAAAGGTTAATTTCTCCAAAAACAATTCGTATTATAAACAAGTGGCTTTTACAAACTATAGGCATTTATTTTTTTGCTCTAAAATGATCTGAACTTCTTAGGATGACAGGTCTTCCTTAAAGAAAAAAGTAACCCTTACATGCAAGTGCTTAAAGGGATAGTAATGTCTATATTAAAGTTTAGCTCTGAGTCTTCTATATGGTTTTTAACATGCAGCACTATGTTTAACCCGTTAATGACCCATGACGTGCCAGGATTTGCCTTAAGGACCCATTACAGTCCTGGCACGTCATGGGTTAAATGATAGCAGTGCACCTCCGTGCACGTTGCTATTATGGAGTAAAAGCTGAAACTGAGCTCTCCAACCAGGGAAAACCCAGAATGACAGCATGAATGTATTACCTGGAACTTCGTGTGTCCACATGGAGTGCCCCTACCCTTAGACATAAGGGGTGAGTCTCATGAGTAACATGTATCGGCTGTAGGGGTCTGCCATCAATAGCCTCAATAGCCAACTGAGCGGAGTGAGGCAGCAAAGGAATAGCATGTTTAACCTCAAAGTCTGCATCAGTGAAAAACCCCGCGGCCCCTGACTCCAGTAGTGCCGGAGCCACTACTGAAGACTTGGCCCAAGATAGTACAACTTTAAAAATAGGTTTGTCCAGAATTCTCTCTGTGAAATGCCACCCAGGGTCTGTCCCCACTTGCCCCTAGGTGCAAACGTTTTCCCAGCTGTACAGGGCAAGCACTCAACACATGACCCAGCTGACTTTCTGCGCCGAGCCCTCTCCTCCTCCGAAAGGCGCATGAAGCCTAGCTGCATAGGTTCCCCCACTGCAGGGTTAGAATTAGGAGGTGAGGGAGGACAGGGTGGGTGCAAGAAACTAGGTGCCAACTGAGGCAAGGTTTTACGATCTTGTTCCTTAAATGAAGGCCTTTCACGGATTCGTGTATCAATCAAGATGGTGACTGAGATCAGCTCCTCCAGATAACCAGGTAGGTCTCGGGCTGCCGTCTCATGTTTAATTGCTCCACACAAGCCCTGGGAGAATGCGGCAACTAAGGCATCATTGTTCTATCCTACCTCCGCTGCCAGAGTACGGAACTCAATAGTGTAGTCTGCTAATGTAGTGTGCCGTGCCGTATTGTCATACGTCGTTTGGCAGCTGAGGTTGCGCACCCAGGAACATCAAAAACTCTCCGAAAGGAGGCCACAAATTCTGTGAAATTGTGTACTATGTGTTTTTCCATCTCCCATAGTGGGTTGGTCCAGGACAATGCCTTGCCAGATAGGAAGGACATCAGGAATCCCACCTTACTTTGCTCATGTTCCACATGGACAATGCCGTGGGGGGAACATGACTCCCAGGGTCAGGGGAATGGTGTGGGCTCCCTTGACCTCTAGTCTGGATGCTTCCAATTGCTTCCCCTACCACTGCCATAACACTATTGCCACCGGCTGCTTCACCATCACTGTTACTAGTACTACCACTAACACCAACTATATCAATTTCCTCCTCACAGTCACTAGTAATATGATGATTACCCCCTCCTTCACTCCTAATGCTAACAAGCTGCTGGACCTTCTTAGTAGTAGTACTAGCACTGGTGGGACTGCTTGGGGATGGCAGGTGTGACTTAGGGTCCCCTGCTGTCACACTTGGTATCATCTTCTCCTTCCCTCCCTCCTGATTATTACAAGACACACTGGCAGCAGGGGCAGCACGTCTGACAGCAGGCATAGTACTGATGGCAGCAGGCACAGCACTGGTGGCAGCAGGGCAGCACGTCTGACAGCAGGCATAGTACTGTTGGCCTCAGGTTTAGCACTGGCAGCAGACACAGCACTGGTGGCAGCCGGGCAGTACATCTAACAGCAGGAGCAGCATGTCTGGCAGCAGTCACAGGCTGACCTGTCCTGGTCTCACTGCTACCCTCTTCTTCCTCCCTTGACATTCATTTCCCCAAGATCTCTAGTGGTGATTTTGGGGGACTGACCAGTATTGGTTCTGTAGTGCTCACTTCCTCCTCAGACTCATTGGACACATAAGGGTCCTTCCAGTTCCTCTTTTTTTAAAGTTTCTCCCAGTGATGTCAGTCACTACGAACCTCTCCTGCCTCAAATTTTTAAAAAGAATAATGGCAGAACAGTACAGCACATGTACTTCACTCTGTAGCTGCTTCTATTGTGTTTCACTTCCTGGAATACGTCACGTTTTTATAGCAAAACCAAAAAGCACGTAAATCAATGGGTGGAAACCTTCTAGCAATTGAGAATATGGTGAAGAGTTTTTGCCAATGGATGAAAAATGCGAAGATATTAATCGCTGGTTTTAAAGTGGATTTTCCTGCAAAAAAGTGAACAACAACATGGTTTTGGCAGATTTATTCATGGGAACAGGACGGGACCCTTTGCCCACCCCCTAGTCCTGAAATATCAGAAACTTCACATCCTGAAGATGTGATCCTCTTGAACTGTATGCTGGCAATATTCTGAAGTTTTCAAGATAGTTGAGGGGTCTAGAAATCATTGGTCTTGGTCTTCTGTTGTCAGAGGCAGCAGAAGGCCCAAACCTATGCGCTACTTTGATGATGAAAGGAGGAGATGCATCATCTGGGAAAAGGTGGTCATGTAGAGTAGCAGGAAATACAATAATTATTTTCCCTATCTTTTTCACACTGGCCAATTAGAGATTGTTACATCTACTGTGGCCGAAGGAAGACCAGAGAGGGGCACGAAATGAGCCATCTTCGAGAACCTATCTACCACCATCAGGATAAACGTATAGCCCTTAGATACCAGCAACTCTCCCAAAAAATCAACAGATATGTGGGACCATGGGCGTTCACCATTAGGCACTGGTTGGAGCAGACCCACCGGGAGATATCTGGGGGTCTTAGTGCGGGCACAGGTGGCACAGGCAGCAGTAAAGTCGGAACAATCAGATTTCAGAGAAGGCCACCAAAACATTTATGATAGAGACCATGCCAGCTGATCCCTCCAAATATGCCCAGTTGCCTTAGATGAGTGATAGGTCTCGAGTAAATGGGTATGGAAAGGCTCATCCACAAAGCACTTGCCAACTGGGGTTTCTGGAGGTGCCCGTGTTTGAGATGCCAAAATTTGCTCCCCCAGTGTCAAAGTGATACTGGTGCGTATAGTAGCCAGAATCCTATCTGGCTGAATAATAGGTACCGGGGCTTCATCCCTCTCAATGTCAGTGCAAAACTGTCTGGATAGAGCGTCTGCCCTAATGTTCTTAGAACCAGGCAAGTAGGACACTATGAAGTTGAACCTTGACAGGAATAGGGCCCACCTAGCCTGGCGAGAGGACAGCTTTTTAGCCTCTGAAAGATAAATCAAATTTTTATGGTCCGTAAGAATTAATACCGGGGTTCTTGTGCCTTCCAATAGGTGTCGCCATTCCTTTAGTGCCAGGATGATAGCCAACAATTCCCTATCACCAATTTCGTAATGGCTTTGGGCACTGTATAGTTTCTTGGAAAAGAACCCACAAGGTCTCAGGTTGCCACCCTCTTTGGGGCGTTGAGAAAGAACTGCCCCTACCCCAACCTCAGAGGCATCGACCTCTAACGTAAACGGCAGGGTGGGATTGGGGTGGGACAGTATAGGAGCGGAGGCAAAAGCAGATTTAAGAGTTTCAAAGGCCTTTTCCGCTGCCTCAGACCATTAAGACGGATTAGCGCCCTTGTGCATGAGGTCAGAGAGAGGTTTTACAATGGTGGAAAAATTCTGAATGAATTTTCTGTAATAATTGGCAAAGCCCAAGAACCGTTGGATAGCTTTTAACCCTTTTGGTCGTGGCCATTGTAGGACTGCAGCCAATTTTTCTTGATCCATGGCAATGCTATCCTTAGATATTACAAAACCCCAGAAGGGTACTTTGGAACAATGAAATTCACATTTTTCTAATTTACAGAACAATTTGTTCTTGCGTAACCGGAGCAGAACCTCTGACACATCCTGGATGTGCTGGGTTAGGTTAGCAGAATGAATCAATATATCGTCAAGGTATACGGCTACACAGGACTGTAGAATATCACGGAGGATATCATTGATGAACTCTTGAAATACGGCAGGTGCATTACATAATCCAAAAGGCATCACTAAATATTCATAGTGACCAGACCTAGTATTGAATGCCGTTTTCCACTCATCTCCGGCCCTGATCCTTATCAGGTTGTAGGCAGCACGTAAATCGAGTTTTGTAAATATAGAAGAGCCTTTCAACCTGTCAAATAACTCTGTAATGAGTGGTATGGGGTATGCATTCTTGGACATGAGCTTATTAAGTCCACGGTAATCAATACATGGTCGTAATTTGCCATTTTTCTTTTTCACAAAAAAGAACCCTGCACCTGCCAGAGAGGATGATTTGCGAATGATTCCCCTTTCGAGGGCATCGTCAATGTATTCCTCCATGGCCTTATTTTCCTCACAGGACAATGGGTACGTCTTGCCCCTCGGTGGCACCACCCCCGGGGGAAAATCAATAGCGCAATCATAAGGCCTATGTTGCAGTAATGCGCTAGCCTCTCCCTTACTGAATACGTCACTGAACTTGCTGTATTCAGCTGGCACGGAGGGAGAGGTACACATGATCTTGACTGGATGAGACAAACAGTGACTAGTACAGTAGTCAGACCAAGACTTAACCTCACATCTTTGCCAATCAAACTGGGGATTGTGCAGCAATAACCAAGGGAACCCCAGAATGACCGCGTGATGGGGTGAATGTATGATCTGGCAACATACCTCCTCCCCGTGGAGAGCTCCAATAGACATAGTGATGGGAGTAGTTTCCATAGTGATGAAAGCTGGTTCTAGAGGTCTGCCATCAATGGCCTCAATGGCTAGCGGAGTATCTCTTTTAGACAAAGGAATATTGTGCCGTTCAGCAAAAGCCCAGTCCATGAAATAGCCTGCTGCGCCAGAATCTACCAGAGCTAGTACCTCCACAGCTTGGTCACCTAGGAGGAAACTCACCGGGATGGTGGGTTTTTTGGTACAGGAATCTATAGCGTAATTCTATACAGGAATTCTATAGCGTAATCGCCTACTGTACGATCGCCCATTTGTATTTCCATCAGTCTTTTGGCAGCAGAGGTGGCTCTCCCAGGTAGCTCGAATACTCTCCGAAACTTTTTGACAAACTCATCGAAGTTCAGAGTACATGGTTTGGCCTTCTCCCATAAGGGGTTAGCCCACGCCAGGGCTTTACCTGTTAATAGAGATATCATGAACCCCACCTTGCTACCGTCGTTCGGGAAGGCATGAGGTGTCAGTTCTAAGAATATCTCTAGCTGGTTAATAAACCCCCTGCACAGAGTGGGTTCGCCATTATATCTTAATGGTAACGGCGCCGCCGCCGTTAAACATCTGGAGGAAGCAACCATTTGCCCAACATGGTTATCCAGTGTCAGAACTGGGGGGACCACCAGATCTTGGTTAGGTTTCTCAAGGTGTACCGTACGTTCTAGTAAGGTCTGCATGGCCAGTGCCAACTGGTCCAGGCGTTGCTCGTGAACATCTATCCTCCAGTGGAGGTTCTGTGTATTACCGTCACCTTTACCGCCTGAGGTCATGGCCCTTTCGAACTGTTACGGTTTTCTGACACACAGACAAAGGTTAAAAGCAAAAACACAGTTTTATTGAAATAAAATTAAAGAACAGCGCCCCTGGGGGCCAGGACAGGTATAAACGGGTAATGACAGAAATACAGGCCCAAATATGTAGGAGCAAACAGTAATGATCAGAATAAATGTAGGAACAAGGGTTAATGCTTAGAGTAACTGATCAGTCTCTGTGATGGTAATTAGCTAACGCCCAGCAGGTATATCAGTCTCTTAGACAGTGCAAAGGAAGGTGCAGTAGGCGGCTGAATTGAATCACTCTCAGATAGCTGTACAATAGGACGCCCAATGATACAGCAAAGACTGACCAGAGCTGAGCCAATACCCCCTTAGGGAGATATAACAGAGGAAAGCCACTGCTGGAGCTAATGGGACCAGAACCTGGAATGCCCTTAGTTCTCTTAATGGAAGAAACCCTGCATGTGCCAACGGGACAAGAGCCAAGAACACCCCTTGGGTGCCACAACGGAGAAACACTGCACAAGCGATCTGAGAGCCAACGCACTGGTAGTGCGATAGATAGCGTAACACAGTGAGCACTTGGAGACCAGAGCCAAGACACCCTTCTGGTGCCATCACGGAGCAACACACTGCAAGAGCAAACAGAATGCCCACTAGCACCAGGCGGTGCAACAACGGAACTGAACGAGCACCGGAATGGAAACTGCTCTGCTAGTGTATAACGGATAGGCTCTGTCAATAAGGCACAGACTCAGTAAGTGTTAAATGGCTCGGATGGAACACAACAGGCTTGGCAAGTGTACAGATACAGGCTCAATATTGGAGGCAACCAGCGCAGCAAGGGTATCTAACAGGTTCGGTAACGGAGGCAACAGCTCAGCAAAGCTATGCAGACTGGCTCGGTAACGGAGGCAACAGCTCAACTTGCAGAGAAGTGATTAGTCAGAGCGATACTATCAGCACAGTTCAGAATGTCGCCGGTAGGTGACCGAGATCTCACGGGAACACAGGAAACAATCACGGAGCAGGAGCGTCAGCCAGAACCGGTTCAATCACGAAGCAGGAATGTCAGCCAGAACCGGGTCAATCACGAACAGAAACAGCAGAATGGTCAGACGAGCAGAGTCGGTACACAGGAACGCAGGAACACAGCAACAAATGCGCAGGATCAGGAACACCACGAAAGGGCATCTGACAGGTGCCATAGACCCAGTATATAAAGGAACATCCTGGGCGGGCCAATCAGCCTCCTCCAATGCACAGGTATCATCACAGAGATTAACAGGGAATCACGGGGACCGTGATAGCAGTGAGCAGAGAGGCTCTGGGCACCAGCCAAGGTTGCTGGGTGGCACTGTGGCCCGTGTACACGGTCTTTTAAACTAGTAAGCTATATTGTTAAAGAACCATCACGTTTGGGCAGCAACGGTCAAACTATATATATATAATATATATATATATATATATATATATATATATATATATATATATATATATAATATATATATAGAGAGAGAGAGGTATGGTTAAAGAACCATCACTTATGGGCATCAAGTACCAAATAAAGAAATATATAAATATAGGGTTAAAGAACAATCTCTGATATATAGGTATATGTGAATACATATACAGACACATATACATACATATATACACACACACACCACATATAAATAAATTCCAAATAGATGTAATAAATATTATAAATGACAGAAAAATATATGTTTGTGGGAACAGTTACCCCCCTTATGGCCAGCACCAAAACCTGGGTGACAGGTGCATCAGCATCAGCTGGGAGATGGATCCAGCTCTGGGTGACCGGAAGGGGTACTCTCATGCCCAGATGAGGCCATAATATGAAGAACTGCTAATGAGCAGTCCAAGGAAGTATGACAGTTATTGCCGGGAGCATTGCTACAAGGGCAGAAATGAAGCAATGTACGTGCAGAGAGAAAACCAGCAACACTAAGTAGCTGAGATTAAAGGGGATACAGCTAGCTGGAACAAACAGAGCAAAAAGTAAAGAAAGATAAATAATAAAGGGGGGAAAAAATCCTTTGTGTCCAGTGGATTGCAAAGCAATGCATTTGGGCCCCTGTGGCACACAAAGGTTAATTTTTTTATTGTTACTTTGTATTCAGATGGCCACCAAACAAGCTCTGATCACAAAGTAATGATAAAACGTCCTGTGTGTGCCACAGGAAGGGGGGCGGCATTGAACCCCCCCTCCCAGTGGCACACACAGGGTTAATTTTTGTTTTAATTTTTTTTTTTTATTATATACCTCCTTGAGGGGCATCAGGACCCCCTGATCCCTCCCCAATGAGGTCTTAGTAAAAAAAAATATATATATGTCTACAAACGGAGTGACCCTGTGAGTGCCACAGGGGTCTCCAGCGCATTGCAAAGCAATGCATTGGATCCTTGTGGCACTCAGAGGGTTAATTTTTTTATCATTACTTGGTAATCAGAGCTTGTTGGGGGGCCATCAGGACCTGATGGCCCCCCAACAATCTCTGATAACGAAGTAATGATAAATGCCCTGTGTGTGCCGCAGAAGGGGGGCTGCATTGGCCCCCCTTGTGGCACACACAGGGTTAATTTTTTTTTCTTTACATTTTTTTATTATGGACCTCATTGGTGGGTATCAGGGCCCCTCTGATTCTCCCCAATGAGGTCTTACAAAAATAAAAAAAAGGAATCAAAATAAATGTTCCTGTGAGTGCCACAGGGGTCTCCAGCGCATTGCAAAGCAATGCATTGGACCCTTCTGGCACTCAGAGGGTTAATTTTTTTTTATTATTACTTTGTAATCAGAGCTTGTTGGGGGGCCATCAGGACCAATCCTGATGGCCCCCCAACAAGCTCTAGTAACAAAGGAATGATAAAAGCCCTGTGTGTGCCATAGGAGGGGGGGTGCATTGGACCCCCCCCCCGTGGCACACACAGGGTTAATTTTTTTTTATTCATAGACCTCATTGAGGGGCATCAGGACCCTCCCTGATCCCCTCAATGAGGTCTTGCAAAAAAAAAATCCCCCACAAGAAGTGACCCTGTGAGTGCCACAGGGGTCTCCAGCAAATTTCAAAGCAATGTGCTGGGGACCCCTGCGGCACTCACAGGGTTACTTAGGCATATATATATTTTTTTTTTATTCCTTTCAGACCTCGTGGAGGACATCAGGACCCCTCCTGGTGTCCCCCCCAGTTATTGATCTCCCAGCCGATCTCCTGCCTTTCACTCCTACCACCAGTAGGAATGAATGGGGTAAGGGAAACTTCCCGAACGTCATCAGTGATCATGTCACCAATGACGTTAGGAGGTTTCCCCCGGTCCAGCCCACTGCTACCCGGAAGTTCGGGGTAGGAGAATGGCGGAGGGAGAAGCTCTGTTTCTCAGAGCTTCTCCCTTGGCAATATTGATCTCCCAGTGCGATCGGCTGGGAGATCAATACCTGGGAGGACATGAGGAGTAATCCTCATGTCCTCCCAAGAGTGCCAGGCTGCATTTCAGCTGAAATGCGGCCACTGCCAGCCGGTTATACCGGCTTAAGCAGTGACCGCATTTTAGCTGTCAAATATACGAGCATGGCACAGCAGGTACAGCTGTGCCCACTCGTACATTGTACCCACCTGGCACTCTAGGGGTTAAAGCCTCAGAAGAAGAGAGCAATTTACCATTGACTGATCAAAGATATCTGGATCTGGATTGCGTTCTCTTATCTGATTTCCATGCTGAACAATGTGATGTGTACTTGTATTTAAGAGAGAAGTTTTCATATTTATCTGTATAACATGCCTGAGGAAGAGACCTAAGGTCTTGAAAGCTTGCATTTAAATCTGCTTAGTTAGCCAATAAAAGGTATCAAAAGCTGTATTTGCCTCCTGTATTTCTACGGCTAACACGGTACCAACTCTCGGCTTTTGCTAAAGCTCCAATGTTGTCCCACCCGAATCCCACCCTACCTTTCACCCTGGTGGTTGACGCCTCAGAACCTGGAGTAGATGCATTGTTGTCCCAGCTCACGGGCCCTGGGAAACCATTGTTTCTGTGCGGTTTCTTCTCAAAGAAACTATTGAAGACTGAGAGTTTATCCAATGTAGGTGACCGGGAGTTACTCGCCATTATCCTTGCTCTGGAGCAATAGCGATATCTGTTGGAGGGTACTACAGTCCCTAGCCTGATACTGACAGGTCACAAGAACCTAACATATCTGTCAAAGGCCAAGAGGTTGTCTCCACGTCAGACCAGATGGGCTTTATTCCTCTCGAGGTTTAATTTTGTGGTCTCCTACCTCCCTGGTACTAAAAAACTTTAGAGCAGATGCTCTTTCTCGACAATTTGGGGCCAAGTCCCAGATGGAGTCGCCTATGGTACCTATTTTTCCTCCTAACCGAATCTTGGCTACAATACGTACCAGTATTACATCTCCATTGGGAGAGGAGATTTTGGCTGCTCAAGCTTCCTCCCTGGCGGAGAAGCCTAATGGGAAGTGTTTTGTACCTGAATCCCTCCGTACCAGAGTGCTGGAGACGTACCATTCCTCGAAGGGCACAGGGCACGTTGGTAGAGACCAACTGATATGGTCCATGACTAGACTTTTTTGGTGGCCCAGCCTGAGGGCAGATTGCTCCGCATTTGTTGCCTCATGTTCCACTTGTGCGTGGACTAAGACTCCTAGACATCCTCTGGTTGGTCTCCTGCAACCCATTCCTAATGGGGAACGTCCATGGTCACACCTATCCATTGACTTTATGGTGGAGTTGCCTGTCTCAGAGGGGTACACAGTCATCCTCATGATTGTGGATAGATTTTCCAAGATGGCCGATTTTGTGCCACTGAGGGGACTCCCCTCCTCCAAGGAGTTGGACAAGATCTTTGCCAAGGAGGTGGTCGGCCTCCATGGTATACCCAAAGTGGTGGTCTCCGATCGTGGGAGCCAGTTTGTGTTGCATTTTTGGAGAACTTTTTGCGGACAGATGGATATCCAGCTCTCGTTTTCCTCGACTTTACACCCATAGTCTAACGGTGCTGCAGAGAGGTCCAGTCAGGTGCTGGAACAGTTTCTCTGTTATTTTATCTAAGACCATCATGATAATTGGGAGAACCTGTTACCATGGGCAGAGCTTGCCAGAAATAGTGCAGTCAATTCCTCCTCTCTGAACTACGGGTTCCAACCTTCTCTGCTGCCAGAGTCTCTTGAGGCTCAGATATTCCTGCTCTGGAGGAGCACTTGAGGGCACTTCGCTCCACATGGGTATGGGTTCAGAGATCCCTGCACTGTAAGAGACAAGCTGACTGTAGACGGCTACCGGCTTCAGTGTTCCAGGTGGGAGAGAGAGTATGGCTGTCCTCATGCAATCGCCATCTCCAGGTGCCTTGTAAAAAGCTGGCTCCCCGATTTTTGGATCCCTTTCAGGTTTTCCGTAGGATTAACCCTGTAACCTATGCTCTTGAACTCCCTGCTAAGATGCGCATCTCTAATGCTTTCCATGTGTCGCTATTGAAACCATTGGTCTGTAACAGATATAGTACTGCTCCTGTCCGTCCCAGACCTGTCCAAGTGGGGGACCATGAGGAGTATGAGGTACAAAGTATTTTAGACACTCGCAGGGTCAGAGGCCAGGTACAATATCTAGTTCATTGGAAAGGATATGGACCTGAGGAGCGTTCCTGGGTAGCTAAGAGAGATATACATACGCCAGATCTTCTCCGTGAATTCCACTACCGCACTGCCTCTACTGCTGGTCCTCTTCCAAGGGGAAGAGGTCGTTAAGGGGGGGTTCAATCACAGTCTCCCTTGAACTATCATGTGCTTCCTTACCTCTGTATGGCCACCAGCCACTCCCTCATTGCTATATCAGGTTACAGGCACTAGCACGGGCGCCTGTTTATGGGCCTATTCTGGGTGGTCTAATTAGGTCCCCACCTCCTTCTGCTCCTTTATAAACCTCCCTGGGCCTGGGAGTCATTGCCCTTAAGTGGTGTTTCTGCTACTGTGTCTTGTGCTCTGTTGTGGCCCGTGCCTTATCTGAGAATCCGCACCGTGTATGACTCTGGCTTGTCTGACTACCCACATTGGTTCTGATCTGTGTCTCTGGCTGACTAGCTCTCTCTGTGTATGACCTCGGCGTGTCTGACTACAAACATTGGTTGTGACCTGTGGCTCTGGCTGACTACTCGGTCTGTGTATGACCCCGACTTGCCTGACCAGTGTCCCTGGCTACTACCCGGTTGCCTTCCATGTGGGCCTGGTTACTTTTACTCCTTGTAGTCCTCGGTTTGCCTGACCAGTGGCCCTGGCTTCTACTCTCTCAGCATAGTCTCCGGTTGCCTGACCAGTGGCCTGGTTACTCTTGCTCCATATAATCCCCGGCTTGTCTGACCTGTGACTCTGGCTGCCTACTCGCTCCCTACAATACCTGCTTGACTGACCTGTAGTCTTGGTGCCTCCTGGCTCTGGTCTGCTTTCGCTCTCTGTTGCCTCCGTTCGCAGACCAAGTGGTTATATTTTATACAATTGTGCCTGTCCTTCTTTTGCCTGCACACCATGACATTGTGTTTGTGTTGTGTATGTGTATCGATGTGTGTTGTGCATGTGTGTTATATGGTGTGTGTTTGTGACATGTATTGTGTGTGTGTAATGTGTGCGTGTGTTGTGCTGTATTTGTGTGTGTGTTTATTACATGTGTATGTGTTGCATTTGTATTGTGCATGCGTATTGCGTGTGTGTGTTGTGCATTTGTGTAGTAATGCATTTTGAGTGAGTTGTAGTGCATTATATTTGCATGTGTCTTTTGTGCTTGTGTTTGCTTTGTGTTTGTGGTGTGCATGCATGTGTTTGCGATGTGCTTATGCACATGTGTGTACGCTTGTTTGTGTTTTGTAGTATATTCTGTTGTGCGTGTAATGTGTGTCTGTTATGTGAGCATGTATGTTGTGTGTATTGTGTGTGTGATGTACATTTTGTGTGTTGTGTTCCTGTGTGCTGAGTGTCTCTGTGAATTGTATGCTTGTGCATTGTGCATTTTATGTGTGTGTGTGTTTGTTGTCTGTATGTATTGTTTTGTGTATGTGTTTGTGTTGTGTGATTCTGTTGTGTTGTGCATGTGTGTTGTGTCAGTGTATGTATTGTGTGTTTGTATGTACTGTGGTGTGTGTGTTTGTATTGAGGGCCCCTGCAAATTACTTACAGAAATTGTCACAGGAATGGAAGGAGGTCAAAAGGACATGTGCATTTTTTGGAACAGGAGATGGTAGGGGAGGGCCAACTCCTTGCAGAGATAATGACTCCCCTTCTCTCCATATGTCCTAGACAGGCATTATACAGAGAATGTAAATAACCCCTCCCTACTGTCGCCCCTGGGTGTGTGTGACTGGAGACTTAGACTTCTTCTTTTATTTCTATAAAGTTAATGTACTGCTGCTCCACTTGTACATGTGTATTTTTTCTAAAATCATTGTAAATCTTTATGCATGTTGATGGCATTGTACAAGTCATAGATAACCTGTGCACCCAAGTTGAACTGCAACATTCATCTTCTTTAGTGGGCTGGTAACAACTGGAGAGCCCCATGTTGCATAGTCCCACTCATTACAGCAGAAATAATACTACATTTAGTACATATAAAATGCAGTGTGTGTATTGTACATGTATGTTTGTGCTATCCTTTGTAATTGTTACTTCAGGATGTCGCAGCATGTTTAATCCTCAAGTACTAGAGACATTTCCTTCACGCTGCAAATAAATGCAGTGGAGTTTGTTTAACGTTTCAACGTAATTCACTCTGAACTTTGTAATGTAGTACAAACTCTCAATTTTTTTAAACTCCTCTTGTTTAATTTAGAATGTGGAACCTCTGTTCCCTGAAAATCCCAGGAATACTTGGATAGTTGGAGCGATAGAAGCCTGCCAGGACACTGGCCATGGTTGGTCAGCCTGCAGATGGAGATACTTTTACTCATGCTTGTGGCGGTACCATAATTAGTGAGCAGTGGGTGATGACAGCTGTTCACTGCTTGAATTCGTATGACAAGTAAGTAACACCTAGTGGGTTAGGTGATAGAACCTAGGTCTATGTGAGACTTTGTGAGGGGCATAGCTAGAGTATTTCAGTCAATTAAAGGAGACCTAAAACCTCCTAATTATAACAATCTACTTTCTTTAGTATGGACAGAAAATTCTAATTGCTGGTTTGAATTTTTCTCTTGTTCCTTTGCTTGAGAGATCAACATCAAGCAATCCTGGATGTCATAACCACGGAGGTAGACATGGCTCACTGGACTCTGTTTGCAAGGACACTTTGTAGACCATTCCAATGAAGGCATTCTTTTTAAAAAAGCGATTACTGCTCTACTGAAGAGCATGCGTGTAGGCCGACACGGATCTCCTGCTATCAGCTTTACAGCTGACAGCAGGAAACGTCAAACTATGAATGCAGATATCTCTCAAACCATAGCGATTTGAGAGATACATATTTTGGCTTTCAATTCAACTTTTTAATCCCTACAATATGCAGTGCATTGTGCACTCTGCTGGTTCTTAAAAGGCTATAAATAAGTTCATACACTCTACCTGCTTCTGTGTTAAAAACTGGCAAAAACTGTCATGTCTGCCTCCATGGACATGACATTCAGGACTCACAGGGACCATTTTCAAAGTAAGATAAGTGGGGGATTATTTTGAGTAGCTGTTATTTTCCCTTTAAAAGGATAGTCATGTTTCACAAAAACAGCAACTCCAATTAATCTTCATATTGTTTGGGCCATGGAGAGTGTTATTTCAATACTGTCAGATTTGTAGTTCAAGACTAAATGAATACTAAAGTATCCCCCTACCGCCCCATTTACCTAGTGGAAGCCACCTCCCCTCAGATGTGGAATCTGGTCCTGACCAGACCAGCTCACAGCAAGGGACAATTTTCTTACTGTGAACATAAGGAAAACCCTGGCCCCCTTGACAGGTTTTTCCTTATGCTCACTGAAGATTGTCCCTCTCTGCGATCCATCCAGACAGTCTTGCTGCTCTGAGGTGAGCATTGTTACATGAGTAAAAGGGGCAGGAGGGGGGATACTTTATCATTCAATTATTCTCGAACTACAACTTGCACAGTATTGAAATAACACTCTCCACGCCTCAAATACTATGAAGATTAATTGGAGCTGCTTTTATTGTGAAACATTACTATCCATTTAAGTCATTACTAAGCAGCTGCACCTCCTTGGTAAATGGAAGTATATGTTGTGTTTTGAGCTGGGTATCACAATCCAAAAGATGGTGGCTCAATTATCCTGTCTTTAATGAGGTGCAAGCTGTGTTTCATTCTCATGTCTTAGGCATGAATTTAACCTGTTAATGACCAGAAGGGTGTTGAAGGTATTACAAAACAAAATGCTACAAACCCTTCTCTTCCTTAAAAGCTTAATTCAGGCTAATAGCCTGTTCAAATTATCCCTGAAATGAAACACAAATCCTATGACTTATATTATCTCTGATCATTTACTATGATTGATGTACTAGTAGTAGATGACACCTTGTAAAATGTGGCCGCTATAGTGAAATTATGTAGTTTCTGAAATGTGGAAGTAAAACAACATTTATTATCAATGGGAACATTAACAGTTTTAATAAATTGGTGACATATTTTGCATCTATGGGGTTAAAGCTGTTTTTATTAATTATTCTAAAACTATGGATCTTCACAGTGTCTCTACACATCTAAGCACAGTAGACTTACACTTGTTTTAGTAT
Organism: Rhinophrynus dorsalis; assembly: GCA_037306005.1. Lineage (NCBI taxonomy): Eukaryota > Metazoa > Chordata > Amphibia > Anura > Rhinophrynidae > Rhinophrynus > Rhinophrynus dorsalis. Next base: position 324,437,549 of record CM074724.1, on the reverse strand, counting down.
GTATCATAAAGGGTCCATTTCTTTTATTCACATATACTCCAAATCTCTTTTCAGTGCGCAATCCTGGAGAGTTGTGGCTGGAGCTTATCAGCTTTCAGACATAAGTCCGCATAATCAGATTCGGCGCATATCACATATATTTCCTCACAAAGGTTTTTCAAAATCAACAAAGAAAAATTACATTGCGCTGCTCAAATTAGATGAGCCTGTTGTATATAATAAGTATGTACAGCCAGCTTGCATACCTCCTGAAGGCTCATATGTCCATCAAATGACCGACTGCTATATTGCTGGATGGGGAGTCAAGAAAGAAGAAGGTGAGTCTAATTTTCTGTTTATCATTAATACTAGTGTAAAAACACGTGTACACGGGCCAAGCATTCGGGCAATGGCTATTGCACATGACTGCATCAGACAAACATACATCTAGCCTGCGTTCGGGCAGTGTTTACTGAGCATGACTGCATTGGAGAAATATATATCTGGCCTTTTATATATAGAGATCAATATTTATACTCCCAGATATTGCATTTTCTACTGAATTTTCAAGTGTCTGCAACTTTTCAATACATACACACTTCTCTACTATGAAGGTCATAGATATTTTTCATTTATCCATTACAAACCTCATGCCTCCTAATATTTATCGATGCATCCATTATATCCTGATTCTTCAGCTAGCCATGAACTTATATATTATTATTTATTTAAATAGCACCAATTATTCCACAGCTTGAGGTCTAAAAGATAACTTCAGCATTTTAATTTTTACATCAATTTGATTAGTAGGTAACAAAATCACAGTAAACCCATAAAAAAGTCAGTGTGAGGAAAAAAAAAAAGTGTATGTGTATTTATACGTACAACTCTGTTCTAGAAGAAATACTCAACATCATCAAAAAGCTACAACCTCTGCTAACAGATGATGTAGTGGTAAATGACATATACCCCAACCGCCTATTCTGGCAGTCAGGCAACCACCAAATCTGAAACAAAAATTGATCAATGGAAAACTGACCAATGAATGGACAAACACTGATAATGGGACCAAACATTGCACCAAATCAAGCTGCAAATCATGTCAACACATTTGTGAAAACAACAAACACAACAAGATATATAACATTAAAAGATTATACTCATGATACAATACACTAAATGTGACTCTGGATGTTACATTTGTGAAATAGACCTACCACTAACTCTAAGGTTGAATATACAGAGACAATCAGGAGATGTCATGGGAAGACTGAACAAAATTAAGACCGACAAAGCACCGGGTCCTGATGGTATACATCCAAGGGTTCTTCAGGAACTTAGTGCAGTGTTAGCAAAACCCCTATATTTACTCTTTAAAGATTATATTACCACAGGCTCAGTGCCACAGGATTGGCGAAGAGCTAACATAGTGCCTCTATTTAAGAAGGGAACTAAAACAGAACCTGGGAATTATAGACCAGTAAGTTTGACCTCTGTAGTGGGAAAACTCTTAGAAGGGATAATAAGGGACTATATTCAGGATTACAACACAAAAAATAAAATCATTAGCACGAATCAACATGGTTTTATGAAGAATAGATCATGCCAAACTAATCTTTTCAGCTTCTATGAGGAGGTAAGCAGCAACCTAGACAATGGCAAGGCAGTAGATGTAGTATATCTAGACTTTGTAAAGGCATTTGATACAGTGCCACACAGAAGGCTGGTGTATAAAATAAGGAAATTGGGGCTAGGAGATAACCTTTGCAATTGGATACAAAACTGGCTGAAGGATAGGGAACAGTGTGTGGTTTTAAATGGAAAATTCTCCAGTACAGTTAAAGTGGAGAGTGGAGTACCTCAGGGTTCAGTATTGGGTCCGCTGCTTTTTAACATGTTTATAAATGATCTGGAAATAGATATAGAAAGCAAAATATCAATATTTGCAGATGATACTAAATTATGCAAAGTCATTAATTCAGAACAGGATATTTTCTCTCTACAGAGGGACTTGCATACAATGTCAGATTGGGCAAACATGTGGAATATGAAGTTTAATGTGGGGAAGTGTAAAGTCATGCATTTGGGAGGAAACAATCCCAAGGCTACTTATAAACTTAATGGAATAATTTTAGGTGACTCATTGCTAGAAAAAGATTGGGTATCCTTGTCAACTGCAAACTTGGAAACAGTGACCAGTGTCAAACAGCAGTAGCAATGGCAAACAAAGTCCTGTCTTGCATAAAAAGAGGTATCGAAGCAAGAGTGGATAACAGTATTTTGCCATTATACAAATCATTGGTAAGACCTCACCTTGAGTATGCAGTGCAATTTTGGGCACCGGTTCTGAAAAAGGATATACTAGAACTAGAGAGGGTACAGCGGAGAGCAACAAAATTAATTAAGGGAATGGAGGGCTTGACATATGAGGAACGACTAAACAAACTTGGTTTATTTACTCTAGAGAAAAGACGACTAAAAGGAGACCTTATCACATTGTACAAGTATATGAGAGGCCAATACAAGGATCTCTGCGGTGAGCTATTTATTCCAAGGCCTGATCAGGTGACCAGGGGACACCCCTTGAGATTAGAGGAAAGGAGGTTTAAACTGCAGCAGAGGAAGGGTTTTTTTACGGTAAGGTCTGTCAAATTGTGGAATTCATTGCCCAGGGAGGTAGTTATGGCAGATACAATGGATACATTTAAGAGAAGATTAGATACATTTCTTTCAAAAGGGAACATACAGAGTTATACTGTTTATCAGTACGCTGATCAGGAAGGTCTGATAAAGACTAATTTAATTGGTAGCAGGAAAGCTATAAACTTCTCAGTTACTGAGGTATGAGGCGAAGGTTGAACTTGATGGACTTGTGTCTTTTTTCAACCTAATTTACTATGTTATTGAGAAATACCATGAAACAAAGAACTATACCCCAGCTGCTCATCATTTTACCCTGAGAAATCACTCCATCCATAACCTTAAAATTGAAATACTCAGAGGGAACTTCAAAAATACACAGGACAGAAATATATTTGAAATTAAGATGATTTTTTCAATAAAAAACACAATGGACTAAATAAGGACTTGAGATTCATTACATGTTACCAAATTTTCACATGATATTCTGTTTTTCTTCCTATGTCTCTATACTCCCCCCCACATTCTGAAGGCAAGAGTGGTCACACCAAATATTGATTTGATTGAGATTTTTCTTCTGTTCACTCACTATGCATTTTGTTAATTGATAAAAATAAACTATTCACATGTATATATGAATTTAGTAATGTGCAAAAGTTTTAGGCAGGTGTGAAAAAATGCTGCAAAGTAAGAACTCTTTCAAAAATAGACATGTGAATAGTTTATTTTTTATCAATTAACCGCCTGACTGCCAGAATAGGCGGTTGGGGTATATGTCATTTAAGAGTACATCATGTGTTAGCAGAGGTTGTAGCTTTTTGATGATGTTGAGTATTTCTTCTAGAGCAGAGTTGTATGTAGTCACTAGTGGTATACATGGAGACACTTATTTCTCTTTGTATTGTAACACGTATTCACGTGGTGTTCTCAAAGCAGATGTTTTTTTCTTTGTGTTTGTCCTTGTTTTATAGCCTTTATATTTTAATGACTCAGACAATGTTTTTACATGATTATTGGTATCAAGGAATATGTGGTGATATCTGATAGCTTGGCTATGAATGATGCCTTTTTGTAAGACACGACTAGGAAGAAACTGGAGTTGATACTGAGTGGTCTTCCAGTAGCTGAGGTGCGCTGGTTGGGGAACTTGGCTTGGGAGTGGTGGTAGTGCTGTATTTACCCTTGAGTTAAAGGTGCAAACTGCGAAGCCTGATGGCTGGATGGGTTATCACAATCACCACTGGAGGCAAACCACTCAGTATACAGGAGTATGAGTAGCCAGCTGAGGCCCTGTAGGAGTTGTTTATTCAGGGTCTGTGAGTTGTACAAACACAGTCTATAGTAGGATATAGGCCAGAAACAGGATCTAGGGCAGACAGACTGCTGTCGCATAAGAAGAGTCATAGTCGTAGACAGGCCAAGGTCAGATGCCAGGGAGTCAGAGAACAGGGATTGACGTAGTCGACCTGATGTCAGTAACCGGAAGGTCGAATAGACAGGGTTGGTCGAGGACAGGCCTAGGTCGGTTATCAGAGTGTGAACCAGCCAATCAAGAGGATTCAGGGGTGGATACACAAAAAAGAAGCAAGGCACGGACATGACACTTGTTTAGTGTAAGCTGAGTGAAAGCTCAGTTGTGGAGATAACTGCACTGTCTGTGGGTTTTCTGTATACAGGTGAGTGTAGTTTGCCATTGGTGAGAGTTACGGTTGTGTTCAGAAAGTGATACGTAGAGAAATCCATTTTAAGTTTAATGGATGGATGAAATGCATTGAAGGATTTGTGAAAATCTTTGAGTACTTCTTCACCTTCTGTCCATATGAATACATCATAGATATAGTGGAAATATGTATAAGGTTTGCAGAGGTAAATATGCAGAAAACAGTTTTGCATTTTGTGTTGCCATCTTTGTGCCCGTGGTACATCCTATTATTTGTATGTAGAAGTCCTGATTAAAGGTGAAATCATTGTGTGTGAGGATAAAATGTATCAATTTAGTTATAATGTGGGGGCTATATGTCTGGTTTTTAGCCTGTGATTATAGGAATTGATGGCAGGCATTAATTCCATCCTGGTGTGGGATGTTGCTATAGAGTGATTCCATATCCATGATGAATAGAATTGTCTTAGTAGGTAAATCTTTGATTTGGTTGAGTTTGTTAAGCAAGTCTGTGGTGTCTCGTATAAAGCTTTTGGTGTTAATGAAAAGAGGTTGTAAGCTGTTTGCCATCAGGCCAGATATCTGCTCAGAGTGCCCATTCCTGTTACTATTGGCCTGCCTCCCTCACGGGTCTTTTCATGGTGAAGAAAGGTGCTGGTTTATTCCATCAAGTTTTGGCCTCAACATGGGCCTTTGTCAAGATGATATACATGTAAATATAAGGCAGCCAAAAGGTAAAACACACTCACAACTAAGTGAAATGCAAAAAATTATTAACTATAGAGAAATACTCTAGTGTCTTAACATTTCACGTACAAAAGCAAACAGGCCATTTGTAAAACTGGATGACTAGTTAATTTATTAAAAACGAAATAGTACACAAGCTAAAACCAAACACAATAGAAAAAAATCTAAACGATATTACCATACGGATATTTGGTTCAAAGCATAATCTGACAAACACATAAACTGGATGGTCTATGTGTCAGTCACAATACATAATAAAAGATTATTCAAGTCATTACTTACATATTTCATAATTGAGGTCATCCTCTATTAAGATACTTTACTCATTCATTCAATGTGGAACTGTAACGGTTTTGTAAGACACTCAGACCAGAGGTTAAAATAAAACACAGTTTTATTGAGAGAAACTAGGAACACTGCCCCCTATGGGCTAAAATATGTAATGACACGTAAATGGAGACTTCAGGATGTCGCAGCATGTTTAATCCTCAAGTACTAGAGACATTTCCATCACGCTGCAAATAAATGCAGTGGAGTTTGTTTAGCATTTCAGCGTAATTCACTCTGAACTTTGTAATGTAGTACAAACTCTCAATTTTTTTAAACTCCTCTTGTTTAATTTAGAATGTGGAACCTCTGTTCCCTGAAAATCCCAGGAATACTTGGATAGTTGGAGCGATAGAAGCCCTGCCAGGACACTGGCCATGGTTGGTCAGCCTGCAGATGGAGATACTTTTACTCATGCTTGTGGCGGTACCATAATTAGTGAGCAGTGGGTGATGACAGCTGTTCACTGCTTGAAGTCGTATGACAAGTAAGTAACACCTAGTGGGTTAGGTGATAGAACCTAGGTCTATGTGAGACTTTGTGAGGGGCATAGCTAGAGTATTTCAGTCAATTAAAGGAGACCTAAAACCTCCTAATTATAACAATCTACTTTCTTTAGTATGGACAGAAAATTCTAATTGCTGGTTTGAATTTTTCTCTTGTTCCTTTGCTTGAGAGATCATCATCAAGCAATCCTGGATGTCATAACCACGGAGGTAGACATGGCTCACTGGACTCGTTAGCAAGGACACTTTGTAGACCATTCCAATGAAGTCATTCTTTTTAAAAAAGCGATTACTGGTCTGCTGAAGAGCCTGCGTGTAGGCCGACACGGATCTCCTGCTATCAGCTTCACAGCTCACGGCAGGAAACGTCAAACTATGAATGCAGATATCTCTCAAACCATAGCGATTTGAGAGATACATATTTTGGCATTCAATTCAACTTTTTATTCCCTACAATATGCAATGCATTGTGCACTCTGCTGGTTCTTAAAAGGCTATAAATAGGTTCATACACTCTACCTGCTTCTGTGTTGAAAACTGGCATCAACTGTCATGTCTGCCTACATGAACATGACATTCAGGACTCACAGGGACCATTTTCAAAGTAAGATAAGTGGGGGATTATTTTGAGTATCTGTTATTTACCCTTTAAAGGGATAGTCATGTTTCACAAAAACAGCAACTCCAATTAATCTTCATATTGTTTGGGCCATGGAGAGTGTTATTTCAATACTGTCAGATTTGTAGTTCAAGACTAAATGAATACTAAAGTATCCCTCTACCGCCCCATTTACCTAGTGGAAGCCACCTCCCCTCTGATGTGGAATCTGGTCCTGAGACCAGACAGCTCACAGCAAGGGACAATTTTCTTACTGTGAACATAAGGAAAACCCTGGCCCCCTTGACAGGTTTTTCCTTATGCTCACTGAAGATTGTCCCTCTCTACGATCCATCCAGACAGTCTTGCTGCTATGAGGTGAGCATTGTTACGTGAGTAAAAGGGGCAGGAGGGGGATACTTTATCATTCAATTATTCTCGAACTCCAACTTGCACAGTATTGAAATAACACTCTCCACGCCCCAAATACTATGAAGATTAATTGGAGCTGCTTTTATTGTGAAACATTACTATCCCTTTAAGTCATTACTAACCAGCTGCACCTCCTTGGTAAATGGAAGTATGTGTTGTGTTTTGAGCTGGGTATCACAATCCAAAAGGTGGTGGATCAATTATCCTGTCTTTAATGAGGTGCAAACTGTGTTTCATTCTCATGTCTTAGGCATGAATTTAACCTGTTAATGACCAGAAGGGTGTTGAAGGTATTACAAAACAAAGTGCTACAAACCCTTCTCTTCCTTAAAAGCTTAATTCAGGCTAATAGCCTGTTCAAATCATCCCTGAAATGAAACACAAATCCTATGACTTATATTATCTCTGATCATTTACTATGATTGATGTACTAGTAGTAGATGACACCTTGTAAAATGTGGCCGCTATAGTGAAATTATGTAGTTTCTGAAATGTGGAAGTAAAACAACATTTATTATCAAAGGGAACATTAACAGTTTTAATAAACTGGTGACATATTTTGCATCTATGGGGTTAAAGCTGTTTTTATTAATTATTCTAAAACTATGGATCTTCACAGTGTCTCTACACATCTAAGCACAGTAGACTTACACTTGTTTTAGTATGTATCATAAAGGGTCCATTTCTTTTATTCACATATACTCCAAATCTCTTTTCAGTGCGCAATCCTGGAGAGTTGTCGCTGGTGTTTATCAGCTTTCAGACATAAGTCCGCATAATCAGATTCGGCGCATATCGCGTATATTTTCTCATAAAGGTTTTTAAAAAAAAACAAAGAAAAATGACATTGCGCTGCTCAAATTAGATGAGCCTGTTGTATATAATAAGTATGTACAGCCAGCTTGCATACCTCCTGAAGGCTCATATGTCCATCAAATGACCGACTGCTATATTGCTGGATGGGGAGTCAAGAAAGAAGAAGGTGAGTCTAATTTTCTGTTTATCATTAATACTAGTGTAAAAACACGTGTACACGGGCCAAGCATTCGGGCAGTGGCTATTGCGCATGACTGCATCAGACAAATATACATCTGGCCTGCATTTGGGCAGTGTTTACTGAGCATGACTGCATTGGAGAAATATATATCTGGCCTTTTATATATAGAGATCGATATTTATACTCCTAGATATTGCATTTTCTACTAAATCTTCAAATGTCTGCAACTTTTCAATACATACACACTTCTCTACTATGAAGGTCATAGATATTTTTCATTTATCCATTACAAACCTCATGCCTCCTAATATTTATCGATGCATCCATTATATCCTGATTCTTCAGCTAGTCATGAACTTATATATTATTATTTATTTAAATAGCACCAATTATTCCACAGCTTGAGGTCTAAAAGCTAACTTCAGCATTTTAATTTTTGCATCAATTTGATTAGTAGGTAACGAAATCACAGTAAACCCATAAAAAAGTCAGTGTGAGGAAAAAAAAAAGTGTGTGTATTTATACGTACAACTCTGCTCTAGAAGAAATACTCAACACCATGAAACAAAGAACCATACCCCAGCTGCTCATCATTTTACCCTGAGAAATCACTACATCCATAATCTTACAACTGAAATACTCAGAGGGAACTTCAAAAATCCACAGGAGAGAAATATATTTGAAATTAAGATGATTTTTTCAATAAAAAACACAATGGACTAAATAAGGACTTGAGATTCATTACATGTTACCAAATTTTACATGACATTCTGTTTTTCTTTCTATGTCTCTATACTCCCCCCACATTCTGAAGGCAAGAGTGGTCACACCAAATATTGATTTGATTGAGATTTTTCTTCTGTTCACTCACTATGCATTTTGTTAATTGATAAAAAATAAACTATTCACATGTATATATGAATTTAGTAATGTGCAAAAGTTTTAGGCAGGTGTGAAAAAATGCTGCAAAGTAAGAACTCTTTCAAAAATAGACATGTGAATAGTTTATTTTTTATCAATTAACAAAATGCATAGTGAGTGAACAGAAGAAAAATCTCTATCAAATCAATATTTGGTGTGACCACTGTTGCCTTCAGAATGTGGGGGGAGATTATAGAGACATAGGAAGAAAAACAGAATGTTATGTGAAAATTTGATAACATGTAAGGCATCTCAAGTCCTTATTTAGTCCACTGTGTTTTTTATTGAAAAAATCATCATCTTAATTTCAAATATATTTCTCTCCTGTGTATTTTTGAAGTTCCCTCTGAGTATTTCAATTTTAAGATTATGGATGTAGTGATTTCTCAGGGTAAAATGATGAGCAGCTGGGGTATAGTTCTTTGTTTCATGGTATTTCTCAATAGATTGCCTCTGTATATTCATCCTTAGAGTTAGTGGTAGGTCTATTTCACAAATGTAACATCCAGAGTCACATTCAGAGATTGTGTCACCAGAACGCGGGTACTGGTACGCTCCACTTACAACCGACTGCTGGTTGCATCGCTAGAGGTTAGGTACTCCAGTACGCGGGTACTGGTTCGCTCCATGTATTCCGGTTGCTTGTTCTGCCCTAGACAGCACCGGTAGAGATTTTGTCACATCAGTACATGGGTACTGGTTTGCTCCACGTACAACCGATTGCTTGTTGCATCGGTAGAGGTTATGTCACTCCAGTACACGGGTACTGGTTCGCTCCACGTACATCCGACTGCTTGTTGCAATGGTAGAGGTTTTGTCTCTCCAGTACGTGGGTACTGGTTCGCTACATGTATTCCGGTTGCTTGTTCAGTCTTAGATAGCACCAGTAGAGGTTGTGTCACACCAGTACGCGGGTACTGGTTCGCTCCACGTACTACTGATTGCTTGTTGCATCGGTAGAGGCTAAATCACACCAGTACGCGGGTACTGATTCGCTCCATCATTGCATTGGGTGCCTATAACATCTTTACAGCCCAGCAGGCCTCAGTTATTCCATCTTTAGCATCTGGTTGTTACATCCTTGCCAGTCGCTGAGGCCATCTTTGCCTGTGTTCCAGTCTTGCAGTCCTAGGCTGCCTTGCCAGGTATATTGGTAAGGCCGGTAGAACCTATCCCTTCCTGTGCAGTCTGAGGTTGCCTTACCCGGTATTGGCAAGGCTGGTAGAGCCTTACTATTTGTTGTACCAGTCTCAAGGCTGCCCTGCCCGGTATATTGGCAGGGCCGGTAGAGCCTTTTCTCCCTGTGATACTAGCCTCCCAGGCTGCCTTGCCCGGTATATTGGCAAGGCCGGTAGAGCCTTTTTCCCTCGAGATCATATCCTCCCAGGCTGCCTTGCCCGGTATATTGGTAAGGCCTGTAGAACCTATTCCATCTTGTACCAGCCTATGGTTGCCTTCCCCGGTATTGGCAAGGCCGGTAGAGCCTGACCTACATTCTGTTTACCACTACTCTCTATTACTGTTTATTGAGAATAAATGTTATATGTGTATGCTACCCGCAAGGGATTCCTTTAAACTTTTCTGTAAAGTTGTGTTTTTATCTTACTCTGTGTCTGAGAGTCATAACAAACTGTGATAGGCAGACTTGCGTATGATTCCCCTCTTGAGGACATCCTCAATGTAGTCCTCCATGGCCTTGTTTTCATCGCAGGACAAAGGGTACGTCCGACCCCTGGGAGGCACCACGCCCGGAGGCAAATCAATAGCGCAATCATACGGTCTGTGCTGAGGCAATGCGCTAGCCTCTCCCTTACTGAATACGTCACTGAATTCACGATATTCAGCTGGCACGGAGGGAGAGGTACACAAAATCTTCACCGGATGCGACAAACAGTCTTTAGTACAATACTCAGACCAAGATTTGACCTCACATCTCTGCCAGTCAAACTGGGGATTATGCAATAGCAACCATGGGAACCCCAGAATGACCGCATGATGAGGTGAATGAATTATTTGGAAACTTACTTCCTCCCTGTGGAGAGCCCCAATAGACATAGTGATAGGAGTCGTTTCCATAGTGATAAATGCCAGCTTTAATGGTCTACCGTCAATGGCTTCAATGGCTAGCGGAGTGTCCCTTTTGACCAAGGGAATTTTGTGCAGTTCGGCAAAGGAATGATCCGTGAAGTACACTGCTGCACCAGAGTCTACCAGAGCAAACACCTCCACAGACTGATCAGCCCAGGAAAATACCACCTGGATGGTGGGTTTCTGTGTACATGCATCTGGGGACTGTTGTATGCCACCTAGGGCCTGTCCCCTAAGGTACCCTAGGTGCTTCCGTTTCCCGGCCGTACCGGACAAGTGCGTAGTAAGTGCCCAGCTTTGCCACAATATAAGCATAAACCCTGCCTTTTACGGAGCGCCCGTTCCTCCTTAGTAAGTCTAGTGAATCTGAGTTGTATTGGTTCACCCAGTTAAGATGCTCGATCAGGAGGAATGGGAGGCGAGGGTAGGTTTAAAGGACTGCCGTGCCCATAGCTTCTGGATTTCGCCCTTCTAGCCAGGCGCCTTTCACGGATACGAGAGTCAATAAGCATGACATAATCAATATATTCATCTAAGTCACTGGGTACATCTCTGGCAGCTATTTCGTCTTTGATGGAGTCAGACAACCCCTGAGCAAAGGCTGCCACTAGCGCCTCGTTATTCCATCCCACCTCTGCTGCCAATGTCCAAAATTCTTTGGCATAATTGCCCACTGTACGATCGCCCATTTGTATCTCCATCAATCTTTTGGCAGCAGAGGTGGCTATACCAGGTACCTCAAACACTCTACGGAACTTCCTTATGAACTCGCTGAAGTTCTGAGTGCAGGGTTTAGCGTTCTCCCACAAGGAATTAGCCCATGCCAGTGCTTTGCCCGTTAATAATGATATCATGAACCCAACTTTGCTACGGTCATTAGAAAAAGCATGAGGCATCAATTCCAAGAATATCTCTAATTGATTGATTAACCCCCTACATAGGGTAGGTTCGCCATCGTATCTCAATGGTAACGCCGCCGCTGCCATTAGGCCTCTGGGAGGAGCAGCAGGTAACCCAGAATGATTATCCGGTGTCGGAACTGGGGGGACCACCGGATTCAGATTAGGTTTGTCAAGGTGTACTGTACGTTCCAGTAACGTCTGCATAGCATGTGCCAACTCGTCCAAGCGTTACTCATGAACATCCAACCTCCAGTGGAGGTTCTGTGTATTACCTTCACCTTTACTGTTTGAGGTCATGGCCCTTTCGTACTGTAACGGTTTTGTAAGATACTCAAACCAGAGGTTAAAATAAAACACAGTTTTATTGAGAGAAACGAGGAACACTGCCCCCTATGGGCTAAAATAGGTAATGACACGTAAATGGAGATAGATATTGGAAGTCTTAGCAGGCACAGTATGGATAAGGAGCAATACTGTCATGTACGTAGAAACAGTAGTAGCACAAGGGTTAACGTCCAATGCAAGTAATCAGTCTCTGTTGTGGTGAGTTTAGACAACGCCCAGTAGATGGTAAGAGCAGCAAGAGACTGTGGTGTGAGGTGGGAAGCACCTCAGCAGTGAGACAGAGCTGAAACACTCCAAGGGCAGGCGATAAGCGAGATACCAACCACTTCTGCAAGAGCTGAATGGAACTAGAGCCAAAAGCACCCTGCTGGTGCGTTAACAGAGTCACAAACACTGCAAGAGCAGAATGGGACCAGAGCCAATAGCATCCTTCCGGTGCGTTAACGGAGTCACCAACACTGCGAGAGCTGAATGGGACCAGAGCCAATAGCACCCTTCTGGTGCATTAACGGAGTCACTAATACTGCAAGAGCTGAACGGTATCGCCCAATAGCACCACGCGGTGCGACAACTGCTGCCCTGTGCTCGTAAGGTGTGATATGGTAGCACAGTTAACGGAGGCCACAAATGCTCTGCAAGTATTAACGGACAGGCTCGGTAACGGAGGCAACAAGCTCAGCAAGTGTTTAACGGAGAAGCTCAGTATTGGAGGCAACAAGCTCAGCAAGTGTTAACGGATAGGCTCAGTATCGGAGGCAACAAGCTCAGCAAGTGTTAACAGACAGGCTCAGTATTGGAGGCAACAAGCTCAGCAAGTGTTAACGGACAGGCTCAGTAACGGAGTGTTACGGTTTTCTGACACTCAGACCAAGGTTAGGAATAAAACACAGTTTTATTAAAATAAAATAAGCAACAGTGCCCCTGAGGGCCAGAATCGGTATTACAGTGATGTAAGTAATGGATAATATACAGGCCCAATATAGCAAGAGCAGGCAGAATATAGCATAAACACAAGTAAGTGTTAATGCTCAAAACAGGTAGTCAGTCTCTGTGGTGGTGATTAGCAACTCCCGGTGCATAAACAGTCCCAGTAGTAGTAGTGCAGCTAGCAAGCTCAAGCAGTGCGACTGAACTGAATCACAACCAGATAGCTGTATAGTAATGCCCAATAGATAGCAAAGACCAACTGGAGCAGGAGCCAATACCCCTAATAGGGGTAGTAATGGAGAAGAGACACTGCCAGAGCCAATGAAGCCAGATACAGAAGCACCCCTAGGTGCGGTAACGTAGGAACACTGCGTGTGCGAATAGGACCACAGCCAAAAGCACCCCTAGGTGCTGTAGCGGAGGAGACACTGCCCAAGCCAATATACTGTGAGCCAAACGCATTTCCAGGTGCAATCTGATGGAACTACACTGTGAGCGAGAGTGGACCAGAGCCAGGACACCCTTCCGGTGCCGCAATGGAGCACACACTTACAGAGTACCAGAATGCCCAATAGCACCACACGGTGCGACAACTACTGGAAAACAAGCACCTAACGAAAGGTACAGCTCTGCAGTGGTAACAGATAGGCTCGGTGTAGGAGGCAACAGCTCAACAAGTGTTAATAAGGCTCAGGATGGAAGGCAACAAGCTTGGCAAGTGTACACTGATAGGCTTGGTAACAGAGGCAACCAGCACAGCAAGTGTTCTCAAACAGACTCGGTAACAATGGCAATAGCTCGGCAGTACTCTCTGACAGGCTCGGTAACGGAGGCAACAAACGGGCTAGTATTGGAGGCCACACCGGAGGCGTGATCAGTCAGTGCAATCTGAGAGCAGGCTCAGAATGTCGCCAAGCAGGACCGGATGAATCACGGTGCAGGAACATCAACCAGAACCGGGTCAATCACGGAGCAGGAAGTCAGCCAAAGCCGGGTCAATCACGGAGCAGGAACGTCAGCCAGAACCGGGTCAATCACAGCGCAGGAAGTCAGCCAGAGCAGGGTCAATCACGGAGCAGGAATGTCAGTCAGAACCGGGTCAATCACGGAGCAGGAACGTCAGCCAGAACCGGGTCAATCACGGAGCAGGAACAGCGGAGTACTCAGATGAGCCGAGTCGGTACACTGGAACACAGGATCACAGCAACAAAGGCGCAGGAGCAGGAATGTCAGCCAGAACCGGGTCAATCACGGAGCAGGAACGTCAGCCAGAACCGGGTCAATCACGGAGGAGGAACAGCGGAGTAGTCAGACGAGCCAAGTCGGTACACCGGAACACAGGATCACAGCAACAAAGGCGCAGGAACAGGAACACCACGAAAGGGCACCTGACAGGTGCCATAGGCCCAGTGTATATAAATGGACACCCTGGGCGGGCCAATTAAGCTCCGCCAATGGAAGAGCACCACCACAAAGAGTGACAGGGAATCACGGGGACCATGATAGTACCCCCCTCTCAAAGACCCCCTCCCCTGGCAGAGGGTCTGGGTTTCTGAGGATATTTAGAGTGAAAATTGCGTATTAATCTTGGAGCATGAAGGTCCCTCTGGTCGACCCAAGAACACTCTTCAGGCCCGTAACCCTTCCAGTGGACCAAATATTGCAATTTGCCTCTAAACCTCCTGGTCTCAATAGTACTCTGTACTTCATATTCCTCTTGGCCCTGAACATCCACCGGCCCAGGAACCACCGGAGTGGTAGTATAGTGGTTGCATACCAAGGGCTTCAATAATGACACATGGAACACATTGTGAAAGCGCATAGATGCCGGGAGTTCCAGTGCGTAGGCCACGAGGTTAACCTTGCGGATAATTTTGAATGGACCAATGAACCGGGCAGCCAATTTGTTGGATGGCACTTGCAGATTGAGATTTCTGGAAGAAAGCCATACCCTGTCCCCAACCTGGAAGGAGACTGCTGGCAGCCGTCTGCGATTGGCATGCCGCTGATGTCGCTGGAAGGACTGGCTGAGGGACCTCTGCACCTGTGCCCAAGTGGAGCGGATCTGCTCAATATGCTCATCCAGAGCTGGAATCTGTTGTGACTGAAACGAGTCCGGGAGCAAACATGGCTGGAACCCATAATTAACGAGAAATGGGGAGCTCCCAGACGATTAATTAACTGCACAGTTCCTGGCGAACTCTGCCCACGGCAACGGGTCGGCCCAATTATCATGATGATTAGTCACAAAGCAGCGCAGAAACTGTTCCAGTCCCTGATTGGCACGTTCAGCGGCCCCGTTGGTCTGGGGATGGTAGGCGGAGGAGAAGGACAGTTGTATGCCCATTTGGTTACAGAATGCCCTCCAGAATCTCGACATGAACTGACTCCCTCGGTCCGACACTATTACTCTGGGAACCCCATGCAAGCGAAACACCTCTCTGGCAAAAAATTACTGCCATCTCCTGGGCCGAAGGAAGACCAGAGAGGGGTAAAAAGTGAGCCATCTTCGAGAATCTGTCCACCACCATTAGTATAAACGTATAGCCCTTACATACCGGAAGTTCTCCCAACAAATCAATAGAAATGTGGGACCATGGGCGTTCACCGTTAGGCACTGATTGGAGTAGGCCCACTGGGAGATGTCTGGGGGTCTTAGCACGGGTACAGGTGGCACAGGCAGCAGTAAATGCAGAACAATCAGCCTTCAGGGAGGGCCACCAAAACACTTGTGAAAGAGACCATATTAACTGATCCCTCCCAATATGCCCAGCTGCCTTAGATGAGTGGTAAGTCTCGAGCAAACGGGTACGGAAAGGCTCATCCACAAAGCACTTGCCAACTGGGGTCTCAGGAGGTGCCCGTGCTTGAGATGCCAAACTTTGCTCCCCCAGTGGCGAAGTGATACTGGTGCGAACTGTTGCCAGAATCCTATCTGGCTGAATAATGGGTACCGGGGCTTCGTCCCTCTCAATGTCAGAGCTAAACTGTCTGGATAGGGCGTCTGCCCTAACGTTCTTAGAACCAGGCAAGTAGGACACTATGAAGTTAAACCGTGACAGGAATAGTGCCCACCTAGCCTGACGAGAGGACAGCCTTTTAGCCTCTGAGAGATAAATCAGATTTTTATGGTTCGTAAGAATTAACACCGGGGTTCTTGTGCCTTCCAATAAATGTCGCCATTCCTTTAATGCCAGGATGATAGCCAGAAATTCCCTATCACCAATCTCGTAATGGCTTTGGGCACTAGATAGCTTCTTGGAAAAGAACCCACAAGGTCTCAGGTTGCCACCCTCTTTGGGGCGTTGCGAAAGAACTGCCCCTACCTCCACTTCCGAGGCATCGACCTCTAACGTAAACGGCAGGGTGGGATTAGGGTGGGACAGTATAGGAGTGGAGGCAAGAGCAGATTTAAGAGTCTCAAAGGCCATCTCGGCTGCCTCAGTCCATTGAGAGGGATTAGCGCCCTTGTGTGTGAGGTCAGACAGAGGTTTTACAATGGTAGAAAAATTCTGAATACATTTTCTATAATAATTGGCAAAGCCCAAGAACCGTTGAATAGCTTTTAACCCATTGTAGGACTGCAGCCAATTTTTCTTGGTCCATGGCAATGCCATCCTTAGATATCACAAAACCCAGGAAGGGTACTTTGGAACTGTGAAATTCACATTTTTCTAATTTACAAAACAATTTGTTATTGCGTAAACGGAGCAAAACCTCTGACACATCCTGGATGTGCTGGGTTAGGTTAGCAGAGTGTATCAATATATCGTCAAGGTATACGACCACATAGGACTGTAGCATATCACGGAGGATATCATTGATGAATTCTTGAAATACGGCAGGTGCATTACATAATCCAAAAGGCATCACTAAATACTCATAGTGTCCTGACCTAGTATTGAATGCCATTTTCCACTCATCTCCGGCCCTGATCCTAATCAGGTTGTAGGCGGCCCGTAAATCGAGTTTAGTAAATATAGACAAGCCCTTCAACCTGTCAAACAACTCAGTAATGAGTGGTATGGGGTACGCATTCTTGGACATGAGCTTATTTAGTCCCCGGTAATCAATACAAGGTCGTAATTCACCATTTTTCTTTTTCACGAAAAAAAACCCTGCACCTGCCGGAGAGGATGACTTGCGAATGATTCCCCTTTTAAGGGCATCCTCAATGTACTCCTCCATGGCCCTGTTTTCCTCACAGGACAAAGGGAATGTCCTGCCCCTCGGTGGCACCACTCCCGGGGGCAAATCAATAGCGCAATCATAAGGCCTATGTTGCGGTAATGCGCTAGCCTCTCCTTTACTGAATACGTCACTGAACTTGCTATATTCAGTTGGCACGGAGGGAGAGGTACACATGATCTTGACCGGATGTGACAAACAGTGACTAGTGCAGTAATCAGACCAAGACTTAACCTCACATATTTTCCAATCAAACTGGGGGTTGTGCAGCAATAACCATGGGAACCCCAGAATGACCGAGTGATGGGGTGAGTGTATGATTTGGAAACACACCTCCTCCCTGTGGAGCGCCCCAATCGACATAGTGATAGGAGTTGTTTCCATAGTGATGAAAACTGGTTCAAGAGGTCTACCATCGATGGCCTCAATGGCTAGCGGAGTATCTCTTTTAGACAAAGGAATATTGTGCTGTTCATCGAAAGCATGGTCCATGAAATAACATGCTGCGCCAGAATCTACCAGAGCTAGTACCTCCACAGCTTGGTCACCCAGAAAAAAACTCACCTGGTTGGTGGGTTTTTGAGTACAGGAGTCTGGGAACGATTGTACGCCACCTAGGGCCTGTCCCCCAAGGTACCCTAGGTGCGTGCGTTTCCTGGCCGTACCGGACAAGTGTGTAGTATTTGCCTATCTTTGCCACAATATAAACATAAACCCTGCCTTTTGCGGTGTGCCCGCTCCTCCTTAGAAAGTCTGGTGAACCCGAGTTGTATAGGCTCACTTGCTTCGGATATTCGGTCAGGAGGATTGGGAGGTGAGGGTGGGTTCAAAGGACTACCATGCCCATAGTTTCTGGATTTTGCCCTCTTAGCCAAGTGCCTTTCGCGAATGCGAGAGTCAATGAGCATAACATAGTCGATATACTCGTCTAAGTCACTAGGTACATCTCTGGCCGCAATCTCATCTTTAATAGAGTCAGACAACCCCTGGGCAAAGGCTGCCACCAGAGCCTCATTATTCCAGTCTACCTCTGCTGCCAATATCCGAAACTCTATAACATAATCGCCTACCGCACGATCGCCCATTTGTATTTCCATCAATCTCTTGGCAGCAGAGGAGGCTCTCCCGGGTATTTCGAATACTCTCCGAAACTTCTTTACAAACTCATTGAAGTTCAGAGTACATGGATTGGCATTCTCCCATAAGGGGTTTGCCCACGCCAGGGCTTTACCCGTTAATAGAGATATCATGAACCCCACCTTGCTACGGTCATTCGGGAAGGCATGAGGTGTCAGTTCTAAGAATATCTCTAGTTGGTTGATAAACCCCCTGCACAGTGTAGGTTCGCCATTGTATCTTAATGGTAACGCCGCCGCCGCCGCTAAACTTCTGGAAGGAGCAGCAAATTGCCCAGTATGATTGCCTGGTGTTGGAACTGGGGGGACCACCGGATTTTGGTTAGGTTTATCGAGGTGTACCATACGTTCCAGTAATGTCTGCATGGCCAGTGCCAACTGGTCCAAGTGTTGCTCGTGCACCTCCATCCTCCAATGGAGGTTCTGTGTATTACCGTCACCCTTACCATCTGAGGTCATGGCCCTTTTGTACTGTTACGGTTTTCTGACACTCAGACCAAGGTTAGGAATAAAACACAGTTTTATTAAAATAAAATAAGGAACAGTGCCCCGGGGGGCCAGAATCGTTATTACAGTGATGTAAGTAATGGATAATATACAGGCCCAATATAGCAAGAGCAGGCAGAATATAGCATAAACACAAGTAAGGGTTAATGCTCAAAACAGGTAGTCAGTCTCTGTGGTGGTGATTAGCCACTCCCGGTGCATAAACAGTCCCAGTAGTAGTAGTGCAGCTAGCAAGCTCAAGCAATACGAATGAACTGAATCACAACCAGATAGCTGTATAGTAATGCCCAATAGATAGCAAAGACCAACTGGAGCAGGAGCCAATACCCCTAATAGGGGTAGTAATGGAGAAGAGACACTGCCAGAGCCAATGAAGCCAGATACAGAAGCACCCCTAGGTGCGGTAACGGAGGAACACTGCGTGTGCGAATAGGACCAGAGTCAAAATCACCCCTAGGTGCTGTAGCGGAGGAGACACTGCCCAAGCCAATATACTGTGAGCCAAACGCACTTCCAGGTGCGATCTGATGGAACTACATTGTGTGGACCAGAGCCAGGACACCCTTCCGGTGCTGCAACGGAGCACACACTGACAGAGTACCAGAATGCCCAATAGCACCACGCGGTGCAACAACTACTGGAAAACGAGCACCTAACGAAAGGTACAGACAAGCCGAGTCGGTACACCGGAACACAGGATCACAGCAACAAAGGCGCAGGAACAGGAACACCATGAAAGGGCACCCATAGGCCCAGTATATAAAGGGACACCCTGGGCGGGCCAATCAAGCTCCGCCAATGGAAGAGCACCACCACAAACAGTGACAGGGAATCACGGGGACCGTGATAGTGAGGCAACAGTGTCAGCAAGTGTTTACTGGACAGGCTCAGTATCAGAGGCAACAAGCTCAGCAAGGGTTAAGTGGAAAATCAGTCTGCAATGCTCTGTACTCTACAGTTCACAATGTCGCCAGGCGACATAGAATCAGAATCTTGCAGGAAACTCTCAGGATGACAAGAACGCCGGAATCAGGTCAAGGAGCAGGAACGTTAGCCAAGCCGGGTCAATAACAGAACAGGAACGTCAGCCAAGCCAGGTCAATCACGGAGCAGGAACGTCAGCCAAGCCAGGTCAGTCACGGAGCAGTAACCAGTAAGAATAGTCAGACAGGAACGCAGGAACACAGCAACAGAAGCACTGGTACAGGAACACCACGAAAGGGCACCTGACAGGTGCCAGAGGCCCGGTATGTGAAGGCCACACTGGGCGAGCTTAAACAAGCTCCGCCAATGGGAGCGCACCACAGCAGAGAATGACAGAAAGATCACGGGAACCGTGATAGGAACACAGGAACCATGGGGTAAATTGTCCTACAGGAGGGCAGTGACAGGATTCTCCTGTTCACCCTTCTGGCCTGTCTGTTTGGTTTCCCTGTTTGCACCTATTTTGGTCTGCCTCTGTCAGGAATCTCCTGTTCACCCTTCTGGCCCGTCTCTGTCTGGTTTTTCCATTTGCACCTATTTTGCTCTTCCTCTGACTGGATTTTACTGTTCACCCTCCTGGCCTGTCTCTGGTTTTTACATTCACACATATTTTGGTCTGTCACCCCTTGCATCACATCCTTCTCCTTCTGGTATCCTATTGGTCAGCTAGGGTGTTTAGCCTTAGGCTCCTGTACCCTGCTGGCCCGATTATTCAAATTTGTCTGTGGATTGACCTGACTTTGTTTAAATCTTAGACCTTGGCTTGTGTATTTGGATTATCCTCCCAGTTGTTTACTCCCTGGCTTACATTTACTGACTATATATTCATTTTTAATGTAAGTGTTTTGTAAGCCACAAAGATAGCAATATTTTTAAAATGATCTCGCTTAAATTGGGACACCTTGGTGAGGTAATTAAGTTTAAATATGTTTTGGTCAAACTGCGTAACAAAACCCCCATTTTATTTTAAATAAATAAATGAACACATTGTTATAATTGGTATTGGGATAAGATATGACCTACACATGGTTCACATTTGGGTAATCTCTATGGCACTGAACAGGGTTGTTTTCGCTTTGTTCCTCATACCAGACTGGTCTTAAGTAGTCCTTTTTGTTTCTTAGTCCCTTCACTCCCAGGCCCTTCTTCTCCTGAAAAGCATCATGAATGTGTTTGGTTCTTCTATGAATATAATACATTTCTCCATGAAAGGGGTGCTTGAGTTCTGGCACTAACACCACTCCGTTACACCACTCTAGATGCGGGGGTTATACTGATGAAGAGGGAAAACGGATAAGGATGATTTTTGATTCCTCGTTTACTTCTGGGGAGTGATTGTGTCACCTGTGGAGGGACTTAACACCGCAGTGTTTGCAGAGCCTTAGGGGCTCTGAAGTCAATGACTCAAATGCTTTTTTTACCAGATACACTTTAGGAAGATCACAATAAGGATGCAGCATTACCTTCCCCATCGGTCCTTGGACCAAATGGTTCTGAAGGAATGTAAATGACCTGTTCCGATAACATTTATTCACAGACAATATTCTCTCTTATATTCCTTCCTGATGCCCTAGTGCAGTAGGCTACCTACCTCCAATGGTGACCTATCCTATTTCTCACTTTTTCTAAGCTTTCAGAGCTGCCACTTGTGGGTGCTGAGCTTTTATGAATCTGGCACATAAGCACCTGGATTTTCTCTCTAAGGGGAGATATGCAGCTTCTTGTGCTGCTCTGTGTCCCAGTTTCATGGTTGCTTGGATGTCTAGGGCCATAACTGTCTGGGGGGAACAACACAGAGGCAGTCTATGCAGACTTGCAAGGAGAGAGAATGTTGATTGGCTGTCTCTAAGTCTCACTACCATTTGTAGGCTGGCAGTTGTTTGGCCAGGATTGGAGAAGGTTTTTAGCCATGTTACTAGAGGTATTTCCTCAGACAACTCCCAAATTTCCCATGCATGAGTACATGCCCAGGGTTGTCTAGAGCAGCCCAGGCAGCCCCCTTCCCAAACAGATGTGGGCAGGGGAGAAGCATCCAGTTCTCAAATCTACCTCTGAATGACTCACAGTGGTCTGGTATTGTAACAGTTTTTAAGACACTCAGACCAGCAGGTAAAATAAAACACAGTTTTATTTAGAAAAAAAAATACAAAGTAAAGAACGCCCTCTACAGGCAAAATAATAGCGATCAAAGACAGAGATGCTATCACAGGTAGTGTACAGAAGCTAAAGTATCACATATACTATCACAGGATAGGTACACAGTAGTGAGGAAACTCAATGGTTAAAGGGATAGTAATACTTCATTTTAACTTTATTTTATTTTGTAGGCATTAAAAAAACATGAAGAATGATATAAGTCTTATCTCTGAAACCTTTATGGTTTAAGAGATATTCACAAACAAAGTATCCCCCCCCTGTTCAACCAGATTAGAAGGGAGATGCCCAGGTAGATTGCAGAGAGGGACAATCTTCAATTAAGATAATGGAAAAAGCTGAAAAACTTGTCAAGGGGGGAAGGGCTTTCATTGTTTTCATACAAAGAAAATTGTCCCCTTCTGTTATCTGTACTGTCATACAACCAGACTCACATCTGAGAAGAGATTGTTTACACTAGGTAAAAGGGGCGGGGAGGGAAACTTTGCTTGTGAATATCTCATAAACCATAAAGGTTTGAGAGATAAGACTTATATCATTCTTCATGTTTTTTTAATGCCTACAAAATAAAATAAAGTTAAAACGAAGTGTTACTATCCCTTTAAATACAATGCACTGTCACTCTGTGTTGTGGTGTTTGGCACTCCCAAGATGGTGATCAGGCCGCTATTAGTGAAAGTTCTTAAGGCTGGAATTCAGCAGCCAGTACTGAATATTTGTAGAAACTGCAGAGAAGTTGCAGTGAATAGCCCCCACGGGAGTAGCAACGTAAACAACTTAATCTGCAAGTGCTTGTGTCGATAGCCCTCACGGGCGTAGCAACGGAGACTGCTATAATGCAAGAGCTTGCCACTAGCCCCCACGGGCGTAATAACGGAGACCAACTGCACAGTAAAGACTTGAGCCAATAGCCCCCACGGGCATAACCGGAGACAACCTGCCAGAGCTTGAGCCAGTAGCCCCCATGGGCGTAACAACGGAGACTGCTTTAATACCAGAGGTAGACAATAGCCCCCATGGGCGTACAACGGAGACCACTCTGTGCTGCAAGTATGTGAGCAAATAGCCCCCACGGGCATATACCGGAGTCAACCTGCAAGAGCCAATAGCGCCACTACCGGGCGCGGTAACGTATACCGACTACTCTGCTGATGGAAGGATCAGCCGCCGTCTAGATCAGGCTTGTAATGCAGCCGGCTCTGCAGAAGTAGCGACCAAACAGGATAGGCTCAGCAAGTTACGTGAAGGCTCAGATAAAGAAATGGCAGCACTGCAAGGGTTAAGCAGCTCAAGGTTAACAGGCTCAGCAGTCGTGGAAAGTGCTCTGCAAGTGTCACGGAAGGCTCGGCAACGGAAGCACAGCTCTGCAAAAAGGTAACGGGGACTCAGCACTGGAGGCGCAACTCTGCAGGAGTACCGAGGCCAACGATCAGTCCAGTAAGCGGCGACACTAGCAGCAGGAAGCAGGAACAAGCAGGTCACTGGAACAAGCCAGTTCAGGTCACGGAGCAGGAAGTCAGCCAGGCCGGATCGGTACACGGAGGTGGTTCTCAGACAAGCCAGATCAGTCACGAGCAGGAACGTCAGCCAGGCCGGATCGGTACACGGAGCAGGAACACAGGAGAGTAGTCAAGACAGGCCAAGTTGGTACACAGGAATCAGGAACACATGAACACAGCAACAGCAACACTGGCTCTGGAACACCACGAAAGGGCACCTGACAGGTGTCAATGGCCAGGCATAAAACGGTCACCAGGGCCAAACAGCCAATCAGAGTGCACCACAAGCGAGAGTGACAGACAGGAATCACGGGCACCGTGATAGGTATAGCTCAGGCAATTGGAGTTCATCTTTCTCTTTCTCATACGTGGATTTTCTCCATGGTAGACCAGTGGGTTTTGAGGGTGATCATGGAAGGGTATTTTATAGATTTCAAATCCCTTATTCCATGTCTCTCCTTCATGTCAAGAGTTCCTTGCAATCTGGTGAGGGACTATTTTTCAACACAGTTTATTTCTTGGGAGACGTGCAGGCTGTAACGGAAGCTGAGAAGGGACCGCGTCGCCTTCCCGGATCTCTCCTTCTCAACGCCGGACTGGCGCTGTCGGATGCACCGGTTGAGCAAATAACCGGTCCGGTGGTCGACTCAAAGTGGCATCGAACCCCGGAGTAGTCAACTCTACCTCGAAGAGTGCGGATCGTGGAGGGGTCGACGGGCTCTCGAACCGTCAACCTTCGCAGGACCGGAACACCGGGCAGTAGAGAGTGAGGCCTCTACTCCTGGGCTACGAGGAACAGGGAAAGTGTCGCAGGAACAAAGGGTAGCGGTTGCCAAGCCGTTCGAGCACTCCGGTGCTCGAATCAAAGGTTCTACTGTAACTGGAAGAAGCAAAGACGAACGATGCAGGAACCTGGGCTCAGATGGGCGTCAGAGTGGCCGCTTTAATACCATAAGAACACAAGACTCCAGGACTCTAGTTCACTCCAAAACATAACTCTCTTTATTGGCAAAACCCACAGATATTTATACACAACTTTCACATTGAACTGTATGGGGAAACCAGATACAAAAGGCTTAATCCAATCATGTTACAGGAGACAAAAGGCCAACAGCAGATGGCCTAACAAATACATTGAGACAGACTTGATTACATTTAAAATACAAAAGGGGATGATTAATACAAACACAAGATACAAAGACTTGAGGGGCGGGAATACACATTCTATGAACAATGGCCAGGGGTTGAAGCACGTACACACTGGTTTGAATATTCGCCTTCAACCCTGGCCAATCAAATCGTACAGTGAGTCAGCTAGTCGACCAATCCCCGAGCTGCCTACTTTTCCCATGTTAAGTCAATGGAAGCCCTTTAAACTTCCTGCTCAGGGATTCAACCAATCAGGTGTCGACTCACGGCTCCCAGTTCTCCGTGCTGGATACAGTGTCATTCTCGAACCGGAAACCTACGACCCATAGTCGGTGAACGTGTACCCCTCGAACATATTACATACAATACCTAAAACGTTTGACATACATTAAACATATTACACGAACCAAAGTCTATGAGTATAAGCCTTTGCTCTTGGGTAATAGCTGGCCAGTTCGTACTATAAGGCACAGCATAGAGTCCAAACAGTAATAAATGTCCATAGTCTTTGGATAAATAGTTCAAGGTCCAGACAAGGGCTCAAGTAATGGGTAGGATCCGTTACACAGGCCTATTCCAAACTTTTTGTATTTCCCAAGGTAGACAGTGGACACAGTCCTATACAGGACTTGAAGCTTCTCGACCATTTTGTTATTACTTCCCAGTTCAAGACAGAGTCTTTGTACTCTGTCATCACTGATATTTGTGCCTCCTAATACATATAGAGTGCATATCTCCACATTCATTATCTAGGGATTTCTGTTAATGCCTGTCTAGATTGCCTTTTGTTAAAGGCTCCTTTAGCGGAGGCTTTGCACCTTCCAATTCAGACTTGTGGGTCCATTCTGGACAACATGGTTGGGCACTTACTTCTAGGAAATCCTCTCTGGTTCCCGGCCCAGGCCATTCTCTTTCTCAGAATGAGATTAGACACTCTTCAGGCACAGGTCTTTCTGCCTGAGGTGAAGACTCTATCCTTGTCCCAGCAGATGTTTCAGGCTTTAAAGCGGAACTAACACTGCTAAGAAACTTTGTTTGTAATAATTCCCTATCTGGTGACTAGCTGCTTAGTAGCGATAGTCGCCAGAATTATTACCTCTTTATGGAGAAATATGCAGTCATCCTCGGCTGACAGGCAGGACGGAGAGTGGACATCTTGCCTAGTGATGTCCGTGCGCCTGCTCTGTCAGTCCCAGACGGCTGTAGGAGGCTTTGCTAGGAGCCATTCCGCTCCGGAAGGGTCTGACAGCACAGGCACGCAGATGTCACTAGTGCAAGATGTCCGCGCTCCCTCCTGCCTGTCAGCCGAGGTTGACTGCATATTTCTCCATAAAGAGGTAATAACTTTGGCGACTAGCGCTACTATCACGGTGCCCGTGATTGCTGCCTTTTTGTGTCAGTTACCTGTAGGGAGCTCTCCATTGGCTGTCTGCCTTCAGCCCGCCCTGCATTGCCTATTTAGACTGAGCTTGGGCACCCTTTGGTTGCCCTTTCATGTTGTCTCTATGCTGCTCGCATCCCTATTGAGTTCCTGAGCTTCCTGGGCCCCTGGCCATGTTCCTGCCAGCCTGAGATCGTCTAGTTCCTGAGGTACCAGTTCCCTGGTTCCTGTTCCGTTCCTGATCCGGTTGAGGTTGCTGTTGTGTCGCTGCTTCCTGCTCCCAGTCCCACTGCCGTTCCTGATCCGGTTGACCGTCTGGAGTGCTGGTTCCTGTTCTCCTCTGCCTTCCTCCTGTTCCAGTATCGCCTATAGTGTGCTAGTCCTCCAAAGTCGCTCTGGAGACATTTCTTTTCCTTGCTGGTTACTCCAGTACGCTGGTACTGGTTCACTCCTCACTCACACCAGCTGCTATTGCACCGGTAGATTTTGGGTTTCTCCAGTACAAGGGTACTGGTTCGCTCCACGTTCACCTGGCTGCTGTCGCACCATTGGGTTGGGTTCCCAGTATGAGGGTACTGGTTCGCTCCATACGCACCGGCTGCCGTTGCACCGGTAGAATCATTGTTCCACAGTACGCGGGTACTGGTTTGCTATACATACAACCGGCTGCTGTGCACCGGAAGAGAGACGGTTTCTCCAGTACGCGAGTACTGGTTTGCTCCACCTACAACCGGCTGCCGTTGCACCGGTAACAGTTATTATTACAGTACGTGGGTACTAGCTCGCTCCTATACACCGGCTGCTGTGCACCGGATGAGAGATTGGTCTCTCCAGTATGCGGGTACTGGTTCGCTCCACCACATCTGATTACTGTTGCACCAGTTGAGAGATATTGTGTCTCCAGTACGCGGGTAATGTTCGCTCCATCACATTTGATTACTGTTGCACCGGTTGAGAGATATTGTGTCTTCAGTACGCGGGTACTGGTTCGCTCCACCACATCTGATTACTGTTGCACTGGTTGAGAGATATTGTGTCTCCAGTACGCGGGTACTGGTTCTCTCCATGCTATATTATTGCTGTCAAGTCCTAGGGAGCTTCATTGGTTCTCCAGTACGCGGGTACTGGTGGTCTCCTGTACATTTCCTTGGCTTGCCACATTACTCCTTCTGCCTCTGCGTGTCATCCTTGTGACTGGTGTTGCCATCTAGCCAGTCACCGAGGCTTTAGTGGTTGACACCCACTCCGTATCAGGCTGCCTTGCCCGGTATATTGGTAAGGCCGGTAGAACCTATTCCTCTCAGTAGCATCTTGGGTTGCCTTACCCGGGATTGGCAAGGCCAGTAGAGACTTTATACTTGCTGTCTGTCCATAGGCTGCCTTGCCCGGTATATTGGCAGGGCCGGTAGAGCCTTCACCATTTCACTACATCATCTCCAGGCTGCCCTGCCCGGTATATTGGCAGGGCCGGTAGAGCCTACTAAATTTTCGTGTACCAGTCTCCTGGCTGCCATCCCCCGGTATATTGGCAGGGCCGGTAGAGTCTGCTAAATTTCTGTGTACCAGTCTCCTGGCTGCCTTGCCTGGTATATTGGCAGGGCCGGTAGAGCCTACTAAATTTCAGTGTACCAACTCCCTGGCTGCCTTGCCTGGTATATTGGCAGGGCCGGTAGAGCCTGAATCGCTATTATTACTGCTTGTTCTCTATTATTGCTATATATATGTATGAACGTATATGTTACCCTATGGGGTTGTATTAAACTTTTCAATAAAGTTGTGTTTTTACTTAACTTTGCGTCTGAGAGTCTTAACAAACCGTGACAGCTACTAAGCAGCTAGTCGCCAGATAGGGAATTATTACAAACAAAGTTACTTAGCGGTGTTAGTTCTGCTTTAATTTGCCCATCTGCAATGGTGTGGGATTACTTGAAGCTGTTAGGATTTTGGGTCCGTGTCTTGCAGGTGGTCTCCTTTGTGTAATTCCATAGTTGAGAACTGCAGTTGGAGGAACTTGTTGAGGCAGCAGTGTAATCTTTCCTGTATCATGTGTCTCTCTGGCTGAACGAAGTCAGATCTTCATTAGTGGCTTCACATGGTTTTTTTTGTCATTTAGGAAAGTCATTGGTCATTCTGAATTGGGTGACAGTAACGACGAATGCTGGCCTAACAGGCTGGCTTGCCATCTTCAGATGGCTCAGGGCCTTTGGCTTGAGAGAGAAAATCTTCTGCCCATTAAAGTGATCTGGGCAATTCTCCTCATTCTGCTGCATTGGTCTTAGTCCCTCCTGGGTTTGCCAGTGTGGGAGGCACTGATTTACTGCTGTTTTTGATCTATGCTATTCGTTACAACTGAGCATGTCAGGTGGAGGTAAAGTGGAGTAAGGAGGGATTCTCTGCCTCCAGCAAGCCTTTTAAAGTCAAGTGACTTGCCCTACTGCAGGATGATACTTTACTCCATGGTTCCCGAGTTCCACATAGAGTAAGAAAAAAAATATTTATTAACAAATACACACAAATCTCATTTTCTTGCACAGACAAATCTAGTTTGGAAAGTTGTTCTTCATCAATCAGTTCTGCCATTTCCATTATTCGATATCCCTCTTAAATATATAATGTGGCCATATTAATGATCTGTATATCGTCATATAGCTTTGCCTACCCCCTATATACAATTGACTAGTCTTGATAGAAAACGACTTAGGAATACTTAGACAACAGAAGTCGCAGAAAATGATCCCATTAACACTTTAAATGCTAGAAAAGTAATCGGCCTGTTGATTTGCAAAGTCTTGTAGACATATGTAGCCTCCAAAGTATTTAGTTTCAGTGTCACAAATTTGTTTCTACTTGCATCTCGTGTCAGAACATCCTAGAGCATTGCCTATCCAACAGTTGCTTTCAGTTCAATTATAGGGAAATATTCCTTTGCAAGCTTAATTCACTTTTTCAGCCCCTCTTTGGAGTTTTAAGCCATAATGTGCAGTCATTTTAAGAATTTGATGGCCACAGAATGAAGCTGGTTGCCTGTCACTTTTTCTGAGAATAGTATAAGAGCCGATGGCATGCAGTGGCCACATTAAATTTGTTTAAAATATGACCCAAAATATTTTTATTAATGTTTGGGGGGAACATCAGGACCTCTCCTGATGGCCCCTAGTTATAAGTATGTCATCTGTATTTCGGTCACTGCATGATCCTATGGCATGCAGTGGCCGCAATAACTTTCTTTAAAAAGCCCCATAATCATCTTTTTAGTGTTTGGGGGGAACATCAGTGCCTCTCCAGATGTTCTCCATTTATAGATCTCCCAGCCGATCATGCTAGGAGATCTAACATATGTTCAAAAAGCAGCAAACCCCTTCCCCTTTCTTCCTACCCACTCGTCCGGGTAGGAGTGGGCGGGATTGTTACGGTTTTAGATGAACACTCAGACAGATTGGTAAGGTTAAAAGACTTTATTGAAAAAAGAGCATATACTGAACAAGGCCCAGGGGGCCACAAGGCAAAGCACACAGAAACAAATGATACACGGTAGCTGCAGGAATGCAGTATTAGAATATGTAGACTGGCACAACTGAATGTATAGTTCGTGGAAAGGTGCTGGCAACCCGTAGGGAAGCTGACCAGGTGAGCATACACAGGAGGAGTACGGGAAACAGAACTGGCAATACCCAGACGTCTGGGTACCAAAACCCTGTGGAACGAGGCAACTTTGACCCAGGCTGTACGGACTGAAATTGGCACTGTCCAGACGCCTGGACACCAAGACCCTGGAACGAGGCAACTCAGACCCAGACTGTATGGAACGAAACTGGCACAGTGGAGGCTAGAACCAAATATGGTCTCCAAATACCGGGCAACTGTGGAGTAACCGTCTTCCCTCAGGAGGGGTAATAGAGACCAAGGTAGCTGCTAGATATAGACCCTAGAACGCCAGGGGTGGATTGAGGCAGCAGTAGGTAGCTGTAACACAGCTAATGGCCCTTAGCCTGCAGAATGGATAGTATAACACTGTCTCTAGCAAATGGAACTGCCCAGAGCAGTGGTAAGCCTTACCTGGTCACTCCAGGTACACGCAGGGTTAAAGGTAACGCCCAACCAAACAGAGTAACTCCCAGAGCGAGTGAGCACAGCATAGCAGGTAGGAAGGCCACAGAGAGAGATCAGAGTAACACAGTCAGAGTAGAACTCCGGTACTGGTACTTCGAATGTGCACACTGCTAGCAGCGGTTAAGGAGCAGCTTAAGCCCAAGCTTAGCCTTTGGTCGACAAGGAACAGCGCCACACGGAGCAACACTGCATGTAATGTATGCCCAGAATAATAATAGCCACCAGGGGTCGCCCTGACATAGACGGGTCCAGTAGACAACGGAGCCCGTTAAGCGGAATAGGGATACCGGAACTGAACAGCGCTCCTACTGGTCGGCAATGGAGCGGTTCTATGCCAGAGTATAGTCAGCAACGGAGCGGGTCTTCAGCCAGGATACAGCCAGCACAGGAGTGGTTAACAGCCACAATATGGTCAGCAACGTAGCGGGTATCAGCCAGGATACAGTCAGCAACGGAGCAGGGTCTCCTCCAGGAACGTTCAGCGACGGAGCGGGATCTTCAGACAGAATACAGTCAGCAACGGAGCGGGTTCTCATCCAGGGGAGGTCAGCGACAGAGCAGGATCTTCAGCCAGAATACTGTCAGCAACGGAGCGGGTTCTCAGCCAGAATACAGTCAGCAAAGGAGCAGGTTCTCAGCCAGAATACAGGCAGCAAAGGAGCGGGTTCTCAGCCAGAATACGAGTCAGCAATGGAGCGGGTTATCAGCCAGAATACAGTCAGCAACGGAGCGGGTTCTCAGCCAGGATACGATCAGCAACGGTGCATGAAACAGGAACTCAGGAACAAACTCGTAGTCAGGCAGGCCAGGTCATACACAGAGTAGTAATCACAGGAGTAACATATGAAATGTACACCATGAAAGGGCGCTTAAGAGAGGACATCCCAGGGTATATAAAGGGCAACCTGGAAGTGCTCAACCTGGGTTTAAAAAGGCTGTGTGAGGAGGGCTAATAGCAGACAGCCAATCAGGAATACTCAGCAAGTGACAGACACAGAACAGCATGAATCACGGGCACCGTGATAGTACCCCCCTTTCAAAGACCCCCTCTCCTAGAGCGGGATCTGGGTTTCTGAGGGTATTTGGTATGAAATATTCGTAGTAACTTGGGTGCATGAAGGTCCTTACTGTCTACCCAGGAACGATCCTCAGGACCATAACCTTTCCAATGCACCAGATACTGTACCCCTCCTCTATGCCTACGGGAATCAATAATATTTTGTACTTCATACTCCTCCTGCCCTTCGACTTCAACAGGACCTGGCATCACAGGTGTGGTAGTATAACGGTTACAAACCAGAGGTTTAAGGAGAGACACATGGAATACATTATGAATGCACATAGAAGCAGGTAATTCCAAGGCATAGGAAACGGGGTTAATTTTGCGAATTACCTTGTACGGACCAATGAACCGAGGTGCCAGCTTATTAGATGGGACCTTGAGCTTCAGATTCTTAGAGGACAGCCATACTCTATCCCCGACTTGAAAGGAAACCACTGGAAGCCTTCTGCGATTGGCATGACGCTGATGTCGCTGAAAAGACTGACCCAATGCCCTCTGAACTTGTGCCCATGTGGAACGGAGTTGCTCTATATGCTCATCCAGAGCTGGAATCTGCTGTGTCTGAAAGGAATCCGGGAGCAGACAGGGTTGGAACCCATAATTGATCAGAAACGGAGAGCTCCCGGAGGAAGAATTAACTGCGCAGTTCCTGGCGAACTCTGTCCAAGGCAACAAGTCGGCCAAATTATCATGATGGTCAGTCACAAAACATTGCAGAAACTGTTCCAACCCTTTATTGGCCCTCTCAGCGGCCCCATTAGTCTGGGGATGATATGCAGAGGAAAATGATAGCTGTATGCCCATCTGTTCGCAAAATGCCCTCCAGAATCTGGACACAAACTGGCCCCCCCTGTCAGACACCAGCACCCTGGGTACTCCATGCAACTGAAACACCTCTCGAGCGAATACCATTTCCAGCTCTTTGGCCGAAGGAAGGCCACAGAGGGGTACGAAGTGTGCCATTTTCGAAAACCTGTCTACCACCATCAATATGAAGGAATACCCTCTAGACCTGGGCAATTCTCCCATAAAGTCGATAGAGACGTGAGACCAGGGGCGTTCACCATTAGGCACCGGCTGAAGTAAGCCCACCGGGAAATGTCTAGGGGTTTTGGCACGGGCACAGGTGGTACAGGCATTCGTAAAATTGGCACAATCTGCTCTCATAGAAGACACCAAAATAGCTGAGAGAGGGACCAAAACAATAGATCTCTACCAATATGTCGCGCAACCTTAGAGGAGTGGTAGGTTTCAAGTAGTCGAGTACGGAATGGCTCAGCTACAAAACATTTGCCCGCTGGAGTTTCATGGGGAGCAGAGGCTTGGGACGACAAAATCTCCTCCCCTAGTGGTGAAGTAATACTAGTACGTATGGTAGCCAATATTCGATCAGGTTGAATGATAGGTGCTGGTACTTCTTCTCTGTCAACCTCCGCCTCAAATTGTCTAGACAGAGCATCAGCCCTAACATTTTTTGAACCAGGCAAGTATGATACAACAAAATTGAATCGGGATAGAAACAGTGCCCATCTGGCCTGGCGAGGAGACAATCTCTTGGCCTTAGAGAGATAAGTCAGATTCTTGTGATCAGTTAGAATCAA
Organism: Rhinophrynus dorsalis; assembly: GCA_037306005.1. Taxonomy (NCBI): domain Eukaryota; kingdom Metazoa; phylum Chordata; class Amphibia; order Anura; family Rhinophrynidae; genus Rhinophrynus; species Rhinophrynus dorsalis. Next base: position 324,404,708 of record CM074724.1, on the reverse strand, counting down.
AACGGGGTTTTTTGTGCCTTCAAGTAAATGACGCCATTCTTTGAGAGCAAGGAGAATGGCCAGTAATTCTCGATCACCAATCTCATAATGACTTTGAGCACTGGTTAATTTTTTGGAAAAGAATCCACAGGGTCTGAGTGTACCACCTTTAACCTGTCGCTGAGAAAGCACCGCCCCGACCCCAATATCTGAGGCATCAACCTCTAAAGTAAAGGGAAGTAGTGGATTGGGGTGGGACAACACAGGCGCTTCAGCAAAGGCTACCTTCAACTTCTCAAAGGCCTCTTCAGCAGCCACCGGCCAGAGAGATGGATTAGCGCCCTTATGCGTGAGGTCAGACAGAGGTTTCACGATAGAGGAGAAGTTTTTAATAAACTTCCTGTAATAATTGGCGAAGCCCAGAAATCGTTGGATGGCTTTAAGACTCTTGGGTTTAGGCCACTGTAATACTGCAGTCAATTTCTCTTTATCCATGGCAATGCCGTCTTTGCCAATTATAAACCCCAGAAACGGTACACTGGTTTTGTGGAACTCGCATTTCTCCAGTTTACAAAATAATCTATTTTTGCGTAAGCGCAGCAACACTTCCGACACATCCTTGATGTGTTGTGACAGGTCTTTGGAGTGGATAAGTATGTCGTCAAGATACACTACAACACATGATTGTAACATATCTCTAAGAACATCATTGATCAGTTCTTGAAATACTGCAGGAGCATTACATAGACCAAATGGCATGACTAGGTATTCATAATGCCCTGATCTCGTATTGAAGGCAGTTTTCCACTCATCACCGGCTCTGATACGTATCAAATTGTAGGCTGCCCTTAGGCCCAATTTGGTGAAAATCGAGGACCCCTTAAGTGTATCAAACAGCTCAGTGATGAGTGGTATCGGGTAGGCATTCTTTGCCATCAGCTTATTCAGCCCACGGTAGTCTATGCATGGTCGTAGTTCGCCATTTTTTTTTCTTAACAAAAAAGAACCCGGTGCCGGCCGGAGAAGTAGATTTCCTTATGATCCCTCTACTGAGGGCATCCGCTATGTATTCCTCCATAGCTTGGTTCTCCTCACAAGACAATGGATACGTGAGTTCCCCTCGGTGGTACTGCTCCCGGACTTAGTTCTATACGACAATCGTATGGCCTGTGCTGAGGTAGGGCGCCAGCCTCTCCCTTACTGAAAACGTTGCTGAACTGCTGGTAGACCTCAGGTAGTGAAGGGAAGGTGCACAAGACCTTAACAGGATGTGTAACGCACTTATCCATACAGAACTGAGACCAAGCAGCAATCTCACATTTCTGCCAATCAAATTGCGGGTTGTGCAACTGTAACCAAGGAAAGCCCAAGATCACGGCATGGTGAGGAGAAATAATCAATTGGAACTGTTGCTCTTCCTTGTGAAGAGCCCCAATAGTCATGGACAAGGGCATAGTTTCAAAGGTAACTTGGGCAGGTTCCAAAGGTCTGCCATCAATTGCTTCAATAGCAAGAGGGGGTTTCTCTCTGAATCCGTGGTACCCCATGCAATTCGGCAAAGGTATTGTCCATAAAATACCCAGCTGCACCAGAATCAACCAGGGCCAAAACCTCAACAGAGCGTTGTGCCCATGACAATACCACCTGTATGGTGGGTTTAAGTTTGCCCAACACTGGGGACGATTGGACACCACCTAGGGCCTGTCCCCCAAGGTACCCTAGGTGTGTTCGTTTCCTGGACGTACCGGACAAGATCTTAACAGGTGACCATTTTTACCACAGTACAAACATAATCCCTGTATCTTGCGATACCTCCTCTGTTCCTTGGTTAACCTAGTGGAACCCACCTGCATGGGTTCACCTGTTTCATGAATTGGTTCACTAGGTTTGGATGCCAAGGGAGGGTTGGGTGGGCAAAATATGCTACTGGACCCATTATTCTTTAGCCGTACTTGTCGCTCTCTGGCGGTTAATCTTTCTCGTATTCTGGAGTCAATTAGAATCACGTATTCGATATAATCATCTAGGTCAGTAGGTAAATCTTTTGCTGCAATCTCATCTTTAATCTGGTCACTCAAGCCTTGGGCAAAGGCTGCCAACAGGGCCTCTTTATTCCATCCTACCTCTGCTGCCAAGGTGCGGAATTCAATGGAATAATCGCCAACCGTGCGCCTGCCCTGTTGTATCTACATAAGACGCTTAGCAGCAGAGGTGGTTCTACCAGGAGGCTCGAAAACTCGAAAGGATTGTACAAAATCACATAAATTTTTAGTACAAGGTTTAGCGTTTTCCCACAGTGGGTTAGCCCAGGCCAATGCTCTACTGGTCAGTAGGGATATCATGAATCCAACCTTGCTGCGGTCACTAGGAAATGCATGTGCCGTCAATTCCATAAATATTTCAAGTTGATTAATAAACCCACTACATAGTTGAAGGTCACCGGCATATCTCAGCGGCAAGGGTGCAGAAGCCGTTAACCCTTTGACTGCGGTCCCTGGGGACCTAGACTCATTCTCCAGTGTCTGAATTGGCGAGACCACCGGGCTAGAACCGGACTTATCAGCAAGTACCGTGCATTCAAGAATAGTTTGAATAGCAACCGCCAGCTGATCCAAACGTTGCTCATGCATATCCATCCTCCAATGGATATTTTGTGTGTTACCATCACTCTTATTGTCTGAGGTCATGGCCCTTTCGTACTATCACGGTTTTTAATGACTCTCAGACGTAAGGTTTGGTAAAAACGTAGCTTTATTGGAAAGTTAAGGCAATACCCATAGGGAAACATACATAACAAACAACAATAATAGTCAATACAATAGGTTCTACCGGCCTTGCGTAAAATACCGGACAAGGCAACCCAAGTGACAGTAGCAATAACAGGCTCTACCGGCCTTGCCTATACCGGGTAAGGCAACCATGATATAACATATACCGGTTCTACTGGCCTTACCAATACCGGGCAAGGCAGCCCAAGGAGTACTGAGTGTAGGCTCTACCGGTCCTGCCAATACCGGGTAAGGCAACCTTAATGATGGTAACGACAAAGGTTCTACCGGCCTTACCAATACCGGGCAGGGCAGCCTGATCGAGTAGACCAGCTGTCAGATGACTATGACAGCAGAGAGGAATAGGATCAAAGGACTTACTCAGCAGAAGTCTATTGCCAGGGAAAATCGGACGACTGCATAGGAGTGGACAGCGACTTAGCCTCAGTACTGGATAGATCAGGAGCAAACCAACGTTTGGGACCTACAATAAATATCGCCACCCGGTTAATGGAGTAAACCAGCGTCCACACGCTGGAACCAACAGTGTATATCGCAACCAGGTTTAATGGTGTAAACCAGCGTCCGCACGCTGGAACCAACAATGTATATCGCAACCAGGTTTAGTGGAGTAAACCAGCGTCCTCACACTGGAACCAACAGTAAATGTCGCCACCAGGTTTTGTGGAGTAAACCAGCGTCCGCACGCTGGAACCAACAGTGTATATCGCAACCAGGTTTAATGGAGTAAACCAGCGTCCTCACGCTGGAACCAACAGTGTATATCGCAACCAAGTTTTAATGGAGTAAACCAGCGTCCTCACGCTGGGACCAACAGGAAATGTCGCCACCAGGTTTTGTGGAGTAAACCAGCGTCTGCACGCTGGAACCAACAGTGTATATCGCAACCAGGTTTAATGGAGTAAACCAGCGTCCGCAGCTTGGAACCAACAGTGTATATCGCAACTAGGTTTAATGGAGTAAACCAGCGTCCTCACGCTGGGACCAGCAGTAAATGTCGCCACCAGGTTTTGTGGAGTAAACCAGCGTCCGCACGCTGGAACCAACAGTGTATATCGCAACCAAATTTAATGGAGTAAACCAGCGTCCGCACGCTGGAACCAACAGTGTATATCGCAACCAGGTTTAATGGAGTAAACCAGCGTCCGCACGCTGGACCCAACAGTGTATATCGCAACCAGGTTTAATGGAGTAAACCAGCGTCCTCACGCTGGGACCAACAGTAAATGTCGCCACCAGGTTTTGGAGTAAACCAGCGTCCGCACTCTGGAACCAACAATGATAAGCAGCAGCGAAAAGGACAATGTCGCCGGAGCGACGGGGCTAGAGCAGGAGCCCTACACTCCAACGGGGAGTCCACCGGGGCAAGACTGATGCTCTGACAGATGACTGGAATCACCGGAACCGCCGGTGCAGAGCAAGCCGGCTATAGAAGCGGCAGGCAGGAAACGCAGGAACTCAGTAGATTAACCCGCTAGGTGCTGGAACACCGGAACACAGCATACAGGAACATTGGAACACTGGAACACCGGAATGCAGGAACAGCAGGATCAGCAGGAACAGCAGGCCCAGAAGCCTGATATGCAGATCAGGCCAAGTGAAGTCAGAAACACCACGAAAGGGCAACCTGGAAGTGCTCAACCTGGGTTTAAAAAGGCTGTGTGAGGAGGGCTAATAGCAGACAGCCAATCAGGAATACTCAGCAAGTGACAGACACAGAACAGCATGAATCACGGGCACCGTGATACCGGTTTCATGTAAGGCCACTGGACTCTATCAAAAGCCTTTTCGGTATCTAAAGATAAAAATACAGTAGGTCTACCAACAGTCTGAGCGTGATGTATCAGAGTAATCACCTTGATGGTATTGTCCCTCACTAACCTACCTGACACAAACGCGGCCTGATCCGTATGGATCAAGGTTGGTAATAACCGCTGCAATCTCCCTGCCAGCAATTTCGCAAAAAGTTTTAGATCTACATTTAGGAGGGAGATGGGCCTATAGCTGCTGCATTGAAGAGGGTCCTTACCTGGCTTATGCAAAACCGTAATATGAGACTCTAGATATTGAGTAGGCCAGGGAGCTCCCATTCGAATAGCATTAAAAGTGTCCAGTATAAATGGCAGCAAAGCGTTTTTGAAGGTTTTATAATATGTAGCCGGATAACCGTCCGGACCTGGGCTTTTGCCTGACGGATTCGATTGGAGAGCTTTCTCAAGCTCGACCAATGTAAAAGATAAATCAAGCGACTGGGCATCCGCCTCCGACAACCTCGGAATGTTGGCTTTTGCAAAAAATCAGAGATCGAAGACAAAGGTGCGGGGATGGCGTCAACTCCCGAAGCACCAAAATTGTACAGAGAAGCATAATACAATCTAAATTCCTCGAGAATGTCTGCAGTTTTGGAAACGAGGGAGTCCACGCCACGCCGCACTTGAGATATGAACATTTGATCTCTCTTTATCTTAACCAGCTTGGCCAGCAATTTCCCCGACTTATTACCCTTCAAGTAATTTTGATATTTGAACCACATATGTGATTTAACGCATTGAGCTTGCAAAATGCTATGCAGGTCTGCACGGGCCTGTGACAATTCCTGCAAAATCGACGGAGACAGGACCCATTTGTGTTGAACCTCCAGGACACGAATAGTGGCTAAGAGGCGGTCAATACGCTTATTTCTTTCACATTTTCGAAAGGCGCATAATTTATTAAGATGTCCTCTTATGACACACTTGTGAGATTCCCAGATGATAGGCATCGGGACATCTGGAGTCAAATTGTCAAGCAGGAAATGAGAAATGTCTGCATTTATAAGATTCACTGCGGAAGGGTCATTGAGTAAAGAGTCATTAAGTCTCCAAGAAGTGTTAGCCTTCGAACGTAGGTTCAAAGCAAGGGACATAGAAATAGGGGAATGATCAGATAAAGTCTGAAGCCCAATAGACGCCGACGTTAAGAAATCGAGATGGAAACGATCAATAAAAAGGTAATCGATTCTGGAATAAGATTTGTGTACCGCCGAATAAAATGAATAGTCCATATCCAAGGGATGTAAAGTCCGCCAAGAATCCAACAAGTTCCTAGTGGAAAGCAGAGAGTTGATGGACCGCAATAGAGAATATCTGAGAGATGATCTCCGAGTCGAACAGTCCATTACAGGATCAAGGGGGACATTAAAGTCACCCCCGAACACTGTAGTACCAGCCTGAAAAGAGTCCAAGGACTCCAGCACCCTCCAGAGAAAGGGCAGCTGACCCGAATTTGGGCAGTAGACATTGGCCAGAGTAAACATCCTATCACCCAACAAGCTCTTAACAAACAAGTAACGTCCCTCCGGGTCTACCACAGTATCCATTGAAGTCCACGGCAAGGACCTAAGGACCAGAATTGCTACACCTTTAGCCTTCTCTGTCGAGGAAGCAAACAAAATGGGATGGTAGTGTTTTGAGGAAATTGGAGAATGTCGACCACGAGCAAGATGAGTCTCCTGCAAAAATACAATCTGCGGTTTTAGGCGGATAAGTTCCCTAAAGAGCATAGAATGTTTATTCGGACTATTCAAGAGGGGGGGATGGGGGGGAAGGGTAGATGGAGGGAGAAAGGGAAGGACCAAAGGAAGGATGCCAGAGTAAGCAGGCCAAGAGTAAACAACAGTGTCATTGTAAGAATTGTAAGCAAAGCATACACAACATTCCCAAACAGCATATAGAGTCGCGTCCTGAGGCGCCATCCCAGAAAGCACTAGGGGACGTCTCAGGAGGTGCAAGCGACACGGGCCCAAGGGCCTGGAGAGCAAGCAAGAGCTCAAAAGGGGCTCGCAATATTTCAACAAGAGAAGTACAAATAAACAGAACAGTGATGAATTTATCCATAAATGAACAGTATCAAATACATGAAAGAGCATCTATGTAAGACACATTTAAGAACATAATTCCCCATATAAACAGCTATGATAGAGATGTCCGAGCAAAGTGTGGCTCCACCAATGCTTGCCTAGGAGCAGGCCCGGTGCTCCTAATGGGAGTAGATGACCAACAGAATCTGTGACCCAGCCTTTAATGAGGAATCTCGGCCATAGGACAGAACTAGCCAAATCCAGTCCAGTCCCCAAACCGAGAACCGCACCATGCTCGGAGATCCATCGACTACATAAATCACAACATTAGGTCAAACAAGCCTATCCAATTCAGCGGTAGTGTGTGAGGGTGACTAATCACTGTGGAACTAGTAAAAAAGCACTGGTGACAATACTAGATAATACTAGGGGGAGTAGGCAAGGGAATCTGGAGCAAAAGCATTCTACCCCAGGGTGTAATGGAATGGCTAGGGACAGAGAAACCCCCTCAAACAGGAATGGGTAAAGATTTGGTAAGGGAATTGTGGTTATTGTATCTACCTAAATACAGGCCTCCCCAAGACAATATGTTAACCACTCCACCCAAGCATTCCTCAGATAACTTAAAAAAGTAACCTTCTCATACATTACCAACTCCAAGACCACAAAGTGAACAGCAGAATAACAGGTAAAACCCTGGAAGGTGCACCACAAGTAGAGTCTATACCGAAGGGACAGACAGTAAGCACCTTCAGTCCTCAGAGTGAGTAGCTTAAAACTTCAGAGTAACAAAGCTGAGTCCTCAGGCTGGAACAATGTCCATTTCAGTGCTAATGTTTTTTAAGGTCGAGTATTGGTCAAGAACGTACATTTAACTTTAGATTTTGCATTCAAGTTATTTATAATATTATTTAATGATAGTATTTTAATAATATATATTATAATTATTTTTATTTAATTTTTTTAATTTAAATTTATGTGTATAAAAGATACTTTTATATATTTATATTTTAATCTAGATAAAAGTAATGGATGGAATTATGAATATTCAAATACCAACATCATCCAGTAATCTTTCTGAAGAATCAGAAAAAGTATTGAATTCAAAGTAAAAATGATAAATATTAGTAAATTAATCATTTAGATCATTTAATGCATTAATAATATAAACACACAAAAAAATAGTATTTGATATTATTTTATTGTATTGATAGTATTTGATTGATTTTGTAAAGCAAGATTTTTTTCTGAAACTTTACATGTAAAAATTCATTTAGCCTTATATTAGTTATTATCATTTATTTGGGATTGTCAGGGCTAGATTTAAAGGCAGCCGTTAAACCAGCCGCTAAGTGAAAAAGGCACATCGCTCGCAAATAATACAGGAGTTACGGCAGATTCAATAGCTACTCTACAAGAATAGCTATCGAGCGTAGGCACACAAAAAACACGTAATACAAAAGCCGTTGTCGCTCATGTTAATGCACAACGGGCGGCCAAATCACACGATAACTGCGCTCAAAACAACATGTAATATAACGGTTGCCGTTGTCAAGCAACCATGATTGATGCCAAAACAAATTCAAACACACAGCCAATCACAAAGCCCCAATGTATCAAATAACTTCAAATACACCTATATATACCCAAAAATAACCGTCACACACTGTCTGTTATCGAGTTCTTCAGAGCTAGATATCAGGACCCAGGAGCGGAGGATAGCGGTCAGAGAGAGGGAGAAAGGAGCAGTCATTGGAGGTAGAAGGAGATTTTGGAGTTTGGAGTTTGGAGAGAGGTGCACTTACTAGACACATATTGCACTTTTGCACATATTACATACACACATACAAACACAAACACATACACATACATACACATAGTCCTTTTTTTTTCATAATACCTTACACATTTTACTTTTTATTTTGACAGTGTGAATCTGGGAGTGAAAGTGTGTGACAGAGAGTGACTGGATCGAGTGTGTCTGTGAGGGCCTGTGGGAGTGCCTGGGTGTGACTGGGTGAATGATGTCAAGGAGAGGAGGACAGGAGAGAGGGATGGGGAGAGTAGTGGAGGAGGAGGAAGCTCAGAAGGGGATCCCTCAGCAGAGCAGGGGTGGGAGAGGGAGATCCGCAGGGCGGAGGGGGACCCGGCCCACAAGAGCAGGAACACGCAGGACAGGGACAGAACCTGCAGTGGGACGAGGGGTAGTTGCTGGGGAGCACCCCACACAGTCAGGGTCAGACCAGGCAGGGCACTCCGGCTCTGAGTCATCCCATGCCGGAGCTGACGAGGCCAGGATCAGAGACCCAAAGTATACAGAGGAGGAGAACACGGCTCTTGTGGAAGCTGTCCTGGAGAGGCAGAGTGTTCTCCACCCGACAGCGAAGGTCCCTGGCCTGTCAGCGAGGAGGAAGGCAGCCTGGAACCAGATCTGCAGCCGGGTCAACGCGGTGGCTCCATGCAGGCGGGACATGGAGTCCATCAAAAAGCGATGGGGCGACTGCCGGAGGGTGGTCAAGAACAAGCTCTCAGAACTCGCCAAGCACGCCCGAGGCACTGGAGGTGGCCCACCTGTCCCTATCACCTTCTGCGGCTGGGAGGAGATGGTGCGGCAGAATATGTCCCCAACCCTGATCGAGGGGGTTGTTGGAGGAGCTGACACTGGGGATGAGAGGAGCCTCCACACTACCGGTAAGTGCAACACTACAGAACAACACACTACAGCAACCAACACCAGCTGCACACACAGTCACACCTCAACACATGCCCATCATTCATGCACACAACTGCACCAACACAGCACCCTGAGGGTTAAAAACAGGACACAACACAAGGACAAATATCAAGGTCCAACTTGGAACAAACCTGTCCAAGTCCTACTTCAACCCTCCTGTCGCTGTGCTCATCACACACAATACACAAACCATGCTGTTCAAAATGTCGACTGTCATAGATCATCACTGTTCACACACATTGTCACCCATGTCCCCACTGGGATGTCAGCACTTAACCCCTTGAGTGCTAGAGGGATCATCAATGCATCGATCAACAATGCTTTGGCAACCCCTCTGGGACTCAAAGGGTTAACCAGACAACAATCAAGTCAATAGGCCAACGATCACATGCTACACAGGGGACATTCACTAAGCGGTGACAAACAGATGGTGGAGAGAAATTCACCCTTACACATCCTCATTTCACCAATACCAGTGTTAGCCTATGGAGAATATGCAATAACATGAATCAAGTTGCTAAGGTCCCATCGTATACACTCCATAGAAAACACTGGAAATGGGGAAATGAGATCACTGGAGAAGTCAGCATCATGTACACTCCATCATGTCGACAACACCGCTTACTGAATCACAAAAAGGATGGAGCAGGTCACACATCACAGTGTCACTGAGAATAACTGCTTGTATGTGCAACACACAGGCCTCAAAGAATACCCCAGAATTAAAGGGGGAAAAAGTAGGCATTGGTGTTGTGTCTGCAATCATTTACTCTAACTTCAAATGACATATCTCACATCTGATTCCCACATGGATCCTCAGGGGTGCTGATGCCATGGATGGATGGTACACCAGACACTGTTTGCAGGATACACATGGGAACCAAATATCACCCATTGTACCTTGGTCACCAACAGGCCATGAATGATAGATATCTCGGATTGAGTACGGTTGCCTCACTCAGAAGGATGGATGGCCTCAATCAGAGATATCCCTCACTACTGGCGTGATTGTTGCCCTTCAGGATTCAACTGGAACACACGACATGGACAGGATCCTGTCCAGTTCATCAATCTCTGATTGACAGGGTGGTATCCCATGCCCTACAATGCAATGCATAGGATATGATCCTGACAACCAGAGAGTCACCTGTCAAGTAATGAAAAATTGTGAATTGGACGGGATCAGCTAAGAAGATAGGGTTGAATAACATTTGATTCCCACTGCACATCTGTTCAAAAAAGATATGCACACAAAGGAAAATGGTCAGATATGTACCTTTCAAATGGCTCAAAATATGTCCCAACACGATGTGAACCCAGAGATCATCTCACTGCCTGTGATTGCCCTACTGGCCAGATATGTGCATCCATCAGAAACTAACTTACATTGATACCATCCAAATACACATACCTAGTATATCCCACTCTTCGTAGATGGGATATACGAGGTATGTTCATATCCATCATATCAATCCAATGTATATTTTGATGGGTGCACATATATAGCCAGTAAGGCAATCACACCTACTGAAATGATATCTGGCTTCATATCTGGAAAGGATATATTCATATCCATATGAAAGGTACACATCCACATGCATATATGACCATTTCTCCTTGTATGTAACTGTAATGGCATAGCAATTGTTAATTTCACCAACATGTGGATCCATGTTAGTCCTATCCCTCCAACCCTCATGGTTAGACAGATATCGCTCTATTTGACAGCTGGAGATTTCAGTCATTAGACCACACAGAGGCTCTTCAGCAGAGCCTAAATTGCCCCATTCAGAGATGGATACATCTTTGAGATGGTCAACAAAGTGTGCCAGGTTTGCAAGCACACTCTGTTCACCATTCCAATGAAGTTTACATCTCTGAATGGGGCAATTTAGGCTCTGCTGAAGAGCCTCCGTGTGGTGAAATGACTGTCAAACATGTCAAAATGACTGTCAAATAGAGCAATATCTGTCTAACCATGTGGGTTGGAGGGATAGGACTAACATCGATCCACATCTATCTCTTACAATGCCTACAATATTACATCATGGTGAAATTAACCATTGCTATTCCGTTAAAGGGATAGTAATACCTAACATGTGAAAAGAAAAATATATTGCAGGGTTCATCCCCCGAGCAAAACAAGGGTATTCCCACTGCTGAAAGGTGTTTCATTAAAAATGTAGCACAGCTCATAGTTGACTACTCCAGGGGCAATATCACAGTGGCCTGGAACTCTACAATGGCGATGTTGCTAGACCATCCTATGGACAGCTTACGTCCAGACGCAATAAATTCTCATAGGATAATGTAGCAACAGTGCCAATGTACAACTTCAGGCCACTGGGATATAGCACCAAAGCAATTCTATTCTGAGCTGGGAGACTTTTTGAACAAAAACCCCCTCCAGCAGTGGGAGTACCCTTGTTTCACTCAGGGTGATAAACCACAAAACATATATTTCCCTTTCTGCATTTCATGTATTAGTATCCCATTAATCCCATCATGGCTACGTTTACTAATCACACAATCTCAATTCTCCACACAGCTTATGGGCCTCCATCGCAGCAGGAGCCCGTGGAGGAGCCGACCACACCACCCAGTGAGGAGTATACAGAGGAGGGGACTAGCCACTGGGAACCGTCTACAACTACCACACCTCCTCCGCAACTGGCTGCATCACCACTGCCTGCCTCTCAACTGGCTGCCTCTCAACTGGCTGCCCCTCAACTGCCTGCCTCTCAACTGCCTGCCTCTCAACTGGCTGCCCCTCAGCTGCCTGCCTCTCAACTGCCTGCCTCTCAACTGGCTGCCCCTCAACTGCCTGCCTCTCAACTGCCTGCCTCTCAACTGGCTGCCCCTCAACTGCCTGCCCCACCACAGGATGCTCCACAAATGTACAGCGGCTGGATTCAGGGGGAGAGATGGATGCATCCCACTACCACCGGGAGCTATTACCCTCCAGCAGCAGCACCACCACCACCAGGGAGGCAATGGCTGCCCGGGAATGTGGCCACCAGCCAATATGGGCCATATTCCACCGAGATGGATCTACCCTCCTGGATGGCTCCCCAGCATGGCCCCAGGTATGATCCCAGGTGGGGGCCAAGCACCTACCACTGGCCAAGGTATGACCCTTGGCCACTTGACTACCAACACCTGGGCCTGATTGGGGAGCCCCAGCGCCCTCAGCCAAGGGACTTGTTCACCCCACCACCTCAACCAGCACAGACATCAGTGGGCAGCAGTGGGTCCCTTGATGTGGTGGGCACCCACACACCATCTGTGCAAGCCACTCCACCAACACAAACAGCAGTAGCAGCCACAGCACACCCAGTACCAGCAGAGGAGACAGCAGAGGCTGGGGAGATAGAGGCTGAGGAGACAGCTGAACCTGTGGAAGCAGAGGCTGAGGAGACAGCTGAAGCTGGGGAAACAGAGGCTGAGGAGACAGCTGAAGCTGGGGAAACAGAACATGTGTCACCGGCCACTCCCATCTCCAGCAGTCAACGCACCACAGATCTGGAGGCTGAGTGCATGGCCCTTCAAAGAGGACAGCTCCGGGCAACCCACGCCACCAACGACAACCTCACGAGGAACCGGAGGGAATCCCGGAGGAACACGAACAGGTTGGAGACCAGAATCCAAGCTCTGGAGTCAGAGGTTGCCAGGGGGAACACACAACTCCACCAGATACATAAGGGGATGATGGACATGTTTGCACAGGTGCTCGTGGAGTTGCGAGAGATTAACTGCAGGGAGAACCTGAGGATGGAGAGGGAGAACCTGCGTTCCACAGAGGGGTCCACTGCACCCACCACCCCTTCCAGTGTTACCCCAGAAGCCACACCTAGGGGACAGAGGGTGACAAGGCAATCAGCCAGGGCATCCACCTCTGGCACCAAGTCTAAGGCCTCTCCCCCCCCCAAAAAAAAAATGAAAGGCCCAACCTGTCATCTGCCCCCTCAATAAATGAAAATTGTGCTTTTGAATCCTGTCTGATCTGCTGTGTATTCACTTATAGATTGGGTGGCAGGGTTGTCTCCAATGCATTGCCAAACAATGCAGTGAACTCAACTCCTGCCTGGGGGAAATGTTTGTGTGATGTTACAACATGGGTTCACACACACCCACACCGTTGTCCAAATTCACCTGGCAACCCATCCCTGTAGCCATGTAACACGACGCCATGTAGCCATGTAACACGACGCACATTGGAACCTTAGGCTGAGCATTGGCTTATGTATTAAAGGGATAGTAAACCTTGAAAATAAGTTCATTCTATATTGCAGCCCTTAAAAAAACATGTAAAATGATATGTCTTATCTCCCAAACCATATATGTTGGTAGATAAGACTTATATCATTTTTCATGTTTTTTAAAGGGCTACAATGTGAAATAAACTTATTTTCCAGGTTTACTATCCCTTTAAGTTGTGTTGTTGTTTAACTAAGGTTATAACACACTTCACCAGTAATAACACTTGTCCACATGGTTGTTTTTGTTGATGTAGCCCATGTACTGAGATATGACAACCTACAGCAATCTCAGGACATTGATTATATTGAGCAACACACAAACCATGGACATCACATCACAGTGTAAGTGTGTCCCCTGTATCACCAGCTAATCACTCACAACACACATCAGTGTATCACTGCCATCATGTAATTGCATGTATACATCACAAAGTCCACTCATGGTCAGGCAACTAGTGGACTCCTGTGATGTAAATCATGCCTTCCTTTGTATGAGGGATACTCTAGCCTTGGGTACGGTTCCACATTGACAGGTGTTTGATCCAACATTCATTCATACAGACACGGATTGAGTAGTGATGATTCTTGTGTATTTAGCCAATATGCATTAAACACTTGTATGAGCACAAAAAGGTACATCTGAACTAAATAGGAATACATTAGAAATGCTAGTGAACTGCTCATGTGTTGTCCACATCGTTTGGCATCTGTGTATGAGCAGTCTTACTGTACAGGTCTGATACCTGGATGTTAGTACACACATTAATTTGTGTCCATATGTGAATGTTCCAGTAGAGGTTGCTGTGAACATCAGGTCAAACATTGCATCACCAACACAATCACTTGAAACACCAAGGGGTTGTGCTTCATGGAAGTGTTGTCCAGACTTCAGTCCAGTCATATGGAAACTCCTCTGTTCAAGGATGGATGCCTGTGGGACAAGAGGACAGGATTTGGAACATCACCCTCAAAGTGATCGTCATGCAACAGCTACAACATCATGATCCTCTTAATCTTTCCCGTTACATAAGTCTACACAAACCACTGCTTTGTAATGTGTTGTGTACTGGTTTATGAACCATCATGGGGGGAACTAAGGTGATGTTAACCATCCTTAGGGATATTTGCCCCTGACATGGTTACACACATCAACAAATATGTCCTAATAGCTTCCTGACAACAATATATTTGGGCTGCCACTGTCAGAGACAGGCCAAATATGTTTGGTTCATGGAGCTAGTAGGACATATTTGTTAATGTGTGTATTTCTTTATGGGGCACATATCACTGCACACACACACACACACACACACACACAGGGCAGCATGGTGTCCATGGAGATGTGATCCACATTTCATGAGCTCCATGTTGTGTAACACACTATTACTGTCGATCCACCCCTCTGCTGATTTCTTCGACTGTAGCAAGCTACTGGTCCCATGTCCCCACGAATGCCCCCTGAACCCCTTATATGACAGAGTGCTATCCGATGCATTGGCTTGGATGAGACTCCCTCGCTACAGGGGTACCATGGTTGCTATGGGTCTGATCCTAGCAGAACACTTTAGTTGGTGCCTAGGGAGCTGTGGGATATGCTGAACAAGGTTAAAGTGTTGTACCTTGGTTTCCAGGGGGGCATGCATGATATCCTTGAGGTAGCAGTATCAACATGGACGACAGGTTGTCAGATGTATTCGGAATCTCTAGGCCCAATCTGACTGGTCCACGGAATAGTTGATGCTGATGGTCCATACTGCAGCCAGTGTCAGGGCTGTGTCACTGATCCTGTGGGGTGAAACAGAACATGTGTGTTGTGGTGGGTGTGTATGCATGGATTGTGTGCATACATGTATTATACTCACAGCAGAAGTGATCCCTGATCAATCTGTCCCTTGTCTGCATCCCCGTTGGGGTTTCCTCACACTCAACGATATCCACAGGGTCTTCAGGTCTGGGTGGGGGATGGACATCGTCGATGAGTCTGGTGTCCACCGCGATATTATGTAGGATGGCACATGCCACGATGATGTCGCAGACCTTGCCTGGTGCATACTGCAATGCTCCCCCCGATTGGTCCAGACATCGGAATCGGGACTTGAGGAGGCCGAAGGTCCGCTCAATGGCATTCCGTGTTCTGGCATGAGCCTGGTTATATCGTTCCTGGGCATCATTTTGGGGATTGGCGACCGGGGATGAGGAGCCATGGCTTGCATCCATAGCCAGCATCACCTGTGGAAAGTGAGTGACATGGTGTGACAAGGAGCACATATTGTGTGAATAATGTTTTCTGTGGTGAACGTACTAGCACATGTGTATGTGGTGTCATTTGGTGCTGTTAACTCACCCAGAAGCCATCCGCCTGTATAGGTCCCATTTTCGAAATCCCTCTGCACAGATGAATTTCTGAGTATATGTGAATCGTGACAGCTCCCGAGAAATTTCGCACAGACATTAATGATGGCCAGGTTGCTGTCACACACCATCTGCACATTCATGGAGTGGAAGTTTTTGCGGTTCAGGAACATATGTCCCTGACGTGCTGGTACTTTGATACGGACATGGGTGCAATCTATTGCACCCATGACCCTGGGCATGCCTCCCCTTGCATAGAAGCCCTGCTTCAGATGTGTCCACTCCATATCGGTGATGGGGAAATGTATGTAGGTACTGGCCTTGGCTTTGAGGGCTAGCAAGACCTGGGCCAGCACCCTGGAGAATGTGGCCTGGGACATGCCAGATGCGTAACCCTCTGTCGACTGAAAGGCGCCACTTGCCATGAAGTGTATGGCACACAGGAGTTTTTGAAGGCCAGTTAGAGCATGGTTATGGGTGCATATGGGATCCACCTGCTCCTTGATGACCTCATACAGGGCTATGATGCTGTGTGGCCTCAACCTGTAGCGATCAATAACCTCGTCATCGGTCATTCCAAAGAGAGTGACCCTTGGGCGGTATACCCTGGGCCTTGGTGGTCGTCTATGCATCCTGGGCTGCTGCAGGGGTCCCTGTGGCAGCTGGGGAGCATCCTGTTGCTGCAGCTGTGCATCTGCAGGCAGGTGTCCTCCGGGTGGGGATGGGCTCCTGTGTGGCTGCTGAGCCAGAGCCTCCTCACTTGCAACAGGTGGAGGCTGTTGATGAGGCGTGCTTGGAGGTTGCTGATGTTCCCCAGCTCTCTCCCTTGCACGCCTTCTCCGCAGCCTTCGCAACAATATGTAACCCAACATACTGTTTGCTCTCTCTATCTGTCTCTATCTATCTCTCTCTCTCTCTCTCTCTATCTCTCTCTATCTCCCTCCCTGAGTGGAAAACAAGCCACAAGTGAGTGTGTTGAGTTGTCCCTTTAAGTACTTGCTAGGGCGTTGTGTAGGTGTGGTGATGAGGTGAGTGCTGACCAATGGTGAGTTGTTTTTGTCCAGGTAAGTGTTAGCAGTAGTGTTGAGCGAGCGTGCTCGGCCGATGCTCGGATCGGCTCGAGCATCGCTCTGCTCGGCACATGGCGGTACTCGTACGAGTACCGCCATGTGCTCGCCCGACATGTTCGGGTGAAGAGGATCTGTGCCGGAAGAGGCACAGATCCGAAGACGCTCCGCTGGACCACCAGGGAATGGAGGTACGGGGGCATTGCGGAGATGAAGGGGGCATTGCGGAGATGAAGGGGGACATTGTGGAAGAGGGGCATAGACTCTATGCCCCTCTTCCACAATGTCCCCCTTCATCTCCGCTATGCCCCTCTTCCACAATGTCCCCCTTCATCTCCGCTATGCCCCTCTTCCACAATGTCCCCCTTCATCTCCTATGCCATAGCGGAGATGAAGGGGGACATTGTGGAAGAGGGGCATAGCGGAGATGAAGGGGGACATTGTGGAAGAGGGGCATATAGTCTATGCCCCTCTTCCACAATGTCCCCCTTCATCTCCGCTATGCCCCTCTTCCACAATGTCCCCCTTCATCTCCGCTATGGCATAGGAGATGAAGGGGGACATTGTGGAAGAGGGGCATAGCGGAGATGAAGGGGGACATTGACCAGGCACCCTCCGCTCATCAGAGCAGGGGGTGCCTGGTTTAATGCTCGAGTGCTCCCATTCATTTGAATGGGGCTCGGGTGCTCGGCCGAGCACTCGAGCATCAGGGGGTGCTCGGTCAGAGCACCCGAGCACCCGAGCATCGGGGTGCTCGCTCATCCCTAGTTAGCAGGTGTGTCTGTGTTATAAGATGTGGTGTGTTGTGCTTGTTCTGTGTGTGCCATTTGCGGGTGTGCATTTGTGGGGTCAGGTCGCGTGTTGATGTTGCCCAGGTGAGCTTGTATTTGCAGGTGTCCGCTTTGTGTGATAACCCCCATTGTTCCGTGCCATGCTGTGTTGTTGTTTTTTTGTGTGTCGTTGTCCCTGTGGTGTTGGTTGTTGTTGTGTGTGTAGTGATTTGTGTTGTGTGTGCATGTTTTTGTGTTGTTTTGGCATTGCACGGGTTAATTTTCCCATTTACATGGTTGTGAGGTAAGCATTTTGCGTGTTTTCCTATGTAACGGGTGTTTTGTTTTGGCCGTTAAGTGTCTAACGTGTGAGAAAAGTGGGTCTTAACTTTTAGCCGTTAGGTGTGTCTTTTTTTCAGCCGTTATCAGTACCGCAAGCCTTTGAATAGCTCTGGGGTATGTTGTTCCATGCGTCTGAATGCACATAAGTGTATCGGCCGTAAGGATTGTGAAACTGCCGTTAGCTGTTCTTTAGACGGATCTTTGAATCGCAACATGACACTTAACGCACCCGTTAGTGATTTTTTTTTACTAACGGCTGCCTTTAAATCAAGCCCTCAGTGTCTTTTCTAAAACAGGTGACTAAATAAAAGTAAACAATGCCTACACTGTTCTAAAAATAATGTCAATAGTGAATTTGCCAAAATATGAATAATGTTAGATATTGACTGAAGTGATCTGTAACAGGAAAGACATTCCTAGGGGAATAAAATAAATGTAAAATAAGTTAAATAAATGATAAGAATGGACAAGATTATGACACCTACAGTTTAATATTTATAAATGGGATAGTAAAACTTTGTTTAAAAAAAGTTGAATATTGTAGCTATTAACAATAGAAGTAGAATTACCTTCTTCCCATCTTTCAAATCTTTATAGTTTGAGAGATTGTAGAATTTATAATTCTCGTCTCCCGACCCTTTCAGATAAGTCAGCAACATATGGGACAGAAGCGGAATCTGGTCATTTGACCTGCCGTCGGAAATTCAGCAGAGCCTAAATAGCGATATTTAAGAAATTTTTCTTTGAAATGGTCTACAAAGTGTGCCTGTATGCTACGATCTCTCAAACTACTATAAAGGTTGGAGAGATGGGAAGTAGGTAGTTGTATTTATTTTGTTAATAGCTACAATATTACAATTTTTAAAATCAAAATACTACTATCCCTTTAATGTTGAATAATGCACTTTGGATGTAAAAGTCCAAGGGAAAAATATAGTTTTATATTTTACTGATGTAACACTGCTCACCTCAGAACAGCAAGACTGTCCGGATGGATCTCATAGAAGGGCAATCTTCATTGATCATAAGGGAAAAACTTGTCAAGTGGGGCAGGGTTTTCATTGTTCTCACAGTAAGAAGATTGTCCCTTGCTATGACCTGTCTGATCTGTGGACCAGATTCCACATCTAAGGGGAGGTGGCTTACATTAGCTA
Source organism: Rhinophrynus dorsalis (assembly GCA_037306005.1). Classification (NCBI taxonomy): domain Eukaryota; kingdom Metazoa; phylum Chordata; class Amphibia; order Anura; family Rhinophrynidae; genus Rhinophrynus; species Rhinophrynus dorsalis. The sequence goes on along the minus strand of CM074724.1, from coordinate 324,385,424 downwards.
AAAGGGTCGAGAGAGGGATACTTTATCATTCAATTACTCTTGAACTACAACTCAGACAGTATTGAAATAACACTCGCCATAGCCCAAATATTATGAAGATTAATTGGAGCTGCTTTTATTGAAAAACATTACTATCCCTTCAATGGTTCTATGTAGTCATAAACAACAGAGGAAAGGGATTTGGTAGTAATTATTTATAATGAATCAAAAGTAGGCAGGCAATGTTATAGAGTGGTAGGCAGTGCTAACAGAGTGCTTGTTTTTTTTAGCTAGAGTCATTACTAGCTGAAAAAGGTTAGTAGTTATGCCACTCTACAGATCTATGATTTGACCTTACCTAGAGTATTTTGTAAGTAATGGAGATCCTATCTATTGATTAATATAGCTATTTTTTTAAAATAAATTAAAAAATAAAATATAATATCTATTTATTTAAATATATATTTTAAAGAATATATTATTATTATTTTATATTATTTTTAAATTACATGTATTTTATGTATAGGAACCTACGAAAAACTGCATATAGATCCTTCACTACATGGATACACAAATATTTGGGTCTTAAAAATCAAAGACCTATCCCATCATGTGATCATGAATAAGTATCCAGATGGAAATTTTATGGGTTCCCGAAGAGCAGGGGATTATTGGCGGCTGACACGGCTATGAACTTTTGGAAATAAAAATATATCATTTATATTTGTTTTTTAATTTAATAATATTTAATGTTAAACTATGTTAATTTTACAAAGAATAAAAATAAAATAAATAATAGTATACAAATTTTGTGTTGAAAGTTTTATTTTCTTAACATAAAACAATGTATGTATATAAAACAATATATATTTGATAAACAATAAAAACATTTAATTTTAAATTACATGAATAAAGTACAATTAATTCATATCACTGAAAAATAATATTACATGTAAATATAACCAAATAAAATAATTGATAAGAGTTGTTTACTTTTGTGGAGGGCGAATTTCTGTACATTGCTCTGTTGAAGATCCTCTGGCCGGTCAAATGAAAACTGATCAGCTTCTATTAGCTAGAGCATTGACGTCTCTGAAAGAGCCCGAAGGGGAGAAATTTAGATGCTTCAATCTCTTAAAATTTTTAATATTTTAGAGATGGAAGGTAGGTTATTGTACTTTTTTTTTTAATATCTACAATATTTGGATGACTTAAAACCAACTATTATTATCTCTCTTAGTAAAGCTGGATTATAGACTGTGTGGGTCTGTGACTAACAAGAGCACAGAAAAATAGTCACAAAGTACAGTGTGTGTGCTGCTATCAGAGGGACACTGGATAAAGTCTATGGTGTCAGTCTGTTTGTGTTTTTATTACAACAGGTCCAACAGTAGAACAAAGCTTGGCTGTCTGAAAGTGTATGTGTGGTTATGTCCCGCTTTATATTGCTCTTTTCATACTGATTAATCAGGCAGATGATGCACTAAGTTTGATATGCCATTTTGTTCACCATAATGAAATAAGGTCTCATCCTTTTTTTAGATTTCATACACTTTTGAACCCTTTGAGTGCCAGACAATGCACAACGCATTGTTTCTCAGTGTATAGCACTGATATCTTCCACTGAAATGGTTAACCCTTTGAGTCACAGGGGCAAATGAAACTCATTTAGACACTCATTTTGCACGTACATTTTAAAAAATTTTAATGCAAGCCACTGCACAACACATTGTTTCGGAACGCAATACATACCCCTCTGCCATTCAAATGGTTAATCCATTGAATGACAGAGGGCAATGCTACGCAATTAGAAAAATAGGATTTTAGTCTTACCTGTTAAATCCTTTTCACTTAGTCCATACAGGTTACTGGTAACTTTGGGAGGCGTCAGTCCCCTTTAAGTAGGCAGGAACATTCTCTAAATGTATGCAGGGGGGTGGAGCCTCCCTTCCCTCTCAGGCTGCAGTTCATCTAGCCTGCTTCCAGAATTGTTTGATAACTAATCAGACTAGATAGTAGAAGGAAAGAAGACTCCTGTAAGCATGCCCCGAAGGACTCACACGTATTGCCACAGGAGAGCCAAGCACGGTCCCTTGACAGGGTGGGAGACCAGTAACCTGTATGGACTAAGTGAAAAGGATTTAACAGGTAAGACTAAAATCCTATTTTCACTGTCGTCCAATACAGGTTACTGGTAACTCTGGGATGTCCAGCCATTGAGTTTCCCTGAGGTGGGAAGGAAGCAAGGACCAGACGCGAAGCCCCCAAAGTCACCAGGACCTCTATGAACCAACCGGTCAGAGATCCCAACAAAACAGAAGTGTCAACAGACACCAACTAGGGGTAAAAACAGACCCCAGGAACTGTTATACAGCACACTTAACTAGAGCCACCAGGGCTCAGCCAAAGCCAGCACATTCACACTTTAGTGCTTCAAAAAGGTATGCACAGAGGACCAAGTGGCCGCCCTGCACAACGAATCGGCAGAAGCCTGATACTAGAAGTTCAAGAGGCCCCAACGGACCTGGCGGAATAAGCTGCGACCCGAAAAGAAACCTGCCCATTCCACAACTCATAGGATCTACTAACAGTGGACTTGATCCAGTACACAATGGTCTCTTTGGAGGCAGGTCTTCCTGCCCCAGGACCCCCCGGAATGACGAACAGAGTGTCAGACGTCCTGACAAATGCAGTGTGATGGACAGAACTTGAGACAATGCACCACAACCAACGAGTGGAAACCAGTCACCTTGTCAGGGAAGGAAGTAGGGCAGAAAGAGAGCACCACAATCTCCTGATTGAAATGAAACTCGGAAACCACCTGAGGCAAGAACTCCGTAGGAGGTGCGAAGCACTGCCTCATCTCTAGGAAACAGCAGATAAAGTGGTTTACAGGATAGAGCTTTCAAGTCCGCCACCCGGAGAACTGATACAATCGTCAGAAGAAGAAGCCATTTGCCACGTTAAGAGTCATAGAGGAAGAGTAACCAAAGACTCAAAGGGAGGACGTTGAAGAACCCCCAAGACCAATTAAGGTCCCACAGAGGAACCGGACTCTGAAAGGCAGGGCGCACATGAGCAACACCCTGGAAGAAATCCCTGACGTCAGGAAGATAGCAATGCGTTTCTGGAAAACGACAGAAAGAGTCGAAGTAAAAACCGTAAGAGGACTCAGACTGAGTGTCTAGTCAACACCGTCCAACCAAAAGGTCAGGACAGTGGGAAGATCAAAGTCATGAGGCAGATCTCTGTCAGCACCCAAAGACACAAATATTGACCAGACATGGTGATAGATCTTGGAAGAAACAGGCTTACGGCACTAAGCATAGTAGACACCACCGCAGAAGAAAACCCTTTCTTCCTTAAAATCGAGGATGCAACATATAGGCCAACAATTTGAGCCGATGAACATAGTCTTCCACAGATAACCCCGTAGAAGAAGAGCTGGATGAGAGGAGAGCCGAAATGGCTCCACCACAGATAGGGTCATAAACTCCGGATACCATGCTTGAAAATGTCAATCCAGAACAATCAGAATTACCGGACAACGTACCAATTACAATTTCCGTAATGCCCATATTAACATAGGGAGAGGAGGAAAAATGGCCAGAGAGAATGTCCAGGAATGGGCATTGCATCAGCAGCAGAGGTAGAGTGAGTCTCCACAGAGAGCAAAACGGCGGAACCTTCCTGTTGTGTCCCATTGCCATCAGATCCACTGGGGCATTCCCCATCTCTGAACTAGGAGTTGAAACACGTCCGGATGTAGTTCCCACTCTCCGATGTCGACTGCATGACGACTGAGGAAGTCTGCCATGACGTTGTCTACGCCTGGAATGTGCACTGCGGAAATGACAGGAACAGGAACCTCTGCCCAGGACAGAATGGCCTTGACCTCTAACCAAGCGGCGAGACTTCTTGACCCACCCTGACTGTTGAAGTAAGCCACTGCTGTGGCGTTGTTGGACTCCACTCAGACTGGACCGTCCACCAGTTGAGACTCTCAATGATGGGAAGAAGGGACTCCTCCATGTACCACTTCCCCTAAGCGCTAAGGCAACCCAGAACAGCTCCCCAGTCCAGGAGACTGTCATCAGGTGTGACCTAGGTCCAGTAGGGAATCCGGAAGGATCTTCCCAGTAGTAGATTGGAAAGGCCCAACCACCACTCCAAGCTCAACTTGACATGAGGAGGTAGAGAGATCAATAGCTTCTGATGATCTGGTCGGTCCCTGCATGTCCGTAGCACAATCCTTGAAGTTCCCTGGTAGAAAAACCATGCACCTCTGAGTATCGAACAGAAGACCCAGGTGCTGAGACGGAACAAGGTCTGACTTAACCAAGGTCGCATTCCAACCGTGAAGTGTAAGGAATTGAATGTAGGTCTGGACCTGCTGATGAAGAAGGTCCGCAGATGATGCTTGCATAAGGCAAGTCGTCCATGTACGAAGTCACTCTGATGCCGTCCCGATGGAGGATGGATATCAAGGCCCCCAGCCCCATTGGAAAACCTGGGGGGGCTGTTGTCAGACCAATGAAAGGCTGAAACTGAAAACGACCGCTGGCGCAGGCAAACCTTAGATACTGCCTGCTCTCCAGATGGATTGGGATGTGCAATACGCATCCTGAAGGTCCAGAGAAGCAAGAAACTCCCCCGGAGACATGGCAGCGAATACTGTGAGCAGAGACTCCTGACGATAGTGAGACTTCACTACAAAGGAATTAAGGTCTTTCAGATCCAAAATAGGGCGGCATCCGCCGTCCCTTTTATTTATTTATTATTTATTTATTTATTTATTTTGTTGGTCACCACAAAGAGGCTTGAATAGAATCCTGAACCCCTGTCCACAGGGGATACCTGTTCCAGGACATCCTTGTCCAGAAGAGCCTGAATAGCGTCTTCGAACAGACGGCTTCTCTCGAATTCCTGAGGAGAACGAGAAAGATAAAGACGAAAAGGTGGGAGGGAAAAGAAAGGAATCTTGTATCCCTCAGACACCACCAGAAAAGCTCACGAGTCTGACACTGAATCATCCCATGGTGTCGTGAGTCATGCCGAAGCAGTCACGAAGTCTTGGGCTTGTATGCGGCATAGGGCTGCAATTGCTGCATGGTCTAGGAGGAACGCGGAGCAGATGGAACCACCTGGCTCATCATACGTGACACAGAGAAAAGGAATGAAAAGACCGGTTACGTGCAAAAACCAAGGGTAGAAGAGTACTCACTAATCAGTTCCTTAAGTTCGGATCCAAACGAGGAAGTACCCTCAAAAGGCAAAGAAAGAAAAACTTTCCTGGAAGCAGTGACAGCAGACAAATCGTAAGCCAAAGCGCATGCCTAGCCACCACACAAGTAGTGGAGGCCCTTGCCATCATGCGGATGGCATCAAGGGCAGCAGCAGAAGCATAACGTTGATCTACAGAGATAATAGCAAGGAGACGCAATGTCTCAGAAGTAGGCGCACCTGACAGACCACCAGAGATTTGCTCAGTCCAGACTGCAACAGCCCGGTTAACCCATGCAACAGCAAAGGCTGAACGCATAGCAGATCCAAAAGAAGCGAAAATAGACTTGAGGGGAACCCCAAGTTACTTGTCAGTCCAATCTTGCAGCGTCAGAAACATGTAAGACAGTAGGAAGAGACAGAAAGAAGTGCTGAAACACTGTTATGGGGAGTGTGAGAGACAGCTGTAGAGGCATAACCACGAGGGCAGTGTGAGACAACTGCAGAGACAAAGCCATGGGGAGAGTGTGAGAGAACTATAGAGAGGAGAGACACCAGTAAAGGGATAGATTTCTGGAGAAAATCAGCAAGGCCAGAGTGTGAGAGGGAACTGGAGAGAGAAAAGACATCAGCAAAGGGAGAGTATAAGTGAGAAGAGAAACACCAGCAAAGGGAGAGTGTAAGTGAGAGATGGAGTGAGAGGACACCATTAAAGGGAGAGTATGAGAGACAGCTGGAGAAAGGAGAGACACCAGTAAAGGCAACTGCCTGAACAGCAGTCTCTACTGCACATGACTGCATCGGACAAACATACATCTGGCCTTTAATCTTGCACTTTGGCCTGTGTACACAGGCTTTTGCACTAGTATGTATATATATATATATGTATGAGATAACGTATTCACTAGGGGGTCAGTGGTTATAGATATGAATATTTTCACCAGACTACATGTGTAGGACATCTCTTTGCAAGGAGTTAACCCCTCCACACTATCTGGCCACTCCCCACCATCTCCGTTGATTTAAAAAAAATTAAAATATATACCCCCCTGGCCCTCCAAAGGGATGCATCAAATTCCATAAACTTGTGGAGGGCAAGGGGGGGAGGAATCCGACCTGCACCACGTCAATAGCAGTGTACTCCTAAGAGGCCAAGACAATATCCTACCTCAAGCGAGAGTGCCAGCAATGGCGGCTGTGTAGTTATGCCACAAATCACCAAGCGAAGGATGCCAACCCCCCCATCCACCAATCCCCCGTCTTGTTAGACATTAACAATAGTTAAACAATATAACTTAATGAGTGATATCCCCCATCCAAAAAGCGGGACACCCCCCACAGAAAAAAGTGCACACGACGGGCACCCCCTGCACCGGAATATGGGTTCCCCAATCCATACAAATCCCTAACATAAAGTCCAACTGGGCTAAATAGTTTGAAAAAATACAGAATTTAAGTAAAACTATGTATTCTCAAAAGTATTAAGTTAACATTAGTACAATAACTAAATTTAACATGGCAAACTTTTTAAACTTTGCCCTGGGAGGTATAAACGTTAAAGTTTTAGGCTAAGTAGAAACCTTCAATACAGAGTATGCTATCAGTCCCAATCTCCCTGGCTTGTTTCTGGAATATTTGGATTCCTCTCCCTCTGCTTTTTCTTGATTGGGCTGACCCATAGCAACCAACTATCCCTTCGGTCTCTTGCATTAAAGCCCTCTCAGTGATCCATGGGTTATGCCTGAGGGTGCATTGATGCTTATGGGATAGGGATGCGCAAAGTTCTGCAAAAAAGTGCATTTATTTGTATATCGTGAAACATGTTTTTGAATTGCTTTTTTATCTGGTCTCTTCTGACTAGCAATATTTTCAGGAACAGTCTCATATGAAGATCTCCAAAGGCGTTGAGTCTCACCAGTGCATAAACTGATACTGTCTTTAATAATTTCATAAAGGTGTACATTTAAAAGTGGATCATATAATGGCTTCACTATCCATTGTTTCTTATTCTTTGGAAATACCAGAGTATATCTTTTTGTACCTTCTTCTTCTTTGCTGTTTTTGGAGTGCTTTATTATTGCTTGTTGCCTATTTACGTTATTATTATGTGATAGAGCAGCAAGTTGAGTACGAGAGATCATTGTATCAATTTTAAAGTGATTTTTTTTTTAGGTCTGTACTTTAAAACTTTGTTATGATACACCTCTAGACCTCCAGTGTGACAAAACAATTGTAGGTGTTCAGGATCTTTGTCAATTTTTTTTTATCTTCAAATAGTTTCCGAAGATTTTCATAAGCTGGTTCATTAACATCTAACCATTTCTCTTCATACTCAGTATCATCAGTTATAGGACCATGTGCACATGAGTGGTATAATTCACCTGTATCCCATTCATGGATATTAACCACATGATTCAAAACTGAGTGCCACTTCTCTCTCATTAAATTTACATTCCCATCGCATGTTTTTGAACACCACCAAAAATGGTTAATCAGTGGCTGTATCCAATGGGTTAATAGTTTACAATTTTTGTCTGACTTAAAGTTAACAATTTTTTTTCAAAGTCTTAGTAAAATGCCAGATGTCATATTGATGAATGATTTCTTCAAATTCCTCTCACATTAATTTTTTAATACTAACATGCCTATCAGTGGCAAACCTGAATATCATAGCCTTCGTTTTCAATAGACATTTCTTAAATGCTTCTTTTTCCATTCCATTTGGCGATGTATATGTACCTAGCTGGGTTATTTCGAATCCCAAAATTTTTTGTGATACTACATTCATCATGGAATATATGCAATATTTAGCATTATGACCAGGGCTGTCAAATTGGCCATTGCCAGCAACACATAATGATTTATCTTTAAATTGTGTTATTTTTTTTTTGTTTTTCTTTTAGCCAATTTAAATCAATAGCAGGAAATAAATAACTTATTTGAATTCTGTAGTGTGTGGATTTTGATATGCTCTATATTCTAAATATTTGAAACATCTCAGAAACTTTGTTAAAATTTGAGCCACTTAGTAGAATAGATGCACTTAACAGAATATTACCTACAGATTTGTTTTTTATCTGCGGTTGACTGTACCATAGCTCAGATTTATGACCATATATACATTCCCCTATAACGGAGATGAATGTTCCAGTAATTTTTTTTCTCAATATGCTCCATTGGAGCTGAACAATCAAACCTTGATCCACATGGCATTTTCATTAATAATTGATCTAAACATTTTTCAAAAACAATAAATCTTTTTTCTAATAAAATCAAAATCCATGATTTCATCCTCTGTTATAGATTCAATATCAATTGAAGTATCAGAATCTGGATTATATTCATTATCTTTCATATTTGTATTTTCTATGCCATCATTTGATTCCTCACAGTTGAACTCATGTAACTCATCATTTTCAAATAACTGTTCTTGAAACTCTAAAGATTTGTCAATTTTAATTTCTTGATCTGGATTAAATCTACCAGTATTACATGATTTGGAATATTCAGTACATACATCAATATCTTCTTTATCTAAATTCACATGATTAAGATGTTTTTTACTCATTTTCCATCGACATGTTTTCATGATTGTGCCGAATTCCTATACTACTTGTGTATGGTATGTTTGTTTGGGTAGCTATACTCCTTTGAAAATGGCGTGGATTGGTTCCAGTTTTAATGTGTTTAATACCAATGAATTGATCTGTTTGAGTTGGAGAATTAACCATAATTACACAACAATCTTGTTTCTTTTCTGCTTCAGTTGTACATATGTTTTTTGAGTTTTCAATCTTAAATTTTTTTCTTGGATTTTCAACAATATTATCATCCTCACTTTTATCTTCAACTCCAGGAAATAAAGATGGAACCGCATTTTTTAAAAAAAAGTTCTTGATCCCATGTTTTTCATAACAGTCTTTGGTCAAATGTGTAGAACACAACCTGTACTCTATCAGTTTTTTTCCTTCCAAAACTTTACTTGCAAATAAATTAATGTCTCCAAAATCTTGTTTTGTTTGTATTAACCAAACTTTTATTAACTCCAAATAATTGGGAAAACCATATAAAACAACATTTGGCTTCTTTTCTTTCTGTCCTTTTTTTGTTGACATCCATTAACTATACAGTTAGGCATTGTTAAATGTTCTATATGATCCTAAGTAAATAAAAAATTAATATTATTAATTTATTAATCTACATATAATTCAATTACCAGAACAATTAGATTTTATACTTTACAAAACATAATATCCTATATAATAATTTGCTAGGATGTTTGTCACAATGCAGTCATGCACCGTAGAGACTGCTTGCATTCGTGCAGTCTCTACTGCTCATGATTGCATCGCGTGAGTGAGGTGACACAAGACTGCATTGTGTGGAGCAGTGAGGTAGCGCCCACTTAACCCTTTGAGTGCCAGAGGGGAACTCTACGCATTGCTAAGCAATGCATCGCATACCTCTCTGGAACTAAAAGGGTTAACATTACCCAGACCTTGGTCTGTGTACATGGGCTTTTACCCTAGTTTCATTAATATTTAATAACTCATAAAATTGTATTGTACTATTCAAAATCTATGTATTCTAAATAAACATAACTACTGTTTTATATATATATATATATATATATATATATATATATATATATATATAATATATATAACACGAAAAAGGGAATTGCTGTTGATGTAGTATAGTTGAGTTTTGTAAAAGCCTTTGAAACATTGCCTCAAAAAAGTTTACTGCAACAATTTACATACTTCAGTTTGAGCAGTTATATGTTAAATGATAGATGACAAAAAGTTGATGTAAATTGATCCTTTTCAAATTGAAGTAAATTTATAATTGAAATGCTACAGGGTTCAAACCTGGGCACAATATATTAAAAGTTGTTTTTTTATGATCCAGACTTTTGAATTGAAAGTAATTTCACAATTTTTTACAAAGGACAATACTCTGTGTAATGAAATACATAAAGAGCTGGATGTTTTTTTTACTGTAGAAGGATTTAGATAAACTGAGTGAATGGTTTGAAAAGTGGCAGATGTCATATAAGTAGAAAATTATACTTTTGGACTGTAGAAACAAACATGATATATATACTCGAAATGGAAAACAAGTCTGAGAAATTCTGATAGACTAAAGACTTCACAGCAGTGTGCCGAGTAACTCTACTGCTGCAATTGCATACACTGTTGACATATCATTTGATTCTAACAAAGCGAACCTAGCAGTTGAACATGGATGGGGAAACAAACAGAGTATGTGTGAATACATGGCTACTAGTTGAAAAAGTCTAGGGGGTCAGCTAGTGTATCTGCAGAACTATGACAACCAGTGGAACCAGAAGGTGGTAGAATGTTAGTGAGGCAGCTGATGCATAACTCCCAAAATTTCAAATGATCTAAACTGAACAATTTAGTTTTAGGTAGTGTTGCTGGTGTAGTTGCTTATGTACTGTGCATTATCATGATTGTTAATATAATTTATTCACATATTGTCACTTCTTGGTGTATGTGATTAAATAATAAAGGACAAAGATCAAATTAATTAAACATACAAAATCTCGAATTTTAAAGACATTTCCTGAAGTTTTAAAAAATAATTGTGACGTTAATTAATATGGAGCAAAATTATACTCATATATACATAACCACACAGTCAATTCTACTTAAAAGGACACCGTGGTGGGAAAGAGAGACATACAAATTTTGGATCTACAATAAGGAATATTGCTCCAAATGAGGGACACTTAAGAAGGTATGGTGTATTTTGGCCATGTCTAACAGTGGACAGTGGAGCAAGGCTGTTTAGAGGATGTCATACAGTGCATATGTTGAATATTTGTCATTATGAGTTGTAATACTAGTGTACATTTTATTTTAAAACTTACATACTGTTTAAATGCACTCATGATTCCAGTGCACACTGGTAGTCTGACTCTACCACTAGGGAGTGGAATCCGTCTGTAAGGGAATCAGGCCGGGGGAAATGGGGTTGCCAGTAGACTATGGAACCTGGCTGCTGCTGGTGGTGGTGGGAATGATGTCATTTTGAATGCATGCCCCATTGGTGTCCAATGAATCGCAAATCAATGCGTTGACACTCCCCTTCTACACACACATGGTTAATAATTATATACATCATTACTTATTTATCATGTGGCCCATAAACAAGTTCATATTTATAAAATATATAGATTTTACTAGCAATGTGGGACGGCGCTGCCCGTCAGGATATATAGGGAATTAATGCACACACACGGATGCAAGACAAACACACACAGAGACACACACGCAAATGTACATGCATGCACTGAGATGCATAAAAAGCGACACAGTCATACACACATAAATGCAATGCGCAACATGCAGACACATAGAGTGTGATACAGACATGCAACACACACACAGTGAGGAACACACAGGCACACACAGAGACAGACAGACACACACACACACACACACACACACACAGAAGTGAGTCATAAGGAGGTGACTTATGTGTCATTGTAATGAGTTTGTGTTTGTACTTATGCCTCCACTGTGGCATTCATTCATATAGTTGAAATGCATGTGGTAATTGCACATACTATGGTGGAAGGTGGATCGTGCTGGCTCCCGGGGTTTGAGTGTGTGTGAGTGAGTGGCATTCATTCATGTAGTTGAAATGCATGTGGTAATTGCACATACTATGGTAGAAGGTGGATCGTGCTGGCTCCCGGGGTGTGAGTGAGTGTGAGTGAGACTATGGTAGAAGGTGGATCGTGCTGGCTCCCGGGGGTGTGAGTGAGTGATTGCGTGTGAGTGATTGCATGTGAGTGATTGCGTGAGTGTATTAGTGAGTGTGTGTGATTGAGTGAGAGTGTGTGAGTGAGAGGGTGTATGAGTGAGTGAGAGTGTGAGTGAGTGAGTGTGATTGAGTGAGAGTGTGTGTGATTGAGTGTGAATGAGAGTGTGTGCGACTGAGTGTGGGAGTGAGTGTGAGAGTGTGAATGAGAGAGTGAGTGAAAGTGTGTGCGTGTGTGATTGAGTGTGTGAGTGAGAGAGTGTGAGTGTGTGCATGATTGTGTGAGAGAGTGAGAGTGTGTGTTTTTTGTCTGATGTGTTTGTGTCTGTGGTGTAGGAGTGAGTGGCAGCCATTTTGTTTTTTCAGTTACTTGTATAGTGGTGGGTGGGCCAACTCCCTGCATGATTTAAATCACTCCCCCATTGAATCATCCAATGGCAGCAATAACTCCTCCTTACTTAACCCTTTGAGTGCCAGAGGGGTATGCAACGCAATGCTTTGCAGTTGGATAGTGGTGGGCGGGCTGGAGGGGGCAGGCCAACTCCCTGTATGATAAACATGCCCCCATTGAATAACCCAGTGGGAGCAGTAAAGTCCCCATTGAATCACCCAATAGGAGTTGTGTCTCCTAAAGAGACATAAATTATGTAATGAGGCATTCTGTTCAATGTGTGTTTGTTTTCTGAGGAGACATAAATTATGTTCTGTGTGTGAGGTACCATAAATTATGCAATGAGGCTTATACTTTTATATATATATAGATGTGTAAAACTTTGTGCGTTTGTGTTTTTTTTTTAGGGGTGAGGGGGGTGAGGATTGATGTCCCCAATTACATAAACACACACTTCGTTATGTTTTGGAGACCTCTGCAGCGTTCAAGGAGTTAAAGTATGCAAAATGACATATGTATAGTTCAAGTCATAATTAATAAATATTGTATGTGAAAATGTCAAGGGTTTTGCACGCTGTTACCAGGAGTAAATATACTGAATATGGAGATTTATGATCCTTTCTCTTGTTAATAATATTACATGTGGACTGTGGTTCACAATTTTATTATATTATTAATGCCATCACATTAAGCCCACAAAATGTTTAAAATCATACAAATAAAAACCATGTGAAAAAAAAGCACAATCAAAATATCTACAACCCAATTCCACATATATACTAGTATATAAAGTATAAATAACTATGGCCATATAAAAAAGTACCAACAGTTCAAAATATACTGAGTAACAAAAAAAGAAATATAGAACCATTTTTATATAGCCATAGTTATTTAAAATATATATACTACTTGTGCTCTTATGACCTTTTTTTTTAATTATCAAATGAACCCTTTCAGTGCAAAAAGAGTATCCAATGCATTGTAAATCAATGCGCTGAATACACGTCAGTCACTGAAATGGTTAACTTCAGACCTCGTTGGGAGAACGTAAGGACCCCTCCTTATGCGCCCCCAGTTATTGCACTCCCAGCCGATTGTGCTGGGAGAGCAATATTGGCAACACAGGAGAGCTACGAGCTCTCCTGCTTTTCTACATATATCCTGCCCAAAAAAGATCAGCACTCAATCTTCTTAAAAGAACAGAGGATACAATATAATAATATTCTAATAATTATATAATTCGTACCTAAATCACATAGAATACAGAAAAACAGACTAGTATCCTTTTCTCATTGAGCCGGTATGAGAGGCAGGGATCCGGGGAAGCCTTCTGATGTCACTGGTATTCATGTAACCGGTGACGCGAGTAGGCTTTCCCCGATCCTGCCCACCCCTACCCCGGACGAGTGGGTAGGAAGAAAGGGGAAGGGGTTTGCTGCTTTTTGAACATATATTAGATCTCCCAGCATGATCGGCTGGGAGATCTATAAATGGAGAACATCTGGAGAGGCCCTGATGTCCCCCCCAAACATTAAAAAGATGATTCTGGGGCTTTTTAAAGAAAGTTATTGCGGCCACTGCATGCCATAGGGTCATGCAGTGACCGAAATACAGATGACATACTTATAACTAGGGGCCATCAGGAGAGGTCCTGATGTTCCACCCAAACATTAATAAAAATATTTTGGGGCATATTTTAAACAAATTTAATGTGGCCATTGCATGCCATCAGCTCGTGCAGTGGCCGAAAATGAGAATTAATAATTATAACTGGGGACCAACAGGAGAGTTCCTGCTGCCCCCCCCCCAAACATGGATAACAATATTTTGCGGCATTTTTTTTTTTATACATTAATTACGGCCACTACATGCCATCGGCTGATGCAGCAACCGAAAGTCAACATTAACCCTTTGAGTGCCAGAGGGGTATGAAAAGCATACCCATGCAGTGCGTTTCGGACCCCTCTAGCACTCAAAGAGTTAAGATTTGAAACTTGTGACCCATCATGGAGAGGTCCTGATGACCCCCCCCCCCCGCCAACCAGGACTGACAAGGTTTAAAAAAAAAAAAAAAAAAAATAGTTATTGCGGTCACTGCATGCCATAGGCTTATACAGTGACCAAAAATTAAGTCAAAGAATAGACACACTCAGGGTTAAAAATGTATTTTGTTCATCCAGGTATATTTACAATAAATGATGAAAATATAAAAATACATTAATATAATTCATAGCACTGTTAAAAAATAAAAAATATCAGGATTCACGCTTGTAACCCTTTCAGTGCCAAAATTGCACGCAAAGCATTGCATACTCTCTCTGGCACTCACAGGGTTAATAATGCTGCAGAAAATATGTTTTTAAACCTCTACTTGCTCTAATTTATTAAGAGTTTTATTTTTCAATTAAATAAAGTGTAATAATAAAAAAGAAAAACACTCCCATCTTTTATCAGTAAATAGCAGTAAATGTCCTATCTCTTATGTACAAACCTTCAAAATTGAATCTCTTATCCCTTCACTCTGCCTACAGTAGGTGTCAGAAACAACCAAGCTGTCAGTGGCTCTGCTGAGTTAAAACTACTGGTGCTCATTCACATAGCCTGCTCATTCCCTAGCAGTCGCACTACACATCTCCTCCTCAGCACCAGCCACCAACAGCTGATTTGAAAACACCTCAGGAATTTTGACCCTTCTGCCAGTCTGTCTAAGTCAACAATGTGAATTCACTAACCTAAACTACACCAATAAAGGGAGCTCAAGATTAAAAAAAAAAACAAACATTTATTAGGAGAATAAATC
This sequence comes from Rhinophrynus dorsalis, assembly GCA_037306005.1. Lineage (NCBI taxonomy): Eukaryota > Metazoa > Chordata > Amphibia > Anura > Rhinophrynidae > Rhinophrynus > Rhinophrynus dorsalis. The sequence continues at coordinate 324,370,239 of CM074724.1, read as the reverse complement.
CTTAAAAAACAACATTAAGAGAATAAATCCTTAAAAAACATTTCACAGAAAAACAGAAGACACCACTGAACATACCATCATTTCATCTACTTGAATAATGTAAGTCATTTTATAAGTTTATTGCTCCTTTAACTCTGCACTGAAAATCAGTAGCCAGGGAAGGAAGGAGAGTGCAACAAAAGGTTAATTTATCAAGGGGGCTGCAATGGATTCTCGATGAAAATGCGTAAGTCCCTGAGACTATGACTCCCCAAACTTTTTTTTATTAGTTATATTTATATATTTAGCCAATCAGAATTCTCCTACCTCTAGACTATACTCTTCTCCCCAAAACACACAGCATATTGCCCAGGGTATAAAGCAGTGAACTTCGGGAGGTAAACACCCACACCAGTGTCAATAACACTATTACACCTGGAAAGGTTTCTTCAGCTCTACTGTAACAATAAAAGGAAAAGGGGGGAAAGAGACGAAGAGCCCCTGTGCGAGATCAGTAGGTTACTTGGATGGTTCCTCCACCAACACCCAAGGTGGGTACTCACAAACTATGTGGCCGGATAATGATATATACCAAACCCAGCTATCAAGCAGCTGGGGATAAAACACTGCCCCCAGACACAGTAATTCCAACGGCAATCTTGGTTTAGTGGGCTGCACTCAAAAACATACTCCCCCTGAGCGGCTGAAGACTTGCAAATATGGTAACAAACATGAAAAACAAAAACAACAGAGCGCCCAATGGTATAATATGTAACACAAATAGAGTGAGATATATATTGAAATATTGCACTCATATGGCTCTGTGGTCAGAAGGTTGTTAATCAGTCCATGTGACTAATGCGCTGTTGGAGAAATTACTCTGTCATCACTCAGAATCCTCCTACGGGTTTTGATCAACTCATTAAGGCCCAACGGAATCAAGGTAGAACGTCAGAAAATCCAAAAGCTTTCACAATTATTTAACCGTTGGGTCCCCCAGTGACATGCAGAGAGCAAGCAGCAGGCCAAGAAGTTTCCGTTTTTGTTGATCACAAAAAAGTGGGTGTCATTTCAAAAAGATACCCTTTTAGATAAGCATTGAATGTTTTATTAGCTTTTGACTAGTGGCTGCTTTTCTTACACCCATATAGGGAGACAGTGGTGGACCATTAATGTTCAAAAAAGAGTACAGATAAGGACTACACTGTAACAGGAATTGCCAGCTGGGGAACCGGCTGTGGAAGAAAACGAAGGCCAGGAATATACACCTCAACGCTGACCATGGCTGACTGGATGTTTCAGACAATAGCAGGTGGCTATGCAAAAGCAGAGGGAACATCAATAATGAAATCTGCCAACACAATTTTTATTTTTACTTATTTATGATTAAACATTTCCAAAAGAACATAAAATACAGATCCAGACTGAATGTGTGTATTGCACTTGTTGCAGTGGTGGACCATTAATGTGCAAAAAGACTACAGATAAGGACTACTCTGTAGCAGGAATTGCCAGCTGGGGAACCAGCTATGGGAGAAAACGAAGGCCAGGCATATACACCTCAATGCAGCCCATGGCTGACTGGATGATTAATACAATTGCAGGTCGCTATGCAAAAGCAGAGGGAACATCAATAATGAAATCTACCAACACAATTTGTATTTTTATTTTACTTATTTACTGATAAAACATTTCCAAAAGAACATTAAATACAGAGCTAGACTGAATGTGCGTATTGCACATGTTGCTGTATGTATTTTGAACTTGCATCTCATAGTGTATTTATGTCACCTGTCTGTGTAAAAAAGTATTTATGAAGTTCATAAGCGAAGAGAAACTTCTATAATCTTATTACACTGACTTAACATAGAAAACCCCCAATTAACTAAATTATAACCTGATTGGAAAGCATTACAAGACAATGGGGTAGATTCACTAAGCGGTAATAAGGGACTGTCGTCACAAAACATTTGGTCTTAAATTTTCTGCAATAAAATGAGTCCCTTATTGCATCTGTGTTTTCATTATTTTGTTTGGGTGAAAACACATCTAACTGTATCTCCAGGCATTTTTTTTTGCCTGCATTCTTTCACAGCACTGGTAATTGAATAGTTTACCGTACTTGACAAACAGCCATCGGACCTAACTGAATCTAGGCCATAAAGAGGTGACAAAGTGGAGATAACTTCTCCAGTTTATCACTTCTCCAATTTCTTCAGCTTTGGAGACTTTAGCGAATAGGCTCCATAGAATAACATAGAAACTGGAGAAGTGATAAACTGGAGAAGTCATCTCCACTTTATCACCGCTTAGTGAATCTCCCCCAATGCAACCATCCATATCAACAACGGCAGGGTTTATCCAATAAGAATGAATTAAAAAAAAGTCTTCACTAAATTGTGGTAGGTAACATTATCCCAACATCTTTCATATTGATCTGATGAGAAAGGAGATAGCTGATAAATTATATGGGGTCCCGAGACCCCATTTTATTTCTTTTGACCAAGGGAGGGACAAAATGTTCCTTCTAATCAATTAAAGCAGTAAGCAGTCATGCTTCAAGAGCAATGGTTTTTGAAAACTGAGCACATGTGGGCAATATATTGTTTGCTATCCAAACTACAACAAAAGTTTAAGGGGAGATTCACTAAGCGGTGATAAAGAGGTGATAAACTGGAGATTATGAGCTCCAGCCAATTGGAGAAGGCTGTTTTTTCTGCCGACTGCATTTTTTCAAGAACAGTAAGCTATTCAAATGCTCTATAATATTAACCCTTATGTCAATGACAAGATCATGTTTTATGAATGCCTAAGTTAATTTCACCACACTGAGCACATACAGTTAAATTTTAATCATAGATAAAAATTAATTAACCCTGAATATCAAAGATAGAAGCATGTTTTATGAATGTCTTCTTCCGTCAGATAACTACAGATTTGTCAGATTACATAAATAGAGTTGTGTGCTCAGGAAAAATACATAAAACATGCTTTTGTTATTGATTGACAACATTAAGGGTTTATATGCTCAGTGAACATTAAGGGTTAATATGATCAGTGAACTTAGAAATTCAAAAATTATGAAATTCTAAGTTCAGTGAGCACAAATGGCTCTATTTGAAATGGAAGTTAGTACATTTCTGCTGATTTTTTTCTGATTTACACCATGAGGCTTAAATTATTAATATTACAGCCTAGACACAGTCCACATCCAGTCCTCAACCACACACTGTCCACCATATCCTCTTCATCCAAACACTGTCCACCCTGTCGTCCTCCTCCACACACACACACACTGTCCTCCTCCACACTGCTCACAATGGCCCCCACTGTCCACCTCCACATTGTCCATCTCCACAACAGCCCTCATTGTTCACCTTGACATTGGCCCCATTGTCCATCTCCACGTTGGCCACCCTCATATTGCCCCACTGTCCACCTCCACAATGGCCTCCCTCCCCACTGTCCACCTCCTCAATGCCCCCCCTACTGTCCATCTCCACAGTGGCCTCCACTGTCCATCTCCACAGTGACCATCTCCCCACTGTCCATCTCCACAGTGGCCTTCTCCCCACTGTCCATCTCCACAGTGGCCTCCTCCCCACTGTCCATCTCCACAGTGGCCTCCTCCCCACTGTCCATCTCCACAGTGGCCTCCACTGTCCATCTCCACAGTGGCCTCCACTGTCCATCTCCACAGTGGCCTCCACTGTCCATCTCCACAGTGGCCTCCACTGTCCATCTCCACAGTGGCCTTCTCCCCACTGTCCATCTCCACAGTGGCCTTCTCCCCACTGTCCATCTCCACAGTGGCCTCCACCCCACTGTCCACCTCCACAGTGGCCTCCACCCCACTGTCCACCTCTACAGTGGCCACCACCCCACTGTCCATCTCCACAGTGGCCTCCTCCCCACTGTCCATCTCCACAGTGGCCTCCACTGTCCATCTCCACAGTGGCCTTCTCCCCACTGTCCATCTCCACAGTGGCCTTCTCCCCACTGTTCTTCTCCACAGTGACCTCCACTGTCCATCTCCACAGTGGCCTCCACTGTCCATCTCCACAGTGGCCTCCACTGTCCATCTTCACAGTGGCCTCCACTGTCCATCTCCACAGTGGACTTCTCCCAACTGTCCATCTCCACAGTGGCCTTCTCCCCACTGTCCATCTCTACAGTGGCCTCCACCCCACTGTCCACCTCCACAATGGCCTCCACCCCACTGTCCATTTCCACAATGGCCTCCTCTCCACTGTCCAGCTCCACAATGGCCTCCTCTCCACTGTCCATCTCCACCTCACTGTCCATTTCCACAATGGCCTCCTCTCCCCCACTGCTCATCTCCACAATGGCTCCCCCCACTGTCCATCTCCACAATGGCCTCCACCCCACTGTCCATCTCCACAATGGCCTTCACCCCACTGTCCATTTCCACAATGGCCTCCTCTCCACTGTCCAGCTCCACCTCACTGTCCATTTCCACAATGACCTCCACCCCACTGTCCATCTCCACAATGGCCTCCACCCCACTGTCCATTTCCACAATGGCCTCCACTGTCCATCTCCACAGTGGCCTTCTACCCACTGTCCATCTCCACAGTGGCCTCCACTGTCCATCTCCACAGTGGGCTCCACTGTCCATTTCCACAGTGGCCTCCACCCCGCTGTCCATCTCCACAATGGCCTCTACCCCGCTGTCCATCTCCACAATGGCCTCCACCCCGCTGTCCATCTCCACAAAGGCCTCCTCCCCACTGTCCACCTCCACAATGGCCTCCTCCCCACTGTCCATCTCCACAATGGCCTACTCCCCACTATCCTTCTCCACAGTCCACATTATAAATACAACTCCGCAGCATTGTCCCCCACCACAGTGCTCACCTCTCCTCACATTATCCTCGCAGCGACACGGGACGCCAGAAGACTAAACTGTTTTTGTGATTCTGGCAGGCAATGCTTCTGGCGCACTCTACTGTCCCCCTATAGTCATAACTAGGAACTCTCCGGTTTTGCCCCGGAGACTCCGGATTTCAAAGTGAATTACCGGGTCTCCGGGGCAATGTGTGAATCACCAGGTGGGCAGAGATTAAGTAGAAACTCTACCCACTTGTGCTCCATCCCGTCCAGTTCCTCCCACTCCACTTACATCCTGTCGTCTTCTTCTTGATGATAGATTTTATCCATCAGTGGTGATTTTTGGATACCGAGGCTTGAGCCTCACTACTCCATCTTCTCGGGTTGGGTTTGAAGTCACAGGTTTGGATTCTTCTTGGTCTGAGTTGACTTGTCACATTTGGGTTGGTTTCACATGGTCTTCGCTGTGATGGGACCACTTATATCCATTTTGCAGCGGGTTTTTGTGTTTTTTTTGTCCCGCCCCTTTTATGACGCGATTTGCGTCATTTTCCTCCCCCTGGGCACTGACAGGGTTACCCTCCGGGTATACCTGTTTCAAAAGTTCCCAGGTATGCCTATAGTTTGTCATCACGCAGGGCAATTATAACAGGCTGCACACTGAGTGCAGACCACAAGGTGACGCACGGATGCGCAGTTAATAACTAGATTCACTTAATCGAGACTCAATAGGAACAATGAAGGGAAGTTTACTGTAAGTACTAGGTATGCCTAACGGGGGCGGGGTGGGGGGTTAGGGCCGGTCTGAAAAAGGGACACTCGGGAGGTATCAGCACTAAAATGGACATCATGTCACCTTACACAAAGTGTTAAAAATATTTTTATCCTTAGAGTGCCAGAAAAGTATTCAATGCATTAACATCTGTGGCACTCAAAGGGTTAATCACATTTTCTCAGTTTATGAAATTAACCTATAAACCTAAAATTAATTTTAATCCCATAACCATTTTAATCCATGGCTCATAAGCAGTTTACTTCTCCATTAACTACTACCATTTATATGTAGAAATATACCCAAGTATGAATGGAATACATGACTGCGTCGGCGGCAGGACCGGCCTCTTAACCCTTTGAGTGCCAGAGGTGGTATGCATCACATTAAAATGCGTTGCGTAACCCTCTGGCACTTAAAGTGTTCACATCGCCTGGACCTTGGCCCGTGTACACGTGCTTTTACACTAGTGTGAGAATAATCAACTCGCTCGTGGTAAGACTGTATGTCGCGGAGTGGTGACGTCATGTGCCGGAAGGTTGTCGTGGAAGCTAGAGGGCGAAAGACTTTCAGAGGAAGTCTGTATCAGAGTCTTTTGTGAAGTGTGTAAGGTAAGTGTTAAGGACGGACAGTATTTTTTTTTGTCACGGCAGATTTCGGTTTGCGATAATGATTTGATGATGTTAGGCAAGTATTTATGAGAGATAAAGGTGAATGGTATATTTTGCGGAATGAGTTGATATATGCTGATGATACGCTTACTTCCCACGTGTCCCTCTTCAAGATCCAACCCCCCCCTTTCCCTTCTTAAAGTCCGTCTTTTTTAGGGGTCAGACTTTGTGCGGTGTATGTAAGTGTATCCCATTGCTCCACAGCGATAAACCCCACATCAAAGTTTGTTCATAAGTCAGTGTATATGTTTATAAAATGAGTCTGTATCAATAAAATACTTTGGTTTTGCTCTAATTCATTTATTCAGTTGCACCACAAAGAGTTATCACCAGCTACGTTCCCAACAACATCACCTAAAATAAGTGTCCCTTTTGCCATTTTGAATGTTAGGAAGTGTAGATTCAGCCAGTTGAAATCGTCTGATAGTATGAACATGTAGAACATTGTGGGCAGCGTGGCAGACAATTTAGATGTGAGAAAAGATACCCGTAGGATATAGTGAGGTTCGTGGTGCTGGGGGTGATTGAATTTGGGGTGATGTGGATGGTGGGTCTGGAGAGATGGAGAAGAGTAGATGGGGTGGTGGAACAGGAGAGGTGGTGTTGAGAAGAGTGTGTGGGGTTGTGGCATGTGGGTGATAAAGGAGGAAAATATGTAATTTGTATATGAGCAAATGACACGTTATACTCCTAAATAGCAAAGCAACTGGCTTCTACTAAACACACCACTGTTTATTTAAAGTAATATGCCATAGGAATAAGCAGCTTTTAATTTATTGAAGAGAAGGACTTGCTTAGGTAGGGATCCTCCAAGCAGCAGTCATTTATAAGCATAACCTGCTTTATATGCCTTTGATCTCCCATTTAGGCCATTGCTAATTGTTTTATCTTAAACACTGATAAAGACAAGTGACCCTTTTGAGCCATTCAAGTCTTTTGAAGTAAGTTGTTTGTTGTGAGGAAGTGTGATCTAAACTACAGGCAGAACAGAGATAATTATATACAGAAAACTGCAGATATAATGCAACAAATATATAGCTAGATATACCCAACTGATGTATGAAGAAAGGACACCTACTTAGGTAAATCCTCCTGTTAAACAAATTTGGAGCTACTTATTCCTAGGGTACGTTTTTATGTATCTTATATAGTGCCATACATGTATGCAGTACTTTACACAAACAGTATAATACGACAGGGCTTGACAAATTTGGTTTGACTCTGGGAGCCAGACCAAAACTATAGGAGCCAGATAGTGCATCATGGAGAACCGTCCCTCAGGGCCTAGTGACTTGTGATTCTTTGGCTACCAAAGGAAGAATGCTGGACTGTCAGACAGACTAAAGTGTGGTGCTGGGGGGATCAGACTGTATGTGTGACTATCAGCGGAACCAGACAATGTATATGGGGTATCAATGGCTATGAGAGGAAATGGGGCACACCTTGGGGTCAGGCATAGTATTTGAGGATCTGTGGCTACAAATAGGCAAGGTAGAACAGCCAGTGGGGTCACTGTATACGTGGGGATCTGTGGCTACCAGTGGACTGGGAACAAGGCTGCAGGAGGTCAGACAGTATATGAGGCTACCAGTGGACAGGGAACAAGGCTGGTGTGGTCCCAACTTAAAAAAAAAACAAAAACAAGAAAAAAAAGTACAGGACAGGGATATGATAATCCGGCTAACATGTGATGACTGCATTATTAATAGGGGATAAGTGCAACCAAGTGAATTCTTTATTGGAAAGAGGACCAAGAGCTTGCAATCTAACTTGTTATTGTGACAACACACAGATACACTAGGAGGAGGAAGATAAGTGCAAGTACAAGGCTTTTGTAAGGGAAGTGCAGAATTATTTTGTTGTGACTATCCGTATTCATGAGAATTTCTCCTTTAACAAAATAGTGTATGACATTGTGGGATGTTTTTAGTTGTAAGCAGTTAATATTCCTGAGACAGAGCTGTGTCTTAAAGCTATAGTAATATTTAAATTGTAAAACAAATGTTCAGTAATCCTGAATGTTCAGTAATCCTGAATATAGTCCCTTATCCCTTCTAGCAGTTTTCCCACTACAGAGGTCAAACTCGCAGATCTATAATTCCCAGGGTCTGTTTTAGTTCCCTTCTTAAATAGAGTGGTGATAGAATCTTTAAAGAGTAAATATAGGGGTTTTACTAACATTGCACTAAGTTCCTGAAGAACCCTTGGATGTATACCATCAGGACCCAGTGCTTTGTCGGCCTTAATTTTGTTCAGTCTTTCCATGACATCTTCTTGCGTTAACCCAATTTCTGATAATTGTATTGTTTTATTTGTTACTTGTGGAGGCTCTTCTACCATTCCTTGCTCCCTTGTATATACAGATGCAAAGAAAGTGTTTAAAACATCAGCTTTTTCCTTATCCTAACTAATCAACTCACCCATCTCATTTTTGAATGGACCAATGCACTCCCTCTTAAGTTTTTTGCTATTTATATATTTGAAAAACTTTTTTGGATTAGTCTTGCTTTCCCTTGCAGTTCGAGTTTCATTATCTATTTTCGCTACCCTAATTGCATTTTTGCAATCTTTGTTGCACTCCCTGTATTTTAAGAAAGATTGTTCAGTTCCTTCAGACTTAAATAATTTTAAAGTTTTTTTTTCCTTGCCATTTCCTTTTTTACATGTGCAGTTAATCACATTGGCTGTGACTTCTTTTGCATTTGTTCCCCATTGGTATATACTGTTGGGTACATTTCTGCAACCTAAATTTTAATTCTAACCATTTTTTCTCAGTATTTTTGCCTTTAAACATGTTTCAGTTTGCAACAGAATATTACATACAGAGCCAGGTAGTGAGCAAGAAACAATTAGCTCACAATTCCATAAACTAAACAACATAATAAAATGCTTGATGCAGAAAAAGAGCATGTAGGTTTTGTGTTTAGAATTGGCACGTTAGGCTTTCAGATTGCTATAGCTTTAATGTGAGTCTAATTGAAGCAGGGCTTTATACTGTGGAATCATGTCCCTTATTACAGCAGGACATATACAGTTCCAGTTTGTGCAACAAGCAGTATGTTAAAAAATATATTGAACAGGTCGAGAAAGGCACTTTTTTTTTTTTTTTTTTTTTTTTTTTTTTTTTTACAGAGGATAAATATAAGTTCTAATTAGTTGAGTATCCTAAAACACCTTTCTTCTACCACACCCCAAGCTTCACAAAATGCGAGAAATGCCAGGTAGGCCAATTATCTTGAGCATTGGGTCACTTTCAGTGAATCTATTGGAATATATAGATTTCTTATTTCAGCCCCTGATCAATTTGCTTCCATCATTCATTAAAGATACTAAACAGATCATAGAATTTCTAGAAGGGAAAGGGTGAAATGCATTCAATACCATTTGGGTAAAGATGGCATTCTGTCAGACCCCAGAAAAAATATATATTTTAGAAGGAATCAATTTTGCATTGACAATTATTTTTTATTTGGAGACAATTGCTTTCTCCAAAAACAAGGGACAGCGATGGATGTAACTTTGCTCCCCATTATGCAAATCTCTACATTGGGACGTGGGAGGACAAATATATATGGTCCCCCCCAAACCTCTACGATGAGAATTTGATAATGAGTAAAAGGTATATTGATGAAGATATTATTATTATTATTATTATTATTTTGGAGGATATCAATGAATACCTGGAAGAATATGTTAATATATTAACCAAAATAAGTATTATTACTGCTGAAGTTGAAACCTCCTTTCCTCTAATCTAAAAGTGTATCGTTACTTTTATTACTAAAAATGACTATACACAAATTGAGTTTTTAGACATTATTTTGTAAATCAACAAATAGCAGTCAAAAATTTTAGCAACTCTGTGGACAGTAATGGTATTCTACATCTACAAGTGGGCATCACAACAAATGGATCTCTAATATACCCTATGGACAATGGCAGAAGGTTAAAAGGGACTTACTGTAGAGGATGATTTTAAAAAAGAGGCAAAGGTAATAATACAGAAATTTGAGGAAAAGGGATATAAATATAATAGGGATCTCCTAGATACAGCATATGAAAAAGTAAGACTTAAAAAGAAAGAAGTTACTGATATATAAAGAACAGAAAAAAACAAGATGGAGAGGGATAACAACCATATTTTACGACCACATATACTGAATCTGCAGGCAATATCACATACATTCTGAATAAATACTAGTAAGTGATAAAAAAGTGACCCTATATTAGGTCCAATTATTGGTAATAAAGCAAACATATATCTTAAAAGAAATAGGAAAGTGAAACAAATAATAGTGTCAAGTGATATTTGAAAGGGAAATATAGGGGTCCTGATGAAGTAGGTACGAAACGCATTGGGCAGAGTGAGAGAGAGGATCGAGCACCCATCCGTATTGTCTGAGGCCGGGACTGCAGTACCGGCAGTGATGTCAGATGCTGTATTCGGTCCGGTGATCCAGAAGAAGCGGGTCTCCCTTTGTCTTACCGATAAAGTACTATGGGGTGTGGGTGCATAGGTTCATGTGGATACTGCTTATTTGTTTTTCTATTTCATGTATTCTTAGAATAAAATTATTTTTTGGATATCTGATGTGCTAAAGAGTATTTTGAGACAAGAATAAGACACACCGTCATAGTGTAAGTAGGATCAGTGGGGCGGGCGATTATTTCCTCCCATCCCATACATATTACACTATTGTGTGGACCAATTTTGTTGTTTAAGGTACTGTCTTGGATCGAGATCTGTGGGAGAAGTGAGCATATGGTTTCATACTCCTGTTTCCATTTGATAATTTGTAAGTAGGATTCACACTGTGTGAGGTTCTGGTGATGGAAGATACTACTCTACGATCCGTTGTTTTCTTATCTTTACATATCCCGAGGATAAAAAGAGAGATTGGAGATCATCATTTTCCTTTTTGAAGAAGGAACTCACTTAATGAATAGAGACTTGAGCATATGCATGGCTATATCTATTTTGAACAAGTGAACACCGGACATTGCATGAGGGCATATGTGTGTAGTCACCAGAGAATATTTCACTGTGCATGTTTTTGGTGGTTTGATTTGCTCTGCATATATTATCAATATTTTATTGGTGTCATTGTGTTGTACCACCTGTATCCATTTGTAATGTGTGTGTGTGTGTGTGTGTGTGTGTGTGTGTGTGTAGATTGTAGCCGTAGAAATGCTTTAGACTTGAGAAAGGGAGGTTCTCCCGAAAGCTTGTCAATCCAAAATTCTGTTAGTCCAATAAAAAAGGTATTACAAGATACTTATTTTGTTTGTTATTTTACACATATATATATATATATATATACATCCTGTCAGTGTGGGGCTAGACATCAGAAAAAAGCACATATCCCTAAGTGTGGAAATTATAGTATTACATCAAAAGTTACCAAAAGGATGTACAATTATAAAGGTCAGTACAATTGTAATTCAATATATGCGGTATATTTGATTCCCTGCTGCTTTGGAATCCAGTATATTGGAAGAACCAGTAGAAAACTAAATACTCGGTTCAGTGAACATCTGACAAATATTTCTACAGGTTTTGAAAACCACAGTCTCTCAAGATATGTGAACGAACAACATCAGAGTAGTAGAGAAGGAATATTAATAGAAGTAATAGAGCAAGCCCCTACACCAAGGAGAGGGGGTAATGGATTACTAGTCTTAAGAAGATTGGAGACCAAGTAGATCAAGGAAATGGTAACCCTAATGCATTTTGGAGAGCTAAATATTAGATAGCTATAGTTATGTTCAATTTATTTTAGGTTTGGTATAATTTTTAATGGTTTTAGGCTATTTAATTATATGTTTAATCGATGCAATTTATATGACTCATTTTTGGGGAACGGTTAGGGAATTTCATTGATATGTGTATAATATATGTTTTGGGTTATAGAAAGAACTTGGCATAGTTTTTGGATATATTTTATTGGATATTCGATGTAATTGCTTCATATACTGTGGATACATTGTATTGATGATTTTATTGTGGGATATGTGAGTTGGAGAAAATCTAGTATAGGTTTATTGGATAAGTAGGAAAGAGTTAATCAGTTTGAAAAATTATTAGCTGCCGGATATAGATCTGAAGTTGAGGCTATATGAGGCAGCCAGCTATACAATTCTGTAATCCCTGAGAAAGTGGTGAGTATAGCCATGATATGCGTCAAATTTGATATATAGTGAGAAGCCTCCGGATGTGTGGCATCGGTGCTTCAACCACACGAGGAATATTCAAGCAAAAAGAGAACGGAGAGCACAGTGTGGACTTGCAAATACACATCGGCTAATGCAAAAAAGCGAGAGAGTGAAGGTTGAAGTTTCAAGCAACAAATGACATATTTCTTGTGTGATATACTAGTCAGAGAGATGGGGGGAGTGGATATTTTGTTTATAATAGATTTTGATCTGGTGAGTCTATTTTATATTGTGCATTTTTATATGGAATAAATAGTGTTTTATATGGGACTTTTTGTGCTTCTTAATTCTAGATACATACCTCAGTTTCATGGGGTTAAAAAAGACATGGTATTGTAGGTTTCATCAATGTCCCAACAAGCTACAGTTCATTTGCAGAGACCCCAAGCTGCCTTTTCAGTTCAGCTTCAGAAATTATTCCCAATGTAAATTCCCCAACTCATGCAAGTTTAATAAAACAAGATATCCCCAGCGCACTATGAAGCACACCTCTAGAGAGATTGATAAGTGCACCCACCATTAACTCTGCTATTACAGATATTATAAAAACAAAACACAAGAATACTGGTGGTGCTCAAATCAATCACTATTATATAGGAGAATCAATCTCAACATATTCCTTAGTATATATGTGTATGTTATGATAATTAGAGTAAAAAAGCATTTACTAATGTGATCCAATATGGGAAAATACAAAGATGAATATTCTGCTATAAAACTGAGGAAATATCGAATCGTGTCGCAGGTCTAGTTTACATCATATAACATCTTCAAAGAAATAAAAGGAGATAGAAAAGATATGAGATACACTCACAAAGGACCGATCATTTGGATTCTGTATATTTCTGGACCAAAACTAGGTCTCATTTTGTTAGTGACTCATAAAATGCCAAGACTTTATTAGTATTGTTATTAAAAACAACTCTCCAAAAATTAAAAACATACCGTAACTAATGAAACATGATTGCCATGTATTGGTTATGACAACCTCACACTCATAGAGATATTTGGGAGGTGTTATGAGTATCATATATTTATGCCAAAGTCTATTGGTAATTGACTAAAATATTAGATCAGATTATGGTATAATCAAATCAGTTCTAAATATTCATTATAATATTTATTAACAATATTCTTTCCTTAATTTCAGAAATGTATTTTTAATGCTAGCAAATGTAAATGTTCATAGCGCACAGTTACCTTATTATTTTGTTCAAAGTTATTATAAACACTACTCCACTTGAAGAGATAGTAATGTTTCATAATAAAAGCAGCTCTAATTAATCATCATAGTATATGGACTTTGGAGAGTGTTATTTCAGTTCTGTCAGAGTTGTAGTTCAGGAGTAATTTAGCCCTGGCGGGTAGAAATTCAGCCCTGGTGGGTATGTTATGGCTTGCAGTGGGAGTAACTTTTCAGGTCTGGCTAGTAGCAAAGGACTTCAAATTTTAAGCCCTGATATATATAATCCCTTAGCTCTGCAGTTAATATCAAAAAGAGAATGTATCAACTTCAAAGGACAGTGTTTTTTTAACTAGAGTGCAAGCCATGCAGTTATTGCATGGGAAACAACCTGTTCTAGTCGACTGTAGCCAAGTTTTAGAAGTGGATCACATGAAATGGCTATGTGCTAAATGGTCTTTGAGATTCTTATTCCTCCCATACATAATAGATGGTCTAGTATTTATCACTTCTGACAGATCTGAATCCAGTTTCAAATAATGCCTATGTTTTGACAATATATGATTTATTTCCATGTGCTGTTATTAAAAGTCCCAATTAATCTAATCTGTTTGGGAATAAAATCTTCTATCTGTGAAGTCTGTTTTGTCAGTAAAGTGCTTCTGTCTGCATTTAAAGGGATATTAATACTTCGTTTAAACTTTATTTTGTAGGCATTAAAAAAATATGAAGAATGATATGTCTTATCTCTCAAACCTTTATGGTTTTAGAGATATTCACAAGCAAAGTTTCCCCCTCCCACCCCTTTTACCTAGTGTAAGCCATCTCTTCTCAGATGTGGATCTAGTTGTAAGACCAGACAGATAACAGAAGGGGACAATCTTCTTACAGTGAAAACAATGAAAGCCCTGCCCCCCTTGACAAGCTTTTCAGGTTTTTCCCTTATCTTAATTGAAGATTGTCCCTCTCTGCAATTTACCTGGGCACCTCCCTTCTGCTCTGGCTGAAAAGTCTTACATCAGTAAAAGGGCAGGAGGGAGATACTTTGTCATTGAATTACTCCTAAACTACAACTCTGACAAAATTGAAATAACACTCTCCAAAGTCCAAATACTATGATGATTAATTAGAGCTGCTTTTATTGTGAAACATTACTATCCCTTTAAGGCTTTCTGATATGCTTAATTTAAGCACTTTCTACTGTAGAAACCTCATTTGTGAGTCCTTGGTTTTCTATTTGAAATCCTCCAGTGATGAACATAATTGTCTAATTTGCATATATTGGCCTATCGGTATGCCTCTTATAAGAGTCTTAGGATGTGCACTTTTTGTGTGTAATAGACTATTTGTTACTGTGTCTTTTTGAAAAACAAGAAAAAATCATTCACAGAGCTTATCAGAGCCAGTCTCTTAATTTCATTTGTTTAAATAAATCATATACAGAATTTGATGGTATTGTTTTAAACAATAACCCTTCATTTGCCAAACAGGTATTCAATGATACTTAGCGCCTGGCTCTTAAGTGTTCCTGCTCAGACAAACACATACTTCTCAAGTGACCCTCTTTAGGACCCAAATCCCTCTTTCCCACCTTGATGTCCCTCTGTTTAGGAAATGAGACTGTGTGGTTTGTGTAGAGGTTATTACTATACAGCAATAAGACTCACATTAATGCTTGCTTATGAGTTTTTAAATTGTGGTAATGTCCCATGTACCAGCCACACCCCCTCAAACTCAAGTGTCCCTCTTTGGCCATTTGAATTTGGGAGGGATGAGTTAGAATTAAGATTATACAAGTATTTATAAGGTGCAGGTAGGGGTGCAATCATATAGCTTCCATATTTATGAGTTAGAGGGTTGGTGCCTGCTCATTTGTTTGGATATAAAGTTGTTAACAAACATGGCACTATCACTGACTACTGTAACATTTTTGTATTCAGGTACAGAATGGCACACTTGACAGTCTTGTCAAGTATTTCACCCTCCTTACAGAAAACTTCATGGTGAGTCATGAATCCTGTTACATAGCACAAGATTGTATGCACTGCTCTAAAACTTGCTGGGAAGTATTGTAAAACTGTCAGTGATGCTTTATTACCTACATTGTTTGATCTTAAATGATAAATACTTGTATACTGAGGACAGTAAGACTTTATTTCTGGAAATGCTTTAATTTTACATTTTAAATTTTACACTTTTTTTTTCTCTTTAGTCCTAGGTCATGATCATGGGACCTGAAGTAACAGTGAAAGGCAAGTTACTTTTTATTCTCACTCTAAAATAGGGTAGAATTTAAATCTTGTATTCCAACCTGGAGATGCAATCTATTGGTCAGATCGAAAACCATAGCAAGCAATCATATCTATTGGTATTCTTGCCATTTCAGAATTTGAGGTCCTCTTAAGTGGTGTGAATCTTAATCAAAGAGGAACCCATTTAGGTATTCAGACTTATGGGGGGAAGGGGTGCTTTTAGATCCTTGAATTCAATTATACTTACCAAACATGCACACCATCCAACTGTCTTAAGGAAAAATATGTGGGTGCTAAACTGTGATTGTATGACTAGATTGGATCTGTCCATTAACCTAAATGTCACTTAATGTAATGGTAAAAATCAATGATGCAACAAAATGTCAATTCAAAAATTGCACTTAAGGGTATCCCTCCCAAAGATTCTTTGTTTCTGTGAAGGTTCCTCATACCAAACAGTCAAGTTCTTTGGTAAAGTAAGAGCTGCATTCCACAGTGGACTACACAGTTGTAGTTCATCACTATACTGTGGCTGACAAATGAGTATTCTACCAATAAACTGCTCAAATGCTGCCCCCCCCAAAAAAAAGCAAGCTTAAGTCAGGTGTTAAGCTATCTCTCTACAGATGTGGGAATTGGGAGCAGCAACAAAAGTTGCTAAGCTGTTAGCATTAACTTCTTACAGTTGTTGAGGTATCTACATATGGTAATGTTTGTGTTTTTATCCTCTTACAGGAAGTGTTACTGTATCTTCTCATGGAAACAAAGTAATGGGTATGTTAATAGTATTGTAAACAGCCTGGCAATCAGTTTTTAGCTTTACCTCTGGCTAAGGTCCCCCCTCCCATTGAGTGCCATGCATTGCATACCACTATGGCTCACAAAGGGTTACTTTGCAAATCTTATGCCAGTAGGATGATACATTGCAAATGATGTCTACTCACGATGGTCTTCCAAGCTTCACTGGTGAAGAGGCTCTGACGATAATGCCAAAAATGGCTTTCCTGATGCTCTGCAAAACAATGTGTGAAATGTCCTTGTAAGAAGCAGCACTAGTTCTGAAACATCCTGTCTTGTTCCAGGTTAAACATCACCTGCAAGTTCTGTTTATACGCTCCATGGAGTTAGAAAAGCCTTCTTGTATTGAGGTAATTATCTTCTCGCCGCTAACTAATTCCCACTTAATATGTGAAGAAAATCTTGGTGTCCGTTAAATCCTGTCTAATGACAGAATGTCAAGTTCCAGACACTTTGCATGCCCCAAATACAATGGGAGGAGTTGGGAGTCCTGGAGTGTCCTGCATTCATGGACATAAGATCAATATTACTCACTTGTAAAAGTTTGGTATATGCTGGGAGTTTGACTACAAACTTCTGTTGCCCCTCCCATAGAAAGTCTAGCTGTGTCTTGAACACATACTTGTTTGAGAAGATTAGTGCTGCAATATTCTTAGCTTACACTATCACTGGACAGCCGTGTTTCCTGCCACAAACACTACTGTACATTGTCTGCAAACACTTCATTTCACCAAATGTTATGAACAGTCTGATCTATATTCTTGTTCCCCATGAGGGGAAAATATCAACTGTACAGTTAAGATTTGGCAAATACCACAGACTTAAAGGCAATCCAAAATGCAATGCAACTGAACTATGATGAGCCTATCCCGAACCTGAGTTGTGATGACACTTACTTATGGATCTGACTGCTGAGTTCAGTGTTTAACCAAGCTGTGCTACTGCACCACCCCCACCCCATACCTCATAGCTACAAAGCAGTACATTTTATATAGATGTAAATTTTTTATTTTTTTTCCTTCCTCTGCAGTTGCACCAGCGATTTTCCTTGAGACTAAACGATGACATTCTGGTGAGTTGTATTACTGATCTTTTGACCGTGATTACTTCTCTTCCCTGCAATCCCATAGTGTGAACAGCCACCTCGTGTGTGGTGGCCATATATCGATTGGCCACAACTTAATCATTAGAGGGTGAAAACTGCATCCCAACCTCCAGTATGGCCTGTCTGCACTTCTGCCTTTACTCCACTGAACAGATCTTGTGCTAAAATCTGCCTCACGAGTTCATTAAAGGTGTACAGCATGCCAATTTGATTAGGTAAAATGACAAATGGGAAATGAAGTGTATGCAATGTGTTTCAGAAGGCTTTTTTTTCCCTCCTATTAATGCTGTGCTAAAGTCAACTGAACTAGGCTTTAGAAACCTACAGGGTATGCTGTTCAGTTTCACTGTGTTTGTTCCCTTCCCAATTAATCATGGCTTGTAGACCTTAATCCTAGGGGAAGTGTACTGCTTAAATGACCATGAACTGCAAACCTGATAAATGATGAGTCTATCCCGAACCTGAGTCTATGATGACACAAACTTATGGATCTGACTGCTGAGGTCATGTTTGCAAAATGTTATGGGTTTTTCTGAAGGGGAATTTGGTTTACTGGCATATTGCATACAGTTGGTAATCTTAAAACTGCCTTATACATAACTTGTATTTTTTTTTTTTTTTTTTTTTCTTGCAGGAGCCATCTGCTGACTGAAGAATTGTTAAATGATTGATAATGTTGCCTTGTGAATTTGTGTGCAAGTGTAATCTGTCAGATGCTTAATCTGTTATCCAGTATCATTAAATGGACAACGATTGCGTATAGCCATATCCGGCCACCAGGAGCCACCATATCCGCTGACTAGTGACCTCGTATCCGCCCTTCCTCTCTCTTTAAGTCCGACTCGTGGCTGCAATTAAGTCTCTTTTTCAGCGGCTGTTGGAGTTGTTGGGTGTTTGGGTAAGCTGTAACTGTTTGCATTGCATTTCGTTGTAGTTGATTGCATTCTTAAAGGATCATTTTAATGTTCTCTCTGATTCTTATGCATTGGTAGTATAGTAGTGCAGATGATATCTCTGTACTTTGTAATTAATGAACATTATGAATGGCACTCCGGAGCGGTGAAAGGGCCTCTTTGTGTATTCAGTCAAACCTGTTGTACAGTGTGTGCAAGGATTCTTACTAGGAATAAGTCCTAGTCACTCGCAGACTTGTATTATGTATATAATACACGCATGTCGCGATACGCTTACAATGTGGTTACTAACTATGGAGCGTGATACTCTTTGCACCTACGTTACACATGTTATTGACTTTTGCTTGTGATGTCGAAGATACCAAGCTAAAGATAAGTGAGGAAAACTGAGCTATGCACCGAGATACTTTGAATGTACATAGCCCTAAACCACGCTTATTACCGTAATACCCGCCATCTCCAAAGAACACATCCAAAATAAATTGTCTGGTGACATCTCGCCTATAATGCTTCAGTAACTGTGAGTGTGTATATGTGTATATAATATAATATAACACAATTTTTTTTTATTGCTAGCTCAGATATGACAGAAAAACAATGTATGCAACATTGTTTTAGGTGCATCTTTCGAGGGGTCAAGAGTTTAAACATTAGGAATTCTGATAACTACACATCGTGTAGACTTGCCCCAGAGTAACCCCTTAATGACCAATAATATGCCAGGACAGTTATGCCGGTACTGGCTCTTAACGACTGTTTACACCTTAACTGCGAGGTGTGTGTGCTGTCAGCTAGTTAAGAATTTCGATCCTAAATATAGGTGGTTCTAGAAGGTATTGCCCACAACTGTTCATTGTACTCTTGCATGCCTATAAATAGACATATTGTGATCATGTTACCAGTCTGAACTTGTGTACACCCCCTTCTAGATCAGGACATAGGTAAATAGTGAGTGGTGTTTTCACCTGCCAAATACTTTCTTGAGTGCTAGTGGGTTACCTTACACTGACTTGCAATGTTGTGTATATCTCTGGCACTCAAAGGGTTAAGACTAGCTTTGGTGTACATTGTTAAATTGCTGGAGCCAAAATGATGTATTATCACGATGGTCTTCCAAGCTTCACTGGTGAAGAAGCTTTGACGAAAATGCCAATTTGGCTTAACTGATGGCTCTGTTTATATGGAATGGTATATTTAAGCTTTTTGTTGCATTTATCTTAACTGTTTTTGTTTACCTTGCAGATTCTGGAAGCCGTATTTTACTTGGAGAAATGCCATGTCATGATCACCTAGTCCTTAAACTTAGCCTTTTAGTTTCTGGAGCAATGATATCTTCAGGTAACATTCAGCAAAAAAGTTTTCTGCTGGCTCATGACAAACTGCTTGAAATGTGTATAATTTCCAATGTGAGTTTAAGCATTTTAGACAAAATTAATGCATCCTATACCATTGCTTAGTGTCCTCATGCCCCTTTCATTAGTATCATTGTAGATCTGGAAGTGGATTGCAACATGGGAATCTTGTCAAGTGGCAGGCTTTTCCTGATACTGAAAAGGGGACCAGGCTTTCCTTATACAAACATGAGGAAAACTGTCCCTCTTTGTGATCTGGCTGCATTTCAGAGTTGAGGGGAGGCAGCTTACACTATTGAAAATGGCTGTAGAGGCACTTTATAATTTTCTTTGCATCTAAATATGAACAGTGCCATTGGTGGAGAGCAAGAATATGAACTATAAGGAGCAATCATGGCTTATGTCCCTTTAATGCTGCAGATCTAGAGCCATAACGAGAACTGTGAGACTAAGAACATGGTACTAACTGTGTAGTCTTCAGGTGACAGCTCTCCTCCCCTTGACAAGTCTTCTCTTGAACAGTCCTACCAGGGCTGCATTATTAGCCTTGGCTGATCCTACATGAGAGAACTGAACCTTCGTCATAAAGTTCAGTTGTGGAGCATGACATTCGGTCCTCATAGGCTTTCTGTATAAAGCCTAGGTCTATGGGACATGCACATAATTTGTGGCTGTGAGCTTGACTTGCTTAAACTCTACTACAAAGGTGTGACTGGAGCAGCTGTATAGATAACAGTCCTGATTCTATATCCAATCTGGTAAATTGTAAGTGAAATGCAGTGTATATATAGTCATGTATGGATTACAGTGGGAGGCAACATTGTAAAATACTAGGGGTAGTAGCTTTAAAGGGGATGTCTGTGTACCTTCAGATTATGTGAATAGTTTGGCACAATTTCTTGACTTGCAAAGTTTGGCCTCTTAGTTTCATTATCTCTCAATGAGACTAGGATTGGTAAGTGAGCCAAATGTTGCTCAGCTGTACTAGCTGGCTGAACATTGTTTTGGCATGCAAATAGGACTTGCTCTGATTGGAGTCTATTTAGTTCTTGGTGTGTTAACAAACCATAATAAAAAAATATTAGAGGCAGAAAGCCCTAAAGGAGAGAGTCCCACAACAAAAGTAGGTGTATGAAAATAGGCTTTTATTGGTACAAAAAACATCACATGATGATGACTGTCAAAAACAGAGAAGGCTAAACCAGTTTGAGGCCTGCAAAGATGTAGCCTACAAATACTAGGCTTCTGATTTTATAATGCTATATCAGATACCATCAATATGTATTTGGTCAAATAACCACATAGAGCATGCAAAATTATACAGTAGGTATCTATAGCTATAAATCTTAAATCCTTCCCTTGTGAACACATTGTAATAAGTACATATGTGATAATACACATGTATCTAAATACCACTTAAATGAAAAAAGGGGGAACTTTAACACAAGTGCAAAAGGTATACTCGTTGCAAAATAGAGAGCATACAGACAAACTGGAGACCTCCTCTTGAAACAAATGCAATGCATAGCGCCTTGCAGAGTTTTGTCACCATCTATATATTGATGGTATCTGATGGCATTCTAATCAGAAGCCTAGTATTTGTGCTCATGTAGCATACATTTTTGCAGGCCTTATACTAGATTAACCGCCTCCTGTTTTAATTGTCACACTTCATTTGACTTTTTTTTTTTTCTCTGTGCTATTCATAGATCTACTCTTGTTGTGAGTGCCTCATTTATGGGACTTGCTCTTCTCTTTTGAAGAGTTACCCCATTAGGGCATTCTGTCTTTAAAGGGATAGAATTGCTTGAAAATAATTTTATATTGTAGCCATTAAATTATGTCTTATCTCCCAAACCTTTATGGTTTGGGAGATATTAGAATAAAATTTTCAAGCAATACTATCCCTTTAAGATTTATTAGGCTGTGTTAAGTTCCTGAGTGCACCCAATCATTCTTGTGATTATTGATGAGTTAGAGGGTTGGTGCCTGCTAATTTGTTTGGATATAAAGTTGTTAACAAACATGGCACTATCATTGACTACTGTAACATTTTTATATTCAGGTCCAGAATGGCACACTTGACAGTCTTGTCAAGTATTTCACCCTCCTTACAGAAAACTTCATGGTGAGTCATGAATCCTGTTACATAGCACAAGATTGTATGCACTGCTCTAAAACTTGCTGGGAAGTATTGTAAAACTGTCAGTGATGCTTTATTACCTACATTGTTTGATCTTAAATGATAAATACTTGTATACTGAGGACAGTAAGACCTTATTTCTGGAAATGCTTTAATTTTACATTTTAAATTTAACACTTTTTTTTTTTTTCTCTTTAGTCCTAGGTCATGATCATGGGACCTGAAGTAACAGTAAAAGGCAAGTTACTTTTTATTCTCACTCTAAAATAGGGTAGAATTTAAATCTTGTATTCCAACCTGAAGATGCAATCTATTGGTCAGATCGAAAACCATAGCAAGCAATCATATCTACTGGTATTCTTGCCATTTCAGAATTTGAGGTCCTCTTAAGTGGTGTGAATCTTAATCAAAGAGGAACCCGTTTAGGTATTCAGACTTATGGGGGGAAGGGGTGCTTTTAGATCCTTGAATTCAATTATACTTACCAAACATGCACACCATCCACCTGTCTTAAGGAAAATATGTGGGTGCTAAACTGTGATTGTATGACTAGATTGGATCTGTCCATTAACCTAAATGTCACTTACTGTAATGGTAAAAATAAATGATGCAACAAAATGTCAATTCAAAAATTGCACTTAAGGGTATCCCTCCCAAAGATTCTTTGTTTCTGTGAAGGTTCCTCATACCAAACAGTCAAGTTCTTTGGTAAAGTAAGAGCTGCATTCCACAGTGGACTACACAGTTGTAGTTCATCACTATACTGTGGCTGACAAATGGGTATTCTACCAATAAACTGCTCAAATGCTGCCCCCCCCCCCAAAAAAAAAGCAACCTTAAGTCAGGTGTTAAGCTGTCTCTCTACAGATGTGGGAATTGGGAGCAGCAACAAAAGTTGCTAAGCTGTTGGCATTAACTTCTTACAGTTGTTGAGGTATCTACATATGGTAATGTTTGTGTTTTTATCCTCTTACAGGAAGTGTTACTGTATCTTCTCATGGAAACAAAGTAATGGGTATGTTAATAGTATTGTAAACAGCCTGGCAATCAGTTTTTAGCTTTACCTCTGGCTAAGGTCCCCCCTCCCATTGAGTACCATGCATTGCATACCACTATGGCTCACAAAGGGTTACTTTGCAAATCTTATGCCAGTAGGATGATACATTGCAAATGATGTCTACTCACGATGGTCTTCCAAGCTTCACTGGTGAAGAGGCTCTGACGATAATGCCAAAAATGGCTTTCCTGATGCTCTGCAAAACAATGTGTGAAATGTCCTTGTAAGAAGCAGCACTAGTTCTGAAACATCCTGTCTTGTTCCAGGTTAAACATCACCTGCAAGTTCTGTTTATACGCTCCATGGAGTTAGAAAAGCCTTCTTGTATTGAGGTAATTATCTTCTCGCCACTAACTAATTCCCACTTAATATGTGAAGAAAATCTTGGTGTCCGTTAAATCCTGTCTAATGACAGAATGTCAAGTTCCAGACACTTTGCATGCCCCAAATACAATGGGAGGAGTTGGGAGTCCTGGAGTGTCCTGCATTCATGGACATAAGATCAATATTACTCACTTGTAAAAGTTTGGTATATGCTGGGAGTTTGACTACAAACTTCTGTTGCCCCTCCCATAGAAAGTCTAGCTTTGTCTTGAACACATACTTGTTTGAGAAGTTTAGTGCTGCAATATTCTTAGCTTACACTATCACTGGACAGCCGTGTTTCCTGCCACAAACACTACTGTACATTGTCTGCAAACACTTCATTTCACCAAATGTTATGAACAGTCTGATCTATATTCTTGTTCCCCATGAGGGGAAAATATCAACTGTATAGTTAAGATTTGGCAAATACCACAGACTTAAAGGCAATCCAAAATGCAATGCAACTGAACTATGATGAGCCTATCCCGAACCTGAGTTGTGATGACACTTACTTATGGATCTGACTGCTGAGTTCAGTGTTTAACCAAGCTGTGCTACTGCACCACCCCCACCCCATACCTCATAGCTACAAAGCAGTACATTTTATATAGATATAAATTTTTTATTTTTTTTCCTTCCTCTGCAGTTGTACCAGCGATTTTCCTTGAGACTAAACGATGACATTCTGGTGAGTTGTATTACTGATCTTTTGACCGTGATTGCTTCTCTTCCCTGCAATCCCATAGTGTGAACAGCCACCTCGTGTGTGGTGGCCATATATCGATTGGCCACAACTTAATCATTAGAGGGTGAAAACTGCATCCCAACCTCCAGTATGGCCCGTCTGCACTTCTGCCTTTACTCCACTGAACAGATCTTGTGCTAAAATCTGCCTCACGAGTTCATTAAAGGTGTACAGCATGCCAATTTGATAAGCTAAAATGACAAATGGGAAATGAAGTGTATGCAATGTGTTTCAGAAGGCTTTTTTTTTCCCTCCTGTTAATGCTCTGCTAAAGTCAACTGAACTAGGCTTTAGAAACCTACAGGGTATGCTGTTCAGTTTCTCTGTGTTTGTTCCCTTCCCAATTAATCATGGCTTGTAGACCTTAATCCTAGGGGAAGTGTACTGCTTAAATGACCATGAACTGCAAACCTGATAAATGATGAGTCTATCCCGAACCTGAGTCTATGATGACACAAACTTATGGATCTGACTGCTGAGGTCATGTTTGCAAAATGTTATGTGTTTTTCTGAAGGGGAATTTGGTTTACTGGCATATTGCATACAGTTGGTAATCTTAAAACTGCCTTATACATAACTTGTATTTTTTTTTTTTTATTTATTTTATTTTTTTTTTCCTTGCAGAAGCCATCTGCTGACTGAAGAATTGTTAAATGATTGATAATGTTGCCTTGTGAATTTGTGTGCAAGTGTAATCTGTCAGATGCTTAATCTGTTATCCAGTATCATTAAATGGACAACGATTGCGTATAGCCATATCCGGCCGCCAGGAGCCACCATATCCGCTGACTAGTGACCTCGTATCCGCCCTTCCTCTCTCTTTAAGTCCGACTCGTGGCTGCAATTAAGTCTCTTTTTCAGCGGCTGTTGGAGTTGTTGGGTGTTTGGGTAAGCTGTAACGGATTGCGTTGCATTGCGTTGTAGTTGATTGCATTCTTAAAGGATCATTTTAATGTTCTCTCTGATTCTTATGCATTGGTAGTATAGTAGTGCAGATGATATCTGTGTACTTTGTAATTAATGAACGTTATGAATGGCACTCCTGAGCGATGAAAGGGCCTCTTTGTGTATTCAGTCAAACCTATTGTACAGTGTGTGCAAGGATTCTTACTTGGAATAAGTCCTAGTCACTCGCAGACTTGTATTATGTATATAATGCACGCATGTCGCGATACGCTTACCATGTGGTTACTAACTATGGAGCGTGATGCTCTTTGCACCTACGTTACACATGTTATTGACTTTTGCTTGTGATGTCGAAGATACCAAGCTAAAGATAAGTGAGGAAAACTGCGCTAGGCACCGAGATACTTTGAATGTACATAGCCCTAAACCACGCTTATTCGCATAATACCCGCCATCTCCAAAGAACGCATCCAAAATAAATTGTCTGGAGACATCTCGCTGATAATGCTTCAGTAACTGTGAGTGTGTATATATGTGTATATAATATAATATAACACAATTTTTTTTTTTATCGCTAGCTCAGATATGACAGAAAAACATAATGTATGCAACATTGTTTTAGGTGCATCTTTCGAGGGGTCAAGAGTTTAAACAGTAGAAATTCTGATAACAACACATCGTGTAGACTTGCCCCAGAGTAACCCCTTAATGACCAATAATATGCCAGGACAGTTATGCCGGTACTGGCTCTTAACGACTGTTTACACCTTAACTGCGAGGTGTGTGTGCTATCAGCTAGTTAAGAATTTCGATCCTAAATATAGGTGGTTCTAGAAGGTATCGCCCACAACTGTTCATTGTACTCTTGCATGCCTATAAATAGACATATTGTGATCATGTTACCAGTCTAAACTTGTGTACACCCCCTTCTAGATCAGGACATAGGTAAATAGTGTGTGGTGTTTTCACCTGCCAAATACTTTCTAAGATCAAATGCAGATAACATCCAAAAAAGGTTGGAACATGCCTGATTTATAAATGTTTTGTGTCCTCTTGCGTGCTAGTGGGTTACCTTACACTGACTTGCAATGTTTTGTATATCTCTGGCTCTCAAAGGGTTAAGACTAGCTTTGGTGTACATTGTTAAATTGCTGGAGCCAAAATGATGTATTATCACGATGGTCTTCCAAGCTTCACTGGTGAAGAAGCTTTGACGAAAATGCCAATTTGGCTTAACTGATGGCTCTGTTTATATGGAATGGTATATTTAAGCTTTTTGTTGCATTTATCTTAACTGTTTTTGTTTACCTTGCAGATTCTGGAAGCCGTTTTTTACTTGGAGAAATGCCATGTCATGATCACCTAGTCCTTAAACTTAGCCTTTTAGTTTCAGGAGCAATGATATCTTCAGGTAAGATTCAGCAAAAAAGTTTTCTGCTGGCTCATGACAAACTGCTTGAAATGTGTATAATTTCCAATGTGAGTTTAAGCATTTTAGACAAAATTAATGCATCCTATACCATTACTTAGAGAAGCTTTACTAAATTATCTTCTCTACTGACATTGAATACAAACATCTGATATGCCTAAAATGCTAAACTCAAAGTATAGCTTAATAACACGTGCTATTGTGATATCTTGGGTGACCAGGGATTTCTACCTTTGATCTGTATTGTTCAAGCAAAAAATGTCATCATGTTGTACTACACCATGCTTAATAGTGGACAACTTGATAGGACTACCCAGCAGCTGCAGAGCCAAAAGATGTTAACCCCTGTTGGCTGAATGATCAGTGATATTACTGCTTGCAGAAAGTCCATGTCTTAACTGAGCTATGATTAGTCTATCCCAAGCCTGAGTTATGATGACATTCTTATGGATCTGACTGCTGAGTTCGCTTGGCTTCCAGTTCATGGAGCAGACATGGCTGGGTAGTATCTAAAATGCAGTTGGCTTGCCCTAGAATTTCTTCTCTTGTGATTTTTAGAGGGTTGGTAATGTTTCAGTATGGCATAATCTACAGTTGCTTCTTATAACTTATACTATTCACTGACAGTGGCACTGTTCATCTCTGCTTTAATTAAATTATAGTGTCCTCATGCCCCTTTCATTATTATCACTGTAGATCTGGAAGTGGATTGCAACATGGGAATCTTGTCAAGTGGCAGGCTTTTCCTGATACTGAAAAGGGGACCAGGCTTTCCTTATACAAACATGAGGAAAACGGTCCCTCTTTGTGATCTGGCTGCATTTCAGAGTTGAGGGGAGGCAGCTTACACTATTGAAAATGGCTGTAGAGGCACTTTATAATTTTCTTTGCATCTAAATATGAACAGTGCCATTGGTGGAGAGCAAGAATATGAAC
This sequence comes from Rhinophrynus dorsalis, assembly GCA_037306005.1. NCBI lineage: Eukaryota > Metazoa > Chordata > Amphibia > Anura > Rhinophrynidae > Rhinophrynus > Rhinophrynus dorsalis. The sequence continues at coordinate 324,342,567 of CM074724.1, read as the reverse complement.
TATAAGGAGCAATCATGGCTTATGTCCCTTTAATGCTGCAGATCTAGAGTCATAAAGAGAACTGTGAGACTCAGAACATGGCACTAACTGTGTAGTCTTCAAGTGACAGCTCTCCTCCCCTTGACAAGTCCTCTCTTGAACAGTCCTACCAGGGCTGCATTATTAGCCTTGGCTGATCCTACATGAGAGAACTGAACCTTCGTCGTGAAGTTCAGTTGTAGAGCATGACATTCGGTCCTCATAGGCTTTCTGTATAAAGCCCAGGTCTATGGAACATGCACATAATTTGTGGCTGTGAGCCACTACTTCTAGGTTGTAGCTATCACAGGGATTGACTTGCTTAAACTCTACAACAAAGGTGTGACTGGAGCAGCTGTATAGATAACAATCCTGATTCTATATCCAATCTGGTAAATTGTAAGTGAAATGCAGTGTATATATAGTCATGTATGGATTCCAGTGGGAGGCAACATTGTAAAATACTAGGGGTAGTAGCTTTAAAGGGGATGTCTGTGTACCTTCAGATTATGTGAATAGTTTGACACAATTTCTTGACTTGCAAAGTTTGGCCTCTTAGTTTCAGTATCTCTCAATGAGACTAGGATTGGTAGGTGAGCCAAATGTTGCTCAGCTGTACTAGCTGGCTGAACATTGTTTTGGCATGCAAATAGGACTTGCTCTGATTGGAGTCTATTTAGTTCTTGGTGTGTTAACAAACCATAATAAAAAAAATATTAGAGGCAGAAAGCCCTAAAGGAGAGAGTCCCACAACAAAAGTAGGTGTATGAAAATAGGCTTTTATTGGTACAAAAAACATCACATGATGATGACTGTCAAAAACAGAGAAGGCTAAACCAGTTTGAGGCCTGCAAAGATGTAGCCTACAAATACTAGGCTTCTGATTTTATAATGCTATATCAGATACCATCAATATGTAGTTGGTCAAATAACCACATAGAGCATGCAAAATTATACAGTAGGTATCTATAGCTATAAATCTTAAATCCTTCCCTTGTGAACACATTGTAATAAGTACATATGTGATAATACACATGTATCTAAATACCACTTAAATGAAAAAAGGGGGAACTTTAACACAAGTGCAAAAGGTATACTCGTTGCAAAATAGAGAGCATACAGACAAACTGGAGACCTCCTCTTGAAACAAATCCAATGCATAGCGCCTTGCAGACTTTTGTCACCATCTATATATTGATGGTATCTGATGGCATTCTAATCAGAAGCCTAGTATTTATGCTCATGTAGGATACATCTTTGCAGGCCTCATACTGGTTTAACCGCCTCCTGTTTTAATTGTCACACTTCATTTGACTTTTTTTTTTTCTCTGTGCTATTCATAAATCTACTCTTTTTGTGAGTGCCTCATTTATGGGACTTGTTCTTCTCTTTTGAAGAGTTACCCCATTAGGGCATTCTGCCTTTAAAGGGATAGAATTGCTTGAAAATAATTTTATATTGTAGCCATTAAATTATGTCTTATCTCCCAAACCTTTATGGTTTGGGAGATATTAGAATAAAATTTTCAAGCAATACTATCCCTTTAAGATTTATTAGGCTGTGTTACGTTCCTGAGTGCACCCAATCATTCTTGTGATTATTGATGAGTTAGAGGGTTGGTGCCTGCTCATTTGTTTGGATATAAAGTTGTTAACAAACATGGCACTATCATTGACTACTGTAACATTTTTATATTCAGGTACAGAATGGCACACTTGACAGTCTTCTCAAGTATTTCACCCTCCTTACAGAAAACCTCATGGTGAGTCATGAATCCTGTTACATAGCACAAGATTGTATGCACTGCTCTAAAACTTGCTGGGAAGTATTGTAAAACTGTCAGTGATGCTTTATTACCTACATTGTTTGATCTTAAATGATAAATACTTGTATACTGAGGACAGTAAGACCTTATTTCTGGAAATGCTTTAATTTTACATTTTAAATTTTACACTTTTTTTTTTTTTTTTCTCTTTAGTCCTAGGTTATGATCATGGGACCTGAAGTAACAGTAAAAGGCAAGTTACTTTTTATTCTCACTCTAAAATAGGGTAGAATTTAAATCTTGTATTCCAACCTGGAGATGCAATCTATTGGTCAGATCGAAAACCATAGCAAGCAATCATATCTACTGGTATTCTTGCCATTTCAGAATTTGAGGTCCTCTTAAGTGGTGTGAATCTTAATCAAAGAGGAACCCGTTTAGGTATTCAGACTTATGGGGGGAAGGGGTGCTTTTAGACCCTTGAATTCAATTATACTTACCAAACATGCACACCATCCAACTGTCTTAAGGAAAATATGTGGGTGCTAAACTGTGATTGTATGACTAGATTGGATCTGTCCATTAACCTAAATGTCACTTACTGTAATGGTAAAAATCAATGATGCAACAAAATGTCAATTCAAAAATTGCACTTAAGGGTATCCCTCCCAAAGATTCTTTGTTTCTGTGAAGGTTCCTCATACCAAACAGTCAAGTTCTTTGGTAAAGTAAGAGCTGCATTCCACAGTGGACTACACAGTTGTAGTTCATCACTATACTGTGGCTGACAAATGGGTATTCTACCAATAAACTGCTCAAATGCTGCCCCCCCCCCAAAAAAAAAAAAGCAAGCTTAAGTCAGGTGTTAAGCTGTCTCTCTACAGATGTGGGAATTGGGAGCAGCAACAAAAGTTGCTAAGCTGTTGGCATTAACTTCTTACAGTTGTTGAGGTATCTACATATGGTAATGTTTGTGTTTTTATCCTCTTACAGGAAGTGTTACTGTATCTTCTCATGGAAACAAAGTAATGGGTATGTTAATAGTATTGTAAACAGCCTGGCAATCAGTTTTTAGCTTTACCTCTGGCTAAGGTCCCCCCTCCCATTGAGTGCCATGCATTGCATACCACTATGGCTCACAAAGGGTTACTTTGCAAATCTTATGCCAGTAGGATGATACATTGCAAATGATGTCTACTCACGATGGTCTTCCAAGCTTCACTGGTGAAGAGGCTCTGACGATAATGCCAAAAATGGCTTTCCTGATGCTCTGCAAAACAATGTGTGAAATGTCCTTGTAAGAAGCAGCACTAGTTCTGAAACATCCTGTCTTGTTCCAGGTTAAACATCACCTGCAAGTTCTGTTTATACGCTCCATAGAGTTAGAAAAGCCTTCTTGTATTGAGGTAATTATCTTCTCGCCGCTAACTAATTCCCACTTAATATGTGAAGAAAATCTTAGTGTCCGTTAAATCATGTCTAATGACAGAATATCAAGTTCCAGACACTTTGCATGCCCCAAATACAATGGGAGGAGTTGGGAGTCCTGGAGTGTCCTGCATTCATGGACATAAAATCAATATTACTCAATTGTAAAAATTTGGTATATGCTGGGAGTTTGACTTCAAACTTCTGTTGCTCCTCCCATAGAAAGTCTAGCTTTGTCTTGAACACATACTTGTTTGAGAAGATTAGTGCTGCAATATTCTTAGCTTACACTATCACTGGACAGCCGTGTTTCCTGCCACAAACACTACTGTACATTGTCTGCAAACACTTCATTTCACCAAATGTTATGAACAGTCTGATCTATATTCTTGTTCCCCATGAGGGGAAAATATCAACTGTATAGTTAAGATTTGGCAAATACCACAGACTTAAAGGCAATCCAAAATGCAATGCAACTGAACTATGATGAGCCTATCCCGAACCTGAGTTGTGATGACACTTACTTATGGATCTGACTGCTGAGTTCAGTGTTTAACCAAGCTGTGCTACTGCACCACCCCCACCCCATACCTCATAGCTACAAAGCAGTACATTTTATATAGATGTAAATTTTTTATTTTTTTTCCTTCCTCTGCAGTTGCACCAGCGATTTTCCTTGAGACTAAACGATGACATTCTGGTGAGTTGTATTACTGATCTTTTGACTGTGATTACTTCTCTTCCCTGCAATCCCATAGTGTGAACAGCCACCTCGTGTGTGGTGGCCATATATCGATTGGCCACAACTTAATCATTAGAGGGTGAAAACTGCATCCCAACCTCCAGTATGGCCTGTCTGCACTTCTGCCTTTACTCCACTGAACAGATCTTGTGCTAAAATCTGCCTCACGAGTTCATTAAAGGTGTACAGCATGCCAATTTGATAAGCTAAAATGACAAATGGGAAATGAAGTGTATGCAATGTGTTTCAGAAGGCTTTTTTTCCCTCATGTTAATGCTGTGCTAAAGTCAACTGAACTAGGCTTTAGAAACCTACAGGGTATGCTTGTTCAGTTTCACTGTGTTTGTTCCCTTCCCAATTAAGCATGGCTTGTAGACCTTAATCCTAGGGTAAGTGTACTGCTTAAATGACCATGAACTGCAAACCTGATAAATGATGAGTCTATCCCGAACCTGAGTCTATGATGACACAAACTTATGGATCTGACTGCTGAGGTCATGTTTGCAAAATGTTATGGGTTTTTCTGAAGGGGAATTTGGTTTACTGGCATATTGCATACAGTTGGTAATCTTAAAACTGCCTTATACATAACTTGTATTTTTTTTTTTTTTTTTCTTGCAGGAGCCATCTGCTGACTGAAGAATTTTTAAATGATTGATAATGTTGCCTTGTGAATTTGTGTGCAAGTGTAATCTGTCAGATGCTTAATCTGTTATCCAGTATCATTAAATGGACAACGATTGCGTATAGCCATATCCGGCTGCCAGGAGCCACCATATCTGCTGACTAGTGACCTCGTATCTGCCCTTCCTCTCTTTTTAAGTCCGACTCGTTGCTGCAATTAAGTCTCTTTTTCAGCGGCTGTTGGAGTTGTTGGGTGTTTGGGTAAGCTGTAACTCTTTGCATTGCATTGCGTTGTAGTTGATTGCATTCTTAAAGGATCATTTTAATGTTCTCTCTGATTCTTATGCATTGGTAGTATAGTAGTGCAGATGATATCTGTGTACTTTGTAATTAATGAACATTATGAATGGCACTCCGGAGCGGTGAAAGGGCCTCTTTGTGTATTCAGTCAAACCTGTTGTACAGTGTGTGCAAGGATTCTTACTAGGAATAAGTCCTAGTCACTCGCAGACTTGTATTATGTATATAATACACGCATGTCGCGATACGCTTACCATGTGGTTACTAACTATGGAGCGTGATACTCTTTGCACCTACGTTACACATGTTATTGACTTTTGCTTGTGATGTCGAAGATACCAAGCTAAAGATAAGTGAGGAAAACTGAGCTATGCACCGAGATACTTTGAATGTACATAGCCCTAAACCACGCTTATTACCGTAATACCCGCCATCTCCAAAGAACACATCCAAAATAAATTGTCTGGAGACATCTCGCTTATAATGCTTCAGTAACTGTGAGTGTGTATATGTGTATATAATATAATATAACACAATTTTTTTTTATCGCTAGCTCAGATATGACAGAAAAACATAATGTATGCATCATTGTTTTAGGTGCATCTTTCGAGGGGTCAAGAGTTTAAACATTAGGAATTATGATAACTACACATCGTGTAGACTTGCCCCAGAGTAACCCCTTAATGACCAATAATATGCCAGGACAGTTATGCCGGTACTGGCTCTTAACGACTGTTTACACCTTAACTACGAGGTGTGTGTGCTGTCAGCTAGTTAAGAATTTCGATCCTAAATATAGGTGGTTCTAGAAGGTATTGCCCACAACTGTTCATTGTACTCTTGCATGCCTATAAATAGACATATTGTGATCATGTTACCAATCTGAACTTGTGTACACCCCCTTCTAGATCAGGACATAGGTAAATAGTGAGTGGTGTTTTCACCTGCCAAATACTTTCTTGAGTGCTAGTGGGTTACCTTACACTGACTTGCAATGTTGTGTATATCTCTGGCACTCAAAGGGTTAAGACTAGCTTTGGTGTACATTGTTAAATTGCTGGAGCCAAAATGATGTATTATCACGATGGTCTTCCAAGCTTCACTGGTGAAGAAGCTTTGACGAAAATGCCAATTTGGCTTAACTGATGGCTCTTTTTATATGGAATGGTATATTTAAGCTTTTTGTTGCATTTATCTTAACTGTTTTTGTTTACCTTGCAGATTCTGGAAGCCGTTTTTTACTTGGAGAAATGCCATGTCATGATCACCTAGTCCTTAAACTTAGCCTTTTAGTTTCTGGAGCAATGATATCTTCAGGTAAGATTCAGCAAAAAAGTTTTCTGCTGGCTCATGACAAACTGCTTGAAATGTGTATAATTTCCAATGTGAGTTTAAGCATTTTAGACAAAAGTAATGCATCCTATACCATTGCTTAGTGTCCTCATGCCCCTTTCATTAGTATCATTGTAGATCTGGAAGTGGATTGCAACATGGGAATCTTGTCAAGTGGCAGGCTTTTCCTGATACTGAAAAGGGGACCAGGCTTTCCTTATACAAACATGAGGAAAACTGTCCCTCTTTGTGATCTGGCTGCATTTCAGAGTTGAGGGGAGGCAGCTTACACTATTGAAAATGGCTGTAGACGCAATTTATAATTTTCTTTGCATCTAAATATGAACAGTGCCATTGGTGGAGAGCAAGAATATGAACTATAAGGAGCAATCATGGCTTATGTCCCTTTAATGCTGCAGATCTAGAGCCATAACGAGAACTGTGAGACTAAGAACATGGTACTAACTGTGTAGTCTTCAGGTGACAGCTCTCCTCCCCTTGACAAGTCTTCTCTTGAACAGTCCTACCAGGGCTGCATTATTAGCCTTGGCTGATCCTACATGAGAGAACTGAACCTTCGTCATAAAGTTCAGTTGTGGAGCATGACATTCGGTCCTCATAGGCTTTCTGTATAAAGCCTAGGTCTATGGGACATGCACATAATTTGTGGCTGTGAGCTTGACTTGCTTAAACTCTACTACAAAGGTGTGACTGGAGCAGCTGTATAGATAACAGTCCTGATTCTATATCCAATCTGGTAAATTGTAAGTGAAATGCAGTGTATATATAGTCATGTATGGATTACAGTGGGAGGCAACATTGTAAAATACTAGTGGTAGTAGCTTTAAAGGGGATGTATGTGTACCTTCAGATTATGTGAATAGTTTGGCACAATTTCTTGACTTGCAAAGTTTGGCCTCTTAGTTTCATTATCTCTCAATGAGACTAGGGGCTCGATTTAAAGCCAACCGTTAAACCAGCCGCTAAGTGAAAAAGGCACATCGCTCGCAAATAATACAGGAGTTACGGCAGATTCAATAGCTACTCTACGAGAATAGCTATCGAGCGTAGGCACACAAAAAACACGTAACACAAAACCCGTTGTCGCTCATGTTAATGCACAACGGGCGGACAAATCACACGATAACTGAGCTCCAAACAACATGTAACATAACGGCTGCCGTTGTCAAGCAACCCTGATTGATGCCAAAACAAATTCAAACACACATCCAATCCCAAAGGCCCAATGTATCAAATAACTTCAAATACACCTATATATACCCAAAAATAACCGCCACACACTGTCTGTTATCGAGTTCTTCAGAGCCAGATATCAGGACCCAGGAGCGGAGGATAGTCATTAGAGAGAGGGAGAGAGGCGCGTTCATTGGAGGTAGAGGAGTTTTGCAGTTTGGAGAGAGGAGAGAGGTGCACTATATATACACATATCACACTTTTGCACATATTACATACACACATACAAACACAAACACATACACATACATACACATAGTCCTTTTATTTCATAACACCTTACACATATTACTTTTTATTTTGACAGTGTGAATCTGGGAGTGAAAGTGTGTGACAGAGAGTGACTGGATCGAGTGTGTCTGTGAGGGCCTGTGGGAGTGCCTGGGTGTGACTGGGTGAGTGATGTCAAGGAGAGGAGGACAGGAGAGAGGGATGGGGAGAGTAGTGGAGGAGGAGGAAGGTCAGGAGGGGATCCCTCAGCAGAGCAGGGGTGGGAGAGGGAGATCCGCAGGGCGGAGGGGGACCAGGCCCACCAGAGCAGGAACACGCAGGACAGGGACAGAACCTGCAGTGGGACGAGGGGTAGTTCCTGGGGAGCACCCCACACAGGCAGGGTCAGACCAGGCAGGGCACTCCGGCTCTGAATCCTCCCATGCCGGAGCTGATGAGGGCAGGATCAGGGATCCCAGATATAGTGAGGAGGAGAACACGGCTCTTGTGGAAGCTGTCCTGGAGAGGCAGAGTGTTCTCCACCCGACGGCAAAGGTCCCTGGCCTGGCAGCGCGGAGGAAGGCAGCCTGGAACCAGATCTGCAGCCGGGTGAACGCGGTGGCAACATGCAGGCGGGACGTGGAGTCTGTGAAGAAGAGATGGGGCGACTGCCGGAGGGTGGTCAAGAACAAGATGTCTGACATGGCCAAGCAAGCCCGAGGCACCGGAGGTGGCCCATCTGTGCCCATCACATTCTGCGGCTGGGAGGAGATGGTGCGGCAGAACATTTCCCCGACCATGATCGAGGGGGTCGTGGGAGGAACTGACACTGGGGATGAGAGGAGCCTCCACACTACCGGTAAGTGCAACACTACAGAACAACACACTACAGCAACCAACACCAGCTGCACACACACTCACACCTCAACACATGGCCATCACTCAGCCATACAACTGCACCAACACAGCACCATGAGGGTTAAAAAAAGGACACAACACCTGGACAAATGGCAACGTCCAACTTGGGACAAACCTGTCAAAGTCCTACTTCAACCCTCCTGTCGCTGTGCTCATTACACACAATACACAAACCTTCATTTTCAAATTGTCGACTGTAATAGATCATCACTGTTCACACACAATGTCACCCATGTCCCCACCCCCACCCTAACCCCGTGAGTGCTAGAGGGATCATCAATGCATCGATCAACAATGCATTGGCAACCCCTCTGGGACTCAAGGGGTTAACCTGACAACAAACAAGTCAATAGGCCAACGATCACATGCTACACAGGGGACATTCACTAAGCGGTGACAAACACATGGTGGACACAAAGTAACCCTCACACACCCTCACTTCACCAGTACCAGTGTTAGTCCATGGAGAATATGCCAAAACAAGAATCAAGTTCATAGGGTCCCATTGTACAGACTCCATGGAAAACACTGGAAATGGGGAAAGGAGATCACTGGAGAAGTCACCATCATGTTCATGTCATCGGTTCAACATCACCGCTTACTGAATCACAAAAGGGGGCATCAGATCACACATCACAGTGTCACACAGAATAAATGCTTGTAGGTGCAACACACAGGCCGAAAACTATTTTACAGAATTCAAGCAGGAAAAAGTAGGCATTGGTGTTGTGGCTGCAATCATTTCTCTGACTTGAAATGACATATCCCATATCTGATTCCCACATGGATCCACAGGGGTGCTGATGCCATGGATCGATGGTACACCAGCATCTCTATGCAGGATACATATGGGAAACAAATAGCAAACATTGTACCTTGGTCACCAACAGGCCATGACTGATGGATATCTAGGACTGAGTACGGTTGCCTCACACAGAAGGATGGATGGGCTCATACACAGACAAAAAAACAGGCCTCAATCAAAGATATCCCTCACTACTGGCTGGATTGTTGCCCTTAGGATTCAAATGTTACTAAATATGTTCCAACATGATGTGAACACAGAGATCACTTCACTGGATGTGATTGCCTTACTGGCCAGATATGTGCACCCATCACATATCAACCTACATTGCTACCATCCAAATACACATACATAGTATATCACACCCTACGTAGATGGGATATACGAGGTATGTTCATATCCATCATATCAATACAATGTCTTGTTGGATGGGTGCACATATATAGCCAGTAAGGCAATCACACCTAATGAAATGCTCTCTGGCATCACATCTTGGAAGGATATTACTCCATCCATATGAAGGGTACATATCCACATACATATATGACCATTTCTACTTGTGTGTCACTGTAATGGGATAGCAATGGGTAATGTTATCATGATGTCATATCATTGCCATCGTTAACAGATGTGTCTTGATCTAAGTCCCATCCCTCCAACACTCATGGTTATACAGATATTGCTCCATGTGACAGGTGAAGATATCCATCATTTGACCACACGGAGGCTCTTCAGCAGAGCCAAAGTCACAACATATAGAGAGAAATACCTCTTTGGAATGGTCCACAGAGTGTGCTTGTAAATCATGCACACCCTGTACACCATTCCAATTAAGTATTGTTCTCTAAATGGGTTGATTTTGTCTCTGCTGAAAATCCCTCGTGTAGACAAATGACTGAAATCTACATCCGTCACATAGAGCATTATCTGAACAACCATGAGGGTAGGAAGGATAGGACTAACAGAGAACAACATCTGTTCCCACAATGTCTACAATCTGACATCAAGGTGGACTTAACCTTTGCCACCCCCCTGGAGGGATAGCCATCCCTACAAGTTGTGAAGACAAATATATGTTGTTGGATCTCCCCCCCCCCCCCGAGTTAAACAATGGTATTCGTACTGCTGAAAGGTGTGTTGATGCAAAAGGTATCACAGCTCAGACATGGATATGTCAGGGGCAATATCCTAGTGGCCTGATATTGTACAGTGGTGCTGTTACTACACAATCATATGGACAGCTCTGGTACAGGGACCAGATATCTACATGGGAGGGTGTAGCAACAGCCCCACTGTACTATTTCTGGCCACTGTGATATTGCACCTCAAAATGAAACCTTCACCCATAATAACTCAAACACCTTTCAGCAGTGGGAGTACCCTTGTTTACCCAGGGGGATTAACACAAACACATATATTTTTCTTCAACACATATCAAAGTAGAATTGTCTCCACAAACATATGGCAAAGGTCACTAATCACAACATCTTCTTCCTCCACACAGCTTACGGCCGTCAAGCCCAGCAGGAGACAGTGGAGGAGGCTATGTCACCCCCCAGTGAGGAGGACACAGAGGAGGGGACCAGCCGGTGGTCACCTTACCCACCATCACCATCCCCTCCAACACAGGCTGCACCACCCCTTCCAGCTGCACCACCACAGGCTGCACCACCCCTTCCAGCTGCACCACCACAGGCTGCACCACCCCTTCCAGCTGCACCACCACAGGCTGCACCACCCCTTCCAGCTGCACCACCACAGGCTGCACCACCCCTTCCAGCTGCACCACCACAGGCTGCACCACCCCTTCCAGCTGCACCACCACAGGCTGCACCACCCTTTCCAGCTGCACCTCCCCAGTACAGTGGCTGGATGCCACAGGAGGAGAGGTGGACACATCCATCCACCTCCACCAGCTACTACCCTCCATCAGCAGCACCACCACCGCCAGGGAGGCAATGGCTGCCAGGGACAGTGGCCAACACCCAATATGGGCCATATGCCTCCCAGATCAACCCACCCTCCTGGATGGCTCCACAGCATGCCCCAAGGTATGATCCAAGGTGGGGTCCCACCACCTATCAGTGGCCACCATATGACCCTTGGCCACTGGACTACACACACCTGGGCCTGATTGGTGAGCCCCAGCGCCCCCTACCCAGGGACATATTCACACCTCCACCAGCACACACATCTCTGGGCAGCTCTGCATCACTTGATGTGGTGGGCATATGCCCATCATCTGCACCAGCCACTCCAACAGCAGCCACAGCACCCTCAGCAGCAGCAGAGGATACAGCACCTCCAGCAGCAGAGGAAACAGCACCTCCAGCAGCAGAGGAAACAGCACCTCCAGCAGCGGAGGAAACAGCACCTCCAGCAGAGGAGGAAACAGCACCTCCAGCAGAGGAGGAAACAGCACCCTCAGCAGCAGAGGAAGAAACAGCACCCTCAGCAGCAGAGGAAGAAACAGCACCCTCAGCAGCAGAGGAAGAAACAGCAGCACCAGGGACACCGGGCACATCCACCTCCAGCACCGCACGCCTCACAGGGATGGAGGCGGAGTGTATGGCCCTTCAGAGGAGACTACTCCGGTCGAGCAGGAGTACTGACAGCAATATCACCAGGAGCAGGAGGCAATCCAGGAGGAACATTGTCCAATTGGAGAGCAGGATCCAAGGTTTGGAGTCGGAGGTGTCCAGGGGGAATACACTACTCCAGCAGCTCAGGACTGGTGTGATGGACATGTTAACACAGGTCCTTGTGGAGCTGAGGGAGATAAACCGCAGGGAGAACCTGAGGATGGAGAGGGAGAACTTGCGTTCCACTGAGGGGTCTACTGCAACCACCACCCCCTCTAGTGTTACCCCTGAAGCAACACCTAGGGGGCAGAGGGTTACCAGGAGATCCACAAGGGCATCCACCTCTGGCACCCAGGCTAAGGCCCCCCACCCAAAGAAGAAAAAATGAAAGGCCCAACCTGTTAAGTTTCCCCTCAATAAAGAAAACATTTTTTTTTTAATTCCAGTCTGATCTGTTGTGTCTTCAGTTATGGATTGGGTGGCAGGGTTGTCTCCAATGCATTGCCATACAATGCAGTGAACACAACCTCTGCCTATGTGAAATGTTAGTGGGATGCTACAACATGGGTTCACACACACACCGTTGTACAAATTCAACTTGTAATACATCCCTGGAGCCATATTACACCACTGTGTTATATGGCGGTGTTGTGTGTTGAATTTGAACAACAAAACATACCCCTTAGCACAACAAATTGTACAACACTGAACATTTGTCTACATCATGTGCTGTGTTTAACCCTTTGAGTGCCAGAGTGGTAGACAACGCATTGTCAAGAAATGCGTTGGGGACCACTCTTGCACTCAGTGGGTTAATGGGATAACCAGACAAACAGCTCTGTGATTTAGCAGGGACATTATAAGCAGGATAGATAAATGGGACATGTATCCATGTTGTCTTGGATTCACACACTCATTGTGCAACTGACTTACTGAAGAAGCCAATGTTTTTAACCTAGGATTTCAACGTGTAGCACACACATTGATATCCTGGGCTGAGCATTGGGGTCTCCTGTAAGTTGAGTTGCTGTTTCCCTAAGGGTGTAACAGACTTCACCAGTGATAACACATGTCCACTTAGTCTGGTTGTTCGTTAGCCCATGTACTGAGATATGTCAAAGTGGAGCAAAATCTCCGAACATGGATTATACTGAGCAATACAGATACTGTGGACAGGTATTCACTGTGGAAGTATGTCCCCTGTATCACCTCTTCATCACTCCCACAACACATTGGTGCATCACTGCCACCATCATCTGTTTGCATTGATACATCACAGAGTCCAGTCACTGGCAAACAAGTGGTGGACTCCTGTGATGTGGGTGTTGCCTTTCCATGTATGGGGCATACTCTACCCTGGGTGTGGTAACACATTGACATATGTGTTCTCAAATATATCCTCCTACAGACACAGATAGAATGGTGATGGTTCATCTTTATTGTGTCTCAAAGTACATTAGAATGTACATGTGTTTTGTGTGTGTATTGCCTATATGCATTGAACACCTGTATGAGAACACTAAATGTACTTTGAAACTAAATTGTAATACTTCAGTAACACTGCTGCCCTGCTCATGTGTTGTCCATGAGGTTTGACAACTCTGTAGCTGAGCATCCTGACTGTACAGGTTACAACACTCAAGAATTAGTGTTTTCTGTGTCTCTATGAGAATGTTCCAGTAGAGGTTTGTGTGAACCTCAGGTCAAACTTTGCATCACCAACAACATCACCATAAACAGCAAGGGGTGATCTTCATGAAGGTGTTGTCAAGACATCAATCCAGTCACATGGAAGATCTTCAGTTCAAGGATGGATCATGTTACGGATGCCTGCGGGACAAGAGGACAGGATTTGGAGCAGTAGACCTGAACTGATCATCAAGCAACAACAATTTAGTCTTTTTCATCCCCTCAGTTTTCACAGTTACAGGTGAGTGCACAAACCATTGCTTGACAATGTGTTGTGTACTCATCTGTAACCAATTCTGTGGGGAACTAAGGACATGTGCATCAGTCCTAGGGATATGTGCCCCTGACATGTATACACACATTAACAAGTGTTCTGAGAGCTCCATGGAAGTAATGACATTGTGCTGCCACTGTGAAAGTGACAGTGGCAGCCCAATGTCATTTGTTCCATGGAACTGTTAGGACACATTTGTTGATGTGTGTATTCATGTCAGGGGCACATACGTCTGCACACTCACAGGTCTGCATGGAGTCCGTGGTAATCTGATCTACGTCTCATGACCTCTACATTGTGTGCCCATACCACTGTACATCCACCCCTGTGCTGCTCTTCTCAGCTGTAGCACAGTACAGGTCCCATATTGAGTCTGATGTCCCTTCTCATGCAAATCATTAGATAATACTCTTTCACTACTGGGCTAGCATGGTTGTTCAGGCTCTAATCATGGCATATCCAGTTAGTTGCTGTCAATCAAGCCGTGTAAGGTGATGAACATGGGTAATATGTTGTACCTTGTTTCTCCTGAGGGTGTGCATGATATCCTTGGGGTCTGTATGTCAACGTGGAGAGTGGAATGGAGGATGGTTGCTGAGTCCACACACACAATTTTCCACGTCCACTGCCAGTGCAGTGCTGTGTCACTGTTCCTGTGGGGTGAGACAGAACAAAATGTGCAGTGTGGTTAGTGTCACAGGACTGCTGGGGGACTTGCATGGATTGTTTGCATGCCTGTGTTATACTCACAGGTGAAGTATTCCGTGATGAGCCTGTCTCTGATCTGTGCCCCTCTCATGGTCTCCTCCACATGCCCGATGTCCATGGGCACTTCCTGTATGGGGGGGTCCGGGATGTGCTCCAGCAGCCTGGTGTCCACTGCGATATTGTGCAGTATTGCGCACGCCACAATGATGTCACACACCTTAGCCGGTGCATACTGCAGTGCTCCCCCAGAGTGGTCCAGACATCGGAATCTTGACTTGAGGAGCCCAAATGTCCGCTCAATAGCATTCCTGGTTCTGGCATGAGCCTGGTTGTAGCTTTCCTGGGCATGTGTTTGGGGATTGGCCAGAGGGGTCAGTAGCCAGGACTTGCATCCATAGCCAGCATCACCTGTGTAATGTGAGTGACATGGTGAAACAGGGAGCACATGTTGTGTGAATGATGTTTTGTGTGGTGGACGTAGTAGGTGTGGGTCAGGTGCATGCTGAGCTGAGTGGTGTGTACGCCTGTGTATGTGGTGTGATTTTGTTTTGTGAACTCACCCAGTAGCCATCCCCCTGTAAAGGTTCCATTCTCAAAATCTCTGTGGACTGAGGAGTTTTGTAGAATGTATCCATCATGTGTGCTGCCAGGATATTTTGCACAGACATTCATGATCCTCATGTTGCTGTCACACACCATCTGCACGTTGATGGAGTGGAAGTTCTTCCTGTTGATGAATATCTGTGCGTCACGTGCTGGGGCCTTAATCCGGACATGGGTGCAATCTATAGCACCCATGACCCTGGGCATGCCTCCCTTTGCGTAAAAGGCCTGCTTGACGTGTATCCAGTCCATGTCGGTGGTGGGAAAATGTATATGGGTACTGGCCTTGATTTTGAGGGCTGGCAGGACCTGGGCCAGCACTCTGGAGAATGTGGCCTGGGACATGCCAGATGCGTAACCCTCAGTGGACTGGAAGGCCCCGCTTGCCATGAAGTGTATGGCACAGAGTAGTTTCTGCAGGCCAGTTAGGGCATGGTTGTGGATGTAGATGGGATCCACCTGCTCCTTGATGACCTCATACAAGGCAATGATGCTGTCAGGACTCAACCTGTAGCGATCAATGACCTCGTCATCAGCCATTCCAAAGAGTGTGACCCTTGGGCGGTATACCCTGGGCCTTGGTGGTCGTCTATACATCCTGTGCCCTCCAGGTGGGGATGGACTCCTGTGTGGCTGCTGAGCCAGAGCCTCCTCACTTGCAACAGGTGGAGGCTGTTGATGAGGCGTGCTTGGGGTTTGCTGATGTTCCCTAGCTCTCTCCCTTGCACGCCTTCTCCGCAGTCTTCGCAACAATATGTAACCCAACATACTGTTTGCTCTATCTGTCTCTCTCTCTCTCTCTACCTCTCTCTCTCTACCTCTCTCTCTCTAGCTCTCTCTCTCTAGCGCGCTCTCTCTCTCTCTCTCCCTCCCTGAGTGGAAAACAAGCCACAAGTGAGTGTGTTGAGTTGTCCCTTTAAGTACTTGCTAGGGCGTTGTGTAGGTGTGGTGATGAGGTGAGTGCTGACCAATGGAGAGTTGTTTGTGTCCAGGTAAGTGTTTGCAGGTGTGTGTGTGTGTGTGTTATAAGATGTGGTGTGTTGTGCTTGTTCTGTGTGTGCCATTTGCGGGCGTGCAGTTGTGGGGTGCAGGTCGCGTGTTGATGTTGCCCAGGTGAGCTTGTATTTGCAGGGTCCGCTTTGTGTGATGACCCCCATTGTTCCGTGCCATGTTGTGTTGTTGTTTTTTTGTGTGTCATTGTTCCTGTGGTGTTGGTTGTTGTTTTGTGTGTAGTGATTTGTGTTGTGTGTGCATGTTTTTGTGTTGTTTTGGCATTGCACGGGTTAATTTTCCCATTTACATGGTTGTGCGGTAAGCCTTTTGTGTGTTTTCCTCTGTAACGGGTGTTTAGTTTTGGCCGTTAAGTGTCTAACGTGTGTGAGAAGTGGGTCTTAACTTTTAGCCGTTAGGTGTGTCTTTTTTTCAGCCGTTATCAGTACCGCAAGCCTTTGAATAGCTCTGGGGTATGTTGTTCCATGTTGTTCCATGCGTCTGAATGCACGTAAGTGTAGCGGCCGTAGGAATTGTGCAACTGCCGTTAGCTGTTGTTTAGACGGATCTTTGAATTGCAACATGACACTTAACGCACCCGTTAGTGTTTTTTTTGGTTAACGGCTGCCTTTAAATCGAGCCCTAGGATTGGTAGGTGAGCCAAATGTTGCTCAGCTGTACTAGCTGGCTGAACATTGTTTTGGCATGCAAATAGGACTTGCTCTGATTGGAGTCTATTTAGTTCTTGGTGTGTTAACAAACCATAATAAAAAAATATTAGAGGCAGAAAGCCCTAAAGGAGAGAGTCCCACAACAAAAGTAGGTGTATGAAAATAGGCTTTTATTGGTACAAAAAACATCACATGATGATGACTGTCAAAGACAGAGAAGGCTAAACCAGTTTGAGGCCTGCAAAGATGTAGCCTACAAATACTAGGCTTCTGATTTTATAATGCTATATCAGATACCATCAATATGTATTTGGTCAAATAACCACATAGAGCATGCAAAATTATACAGTAGGTATCTATAGCTATAAATCTTAAATCCTTCCCTTGTGAACACATTGTAATAAGTACATATGTGATAATACACATGTATCTAAATACCACTTAAATGAAAAAAGGGGGAACTTTATCACAAGTGCAAAAGGTATACTCGTTGCAAAATAGAGAGCATACAGACAAACTGGAGACCTCCTCTTGAAACAAATCCAATGCATAGCGCCTTGCAGAGTTTTGTCACCATCTATATATTGATGGTATCTGATGGCATTCTAATCAGAAGCCTAGTATTTGTGCTCATGTAGCATACATTTTTGCAGGCCTTATACTAGATTAACCGCCTCCTGTTTTAATTGTCACACTTCATTTGACTTTTTTTTTTTTCTCTGTGCTATTCATAGATCTACTCTTGTTGTGAGTGCCTCATTTATGGGACTTGCTCTTCTCTTTTGAAGAGTTACCCCATTAGGGCATTCTGCCTTTAAAGGGATAGAATTGCTTGAAAATAATTTTATATTGTAGCCATTAAATTATGTCTTATCTCCCAAACCTTTATGGTTTGGGAGATATTAGAATAAAATTTTCAAGCAATACTATCCCTTTAAGATTTATTAGTCTGTGTTAAGTTCCTGAGTGCACCCAATCATTCTTGTGATTATTGATGAGTTAGAGGGTTGGTGCCTGCTCATTTGTTTGGATATAAAGTTGTTAACAAACATGGCACTATCATTGACTACTGTAACATTTTTATATTCAGGTCCAGAATGGCACACTTGACAGTCTTCTCAAGTATTTCACCCTCCTTACAGAAAACCTCATGGTGAGTCATGAATCCTGTTACATAGCACAAGATTGTATGCACTGCTCTAAAACTTGCTGGGAAGTATTGTAAAACTGTCAGTGATGCTTTATTACCTACATTGTTTGATCTTAAATGATAAATACTTGTATACTGAGGACAGTAAGACCTTATTTCTGGAAATGCTTTAATTTTACATTTTAAATTTAACACTTTTTTTTTTTTTCTCTTTAGTCCTAGGTCATGATCATGGGACCTGAAGTAACAGTAAAAGGCAAGTTACTTTTTATTCTCACTCTAAAATAGGGTAGAATTTAAATCTTGTATTCCAACCTGAAGATGCAATCTATTGGTCAGATCGAAAACCATAGCAAGCAATCATATCTACTGGTATTCTTGCCATTTCAGAATTTGAGGTCCTCTTAAGTGGTGTGAATCTTAATCAAAGAGGAACCCATTTAGGTATTCAGACTTATGGGGGGAATGGGTGCTTTTAGATCCTTGAATTCAATTATACTTACCAAACATGCACACCATCCACCTGTCTTAAGGAAAATATGTGGGTGCTAAACTGTGATTGTATGACTAGATTGGATCTGTCCATTAACCTAAATGTCACTTACTGTAATGGTAAAAATAAATGATGCAACAAAATGTCAATTCAAAAATTGCACTTAAGGGTATCCCTCCCAAAGATTTTTTGTTTCTGTGAAGGTTCCTCATACCAAACAGTCAAGTTCTTTGGTAAAGTAAGAGCTGCATTCCACAGTGGACTACACAGTTGTAGTTCATCACTATACTGTGGCTGACAAATGGGTATTCTACCAATAAACTGCTCAAATGCTGCCCCCCCCCCAAAAAAAAAGCAAGCTTAAGTCAGGTGTTAAGCTATCTCTCTACAGATGTGGGAATTGGGAGCAGCAACAAAAGTTGCTAAGCTGTTGGCATTAACTTCTTACAGTTGTTGAGGTATCTACATATGGTAATGTTTGTGTTTTTATCCTCTTACAGGAAGTGTTACTGTATCTTCTCATGGAAACAAAGTAATGGGTATGTTAATAGTATTGTAAACAGCCTGGCAATCAGTTTTTAGCTTTACCTCTGGCTAAGGTCCCCCCTCCCATTGAGTGCCATGCATTGCATACCACTATGGCTCACAAAGGGTTACTGTGCAAATCTTATGCCAGTAGGATGATACATTGCAAATGATGTCTACTCACGATGGTCTTCCAAGCTTCACTGGTGAAGAGGCTCTGACGATAATGCCAAAAATGGCTTTCCTGATGCTCTGCAAAACAATGTGTGAAATGTCCTTGTAAGAAGCAGCACTAGTTCTGAAACATCCTGTCTTGTTCCAGGTTAAACATCACCTGCAAGTTCTGTTTATACGCTCCATGGAGTTAGAAAAGCCTTCTTGTATTGAGGTAATTATCTTCTCGCCGCTAACTAATTCCCACTTAATATGTGAAGAAAATCTTGGTGTCCGTTAAATCCTGTCTAATGACAGAATGTCAAGTTCCAGACACTTTGCATGCCCCAAATACAATGGGAGGAGTTGGGAGTCCTGGAGTGTCCTGCATTCATGGACATAAGATCAATATTACTCACTTGTAAAAGTTTGGTATATGCTGGGAGTTTGACTACAAACTTGTGTTGCCCCTCCCATAGAAAGTCTAGCTGTGTCTTGAAAACATACTTGTTTGAGAAGTTTAGTGCTGCAATATTCTTAGCTTACACTATCACTGGACAGCCGTGTTTCCTGCCACAAACACTACTGTACATTGTCTGCAAACACTTCATTTCCCCAAATGTTATGAACAGTCTGATCTATATTCTTGTTCCCCATGAGGGGAAAATATCGACTGTATAGTTAAGATTTGGCAAATACCACAGACTTAAAGGCAATCCAAAATGCAATGCAACTGAACTATGATGAGCCTATCCCGAACCTGAGTTGTGATGACACTTACTTATGGATCTGACTGCTGAGTTCAGTGTTTAACCAAGCTGTGCTACTGCACCACCCCCACCCCATACCTCATAGCTACAAAGCAGTACATTTTATATAGATATAAATTTTTTATTTTTTTTCCTTCCTCTGCAGTTGTACCAGCGATTTTCCTTGAGACTAAACGATGACATTCTGGTGAGTTGTATTACTGATCTTTTGACCGTGATTGCTTCTCTTCCCTGCAATCCCATAGTGTGAACAGCCACCTCGTGTCTGGTGGCCATATATCGATTGGCCACAACTTAATCATTAGAGGGTGAAAACTGCATCCCAACCTCCAGTATGGCCCGTCTGCACTTCTGCCTTTACTCCACTGAACAGATCTTGTGCTAAAATCTGCCTCACGAGTTCATTAAAGGTGTACAGCATGCCAATTTGATAAGCTAAAATGACAAATGGGAAATGAAGTGTATGCAATGTGTTTCAGAAGGCTTTTTTTTCCCTCCTGTTAATGCTCTGCTAAAGTCAACTGAACTAGGCTTTAGAAACCTACAGGGTATGCTGTTCAGTTTCTCTGTGTTTGTTCCCTTCCCAATTAATCATGGCTTGTAGACCTTAATCATAGGGGAAGTGTACTGCTTAAATGACCATGAACTGCAAACCTGATAAATGATGAGTCTATCCCGAACCTGAGTCTATGATGACACAAACTTATGGATCTGACTGCTGAGGTCATGTTTGCAAAATGTTATGGGTTTTTCTGAAGGGGAATTTGGTTTACTGGCATATTGCATACAGTTGGTAATCTTAAAACTGCCTTATACATAACTTGTATTTTTTTTTTTTTTATTTATTTTATTTATTTTTTTTCTTGCAGGAGCCATCTGCTGACTGAAGAATTGTTAAATGATTGATAATGTTGCCTTGTGAATTTGTGTGCAAGTGTAATCTGTCAGATGCTTAATCTGTTATCCAGTATCATTAAATGGACAACGATTGCGTATAGCCATATCCGGCCGCCAGGAGCCACCATATCCGCTGACTAGTGACCTCGTATCCGCCCTTCCTCTCTCTTTAAGTCCGACTCGTGGCTGCAATTAAGTCTCTTTTTCAGCGGCTGTTGGAGTTGTTGGGTGTTTGGGTAAGCTGTAACGGTTTGCATTGCGTTGCATTGCGTTGTAGTTGATTGCATTCTTAAAGGATCATTTTAATGTTCTCTCTGATTCTTATGCATTGGTAGTATAGTAGTGCAGATGATATCTGTGTACTTTGTAATTAATGAACGTTATGAATGGCACCCCTGAGCGATGAAAGGGCCTCTTTGTGTATTCAGTCAAACCTGTTGTACAGTGTGTGCAAGGATTCTTACTAGGAATAAGTCCTAGTCACTCGCAGACTTGTATTATGTATATAATGCACGCATGTCGCGATACGCTTACCATGTGGTTACTAACTATGGAGCGTGATGCTCTTTGCACCTACGTTACACATGTTATTGACTTTTGCTTGTGATGTCGAAGATACCAAGCTAAAGATAAGTGAGGAAAACTGCGCTAGGCACCGAGATACTTTGAATGTACATAGCCCTAAACCACGCTTTTTAGCATAATACCCGCCATCTCCAAAGAACGCATCCAAAATAAATTGTCTGGAGACATCTCGCTGATAATGCTTCAGTAACTGTGAGTGTGTATATGTGTATATAATATAATATAACACAATTTTTTTTTTTATCGCTAGCTCAGATATGACAGAAAAACATAATGTATGCAACATTGTTTTAGGTGCATCTTTCGAGGGGTCAAGAGTTTAAATAGTAGAAATTCTGATAACAACACATCGTGTAGACTTGCCCCAGAGTAACCCCTTAATGACCAATAATATGCCAGGACAGTTATGCCGGTACTGGCTCTTAACGACTGTTTACACCTTAACTGCGAGGTGTGTGTGCTGTCAGCTAGTTAAGAATTTCGATCCTAAATATAGGTGGTTCTAGAAGGTATCGCCCACAACTGTTCATTGTACTCTTGCATGCCTATAAATAGACATATTGTGATCATGTTACCAGTCTAAACTTGTGTACACCCCCTTCTAGATCAGGACATAGGTAAATAGTGTGTGGTGTTTTCACCTGCCAAATACTTTCTAAGATCAAATGCAGATAACATCCAAAAAAGGTTGGAACATGCCTGATTTATAAATGTTTTGTGTCCTCTTGCGTGCTAGTGGGTTACCTTGCACTGACTTGCAATGTTGTGTATATCTCTGGCACTCAAAGGGTTAAGACTAGCTTTGGTGTACATTGTTAAATTGCTGGAGCCAAAATGATGTATTATCACGATGGTCTTCCAAGCTTCACTGGTGAAGAAGCTTTGACGAAAATGCCAATTTGGCTTAACTGATGGCTCTGTTTATATGGAATGGTATATTTAAGCTTTTTGTTGCATTTATCTTAACTGTTTTTGTTTACCTTGCAGATTCTGGAAGCCGTTTTTTACTTGGAGAAATGCCATGTCATGATCACCTAGTCCTTAAACTTAGCCTTTTAGTTTCAGGAGCAATGATATCTTCAGGTAAGATTCAGCAAAAAAGTTTTCTGCTGGCTCATGACAAACTGCTTGAAATGTGTATAATTTCCAATGTGAGTTTAAGCATTTTAGACAAAATTAATGCATCCTATACCATTACTTAGAGAAGCTTTACTAAATTATCTTCTCTACTGACATTGAATACAAACATCTGATATGCCTAAAATGCTAAACTCAAAGTATAGCTTAATAACACGTGCTATTGTGATATCTTGGGTGACCAGGGATTTCTACCTTTGATCTGTATTGTTCAAGCAAAAAATGTCATCATGTTGTACTACACCATGCTTAATAGTGGACAACTTGATAGGACTACCCAGCAGCTGCAGAGCCAAAAGATGTTAACCCCTGTTGGCTGAATGATCAGTGATATTACTGCTTGCAGAAAGTCCATGTCTTAACTGAGCTATGATTAGTCTATCCCAAGCCTGAGTTATGATGACATTCTTATGGATCTGACTGCTGAGTTCGCTTGGCTTCCAGTTCATGGAGCAGACATGGCTGGGTAGTATCTAAAATGCAGTTGGCTTGCCCTAGAATTTCTTCTCTTGTGATTTTTAGAGGGTTGGTAATGTTTCAGTATGGCATAATCTACAGTTGCTTCTTATAACTTATACTATTCACTGACAGTGGCACTGTTCATCTCTACTTTAATTAAATTATAGTGTCCTCATGCCCCTTTCATTATTATCACTGTAGATCTGGAAGTGGATTGCAACATGGGAATCTTGTCAAGTGGCAGGCTTTTCCTGATACTGAAAAGGGGACCAGGCTTTCCTTATACAAACATGAGGAAAACGGTCCCTCTTTGTGATCTGGCTGCATTTCAGAGTTGAGGGGAGGCAGCTTACACTATTGAAAATGGCTGTAGAGGCACTTTATAATTTTCTTTGCATCTAAATATGAACAGTGCCATTGGTGGAGAGCAAGAATATGAACTATAAGGAGCAATCATGGCTTATGTCCCTTTAATGCTGCAGATCTAGAGTCATAAAGAGAACTGTGAGACTCAGAACATGGTACTAACTGTGTAGTCTTCAAGTGACAGCTCTCCTCCCCTTGACAAGTCCTCTCTTGAACAGTCCTACCAGGGCTGCATTATTAGCCTTGGCTGATCCTACATGAGAGAACTGAACCTTCGTCGTGAAGTTCAGTTGTAGAGCATGACATTCGGTCCTCATAGGCTTTCTGTATAAAGCCCAGGTCTATGGAACATGCACATAATTTGTGGCTGTGAGCCACTACTTCTAGGTTGTAGCTATCACAGGGATTGACTTGCTTAAACTCTACAACAAAGGTGTGACTGGAGCAGCTGTATAGATAACAATCCTGATTCTATATCCAATCTGGTAAATTGTAAGTGAAATGCAGTGTATATATAGTCATGTATGGATTCCAGTGGGAGGCAACATTGTAAAATACTAGGGGTAGTAGCTTTAAAGGGGATGTCTGTGTACCTTCAGATTATGTGAATAGTTTGGCACAATTTCTTGACTTGCAAAGTTTGGCCTCTTAGTTTCAGTATCTCTCAATGAGACTAGGATTGGTAAGTGAGCCAAATGTTGCTCAGCTGTACTAGCTGGCTGAACATTGTTTTGGCATGCAAATAGGACTTGCTCTGATTGGAGTCTATTTAGTTCTTGGTGTGTTAACAAACCATAATAAAAAATATTAGAGGCAGAAAGTCCTAAAGGAGAGAGTCCCACAACAAAAGTAGATGTATGAAAATAGGCTTTTATTGGTACAAAAAAACATCACATGAGGATGACTGTCAAAAACAGAGAAGGCTAAACCAGTTTGAGGCCTGCAAAGATGTAGCCTACAAATACTAGGCTTCTGATTTTATAATGCTATATCAGATACCATCAATATGTAGTTGGTCAAATAACCACATAGAGCATGCAAAATTATACAGTAGGTATCTATAGCTATAAACCTTAAATCCTTCCCTTGTGAACACATTGTAATAAGTACATATGTGATAATACACATGTATCTAAATACCACTTAAATGAAAAAAGGGGGAACTTTAACACAAGTGCAAAAGGTATACTCGTTGCAAAATAGAGAGCATACAGACAAACTGGAGACCTCCTCTTGAAACAAATCCAATGCATAGCGCCTTGCAGACTTTTGTCACCATCTATATATTGATGGTATCTGATGGCATTCTAATCAGAAGCCTAGTATTTATGCTCATGTAGGATACATCTTTGCAGGCCTCATACTGGTTTAACCGCCTCCTGTTTTAATTCAATTTAATTAACACTTCATTTGACTTTTTTTTTTTTTTCTCTGTGCTATTCATAGATCTACTCTTGTTGTGAGTGCCTCATTTATGGGACTTGCTCTTCTCTTTTGAAGAGTTACCCCATTAGGGCATTCTGCCTTTAAAGGGATAGAATTGCTTGAAAATAATTTTATATTGTAGCCATTAAATTATGTCTTATCTCCCAAACCTTTATGGTTTGGGAGATATTAGAATAAAACTTTCAAGCAATACTATGACATTTATTAGGCTGTGTTAAGTTCCTGAGTGCACCCAATTATTCTTGTGATTATTGATGAGTTAGAGGGTTGGTGCCTGCTCATTTGTTTGGATATAAAGTTGTTAACAAACATGGCACTATCATTGACTACTGTAACATTTTTATATTCAGGTACAGAATGGCACACTTGACAGTCTTGTCAAGTATTTCACCCTCCTTACAGAAAACTTCATGGTGAGTCATGAATCCTGTTACATAGCACAAGACTGTATGCCCTGCTCTAAAACTTGCTGGGAAGTATTGTAAAACTGTCAGTGATGCTTTATTACCTACATTGTTTGATCTTAAATGATAAATACTTGTATACTGAGGACAGTAAGACCTTATTTCTGTAAATCAAAGAGAGTTGTGAGGAGCACACATCAAGCACGAACAAGATTAAGTGTCTTGTTCTAAGGCATGGTAGCCTCTCAATGGTGCTACAACTCACGTTTTTCACTCCCATGTGCCATTGCAGAGCGGAAATCTCCATGTCCATATCAGACTGGTCCCGCCCACAGACAGTCCAGCTCCGAAATGTCAGGCAAATCCTCTCCGCACGAGAGAAACGGCAAAACCACAGACGTACGTTTCGGCCTATGTGAGCCTCGTCAGTGTGGTGCAGCCGAATCCCTCTAGGTACATGGAAGCAAGGGCCCATTCCTGGGATGCCCTTAAACTTAGGGAGACAAAAAGAGTTGTGAGGAGCACACATCAAGCACGAACAAGATTAAGTGTCTTGTTCTAAGGCATGGTAGCCTCTCAATGGTGCTACAACTCACGTTTTTCACTCCTATGTGCCATTGCAGAGAGGAAATCTCCATGTCCATATCAGACTGGTCCCACCCACAGACAGTCCAGCTCCGAAATGTCAGGCAAATCCTCTCCGCACGAGAGAAACGGCAAAACCACAGACGTACGTTTTGGCCTATGTCATGATCATGGGACCTGAAGTAACAGTAAAAGGCAAGTTACTTTTTATTCTCACTCTAAAATAGGGTAGAATTTAAATCTTGTATTCCAACCTGGAGATGCAATCTATTGGTCAGATCGAAAACCATAGCAAGCAATCATATCTACTGGTATTCTTGCCATTTCAGAATTTGAGGTCCTCTTAAAGGGATAGTAATACTTCATTTTAACTTTATTTTATTTTGTAGGCATTAAAAAAACATGAAGAATAATATAAGTCTTATCTCTGAAACCTTTATGGTTTAAGAGATATTCACAAACAAAGTATCCCCCCCCCCTGTTCAACCAGATCAGAAGGGAGATGCCCAGGTAGACTGCAGAGAGGGACAATCTTCAATTAAGATAATGGAAAAAGCTGAAAAACTTGTCAAGGGGGGGAAGGGCTTTCATTGTTTTCATACAAAGAAAATTGTCCCCTTCTGTTATCTGTACTGTCATACAACCAGTCTCACATCTGAGAAGAGATGGCTTACACTAGGTAAAAGGGGCGGGGAGGGGAACTTTGCTTGTGAATATCTCATAAACCATAAAGGTTTGAGAGATAAGACTTATATCATTCTTCATGTATTTTTAATGCCTACAAAATAAAATAAAGTTAAAACGAAGTGTTACTATCCCTTTAAGTGGTGTGAATCTTAATCAAAGAGGAACCCGTTTAGGTATTCAGACTTATGGGGGGAAGGGGTGCTTTTAGACCCTTGAATTCAATTATACTTACCAAACATGCACACCATCCAACTGTCTTAAGGAAAATATGTGGGTGCTAAACTGTGATTGTATGACTAGATTGGATCTGTCCATTAACCTAAATGTCACTTACTGTAATGGTAAAAATCAATGATGCAACAAAATGTCAATTCAAAAATTGCACTTAAGGGTATCCCTCCCAAAGATTCTTTGTTTCTGTGAAGGTTCCTCATACCAAACAGTCAAGTTCTTTGGTAAAGTAAGAGCTGCATTCCACAGTGGACTACACAGTTGTAGTTCATCACTATACTGTGGCTGACAAATGGGTATTCTACCAATAAACTGCTCAAATGCTGCCCCCCCCCCCTCCAAAAAAAAGCAAGCTTAAGTCAGGTGTTAAGCTGTCTCTCTACAGATGTGGGAATTGGGAGCAGCAACAAAAGTTGCCTAAGCTGTTACCTCAACAACTGTAAGAAGTTAATGCTATCTACATATGGTAATGTTTGTGTTTTTATCCTCTTACAGGAAGTGTTACTGTATCTTCTCATGGAAACAAAGTAATGGGTATGTTAATAGTATTGTAAACAGCCTGGCAATCAGTTTTTAGCTTTACCTCTGGCTAAGGTCCCCCCTCCCATTGAGTGCCATGCATTGCATACCACTATGGCTCACAAAGGGTTACTGTGCAAATCTTATGCCAGTAGGATGATACATTGCAAATGATGTCTACTCACGATGGTCTTCCAAGCTTCACTGGTGAAGAGGCTCTGACGATAATGCCAAAAATGGCTTTCCTGATGCTCTGCAAAACAATGTGTGAAATGTCCTTGTAAGAAGCAGCACTAGTTCTGAAACATCCTGTCTTGTTCCAGGTTAAACATCACCTGCAAGTTCTGTTTATACGCTCCATGGAGTTAGAAAAGCCTTCTTGTATTGAGGTAATTATCTTCTCGCCGCTAACTAATTCCCACTTAATATGTGAAGAAAATCTTGGTGTCCGTTAAATCCTGTCTAATGACAGAATGTCAAGTTCCAGACACTTTGCATGACCCAAATACAATTGGAGGAGTTGGGAGTCCTGGAGTGTCCTGCATTCATGGACATAAGATCAATATTACTCAATTGTAAAAGTTTGGTATATGCTGGGAGTTTGACTACAAACTTCTGTTGCACCTCCCATAGAAAGTCTAGCTGTGTCTTGAACTCATACTTGTTTGAGAAGATTAGTGCTGCAATATTCTTAGCTTACACTATCACTGGACAGCCGTGTTTCCTGCCACAAACACTACTGTACATTGTCTGCAAACACTTCATTTCACCAAATGTTATGAACAGTCTGATCTATATTCTTGTTCCCCATGAGGGGAAAATATCAACTGTATAGTTAAGATTTGGCAAATACCACAGACTTAAAGGCAATCCAAAATGCAATGCAACTGAACTATGATGAGCCTATCCCGAACCTGAGTTGTGATGACACTTACTTATGGATCTGACTGCTGAGTTCAGTGTTTAACCAAGCTGTGCTACTGCACCACCCCCACCCCATACCTCATAGCTACAAAGCAGTACATTTTATATAGATATAAATTTTTTATTTTTTTTCCTTCCTCTGCAGTTGCACCAGCGATTTTCCTTGAGACTAAACGATGGCATTCTGGTGAGTTGTATTACTGATCTTTTGACTGTGATTACTTTTCTTCCCTGCAATCCCATAGTGTGAACAGCCACCTCGTGTGTGGTGGCCATATATCGATTGGCCACAACTTAATCATTAGAGGGTGAAAACTGCATCCCAACCTCCAGTATGGCCCGTCTGCACTTCTACCTTTACTCCACTGAACAGATCTTGTGCTAAAATCTGCCTCACGAGTTCATTAAAGGTGTACAGCATGCCAATTTGATAAGCTAAAATGACAAATGGGAAATGAAGTGTTTGCAATGTGTTTCAGAAGGCTGCTTTTTTTTCCCCTCCTTTTAATGCTGTGCTAAAGTCAACTGAACTAGGCTTTAGAAACCTACAGGGTATGCTGTTCAGTTTCACTGTGTTTGTTCCCTTCCCAATTAATCATGGCTTGTAGACCTTAATCCTAGGGGAAGTGTACTGCTTAAATGACCATGAACTGCAAACCTGATAAATGATGAGTCTATCCCGAACCTGAGTCTATGATGACACAAACTTATGGATCTGACTGCTGAGGTCATGTTTGCAAAATGTTATGGGTTTTTCTGAAGGGGAATTTGGTTTACTGGCATATTGCATACAGTTGGTAATCTTAAAACTGCCTTATACATAACTTGTATTTTTTTTTTTTTCTTGCAGGAGCCATCTGCTGACTGAAGAATTGTTAAATGATTGATAATGTTGCCTTGTGAATTTGTGTGCAAGTGTAATCTGTCAGATGCTTAATCTGTTATCCAGTATCATTAAATGGACAACGGTTGCGTATAGCCATATCCGGCCGACAGGAGCCACCATATCCGCTGACTAGTGACCTCGTATCCGCCCTTCCTCTTTTTTGAAGTCCAACTCGTGGCTGCAATTAAGTCTCTTTTTCAGCGGCTGTTGGAGTTGTTGGGTGTTTGGGTAAGCTGTAACGGATTGCGTTGCGTTGTAGTTGATTGCATTCTTAAAGGATCATTTTAATGTTCTCTCTGATTCTTATGCATTGGTAGTATAGTAGTGCAGATGATATCTCTGTACTTTGTAATTAATGAACGTTATGAATGGCACCCCTGAGCGATGAAAGGGCCTCTTTGTGCATTCAGTCAAACCTGTTGTACAGTGTGTGCAAGGATTCTTACTAGGAATAAGTCCTAGTCACTCGCAGACTTGTATTATGTATATAATACACGCATGTCGCGATACGCTTACCATGTGGTTACCAACTATGGTGCGTGATGCTCTTTGCACCTACTTTACACATGTTATTGACTTTTGCTTGTGATGTCGAAGATACCAAGCTAAAGATAAGTGAGGAAAACTGCGCTAGGCACCGAAATACTTTGAATGTACATAGCCCTAAACCACGCTTATTACCATAATACCCGCAATCTCCAAAGAACGCATCCAAAATAAATTGTCTGGAGACATCTCGCTTATAATGCTTCAGTAACTGTGAGTGTGTATATGTGTATATAATATAATATAACACAATTTTTTTTTATCGCTAGCTCAGATATGACAGAAAAACATAATGTATGCAACATTGTTTTAGGTGCATCTTTCGAGGGGTCAAGAGTTTAAACATTAGGAATTCTGATAACTACACATCGTGTAGACTTGCCCCAGAGTAACCCCTTAATGACCAATAATATGCCAGGACAGTTATGCCGGTACTGGCTCTTAATGACTGTTTACACCTTAACTGCGAGGTGTGTGTGCTGTCAGCTAGTTAAGAATTTCGATCCTAAATATAGGTGGTTCTAGAAGGTATTGCCCACAACTGTTCATTGTACTCTTGCATGCCTATAAATAGACATATTGTGATCATGTTACCAGTCTGAACTTGTGTACACCCCCTTCTAGATCAGGACATAGGTAAATAGTGAGTGGTGTTTTCACCTGCCAAATACTTTCTTGAGTGCTAGTGGGTTACCTTACACTGACTTGCAATGCTGTGTAGATCTCTGGCACTCAAAGGGTTAAGACTAGCTTTGGTGTACATTGTTAAATTGCTGGAGCCAAAATGATGTATTATCACGATGGTCTTCCAAGCTTCACTGGTGAAGAAGCTTTGACGAAAATGCCAATTTGGCTTAACTGATGGCTCTGTTTATATGGAATGGTATATTTAAGCTTTTTGTTGCATTTATCTTAACTGTTTTTGTTTACCTTGCAGATTCTGGAAGCCGTTTTTTACTTGGAGAAATGCCATGTCATGATCACCTAGTCCTTAAACTTAGCCTTTTAGTTTCTGGAGCAATGATATCTTCAGGTAAGATTCAGCAAAAAAGTTTTCTGCTGGCTCATGACAAACTGCTTGAAATGTGTATAATTTCCAATGAGAGTTTAAGCATTTTAGACAAAATTAATGCATCCTATACCATTGCTTAGAGAAGCTTTACTAAATTATCTTCTCTACTGACATTGAATACAAACATCTGATATGCCTAAAATGCTAAACTTAAAGTATAGCTTAATAACACGTGCTATTGTGATATCTTGGGTGACCAGGGATTTCTACCTTTGATCTGTATTGTTCAAACCAAAAATGTCATCATGTTGTACTACACCATGCTTAATAGTGGACAACTTGATAGGACTACCCAGCAGCTGCAGAGCCAAAAGATGTTAACCCCTGTTGGCTGAATGATCAGTGATATTACTGCTTGCAGAAAGTCCATGTCTTAACTGAGCTATGATGAGTCTATCCCAAGCCTGAGTTATGATGACATTCTTATGGATCTGACTGCTGAGTTCGCTTGGCTTCCAGTTCATGGAGCAGACATGGCTGGGTAGTATCTAAAATGCAGTTGGCTTGCCCTAGAATTTCTTCTCTTGTGATTTTTAGAGGGTTGGTAATGTTTCAGTATGGCATAATCTACAGTTGCTTCTTATAACTTATACTATTCGCTGATAGTGGCACTGTTCATCTCTACTTTAATTAAATTATAGTGTCCTCATGCCCCTTTCATTAGTATCATTGTAGATCTGGAAGTGGATTGCAACATGGGAATCTTGTCAAATGGCAGGCTTTTCCTGATACTGAAAAGGGGACCAGGCTTTCCTTATACAAACATGAGGAAAACTGTCCCTCTTTGTGATCTGGCTGCATTTCAGAGTTGAGGGGAGGCAGCTTACACTATTGAAAATGGCTGTAGAGGCACTTTATAATTTTCTTTGCATCTAAATATGAACAGTGCCATTGGTGGAGAGCAAGAATATGAACTATAAGGAGCAATCATGGCTTATGTCCCTTTAATGCTGCAGATCTAGAGCCATAAAGAGAACTGTGAGACTCAGAACATGGTACTAACTGTGTAGTCTTCAAGTGACAGCTCTCCTCCCCTTGACAAGTCCTCTCTTGAACAGTCCTACCAGGGCTGCATTATTAGCATTGGCTGATCCTACATGAGAGAACTGAACCTTCGTCATGAAGTTCAGTTGTGGAGCATGACATTCGGTCCTCATAGGCTTTCTGTATAAAGCCTAGGTCTATGGGACATGCACATAATTTGTGGCTGTGAGCCACTACTTCTAGGTTGTAGCTATCACAGGGATTGACTTGCTTAAACTCTAGTACAAAGGTGTGACTGGAGCAGCTGTATAGATAACAATCCTGATTCTATATCCAATCTGGGAAATTGTAAGTGAAATGCAGTATATATATATTCATGTATGGATTCCAGTGGGAGGCAACATTGTAAAATACTAGTGGTAGTAGCTTTAAAGGGGATGTCTGTGTACCTTCAGATTATGTGAATAGTTTGGCACAATTTCTTGACTTGCAAAGTTTGACCTCTTAGTTTCAGTATCTCTCAATGAGACTAGGATTGGTAGGTGAGCCAAATGTTGCTCAGCTGTACTAGCTGGCTGAACATTGTTTTGGCATGCAAATAGGACTTGCTCTGATTGAAGTCTGTTTAGTTCTTGGTGTGTTTTAACAAACCATAATAAGAAATATTAGAGGCAGAAAGCCTTAAAGGAGAGAGTCCCACAACAAAAGTAGATGTATGAAAATAGGCTTTTCTTGGTACAAAAAACATCACATGATGATGACTGTCAAAAACAGAGAAGGCTAAACCAGTTTGAGGCCTGCAAAGATTTAGCCTACAAATACTAGGCTTCTGATTTTATAATGCTATATCAGATACCATCAATATGTAGTTGGTCAAATAACCACATAGAGCATGCAAAATTATACAGTAGGTATCTATAGCTATAAATCTTAAATCCTTCCCTTGTGAACACATTGTAATAAGTACATATGTGATAATACACATGTATCTAAATACCACTTAAATGAAAAAAGGGGGAACTTTAACACAAGTGCAAAAGGTATACTCGTTGCAAAACAGAGAGCATACAGACAAACTGGAGACCTCCTCTTGAAACAAATCCAATGCATAGCGCCTTGCAGACTTTTGTCACCATCTATATAGTGATGGTATCTGATGGCATTCTAATCAGAAGCCTAGTATTTATGCTCATGTAGGATACATCTTTGCAGGCCTCATACTGGTTTAACCGCCTCCTGTTTTAATTGTCACACTTCATTTGACTTTTTTTTTTTTTCTCTGTGCTATTCATAGATCTACTCTTGTTGTGAGTGCCTCATTTATGGGACTTGCTCTTCTCTTTTGAAGAGTTACCCCATTAGGGCATTCTGCCTTTAAAGGGATAGAATTGCTTGAAAATAATTTTATATTGTAGCCATTAAATTATGTCTTATCTCCCAAACCATAAAGGTTTGGGAGATATTAGAATAAAATTTTCAAGCAATACTATCCCTTTAAGATTTATTAGTCTGTGTTAAGTTCCTGAGTGCACCCAATCATTCTTGTGATTATTGATGAGTTAGAGGGTTGGTGCCTGCTCATTTGTTTGGATATAAAGTTGTTAACATACATGGCACTATCACTGACTACTGTAACATTTTTATATTCAGGTACAGAATGGCACACTTGACAGTCTTGTCAAGTATTTCACCCTCCTTACAGAAAACTTCATGGTGAGTCATGAATCCTGTTACATAGCACAAGACTGTATGCCCTGCTCTAAAACTTGCTGGGAAGTATTGTAAAACTGTCAGTGATGCTTTATTACCTACATTGTTTGATCTTAAATGATAAATACTTGTATACTGAGGACAGTAAGACCTTATTTCTGGAAATGCTTTAATTTTACATTTTAAATTTTACACTTTTTTTTTTTTTTCTCTTTAGTCCTAGGTCATGATCATGGGACCTGAAGTAACAGTGAAAGGCAAGTTACTTTTTATTCTCACTCTAAAATAGGGTAGAATTTAAATCTTGTATTCCAACCTGGAGATGCAATCTATTGGTCAGATCGAAAACCATAGCAAGCAATCATATCTATTGGTATTCTTGCCATTTCAGAATTTGAGGTCCTCTTAAGTGGTATGAATCTTAATCAAAGAGGAACCCGTTTAGGTGTTCAGGCTAATGGGGGGAGGGGGTGCTTTTAGACCCTTGAATTCAATTATACTTACCAAACATGCACACCATCCAACTGTCTTAAGGAAAATATGTGGGTGCTAAACTGTGATTGTATGACTAGATTGGATCTGTCCATTAACGTAAATGTCACTTACTGTAATGGTTAAAATCAGTGATGCAACAAAATGACAATTCAAAAATTGCACTTAAGGGTATCCCTCCCAAAGATTCTTTGTTTCTGTGAAGGTTCCTCATACCAAACAGTCAAGTTCTTTGGTAAAGTAAGAGCTGCATTCCACAGTGGACTACACAGTTGTAGTTCATCACTATACTGTGGCTGACAAATGGGTATTCTACCAATAAACTGCTCAAATGCTGCCCCCCCCCAAAAAAAAAGAAAAAGAAAAAAAAAGCTTAAGTTAGGTGTTAAGCTGTCTCTCTACAGATGTGGGAATTGGGAGCAGCAACAAAAGTTGCCTAAGCTGTTACCTCAACAACTGTAAGAAGTTAATGCTATCTACATATGGTAACGTTTGTGTTTTTATCCTCTTACAGGAAGTGTTACTGTATCTTCTCATGGAAACAAAGTAATGGGTATGTTAATAGTATTGTAAACAGCCTGGCAATCAGTTTTTAGCTTTACCTCTGGCTAAGGTCCCCCCTACCATTGAGTGCCATGCATTGCATAGCACTGTGGCTCACAAAGGGTTACTTTGCAAATCTTATGCCAGTAGGATGATACATTGCAAATGATGTCTACTCACGATGGTCTTCCAAGCTTCACTGGTGAAGAGGCTCTGACGAAGAATGTCAAGTTCCAGACATTTTGCATGACCCAAATACAATCGGAGGAGTTGGGAGTCCTGGAGTGTCCTGCATTCATGGACATAAGATCAATATTACTCACTTGTAAAAATTTGGTATATGCTGGGAGTTTGACTACAAACTTCTGTTGCACCTCCCATAGAAAGTCTAGCTGTGTCTTGAACACATACTTATTTGAGAAGTTTAGTGCTGCAATATTCTTAGCTTACACTATCACTGGACAGCAGTGTTTCCTGCCACAAACACTACTGTACATTGTCTGCAAACACTTCATTTCACCAAATATTCTGAACAGTCTGATCTATATTCTTGTTCCCCATGAGGGGAAAATATCAACTGTACAGTTAAGATTTGGCAAATACCACAGACTTAAAGGCAATCCAAAATGCAATGCAACTGAACTATGATGAGCCTATCCCGAACCTGAGTTGTGATGACACTTACTTATGGATCTGACTGCTGAGTTCAGTGTTTAACCAAGCTGTGCTACTGCACCACCCCCACCCCATACCTCATAGCTACAAAGCAGTACATTTTATATAGATGTAAATTTTTTATTTTTTTTCCTTCCTCTGCAGTTGTACCAGCGATTTTCCTTGAGACTAAACGATGGCATTCTGGTGAGTTGTATTACTGATCTTTTGACCGTGCTTACTTCTCTTCCCTGCAATCCCATAGTGTGAACAGCCAACTCGTGTGGTGGCCATTTATCGATTGGCCACAACTTAATTATTACAGTGTGAAAACTGCATCCCAACCTCCAGTATGGCCTGTCTGCACTTTTGCCTTTACTCCACTGAACAGATCTTGTGCTAAAATCTGCCTCACGAGTTCATTAAAGGTGTACAGCATGCCAATTTGATAAGCTAAAATGACAAATGGGAAATGAAGTGTATGCAATGTGTTTCAGAAGGCTGCTTTCTTCTGTGTCCCTCCCCGGCATGCAGAAATGGATTATGTCTCCGCCTTCCAGCTGGGTAGGACTTCCTCTACTCCTCAAAAAGCGAAGATCCGGTAGAGGTGTCAGTTTCTTTTGTCCTACCCAGCTGGAAGGACGGCGTTACAGAGCATGAAATTCTCTTCATACCTTCTCTTCTCCTGGGCAGCCGAGTCCGCCCATTGAGCAAGCGACGAGCCGGCTCTGTGTACCCGCGTCTGTGCCATCGGGTCTTGCTCTGTTAACCGCTCCTCCCTTGCCCTCTGTGCACGGCAAGCAGGATGCGCCTCCAGTCTGATCTCCTCTGGCAATCCCCAGCGTGGTGTTGCGAGGCGGGCGCAGAACCGGAAGTAGCAGCTTTATTTCCTTGCGTTCCAGAGATGGAACACACGTGGCAAGAACTCATGTGGCGCCCGTGGGAAACGGCTGAGAGTCGGCTTTGAGTCCATAGTCCTCCCCTCCTCTTCTGGGTATTTAAGGTAAGCTCTCCTTTTTACTGTAAGTTGTTAAAATGTCTTCTAAGGGCCAAAAAGACAAGGAGAAAGATAAGGATAGGGAGAAGGAAAAGGACAGAGAAAGAGAGAAGGATAAGGAAAAGGAGAAGCTTGAGACCACTGGCAAGGAGGACAAAAGTATTCCTAAGCTTAAGTATTGACTTAACTGTAATGCAAAATTAAGCTTGTCAGAATCAGGAAAGCTATGCCAAGAATGTATTAAGGTTGCTGCTGGTGCGGATATGACGTCACAGTTCTCCAATTTTTTAAGCTGGATGAAGTCATCCATGCAAGACACCTTCAGAGCTATGCAAGAGGGTGAGCCTTCAAGGAAACGTCGGCGTCTTGATCCTGGGGAAGGTACTTCAGCCATGAGGGAAGAAGATCTCCGTGAATCCAGTATATTCGACCCAGAATCAGAATTCTCCTCTGAGGAAGAGGGAGAAATTAGTGAGGAACCTGGCTCATTCAATTTAGACAGAGGTGATGGATTGATTCGTGCAGTCCGAAAGTCCTTAGGCCTATCTGATACGCCTCAGGACCTGAACATAATGGATGCAGCTTTTCTGGGGAAAAGGAAAGAAGTTCCTGTTTTCCCCTTACATCAGTCCATTCTCGAATTGGTTAAAGAAGTGTGGAAATTGGGCAACAGAAGGTCCACGGTCCCCAAAAGATC
This sequence comes from Rhinophrynus dorsalis, assembly GCA_037306005.1. Taxonomy (NCBI): domain Eukaryota; kingdom Metazoa; phylum Chordata; class Amphibia; order Anura; family Rhinophrynidae; genus Rhinophrynus; species Rhinophrynus dorsalis. The sequence goes on along the minus strand of CM074724.1, from coordinate 324,305,742 downwards.
TTCAAGAATGTACCCTTTTAGGGAAGAAGATACCAAGCCTTGGACCTTGCCCCCCAAGATTGATGCATCTGTAGCACAGGTTGCCAAATGCACAACACTGCCTTTGGAGGACGGAACATCTCTCAAGGATCCCATGGAAAGAAAGCTTGATGGGACTCTCAAGCGTCAATTTACTGTTCTAGGTCATTGCCTCAAGGCAGCTACAGCGGTAGATTGCTTAGCCCGCACTATGAGAATATGTTTAAGTAATCTTGAAGACAAGATTGAATCGAACATCTCCAGGTCCAAACTCCTGAAGGAAATGGCTGTTATGAATGAAGCGGCTAACTTCTCCTGTGATGCATCCTCAGATATTATTTGTCTTACGGACAGATCTTCTGCTCTCTCCGTTGCGGCCAGAAGAACCCTGTGGTTAAGATCATAGAATGCAGACACATCTTCCAAGAGCAAATTGATTTCCCTGCCTTTTTCTGGAACTTCCTTATTTGGTGAACACCTGGATGAGATTATTAAAAAGGCTTTTGGGGGTAAGAGCTCCTTCTTACCACAAGATAAACGCCAGAGGTTCTCCTCCCCCAGACCTTCTGGATCCAGATAAAATACCTCCTTTCGTGAGTCATCCAGATTCCAGGGAAGATCTTATTACCACAAGAAATATGGATCTAACCAGAGTTTCTGGGGAGGCTATAGGAGGGACTTCACCAGGAAGCCCCAAACTAAGAAAGAGCTCCCATGAATAGAAGCGGGCCCTGGTTGCAGACTCAGTTGGGGGCAGACTGATTCTTTTCCTGACGGCCTGGGATCAATTAGCGAACCCAGATCGTTGGGTTCGACAGATACTGCAACTAGGGTACCCGCTAGAATTTGTCAAGACCCCACTTCTACACAGGTTTATTCAATCAAAGGTTCCATCCAGTCCGTCGAAAGCCGTAGCCTTTTTGAATGCTATCAAGACCCTCCTATCCAACAATGTGTTAGAGCCAGTGCCTTTGCATCAGCAGGGTTCTGGCATCTATTCGGTTCTGTTTTTAGTTCCCAAGAATTCGGGCGGTTTTCGGACTATCCTAGATCTCAAGGACTTGAACCAGTCAATCAGAGTATCTCACTTCAAGATGGAATCAATTATCTCCATCATAAAAGCTACATTTCCAGGTGCATTCATGTCCACGATCGACCTCAGAGACGCATACCACCACATTCCTATCAGAGAATCTCACAGGAAGTTCCTAAGGTTTGCTGTAAAAGGAAACCACTACCAATTTGCTGTTCTTCCCTTCGGCCTATCCCTAGCACCCAGAGTAGTCTCCAAGATCCTGGCAACAGCTCTTCAGCCCTTGAGGAAACAGAGAATTCATGTCATCTCATACCTAGACGACATTCTGATTCTGGCAGAATCCCAGTCTCAAGCAGTCTTGCACACTCAGAGGTCTCTGATGCATCTGCGCCAATTAGGTTGGTTAATAAAGGAAGAGAAAAGCCAATTGACTCCAACCAGAACAATCACCTTCCTGGGACTGAATTTGGATTCAGAGAATGACATAGTCACTTTGACAGAGGACAGGATAACCAGAATCTCCAGAAGGATACGTCATTTCAAGAAAGAATTAAGCTCACACAGCCCAGGATTTTATGGAACTTCTGGGCAAGCTCTCATCAACTACTCAAGTAGTTCCATGGTCCAAATTACACATTCGCCCCATCCAATGGAATTTCTTGAGATTCTGGGTCAAAGATTCTGAGAATCCCTCCCAGAAGATATCCCTGCTTCCATCTACAAGGAAGGAGTTGAATTGGTGGTTGAGAAGAAGGAACCTCAGGGAAGGAGTTTCTCTGAAGGAACAAGTCGCGGAAACAATATTCACAGATGCCAGTCTTATAGGCTGGGGAGGCAAGTGGAGATCAACTCTAGTCCAGGGGAAATGGAAGCCCTCAGAGAAACATCTCCACATAAACGTTCTGGAAATGAGAGCTGTCTGGAATTGCCTTCAGAGTCTAAAATCCAGTTTAAAGGGCAAGAAGAGATCCTAATCTATTCAGACAACTTGCCCACAGTCATGTATCTAAAAAATCAGGGAGGCACAAGAAGTCTCAGTCTGTACAAAGAAGCACGAAAACTTCTTCTCTGGGCAGAGAGGCATCTGCAGAGCATCTCAGCATCCCACATAACAAGAAAACACAATCTTATAGCGGATTACCTAAGCAGATCCACCATAAATCTGGGAGAATGGTCTCTGAGTCCAGCAATCTTCAGACAGATTTGTCTCAGATGGGGTCAGCCGGAGATAGACCTCATGGCCTCCAGGGAAAATGCCAAGTGTCGAAGGTATATCTCAAGGTGGAAGGAACAGACAGCAGAAGGACAAGATGCATTACAGATTCCATGGACCTACAACCTGGCATATGTCTTCCCTCCAATTCCTATCCTGATGGATGTAGTCAGCAAGATAAGGAGAGATCAAGCGAATGTTATTCTGATTGCTCCAGTTTGGGCCCGAAGGCCTTGGTACTCCTTCCTGGTAGCCATGTCTATCCAGCCACCTTGGCAACTTCCTCTGGTTCCCGACCTCCTAACCCAGGGGCCAGTACTTCATCCGAACCTCAGTTTGTTACGTCTGACGGTCTGGAGGCTGAAAGGCTCATGTTAAAAAGCAAAGGTCTATCAGACTCCGTTGCTAGTACCATTATTTCTGGTCGAAAAAAATTTACTTCAACGGTTTATTCCAAAATATGGTCTACCTTTCTATCCTGGCTGAAATCCAAGTTTCCTCAAGACCCTCTCATTTCTATCCCAAGAATTTTGGATTTTCTTCAGGATGGTTTTCAAGCAGGGTTACGACCTGCCTCCATCAGAGTTCAAGTTTCTGCTCTATCTGCCATTTTAGCTACTCAGTTGTCTGATCATGATCTTATTAAAAGATACCTAAGAGCGATATCCAAAATTAGACCTACTATTCGTAGTATTATTCCCCCATGGGATCTGAACCTAGTCTTGGATCAATTATCCAAATCCCATATCTTTGAGCCTCTGGAAGACATCCCATTAAAATTCTTGACTTTTAAAGTACTTTCACTGTCGTCCAATACAGGTCACTGGTACTCTGGGAGGCGTAAGTCCCCTTTAATAGGCAGGAACAATTATGCAAATAATTTGCAGGGGGCGGAGCCTCCCCTCTTACTTAAGCCACCTTCTGGCCAGAGCCACTCATATTGATTTGTTCCTGGTGTGCTTGCACACCAGGCAGAGAACATCTATGCTTCTTAGAGTTTTATTATTTTTATTCAAATATGGAATACCACCATTAGGAGGGTGACCATGGCTGTGAATTGCCCTCTTTAAAGTGGCTGGTGCAGCTTCCAGGGATTTTCTGTGGACCTTAAACCCTGATGAGGGGACAGCTTGTGTGGAGCAGCTCCCCTGCTGAGGAATTTGCCTCTGGGTTATTCCTCCCTTATCATGGTCACCTGAAGACAGAAGTCCTGCAGGAAAGGTGAGTCATCCTTTGAGTGCTGAAGGTCCACTTGTCCCCACAGTGTCCCTTTGATGGGCTTGTATTTGGGAGTTTTCAATTTACTCCAGCACTCATAGGGTGTTTTTATTGCATTATTCTAGATTTATGCAATTTCTGTGGTATTCTCTGGGTTTTGGAGCTTAGTATATTTGTTTACTTATGTTTCTTATGTGTTTTATGCTTGTTTGGGCACTTTTGAAAGTTTTCTTAAACTTTATTAAAAATTGTGTTCTGCGCCTTTAAGCGCGGCGTTTCCCGCTCAAACGCATGGCTCCTTTACTCTGTATGGGAAATCACAGTGTGGGACATATCTCTGGAACCGCTTGTCACAGCAACTTCAGAGAGGGCTCATTTTAATGCTAGGCTCCTGCTCTATCATCCGGATGGTGTTTTATTAATGTGGGGGGTTCAGGGGGGCTTCGGGCACTGTTTGGGGTACTTGTATAGGGAAAACTACATTTCCCATGAGCGCTTGGTTCGCGCTCGTTTCTGATTGGCTGTCATGACGGCCGCCATTTTGTTGCACTTTTCCTATGCGAGTACACTACGCAGGGACCGAGCCTTCTCTTTCCTCAACTGATTAACCCTTCGCTGGCCAGATAAGTCCAATTTTAGACATTTCTGGGGTGAAACCTTGATCACTTTACACCTTTTCTGGGTGATAGAGTTATTAGTGGGGTATATTGACGCTGTGAGCATGTCTACTTCACTGGAGCTAGGGGCTAGACCCAAGTCTAAAGAGGATGGGGGGTCTGCTACCCCCATGGCGTTTTGCTCCTCTTGCCACATTGGGCTGTCTAGCGATAATGTGGGGGATCTATGCCCTAATTGTACTAGTCAGGATAGCAACCCTGGGCTTCCCAGCTATGCTATTGAGCCATCTTGGGTGAAAGAGTTTAAAGCTGCCACTAGGGATCTCAGATCCACCCTTCAACTCTTTCCCTCTCAGGTACAGGGGGCTCTCCAGGTCTGGCAGACCCCCTCTACCATCAGGACCTCCCTGCCTAAGCCACAGGGGGCTCCTGATGTCACTGATTCTTCTGAGGAAGAACTCTTGCAGGATTCTGATGCTGAGGAACGTACTGTTATTGAATCTAACAGGTCCGTTGGGGACCCCTATGAATGTGACCCTGAAGTTTCGGCTGAGGGTCTGATCAGAGCGGTTTTGAATACGCTCAATCTTCCTCTGACTCAAGAATCCACTTATGATCCTTCTGATGTTTTTCAGAAAAAGCCATCTAAGCCTGTTGTCTGTTTTCCAACTAATCCTACTCTTGCCCGTCTAGTCTCTGAGGCGTGGAAGAATCCTGATAGGTCTTCCTCTGTTTCCAAGAAGTTTGCTACACTGTACCCCTTTCCTGAGACTGAGCTGGCGAAATGGGTACATCCTCCAAAGGTGGATGCCCCTGTTTCCAGGCTATCCAAGTCTACCGCTTTGGCTGTCTCTGATTCCTCTGCCCTGCATGATTGGACGGATAAGAAATTGGAACTTTCTCTTAAGTCCATTTTTGCCTCTATCGGCACTGCCATGCGTCCAACCTTTGCAGTGGCTTGGGTAAACAGGGCTATCGCGGCCTGGACTGAGCGACTGACTGAAGCAGTTCGCCAGGATGCTCCAGTTTCTGAACAGTTGCAGCTTCTTGCTAACATTACTGAAGCTCAGAATTATATTGCTGACGCTGCCTTTGATGCTGTGCGCATGATGGCGCGGGCCTCCACTTCTTCAGTGGTGGCTAGACGCGCCCTTTGGCTGAAAATTTGGTCTGCTGATACAGCCTCCAAGAAAGCCTTGCTTTCTTTGCCCTTTCAGGAGAACTTGCTATTTGGTTCTGAACTCAAAGAAATGATCAGTGAGGCTACTGGTGGTAAAAGTACTCTTCTACCCTCAGTCTTTAAGAAAAAGTTTCCAGCCAAACGCAACCGGTCCTTTCGTTCCTTTCAGACTGAGACACGCTCCTCGACCCTGACGGGTCCTCCCGCTGCGCGCTCCTCCTCCAAGCCCAAACAGTCCTGGAAGCCCAAAGTTGCCCCCAAGGCCAAGACCTCCAAGACTGCTTCGGCATGACTCGCCGAACCCGGGTCCGCATTCGGCTGTAGGTGGACGTCTCCACATCTTTCGCCGGATTTGGGAGGAATCAGTGGCGGACCCGTGGGTTCTCCAGGTGGTGTCAGAGGGATACCGGATCCCTTTCTCCTCCTTTTCGGTTCCATTTTACTCGTCCTTCTCAGGAACCTGTAAAGAGACGTCTGTTCGAAGACGCTATTCAGGATCTCTTGGACAAAGAGGTCCTGGAGGTGGTTCCTCAGGAGGACACAGGTTCAGGATTTTATTCCAACCTGTTTGTGGTGGCCAAAAAGGACGGAGGGGCCCGTCCCATTTTGGATCTCAAAGATCTCAATGCTTATGTGGTGACTTCCCACTTCCGCCAGGAATCCCTGCGATCTGTGATTGCAGCTATGTCTCCGGGGGAATTTCTTGCCTCCCTGGACCTCCAGGATGCGTATCTTCACATCCCCATTCATCCAGAGAGCAGGCGGTATCTCAGGATTGCCTGCCACAGGGGACACTTTCAGTTTACAGCGCTCCCCTTTGGGCTGACTTCAGCCCCTCAGGTCTTCCAGAGGGTGTTAGGCTCCTTGATAGCGGTGCTTCATCAGGATGGGATAAGGGTGACTCCCTACATGGACGATCTCCTACTAAAAGCCTCCTCAGCGGAGCTTCTCCATCAGCAACTGCAGAAGTGTATGCACACTCTGATCCATCATGGCTGGATCCTGAATCTGGACAAGTCGGACTTGGTTCCATCTCAGAGGCTTCGGTTCTTGGGTCTCCTGTTCGACACTCACCAATGCATGGTGTTTCTTCCAGAGGATGTGGCTCACCAGATAGCCATCAGAGTGGCTGGGATTCTGGACAGGGACATAATTCCGGTTCCGAAGTTGTCGTCCTTGGTGGGGAAGTTCATTTCCACGATCGAAGCAGTGCCATTTGCTATGGCCCACCCCAGGGAACTTCAGAGATTTGTGATCCAGACGTGCAGGAATCATCCAGATCATCAACATCTGTCTGTGTCTCTACTTCCTTATGTCGAGTCGAATCTGCACTGGTGGTTGGATCTCTCTCATCTCCTGAAAGGGAGATCCTTTCTAGTTCCTCGTTGGTCCACAGTCACAACGGATGCCAGCATTCGGGGCTGGGGTGCAGTCTGGGGTCGCTTCAGTGCTCAGGGGAAATGGGGTCTGGAGGAATCCCTTCTCTCCATCAATGTTCTGGAACTTCGAGCTGTCCGGCTTGCCCTGAGGCACTGGGAGTCTCAACTGACCGGTCGTCCGATCAGAGTAGAGTCCGACAACGCCACGGCGGTGGCTTACATCAACAGGCAAGGCGGCACAAGAAGCGGTTCCGCCTGGTGGGAGGTCAAGGATATTTTGTCCTGGGCAGAAGATCACGTGCCTGTCATCTCTGCAGTTCACATCCCAGGCGTAGACAACGTCATGGCGGACTTCCTCAGTCGTCACACCGTCGACAGCAGAGAATGGGCTCTTCATCCAGAGGTGTTTCAGTTGCTCACCCGGAGGTGGGGGATGCCTGTGGTGGACCTGATGGCTACCAGACACAACAGGAAGGTTCCGGTGTTTTGCTCCAGGTGGAGGGACTCCCTTGCTCTAGCAGTGGATGCCTTGTCGATCCCTTGGGAATTTCCCCTGGCTTACATCTTCCCTCCTCTTCTTCTATTGATCAGAGTCGTCCAGAAGTTGAAGCAGGAGTGTTGTCCTGTCATCCTGATCGCTCCAAACTGGCCTCGCCAGTCCTGGTATCCGGAGTTGATGGCCATGTCAGTGGCGGATCCGATCCCACTTCCTGCCCGTCCGGATCTTCTTCTTCAGGGTTATCTGTGGAAGGAGGACGTTCACACATTCCGTTTGATGGCTTGGCGGTTGAATCCTCGATTCTAGCAAAGAAAGGATTTTCTCCTTCTGTGGTGTCGACTATGCTCAGTGCTCGTAAGCCTGTGTCCTCCAAGATCTATCATCGCATATGGTCAACCTTTGTTGCATGGTGCGGTGATAAGAAGTTATCCCTTGATTTTCATCTTCCCACTGTCCTGGCCTTCTTGCAGGACGGTGTTGATAAGGGGCTCAGTTTGAGTTCCCTCAAGGTTCAGACTTCTGCCTTGTCTGTGTTTTTCCAGGAAAGGATTGCTATCCTTCCTGATGTCAAAGTTTTCTTCCAAGGTGTGACTCATGTTCGACCTGCCTTCAAGAGTCCTACTCCCCAGTGGGACCTCAATTTGGTGCTGGGAGTTCTCCAGCGACCCCCGTTTGAATCCTTGGCTTCTATTCCTTTACGTCTTTTGACTTGGAAAATGGCCTTTCTTTTGGCTATTGTTTCCGTTCGCCGGGTAGCAGAGTTACAAGCTCTGTCTTGTAAACCTCCTTACCTGGTGTTCCACAGGGATAAGGCTGTGCTTCGCACTTCCAAGGAATTCTTACCCAAGGTTGTGTCCGAATTTCACATCAATCAAGAGATTGTGGTTCCCTCTTTCTGCCCTAATCCTTCATCTGACAAGGAACGAGATCTCCATTTGTTGGATGTGGTGCGTTGCCTCAAGTTTTATGTTCATCGCACCGAGTCTATCAGGAAGTCTGACGCTCTATTCGTCGTTCCTGAGGGGCCTAGGGCAGGGAGACCGGCTTCCAAGGTTACTATCTCCTCTTGGATTAAGGCTACCGTTCGTGAAGCCTATAAGATTCGGAATAAGCACGTTCCCTTCCGGGTGACTGCCCATTCCACCAGATCTATTGGGGCCTCCTGGGCCTACAAGAATCAGGCGTCTGCTGATCAACTGTGCAGAGCGGCCACTTGGTCCTCTGTGCACACGTTTTCAAGGCACTATCGAGTTGATGTACTGGCTTCGGCTGATGCCAGTTTTGGGAGGAAGGTCCTGGAGGCAGTTTTGCCTGTCTAGGCCTTCCGCTCTGTGATCCTTAGTGCTTCCTTACTGTTGAGCCCTGTTGGCTCTTGTTCAGTGTGCTGTGTTTGTTCAGGGATTGTTTTCCCTTGATGGGTGTCCGTTGACACTTACAGTTTGGGCAATGTTATTAACTGGTTCATAGCAGTTCTAGTGACTTGGGCCTTGCGCCTGGTCCTTGCCTTTCTCCCGCCTCTGGGTCAGCTCAATGTTTGTACATCCCAGAGTACCAGTGACCTGTATTGGACGACAGTGAAAATAGGATTTTAGTCTTACCTGTTAAATCCTTTTCACTTAGTCCATACAGGTCACTGGTCTCCCACCCTGTCAAGGGACCAGACTTGGTTCTCCTGTGGCATTCAGTGGGAGACTGTTGGGCATGCTCACAGGAGTCTTTCTTTTTGCTTACCTGAGGTCAGTTCTTGGGGTCTCAAATCAATATGAGTGGCTCTGGCCAGAAGGTGGCTTAAGTAAGAGGGGAGGCTCCGCCCCCTGCAAATTATTTGCATAATTGTTCCTGCCTATTAAAGGGGACTTACGCCTCCCAGAGTACCAGTGACCTGTATGGACTAAGTGAAAAGGATTTAACAGGTAAGACTAAAATCCTATTTTTTCTAACAGCCATCACTTCTGCCCGCAGAGAGAACGAGTTACAGTCTTTATCATGCAGTAGCCCTTACATGGTTTTTCATCAGGACAAAATAGTTTTGAAACCAAAACCATCTTTTAGGGGCAAAGTCATTTCTGATTTTCACCTAAATTGAAAAATTGTTTTACCATCTTTTTGTGCCAACCCTCAGAACCCTAAGGAAAAGCAATTTCATAATTTGGACTTGGTCAAAGCACTTTCAATATATTTGAAGAGGACAGAAGATTTCAGAACCTCGGATTCACTCTTCATCTATTTTCAAGGGAAGCTCAAGAGGAAATCAGTTTCCAAGGCTTCCATATCTAGATGGATTACCTCTTGTATTCAGTTGGCTTATAAGGATGCAGGTCAAGTCCCAAAAAACTTGAAAGCCCACTCTACCAGGGCGCTATCCACCTCCTGGGCCAAGAAGGCTGAAGCTTCTCCTTCTGAAATCTGTAAAGCAGCAACTTGGTCTTCATTATCCACATTCATCAGACATTATCATTTGGATGTCCAGTCTTCGGCCGATGCCAAGTATGGAAGAAAGGTGTTGGAGGCAGTCATCCCTATATATATAATATTTTGTTTGATTGCCTGATTGACATGTCCTGTTTCCCTCCCCTTGCTATGGGTACTGCTTTTTAAGACCCATTTCTGCATGCTGGGGAGGGACACAGAAGAAATGATAAATATTCGTCGTTCTTACCGTTATTTGTATTTCTTCTGTGTCCCTACACGGCATACCCTACCCCATCTTGTTTTATCTATTTTTCTTTTATTTCTGCAGCTTGGCCAAAAGAGAAACTGACACCTCTACCGGATCTTCGCTTTTTGAGGAGTAGAGGAAGTCCTACCCAGCTGGAGGGCGGAGACATAACCCATTTCTGCATGCCGTGTAGGGACACAGAAGAAATACAAATAATGATAAGAACGACAAATATTTATTTTTATTTTTTCCCCTCCTGTTAATGCTATGCTAAAGTCAACTGAACTAGGCTTTAGAAACCTACAGGGTAGGTTCACTGTGTTTGTTCCCTTCCCAATTAAGCATGGCTTGTAGACCTTAATCCTAGGGGAAGTGTACTGCTTAAATGACCATGAACTGCAAACCTGATAAATGATGAGTCTATCCCGAACCCGAGTCTATGATGACACAAACTTATGGATCTGACTGCTGAGGTCATGTTTGCAAAATGTTATGGGTTTTTCTGTAGGGTAATTTGATTTACTGGCATATTGCATACAGTTGGTAATCTTAAAACTGCCTTATACATAACTTGTATTTTTTTTTTTTTTTCTTGCAGGAGCCATCTGCTGACTGAAGAATTGTTAAATGATTGATAATGTTGCCTTGTGAATTTGTGTGCAAGTGTAATCTGTCAGATGCTTAATCTGTTATCCAGTATCATTAAATGGACAACGGTTGCGTATAGCCATATCCGGCCGCCAGGAGCCACCATATCCGCTGACTTGTGACCTCATATCCGCCCTTCCTCTCTTTTTAAGTCCGACTCGTGCCTGCAATTAAGTCTCTCTTTCAGCAGCTGTTGGAGTTGTTGGGTGTTTGGGTAAGCTGTAACGGTTTGCGTTGCGTTGTAGTTGATTGCATTCTTAAAGGATCATTTTAATGTTCTCTCTGATTCTTATGCATTGGTAGTATAGTAGTGTAGATGATATCTCTTTGTATTTTAGGGCTGCAACAACTAATCGATATTATCGATAAAAATCGATTATGAGAATCGTTGTCAACGATTCTCATAATCAATTAGTTGCAGCCCCAGACTGCTGCCGCCGCCAGTGTCAATATGACAAGATCCATCCTCCCGCATCATCACGCGCCCCTGCGGGCCGTGATGACATACAGACAGAGAAGAGGAAGAGGGCAGAGGCACCGGAAGAGAAGCTCTTGTTGCCAGCAGACTGATCGTTACTGTCTGGCAGCAAGCGCTTCTCTTCCAGTGCCTCTGCCCTCCTCCCCTTCTCTGTATGTATGTCATCACGGCCCACAGGGGCGCGTGATGATGCGAGCGGGCAGGAGGGAACTCAGAGCCAGCCAGCCACAGGGGACCAGATGCCACTCAGATTACCCCCCAGCCCGCCAACTCAACGCAGCAGTGAGATGAAGAGTGACAGTGACAGTCTAGAGGTACAAAGGGGAGAAAGAGAGTCACATGGGGGAGAAAGAGAGTCACATGGGGGAGAAAGAGAGTCACATGGGGAGAAAGAAGTACAAGGGGGAGAAAGAAGTACATAGGGAAGAAAGTGAGGCACAAGGGGGAGAAAGTGAGGCACAAGGGAGAGAGAGTGAGGCACAAGGGGGAGAAAGAAGTACATGGGGGAGAAAGAGAGGCACAAGGGGGAGAAAGAGAGGCACAAGGGGGAGAAAGAAGTACATGGGGAGAAAGAAGTACATGGGGAGAAAGAAGTACATGGGGAGAAAGAGAGGCACAAGCGGGAGAAAGAGGCACAAGCGGGGAGAAAGTGAGGCACAAGCGGGGAGAAAGTGAGGCACAAGCGGGGAGAAAGTGAGACACAAGCGGGGAGAAAGTGAGACACAAGCGGGGAGAAAGTGAGACACAAGGGAGAGAAAGAAGTACATGGGGGAGAAAGAAGTACATGGGGGAGAAAGTGAGGCACAAGGGGGAGAAAGTGAGACACAAGGGAGAGAAAGAAGTACATGGGGAGAAAGAGAGGCACAAGCGGGGAGAAAGTGAGGCACAAGGGAGAGAAAGAAGTACATGGGGGAGAAAGTGAGACACAAGGGGGAGAAAGTGAGACACAAGGGGGAGAAAGTGAGACACAAGGGGGAGAAAGTGAGACACAAGGGGGAGAAAGTGAGACACAAGGGAGAGAAAGAGAGGCACAAGCGGGGAGAAAGAAGTACATGGGGGAGAAAGTGAGGCACAAGGGAGAGAAAGAAGTACATGGGGAGAAAAAGAAGCACAAGGGGGAGAAAGGGAGGCACAAGGGGGAGAAAGGGAGGCACAAGGGGGAGAAAGGGAGGCACAAGGGGGGAGAAAGAGAGGTGCATAGACCCCATAGTAAATAATAACAATGACACATGTTAAATGTGTAAAGTTTTTTTTTTTCTGATGTTTGTTTTTAACACTCAGTTTGTTCATTTAATCATTTTAAATAATCAAAAATTAGCATATTGTTTTTTTATACGATTAATCGAAAAAATAATCGGACAACTAATCGATTATCAAAATAATCGTTAGTTGCAGCCTTACTGTACTTTGTAATTAATGAACGTTATGAATGGCACTCCGGAGCGGTGAAAGGGCCTCTTTGTGTATTCAGTCAAACCTGTTATACAATGTGTGCAAGGATTCTTACTAGGAATAAGTCCTAGTCACTTGCAGACTTGTATTATGTATATATGTATGTATTGGATACGATTTATTGTATTGTATATGATTCATTTCACACAGACAATTAAAGCAATATATTTGCATATGGTATGTGCATTCTGAATGTGCACCACAAGGGGCAGTGTTCATGAGTGGCTGAACACATGTGTAATGGCTGCCATTGCAGACATGCATGCTGGGAATTCTGACCACTTGTGCATTAGCTATGCCATGTGGCCAGGAACAAAGGAGTCATGTGACTCATTCAAGTAACCAGATTGGACAGTGGTTGGAGTTATTAGGCCATGGGAGCCATGTTTTTGGTTAGACCCCACCATGCAGAGAGAAGGATGAACAATAGCCTTTTGCTGTCCAAGAATAACATCCAAGAAATGACTTGCAGGGTTCCCTTGGACACAGAGGTATGCTTGCATGTGCTGAATTTTCACTGTAAACCAAGCTAAGTATAATTGTAACACTATTAATCTGTAAATTTGTTGTAATAACCCTTTTTTAGATATATTGCTTTAACAGCAGATGTTATAGTAAAGTATATCATCAAATATTACAACTGTTTCCTGTGTATTCATTCCACATTATCAACTGATATACCGCAAATCAAATAAATATTAATGTTGTGATTAATATCCTATTTAGAATATTATTATTTGCATATTCATATTCATAATTCAGGCCACGAATACAACAATATGATACACGCATGTCGCGATACGCTTACCATGTGGTTACGAACTATGCTGCGTGATGCTCTTTGCACCTACGTTACACATGTACTTGACTTTAGCTTGTGATGTCGAAGATACCAAGCTAAAGATAAGTGAGGAAAACTGCGCTACGCACCGAGATACTTTGAATGTACATAGCCCTAAACCACGCTTATTAGCATAATACCCGTCATCTCCAAAGAACGCATCCAAAATAAATTGTCTGGAGACATCTCGCTTATAATGCTTCAGTAACTGTGAGTGCGTATATGTGTATATAATATAATATAACGTAATTTTTTTTTTTATCGCTAGCTCAGATATGACAGAAAAACATAATGCATGAAACATTGTTGTAGGTGCATCTTTCGAGGGGTCAAGAGTTTAAACATTAGGAATTCTGATAACTACACATCGTGTAGACTTGCCCCAGAGTAACCCCTTAATGACCAATAATATGCCAGGACAGTTATGCCGGTACTGGCTCTTAATGACTGTTTACACCTTAACTGTGAGGTGTGTGTGCTGTCAGCTAGTTAAGAATTTCGATCCTAAATATAGGTGGTTCTAGAAGGTATCGCCCACAACTGTTCATTGTACTCTTGCATACCTATAAATAGACATATTGTGATCATGTTACCAGTCTGAACTTGTGTACACCCCCTTCTAGATCAGGACATAGGTAAATAGTGAGTGGTGTTTTCACCTGCCAAATACTTTCTAAGATCAAATTCAGATAACATCCAAAAAAGGTTGGAACATGCCTGTTTAGTGTAATTTGATTTGTAAATGTTTTGTGTCCTCTTGAGTGCTAGTGGGTTACCTTACACCGACTTGCAATGCTGTGTATATCTCTGGCACTCAAAGGGTTAAGACTAGCTTTGGTGTACATTGTTAAATTGCTGGAGCCAAAATGATGTATTATCACGATGGTCTTCCAAGCTTCACTGGTGAAGAAGCTTTGACGAAAATGCCAGTTTGGCTTAACTGATGGCTCTGTTTATATGGAATGGTATATTTAAGCTTTTTGTTGCATTTATCTTAACTGTTTTTGTTTACCTTGCAGATTCTGGAAGCCGTTTTTTACTTGGAGAAATGCCATGTCATGATCACCTAGTCCTTAAACTTAGCCTTTTAGTTTCAGGAGCAATGATATCTTCAGGTAAGATTCAGCAAAAAAGTTTTCTGCTGGCTCATGACAAACTGCTTGAAATGTGTATAATTTCCAATGTGAGTTTAAGCATTTTAGACAAAATTAATGCATCCTATACCATTGCTTAGAGAAGCTTTACTAAATTATCTTCTCTACTGACATTGAATACAAACATCTGATATGCCTAAAATGCTAAACTTAAAGTATAGCTTAATAACACGTGCTATTGTGATATCTTGGGTGACCAGGGATTTCTACCTTTGAACTGTATTGTTCAAGCAAAAAATGTCATCATGTTGTACTACACCATACTTAATAGTGGACTACTTGATAGGACTACCCAGCAGCTGCAGAGCCAAAAGATATTAACCCCTGTTGGCTGAATGATCAGTGATATTACTGCTTGCAGAAAGTCCATGTCTTAACTGAGCTATGATGAGTCTATCCCAAGCCTGAGTTATGATGACATTCTTATGGATCTGACTGCTGAGTTCGCTTGGCTTCCAGTTCATGGAGCAGACATGGCTGGGTAGTATCTAAAATGCAGTTGGCTTGCCCTAGAATTTCTTCTCTTGTGATTTTTAGAGGGTTGCTAATGTTTCAGTATGGCATAATCTACAGTTGCTTCTTATAACTTATACTATTCACTGACAGTGGCACTGTTAATCTCTACTTTAATTAAATTATAGTGTCCTCATGCCCCTTTCATTAGTATCACTGTAGATCTGGAAGTGGATTGCAACATGGGAATCTTGTCAAATGGCAGGCTTTCCTTATCCAAACATGAGGAAAACTGTCCCTCTTTGTGATCTGGCTGCATTTCAGAGTTGAGGGGAGGCAGCTTACAGTATTGAAAATGGCTGTAGAGACACTTTATAATTTTCTTTGCATCTAAATATAAACAGGGCCATTGGTGGAGAGCAAGAATATGAACTATAAGGAGCAATCATGGCTTATGTCCCTTTAATGCTGCAGATCTAGAGCCATAAAGAGAACTGTGAGACTCAGAACATGGTACTAACTGTGTAGTCTTCAAGTGACAGCTCTCCTCCCCTTGACAAGTCTTCTCTTGAACAGTCCTACCAGGGCTGCATTATTAGCCTTGGCTGATCCTACATGAGAGAACTGAACCTTCGTTATGTAGTTCAGTTGTGGAGCATGACATTCGGTCCTCATAGGCTTTCTGTATAAAGCCTAGGTCTATGGGACATGCACATAATTTGTGGCTGTGAGCCACTACTTCTAGGTTATAGTTATCACAGGGATTGACTTGCTTAAACTCTACTACAAAGGTGTGACTGGAGCAGCTGTATAGATAACAATCCTGATTCTATATCCAGTCTGGTACATTGTAAGTGAAATGCAGTATATATAGTCATGTATGGATACCAGTGGGAGGCAACACTGTAAAATACTAGGGGTAATAGCTTTAAAGGGGATGTCTGTGTACCTTCAGATTATGTGAATAGTTTGGCACAATTTCTTGACTTGCAAAGTTTGACCTCTTAGTTTCAGTATCTCTCAATGAGACTAGGATTGGTAGGTGAGCCAAATGTTGCTCAGCTGTACTAGCTGGCTGAACATTGTTTTGGCATGCAAATAGGACTTGCTCTGATTGGAGTCTACTTAGTTCTTGGTGTGTTAACAAACCAGAAATATTGGAGGCAGAAAACCCTAATGGAGAGAGTCCCACAACAAAAGTAGATGTATGAAAATAGGCTTTTATTGGTACAAAAAACATCACATGATGATGACTCTTAAAAACAGAGAAGGCTAAACCAGTTTGAGGCCTGCAAAGATGTAGCCTACAAATACTAGGCTTCTGATTTTATAATGCTATATCAGATACCATCAATATGTGGTTGGTCAAATAACCACATAGAGCATGCAAAATTATACAATAGGTATCTATAGCTATAAATCTTAAATCCTTCCCTTGTGAACACATTGTAATAAGTACATATGTGATAATACACATCTATCTAAATACCACTTAAATGAAAAAAGGGGGAACTTTAACACAAGTGCAAAAGGTATACTCGTTGCAAAATAGAGAGCATACAGACAAACTGGAGACCTCCTCTTGAAACAAATCCAATGCATAGCGCCTTGCAGACTTTTGTCACCATCTATATATTGATGGTATCTGATGGCATTCTAATCAGAAGCCTAGTATTTATGCTCATGTAGGATACATCTTTGCAGGCCTCACACTGGTTTATCCGCCTCCTTTTTTAATTGTCACACTTCATTTGACTTTTTTTTTTCTCTGTGCTATTCATAAATCTACTCTTGTTGTGAGTGCCTCATTTATGGGACTTGCTCTTCTCGTTTGAAGAGTTACCCCATTAGGGCATTCTGCCTTTAAAGGGATAGAATTGCTTGAAAATAATTTTATATTGTAGCCATTAAATTTTGTCTTCTCTCCCAAACCTTTATGGTTTGGGAGATATTAGAATAAAATTTTCAAGCAATACTATCCCTTTAAGATTTATTAGGCTGTGTTAAGTTCCTGAGTGCACCCAATCATTCTTGTGATTATTGATGAGTTAGAGGGTTGGTGCCTGCTCATTTGTTTGGATATAAAGTTGTTAACAAACATGGCACTATCATTGACTACTGTAACATTTTTATATTCGGGTACAGAATGGCACACTTGACAGTCTTGTCAAGTATTTCACCCTCCTTACAGAAAACTTCATGGTGAGTCATGAATCCTGTTACATAGCACAAGATTGTATGCACTGCTCTAAAACTTGCTGGGAAGTATTGTAAAACTGTCAGTGATGCTTTATTACCTACATTGTTTGATCTTAAATGATAAATACTTGTATACTGAGACAGTAAGACCTTATTTCTGGAAATGCTTTAATTTTACCTTTTTAAATTTACACTTTTTTTTTTTCTTTAGTCCTAGGTCATGATCATGGGACCTGAAGTAACAGTAGAAGGCAAGTTACTTTTTATTCTCACTGTAAAATAGGGTAGAATTTAAATCTTGTATTCCAACCTGGAGATGCAATCTATTGGTCAGATCGAAAACCATAGCAAGCAATCATATCTACTGGTATTCTTGCCATTTCAGAATTTGAGGTCCTCTTAAGTGGTGTGAATCTTAATCAAAGAGGAACCCGTTTAGGTATTCAGACTTATGGGGGGAAGGGGTGCTTTTAGACCCTTGAATTCAATTATACTTACCAAACATGCACACCATCCAACTGTCTTAAGGAAAATATGTGGGTGCTAAACTGTGATTGTATGACTAGATTGGATCTGTCCATTAACCTAAATGTCACTTACTGTAATGGTAAAAATCAATGATGCAACAAAATGTCAATTCAAAAATTGCACTTAAGGGTATCCCTCCCAAAGATTCTTTGTTTCTGTGAAGGTTCCTCATACCAAACAGTCAAGTTCTTTGGTAAAGTAAGAGCTGCATTCCACAGTGGACTACACAGTTGTAGTTCATCACTATACTGTGGCTGACAAATGGGTATTCTACCAATAAACTGCTCAAATGCTGCCCCCCCCCCCAAAAAAAAGCAAGCTTAAGTCAGGTGTTAAAGGGATAGTAATACTTCATTTTAACTTTATTTTATTTTGTAGGCATTAAAAAACATGAAGAATGATATAAGTCTTATCTCTCAAACCTTTATGGTTTATGAGATATTCACAAGCAAAGTTCCCCTCCCGCCCCTTTTTCCTAGTGTAAGCCATCTCTTGTCAGATGGGAGTCTGGTTGTATGACCAGACAGATAACAGAAGGGGACGATTTTCTTTGTTTGAAAACAATGAAAGCCCTTCTCCCCTTGACAAATTTTTCAGCTTTTTCCCTTATCTTAATTGAAGATTGTCCCTCTCTGCAGTCTACCTGGGCATCTCCCTTCTGATCTGGTTGAACAAGGGGGGATACTTTTTTTGTGAATATCTCTTAAACCATAAAGGTTTCAGAGATAAGACTTATATCATTCTTCATGTTTTTAATGCCTACAAAATAAAATAAAGTTAAAATGAAGTATTACTATCCCTTTAAGCTGTCTCTCTACAGATGTGGGAATTGGGAGCAGCAACAAAAGTTGCCTAAGCTGTTACCTCAACAACTGTAAGAAGTTAATGCTATCTACATATGGTAATGTTTGTGTTTTTATCCTCTTACAGGAAGTGTTACTGTATCTTCTCATGGAGAAAAAGTAATGGGTATGTTAATAGTATTGTAAACGGCCTGGCAATCACTTTTTAGCTTTACCTCTGGCTAAGGTCCCCCCTCCCATTGAGTGCCATGCATTGCATACCACTATGGCTCACAAAGGGTTAATTTGCAAATCTTATGCCAGTAGGATGATACATTGCAAATGATGTCTACTCACGATGGTCTTCCAAGCTTCACTGGTGAAGAGGCTCTGACGATAATGCCAAAAATGGCTTTCCTGATGCTCTGCAAAACAATGTGTGAAATGTCCTTGTAAGAAGCAGCACTAGTTCTGAAACATCCTGTCTTGTTCCAGGTTAAACATCACCTGCAAGCTCTGTTTATACGCTCCATGGAGTTAGAAAAGCCTTCTTGTATTCAGGTAATTATCTTCTCGCCGCTAACTAATTCCCACTTAATATGTGAAGAAAATCTTAGTGTCCGTTAGATCCTGTCTAATGACAGAATGTCAAGTTCCAGACATTTTGCATGACCCAAATACAATGGGAGGAGTTGGGAGTCCTGGAGTGTCCTGCATTCATGGACATAAGATCAATATTACTCACTTGTAAAAATTTGGTATATGCTGGGAGTTTGACTACAAACTTCTGTTGCACCTCCCATAGAAAGTCTAGCTGTGTCTTGAACACATACTTGTTTGAGAAGATTAGTGCTGCAATATTCTTAGCTTACACTATCACTGGACAGCCGTGTTTCCTGCCACAAACACTACTGTACATTGTCTGCAAACACTTCATTTCACCAAATGTTATGAACAGTCTGATCTATATTCTTGTTCCCCATGAGGGGAAAATATCAACTGTATAGTTAAGATTTGGCAAATACCACAGACTTAAAGGCAATCCAAAATGCAATGCAACTGAACTATGATGAGCCTATCCCGAACCTGAGTTGTGATGACACTTACTTATGGATCTGACTGCTGAGTTCAGTGTTTAACCAAGCTGTGCTACTGCACCACCCCCACCCCATACCTCATAGCTACAAAGCAGTACATTTTATATAGATGTAAATTTTTATTTTTTTTCCTTCCTCTGCAGTTGCACCAGTGATTTTCCTTGAGACTAAACGATGACATTCTGGTGAGTTGTATTACTGATCTTTTGACTGTGATTACTTTTCTTCCCTGCAATCCCATAGTGTGAACAGCCACCTCATGTGTGGTGGCCATATATCGATTGGCCACAACTTAATCATTAGAGGGTGAAAACTGCATCCCAACCTCCAGTATGGCCCGTCTGCACTTCTGCCTTTACTCCACTGAACAGATCTTGTGCTAAAATCTGCCTCACGAGTTAATTAAAGGTGTACAGCATGCCAATTTGATAAGCTAAAATGACAAATGGGAAATGAAGTGTATGCAGTGTGTTTCAGAAGGCTGCTTTTTTTTTCCCCCCTCCTGTTAATGCTATGCTAAAGTCAACTGAACTAGGCTTTAGAAACCTACAGGGTATGCTGTTCAGTTTCACTGTGTTTGTTCCCTTCCCAATTAATCATGGCTTGTAGACCTTAATCCTAGGGGAAGTGTACTGCTTAAATGACCATGAACTGCAAACCTGATAAATGATGAGTCTATCCCGAACCTGAGACTATGATGACACAAACTTATGGATCTGACTGCTGAGGTCATGTTTGCAAAATGTTATGGGTTTTTCTGAAGGGGAATTTGGTTTACTGGCATATTGCATACAGTTGGTAATCTTAAAACTGCCTTATACATAACTTGTATTTTTTTTTTTTTTTCTTGCAGGAGCCATCTGCTGACTGAAGAATTGTTAAATGATTGATAATGTTGCCTTGTGAATTTGTGTGCAAGTGTAATCTGTCAGATGCTTAATCTGTTATCCAGTATCATTAAATGGACAACGATTGCGTATAGCCATATCCGGCCGCCAGGAGCCACCATATCCGCTGACTAGTGACCTCATATCCGCCCTTCCTCTCTTTTTAAATCCGACTCGTGTCTGCAATTAAGTCTCTTTTTCAGCGGCTGTTGGAGTTGTTGGGTGTTTGGGTAAGCTGTAACTGTTTGCATTGCGTTGCGTTGTAGTTGATTGCATTCTTAAAGGATCATTTTAATGTTCTCTCTGATTCTTATGCATTGGTAGTATAGTAGTGCAGATGATATCTCTGTACTTTGTAATTAATGAAAGTTATGAATGGCACTCCGGAGCGGTGAAAGGGCCTCTTTGTGTATTCAGTCAAACCTGTTGTACAGTGTGTGCAAGGATTCTTACTAGGAATAAGTCCTAGTCACTCGCAGACTTGTATTATGTATATAATACACGCATGTCGCGATACGCTTGCCATGTGGTTACTGACTATGCTGCGTGATGCTCTTTGCACCTATGTTACACATGTACTTGACTTTTGCTTGTGATGTCAAAGATACCAAGCTAAAGATAAGTGAGGAAAGCTGCGCTACGCACCAAGATACTTTGAATGTACATAGCCCTAAACCACGCTTATTAGCATAATACCCGCCATCTCCAAAGAACGCATCCAAAATAAATTGTCTGGAGACATCTCGCTTATAATGCTTCAGTAACTGTGAGTGTGTATATGTGTATATAATATAATATAACATAATTTTTTTTTTTTATCGCTTGCTCAGATATGAAAGAAAAACATAATGCATCAAACATTGTTGTAGGTGCATCTTTCGAGGGGTCAAGAGTTTAAACATTAGGAATTCTGATAACTACACATCATGTAGACTTGCCCCAGAGTAACCCCTTAATGACCAATAATATGCCAGGACAGTTATGCCGGTACTGGCTCTTAACGACTGTTTACACCTTAACTGCGAGGTGTGTGTGCTGTCAGCTAGTTAAGAATTTCGATCCTAAATATAGGTGGTTCTAGAAGGTATCGCCCACAACTGTTCATTGTACTCTTGCATGCCTATAAATAGACATATTGTGATCATGTTACCAGTCTGAACTTGTGTACACCCCCTTCTAGATCAGGACATAGGTAAATAGTGAGTGGTGTTTTCACCTGCCAAATACTTTCTAAGATCAAATGCAGATAACATCCAAAAAAGGTTGGAACATGCCTGTTTAGTGCAATTTGATTTATAAATGTTTGTGTCCTCTTGAGTGCTAGTGGGTTACCTTACACTGACTTGCAATGTTGTGTATATCTCTGGCACTCAAAGGGTTAAGACTAGCTTTGGTGTACATTGTTAAATTGCTGGAGCCAAAATGATGTATTATCACGATGGTCTTCCAAGCTTCACTGGTGAAGAAGCTTTGACGAAAATGCCAATTTGGCTTAACTGATGGCTCTGTTTATATGGAATGGTATATTTAAGCTTTTTGTTGCATTTATCTTAACTGTTTTTGTTTACCTTGCAGATTCTGGAAGCCGTTTTTTACTTGGAGAAATGCCATGTCATGATCACCTAGTCCTTAAACTTAGCCTTTTAGTTTCAGGAGCAATGATATCTTCAGGTAAGATTCAGCAAAAAAGTTTTCTGCTGGCTCATGACAAACTGCTTGAAATGTGTATAATTTCCAATGTGAGTTTAAGCATTTTAGACAAAATTAATGCATCCTATACCATTGCTTAGAGAAGCTTTACTAAATTATATTCTCTACTGACATTGAATACAAACATCTGATATGCCTAAAATGCTAAACTTAAAGTATAGCTTAATAACACGTGCTATTGTGATATCTTGGGTGACCAGGGATTTCTACCTTTGATCTGTATTGTTCAAGCAAAAAATGTCATCATGTACTACACCATGCTTAATAGTGGACAACTTGATAGGACTACCCAGCAGCTGCAGAGCCAAAAGATGTTAACCCCTGTTTGCTGAATGATCAGTGATATTACTGCTTGCAGAAAGACCATGTCTTAACTGAGCTATGATGAGTCTATCCCAAGCCTGAGTTATGATGACATTCTTATGGATCTGACTGCTGAGTTCGCTTGGCTTCCAGTTCATGGAGCAGACATGGCTGGGTAGTATCTAAAATGCAGTTGGCTTGCCCTAGAATTTCTTCTCTTGTGATTTTTAGAGGGTTGATAATGTTTCAGTATGGCATAATCTACAGTTGCTTCTTATAACTTATACTATTCACTGACAGTAGCACTGTTCATCTCTACTTTAATTAAATTATAGTGTCCTCATGCCCCTTTCATTAGTATCACTGTAGATCTGGAAGTGGATTGCAACATGGGAATCTTGTCAAGTGGCAGGCTTTTCCTGATACTGAAAAGGGGACCAGGCTTTCCTTATACAAACATGAGGAAAACTGTCCCTCTTTGTGATCCAGCTGCATTTCAGAGTTGAGGGGAGGCAGTTTACACTATTGAAAATGGCTGTAGAGGCACTTTATAATTTTCTTTGCATCTAAATATGAACAGGGCCATTGGTGGAGAGCAAGAATATAACTATAAGGAGCAATCATGGCTTATGTCCCTTTAATGCTGCAGATCTAGAGCCATAAAGAGAACTGTGAGACTCAGAACATGGTACTAACTGTGTAGTCTTCAAGTGACAGCTCTCCTCCCCTTGACAAGTCTAATCTTGAACAGTCCTACCAGGGCTGCATTATTAGCCTTGGCTGATCCTACATGAGAGAACTGAACCTTCGTCATGAAGTTCAGTTGTGGAGCATGACATTCGGTCCTCATAGGCTTTCTGTATAAAGCCTAGGTCTATGGGACATGCACATAATTTGTGGCTGTGAGCCACTACTTCTAGGTTGTAGCTATCACAGGCAACATTGTAAAATACTAGGGGTAGTAGCTTTAAAGGGGATGTCTGTGTACCTTCAGATTATGTGAATAGTTTGGCACAATTTCTTGACTTGCAAAGTTTGGCCTCTTAGTTTCAGTATTTCTCAATGAGACTAGGATTGGTAGGTGAGCCAAATGTTGCTCAGCTGTACTAGCTGGCTGAACATTGTTTTGGCATGCAAATAGGACTTGCTCTGATTGGAGTCTATTTAGTTCTTGGTGTGTTAACAAACCATAATAAGAAATATTAGAGGCAGAAAGTCCTAAAGGAGAGAGTCCCACAACAAAATAGATGTATGAAAATAGGCTTTTATTGGTTCAAAAAACATCACATGATGATGACTCTTAAAAACAGAGAAGGCTAAACCAGTTTGAGGCCTGCAAAGATGTAGCCTACAAATACTAGGCTTCTGATTTTATAATGCTATATCAGATACCATCAATATGTAGTTGGTCAAATAACCACATAGAGCATGCAAAATTATACAGTAGGTACCTATAGCTATAAACCTTAAATCTTTCCCTTGTAAACACATTGTAATAAGTACATATGTGATAATACACATCTATCTAAATACCACTTAAATGAAAAAAGTGGGAACTTTAACACAAGTGCAACAGGTATACTCGTTGCAAAATAGAGAGCATACAGACAAACTGGAGACCTCCTCTTGAAACAAATCCAATGCATAGCTCCTTGCAGACTTTTGTCACCATCTATATATTGATGGTATCTGATGGCATTCTAATCAGAAGCCTAGTATTTATGCTCATGTAGGATACATCTTTGCAGGCCTCATACTGGTTTAACCGCCTCCTGTTTTAATTGTCACACTTCATTTGACTTTTTTTTCTCTCTGTGCTATTCATAAATCTACTCTTGTTGTGAGTGCCTCATTTATGGGACTTGCTCTTCTCTTTTGAAGAGTTACCCCATTAGGGCATTCTGCCTTTAAAGGGATAGAATTGCTTGAAAATAATTTTATATTGTAGCCATTAAATTATGTCTTATCTACCAAACCTTTATGGTTTGGGAGATATTAGAATAAAATTTTCAAGCAATACTATCCCTTTAATATTTATTAGGCTGCGTTAAGTTCCTGAGTGCACCCAATCATTCTTGTGATTATTGATGAGTTAGAGGGTTGGTGCCTGCTCATTTGTTTGGATATAAAGTTGTTAACAAACATGGCACTATCATTGACTACTGTAACATTTTTATATTCAGGTCCAGAATGGCACACTTGACATTTTATTTTATTTTACTTTTTATTCTCACTCTAAAATAAGGTAGAATTTAAATCTTGTATTCCAACCTGGAGATGCAATCTATTGGTCAGATCGAAAACCATAGCAAGCAATCATATCTACTGGTATTCTTGCCATTTCAGAATTTGAGGTCCTCTTAAGTGGTGTGAATCTTAATCAAAGAGGAACCCGTTTAGGTATTCAGACTTATGGGGGGAGGGGGTGCTTTTAGACCCTTGAATTCAATTATACTTACCAAACATGCACACCATCCAACTGTCTTAAGGAAAATAAGTGGGTGCTAAACTGTGATTGTATGACTAGATTGGATCTGTCCATTAACCTAAATGTCACTTACTGTAATGATAAAAATCAATGATGCAACAAAATGTAAATTCAAAAATTGCACTTAAGGGTATCCCTCCCAAAGATTCTTTGTTTCTGTGAAGGTTCCTCATACCAAACAGTCAAGTTCTTTGGTAAAGTAAGAGCTGCATTCCACAGTGGACTACACAGTTGTAGTTCATCACTATACTGTGGCTGACAAATGGGTATTCTACCAATAAACTGCTCAAATGCTGCCCCCCCCCAAAAAAAAAAAAAAAAAAGCAAGCTTAAGTCAGGTGTTAAGCTGTCTCTCTACAGATGTGGGAATTGGGAGCAGCAACAAAAGTTGCCTAAGCTGTTACCTCAACAACTGTAAGAAGTTAATGCTATCTACATATGGTAATGTTTGTGTTTTTATCCTCTTACAGGAAGTGTTACTGTATCTTCTCATGGAAACAAAGTAATGGGTATGTTAATAGTATTGGAAAACAGCCTGGCAATCAGTTTTTAGCTTTACCTCTGGCTAAGGTCCCCCCTCCCATTGAGTGCCATGCACTGCATACCAGTATGGCTCACAAAGGGTTACTTTGCAAATCTTATGCCAGTAGGATGATACATTGCAAATGATGTCTACTCACGATGGTCTTCCAAGCTTCACTGGTGAAGAGGCTCTGACGATAATGCCAAAAATGGCTTTCCTGATGCTCTGCAAAACAATGTGTGAAATGTCCTTGTAAGAAGCAGCACTAGTTCTGAAACATCCTGTCTTGTTCCAGGTTAAACATCACCTGCAAGTTCTGTTTATACGCTCCATGGAGTTAGAAAAGCCTTCTTGTATTGAGGTAATTATCTTCTCGCCGCTAACTAATTCCCACTTAATATGTGAAGAAAATCTTAGTGTCCGTTAAATCATGTCTAATGACAGAATGTCAAGTTCCAGACACTTTGCATGACCCAAATACAATTGGAGGAGTTGGGAGTCCTGGAGTGTCCCTCATTCATGGACATAAGATCAATATTACTCAATTGTAAAAATTTGGTATATGCTGGGAGTTTGACTACAAACTTCTGTTGTCCCTCCCATAGAAAGTCTAGCTGTGTCTTGAACACATACTTGTTTGAGAAGTTTAGTGCTGCATTATTCTTAGCTTATACTATCACTGGACAGCCGTGTTTCCTGCCACAAACACTACTGTACATTGTCTGCAAACACTTCATTTCACCAAATGTTATGAACAGTCTGATCTATATTCTTGTTCCCCATGAGGGGAAAATATCAACTGTATAGTTAAGATTTGGCAAATACCACAGACTTAAAGGCAATCCAAAATGCAATGCAACTGAACTATGATGAGCCTATCCCGAACCTGAGTTGTGATGACACTTACTTATGGATCTGACTGCTGAGTTCAGTTTTTAACCAAGCTGTGCTACTGCACCACCCCCACCCCATACCTCATAGCTACAAAGCAGTACATTTTATATAGATGTAAATTTTTTATTTTTTTTCCTTCCTCTGCAGTTGCACCAGCGATTTTCCTTGAGACTAAACGATGGCATTCTGGTGAGTTGTATTACTGATCTTTTGACCGTGATTACTTTTCTTCCCTGCAATCCCATAGTGTGAACAGCCACCTCGTGTGTGGTGGCCATATATCGATTGGCCACAACTTAATCATTAGAGGGTGAAAACTGCATCCCAACCTCCAGTATGGCCCGTCTGCACTTCTGCCTTTACTCCACTTAACAGATCTTGTGCTAAAATCTGCCTCACGAGTTCATTAAAGGTGTACAGCATGCCAATTTGATAAGCTAAAATGACAAATGGGAAATGAAGTGTATGCAATGTGTTTCAGAAGGCTGCTTTTTTTTCCCCTCCCGTTAATGCTATGCTAAAGTAAACTGAACTAGGCTTTAGAAACCTACAGGGTATGCTGTTCAGTTTCACTGTGTTTGTTCCCTTCCCAATTAATCATGGCTTGTAGACCTTAATCCTAGGGGAAGTGTACTGCTTAAATGACCATGAACTGCAAACCTGATAAATGATGAGTCTATCCCGAACCTGAGTCTATGATGACACAAACGTATGGATCTGACTGCTGAGGTCATGTTTGCAAAATGTTATGGGTTTTTCTGATGGGGAATTCGGTTTACTGGCATATTGCATACAGTTGGTAATCTTAAAACTGCCTTATACATAACTTGTATTTTTTTTTTCTTGCAGGAGCCATCTGCTGACTGAAGAATTGTTAAATGATTGATAATGTTGCCTTGTGAATTTGTGTGCAAGTGTAATCTGTCAGATGCTTAATCTGTTATCCAGTATCATTAAATGGACAATTGCCCTAAAACCATTTGTTGGTGTACTTTCTAGTAGGTTACTTCACTTTGATTACATTTACCATTGCTGCTGACTTTATGCATGCATCTGTTGACCAGCCTCTCCCTTAAAACATCCTGATTTCCAACCCTGGAACAAAGTGAATGGTATCTAAGGTGTGCAGCAGTTATTCCTGGTGCACAATAACACTTCCTAATATCTTTAAAGCAAAAATTGTGAATGCTGCTCAGTGTAGCTGAAATCATGAAAGGTGGTGTGCATGATCCTCCAGTATTGGCAAAATGGAAAGATTAAATCTGAATAATGTATCTAACTATGCCAGCTTGACACCACTTGCCTGTCTAAGAATCAAAACTGGATCCCAGAAGTGCATGGACCAAAGTTAATGTGCAAAAAAACTGCCCTTGATCCAAGTAGCCATCTTTAAAGTGCAAACCTCAATCTTGGAACAAAAAGTGATGCATGTTAAGATTTCACAGTACAAACATGTCCATCCCAGTCAACCTCTTGAGACCCTAATTGCTATTCCTAATGGGATTGAAAATGAACATGGAAAGGTAACTTGGCCCAAACCTATTCCAATTAGGCAGAAAAACAGATTATTTTAACTGTTGGCATTTTAGGATCTGAAAAGTCACTCAGTGTGCTGTATCCCCCTAATGATGGGAATATTGGCAGTGGAATTAAGTGGGAGCACAAGGTGTTGGTATATTGTGTTTGTATGTAAACAGTGGGGATATTCCCCCTCCTACCACAGATCACAATTGGAATTGTGATCCAAGGAAAACAGCAGTAATTATCTTATGGCTTTTCCAGTGTAATTAATTGCACTAGATTTGTACCAATCTTAAGCCCATTACATTGAAATCATCCTAGCAAGGACCTGGAGAAAGCAATCTTATGCTTGCTGCAATAGAAGGCTATTTGGTATTAAATGGTGTCTACTGAGCAGATACCAGTGAAGGTGAAAGGGCTGTCCTCACTTGTGTTGCAGCTTCATGAGGTAGCTAAACATCTGCATCCAAGAAGCTTTGAGACGGGAGAGGTTATAATAGGGGTTGTGTGCAATGCTGTGCATTACTAAAGTTCCACGGCCATATAATGTGTAAGGCTTTGTCAGCTGTACAAAGGCCTCATTCACTGTGGCTGAAATGCAGCCACTGCATAAGCAAGTGTACTTTAACCAGCATGCAGTGGTTGGATCTCCCCCCCCCCCCCAAAAAAAAAAAACAAAAAAAACTGCCTTTAAGGTTCCCTCTTGATGCTTGATTCAGCTGAGATCAGCGATGCCCTGTAAATTACAGGTCTGTACAGACTATGCTTTTCTCCCCCCCCCCCCCTTATTTCTGTGAATCTCTGCACAGGCATCACCATCCACCATAGTATACACCACCTCACTGTACACCCTCCTATTCACCTCCACACTCTGCTTTTGCCTCCTCCTCTCCAATGTCTGAAACAAGTTTCACCTACACAGTTTTCTCTCACTGCTATCCCTCCCTCTTCATCTCGCCATTCTCCCTTCTCTTTCTCCCCACCATGCTCTATGCAATGACTTTCACCTTCTCCACACTTTACTCTTCATCCTACCCACCAATCCTACAAACTTTTCTTGTCCCTGCCCACCTGTTTTTCCTCTCTGCTGTAGAGGCCTGTTGCAGTTTCATAGGAATTTCACATCTCTCCAGTGTTCTAGCTCACTCCAATAATGCTTCTGTTGCATGTTCTCACTCTAATGGCTCCTCTGGATATTGTATGAACAACACTGTCTAAAGGAGACATTCCTGGACTGCTGACCTCAGTGAAATGACGCATTAGTGAGTGAGATTTCTAAACTTTTTTTTTTTTTTCTGTGTCCCTCCCTGGCATGTAAGATGGGTTGATGTCTCCGCCCTTCAGCTGGGTAGGACTTCCTCTACTCTTTAAAAGCGAAGTTCCGGTAGAGGCATTAGTTTCTTTTGTCCTACTCAGCTGGAGGGACGGTGTTTAGTTACTTATCTGCAGCTCCTGGGCCGCTGAGTCTGTCCATTGGGAAAGCGGCGCAGCGGCTCTATGTACCCTCTTCAGCGCCACCGGATCTTGCCCTGCTGAATTTCTTCCTTCCTTGCCCTCTGTGTATGGCAAGCAGGATGCGCCTCCAGCACAGCTATCCTATGCAGTACCTAGCGCGGTCTTGCGAGGCGGGCGTGAGCAGGAAGCGGAAGTACCCCTTTTTCTTATCATGCGTTCCAGGAGTGGAACGCACGCGACAGGAAGGCATGCGGCGCCTGTGGGAAATGGCTGTGAGGCGCTTCTGGATCCATTACCCTCTCTCATGGGGTATATAAGGTAAGACCACCTTCTTATTTATTTGGTCTATTCAAAATGTCTGCTACTAAAGGCCAGAGAGAGGAGGACAAAGAGATAAAGAGAGAGAGAAGGATAAGGAAAGCGAGAGACAGAGAAAGAGAGAAGACGCCTGAGGCCTCTGGCAAGGAGGACAAAAGTGCTTTTAAGCTTGAGTATTGCCTTAATTGTAATGCAAAGTTAAGCCCAGCTGACGCAGGGAAGTTATGTCAAAAATGTATCAAAACCGCTGCTGGTTTGGATATGACATCAGTTTACCAATTTTTTAAGCTGGATGAAGTCGTCCATGCAGGACACCTTTAGGGCCATGCAAGAAGGTGAACCCTCCAGGAAACGTCAGCGCCTGGATCCTGGGGAAGGTACGTCAGCCATGCGGGAAGATCACCAGGAATCCAGTCTGTTTGATCCAGAGTTCTCCTCTGAGGAAGATGGAGAAGTAAGTGAAGACCAAGGCTCATTTAATATAGATAGAATTGATGGTCTGATCCGTGTAATCAGGAAATCATTGGGTCTGTCTGATGCGCCACAAGACCTGAACATAATGGATGCAGCCTTTTTGGGGAAAAGAGAGGACGTTCCTGTTTTTCCCTTACACCAGTCCATCCGGGATTTGGTAAAAGAAGAGTGGAGGTTGGGTGACAGAAGATCCACGATACCTAAAAGATTTTCAAGAATGTATCCTTTTAAGGAAGAAGATACTAATCCTTGGATTTTGCCTCCTAAAATTGATGCGTCCATAGCACAGTTAGCCAAGCGCACAACGCTACCTTTGGAGGATGGAACATCCCTCAAGGACCCCATAGAGAGGAAGCTGGATGGGGATACTCAAGCGTCAGTTTTGGGACATAACCTCAAGGCAGCTACAGCGCTTGATTATTTGGCCCGCACTATGAGAATATGGTTGTGTAATCTTGAATATTAAGATAGAGTCCAACATCTCCAGATCCAAGCTCCTGAAAGAAGTTGCAGTCATGAAGGAGGCAACTCATTTCTATGATGCATCTTCAGATATCATTCGCCTTACTACCACATCTTCTGCACTCTCGGTTGCTGCCAGAAGAGCCCTATGGTTGAGGTCCTGGAATGCAGATACATCATCCAAGAGTAAACTGGTCTCCCTGCCTTTTGCTGGATCCTCTCTATTTGGTGAACACCTTGATGAAATTATTAAAAAAAGCCTCGGGAGATAAGAGTTCTTTCTTACCACAAGACAGACGCCACAGATTCTCTTCTCCCAGACCATCTGGATCAAGAGGACGTAATCCTTCCTTTTGTGAACCAGCTAGATTCCAAGGAAGATCCTACTACCATAGGAAGCAAGGATTCAGCCAGAATTTCCAAGGAGGCTATAGGAGGGACTTCCCTAGGAAGCCCCAAACCAAGAAAGAGCTCCAATGAGAAGATGCGGGCCCTGGCTGCGGACTTAGTAAGGGGCAGACTGAGTCTTTTTCTGCCTGCCTGGGATCAACTAGTAATTCCAGATCGCTGGGTTCGGCAGATCTTGCAGCTAGGGTACCCACTAGAATTTGTCAAGACCCCTTCTCACCACAGGTTTATCCAATCAGGACTTCCTTCCAGTCTGGAGAAAGCCACGGCCTTGGTGAATGCTATCAGACCTTTTATCCAACAAAGTGAAAGAGCCAGTGCCTTTGCATCAGCAGGGTTCTGGCATCTATTCGGTTCTGTTTTTAGTTCCTAAGACCTCAGGAGGGTTCCAGACTATTTTGGATCTCAAAGACTTGAATCAGTCAGAGTATCTCATTTCAAGATGGAATCAGCAGCTTCAATTATGAAGACTATTTTTCCAGGGGTATTTATGTCCACGATCGATCTCAGGGATGCATACCACCATATTCCCATAAGAGCATCCCACAGGAGGTTCCTGAGATTCGCAGTGGGAGGAAATCACTATCAGATTACAGCTCTTCCCTTCGGCCTATCGTCGGCTCCCAGGGTGTTCTCCAAGGTTCTTGCAGCAGCTATTCAACCCTTGAGGAAGCAGGGGATTCATGTCTTCATACTTGGACAACATTCTGATTCTGGCAGAATCCCAATCTCAAGCGATTCGCCACACTCAGAAGTCCTTGAGGCATCTTCGCCAATTGGGCTGGTTAATAAAGGAAGAGAAGAGCCAGCTAGTCCCATCCAGAGCAATCACCTTTCTGGGTATGAATTTGGACTCCGTGAACAACACTGTCACTTTAACGGAGGACAGGATATCCAGGGTCTCCAGAAAGATATCTCTCTTCAAAAAAAGGTTGGAGTCACACAGCTCAGGAATTTATGGAGCTTCTGGGCAATCTCACGTCAACTACTCAGGTAGTCCCATGGTCAAAATTACACATTCACCCCATCCAATGGAATTTCTTGAAATTTTGGGACAAAAATTCTGGGAATCCCTTCCAAAGAATATCCCTGCTTCCATCTACAAGGAAAGAGTTGAAATGGTGGTTAAGGAGACCAAACCTCAGGAAGGGTATATCTCTGGAAGAACAAAACACTGAGATTCTATTTACAGACGCCAGCCTGTTGGGCTGGGGAGGCAAGTGGAGGTCAAGTCTTCTCCAAGGGAAGTGGAAGCCTTCAGAAAGACATCTCCACATAAATATTCTGGAAATGAGAGCTATTTGGAATTGTCTTCAGAAGCTAAGGGACAGTTTAAGGGGCAAATATGTCTTAGTTTATTCAGACAATCTGTCCACGGTTATGTACCTAAAGAATCAAGGAGGCACCAGAAGTCTGTCTGTACAAAGAAGCACGAAGACTTCTTCTTTGGGCAGAAAAGAATCTGAGAAGCATCGGATTACCTAAGCAGATCTACCATAAATCCAGGGGAATGGTCCTTGAATCCATCGGTCTTCAAACAGATTTGTCTCAGATGGGGTCAGTCGGAGATAGACCTCATGGCCTCCAAGACAAATGCAAAATGCCAGAGGTATATTTCCAGATGGAAGGAGCAGACGGCAAAAGGACAAGACACACTGAAGATTCCATGGACTTACAGCCTGGCATATGTCTTCCCTCCGTTTCCAATTCTGATGGATGTAGTCAGGCAGATGTTATTCTGATCGCACCAGACTGGGCTCGAAGGCCTTGGTATTCCTTCCTGGTCGCCATGTCAATACAACCACCGTGGCAACTTCCTCTGATTCCCAACCTCCTGACTCAGGGACCGGTAGTTCATCCGGACATCAGTTTACTACATCTGACGGCCCCGAGGCTGAAAGGCTCATGTTGAGGAGTAAGGGGTTATCAGACTCTGTCGGTAGCACAATCATTGCCGGTCGAAAGAAATCCACTTCCGTAGTTTATTCCAAAGTCTGGTCTACTTTCTTATCCTGGCTTAAGTCCAAGTTTCCACAGAGTCCATTCATTTCCATCTCTAGAATTTTGGATTTTTTACAAAATGGTTTCCAGGCAGGATTACGACCAGCATCTATCAGGGTCCAAGTTTCCGCTCTGTCGGCCATCCTGGTCACTCAGCTATCTGATCACGACTTATTAAGAGATACCTGAAAGCAATATCCAAAATCAGACCTACTATTCGTAATATATTCCTCCATGGGATCTTAACTTAGTCTTGGATCAGTTATCTAGATCCCATATCTTTGAGCCCATGGAAGATATTCCACTTAAATTCTTGACCCTCAAAGTACTTTTTCTAACCGCTATCACATATGCCCGCAGAGTGAATGAGTTACAGTCCTTATCCTGCAGCAGTCCTTACATGGTATTTCATCAAGACAAAGTAGTCTTAAAGCCTAAACCATCCTTCAGGGGAAAAGTCATCTCTGACTTCCATCTAAACTGGGAGATTGTTTTACCATGCTTTTGTGCTAATCCTCAATCTCCTAAGGAGCAGCAGTTTCATAATTTGGATTTGGTAAGGGCTCTTTCAATCTACTTAAGGAGGACAGGAGATTTTAGGAATTCCGACTCCCTCGTCATCTACTTTCAAGGGAAACTCAAGGGGAAGTCAGTTTCCAAGGCTTCAATATCCAGATGGATTACTTCTTGCATTCAGTTGGCTTACAAGGAAGCAGGCCAGCAGGCTCCTAAAAACCTGAAAGCCAACTCTACTAGAGCACTATCCACCTCCTGGGCCAGGAAGGCTGAAGCTTCTCCTTCTGAGATTTGTAAGGCGGCAACTTGGTCGCCATTGTCCACATTCATCAAGCACTATCATCTGGATGTCCAGTCCTTGGCTAATGCCAAGTTCGGGAGGAAGGTGTTGGAGGCAGTAATCCCTTCTTGAACGGGTAGGATCTGTCTTCCTTTTATTAATTGTCTTCTTTGCTTGGTTGGAATGCCTTGTTTCCCTCCCCTTGCTATGGGTACTGCTTTTTAAGACCCATCTTACATGCCGGGGAGGGACACAGAAGAAATGATAAATATTTTTCATTCTTACCTTTATTTGTATTTCTTCTGTGTCCATACATGGCATACCCTACCCATCTTGTTTTCACTATTTCTTGTTTTTCTTACAGCTTGGCCAAAAAGAAACTAATGCCTCTACCGGAACTTCGCTTTTAAAGAGTAGAGGAAGTCCTACCCAGCTGGAGGGTGGAGACATCAACCCATCTTACATGCCAGGGAGGGACACAGAAGAAATACAAATTAACGGTAAGAATGACAAATATTTATCATTTTTTGTGTTCTCTATATAATTAGAAGGCTACCAATGGATATCAAACAGTTGGCAAAAATGTTGACAAATGTGTCTGGCCAGCACGGTACAACAATTCTACTCTCTGGCACTGGAAGAGTTAATGGCGCAGTATAGGTTTAATCAAATACCCCTTTAATGCACTACCCATGCTTACTGGTATGGGAACTACCATGGTTTACTGGGCGCATCAGCTGTCTGCACAGTTTGTGATATCAGTGCCTTTGTGATCACTGGAGCATTTCTCCTTGCTGTGCATAGAGGTGCACAGCTAACCAGCTGAGAACAAGTGGGTTATATCAGTGTTGGCCTTTGTGGTTAATATAACACTGTTTTTGGCCTGAATTTTATTCTTGAAATTAAGTGTGTTCTGTGGGAGCTTCTATTACCATGGCAATCTTGGTATGGGTCTCAGAAATTAGCTTTCTTCTGTGTCCCTCAAAAGCAATGCACTGTGGATATTCGGTTATATTTATCTCCAAAGGGCAGGGCACTTAAAAACTATTTTTCTTCTTTCCCTCTTCTTCATTTAAAGCCTAACTACTTAAACTTCACTGCAGAAATGTAAAACACCAGAAAATGGAAACTACATAGTATATGTGAAAATGAATTAATGTTTTAACGCTACAATATAATCCTAAACCTGCTTTTTATTGCATTGTGTAAAGTGTCCTGGTCAGAGCACTTTGATTCTGTCAAGGCAATTGATTTGTGCTTTTTTTTTTTTTTTTTTCTTCTCTCTCTCTCTCTCTCTCTCCCTTTTCTCTCAATCTATATATAAAAGAGAACCTCAGTGCATAATTTGTCTCCTCAGACACACACATATAGAAAAGAATGACTCATTACATAATTTATATCTCCTCAGGAGATGCACACACCCACCCAGGGATGGCAGTAAGGAGTTACTGCTTCCATTGGGTGATTCAATGGGGGCATGACTTTCACAAGAGTTGTGCTACTATTCCTATGAAAATCATGCAGGAAGTTGGCCCGCCCCACTATACAACTGAGGGGAAAAACAAAATGGCTGCCACTTGCTCCTACACCAGCCACACACACGCCCACTCACACGGTACCAAACACTATCACTCACTCTGACTCCCAGTGGCCCCAGCAGTACCTGGCACTGAAAGGGTTAAGGTAGGCCTTCATTGATAAATTATTTATTGACTGTCATTTGCCATGTAAGACAGAGGACAGGCAGCCATCAGGTACAAACTTAACCCACTGACTGCCACAGGGTTGTGTATCAAGTTTTACCCCTCAGGACACGAGGGAGTTTGTTCAAGCCCCTCCCATTTCTCCTCCTTCCCTAGCCTATTACTAACACTTTTCCACATTTATGTTAAGCCCTGCCCCTATTAACACAAATTCCCTCATTGTTCTCCACATCAGCACCACATGACTCCCCTCCAGGGACTCCATAAGTCAAAGTTCCCAGTTATGAATACACTTCCCACTGCTATTTAACTCTGACATGCCTCTCTATACCTTAACCCTTTGAGTGCCAGAGGGGTGCACAATGCATTGCAAAACCCTCTGGCATTAAAAGGGTTAACATGCTGGTATAACACTTGTTATTTTTTGCTTTCCATTTGCACAACCCAAACACACACAGGCATAATACTGCAATTCATCCCCAAAGTAAAGGAGAAATACAATACAACATTGCATACCTCCCAAGTGTCCCTCTTTAGGATATATTAGTACTTCATACCTCCCAAGTGTCCCTTTTAAGGAGGGACACTCCCTTTTTGACATCCAATCCCTCTGTCCCTCTTTTCTACCCTTTTGTCCCTCTTTTCTGGAGATCAGAATAAGTAGTGTATCACAATGCTCCACAGCAATAAAACTCACATAAATTACTCTTCAATATATGTTTCTAAATTAGTCTGTGTAAATAAAATACTTTTAGTCTTGCTGCAAATAGTTTATTCAGTTACGCAAAGATGTGTCAATAGGTTTAAACCCTTATACACTCTTAACTTGCAGTGAAGTAATGTACAAGGGATGTCGGACGCCTGTGCTGCTCAAACGGTCGCATTCACAAAACCTCTGCCACTCAAAGGGTTAAAGGGATAGTAATACTTCTATTAAACTTTAGCCGTGAGTATTCTTTGTTTTTTTGACATGTAGCACTATATTTCATTACTTATAGTGTTGTACTTAAAACGATATTCAAGCAGAAACAATCACCCTCTGCCCCTTTCC
Source organism: Rhinophrynus dorsalis (assembly GCA_037306005.1). NCBI lineage: Eukaryota > Metazoa > Chordata > Amphibia > Anura > Rhinophrynidae > Rhinophrynus > Rhinophrynus dorsalis. Next base: position 324,269,297 of record CM074724.1, on the reverse strand, counting down.
CTGTGTCACTCAGCCTCTGTCTGGTCCTGATGGAATGTGGCAAGGGTCAATCTGCAGTAAGCAAAAGGAAAATCCTGCCATCCTTCATCTAGGGGTTCATTATAGTTACTGAATGAAGATTGTCCCTCGCTGCATCCATCTGGTACAACGACCGGATTCCACATCCAATGGGAGGTGGCCATAAGGGGTGGAAGGGGTATCCTTTTGGCTTTAATACAGTTTTAACTACAAAACTAAGTAATTAAGTAATAGTGGTTCATGTGACTACAAATATAAAGAAGACTCAGACATAAACTTTAATAGAAGTATTAATATCCTTTTAAAACATTATATAGTCTTGACTTTTTCCGGTGTGACCATGTTGGTTTTTTTTTACCATTTTATTCCTGCATTTTTTTTTTTTTTTATATATAGTGGATACCCAGGACGATCCTTGTTCTTTCCTCCACTCAGAGACCACCAGCATGCCCTCTCCATGGCCGATACCCCTGCTAGCCCCTAGGCTCACACCTGTTTTCTCATAACCAACAGTGGTTTCTTCTTCCCGCACTCGATCTGGACATTGCAAGGCACGTTGGCGGGAGAAGAATGTCTTGGCTGTACCAGGGCCAGTAACGTGGGGTGCTGAACCTACATTATTTATGTCATTGGGACAACTAAACATGCAACGAATACATTGTACCACAATGCAATAGATGCCTTTCCAGCACGCAAAGGGTTAACTGACATGACACACCACTATACTGCATGGCTTACCATGCTGCTTTAAATATCTCACATAATCTTTTATTTTCTGCTTTCCACTCCAAGACGCCAGACACAGAGGCATATTACTGCAATTCTGCCCCAAACTAAAGTAACTAACAAATACCATTGATTTTACGGTTTCACCCCCACACTGGGGATAACAAAACGTTGTGAAGCGATGTCCTATGGTCCTTAGAGGGCTACATTTGGCTTCTAGCTCTCTGAATATTGGAGATATTCACTTCAATACAAGATTGTTACCTACACAGCACTGTAAAGCACCTACACTAACCCCAGGGTGGCCACACCCCACACTTCTACACTCAGAACCTACAGATCTGGGGGACCAGCAAGAGCCGGAACCTTCACACATTGGGGGGCACCTATCACTGTGTCAGTCTCCCCTTTGTGTTTGCATGTCTATTGCTCGCATGTGTGTCTGCGCATGTCTATTGCTTGTGTGTATACATATTTGCATCTCCAGTGTGTGTGTCTTTTGCATGTTTCTGCCGCTCACTGTGTGTACGTGTCTGCCTGTGTGTTGCATATATCTGTGTGTCTACATTTCACAAAAGTACGCCAAACGGTCATAACATGACGGGCAACACCGCCCCACCTTGCTAGTTATTATATATTTTATGAAAACCTGTTATAGGGTGTTTCCTGCTGATTAAAATAAGGGTAGTTGTTTTATTCTAATGTTATAATAGTTTAAATTGACAGGAGGGAAATTATAGTATGATTACTTTGTGAAAGCGTAGTAACAGCAAGACTTGACACTTTCTATGGTGAACTGCTTGTCAGTGACTCGCTTCTCCAAGAGAATGCAACAGGAAAAACAAACTGGTACCAATAGAGGCCACTGTGTGTGTGTAAAAGAAAAAGTTTAAACTGTAATAAATATGTATAGCTCAGCATTGGGAGTAACATTGTTTTACTCAACTGGAAATGCCCCACACTTGTTTATCTCTCCCCCCATGTTATTTTATATATAGTTGTAGTTGTGAAAGTTTAGCACCGTTTTCATCATTACGAGATTATATATAGATAGATAGATATAGTCATGCATGGTTTCTCTCTATTATTGACGTATTGCCCCCTTCAAGGGCCTGTCTCAAGCAACCAAACACCACTTTGTTTTGCTATATATATATATATATATATAAGTCCTATGGTTCTTTTATCATAGCTGTTTATATAAATTATAGTGAAATGAGCACCAATACAAAATTCAGAATATCTTTATTTTTTTTTTGTATTGGAGTGCCTACTCAGTTTTATATCTATATCATAATCATCTTCGGGCGTTGTAGTTCCACTGCAGGATGAAGGCCTCCTCGGGAAGCTTCCAACAACTTCAGTCTCGTGCTTTTTACTGTCACTGTGTACCAACAAATTTGGTAAATTCATCTACCCATCTTGTCTTTGGACTTCTTCTTTGGGTGTTTACTATAGAGTGAAATCCATTCCAAAATTAATTTGGTCCATTTACTGTCAGGCCACCTTGTAATGTGAACTGCCCATTTCCATTTTAGGAGCTTCAGTGATGTCATCAACCTTTGTTTGCTGAGAAATTCACGCACACATTTTTCAGTCTCTTTTTTAGTTATGTTTAGAATTCAATGCTCCATACTTCCCTGCTTCATCGTAAGTTTTTTTATGGCTTTGTCATTCAGTGTCTATGTTTCACAGCCATATGTAAGAACCGGGAGGACACACTGGCCAAAAATATTTTGTTTATGGCAGAGTGGAAAATTTGTCTTAAAGACAGTACTACTATGTTTTCCCAATGCTTGCCATCTCAATTTTATTTGTCACTCAATTTCCATCATGGTGTTTCCATCTGTTGACATTTCCTGCCCACTTCTAGTTCTTGTCCATCTGCTGTGATTTTTCTTGGTATGTTAAATTTGTTAAACATAACTTGCATTTTGTTTATATTCATCTTACCACTTCTCACATTGAAATCTCCCATTATACATTTTCTGTGGTAATTTTCCTATTTGTAGAGGTGTAATAAATAAACATAAAATTCTTCAACTTCATCATTACTGTAGCTACTTGTAAGGGAATAAACATGAATGATTTGAGGAACATACTGACTGTTTAGTTTGGTAGCAAATTAAGCAATTCTTTCAGAAATACCTTCCACTTTTACGACTGAGTCTGCCAGTCTTCTGTTAATCAAGAATTTGATTCCTCCACATTGTTCATCATAGGTTCCTTAATAGTACAGCAAGTATCTGTCTTCTAATTTGACTTGTTTTTTGTAATTCCCGAGGGCCCTCCTGTGGGCCTAGTTGTAATCCAGATGCCAGTGATTTCTGGGTTAATGTGACCATTTGCCAAGTCACAACATCAGGAAGCAGGTATTTCCAGACTGGGGTGGGTGTTGGGTGCCTCTGAGCCTACAAGAACCAGGGCTATGAGAAGCACTTGTATATGTCAACCATATATCCGTTCCCTTAACACGTTTGTTGAATAGTACAGTGTCTATGTTCTATCTTTGGTTTAAACCAGTTTTGAATGGAAGGTCATATAAGCTGTTCGACCCGTGTGGGTATGATTCTTTTCTTTTCCTCCAGTAATTGGTGTTTTTTCCTGTTACCTGATTTGGTGTGTAGGGGTCCTTTGCCATCTAAGTCTGTATCTGTTTCAGTTCTTCTCTGTTAGAACTGATCTGTGTTTTGAGGTATTTTTTCTGTCCCTGGAATATTGGTGGATAGCTTTGGCATATCCCATTGGTTCCTGTGTTCTACATTGGATAAAAGAGAAAATTGGATTTTTGTGTACTTACCGATAAATACTTTTTCTTAATCCATGTGGAACACAGGACATCCCTCCTAGAGAAAAACTAGCTGTTTGTGTTCCAGGAAGAGTGGGTCCTTTGAGTTCCCAGTTCATGTTGACCCCTTTCTGCCTCACTTTTGTGTTTTTGATTTTTGCCATTTTTTAAATCTGAGCCTGTCTCATGGGGGTAAAATGGAGTGGGAAGGGAGCGAGTCTTCTCCTCCAGGGAGCCTTTTTAGAAAAGTTTCCTGCCATTTTGCAGGACGATACTGTCACAGTGCCTTACCTCTGCCTGCGCCATTCGGCTAGGAGCAGGGTTGTGGACTGATGCTCCGGCGTCACTGGCCGCGTCCCTCTCTGCCTGCGGCCTGGTCGCGTCTGGTTCCTTGTTACTAGCATCATGAATCAGTCACTTGTCTGGAAGCCTGTTATAGGCCCAGCCTGGGGGACCTAACTGGTCCCGCCTTCTCCTACTCCTTTATAAACCTCTATGGGCCTGTGTATCAGTTACCCATAAGTTGTTGTTCTGAGCAGTTCTAGTTCCAGTTGTACCTGTATTCTGTGTATGACCTGGCTTGTCTGACTATCCATTCTGGTGCTGACCTGGGGCTCTGTCCAACTATCCTCCTAGTATAGCTTACTCCTAGTGGACATCCTATCTGGTGCAGACCTGTGGCTCTGGCTGACTACATGCCCCGTGTATGAAACTGGCCTGTCTGACTATCCTAGCTGGTGCTGACCTGTGGCTCTGTCTGTTTACTCCGCTTGTGGCTCCGTTACCTACAGACACCCATCCTGGTGCAGACCTGGGGCTCTGGCAGACTCCGGCCTTACTGACTTCAGGCGTCTTCATTGTTGGCGATCCTGACTGGAGACAAGATCTTCCATACTGACTGCAGGAGTGAGTCAGTAGTCTCCACTGTAGGAGATTGTAGGTTCAGTGTTGCGTTAGTCTTCGATTCCTGAGACTACTAGCTAGCTTCAGCCTAGTCTCCAGCAGTGTGCTTGACCCGTCAGTAGGCTCCTATTGCTGATATTATCTTTAGACTCTCCAGTCACCCTTTGCTTGTACTGTCACTTACTTCCATTTGCTTATTATTATTAATAAAGGTGTTCTTAACTATACCGTCTGACTCCTTGTCTTGTTTTGCAAACCGTAACAGTTACCCCATGATTTCAGTGTTCCACATGGACCAAAAGGAAAGGATATATCAGTAAGTACACAAAAATTCCATTTAAATAGCATATGTGATGGTCACTGCTGCACATAAGAACGTTTTCCATATTCATGGAGGCTTTGGGGAAACCCTTTCCTCCTGGATCAATTACTAAATGCGTTAAACCCCTTCATTGCCAGAAAGATGTGAAATGCAAAACTATGCATTGCACACTCACTCAATCACTCACACATGGACCACAAGAGGTTAATTTTGCACCTGAGTTGGAGATGGTAGGAGAGCACCAAACGGGGATGTATCAGGTGAGTTAGGGGAAGTCACTTGTGCCTGCTGTGGCAGTAGAGGACTGCAGAGCACAACAAAAGAAGAATGACAATACCTTCAAAACAACTGTAATAATAATAAAAAAACTCATGTAGCACAATGTAATTCTGCAAGATGTTTTAAAATTGCTTAAGTTGTTTTAAGGTGACAGTTCCACTTTAAGGGAGATCCAATTTCCCTGAGACATGTACTTAGTTCTTGAGGTTTCACGTAATACTTTTTTTTAACTCTTTAATGATAGTTTCTGCAGGTAGAAAAGTGTCAGAGGTCTGTGTTATTTTATTTAGATTTCATTTTTACTTTTGCTTTTAAATAGAGCAGTTCTGAGAACTGTAGATCTTTTTTTTGTATCTACATTTCAAGCCTATCAACATGATAGACAAAGGGTTACTCTTTCTAGCTGTGGTTAGGTGGCTTGGACTATAAAACAAGTATATATGTACTGAGACCCCATCCAATGACTATTCAGTATTCAACCCACTCTACTTGTGCAAAAAGTAATTCTCGGACTCTAAAGCTTATGTCTTCTGCAAATCTATCATTTGGATTTCTGTACATACTTTTCAAAGTTTTGCCAAGTAAATGTACTTGCTCTTTCAAATTCTGCATTCTGAAAACTGAAGTTGCTTTTAACAGTTTGTTCTCTCCCTTCTTAATTTTTGGAATATCCTCATGGTCCCTATTTCCCTGATTGGACGCAACACAAAAGCTGATTTTTGCACTTACCAATTAGTCCACTGGAGGACACAGGGCATCCCAACCCAAGAAAAACACTTTGTGTGGTGTGCCATAGTCAAGGGGTTCAAAATCAATCAATAAGGAAACCGTGTTTATATCTATAAAAGACCAGTAACATTTTATTACGAGACTGTATATCTCAGGGTTTTTCTAGTAAAAGAAGACTATTTCCTTCACTTGTAGAAGCTTTATTGAAAATTCTTTTAGCTCAATTTTTGATTAAAAAGTATACAGTATAAATACTGCTATTAACAGCTCCACCTAGTGTCCACACAGCATGTCTCTTTCATGAGAGAACGGAACCTTCGGTTGCATCTTTCCAAAAAAAAACACAAAATGGTAATTGTTAAGGACCAGAGGCATGCGCAACACCAGGACTGGCACAGAAAATATCCTTGATCTATAAAAAAAAACAAGAAAGAAAAATAACCCCTTCAGGATATGTGGCCGGCGCTTAAGGACCATGAACAATTTTTTTGTGCATCCAGTTCAGGGATCCCCTAACGGCGTGCAGTCATGTGTGGAGCCCTGTAATCCACGATGGACCTGGCATATACTGCATGGTTTATCCTGCTGAGTAAAGCATTAGTACCCACACTGCAGAAACATGTTTATTCAAAGATTATTGCAGCTCAAACTTGCATTTTTGGGTGCAGTACTTCCATGGCCCGACATTTTATGTTGGTGTTGCTGTTGTTGACATATGTGTAAAGTATGAGAGAGGAAAAAAATGTAGTGCAGTTCTTGGGCAACACAGTCCAAAGTTTATGAATGTGTTCCCCTTGGATGTTATAGAGGTCTCCAATGCATTGCAAAGGGCCCCATGGGAAAATTGTAATTTTGGAGTAAACCAACTTCACTATAAGTTATAAATAAACGTTTCTGTTGATTTCAGTTTTTAACCCCTAAGAAAGTCTCCAACACTTTGTGAAATCAATGGGAGATTTATTTGTCCCGACAGTACAGCTGATTTGTCTGACAATTACTTTTGAATGTAGTTTCCAAGGTGTTATGCGCCCAAATTCAATTTTGTTACAAATAGTGAAGAATAGCTCCATTTTTAACTTTATATGTATGCTCCAATGTGTTACAGAAATGACTGATGTATGAAAGGGGAGCAATCTTAACACTTTGAGTGCCAGAATGGTGTGCAACACATTGCTTGCATACCCCACACCCCCACAATTTATTTCACTACTTTACAGCAACATTTTGGACTTATTTTGTTAAATCATTCTCTGTCCTGAGGATATCTGACACCAATTTGCTTGCGAACTTCATCCATGATGCTGGTCAGCAGCTCACTATCTGCCAAACTCATTACTGGACTTTCCTTCAATCCTGTAATACCAACACTGATTATCATAAACTGTTTCACATGAAAAATACACATGTAAGACATGGTATAAACCAAATTTACTCTAAGTAACTTAACTGGTAACATGTTAAAGAGATAGTTATATCTATAATAAAGTTTATCTCTGAGTCTTCTCTATTTTTTTTATAACACTTTGCACTATGTTTAATAACTTACTGTTTTGTGGTTCAAAAGATATTCAATGTAAAAGGATCCCAGTCCCGCCCCTTCTTGCATCCTCCCCTTAGAGCTGCAATCTGGTTGTGGGACTGGACAGATGCAGAAAGGAAAAACTTCAGTCAGTAAGTATAAGGAAAACCTTGCCCCCATTGACGAAGGAGGGCAGTATTTTCCTTCTGCTTACTGAAGTTTGTCCCTCACCGTGCTCCATCCAGACCACGCTTAGATGCAGCGTGATGTAGGGGAAAGGGGCTTGAGTGTGATCCTTTTACATTGAAATATATTTTGAACTACAGAACGGTAAGTTATTAAACATAGCACAAAGTGTTATGCTTATAATCGAGAAGACTATCCCATTAAGTACCAGTGGGATGCCCTATGCATTGCTTCCTCTGGTCTTCAAGGAGTTAAATGGTTAATTAAATAACCACTATAAAAATGTTTCATTTTTGCTACATTGTTCCCATTGTATGAAGTGCGATCACATCGATTTCTATTACCTTTCAACAAACACTGGCGCACATGCTCTGCTTCATAACTCATCCCAGTGCCGTTCGTAAAATTCAAGGGCTTTGTAGAATGAGGAAGTGGGAATTTAGTCTCCTTTCCATTAACAATGATTGAAGTTGGGCACCACATGTGTGAAGGGATCTGGAGGGAACATAATTAGTAATTATGAAGGATGCATCATTAAACTCTGAAGATCATAAATGTAAACTTGGTAAGATTCACTATGTATTATCTATAAAGGAAAACTAGGTCAACAATGTGTCACACCAGTTTCATTGTAGGGAACAAATAAAAATTACCAAAAGTTCATTGATTGAAATGGAACTTCTAACTAACTGAACTGCAAAGTACAGGAGACCTCTTTTGCATTCTGGGGGCTAAAAGTCACATTGAAATCAGTTGGATTTATTCTTGCCCCTAAAATGCAGTTGGTTTGCCCCAGAATTGCTCCACTTAGCCTTTATCCAATAAAAGGACGTATCATTGATGAAGCACTGTTGATACGGGGATGGAGTTTATACTTGTGTCAAAGCTACAACTGGCTGATAAATATTTATACAACAGAACTGGGTATCCTGTGTCTCACAATATTTTTGTACTGTAACTCATTATCCTTGAGTGCAACCAAGAGTTTTAAAATAGTTCAGAGCTATAAGTATGACACAATTAAGTAAACTTCTTAATCAGTTAGTTCCCAGTGACTGGAAAATTGCTAATGCGCCACCGATTATTTAAATTGGTAGTAAGAAAGACTACCAAATGCAAGTCTGACCTCAGTAGCTAGGAAATTGTTGCATATCCAAAATCTATAGATTTGGTAGATCATGTTATTATGGATTTACTACTGGAATATCTTGGCAGTTTTCTTTTTAATTTTTGATTTTATAATTAAAATCATACCCCAAGGGCTCGAATCTATTAGGGCTTGTAAAACCATAGGTATTGCTAAAAAAATTCTGACCAGCAAATATGTAAATTCCCCAGAGGTATTCTATTGCCTGACTGGCAGGCTTAGATACAAGCATAAGCCACACAAATATATGTTACAATCTACCACTCATCTCAGCTTTGTGTTCCCAGGTGCGCAACACAACCCACGCAAAATACTAAGAGAAGAAAGAAGATCAAAGGAAAATAGGCATTGTTCAATGTTTGACACAGGTTTTGGACATCAAATGTCAACCATGATTTAGTTCCCATTATACAATCATGCAGACACCCCAGATTGCCTCGCTGTTATTCCCAAAAACACATAGCATATCCCCTCCTTGTCCCAATGAAATCCACAGAATAATGCACACAGTGACCCCCCTCCCCTATCCAGATGTATGCCCTTCATCTACCTCCCCCCACTGTAAAGATAAAAACGTGTGTCCATTCTCCCCTCACTGTACATGTTCTTGCTTCCTATCCCCACGTGTTTTCCATGTGACTCACTTACCTTGATATTGGATGTTCAGCAGTGTCCATGACATCCAATCCTCCCCTGCAGCTCCTTCCATAGATGTAAAACTAAATTAAGGCCCTAATAACCCACTGAAATATCCCCCCACAAATCCTGTGCTGAGCCATTATGAGAAAATATTTGAACAGGGTTTGACCACATATTTATTTTAACTTTTTTGTGAAGATGAGAATGGCAGCAGGTGTTTGGTTTTTCCTTCATCTGTAGAGAGGACCTCCAAATTCAAGGTAAGTGTCTAAATTACAAAACACGGTGGGGGGGGTTATGCAATGATGATTGCCTATACAATGGAGTTATGGACAACCTGAGAATAAACCTTGTCTGTTTTCAATGGCCCCCTTTGTCTTCACTATGTGTTCCCAAATATTATGGTCCTTTGTTGTGTGCATGTATTAGAGAGTGCTGGCCTTTTACCAGCATTAAAGGGGTTAATATGTATGGTTGAAATATAGAGAAATGATGCCATGACGTCTAGCTAACATAATAGATTCAGTTTTATCCAACAGCCGACTGCGGATCACTAGCGCAACTTGAAGAAAGTCATTTAACCCCTGGGCAGATACGGGGGTGGGGATAGAAAACCTATGTGAGTTGAATGTGTCCCCCCAACACACACACACTCCCATAGAGCAGAGTATGCAAAATATATATATTGTAAATGGTAGCTGTGACACCACACCCTGGTGGGTGCCTGGTTAGCAAGGAAAGCCTAAGAGAGAAACTGAGGGAGAAGAGACTTGAGGATGAAGAAATAGCTGTAGGGCCTCTCTGTTATGGAGTCAGTCTAGAGTTTGAGTGGCTCATGTGCTCGTTAATGCAGTATGGGTGTTCGAGCTGGGACCTGTGTGTGGCCTCACTGGAAGATTTAGGGTGAATGGGAACTAAAGTGGCCTTGTCCTGCTTCTAGTTGTGTGCTATAAGCCAAGCTGTGGCAGCTGCAGTCATGGAAAGTGCCTTGATGTTCTCATGACAGGACTGGAGGCTACAGCTCAAGAATATGTGGGTGATCTCTTGGAATGCCTTTTCCAAACCCTCTGCCAGGAATGCAAGGTACAAAGAAGCGTTATGCAAGCATTCACCTGGTGAACATGCAGTGGGCTGTGTGTCTCACTCCTGTCTCTATTGGGACTGTGTTCAAGCTTTAGTGTAAACTTAAAATGTACTCTGAGTATTAAGTGGAATCCCAGGCAACTTATACAACTTCACTTGTATACCTAAGAGAATAGTAGAAGTGTGTAGATTTTATATTTTACCCCTGTTTCTTTGCCTGTGTTTGTGTGCTTTAACTCTTCCCCTAATAAAGGCAATTTATTATCTTTTTCTCTGGTTGGATAATCATATCCCCTGTGCTTAACGCTTGGTCTACCAGTCAGTAAAGCTACCCACTACAGCCACATTGTCTCCCATTTTCCTAAGCTAAGGCCAAAACTCTTGCAATGAGCAGATCCACATGTGTTCTGGGTTGGTATGTTTGTAAAGAGCTAGCCCTGAGATAGAGTGGGAGGTATCAGTGGGTCAGGACTGCAGGTGTGGAACCCCCCTGCCCTGTCACAAACTGTATTGTAAATGACTGTGGCACATGGGTCACTGTAAGCATTGTTCTATGGCTGTCATTCAGACAAGGCTGGGGGGAGATCATACAGTATGTGGGTGGTGGAGTTGTTTCCAGACACCTTCCTGCATGTAGAAAACACTAAAACTTTCTTCCTTCCAGCTACTTCCAATGAATCTCTCTTGAGAACTGACTTTCTCACCTATACTTTCTATAGCCGCAAGAATTCCAGCAACAATATTATAAACTTCCTGCTGTACTGTGAGGTGTAGTTTAGTAGCTAGTGACTGGAAAGCACAAAGAGGAGTTAAAAAAAATTACAGTTGGTTTATTCTGCTGCTGCAGTTGCCTGCTGCATTGAGGGCAGTGTGTATACTGAGGCATGCTGAAGGAACTGTCCTCAATACGAATTGATATAATACTTAAACATGGAACCTTATTGCAACATTTTAGAATCTTGAGAGAAGCACATGCACACAAAGTAGTAGAAACATCCTTAAGCGTTTCAAGCTGGTCCCTAGTCAACTATATAAATGGCAAAACGATTAAGGTTGATATTGGCCCTCTTAACATTGAGAAGGGGAATTAATTAGTGAAGAAAACGTCTATGACTGACAACTTTAACACATTTTTTCTGTATATACAAAGGAAGTAACAATAGCAGATTATGTTCAAACATAATTTCTTCGATCTTGTACATGGCTTACTGAGGACAAAGTCCAAAAGAGACTGGAAAAGGTTATGGTGAATAAAGCACCTGGACTGATGACATACATCCAATGATACTTAAGGAACTTTGTTCAGTAATGGCAAGACCATTATATTTAACATTTATTGAATCACTATCAGGCATAGTGCCCTGTGATAGGAGGAAAGCATATGTAGCACCCTTATTCAAAAAGCAGGCACAATCTAAATGAAGAAAATATAAACCTGTGAGCCTGACATCAGTAGTGATTACAATATTAGAAGGATTACTAATTATAAACCTGTGAGCTTGACTTCCATAGTGGGTAAGATATTAGAAGGGATACTGACAGTATTCAGGACTATATGACAACCAACAACATTAGTAGGAGTCAGCATTGTTTTTATGAAGAATAGATCATGTCAAACTAATTTACTTGCATTTTACAGAAGGGTAAGTAGTCATTTCGACAAGGGAATTACTGTTGATGTAGTATACTTGGATTTTACAAAAGCCTTTGATACTCTGCCTCATAACATGTTACTGCATAAATTAAAAGGCTTCAGTTAGGGATATTTCTGTGCATTGATAGAGAACTTTAAATGGTAGATGGCAGAGAGTTGTAAATGCAATCTTTTGAAGTTATAAGTGGGGTGCTACAGGGTTCAGACCTGGGCCCATTGCTTTGTAATTTATTTATTAATGCAGTAAAGTGGGTACTGAAATTTTGTCTCAAGCTTTGCACTAAACAGGAAACTATTTCGGAAGTCCTTACTAGAGAAAGATTTATGAATTCTGTTCTGATAGACAATAGACTTCACAGAAGTGTACATCATCTCTCAGCTGCTGCAAGACTGGACAGCCATGCAGTACAGAGAGTACCATAGAGAGCATAGGAACTACGTCGCCAGGTAATTCTTTTACATTAAATAACTCAATAAATATAGCAAATGTTTAAAGATAAATATAACAAATTAGAAATAGTTGATTGAGACCCATTTAAAGGAATGTATTTTTATTTGGGTGAATGTACCACTTTAAACAAGACACTGGGAAATCTTTATTAGGGAAAGATTCTGGAGTACTGATAGACAATAGACTTCACAGCAGTGTGCGCTCAGCCTTGGCAATAGCCAATAGGGTACTATCATGTATAAAAAGGATGCACAGGATAAGAATAAAATGATACCACTTTGTAAATCCTTTGTAAGACCTCATCTAGAATATGGAGACAGTTTTGGACACCAGTTTATAAAAAAAGATGTTATTGAAATGGAAAGAATGCAGAGACTTGCAACAAAACTGATAAGGGATTAGAGGATCTTAGTTATGAAGAAAGACTAGCCAAACTGGATCTGTTTACATTAGAGAAGAGATGTCTAAGGGGTTGTATCATTATCATTTATATATATATTCAAGGTCAATACAAAGAACTCTCTAAGGAACTATTTACTCAAAGAATTGAGAAAAAAACACAAAATCATCCTTTAAGACTAGAGGCAAGTTGCATTTGACTAAAACAAAGGCAGGTATTTTTTTATAGTAAGGACATTCTTTGTACCAGGATACTGTGCTTGCAGATATTGTAGCTGATTTTAAAAAATAATTGATACCTATCTAGTTTAGAACAATATTGAGATTTAGGACAATTTGTTTCACAGCAGAAAGGGGGGTTATTGACTAAGGCATGATGAAGTGGTGATAAAGGGGAGATGACTTCTCCAGTGATATCACTTCTCCAATTCCTATGTTATTCTATGGAGCCTATGCACTAAGAATTTTTTTATCTCCTCTTTATCACGCCTTAGTGAATAGCCCCCAGGATGTTGACACTGGGTAATATCCAATTGCCATTTGGAGCCAGGAAGGAATTTTGTAACCACTTGGAGGGACGTATTCTAAAGCAACCTGATCATCAATAATTAAGTCAGCAGCAGCACCCGCTTCCTCCCCACTACTTTCATATCCTGCTAGGTTTTTAAAGTCTGAAAAAATGTATTATTTACTTTTCTCTTTGATGGATTACATAACATTGACCTCTTGTATGCTGTGGGTTCTTGAGGTCACCCACAAGCAAACAAACAAAACAAACAAAAAAAAAACTGCACTACTAAAGCAACATCAAAAACATGAGTGTTTGAATAAAGTTCTTAATTAAAAATGACAAGACAAGACAAAGTATGTAAGAAAGAATAAAAAGAATATGCAAAAGTGCTGGTGTAAACTTGAAGTAAGAAATTGGCATTGAGGGGGTGATTATGTCCCCTCATCCCAAAAAAAGAAACTTTTCTTAGCATCTCCTACATGAAATTATTTGAGGTTATAATAGGTATATGTGATTTTTGTCTACATTGAAAGTGTATATATATTTTTAAATCCATTTACATAAATATGACAATAAACATTAACTCCTTCAATACTTGAGACACCTGCAAAGAACTCTAAAGCAATGAATTAAAGATGCCTCTAGCAACCAGGTGATTAACCTATCGACTGCCAGAGAGGTATCAAATGCATTGCTTTGCAATACGTTAGATATCTCTCTGGAAACAACAGAGATGAAGACCCAAAATATGTTATGTATCAATCCAATAGTGTTGACAACCTGATAACTGTCCCAACATCAAAATTACCTCAATCATTCCTTTAGTACCGCATATGGCCGCTTGATTTGGCAAAGTAGTTGAGATGCTGCTGGTGAGAACGGCCTGACGTTTTCCAGGATACTGAAGGATAACGGTCACAGTTTCATCCACTCCTACAAGAGAAAATTGTTATTTACTTCGAGTAACACTTTGGGTAGAAAAATAATTTAAACAAAGTGAGTTGTGCAGTTAACCCTCTGAGTACCAGAGGAGTATCCAACACATTGCAAAGCAATGCGTTGAATACCCCTGTGACATTCAAAGGTTAATTTTGCTAATATATGCGTCAAAATTAATTCTATTCAAATGTCAGAGAGAGAACATAGGGATGGAAAAACCGATCCGGGTGGGCAATATAAAAGAAAAGCTACTTTTCATGTGTTTTGCCTCCAGTCAATAAGCATATGTTGTGAAATGTTTACCCAATTGACTATTGTGGGATTGTGTACCTTGCACAGACATGAGTAAAATTGTATTGCACTAGGCACATATTTCCCTTAGGGAATAGTACAAACATGTTTTTTGCTCACTCAGTAAAGGCTTAACTGGCACTTCAGTAAATCCTGGCTTATACACCTCCCAGCCAATCAGCTCCTAGCAGAAGGATGACGAGACCCGCTAGAAGCTGATTGGCTGGGATATGGGTAGCACACTTCCCAGCCAATGGAAGGCTGGGAACCATTCTGAACAGAAAATGGCCATATGAAAGCCAGTCTCTGTTCAAATTTTCTCACAGAAATGCTTAGACAACTGACAACAAGGGGGGGGGGGGATTTTTTTGTCTGCATTCCTGCTGGCACTATATGCATTTTCTGATTGGAATACAAATATATATTAGCGAATTGTGTTGTGTACCACTCCTGCACTCAAAGGGTTTACCAAGCATAAATTGAATTCATACATTTTTTTGGAGCAGATTTAATTTTGATTTTTTCGTCTTCTTTGCAGGAACGTCTTTGGGACACAGAAGAAGAAGAAGAGAAGAAGACGGACAGTAGCTGACCAGGGTGCTGAATAGGGATGGGCGAAAATTTCCGCCTCAAACTGAAATCGCAGAAAAATTCCACTTTCCACTTGGCGAATAATTTACTGTGAAAATTGTTGCTTTTCTGCATTTCGCCTAGCTCATTCCATTGAAATCAATGAGAACATTGAAGTTACACACAACACATAGCAAATATTATTTTATTTCCCAAAGGCATGAGGGTGCCTGTGTTGGTGGGGTGTGGGGGAACAATCAGTTGAACAAGGGATGATTTTTGGGGGGGTTGTTTACTGGGATTGGGGGTCAGTTAATAAAAAATAAATGCTAAATAAAAAAAAATAAAAAAAACATGGTATAAAAGGGGTCTGAGGAGGGTGCCTGTGTTGGTGGGTGGAATCTGGGGAATTAATCAGAAAATTTGTTTTCGGGGGAGTTTCTTGACTGCTATCGGGGAAACAGTTAATAAAAAAATAAATCAATAAAATAAAATATTTGTATGTAAAGTGATAGAGACAGGAACCCCCTGACATAAGCTGCCACTGGGGTGGACTGGTACTTGATGTGATAGAGTATTTTGCAGAGGATGATTTTTTAGGGACAAATCCCTGAGGAAACATTGATTTGTATGACTTAGACATATTAAAGGCCCAAGCCCTGAAAAAAACATTGATTTGTAGGACTTAAGCTTGTTTGCCACAAGCCCTAAGGAAACATTGATTTTGTAGGACTTAGGCTTGTTAGAAACAACCCCCCAAAAAAATTGTTTATTTTTTTGTAGGACTATGGGATCAACAATAACATTAACATGGGTGATGGATGATGAAGGTTCCCCTTGCCACGACTATCTCTAGTGATGCATCTGAGGCAGTAGCAACACAAAAAGTAGCCCCCAGTCTATGTGGAGAAAAGAAGAAGTTGGCCAATGATTCTTCTCCACTTTCCCCTCTTCCAAAATCATGGGTGTGTTCTTATTATAATAGAAATTTTTCCCTTAAGAGCAGGAACTGTGCCTCTCATCAGCAACTGCAATGTGCACAGTGTGTGTGGTAAATAACATCTGGGGGCACAACTGTATCCAAACACCATGACACCAGAACCCAAGTACTGCCACTGTCACTATATCCCTTGTCCAGACCCCACTAAGGACACATGACAACTTGCTGACAGTTTAATAATTATGATAACCCTCCCTGCCACCATCTTAGCATATTCTGCAGGATGGAATCTCCTCAGATGCCGCTTGATGCACTGCTTGCGATTTTCCTCCACCACACTGGCATGTGTGGTCAGTGCACCACACAGTGTGCAATGGGTTGAGAGGATCTGCCACATCCTAACATCAACAGAGTGTCTATCATTTGGCAGGGGAGATAACGATGAACAAGGTGGATTGGTAGAAGATGTAATTACCCTAGAAGGTAATGGCAAGCTACTTGTTTCACTCGTCATGGAACTTCCAGTCTCTGCCTGGGTTTCTCTATTCTTCCTCCTTTTTGATCTCTGGCTTGCCTCTTGTTGCCTTTCTAGTGAGTCAGGTGGTACAGCAACAGTGGTGCTTGATTTCTGTGGTGGGTGTTTGGCTTTAACATGTTTGACATAAATGTCAAGGTGTCTGTGTTTCATGTGTGCTATCAGGGCTCTTGTGCCAAGGTGTGTTCCCTCCTTTCATCTTCTCACTGACTTGTCACAAATTATGCACAGTGCCGTTGCTGATAACTGCACTTTGCTGCTCCAAAAGAAAAACAGTCCAACACCCATGACTTCAGGGGGTAGAGAACAGGTGGAGAAAAATGGCCTCTTTCATCTTGTTCTCCACACTTCCCTTCACTGTCTGTGGCAGTGGATAATGTTGCTGTTGTTGCTGCTACTGCCTCAGATTCAGCACTGCAACTAGGACCAGGAGTATTGCTGGCACTGGCAAGTGGAACCTGACCTAGTCCCGCATCTCTCAGTGACCCCATTCCCACTGTGTCCATGGTCGTCTGTAGCACACTAGCTTGCTCCTCAGCATTCTGCTGCCTTTGCAACTCAGCATCAGACGGAATTAGAGCAGTTGCAAACTCTTCTAATTCCAAAATGTCGCTGCTAGTGGTGGTGGTGATGCCCATCCTCATTCTTGTCTCCCATTTCTTCTCAGTTTCTGGTAAAAAGGCCATCAATGTATTTTCCACCCCAGCTTCTCCACCATCATCATCATCATCATCGCCGCCACTACTAGCCCCTACATGTTGCTGCTGCTCTATTATAGACATCTCACTGCTGGTTGGAGGAGGTGACGAGCAATGTGACAGAGGGTCCCCTAATGTCACACTTGCCATTTCTTGGTGATGTGAAGAAGGCAAACTAGCAGCAGTAGCAGCACGGACAGGCAGCTGATCTGTGCTCCTGGTGGTGGTGGTGGTGGTATTAATTCTCTGCCTGCTCTCCCCCAACAACAGTTCTGGCCTCTTAGTCTTCAGGATCCTGTTCCATTTGGAAGGGGAGGACTCCCAGGGTCAGAGGAATGGTTTGGGCTCCCTTGACTGCTAGTCTGGACACTCTCAAATGTTTCCCGTACCACTCCGGCTGCTTCACCATTACTGCTACTACTACCAACACCAACCACATAGTCTTCCTAACAAGCTGCTGGACCTTAGTAGTAGTAGTACTAGCGGGACTGCTTGGGGATGGCAAGTGTGACTTAGGGTCCCTTGCTGTCACACTTGGTATCATTTTCTCCTTCCCCCCTCCTGAGTACTACAAGACACACTAGCAGCAGGCAAAGTATTGGTGGTAGCAGGTTCAGCACTGGCAGCAGGTACAGCACATCTGGTAGCAGGTACAGCAATGGTGGCTGCATGTACAGCACTGGTGGCAGCAGAGGCGGCATGTCTGGAAGCAGGTACAGTAATGGTGACTGCAGGTACAGCACTGGTGGCACTGGCAGCAGGGGCAGCACGTCTTGCAGCAGGCATAGGCAGCTGACCTGTCCTGCTCTCACTACTACTACCCTTTTCTCCCTCCCTCCCTATTAAATTCCCCAAGATCCTTTGGAGTGATTTAGGGGGACTGGACAGCATTGGTTCAGTACTGCTTGTCACTTCCTCCTCCTCCACAGACTCAGTGGACACATAAGGGTCCTTCCAGTTCCTCCTTTTACTATCTTTAAACCTGCTCGTAGTGATAGCAGTCACTATGAACCATTCCTGCTTCAATTTTTCAAACAGATCACAGCAGAACAGCACAGCATGTCTACCTCGCTCTGTATCTGCTTATATTGTGTCTGACTTCCACAAATATGTCACGTTTTTATAGCAAAAAAGCAAAAACAATGTAAATCAATGGGTGGAAACTTTCTAGCCACTGAAAAATTGGCAGGGAATTTTGGCCAATGGGCAAGAAACGAGGACATTTTACTCGCTGTTTTACAAGTGGAATTTCTCGCGAAAAAGTGGACAATAACATGGCATTCGTGGAATTTCTCACGGGAACACGTCGAAAACTTTCGCCCATCCCTAGTGCTGAAAACCATGCTGGACATCAGACTGATAGGTAAGTGTTTATTTTAATGGGATGGTGTTTGCTTTAGGAGGATTAACCCTAAGAATGCCAGTGGGTATGCAACACTCTGCAATGCTTTCCATACCCCACTGGCTTAGGGCCCCATATCTAAACATCCACTGGCCACTTAAAAAAAAACAAAAAACTTAAGTTTTATTCTCCTTCAGTTCCTGTGTCAACAGGTTTAAATATTTTTTGGGGACTCTGCGCCCAGTAAAACTGGGTGCAGATTTTGAGCCATTAACCCTTTGAGTGCCAGCTGGGACAGCAACACATTATAATCCATTGCCCACCCCCCTATGGCTCCCAAAAGTTTATAGACAAATCTAAGGAATGTCGGATGAATGCACTGAACACTCCTCTGGCACTCAAAGGGTTTAAAGTGGGTCCTTTAACTCATGCTTCTGTCTAACGCATGGAATTGAATGGGATTGTTGGACTTATTTTAATGGGTTCCAATGAGAGATAACTTTAGCTCCTGACGTGCATTTTTTTTGATCTGGTATTTTTTCATAGCACAGATAATCGAATGGCTTACCGTGCTTGAAAAAATACTGTTGGCTGTTTTTTTTTGGCCCACGGAGAAAATTGAATTGAGGCTTAAGTGTTGACTGAAGTGCAGCAACAAGTTAATGGATGAAAATAAAACAGATGTATGGTTTTTATTTTTGTACACAAGTCATTTATGGATATGAAAATCTCAGATTTTCAAGCTCTCAATCCCTCTTCCTCTGGTGATGCTACAGAAATACCACCCATCCCTCTCAGCTCATGCTGCCTCTTAACACTTCTTTCAGTGGACTTCCCTTTGATTTCATCAGTTGGGGGGGTTTAGAGAAAGAAAGGAGAAGGAGACCTGTTGAATTTAAGGCACAAAGTAAAATTCAGGGAAGGGTGAAAATATCAAAAGTTACCTGCATCATTAACATTACATTAAGGTCTCTTGAAGGATAAGGTGCCCAATGGTGTATTTACTATAAAGTTATTTTTCTCACCAATGAAAAGGCACGGCCTCTATAAGGAAACTTCCTATTTTTTACACTAGTCATTAGTAATATAAATCTTATTTCTGTGATGAACCAATATTAAGGCACAATTTGCTACAAATTATGTTCTTTTGTAAAACATATACTTTAATTCTGACTAAAAGGCCATTTAACTCTCTGAGTGCCAGAAAGGTTCCAATACATTTCACAGCATTAGATGCCTCTCTGGCACCTCTATGGCCCATATTTATAAAAGAAATCTGAAATGCGCCAACTGCATCATAGGGGACAAATAAAAATTCTTACATTTTCATGCACTTGAATATAGCATTTTATTCACTTGAATGCAAAATAGGTCTCCATTGTATTGCTTTGCAATGCATTGGAGACCTCTCTAGCATTCAAGTGGTTAAAAACCCAATTTAATATAACTGGCATTTTTATTTGTCCCCTATGATGCAGTCGATTTACTCCAGAATAACTCCAGTTTTTTTAAATATGGGCATAAATCTCTACAGTGAGCTACAGGGAGTTATGAATAAAAGCAATCTGGAACAATTCTGGGCCACAAACCAGCCTCACCATAGGAGAGAAACACAACTTCCCAAAAGTCCCATGAATATATAGGGGCCTTCTAGCATTCCAGTGGTTACAAGCCCCATTTAAATCAATGAGAATTTTTATTGACCTCCTATGGTGTAGGCGGAGTGCCTCAAAATTGCTCCAGTTTTCTTTGAATAAGGGCCACAATCTAGTGTCATCCATACATATTAGCAATGGTCATCCATGTATTGTTTCTTCTCTTGGAAAACTTACCTGTGTCATATAAAAAAGCCTTTGCGGTCACAGACTCTGGTCTTTCTCCATTAAAAACCATTAAAGCAAACTGGACACAGTAGCAGCCAATGTCCAGAAGTGCTCCTCCTCCGAGCTCCTTCTCCACTGCTCGTGGAAAATTAAGCAAATCAAGACCAAACTCTGCTCTTACAACCTTTATGTCTCCAATGGCCTTCTGGGACAAGAGAGTCCGGATCTGCTCATACGCTGGGAAGAACCGACTCCAAAAAGCCTGAGAGTCAATGAGAGAGTCGACAGATTTAATGGTATAGTAACACTTAAAGGGATAATAATACTTAAAATGTAAAAAAAATATGTTGTAGGATTTATCCTTCTGAGTAAAACAAGGGAACTCCCACTGCTGAAAGGTGTTTTATTCAGAAGCTGTCCATAGGATAGCGTAGCAACAGCGCCACTGTACAATTTCAGGCCACTGTGATACTGCACCTAAAAAATTCAACTTTGAGCTTTAATACCTTTTGAATAAAACACCTTTCAGTAGTGAGAGTGCCCTTTTTTACTTTGAGGGATAAACACTACAATATATATATTTTTACATAGTAAGTATTACTATCCCTTTAATATACACACTACAAGGCATCATCTAGACTGGCTGAGTTTTCTAAGTGCAGAATCAAATACAAGCTTGAACTCAAACAACATACCTCCATAAGAAACACGTTGTTCTTCCTGGCAGCCGCTGTGAGCTCTCCAACCTCCACGGAATTCATGGCGAGTGGTTTTTCACACAGTACATTTTTCCTGTTCTCCAAGCACATCAGCACCACATCTCTATGAGCAGGGTGTATGGTGCCAACATAGACAACATCTGCAGAAACAATTAATCTCAGCATTCCAGCTTATTGTACAGTGTCTGTGTAAGTTGCATTAGTGGAACACCAAAAGAAATAATAATAATTTAACCCATTGGGTGCTAGAGACATTTAAAATAACTGTGGAGCATGATGTTGAAAACATGTCCGGTGTTCAGATGATTAAATAAGTGTTATTTATAATTGATGTACAAAAGTCTAATGTAGCAAGTAAGGAAGACATTTGTTTTGATGACATTACAGCAGGTAGACTTAGGTGGAGATCACCTCTTATTCTGGAAAGGTACAGTGATCCAGTTACTATCACATCAAAATACTTCTTTTATTTATTACACAATGTAAGAAATATTAACATTTCAATATACGGTATTTAATAAGATTTAGTTTAATTAAAAAAACATATTGCTGTTTAACTGTCTTTGATGTTGGCTTTTATATTCACAACCACTTTCAAAGGGATAGTAATGCTTAAAATTGGAAAATATATAATTTGTAGGGATTTATCCAGCTGCTGGGAGATATTTTATTAAAAAGTTATTGCAGCTCCAACTTGCATTTTTTGATGCAGGACCTCCATGGCCTGAAATTTTACAGTGGCACTGTTGAGGGACTAGCATGGTGATATGGTTGCAAATTTGTATCAATGGCATATTGACAGTATCCACTGAAATGTCTTCTCCATCATATTCTTGTGAACCCGCCACCAATTCTCTGACATCGCCATGAATACGCCATGCCTTCAACAAATTTACAGTTTTGCTCTATCTAATTCAGAAATGGCTCATTTGCATATGTAAATGCAGGTTAATGAGCCATTGTAGTATTCACATGGGTATGTTCATATATAAACTTTTAGAAATGGCCCTGCGTTACCCAGGTTGGAGTACATCTCTTGTCACTGTAAAGCTGCTAACATGTAGGTTAGGATGATGGGAACCATATGGACGGGGCATCGCTGTTGGCAAAGGTCTTGTGTTTTGATGGCTGTGGTGAGCCAGGGTACAGATCTGCTGGTTGTGTGTGTTATAATAGAGCTTCGGTATAGACACTCCAAGGTGCTGGTTTCCTCATACTTAAGTGCCAGTAAGGCCACACATATGTTTATCTGCATTGTTCATTGGCAATCAAAGTGAGGTTTTAGCTGAAATGCATGGCTGAGGAGCACACACAGGTTCCTCCAAATTGCTCATGGCAATCAGAGTGAAGCAGAAGATTACATGCATGTGGTCTCCATATGAGCTATCAGTGAGTTGGAGAATATGTCTGAGTACTGGGATAATAAAGAGAGTTTTGCAGTCCATAAGAGAAGACCTTCAGCAGCATGGATGGTTGATCCATGGCACTCCATGAAGCTCCCATGATCTTAGCAATACCGGAACCAGACGACATGTCAGAGTAGTGAAAAGAAGGGGCAGCAAATTAGGCATAAGAGAAGAGCTTAACCAGCAAGGATGGGTGACCCATGGCCCTCCATCCATCTGGCATGATCGTCACCAACAGTGGAGGCAGTGAGTATTAAGCCATGCTTAAACATGGCTGTGAAAGGGAGGCTGGAATTGAAGAAGGGACAAAGCTGTGAAAGAGAGCAGGGAAGAGATGAATTGTGGAAATGGAGGTTTGGATGCAGGACAGGACAGAAAAGTGAAAGGGAGGGTATAAGTTATGAAGGGACTCAACTGTGAAAGGGAGGAAGGGATGGAACCGTAAATCACTGGGGGCAGCAGAGAGGGCTAACAGTGGCCACACACACACACACCGACCCATTCATCATTATTAAAGAAAGGGTTTAGCTATAATTTCACACCGGAGAGGGGAGGACTGTGTGGAGATGAATGAGGAGGGATAGAGGATAGGAATGAATGGGGAGGCTGGGATGTTGGAGGCTGTACAACTCCTTGCAGAGATTTTCACAGGAGTATCCAGAGGAACTCCTGTGAAAATCCCACCCCCATGCAACATCTTGCAGAGGTTTTCACAGGACTGAGCAGAGAGGCTTGCCCCCCCCGTGTCTTAACAAGTGGGAGAGATCATATGGAGGAGGTTTGCATAACTCCTCCATACTGCCTCCCCGGGTGTGTGTGTGGCAGGGGTGCAAAATTCTGGACACATGACCTTGTCCCATATTATATATATATATATATATATATATATATATATATATACATATATACACACAGAGGTGGCTGTACCAGCCTTTGAGATTGGAGTTCACAGTCTCAACAGGGATCTTCCTATAGCTCATTTTAAAGCCATAGGACAGTTTGCTGTCTCTGCTAAAGACCTGATACAGCAGATGCCATCCTGCAACTCTATCAATGCCATAAGGATGTGGATTGTGTACCCCTATTGCACTGAAAGGGTTCCAAAATGAGAGAATGACAGAGAAGCTATATATCACAGCTTCCATGCCCTTGTTTACTAAATGAACCAGCTGAACAAGCTATTCACCAGTCAGCTGATTCATGTAAACACTGGACTTGCAAGGCACTCTGCAACTACATTTCCATACAACATACATGTTATCACCTGTGTATCAGTGTACTGATGATATATCATGATTTAAAACATAATAAAAGCACAATCTTCATG
Organism: Rhinophrynus dorsalis; assembly: GCA_037306005.1. Lineage (NCBI taxonomy): Eukaryota > Metazoa > Chordata > Amphibia > Anura > Rhinophrynidae > Rhinophrynus > Rhinophrynus dorsalis. The sequence continues at coordinate 324,245,353 of CM074724.1, read as the reverse complement.
AAAAACAGTAAATACATAACATAACTAATGCACTGTACATTTAGCACCTGATTAATAATGGCTCATTCATCTTGCATTCCCTGTCTTAGCCAAACGGATAGATTTGTACACAATGCCTGCAATATTTGTAAAACAAATGCAGGGCATGCGTATATATCAAATAAAGACACACAACACTTGCTTGGATGAAAACCAGGCCACAGCTTTATTAACTTTAAAATATAAAACAACCACCACAACTTCAAGCCCTTGCCAATTGCTAGGCATAAACATTATGCCCACCCTACTGAGCGCCAAAAGCTCAGACCCAACTTTTCCTTCATTCCACCACACCCCATTAGCTGGTCAGTGTAGCTCAATGAGAGGCGGTGACTCCAACCCGCGACCGTGGTCCGGGTGCTTTATGCCCAAGGCCTCTGGCCTGCATCCACCTGTTAACAATGCTTTCCAAACAATTGTACCATTTTGTTGTATTGGCAAGGGCCAAAAGTGCCACAGGGCCTGTTGTGTACACCTATGCAACCAGGCCCTTCCCCCCAAATAAAGCCATGACCTGCTCCAAACCCCCCGAAATCTTTAGAGTGAAAAATCAAGCCCAATCTCGTTGTGATGCAACCCCATCCGCCCGAAACAGGGAAAGAGACGAATGCCCAAAAAGACCCCCCCCCCCCATGGTGAGTAACAAACTTAGACACCCGCCAATTCAGACGAATCCGGCTCTTATCCAAAACCCTGGGAACTCTGTCTCCAACCCAGCACCGGCGAGAAATAATCCCCAACCATACCAACACCCAAATCCCAAAAACTCAGGAAGAAGTTGAGCCCACCTCACACCCCGAGAGACAAACCAGAACACCCCCGCCAGCAACGGGACGAAGACAGCTGGACACCACTATCATGAATCGCCGCTCTCCGCCGAGCCCAAAATGAAAGTGTGGCCCAATCCAACAGCTACAAGGCCGAGGACCGAAAAGAAAGAAAAATGAAAAAACACAGTACAGCAACATAACGGCACTCAGCACCCAACCACCCTATCCGGCCGAACACAGAACAAAAAACGAACAGACTCCCACCGCCCAAAATGGCTAATAGACTCAGCACCCAAGCGCATCCGAGCCGCCTCCGTCCCATCCCGGATGCAAAAGGAGTGACCACCAAAAGAGACCGTGAAAACCGCCCAAGCGGGAAAGACCCATTCGAAAAACCCTCAAAAATTGAAAATGAGTCAGCGGACTCCCATCAGAATGAACCACCAAAAGGACTAATGTCCAAAAACCACCGAAACCCCCCCCAAAACCGGAGATCAAAGCCTGCTACCGCGAACAAGGCAACCCAAACCCCGGAACCAAACACATCCATCTTGGAGCAGCGGATACGAAACGCGGAGAACCAGTAGACAAACGCATGTCGACCAGCAAAATACCACCCGGACCGGACTTAGAAAGATTTACCAACTCCCCCAGCCGCATCACCCTGAAAAAAGGCAAACAAAAAGCTGCCCGAATAACACCGACCCATAAGGAGTTGAGCAAACACCCAGAAGAGCGGAAAAAGGCGTTGCAATAGCAGAAACTAAACCGGATGACACAAATCCAACCGCACCGTACCCCGCCGAAGACCCTGAAGAGCCATGGGAACCCCAAATGCCATGAAATAATCCGTCCAACCACGCAACTTAAAACCAAAAGCCAACCCAGACATCCAGCCCCCATGGCTGCCAGGGAAATACCCCGACTAAACCAATCCCACACCAACCACAAAACCCCATCAACCTGCTCGGCATCGCCACCAAGGAACCCACCACAGTTTCCAAATGAACTTACTCATCCCATGCAGATGAATACTGCGCCAAAGTGGCCAGCGCCAATGATGTCATCACCCAGGACACAACTGCATTCCACCAAGATCCCACAAGTGGTCTGGGCAAGGCGTACCCACAGCCTTCGCCCCCGGACCCGCCTTCCGGAACTCCATGACCTGAAACCAAGAAAGAGCGTCAGCAGCTTCCTTTACAACACCAGGCACATGCAACGCCTGAAAAGAGATAGTAAAATGCAGGCAGCAGAGCAAGAAACAGTGAAGAAGAGACAGGACAGGGGCAGAAGAAGAAGACAAATTATTGACAGCCAAAACCACCCCCATGTAGACTGAATGAAAAACAACCTTACAGTCCCTCATCCCGTCCCCCCACAAAGGGAGAGCGACAACGATTGGAAACAATTCCAGGAAAACCAAATTCCCCGTCAAACTAACCGATGCCCAAGCTGCAGGTCAAGAAGCTGAACACGACTCCCCCCAAGCAAAACCCCGAAACCCACAGACCCAGCCGCGATAGAATACAACGCACTATTCGACCGAGCAGGAGCCAGCCAATAAGACCGACCATTGTAGTTGGACAGAAACTCTCTCAAACCCGCAAATCGTCCCGCAAAGGAACGGTAACCCGAATGAAGTGATGCGGCAAAACCACACCCCGATGTAACCAGTGACAATCGCCGACTAGATACCCGCCCCATGGGCATGATACGGGAAGCAAAGTTCAGCTTGACCGGAAGGGATTGCAAATCCCTAAGCAACACCTCTCGAGACCGATGACAAGCAGCGACCTCCAGCGTCAAAGCCTCCAACGTATCCAAGAGCAAGCGAGATTCCAAGGTAACAGAATCCAACGCAAATGCCCAAAAAACTCAGACACGTCGTGGGACTCCAGCCAAAGGCATTCCAAAATCCGGAGCCACCCACTGAAGCGTCACAAGCAAATGGCGACAGACGTCCAGACCCACAGGGGCCTACACACAAAAAGGCGTCCAGGTAATGCAAAATGGACATAAAACCCGCCTCCTTCCAGACTACCCATTCCAGGAAGGAGCGGAATGTCTCAAAGAGGGAACAGGACAAGGAGCAGCCCATGGGAAGGCACAGGTCCACATAATAACAGCCGTCAACCTGGCACCCCAGAAGATGGGGACTCTCCGGGTAAACTGGAAGAAGCCTGAAAGCCGACTCAATGTCCGCTTACACAAACCAAGCCCCCCGCCCCACAGCCGCTGACAACCACACTGCCTTATCAAATGAGGCATAAGAAATGCCGCACAACCGGATCAAGAGCATCAGTCACTGATCTACCAAACGGATACGATAAATGACAAAGCAATCGGAGCTTGCCAGAGTCCCTTATTGGGAACTACCCCCAGCAGCGACACCCGAGGGTGAGGCAGGGGAGGCCGATCAAAAGGTCCAGCCATCGTGCCCAAAGAAACCTCCCGAAAATGAATTCCTGGAAAACTTCTTGAAGGAAAGCCGCCGAACACAAGTACCCCGGCTCAGGAACCCCAAAACCCCGGGATTCAGAAACCCACTGAGAACCCTTCATCCAACAACCAAGCCACCGACCTATCAATGGAAACCGCTAGCCAAGGCCGTATCGTTTTGACAGACCCTAGAGTCCTCCCCCTGTCCACCCACAACACCCCCCAGCTTGAGTCCCTTGGAGTTCCTAAAACACTTGGAGAGGTGGTGTGAACCCCCACACTCGGAACAGTCAAGGCGGAATATACAGGAACCCCCCCACTGGCAGTGCCCCTCACTGAACTGCCAGCAAACCCCTGATGTCCAAAATAGGAGGACTGCGTGGGAAGCCCCAACCCCCCGGCACCGCCTGAAAGACTACAAGCCCGCCAGAGCACCCGCCGGACATGTCGTGACGGACAGCCAGAGCCCAAGAGATGGAAGGGCGAACTACTATCCGCAGGTGGAACTGTGCTTGGCACCACCACCATGACAGCCCCCCATAAATCCGGCAGGCGTTCCAAATAAAGACCTGGTAACAGAACAAGGAGGAGCTCTTCTGCGGAAACTGCACACCTATCACACTAGGAAAGATAGAGAACACCCTAACCCAATTCCCGAAAACCTTGGTTATCTAGCGAGAATGCGTCTATTCCATATCCGTTACTTCGGCAACCTTCCCATCCAGGACAGGAGGGGCCGAATCCAATGGGAGCAAAAAATAAATCACCACAAATTCACTCCGCCAAATCGTCTCCCGCACATCCGCTCGCAAATGAAGCCCCACAGGACGGTCCCACAAAAATAGTTGGCACCAAAGGCCGCAGTGGGAACACCCCAAAAGAGGGAACCCCGGCTGCAGCCCCCCAACCCCCAAGAACTGGGCCACAGAAGAGTGAAGAACCCCACCAGCACCACTCGTCGCCGCAGTGGGCCCCACTCACGGCAACAGACGCCCCAGTAGTAACAGTCCCAGAAACCCACCCCCCACCAAAAGGTGGGGGGGGCCAACAACCCCGTGCCACCGGACCCCAGGGAGCCCCAAACCTGAACACCAGGAACCGGAACACCACCCACCGCAACAGGTGGAGCCGCCGCACCACCAAGACCCACAAGAACCCAGAGCAGGGGCCAAAGCAACACCTGACACAGAGCCCGCAAGATCCCCCAACCCCCCTTGGGAAGAGGGCCCACCCAGCAACCCCCCCCCCAGACCGGGAGACCGCAGAGCCCCGCAATGCCCTAACCTGCCACATACCCAAGAGCAGTTGAAAAGAACCCCACACATCAACAGGCCCACCCGCTCCCACACCACCACCCCCGGCATGGAGACCCCAGGCAATCCCGTACCTGTCGCCACAGCAACTGGAGGTACGGACTGCGTTACAGCCATTCCTGCAGAGGCACCCGCCCGTCCTCCACCAGACTCCACTCCAGCAGACGAACTGTGTCGTGCAGGCGAAACCTAGAAAGAAAAATAAACGAGCACCAGCCGTCACCGCACAACAAACAGCACCTAAAACAAATAACCAACACCCCACCGGCACCAGACACCAAAAACCCTACATACAGGTTTACAAATATATGCATTACATTTATTTATTAAGTGTCATATGTCACATATATTCAAGTATGTATCAATATTTCGATCTTTTATTTTTTTTTGTTTTTTGTGTTATTTATTCACGCATGTTTTTTTTTTATTTTTTTTTTATTTATTTTTTGCGTTTATGCACATTTATCAAACTACATTGAGCAGCGGAACAGGCAATGGATAGGAGCAGGTATTGGGCACAAAAGCACCACCAGCCCGGCAACAGTACCAGACCCCCATCCAACCTAGCCACAACCCAGCACCACACCAGGTCCACCCAGCAGAGCGAAGAAGCAATATCCAGGACCTAGGGCAAAGGAATGAAGTAAGAGGAGAAAAGAAAGAACAGAAACACAGATGGAGAAAATAAAGGCCTAAAAGAGAGGGAGGGGGAACAGCAAGAGGGAGAAAAGGGGGAAAGGAATGAAGAAAGTGAGAAAGAAAGAACAAAAGACAGAGAGCAAAATGAAAGGCCTTGGAGAGGGAGGAAGGATACAGCAAATGGGGGGAAAGGGAGAAAACAGCCCTAAGGCTATTCAGCAGCCGGACTGTCCACCAGGGACAAGGCAGACCCACCAATAAACAGCCAAAGGAGAGGGACAGCACACTGGGAGCCAAGGACCTAGAAACAGGGGAGAAAAAACCCAAACTCAAACACCAGGCACCTGCCGACCAGCATTTCCTCTCCCGGATACCAGCGCCACCTCCGAGCTGAAGTGCGACCAGCATCACTAGGCACCCGCCTGGAAGGCCGCACCACTGCAGCAGCATCCTGCAACAAGGATCCGGCACCCACGGATGAAACCGTCTCCACATTCCACAGCTGTCAGGGCACAGCAGCAGGATGCAGACAGGGACTCCTCCTCCGCCTCCAAACCTCAGCGGGACACAATCATTCCGCGGCCCCGTCCGGGTGCTCCTGACAGGCTGGGCAAACCCTCCAGCAGAAAACATGCCAGCAGACTGCTCCTGCAGCCAATCGCCACCGCTAGCCTCCAGCAACCACGCACATCAGCCAGGAGGGACGCAGAGTCAGAAACATGCAGGAGCAAGTAAGGCGATCCGATTACTTCAGTTTTACTTCTAAAAAGGAAGTGACGCTCCAGTATCCCCTTTAATATAGGCTCCTATTCCCCACCCCTACCTAACACTTAAAGAGCCCATAAAACCATAACTTTCTTTCACCCCCCCCCCCCACAGCCCTGACATGATTCCCCTTCTTAGGGCTTGTGGAGAATTCTTATACCTGATTTTTCTCTAAATCATGAGGCATTATGTTTGATTTTGGAGATGCAGCCTTTACTTTCATGAGGCCCAATTTTGAACTCTATTGGAATCTTTTCAGAAGAAATATTTTTCTCAGTTGTTACACACAAAACTAGATGTTTAATATTAAAAAAAAAAAAAATCTATAAGAAAATTATAGGTACATCACAGAGACCTAAAATTACTCCACTTTTGAACATACAGCCCTAGACTAAGCTGATCAGACCACGCCTTTAACTGCAGACACTTATGAAAATGCATACTGCAGGGCTGCTTTGATTTAAAATATGTGTATTTCCTATGTGTCCCTAGTTAAAGGCGTGGTCTGATCAGCTTATCCTAGAACTAAAAGATAAAAAACAAAACAAAAAAACAAGAAGGAGAAATTGCTTCTTACCAATGTCTGGGTCCTTGGCAAGTTCCTCATATGACCCATACACTCTCGGTATATTATGAGTCTGAGCAAAATCATTAGCATGTTTTAGGTCCCGAGCTGCCACAGCTACTGTCTGACAAAGGAAATCAGCAAAACATTTAATTAAAAAGTCAACTACTGAAGGGATTACTGTTTTTGCCAGCAGCAGAGTATTTAAATAAAGTCTAAATGCCATCATATTGTTGAACATTAAAGAAGGCATATAACATATAATTATTTTAACCCCCTTGAATGCTTTCAATTGCTTTTGGTGTCCTCTATAGCATCCAAGTGAGTCAAAGGTGTCTTTCTTTAAAGGGATAGTAATGTTAAAAGCAGCTCCAACTAATCTTCATAGTATTTTGGCCATGGAGCTTGTTATTTGAATACTGTCAAAGTTGTAGTTCCAGGATAATTGAATGATAAAGTAACCCCCTCCTGCCCCTTTTACGGATGTAACACTGCTCACCTCAGAGCAGCAAGACTGTCCGGATGGATCGCAGAGAGGGACAATCTTCAGTGAGCATAAGGAAAAACCTGAAAAAAGCGTTGGTGGGGAAGAGGGGTTTCCTCATATCCACAGTAAAAAGATTGTCTCCTGCTGTGATCTGTCTGGTCAAGAGACCAGATTCCACATCTGAAGCAGCTTACACTAGGTAAAAGAGGCAGGAGGGGGATACTTTATCATTCAATTACTCTTGAACCACAACTCGGACACTATTGAAATAAAATTCTCCATGGCCCAAATACTATGAAGATTAATTGGAGCTTCTGTTCTTGTGAAACATTACTATCCCTTTAAAGGGACAGTAATGTCCCAGAAAAACTATTTTGCATTATGTAGTGCATAAAAAGTTGAGTTGAATGCAAAAAAACATATCTCGCAAACCACTATGGTTTGAGATATACATGCATTCAAAGTTTGAGGTTTCCTGTTGTCAGCTGTAAAAGCTGTCAGCAGGAGATCCATGTCGGCCGACACGGAGGCTCTGCAGCAGAGCCGTTATCTTATTATTTAAAGGGATAGTAACCCCCCCGGTAAACTTTAAGCCAAAAGCTAGTAATAGGTAAATCATACTTAACTCCCTTATTCCCATCTCTCAAACCGTTATGGTTTGAGAGATGTAAGAAAAGAAAAACCTCCGCTCCCTACCCTTTCTGCCTGACAAGCTGTAAAGCTGTCAGAGGCAGAATCCGGCCGACTGACTTACGGCGTCTCTTCAGGAGCGCTGTCATCTGGATATTTTGGTATAATTACTTCATCGGTATGGTCTACAACATGTGCTTGCAAGCCAGGCACACCTTTTAGACCATTCTGATGAAGTAATTATACAGAGATATCCAGATGACAGCGCTCCTGAAGAGACGCCGTCTGGTCCGGGAAGCAGGATCTCATGACGTCAGCGGTACAGCGGACGCATGAGAAAGGGGAGGGAATGGAGGTCTTTCTTTTCTTACATCTCTCAAACCATAATGGTTTGAGAGATGGGAATAAGGGAGTTAAGTATGATTTGCTTGTTACTAGCTTTTGGCTTAAAGTTTACCGGGGGGGTTACTATCCCTTTAAAATGAATTACTTCATTGGAATGGTCTAAAACAGTGTTTCTCAATTCCTGTCCTCAGGACCCACTAACATGCCAGGATCTGATGACTTCCTTGTTAGAGCACAGGTGAGTTAATCAATCTGAATGAGCCTCTGATCACCACACCTGTGCTCTAGCAGAGAAAAACCTAAGTCCTGGCCTGTTAGTGGGTCCTGAGGACAGGAGTTGAGAAACACTGGTCTAAAAAGTGTTCTTGCAAACCAGACATTCTGTCCCTTTAACATTTAAAGGGATAGTAATATTTCATAATAAAAGCAGCTCTAATTAATCATCATAGTATTTGGACTTTGGAGAGTGTTATTTCAATTCTGTCAGAGTTGTAGTTCCAGAGTAATTCAATGACAAAGTGTCACCCTCCTGCCCTTTTTACTGATGTCACACTGTTCAGCCAGAGCAGAAGGGAGGTGCCCAGGTAGACTGCAGAGAGGGACAATCTTCAAGATAAGGGAAAAACTTGAAAAGCTTGTCAAGGGGGGCAGGGATTTCATAGGAGGAAGAGTGTCCCCTTCTGTTATCTGTCTGGTCTATGGACTGCATTCCACATCTGAGAAGAGATTGCTTACACTAGGTAAAAGGGGCGGGAGGGGGAAACTTTGCTTGTGAATATCTCATAAACCATAAAGGTTTGAGATATAAGACTTGTATCATTCTTCGTGTTTTTTTAATGCCTACAAAATAAAATAAAGATAAAACGAAGTATTACTATCCCTTTAAGGACCAGATGGGCAAGCAATACATTCGCTAAGCAATGAGTTTCATACCCCCCGTCCTTAACCTTTTGAATACCAGAGGGGTACACAATGCACTGCAATGCAAGCATTGCACACCCCTTCTGCCACTCAGAGGTTTAAACGGTTAATGCAGTGGTGTCCAAACAGTGAATCAAGTGTCACAGTACTGAATAATATAATGACAAGTATCTTCAAAATGAGAGATTATAATATCTAATCCATAGGTAATAAACATATATACATTGCAACAAAATCTTATATACCAAGGTTTCAAAGTTTGCCTTATTGCTTAACCCTTTTAGTGCCAGAGGGGTGTCCAAAGCAATGCGCTGGATGCCCTTCTGGCATGCAAATGGTTAAAGAGCAGGTAAGGATTTTTATGCTCTGCAGCTGGTCACGTTTTTATATTGTGCATATACCTGATATTCTGAGCACCACCAAATATATTATACCATATAAAATATGATATTAAAAAATGACTTTCATTATTAAAAAACATGCATCAGTTAAACACTATATTGACATTATGTATGAGAGATCCATAACATTATGAAACATATCAACGCACCAAACATCGCAATCTTTATACCTCTAATGTCAAAGCAACCATTAGGTACCTGTGGATAAAAAAAGAGGAAGAGAACTGCTGATGTAGAATGGGGTGCCTAGTGAAGGATCTATCAAACACAAGGTAATATTATTTACAGTGGTATACGTTATATATAAATATACAATATGGGAGATTGCCGCTCACTGTAATCAAGTGTAGCACAAAAAAAAGAAAACAGTGACACACTGTCACATTTCAGTGGACGGGCACAAAAACTCCTATGTATCAGTGAATGAACAAGAAAAATATCTACAATAAAATAAATATACCTATAAACTGAACAATAACTCACAGGAACTGAGCTCAACAATGTGTCACAGAGACAAAACAGTTAAACAGCACAACACTCCAGTGAAAGGCAACAAAATACCCCAATGGCCCCATAAATAAACAAACAAACAAACCTAATCAATGAAAGGCTAAATAAATAAAAGTATCACATATATAATGTCCATGACCAGCATATGTAACAAAAATAATAATCCAGTGTGGTATTTGATCCCAAATATGGTGTTTCGTGTGAGATGGACAATAAAAATGTAATTGGTGATTACAAAATAGTCAGTCCAATATGTAAAAATACGAATGTCATAAAATAAAATATATACAGGTTCCTAAATAATGATCCTATGACCCAGCCGATATGAACTGAATACAAAACCGAATAAATCGCGTATATAGTGTAGTAGTGTGTGATGTCAGACTTCTATAGCATATCTCCATTGCCATACATATATTATGAACTGTGTGTAAATAATCTGTAATCCACAAATCAAAGCATTATTTATGAATGTTAGTTATGTATAATCACATAAAAGTAGTGAAGTATATATATATCCATATGTTAAATCCTATATTATAATTAGCCAAGATGTTTATCAGAAGCCATCATGGGCAGTAGAGATTGCTGAGTACTCTACAGTCATGCGCAGTACTGACTGCCAGAACGCGCTACGGCTGATACAGTGCAGGGTGCTCCGAATTCAGACCGGAGTCCTCTCTGCACACCTTCCTGGGACTGCTTGGTCCCAGAATGGTGCTCAGAGAGGAGTACGGTCTGAATTCGGAGCGACCTGCTCCATATCAGCCGCAGCACATTTGGGCAGTCAGTACTGTACATGACTGCAGCGCCGCCAGTGAGAAGAGAGGCTGCACCACCAGGATGGGAGTTGTAATCTGGCAAAGTTGTCATGGAGGGTTGGTTGGGGCCTATAGCCAGCATTCCAGGTAATTCTGGCCAACATGGGCATGGGTTGGCAGCTTAGGGCTGACCCAAGCAGGGTTACATGCTCACCTAAGGGTGGCTGGCGTGGGTTTATGTGCCCACCTGCCCATACCAGGAGGGGGCTGACACATACAAAATTCCAAGTGTTTTAGTTTAAAGACTAGTTATGGTTCCCAGCTAACTGTGCCATGCCCATGTGCCCACCTGCCCATACTGGGAGGGGGCTGGCACATACAAAATTCCAGGTGTTTAACTCAATTACCAAAAGATGCTGAATACAAAGAAAACTGTATGGGTGAAAAAGTAGAGAATTATGTAATTGAACATGCATTAAAAAAGCATAATAATTGCATGCAAATCACATATAAATCTACAAACATTTATGCATTTGTATTTGTGATTTCAGAGCATTAACCACATCGCCTGTATGAATGTAGCCCAAGTAGGGACCAATAAACAGGTAACTAATGTAACCAACTCACTGTAGTAACAGGGTATTATGGAAATATATAAACTGGCCACCATAAGCCAGGAACGGATATCTCCTGCAGGGACATTGGGATTGTGCTGGCCATGCCCACAATTTGTTGTGGTAGATGTGAAGTGAGCTTTAAAATTAGGCTCTCTAGGAAGTTTCCTATTCTAATGTTTAGTCTAATAAGAAAAGTGACCATGTTTAACATGTTATTAGGACTGTCATCTTTCTCTCTAGCTTCTAAAACAGGAGTAGGCAAAATCTGGTACCGAAAGGAGGAGGTTCATTAACCCCTTAAGGACCCATGGCATGTCAGGTCAGTCACACCGATCCCGGCACTTAAGGACTGGTAATGGTTCTGGCACATCATGGAATTCTGGGACAGCAGCGCGGCTGCACATCACTCTGCCATCCCAGAATTCAGCTTGCGAAAAATGGCTGCCAAAGTGCCTTATCTGGCGATTGTTAAGGGGTTAATGTGTAATATAGAGGAGAAAACTTCTCCAGTGTGGCAGACTCTCCAGTTCCTCTGAGCTGCATACATTGTGTGTTGCCATATAAATAATGATATACATAGTTATGTATATACATGTTATCTTATGGAGTATATGCATACCATCAAAAGAATAGTGGAGCAATTCCGGTGCAAAGGAAAAACACGTCAAAAATCATATTGGTTTAAATGGGGATTTTAACCCCTTGAATACTAGAGAGGTCTTCAATGCATTGCAAAGCGATGCGTTGGAGACCTTTCTATTATTAAGGGGTTATATTTCCCATTTAAATCAACAGGATTTTTTTTGTTCTGCTCTATAGTGGTATATTTGCCCCTGAATTCCTCAGATTTTTTAACCTATGTCTCTATGATCTCTCCAGCTTTATTACGTTTAGTGCAAACGATCCATAGAATAACAGAGAGACTGATTAGTTTCTCACACTATAGAAGTTATCTCCTCTTTATTACATCTTAGTGCAACTGTATATTACTCCAGTTCATTTTAGGTTAGTGTTCCTTTAAAGGGATAGTAATACTTAAAATGTAAAAAAAAATATGTTGTAGGGTTTATCCCCCTGAGTAAAGCAAGAGTACTCCCACTGCTGAGAGGTCTTTCATTCAAAAGTTATTAATTTTCAAAGTTGAATTTTTTAGGTGCAATATCACAGTGGCCTGAAATTGTACAGTGGCGCTGTTGCTACACCATCCTATGGAGATTTATGGTCAACTGACCAGAGTTGTCCATAGGATCGTGTAGCAACAGCGCCACTGTACAATTTCAGGCCACTGTGACATTGCACCTAAAAAATTCAACTTTGAAAATTAATAACTTTTGAATAAAACACCTCTTAGCAGTGGGAGTACTCTTGTTTTACTCAGGGGGATAAACCCTACAACATATTTTTTTTTACATTTTAAGTATTACTATCCCTTTAACTGCCAAGCCTGTACATTTGCTCATACAGTACCTTTCCATTTCTCTCTATCTGTGCTAGATGGCAGTCACGTTCCGTAAAACAAACTGTGCACATTAAAGTGGAGCTGTGCTGGGACAAATCAAGAGCATTCTGCAGGACAAATACAATTCTATTGATTTTAAAAAATAGGCTTTACATCCCTTGAATGCTAGAGGTGTACAATGGGTTGCTGTTGGAGCCAGATCATCCCTTTGAGTGTGAAGCAATGAACTGTATACCCATTTGGCACTCAAAGGGTTAACACCGGACAAGTGAAAAATGCCTGGCACATGGGAACCTTTGCATCCCTGTAATGATCACTGCAGCTGGAATTTTTACATACCTGTCTTGTTTTAAACGGATGTTCTAGCAACTCTATGCAACATTCAAGTGTTTTAAAGCCCCTAAATACGTGGATATTTTTATTATTCCCCTAATGGAGAAGGTGATTTGCCCAAAATGGCTCCATTTTTTTATCATACATATGTCCTTTAACAACTAGAGGGGTGTGCAGCGCATTCTCGGTACAGATTTTATTAGGAGTCTTAAGGGTTTAATGTTTCACTCACTGTTTCGGGGCAGATCGTGTGCTTTTTATTTGTAAGAACTCACCTGATGATCCTGAGCCGGCAAAGTCTGCAGAGCCACCACAAAGTCATTGGTAATCATCCCTGCAGAACAGATACCCCATTTTGTTGCCATAACAAGTGACTTTATTGAATCTAACAGATCTCCGGTCTACCAGTTCTGCTGTGTGATTTCAGTGTGAGTCTAGAACCATAGGCCAGTGAAAGTGGGTGTATCTAGTCTGGGACACGTGAAGAACCACTGACAAGTCACAGGCTGACAGCAAGTCAAGCCTGTATTTTGTAACACATTATTTGAACAATTTATTTTGCCTCAGGAAAGTTCCTTAACGCTACACTGTCTGTCTGTATATCATTCAAGGCAAAATGCTAGCAGATGCTTCAGTTTAGATGTTAAAATAAATTATACCCTCCCTTGTTATGAATTTGGTATCTGCCAGGGTCATGGGGTGTATGATGTAATAAAGGAGGTATGTATTAAAGGAATAGTAATGTAAAAGTACTGCTTGTTCTTACATGAAAGATCTCACTTTTATAATACTGAATGAGTATATGAAACATTTTTAAATCTTTATAGTTCTCTGGCATTCTAAATCTGAAACTTCAAGTAAATTTTAAAAGTGAATAGAAAGAGTGTTTTATATGTTCATACAGAGGGGGTTGTACTTAGGGTGACCACATTTCCCTTCTGCCATTCCGGGACGTGGTCACCCTAGTTGCCCCGTCATACCTTAAGTCCCTGGTGGTCTAGCGGCGTAGAATGTGCTCTGTGCCTCCTCCGGCACAGAGCTGAAGCTCCCGCGCGGTATGGCCAGTAATGCAGAGCGCTGGGAGTGATGTCATCTCCCAGCGCTCTGTATTACTAGAGCGCTTGCCTCCAGGTAAGCTGCATTGCCGCCCTGGATGTCAGCCTGCAAGCGGTGTGTCATATCATGGACGCCACGAGCGGCGTCCATGATGTGACACACCGCTTGCAGGCTGACATCCAGGGCGGCTTGCCTTCATTCCGGGACACTTCATTGTCCCGGTTGAAGGGGACCCGGGACGCGGGACATAGCCCTGAAATAAGGGACAGTCCCGGACGTTCCGGGACCCGTGGTCACCCTAGTTGTACTATGATAAAAGTACAAAAATCCTAGGGCAAACCAGCTACACCATAAGGAACAAATAAAAATTCCCACAGATTTAAATGAAGCTTAATATGACTATATATCCCTTTAACCGTTCGAGAGAGAGGTATGCATTGGATACCTCTCTGGCACTCAAAGGGTTATATCAGGGACACAAAAAAAGCAGGGTTACATGGATACATCCAGCAGAATGTGGTGCGACTGGGGCATATAAATGACACGATTTGTGTCACAAAGGGGTGAGGCTTAGAGGGATTGTAATGTTGAAATAAATATATAAAGAGTCTTCTTTATAAAATAAGAAATGCATTGCAATATTTCAAAACACTTACTTTTGTGTAGTTCTCAAGATATGAAATGTATGAGGATCATTAGGAAATCTACCTCGCCTGCTGGTGCTGGGTTCTTTTTTGTTAAAAAGAAGAATGGCGAGTTAAGACCGTGTATTGATTACTGTGGCCTAAATAAGTTAATGCCTAAGAATGCCTATCCGATACCACTCATCACCAAACTATTTGACAGGTTAAAAGCTTCTTCCATCTTTACGAAACTAGACCTATGTGCGGCCTATAACCTGATCAGGATAAGAGCTGGTGATGAGTGGAAAACAGCATTTAATACTAGGTCCGGGCATTATGAATACCTAGTTATGCCATTTGGTCTCTGTAACGCACCTGCTGTTTTCCAAGAATTTATTAATGATATCCTCCATGATATGCTACAGTCCTGTGTTGTTGTCTACCTTGATGACATACTTGTACACTCGGCTAATTTGTCACAACACATTAAGGATGTGTCTGAAGTGTTGCGCCGCTTGCGAAAAAACAAACTATTTTGTATAATAGAAAAGTGCGAGTTTCACAGATCCAGAGTGCCCTTTTTGGGGTTCGTGATTGCTAAAGAAGGTATTGCTATGGATCAGGAGAAACTCGCGGCAGTACTACAATGGCCACGGCCTAAAGGGTTAAAAGCAATCCAGCGTTTCTTGGGATTCACTAATTATTATAGAAAGTTTATCGAGAACTTTTCTACTGTTGTTAAACCACTGTCTGACCTCACACACAAGGGCGCTAATCCTTCCCAATGGTCTGAGGCAGCTGAACAGGCCTTTGAGACACTGAAATCTGCCTTTGCAGCCGCTCCTGTGCTATCCCACCCTAACCCGTCTCTCCCATTTACGCTTGAGGTCGATGCCTAAGAGATTGGGGTGGGGGCAGTACTTTCTCAATGCCCGGTGGCAGGGGGGCACCCTCAGACCATGTGGGTTTTTCTCTAAGAAGTTGTCAAGCGCCCAAAGTCACTACGAGATTGGTGACAGAGAACTACTGGCTATTATTCTCGCCCTGAAGGAATGGCATCACCTATTGGAAGGTACCAAAAGTCCAGTATTGATTCTGACTGATCACAAAAACCTGACTTAACTTTCCGAGGCTAAAAGATTGTCCTCTCGTCAGGTCAGATGGGCTCTGTTTCTTTCCCGATTCAATTTCCTTGTATCATATTTGCCGGGTTCCAAGAATGTTAGGGCGGATGCCCTGTCTAGACAATTTGAGCCTGAAACTGATAGGGACGAGGTCCCAGTACCCATTATACAGCCTGACCGCATTTTGGCTACCCTACGCACTAGTATCACTTCGCTACTGGGGGAAGAGATTTTGGCTAACCAGGCTACGGCCCCCCCGGAAACCCCAGTGGGCAAGTGTTTTGTTGATGAGCCATTCCATACTCGATTACTTGAAACATACCACTCATCTAAGGCTGCTGGGCATATCAGTAGGGATCAGCTAATATGGTCTCTCTCACAAGTTTTCTGGTGGCCCTCTCTGAGGGCTGATTGTTCCGCATTTACCGCAGCCTGTGCCCGTGCCCAGACCCCTAGACACCTCCCGGTGGGTCTACTCCAACCAGTGCCCAATGGTGAACGTCCTTGGTCCCACGTAGCCATTGATTTCATGGGAGAGTTGCCAGTATCTAGAGGGTATTCATTCATACTGATGGTGGTCGACAGGTTCTCTAAAATGGCTCATTTCGTGCCCCTCCATGGCCTTCCCTCTGCCAAAGAATTGGCTGTTGTTTTTGCCAAAGAGGTGTTTCGGTTGCATGGGGTACCTAGAGTTTTGGTGTCCGACCGGGGGAGCCAGTTCGTGTCCAGATTTTGGACAGCATTTTCTGAACAGATGGGCATTCAACTGTCCTTCTCCTCTGCCTACCACCCCCAGACCAAGGGGCCGCTGAGTGTGCCAATCAGGGACTGGAGCAGTTCCTGTGCTGTTTTGTTATGGATCATCATGATAACTTGGCCAACCTGTTGCCGTGGGCAGAGTTCGCCAGGAACTGTGCGGTTAATTCATCATCCGAGAGCTCCCCGTTTCTCATCAACTACGGGTTCCAGCCTTGTTTGCTCCCAGACTCCTTCCAGTCACAACAGATTCCAGCTCTGGATGAGCACATTGAGCAACTCCGCTCCACTTGGGCACGGGTTCAGATGGCCCTCAGTCAGTCATTCCAGCTCCATCAGCGCCACGACAATCGTAGACGGCTGCCAGCGGTTTCCTTCCAGGTTGAGGATAGGGTATGGTTATCCTCCAGAAACCTCAAGTTACAAGTCCCATCTAACAAACTGGCTTCTTGGTTTATTGGTCCGTTCAAGGGTGATCCATAAAATTAACCCTGTTTCATATGCCTTGGATCTCCCTGCATCCATGCACATTCATAATGTGTTCCATGTATCTCTCCTGAAACCTCTGGTATGCAACAGTTACACAACTAATCCTGTGGTTCCGTGTCCGGTAGAGGGTCAGGAGGAGTACGAAGTATCATTGATTCACGCAGATTTAGAGGAAAATTGCAGTATTTGGTACATTGGAAGGGTTATGGTCCTGAGGAACGTTCCTGGGTTGAGCAGAAGGACCTTCATGCTCCTAAATTACTGTGTATTTTCCACTCTAAATATCCTCAGAAACCAGGTCCCTCTTCTAGGAGGGGGGTCTTTGACAGGGGGGTACTATCACGGTGTCTGTGATTCCTTTCCTGTCAGTTATCCTGTAGGAGGCCCTCATTGGTTGCCCTGTGTTTATCCCGCCCAGTATTGCCTTTATATATATACTGGGCTCCTGCAACTTATGGCTGCCCTTTCGTGGTGTTCCTGTGCCAGATCTATGTTTGTTCTGTGGTTCCAGTGTATCGACGTGGCCTTCCTGACTACTCTCCTGTTCCTGTGCCTGTGTACCAACCCGGACTGCCTGACTACTCTCCAGTGATTGTTTCCTGTGTACCGACCCGGCCGACGTTCCTGCTCCTGTGTACCGACCCGGATTGGCTGACGTTCCTGCTCCTGTGTGCCGACCCGGATTGGCTGACGTTCCTGCTCCTGGATCCTGACTTGGCAGTGCCCGTTGTGTACTAGTCACCTCGGCGACATTCTGACTCCGTTGCTTTCTTCTGGCATCCCTGTATATCAGGCTGGCCTGTCTCCCTTTACACAGAGCGCTTCTGGTCTAGTCCCAGACCTACCCGGTTGCAAGTGTTGCCTCCGTTATTGCACCGGTATAGTGCACTGGTTCGCTCCACTCTACCAAACCCGGTTGCATGTGTTGCCTCCGTGATTGCACCGGTATAGTGCACTGGTTCACTCCACTCTGTTTAACCAGTTGCTGTGTTGCCTCTGTGATTGCACCAGTATAGTGCACTGGTTCGCTCCACCCTATTTAACCGGTTGCTGTGTTGCCTCCGCGATTGCACCGGTATTGTGCACTGGTTCGCTCCTCTCTACCAAACCCGGTTGCAAGTGTTGCCTCCGTGATTGCACCGGTATAGTGCACTGGTTCGCTCCACTCTGTTTACCTGGTTGCAAGTGCTTTCTCCGTTATTGCAGCGGTACTCTACCAACTGGTTGCGCTCCTCCTTGTCAAAACCGGTTGCTACTGTTGCTCCGTTTTAGTACCAGTAGCCCTACAGTAGCCTTCAGTGGCCTGTATATATTAATAATGGCATCACCCAAACTCTTTGAACTGTTCTCCTAGTCTGTGGACATTAACCCTTTGAGTGCCAGAGGGGTACGGAATGCATTGCTTTGCAATGCATTTCATACCCATCTGGCACTCAAAGGGTTAACTCCTGCATTACTGGAACCTGCATCCTGCATTGCCTGACCTGTGTCAGCATAACTGTTTACCTTCTATTTATACATGCTGGACCTGTGTGGGCATAAATAACCTGTCGTGTGTCTGTACTATATGTTATATACTACAGGACCTGTGAGGGTTCTTTATGTATTATTGATTTCAATAAAACTGTGTATTTACCTTAACTCTGTGAGTCAAACAAACCGTTACAATAGCATTAAAGGTTTAAAATTAAAGTGTCCACATATCCCTTTAAATCAAGAATTCATATGAAAATGTCATGAGCCCTCTCTGATGCTCAAGAAGACAAAGTTCCCAGGTGTGACCAAAGGTAAGGGGACCAATATCCCTTTAAATGCAGGACACTTATGAAAATTCCCTGCGTGAGCACTGGAAGTAGTATTGGGGTCTGAAACTGCAAGACTGGAGTGGTCACTATCAGTTCTCCGACACACTTGATCAGTCACTTGTACCAGCGCATCAAACTTCCTTATGTGGTCCTAAAAGGACAACCACCCCTGGGACCACTGGTCCTTAAGGGGTTAACAAGCAATTTACACAAAGTTTAGGATTATAATTTAGTGGATGTGAAATGAGTAATTAACATTTATATGTGATAGCTTAATGTTATATCAGCCTATTTCATTTTTTGATGTTAGTATTCCTTTAAAAGTAAATCATTGTGATGTGATACAGTGTGTGCTTCAGGGCTGGGGACTACAGCTTCCAACATTCCCAACCAGCCAGCAACTGCTTGTGGATAATGGGGGTTAGTGTCCAATTCCAACAGCCAGTGAGATAAAGACTGCAGATGGTAGTGTCTGTACGACATGAAATATACACAAAAAAAGGAAGAGAAACAATTATGGGGCAAATCACAAGAATCAAATATAGATTCACAATGATTTGAATGGAGATCTTAACCCCTTGTGGCTAGATGCTAAATGTTAACATTTTCCTATTGAAGTCTATGGGGAAACTGGAGATAAAAGCAGTGATAAAATGAGTACCTGTAATAGAATCCAGCCCTTGAATACTAGTAAGCGCTCCAATTTCCATGTTTTTTCCAGTGTTTGCTTCATTGTACTGGATCATTATATGGATCAGGCCATACATGAAGTGGTATTGGTGGACCTACCCCTGTGACCGCTATGCTGTGTAAGTATGAAACCTAATAAAAGGTGAAAGTTAACCCCGCAAGCGCCAGCTCTTTTTCTTTCCTTTCTATTGTGGTTTATTGTTTAAAGATATGTGTGAGTTTGAGCACCGGGAACCTGCTGAATTGCTGGCGTGGAAGATTATATGCCCAAATGCTAATAAATAGTATTTTTTTTTTTTTAACTAATTTATCAGAGTGAACACCCCAATTTACAGGGTTAGTCTAGTGTTATTTATTACATGAGCTGCACCAATTAACTGCTTCTTTAGTCCCAAAATCTGTGCAATTTGTATTGGAAAGGCAGATAAACACCAAAAATCCGTAGAATACTGGGGAGGGGGGGTAAAGAAAGAAAAGAAACCCCTCCCCATCCAATGGGATAGTTGGGTGTACAAGATAAGATGCTCCAGAGTTTGATGGAAGGGTCTAAAAAGTGTGCTTGCAAACCAGGCACACTTTGTAGACTATTCGAATGAAGTAGATCTTCTTATATCTCATGATCTCAGCTCTGCTGCAGAGCCACGGCCGGTCTGCGGACCGGATCCCAAATCTGACAGCTAGATGGCAGACTTGACCATTTTGGTCAGTGAGGGGAAGTTTTGCGTGTGAATATCTCTCAACCCATAAAGGTTTGAGAGATAAGATTTATATTGTTCATGTTTTTTTAATGTCTACAAAATAAAATAAAGACAAAATGAAGGATTGCTATCACTTTAAGTAGAAATAACTCCACTGGAGAAGCAGACACAGGTATTATTGGGGCATATTTTAACTACATATTGGGCAGTTTTAGACAATGCAACCAGATGCTGGCATGCAAGAGGAAGAAGACATGTTAACCCTTTGAGTGCCAGAGGTGTCCGGAAAGCATCAGTTTGCAATGCGTTACGTACCCCTGTGGCACTGAAAGGGTTCATGAGATTACATTAACCCTTTCAGTGCCACAGGGGTACGCAACGCATTGCAAACCGATGCTTTGGGGACACCTCTGGCACTCAAAGGGTTAACAAATGGACCTTGTGAATGCTCCATTGTAGGCATTTTCAATGCATACATTCAGTGAGGCATTTGCCCCTTCTCTGCATGCTCCCCTTCTCTGCTGTGCTAAATTGAGCTTACCCAGCTATCAGGTCACTGAGGATGATGGGAGATGTAGTCCACTAAGTGGTGGCGAGCTGCATGTTGCCTAAAGCTGACTTTAGACAGTTGAAGGCACAGTAAGTGAGACATTCAGTGTGTGAACGCTGCAAGAATATGACTCCCTGTAGTCAGAAGATGTGATCTGGGGGCACATTATAGTTCATGAACTGACCTCCCGGCCAACTCCCCAGGGACAGAATTGCCACTCATATAGAGTGTTTTAATGTTTTGGGAGATATTTTTTCAGCTACATCCTCCACCGGGACAGCACTGCACTGCTTATCAGCCGCTGGAGCTGCTTCATTGGGGAGGGGGACAATGCTGTGGGACGGTAGGGTCTGGGGAAAATTTGATGGCATAATTTGTGGAAGGGTGTTTGTTTTGTGAGGTGTAACTGGGGCATGTATTTTTACTTTTGTAGAGAGTGAGAATGTGGTGCTGGCTTACATTTTTGACGCCAACAGGAGTAAGGCAACCATTTTTTTGGTTTCTGTGAAATGTGTAGGAGACATGCTAAATCGGGTGTGTATTTTGGGCTATGGCAGTCTATAGAAGAACTGCATATGTGCTCTATATGCCATCCCTGGGGTGTGTGTATTATAATTTTACTAGTTGAAGAGCCCCTTACACGGACCACAGTGCCACTGCCACCCGGTCGCGGGGCTGTCATGCTCAGTAGAGACTGCCCACGCCGCGGCTGATACAGAGCTGGACGATCCGCGGTGCGGGCAGTCTCTACTGCAAATGACTGCAGCACGCGCAGCAGTGTCTGCTGCACATGACGCGGCGTTACACACGTTGTAACGAATTATTATATAGGATGTGTAATACTGGGCTCTGGCAATGGAGGATATATGAAAATCTCCTCCTAGCTGCCATCCTAGGGGTGTGTGTGTGTGTGTGTGGCACAGACATAGAATTTTTGGTCACCTGACCACTTCTTCTTTTATAGTGTAGATATATCCTTTATATCATCAGTAGTCGTTTAACCCTTTGAGTGCCAGAGGGGTAAGCAATGCATTGCAAAGCAATGCATTGCGTACCCCTCTGACACTCGAAGAGTTAAACAATATCACAAAAAAAAGCTTATGGTGATGTTGATATACCAGTCTGGATAGCAACAGCACCACTGTAAATTTCAGTCTATGGAGGTACTGTACCCAAGAAAATGCAAGTTTGAGCAGAAACTCTTTTGGAATAAATTACCTTTGTTACCTCTCTAGCATTAAAAGGGTTAAAGGCAATCTGCCACCCCAGACAAGGTTAATTCTTTTTGAGGAGAATTAAAAACCACCAATATGTATTAACAGTTTGTGTGCCAGAGAGGTGTGCAATGCATTGCTCTCCCCCCTGGTATTCAAATGGTTAATAGTCATGTTATTGTAAAATAACACATTTTTATGTTAGTTTCTGTGCCAGACACAAAATACTGTGCTACAGATCTAAGCAGATAATCTACTATACAGGGTGGCATCTCTAACAGGAGACCTGCACAGAAAATATTTGGAAAACTGTGCTAATTTCCAGTGTGCGATTATAATCTATAGGCTATTTTTTTCACTTTAAGGAAAACTAACTAAAATGGAAAGTGGCTCTATATAGTTTTCACCTATAAAAGTTATTCCATTTCCAATCTCAATCCTTTAATTGAATCACCTGACACTCAAAGGGTTAAGACTAGGATTACACCTTTGTTAACAAACAGAACACTTTTAAACATGATAGCCATGATATTTGAGGACATAACCCCCCCCATTTAATTTTTAAGTTTTAGCGTTTATTTTACCTGAGCAGCAGGGAAGCACTCGCATAGCTGGTGAGGTGTCTGCACATATTAAGCAGCCCACACTGCATTGTGACACTGTGCGGGCTGCTCGACATGATGCCATCACGGTCATCCCGCCTCCAAAAGTAGCACACGTCTTCAGGAAAGCAGCTGGGTGACCTCTGCATTAACTGGCAGTTCCCCTAACTGGCAGGGGGAACTGGGGCAAGGAGAAGCTGGTGAATTTTTTGAGAAGTGAAGCCAATCACTGGCCACTTCTCACTGTATTTAGGGGGCTGCTAAATGTTCTGTTGGGGCCCCAAGTCTAGCAGGGCTTCCAAGTATACCATATGGGGCAAAGCTTTCTGGGGTCCTCTGAATCTGGCAGGGTCCTCCCACACCGCATGGGCTGTAGGGGCCTCCGCTATGCCTCTGGCAACCTACAGTTGCCTTACATTCTACCCTCCACTTCTATTGAAAATTCCATTGTTCTATTTCCCACAGATCACAATGTTGCTGCCTCAAGCTGATAAAGCTGCACTGTGCAAGGAAGTATAGCCTGAGACTGTGTTTTGCACAGCTATAATGCAGCTGCTTGAGCCTGAAACAGCTGCACTGATGTTTAGTAGCATGAGAGTAAACTCGCCACTAGTACAGAGGGAAGACTGGTGGTGATATCCTACAGAGCATGTAGTGGGGTAAGCATGAGGGTGTTCTTGGAGGTGACAAATGAAAAATGGAGGGAAGATATGGTGGGACTGGATATTACCACCACTCCTAATACTACTGATATGATAGAATTAGCTTCATGTTTATTTTGGGCTGCTGAATTGTCTTTAGGAATCACTGAGGCAGGCAGAGCAGCATAAACCTGCTAAATAAATGGAAACTTTTTTGGGGATGTAACTGATACACATCAGTAAATGGGTGTCACTGTGATGTCATACTGTTGCTATGTGTACCTGTCCTTATTGGCTGGGTTGGCCACAGCTCTGTTCTTTCAGTCTTGCATGGAAAATTCTGACCATTTGGAACTCATTCATTATGATGTCATCATACTGCCACTGGAATTATATTGTACAGCCTCTTGTAAACCCTTTCAGTTCAATAGATACAGGCATCAGGATAAGATATACGGAGAAATCTGAGTCACAATGAAGCTTCAAATACTTTTTCTCAGTATCAGTCTTCTGATCAGTATGTGTGAGACCTATCCCAATGGCAAGAAAGACTTCTTTTTCAGTAAGTATATTTTGGAGGGAGAGGGCTTTGCAGTCTAAGATATTTCTGTTATATGCCACTCTGCACTATCAGTCCCACAGGGGCAAAGCTGGGTTGGAATTGTGCATTACATTCTACCCTCTGCCACTTGTATTAAAAAATCCATTTTCTAATTCGTCAGATATGGAATATAGGTACCAAGGGAGGAGACTTTCTTCCTTAGATAGACTGGAACATTTCAAAAGACAAGGTCTTGGAGGTGGAGCCTTCCCTTTTCCTTATCAGGCTAGCCCTGAATTTTAATTGTGCGTTACATTCTATCCCTCTCCCACTTGTGTTGAAAATTCTGTTATCCTATCTTCCATAGAACACGTGTGGGTGACCTGAAATTCCACGCTTGCTCCTCTGCAAATGCTCCTTACATGCAGCAGAAAGTGGGGAAAAAGTCTACCAAGCTGAGCTGAATGAGCAGAGGAGCAAGTGTGACTGTGATGGCCCATTGGCGTGATTGCAGGGCCTGTGTGTGAGTAGGATCAGTGCAGGGAGAATGTAACAGTGCCATTCCATCAATTAACCCTTTGAGTGCCGCATCACAGCCCCTACAATCAGGTGGATGGAAAATTACAGTCACGCTTCCTTAGGCATGTTGCCCTTGTCATGCGGGAGAGATTCTTGTGTCGCCAATTTCAACCTGGCGACATATTTAATGCTGCCCTGGGTTGGTCGCCAAATTCAGGGTGACAATTTGATAGTGAACCACATGTTACACATAGGTGTCTGTGACTAGTATTATGCATGTAGAGTGTTACATGTAGTGTTTTTGGTATAGCATATTGCTTATATCATATTGCATTTTGCATACACCATAAAGCGATTTGCACATTACGTACAGCATGTTGCGTACAGCATTTTGCATACTACATTTTGCATATTCTTTTTTGCGTATAGAGTTTTGCCTATTGCGTTTTCCATATAGAGTACTGCATTTAGCATCTTGCATTTGGCATAGAGCATTTTGCTTATACTGGTTTGCATATAGCATTTTGCACATATCGTATTAAGTAAAGTGTTTTGCACATACTGTTTTTATGTAGTGTGTGTGTGTGTGTGTGTGTGTGTATGTATGTATATATTGTTCATATTGTGGGTGGGTGTGTTTTGTGTGCATTATGTGTGCATTTTTGTGTGTATTGTATCTGTGTGTTTTCTGTGCATGTTTTGTACGTATTGTGTTTGTGTGTGTTTGTATTGTGTGTGTTGTGCGTGTTGTGCATGTGTTTGTGTATTGTGCATGTGCATATTGTGTGCTGGTGTGTGTTTTTTGTGTTTGTATTGAATACGTGTGTGTGTATATGTGTTCTGCATGTGTGTATGCTGTGTTTGTGTATTGAGTGTGCATATTGTCTTTGTGTGTATTTATATGTATTTTGCGTGTATGTGTATTGTGTCTGTTGTGCATGTATCTGTATGTTGTGCGTGTATGTGTCATACGTGTATGTTGTGTGTGTATTGTGCATGTGTTTGTATTTTGTGCATGCATTTGCTGTGTGTTGTGTGTGTGTGTATTGTGCCTGTGTGTATTGTGCACATGTGTGTTGTGTGTGTGTGTATTGTGTGCAATTGTGTGTAGTGTGTGCATTTCATGTGTATTGCATGTGTTTTGTGCATGTGTGTTGTAATATATTTTGTGTGTGTATGTGTTGTGGTGTTCTGTGCGTGTGTTGTGCATGTGTGTTGTAGTGTGTTTGTGTGCATGCATGTGTTTGCGTGCGTGTTGTGATTGTGCATATCTTTGTAGTGCGTGTATGTGTGCGAGTGTGTTTGTCTTCTGGTGTGTTGTGCGTATGTATGTATTGTGAGTGTGTGTGTATTTTGTGTTGTGCTTTTTGTCTGTGTTGTGTTTGTGTATAGTATGCTTATGTATTGTGCAATGTCTGTGTGTGTATTGTCTGTGTTGTGCATATGTATTGCTTTGTGTATTGTGCTTGTGTTGTGTATATCTGTGTATTGCATGCGTGTTGTGCATGTGTGTTGTATGGTGTGTGTTTGTGACATGTATTGAGTGTGTGTATTGTGTACGTGTGTTGTGTTGTATTTGTGTGTGTTTTTTTGTGCATGTGTTTATTACATGTATGTGCATTGCATGTGTATTGTGCATGCGTATTGCGTGTGTGATGTGCATGTGTGTTAAATGCATTTTGTGTGTGTTGTAGTGCATTATGTTTGTGTGTGTTTTGTGCGTGTGTTTGCTTTGTGTTTGTGGTGTGCATGCATGTGTTTGCAGTGTGCTTGTGCACGTGTGTGTACACGTGTTTGTGTCTTGTAGTATATTCTGTTGTATGTGTGATGTGTGTCTATTTTGTAGGCATGTATGGTGTGTGTTTTGTGCATTTTGTATGTATTGTGTTCGTGTGTGTTGAGTGTCTGTGTGTATTGTGTGCTTGTGTATTGCGTATGTATTGGGCATTTTCTGTGTGTGTGTCTGTGTTTTCTGTGTTGTGCATATGTATTGTTTTGTGTATGTGTTGTTTCTGTTGTGTTGTTCATGTGTGCCAGTGCATGTATTGTGTGTGTGTATGTATTGTGTTGTATGTGTGTCTGTGTATTGAGGGCTCCTGCAAATTACTTACAGAAATTGTCACAGGAATGGAAGGAGGTCAAAAGGCCATGTGTGTTTTTTGGAATAGGAGATGGTAGGGGAGGGCCAACTCCTTGCAGAGATAATGACTCCCCTTCTCTCCATATGTCCTAGACAGGCTTTATACAGAGGATGTAAATAACCCCTCCCTACTGTCACCCCTGGGTGTGTGTGACTGGAGACTTAGACTTCTTCTTTTATTTATATAAAGTTAATGTACTGCTGCTCCACTTGTACATGTGTATTTTTTCTAAAATCATTGTAAATCTTTATGCATGTTGATGGCATTGTACAAGTGATAGATAACCTGTGCACCCAAGTTGAACTGCAACTTTCATCTTCTTTAGTGGGCTGGTAACAACTGGAGAGCCCCATGTTGCATAGTCCTACTCATGTATGTTTGTGCTATCCTGTATAATTGTTACTTCAGGATGTCGCAACATGTTTAATCCTCAAATACTAGAGATATTTCCATCACACTGCAAATAAATGCAGTAGAGTGTGTTTAGCATTTCAACGTAATTCACTCTGAACTTTGTAATGTAGTACAAACTCTCAATTTTTGTAAACTCCTCTTGTTTCATTTAGAATGTGGAACCCGACCTCTGTACTCTGAAAATCACAAGAATACTCGTATAGTTGGAGGGAACGAAGCCCTGCCAGGGCACTGGCCGTGGTTGGTCAGCCTGCAAATAGGTGAAGGAGATTCTTTTACTCATATTTGTGGCGGTACCATAATTAGTGAGCAGTGGGTGATGACAGCTGCTCACTGCTTCCTATCAGAAGACAAGTAAGTAACACCTAGTTGGTTAGGTAACAGAACCTTAGTCTCTGTGAGACTTTGTGAGGGGCATAGCTAGAGAATTTCAGTCAATTAAAGGAGACCTAAAACCATCTCCTTTCTTTAGTATGGACAGAAAATTCCAATTGCTGGTTTGAATTGTTCTCTTGTGCCTTTGCTTGAGAGATCATCATCAATCAATCCTGGATGTCATAACCACAGAGGTAGACAAGGCAGTTGATTGCAGGACCATAGGGCTTCAAACTGCTTAGATCATAAGGTAATAGTAAAGGGAAAGTAATGTCCCAGAAAAAATATTTAGCATTTTGTAGGGATTAAAAAGTTGAATTGAATGCAAAAAAAAATTACAGTCAAAGTTTGATGTCAGCCAACATGGAGGCTCTTCAGCAGAGCCGAAATAGAGTTTTTTTTAAAAAGAATGACTTCATTGGAGTGGTTTTCAAGCACACTTTGTAGACCATTCCAATTAAGTCATTCTTTTTTTAAAAAAAAAAACTCGATTGCGGCTCTGCTGCAGAGAGCCTTCGTGTTGGCCGACACGGATCTCCTGCTGACAGCTCTACAGCAGGAAACGTCAAACTATGAATGTAGATATCTCTCAAACCATAGCGGTTTGAGAGATATGTTTGTTTGCATTCAATTCAACTTTTTAATCCCACCAAAATGCTAAATATTTTTTCTGGGACATTATTGTCCCTTTAAGTATTTAATGACCAGAGGGATATGCAACTCATTGATACGCAATGTATTGAGCACTCTACTGGTCCTTAAAAGGCTATAAATAGGTTCATACACTCTACCTGCTTCTGTGTTAAAAACTGGCAGCAACTGTCATGTCTGCCTCATTCAGGACTCACAGGGACCATTTTCAAAGTAAGATAAGTGGGGGATTATTTTTAGTAGCTGTTAGTTTCCCTTTAAAGGGACAGCAATGTTTCACGAAAACAGCAGCTCCAATTAATCTTCATATTGTTAGGACCATAGAAAGTGTTATCTCATTACTGTCAGAGGTGTAGTTCAAGAGTACTTGAATTATAAAGTATCCCTCTCCCGCCCCTTTTACCTAGTAAGCCACCTCCCCTCAGATGTGGAATCCTGTCCTGGGACCAGACAGCTCACAGCAAGGGACAAACTTCTTACTGCAAATATAAGGAAAACCCTGCCCCCCCCCCCCCGTGACAGTTTTTTCGGGTTTCCCTTATGCTCACTGAAGATTGTCCCTCTCTGCTATCCATCCAGACAGTCTTGCTGCTCTGAGGTGAGCAGTGTTACATGAGTAAAAAGGGCAGGACCGGGATACTTTATCATTCAATTACACTTTAACTACAACTCACACAGTAATGAAATAACACTCTCCATGCCCCAAATACTATGAAGATTAATTGGAGCTGCTTTTATTGTGAAGCATTACTATCCCTTTAAGTCATTACTAAGCAGCTGCACCTCCTTGGTAAATGGAATTATATGTTGTGTTTTGAGCTGGGTATCACAATCCAAAAGATGGTGGATACATGATCCTGTCCTTAATGAGGTGCAAGCTGTGTTTCAATCGCATGTCTTAGACATGAATTTAACCTGTTAATGACCAGAAGGGTGTTAAAGGTATTAGAAAACAAACAAGTTAGATTTAGGTTTAGGGGGAAAAATAAAAAATAAATAAATACATATATATATATATATATATATATATATATATATATATATATATATATATATATATAGATATATATATATATATTGTTTAGATAGGTAGTTCACTTGGGTTAGGTAGGTTCAGGGTGTACATGGGTTAGGGGTTAGATTTAGGGGTAGCGTAGGGTAAAAAATTAAAAAATCAAAAAGTTTATTTATTTATTTTTTTTTAATTATTCTGTATTATAAGTTAGTTTAGATAGGTAGTTGGGTTGGGTAGGTTCAGGGATTACGTGTATTAGGGTAAGGCTTAGGGATAGATTTAAGTTTAGGAGTAGTGTAAGGAAGAAAAAATAAAAAAATAAAAAAAACGTATTAAAAACTTTATTCTATATTAGAAGCTAGTTTAGATAGGTAGTTGGGTTGGGTAGGTTCAGGGAATACGTGTGTTAGGGTAAGGCTTAGGGATAGATTTAAGTTTAGGAGTAGTGTAGGGAAGAAAAAATCCCCCTCAAAAAAACTTTTATTAAAAACTTTATATTATAAACTAGTTTAGATAGGTAGTTGGGTTGGGTAGGTTCAGGGAATACGTGTGTTAGGGTAAGGCTTAGTGAAAGACTTAGGTTTAGGAGTAGAATGGGAAAAAAAATATATAAAAAAAAAAAATTATCATAGGAATAGTGACCATTTGGGGTGAGAGTTAGATATAGAAGTTATTCATTTATTTAGTTTAGAGTAGGTGCGTACAATGCAGCGGCATTATAGTTTAGAAGAGGCGTATTCCTTTTTGGCATCTGACTCAGAAGCCACAGACACTGTGTCAGACTTTGAAGTCACTCAGTTTTCTGAGAGTGAGAGCTCTAGTAGTGATGACGCAGGGCCTTCTGTAAAAAAAAAAAAAAGACGCACTGCCCCAGCAACTGCACCAAGAGCTGCCCCAGCAACTGCACCAAGAGCTGCCCAGAGACCTTCCCAAAAAGCTGCCCTATGAAAAGCCCCAAGAGCTGCCCCAAGATCTGCCCTAAGAAATGCCCCAAGACCTGCCCCAAGTACTGCCCCAAGACCTGCCACTCCTGCTGATGAATAGGTATCACCAGCCAATTTATGTCCACAAATTCCTGAATTCACAGGCAACCCAGGAATTCAAGTGGATGTGGCTGGATTTACCCATGTTCAGTTTTTTTTATTTATTTTTGGGGGAAGAAATTTTGGGGGAAATCGTGTCTCAAACAAATTTATACGCAGTCCAATATATTGCCGCCAACCCATCAGTGCTCATTTCCAAGCAAGACATATGGCAACCCACAGACCTTTTAGAATTTAAGAAATTCTGGGCCCTTACAATGACAATGGGAATAGTTAAAAAAACAAGTATTAGATCATACTGGAGTAAAAACCCCATATATGATACCCCTATATTCGCCAAAACAATGACCAGGACTAGATACAAAATGATTTTGTGCTTTATGCATTTTAGTGGTAAAAACCTGTGCCTCCCAAAAGAACACCCCCAGTATGACAGACTGTTCAAAATTCACCCACTAATAAATAATTTGCAGGAAAAGTTTGCCCAAGTATATACCCTCCAAAAACACATATGTATAGATGAATCCCTCATGAACTATAAAGGCAGGTTAGGTTTCAAACAATACATCCCCTCCAAGCAATCCAAATTCGGCATTAAATTTTATAAATTGTGTGAAAGTGCCACAGGCTGTACCCAGGCTTTTCAAATTTACGAGGGCAAGGACAGCCAACTTGACCTTCCTGGTTGCCCCAAATCTCTGGGAACAAATGGGAAGACAGTTTGGGATCTGATTTACCCCTTGTTAAATAAAGGATATCATTTATATGTTGACAACTACTATACCAGCCCCATTTTATTTAAGTAACTTTTTTATTTTGACACCGTGGCCTGTGGCACTGGCAGGCGCAATTGCAGGGAGATGCCCAAAGAACTTGTAGAAAAATAACTTAAAACCGGGAGTCCTCAGCTTTATGCCAACAAGAGCTGCTGGCAGTTAAGTTCAAGGACAGAAAAGATGTCTACATGCCTTCCACCATGCATGAGGACAAAACTGTGGCAGTCTCTGTTCGTGGCAGGAGGGGGGTACTAAGAAAGCCAGTCTGCATCAGAGACTACAACAAGCAAATGGGGGGAGTTGATCTGTGTGATCAACTCATGCAGCCATACCTCACCATGAGAAAATGTAGGTCATGGTACAAAAAGGTTGCCATTTACATGATGCAGACTGCAGCATACAATTCTTTTTAGATTTTCAAATTGGCAAACCCCACCCTAAAACTTACTTTTCTGCAGTATCAGCTCCATCTTATCTCCCAATTTTTGTTTCAAGGGGCAAAAGAAATAATTCCACCAAAACCCGGGGTAGTACATTTTATTTATAAAATCCCCCCAACCTCCCAAAGGAAAGACCCACAAAAGCGCTGCAGGGTTTGCTACAGCAAGGGAATACGGAGAGAAACCTCCACTTACTGTCCTGACTGCCCTTCCAAACCTGGCCTCTGCATGGGTGACTGCTTCAAGCAATACCATGCAGGCACAATGCAGTAGTGCTGAGAAGTTTAGTTTATTATTTGGCCACTTGTCCCCCCAGAAATATCCTGTTTTTTTATTTTTCAAAACACATCCCTCCTTAGATCTAACACTATCAAAATATAATGGGAAGCAAAGCACCCTAAGTTTTTTCCATCTCTGATAATGGAAACACACATGTTCCCTACTGGGCCCAGTAGATCCCCCAAACCCTGACAAACCTATGCATATGGGGCATTGCCGTACTTAGACAATGTAACTCATCACTAATGTAAAGCACTTAAAAAATCTGCAAATATCATGTGATTGAAATCCAGAGCAACACTAAAATATGTGTGAAAAAATGGTGTTTCTCTGCCTTACTGCAGGTTTTGGGAGGGATTGCTGATACAGTGGCAGCGAAAAAATTTAAAAAGTGCAAATAGAATGAAAGCCAGGGTTGTCTACTCTTCTATAACATATACTTTTGGGGGTAAAATTCATTGCAGTATTTCCAAACAGTCCGAAATGAGACAAGGCACCAGCTGTAAAAATGGCATGTCTGTAAAAGGAAACTCACATGTTCCAACTGGGCCCAAACCCTGACAAACCGTTGCATATGGGGCATTG
The DNA here is from genome assembly GCA_037306005.1 of Rhinophrynus dorsalis. Classification (NCBI taxonomy): domain Eukaryota; kingdom Metazoa; phylum Chordata; class Amphibia; order Anura; family Rhinophrynidae; genus Rhinophrynus; species Rhinophrynus dorsalis. The sequence continues at coordinate 324,213,329 of CM074724.1, read as the reverse complement.
CTGAGCCGAACACTAATCAATGCAGTTTAAAAAATCATCACCTACTCTGTGCTTGAAATCCACATCAACATTGAAATCGAAGTGTGAAAAACGCTGATTTTTTTTACTTACATCAAGATGTACAAGTGATTGGAGGTAAAATGGCTGCGTAAAAAATTTGAAAACATACATAAAATGAAAGCTGGGGGTGTCTTCTTTTAAAAAATATACACTTTTGGGGGAAAATCTTAGAGTGGAGCACTGGAACATAATCCCAAATGAGAAATGGTACCAGATAAGCAAGATATGAAAATTCAATATTTGTTCAAATTTGGGCCCCGTATCTCCCCCAAAACTTGAGAAACCTATGCATATGGGGTATTGCCGTACTCAGAAGAAGAAGCTGAACGCTAAACAATGCAGTTTTAAAAATCATCACCTATCATGTGCTTGAAATTCACATCAACATTGAAGTCAAAGTGTAAAAAACGCTGTTTTTTTAACTTACGTCAAGATGTACGAGGGATTGGTGGTAAAATGGCTGCGTTAAAAATTTGAAAACATACATAAAATGAAAGCCTGGGGTGTCTACTTTCCAAAAATATACACTTTTGGGGGGAAATCTTAGCGTGGAGCACTGTTACACAGCCCCAAATGAGACATGGCACCAGTGATGCAAGCTGTGAAAATTCAAAGTGTGAAACTGGAAACACGCATGTTCTAATTTGGGCCCCGTAGCTCCCCAAACCTTGAGAAACCTATGCATATGGGGTACTGCCATACTCAGAAGAAAGAGCTGAACACTAAACAATGGATATTTTTAAATTTTCAACTATCCCGTGCTTGATATCAACAGTAATATTGAAATGTAAGTGTGAAAACTGCAAAAAAAAAAAACTTTTTCCACAATTTTGAAATTTTTTTCTGGAAAAATAGCTGCATAAAAAACTTCAAAATTCTCCTGATTTACCTTACGTTGTCTAGTTTTCAGAAACATACCTTTGTGGGGCATTTTTGGTTCTGGCACCGTCAACTAAGCTATGATGCTCACATGCCAATTGTTGGAAATAATGGCATCCATCTTGTAATATTTACCTTGTAAATGTGAGGAAGTGATTGAAATACTAGGCATATGGGGTACTTTTATATTCAGGGTATTTTTTTTTCATTAACTAATAGTATGCAAATCCTGAGAGAAAAAATGTAAGCAAAATGTTGTTGTTTTTTTTTTTTTCCCTCTTTTTCTATATTTTAATCAAATTAAACAATGAGGTATTCATATAATTGTGGTATAAAAGAAAGCCTTACTTCTCCTTAAAAAAACAGTATATAATTTGTGTGGGTGTACAAAAGGAATTAAAGAGAAAATATGGTTGAACAAAGACATAATCAAAAAAGTCAAAATTGCTCCGTGCTAAGGGAAAACAACATCAGATTTTCCCGGTCCTTAAGGGGTTAAAAGCTTAATTCAGGTTAATAGCCTGTTGAAATTATCCCTGAAATGAAACACAAATCCTATGACTTATATTATCTCTGATCATTTACTATGATTGATGTACTAGTAGTAAATGACACCTTGTAAAATGTGGCAGATATAGTGAAATTATGTAGTTTCTGAAATGTGGAAGTAAAACAACATTTATTATCAATGGGAACATTAACAGTTTTAATAAATTGGTGACATATTTTGCATCTATGGGGTTAAAGTTGTTTTTATTAATTATTCTAAAACTATGGATCTTCACAGTGTCTCTACACATCTAAGCACAGTAGACTTACACTTGTTTTAGTATGTATCATAAAGGGTCCATTTCTTTTATTCACATATACTCCAAATCTCTTTTCAGTCCGCAATCCTGGAGAGTTGTCGCTGGTGTTTATCTGCTTTCAGACATAAGTCCGCATATCCAGATTCGGCGCGTATCGCGTATATTTTCTCATAAAGGTTTTTCAAAAAAAACAAAGAAAAATGACATTGCGCTGCTCAAATTAGGTGAGCCTGTTATATATACAATGTATGTACAGCCAGCTTGTATACCTCCTGAAGGCTCATATGTCCATCAAATGACCGACTGCTATATTGCTGGATGGGGACTCAAGAAAGAAGAAGGTGAGTCTAATTTTCTGTTTATCATTAATACTAGTGTAAAAACACGGGCCAAGCATTCAGGCAGTGGCTATTTCGCATGACTGCATCGGACAAACATACATCTGGCCTGCGTTCAAGCAGTGTCTACTGAGCATGACTGAGATTTTTCTTCTGTTCACTCACTATGCATTTTGTTAAGTGATAAAAAATAAACTATTCACATGTATATATGAATATAGTAATGTGCAAAAGTTTTAGGCAGGTGTGAAAAAATGCTGCAAAGTAAGAATGCTTTCAAAAATATACATGTGAATAGTTTATTTTTTATCAATTAACAAAATGCATAGTGAGTGAACAGAAGAAAAATCTCAATCAAATCAATATTTGGTATGACCACACTTTTCCTTCAGAATGTGGAGGGGGGAGTATAGAGACATAGGAAGAAAAACAGGATGTTATGTGAAAATTTGGTAACATGTAAGGAATCTCAAGTCCTTATTTAGTCCATTGTTTTCTATTGAAAAAATCATCATCTTAATTTCAAATATATTTCTCTCCTGTGTATTTTTGAAGTTCCCTCTGAGTATTTCAGTTGTAAGATTATGGATGTAGTGATTTCTCAGGGTAAAATGATGAGCAGCTGGGGTATGGTTCTTTGTTTCATGGTATTTCTCAATAGATTGCCTCTGTATATTCATCCTTGGAGTTAGTGGTAGGTCTATTTCACAAATGTAACATCCAGAGTCACATTCAGTGTATTGTATCATGAATATAATCCTTTAATGTTGTATATCTTGTTGTGTTGTGCAGTGTTGTTTTCACAAATGTGTTGACGTGATTGGCAGCTTGATTTGGTGCAAGGTTTGGTCCCGTTATCAGTGTTTGTCCATTCATTGGTCAGTTTTCCATTGATCAATTTTTGTTTCAGATTTGGTGGTTGCCTGACTGTCAGAATAGGCGGTTGGGGTATATGTCATTTACCACTACATCATCTGTTAGCAGAGGCTGTAGCTTTTTGATGATGTTGAGTATTTCTTCTAGAGCAGAGTTGTATGTAGTCACTAGTATACATGAAGACACTTGTTTCTCTTTGTATTGTAACACGTGTTCACGTGGTGTTCTCAATGCAGATGTTATTTTCTGTGTGTTTGTCCTTGTTTTATAGCCTTTCTGTTTTAATGACTCAGACAATGTTTTTGCATGATTACTGCAGTTGTTGGTATCAAGGCATATGTGGTGATATCTGATAGCTTGGCTATGAATGATGCCTTTTTGTAAGACTCGACTAGGAAGAAACTGGAGTTGATACTGAGTGGTCTACCAGTAGCTGGGGTGCGCTGGCTGGAGAGCTTGGCTTGGGAGTGGTGGTAGTGCTGTATTTACCCTTGAGTTAAAGGTGCAGACAGCAAAGCTTGATGGCTGGATGGGTTATCACAATCACCACTGGAGGCAAACCACTCAGTATACAGGAGTATGAATAGCCAGCTGAGGCCCTGTAGGAGTTGTTTATTCAGGGTCTGTGAGTAGTACAAACAAAGTCTATAATAGATTAAAGGCCAGAAACAGGATCTGGGGCAGACAGAAAGCTGCGGTTGCATGAGACGAGTCATAGTCAGGCCGAGGTCAGGTGCCAGGGGGTCGGAGAACAGGGATTTATGTAGTCGAGCTGATGTCAGTAACCCGAAGGTCGAAGAGACAAGGTTGGTCGAGGACAGGCCTAGGTTGGTTATCAGAGTGTGAACCAGCCAATCAAGAGGATTCAGGGGTGGATACACAAAAACGAAGCAAGGCACGGACATGACACTTGTTTAGTGTGAGCTGAGTGAAAGCTGGAGTTGTGAAGATAACTGCACTGTCTGTGGGTTTTCTGTATACAGATGAGTGTAGTTTGCCAGTTGTGTCCAGAAAGTGATACGTACAGAAATCCATTTTAAGTTTAATGGATGGATAAAATGCATTGAAGGATTTGTGAAAATCTTTGAGTACTTCTTCACCTTCTGTCCATATGATGAATAGTGGAAATGTGTATAAGGTTTACAGAGGTAAATACGCAGAAAAAAGTTTTGCATATTGTGTTGCCATCTTTGTGCCCATGGCACATCCCATTATTTGTATGTAGAAGTTCTGATTAAAGGTGAAATCATTGTGTGTGAGGATAAAATGTATCAATTTAGTTATAATGTGGGGGCTATATGTCTGGTTTTTGGCCTGTGATGATAGGAATTGATGGCAGCCATTAATTCTGCCCTGGTGTGGGATGTTGCTATAGAGTGATTCCACATCCATGGTGGATAGAATTGTCTCAGTAGGTAAATCTTTGATTTGGTTGAGTTTGTTAAGCAAGCCTGTGGTGTCTCGTATAAAGCTTTTGGTGTTAATGAAAAGGAGTTGTACACTTTAGGAAGATCACAATAAGGATGCAACATTTCATTCCCCATCAGTCCTTGGATCAAATGGATCTGAAGGAAAGGAAATTACCTATTCTGATAAAATTTATTCACAGACAATATTCTCACTTATATTCCTTCCTGATGCCCTACTGCAGTAGGCTACCTACCACCAATGGTGGCCTATCCTATTTCTCACTTTTTCTAAGCTTACAGAGCTGCCACTTGTGGATGCTGAGCACTTATGAATCTGGCACATAAGCGCCTGGACTCTCTTCCTAAGGAAAGATATGCAGCTTCTTGTGCTGCTCTATGCCCCAGTTTCATGGTTGCTTGGATGTCTAGGGCCATAACTGTCTGGGGGGAACAACACAGAGGCAGTCTATGCAGACTTGCAAAGAGAGAGAATGTTGTTTGGCTGTTTCTAAGTCACACTACCATTTGTAGGCTGGCAGTTGTTTGGCCCAGGATTGGAGAAGGTTTTTAGCCATGTTACTGGAGGACTCAGAGGACTCCCAAATTTCCCATGTATGAGTACATGCCCAGGGTTGTCTACAATAGCCCACTTCCCCAACACCCAAACAGGTCTGGGCAGGAGAGAAGCCTCCAGTTCTCAAATCTACCTTTGAATGACTCACAGTGGTCTGGTATAGCTCAGGCAACTGGAGTTCATCTTTCTCTCTTTCTCATACGTGGATTTTCTCCATGGTAGACCAGTGGGTTTTGAGGGTGATCATGGAAGGGCATTTTATAGATTTCATATCCCTTATTCCATGTCTCTCCTTCATGGCCAGAGTTCCTTGCAATCCGGTGAGGGACTATTTTTCAACACAGTTTATTTCTTGGGAGACATGCAGGCCTATTCCAAACATTTTGTATTTCCCAAGGTAGACAGTGGACACAGTCCTATACGGGACCTGAAGTTTCTCAACCATTTTGTTATTACTTCCCGGTTCAAGACGGCGTCTTTGTACTTTGTCATCACTGGCATGCATACCTCCTAATACATATAGAGTGCATATTTCCACATTCATTATCTAGGGATTACTGTTAATGCCTGTCTAGATTGCCTTTTGCTAAAGGCTCCTTTAGTAGAGGATTTGCACCTTCCAGTTCAGACTTGTGTGTTCATTCTAGAACAACACGGTTGGGCATGTCTAGGAAATCCTCTCTGGTTCCTGGCCCAGGCCATTCTCTTTCTCAGCATGAGATTAGACACTCTTCAGGCACAGGTCTTTCTGCCTGAGGTGAAGACTCTATCATTGACCCAACAGATGTTTCAGGCTTTAATTTGCCCATCTGCAATGGTGTGGGACTACTTGCGGCTGTTAGGATTTTAGATCCCTGTCTTGGAGGTGGTCCCGTTTGCGTAATTCCATACTTGAGAACTGCAGCTGGAGGAATTCGTTGAGGCAGCAGTGTAATCTTTCCTGTATCATGTGTCTCTCTGGCTGAACGAAGTAAGATCTTCATTAGTGGCTTCACATGCTTTTTTTTGTCATTTGGGAAGGTCATTGGTCATTCTGAATTGGGTGACAGTAACTATGAATGCTGGCCTAATAGGCTGGCTTGCCATCTTCAGATGGCTCAGGGCCTTTGGCTTGAGGGAGAGAATCTTCTGCCCATTAAATTGATCTGGGCAATTCTCCTCACTCTGTTGCATTTGTCTTAGTCCCTCCTGGGTTTGCCAGTGTGGGAGGGACTGATTTACTGTTGTTTTTGATCTTTGCTATTCATTAGAACTGAGCGTGTCAGGTGGAGGTAAAGTGGAGTAAGGAGGGAGTCTCTGCCTCCAGCAAGCCTTTTAAAGTCACGTGACTTGCCCTACTTCAGGATGATACTTTACTCCATGGTTCCCGAGTTCCACACGGAGTAAGAAAAAAATATTTATTAACAAATACACTTGTACAGACAAATCTAGTTTGGAAAGTTGCTCTTCATCAATCAATTCTGCCATTTCCATTATTCAATATCCCTATTCAGTATTTAATGTGGTCATAGTAATGATCTGTACATTTTCATATAGCTGTTGCCTACCCTTTATATACACAATTGACAAGTCTTTATATAGAAAAAGACTTAGGGATACTTAGACAACAGAAGTCTCAGAACATGATCCCATTAACACTTTAAATGCTAAAAAGGTAATCAGCCTTTTGATTTGCAAAGTCTTGTAGACATATGTAGCCTCCAAAGTATTTAGTTTCAGTGTCACAAATATGTTTCTACTTCCTGAATGCATAAATATGCATCTTGTTTCGGAAAATCATAGAGCATTGCCTATCCAACAGTTGCTTTCAGTTACATTATAGATACATTATTACATTATATATCCTTTGCAAGGTTATTACCAAGCTTAATTTACTTTTTCAGCCCCTCTTTGGAGTTTTAAGCCATAATGTGCAGTCATTTTAAGAATTTGATGTCCACAGAATGAAGCTGGTTGCCTGTCACTGTTTCTGAGAATAGTATAAGTATTGCATAAAAATGTCTCTTCTCTGGAAAGGATTCTCTTAATTGCTAAACCTAGGCTTAAATAACTAGATTGCAGGAGTATATGCAAAACAAAAGGAAAATTTGCTTTAAAGGGATAGTAATGTTTCATAATAAAAGCAGCTCGAATTAATTATCATAGTATTTGGACTTTGGAGAGTGTTATTTCAGTTCTGTCAGAGTTGTAGTTCAGGAGTAATTCAATGACAAAGTGTCCTCCTTCCTCCCCTTTTACTGATGTAACACTTTTCAGCCAGAGCAGAAGGGAGGTGCCCAGGTAGACTGCAGACACGGACAATCTTCAATTAAGATAAGGGAAAAACCTGAAAAGCTTGTCAAGGGGGACAGGGATTTCATTGTTTTCATTGTAAGAAGACTGTCCCCTGCTGTTATCTGTCTGGTCTTACAACCAGTTTCCCTATCTGAGAAGAGATGGCTTACACTAGGTAAAAGGGGCGGGAGGGGAAACTTTGCTTGTGAATATCTCTTAAACCATAAAGGTTTGAGAGATAAGACTTATATCATTCTTCATATTTTTTTATTGCCTACAAAATAAAATAAAAATGAAGTATTACTATCCCTTTAAACAAGTAAATCCTCTGAAATGTCAGAGTTGATAAAGTATTTTGCCATGTCACACACAGACTCCTCCTTGGTTTGCTTGATTTTACTAAATTACTTTTATTTTCTTCCCTTTTAGACACGGAAACAGCAGATTTCATGATGGAGGCAAAGGTAGACTTGTTTTCTACCCAACTGTGCAACGAAGCTACATGGTATAATGGGGCTGTACATGAGAACAATCTATGTGCAGGTCATGAGAGTGGGGAAGCTGATATCTGCCAGGTTTGTATACCCTTCTGTGGTATGATGGTTGTGTGTGCTCAGCAATACGGCTTGTTCCTGGGGTGCTGCATCTAATATTCTAGTCAGGGTAACCAACCAAATAGCTTATTATTGTGCAGACCATAACTTACCTGCTATTGGAGGACACACTTTTCTTGGGTTATCTACAGGTTTTTAGCTTTTTAGATTTGTACTCTTCCTGCTACATTTATATTTTATTTTATGTTTCATTTATTTGTCCCTTACTTTATGATGGTTCCCTATTGAAATGTCTATTGGGCGACCAACAAAAACGAGCATTTAAAATGCTGCCTGGTTCAAAACAGCGAACCATGCTCCATTACTGTATACCTTGTTCCATTAAATGACACCTCTGACTTCAGCATTAATATGTCACAGCACCACATCCTGCAACAGGCAGCCCCCCCCCCCCCCATCGTACAATAAAGTCCTACTACATCCTATAATAGCCCAATCATCGTACAGTAGCACTCACTTCCTGTCCCCATCTCACAGTCCCATTCAAACCTTTATACAGTATAACCACAGAATCTGGCTGAGTGAACTCCACGAAGTGCCACTTTCTGCCCAGATGCCTCTGACTGATTTCCCCTTGCCTCTAATGTCTCCCTGCTTGCCTCTTTTCTCCCTGCCCCATGCTGCGCTCTTCCTCCTCTCAGCAAAAGAGACTGAGGTGGACCAGAGAGGAGACTGATATCTGTCGTCCACATCTAAGACAGATCTTTGTCTCCTCTCTGGTCTGTCTGTCAGCCTCTTGCTCTGAGAAGAGGAAGAGCACAGCATGGGGCAGGGAGAATGGAGGCAAGCAGGGAGGCATAAGATGCAAGGGGAAATCAGTAGGAGGCATTGGGGCAGTAAGTGGCGCTTAAAAGGATAATCTCAAAAATTAAATGTCTTCAACTTTAGCTCTGCACCTCCATCTCAGATCCTGTACAACGCAGCGCAGCAGATCCAAACCTGCACTGGTTTCTGTTCACCCACAGAGGCATTTCCTTCCTACACATAGCACCCTTTACCTATGCAGGTAATATGAAGCAGCATAAGTCCCTGAGCTGTGTGAGACTGCAAAGTGATCTAGTAGCTACAAACACACATTTTGTTTTTAACTCTGCATTGAAAAGCAGTAGGCAGGGAAGGAAGGAGAGTGCAACAAAAGGTACATCAAGGGGGCTGCACTGGATTCTCAATGAAAAAGCACAAGTTCCTGAGACTACGACTCCCCAAACTTTTTTTTATTAGTTATAGTTATATATTTAGCAAATCAGAATTCTCCTACCTCTAGAATCTCCTCTTCCCCCCAAAACACACAGCATATTGCCCAGGGCCCAGAGTATAAAGAGTGAACTTCAAGAAGCAAACACGCACACCAGTGTCAGTAAAGCTACTACACCTGGAAAGGTTTCTTCAGCTCTACTGTCTCTTAAATACAATGTTCATTCAGACAGCTCCAACCTACGGTCAGTGGTGGTATCCCCACGATACACTGAAGAACCTGAGCTTACAATGAGCTGACATTGTACAGCTAGGATACACAGGAAACAGGAACGCATTCTATAACCCTGCTTCATCGGAGACATTCACAACTTTACCCTGCTTTACTGTTACCTGTAGTTACTCGACACTATTATGGGCAACATTATGATGTTGCAGGCTTAAGTTTTGCAACAGCAGAATCTCCCCCTTTTCAACCAGGAGCCATTTTAATGCTCCATTTTGTTGATCACCCAAAAGTGGGTGTCATATCAAAAGGATACCCTTTAGATTAGCATTGAATGTTTTCTTAGCTTTTCACTAATGGCTGATTTTCTTGCTCCCATATAGGGAGACAGTGGTGGACCATTAATGTGTAAAAAGACTACAGATAAGGACTACTCTGTAGCAGGAATTGCCAGCTGGGGAACCGGCTGTGGGAGAAAACGAAAACCAGGAATATACACTTCAACGCAGCCCATGGCTGACTGGATGTTTAATACAATTGCAGGTCGCTATGCAAAAGCAGAGGGAACATCAATAATGAGATCTAGCAACACAGTTTTTATTTTTACTTTTATTTTACTTTTACTTATTTATTGATTCAAAATTTCAAAAAGAACATTAAAAAATACAGATCCAGATTGAATGTGTGTATTGCACTTGTTGCAGTGGTGGACCATTAATGTGCAAAAAGACTACAGATAAGGACTACTCTGTAGCAGGAATTGCCAGCTGGGGAACCAGCTATGGGAGAAAACGAAGGCCAGGCATATACACCTCAATGCAGCCCATGGCTGACTGGATGATTAATACAATTGCAGGTGGCTATGCAAAAGCAGAGGGAACAACAATAATGAAATCTACCAACACAATTTTTATTTTACTTATTTACTGATAAAACATTTCCAAAAGAACATTAAATACAGAGCCAGACTGAATGTGTGTATTGCACATGTTGCTGTATGTATTTTGAACTTGCATCTCATAGTGTATTTATGTATTTATGTCACCTGTCTGTGTAAAAAAGTATTTATGAAGTTCATAAGCGAAGAGAAACTTCTATAATCTTATTACACTGACTTAACATAGAAAACCCCCAATTAACTAAATTATAACCTGATTGGAAAGCATTATAAGACAATGGGGTAGATTCACTAAGCAGTAATAAGGGATTCTTGTCACAAAACATTTGGTCTTAAATTTCCTGCGATAAAATGAGTCCCTTATTGCATCTGTGTTTTCATTATTTTGTTTGGGTGAAAACACATCTAACTGTATCTCCAGGCAGTTTTTTTTTGCCTGCATTCTTTCACAGCACTGGTAATTGAATAGTTTACCGTACTTGACAAACAGCCATCGGACCTAACTGAATCTAGGCCATAAAGAGGTGACAAAGTGGAGATAACTTCTCTAGTTTATCACTTCTCCAATTTCTTCAGCTTTGGAGACTTTAGTGAATAGGCTCCATAGAATAACATAGAAACTGGAGAAGTGATAAACTGGAGAAGTCATCTCCACTTTATCACCGCTTATTGAATCTCCCCCAATGAAACCATCCATATCAACAACGGCAGGGTTTATCCAATAAGAATGAATTAAAAAAAAGTCTTCACTAAATTGTGGTGGGTAACATTATCCCAACATCTTTTCATACTTATCTGATGAGAAAGGAGATAGCTGATAAATTATATGGGGTCCTGAGACCCCATTTTATTTCTTTTGACCAAGGGAGGGACAAAATGTTCCTTCTAATCAATTAAAGCAGTAAGCAGTCATGCTCCAAGAGCAATGGTTTTTGAAAACTGAGCACATGTGGGCAATATATTGTTTGCTACCCAAACTACAACAAAAGTTTAAGGGGAGATTCACTAAGCGGTGATAAAGAGGTGACAAACTGGAGATTATGAGCTCCAGCCAATTGGAGACGGCTGTTTTTTCTGCCAACGGCATTTTTTCAAGCACAGTAAGCTATTCAAATGTCCTATAATATTAACCCTTATGTCAATGACAAGATCATGTTTTATGAATGCCTAAGTTAATTTCACCACACTGAGCACATACTGTTAAATTTTAATCATAGATAAATATTAATTAACCCTGAATATCAAAGATAGAAGCATGTTTTATGAATGTCTTCTTCCGTCAGATAACTACAGATTTGTCAGGTTACACAAATAGAGTTGTGTGCTCAGGAAAAATACATAAAACATGCTTTTGTTATTGACTGACAACATTAAGGGTTTATAGTCTCAGTGAACATTAAGGGTTAATGTGCTCAGTGAACTTAGAAATTCAAAAATTATGAAATTCTAAGTTCAGTGAGCACAAATGGCTCTATTTGAAATGGAAGTTAGTACATTTCTGCTGATTTTTTTCTGATTTACACCATGAAGCTTAAATTATTAATATTACAGCCTAGACACAGTCCACATCCAATCCTCAACCACACACTGTCCACTATGTCCTCTTCATCCAAACACTGTCCACCCTGTCGTCCTCTTCCACACACACACACACACACACACACACACTGTCCACACTGCTCACAATGGCCCCCACTGTCCACCATCCACATTGTCCATCTCCACAACAGCCCTCATTGATCACCTTGACATTTGCCCCATTGTCCATCTCCACGTTGGCCACCCTCACATTGCCCCACTGTCCACCTCCACAATGGCCTCCCTCCCCACTGTCCACCTCCACAGTGACCTCCCCAAGCTGTCCACCTCCTCAATGCCCCCCCCCTACTGTCCATCTTCACAGTGGCCTCCTCCCCACTGTCCATCTCCACAGTGGCCTCCTCCCCACTGTCCATCTCCACAGTGGCCTCCTCCCCACTGTCCATCTCCACAGTGGCCTCCACTGTCCATCTCCACAGTGGCCTCCACTGTCCATCTCCACAGTGGCCTCCACTGTCCATCTCCACAGTGGCCTCCACTGTCCATCTCCACAGTGGCCTCTACTGTCCATCTCCACAGTGGCCTCCACTGTCCATCTCCACAGTGGCCTTCTCCCCACTGTCCATCTCCACAGTGGCCTTCTCCCCACTGTCCTTCTCCCCACTGTCCATCTCCACAGTGGCCTCCACTGTCCATCTCCACAGTGGCCTCCACTGTCCATCTCCCCACTGTCCATCTCCACTGTCCATCTCCACAGTGGCCTTCTCCCCACTGTCCATCTCCACAGTGGCCTTCTCCCCACTGTCCATCTCCACAGTGGCCTTCTCCCCACTGTCCATCTCCACAGTGGCCTTCTCCCCACTGTCCATCTCCACAGTGGCCTTCTCCCCACTGACCATCTCCACAGTGGCCTTCTCCCCACTGACCATCTCCACAGTGGCCTTCTCCCCACTGTCCACCTCCACAGTGGCCTACTCCCCACTGTCCACCTCCACAGTGGCCTACTCCCCACTGTCCACCTCCACAGTGGCCTACTCCCCACTGTCCACCTCCACAGTGGCCTACTCCCCACTGTCCATCTCCACAGTGGCCTTCTCCCCACTGTCCATCTCCACAGTGGCCTTCTCCCCACTGTCCATCTCCACAGTGGCCTTCTCCCCACTGTCCATCTCCACAGTGGCCTTCTCCCCACTGTCCATCTCCACAGTGGCCTTCTCCCCACTGTCCATCTCCACAGTGGCCTTCTCCCCACTGTCCATCTCCACAGTGGCCTTCTCCCCACTGTCCATCTCCACAGTGGCCTTCTCCCCACTGTCCATCTCCACAGTGGCCTCCACCCCACTGTCCACCTCCACAGTGGCCTCCACCCCACTGTCCACCTCCACAATGGCCTCCACCCCACTGTCCATCTCCACAATGGCCTCCACCCCACTGTCCAGCACCACAATGGCCTCCACCCCACTGTCCAGCACCACAATGGCCTCCTCTCCACTGTCCAGCACCACAATGGCCTCCTCTCCACTGTCCAGCACCACAATGGCCTCCTCTCCACTGTCCAGCTCCACCTCACTGTCCATTTCCACAATGGCATCCTCTTCTCCCCCACTGTCCATCTCCACAGTGGCCTCCACTGTCCATCTCCACAGTGGCCTTCTCCCCACTGTCCATCTCCACGGTGGCCCCCACTGTCCATCTCCACGGTGGCCCCCACTGTCCATCTCCACGGTGGCCCCCACTGTCCATCTCCACGGTGGCCCCCACTGTCCATCTCCACGGTGGCCTACTCCACACTGTCCATCTCCACAGTGGCCTACTCCCCACTGTCCATCTCCACAGTGGCCTCCACTGTCCATCTCCACAGTGGCCTCCACTGTCCATCTCCACAGTGGCCTCCACCCCGCTGTCCACCTCCACAATGGCCTCCACCACGCTGTCCACCTCCACAATGGCCTCCACACCGCTGTCCCTCTCCACAATGGCCTCCACACCACTGTCCCTCTCCACAGTGGTCTCCTCCCCACTTCCATCTCCACAGTGGCCTCCTCCCCACTGTCCATCTCCACAGTGGACTCCATCCCACTGTCCACCTCCACAATGGCCTCCTCCCCACTGTCCATCTCCACAATGGCCTCCACACCACTGTCCCTCTCCACAATGGCCTCCACACCACTGTCCCTCTCCACAATGGCCTCCTCCCCACTGTCCATCTCCACAATGGCCTCCATCCCACTGTCCACCTCCACAATGGCCTCCATCCCACTGTCCACCTCCACAATGGCCTCCATCCCACTGGCCACCTCCACAATGGCCTCCTCCCCACTGTCCATCTCCACAATGGCCTCCTCCCCACTATCCATCTCCATAATGGCCTACTCCCCACTATCCTTCTCCAGAGTCCACATTATAAATACAACTCCGCAGCATTGTCCCCCACCACAGTGCTCACCTCTCCTCACATTATCCTCGGAGCGACACGGGACGCCAGAAGACTAAACCGTTTTTGTGAATCTGACGGGCAATGCTTCTGGCCGCACTCTACTATTCCCCTATAGTTTGTCATCACGCAGGGCAATTATGACAGGCTGCACACTGAGTGCAGACCACAAGGTGGCGCACGGATGCGCAGTTAATAACTGTCTTCACTTCATCGAGTCTCAATAGGCACAATGAAGGGAAGTTTACTGTAAGTACTAGGTGTGCCGGGGGGGGGGGGGGTTAGGGCCGGTCTGAAAAAGGGACACTCGGGAGGTATGGACATCACGTCACCTTTCACAAAGTGTTACAAATATTTTAACCCTTAGAGTGCCAGAAAAGCATTCAATGCATTAACCTCTCTGGCACTCAAAGGGTTAATCACATTTTCTCAGTTTATGAAATTAACCTATAAACCTAAAATTTATTTTACTCCCATAACCATTTTAATCCATGGCTCATAAGCAGTTTACTTCTCCATAAACTACTACCATTTATATGTAGAAATACACCCAAGTATGAATGAAATGCATGACTGCGTCGGTGGCAGGACCGGCCTCTTAACCCTTTGAGTGCCAGAGGGGTACGCAACACATTACAATGCGGTGCATAACCCTCTGGCACTTAAAGTGTTAACATCGCCTGGACCTTGGCCCTTGTACACGGGCTTTTACACTAGTGTGAGAATAATCAAGGCGCTTGTGGGTAAGAATGTATGTCGCGGAGTGGTGACGTCATGTGCCGGAAGGTTGTCGTGGAAGCTAGAGGGAGAAAGATTGCGTTTCATCAGAGTTTCTGAGGAAGTCTGTATCAGAGTCTTTTGTGAGGTGTGAAAGGTAAGTGTTAAGGACGGACAGTATTTTTTTTTTGTCACGGCAGATTTCGGTTTGCGATAATGATTTGATGATGTTAGGCAAGTATTTATGAGAGATAAAGGTGAATGGTATATTTTGCGGAATGAGTTGATATATGCTGATGATACGCTTACTTCCCACGTGTCCCTCTTCAAGATCCAAATCCCCCTTTCCCATCTTAAAGTCCGTCTTTTTTAGGGGTCAGGCTTTGTGCGGTGTATGTAAGTGTATCCCATTGCTCCACAGCGATAAACCCCACATCAATGTTAGTTCATAAGTCAGTGTATATGTTTATAAAATGAGTCTGTATCAATAAAATACTTTGGTTTTGCTCTAATTCATTTATTCAGTTGCACCAGCTACGTTCATAGCAACATCACCTAAAACAAGTGTCCCTTTGGCCAGTTTGAATGTTAGGAAGTGTAGATTCAGCCAGTTGAAATCGTCTGATAATAGGGATAGTATGAACATGTAGAACATGGTGGGCAGCGTGGCAGACAATTTAGATGTGAGAGAAGATACCTGTAGGATATAGTGAGGTTCGTGGTGCTGGGGGTGATTGAATTTGGGGTGATGTGGATGGTGGGTCTGGAGAGATGGAGAAGAGTAGATGGGGTGGTGGAACAGGAGAGGTGGTGTTGAGAAGAGTGTGTGGGGTTGTGGCATGTGGGTGATAAAGGAGGAAAATATGTAATTTGTATATGAGCAAATGACACGTTATACTCCTAAATAGCAAAGCAACTGGCTTCTACTAAACACACCACTGTTTATTTAAAGTAATATGCCATAGGAATAAGCAGCTTTTAATTTATTGAAGAGAAGGACTTGCTTAGGTAGGGATCCTCCAAGTAGCAGTCATTTATAAGCATGACCTGCTTTATATGCCTTTGATCTCCCATTTAGGCCATTGCTAATTGTTTTAGCTTACACACTGATAAAGACAAGTGACCCTTCTGAGCCATTCAAGTCTTTTGAAGTAAGTTGTTTGTTGTGAGGAAGTGTGATCTAAACTACAGGCAGAACAGATAATTATATACAGAAAACTGCAGATATAATGCAACAAATATATAGCTAGATATACCCAACTGATGTATGAAGAAAGGACACCTACTTAGGTAAATCCTCCTGTTAAACAAATTTGGAGCTACTTATTCCTAGGGTACGTTTTTATGTATTTTATATAGTGCCATACATGTATGCAGTACTTTACACAAACAGTATAATACGACAGGACTTGACAAATTTGGTTTGACTCTGGGAGCCAGACAGTGCATCATGGAGAACCGTCCCTCAGGGCCTAGTGACTTGTGATTCTTTGGCTACCAAAGGAAGAATTCTGGACTGTCAGACAGACTAAAGTGTGGTGCTGGGGGATCAGACTGTATGTGGGGTTCTGTGACTATCAGCGGAACCAGACAATGTATATGGGGTATCAATGGCTATGAGAGGAAATGGGGCACACCTTGGGGTCAGGCATAGTATTTGAGGATATGTGGCTACAAATAGGCAAGGTAGAACGGCCAGTGGGGTCACTGTATACGTGGGGATCTGTGGCTACCAGTGGACTGGGAACAAGGCTGCAGGAGGTCAGACAGTATATGAGGCTACCAGTGGACAGGGAACAAGGCTGGTGTGGTACCAAATACAGGACAGGGATATGAGAATCCGGCTAATATGCGATGACTGCATTATTAATAGGGGATAAGAGCAACCAAGTGAATTCTTTATTGGAAAGAGGACCAAGAGCTTGCAATCTAACTTGTTATTGTGAAAACACACAGATACACTAGGAGGAAGATAAGTGCAAGTACAAGGCTTTTGTAAGGGAAGTGCAGAATTATTTTGATGTGACTATCCGTATGCATGAGAATTTCTCCTTTAACAAAATGGTGTATGACATTGTGGGATGTTTTTAGTTGTAAGCAGTTAATATTCCTGAGACAAATCTGTGTCTTAAAGCTATAGTAATGTTTAAATTGTAAAACAAATGTTGTAGTGTGTACCCTCCTGAGTAAAACAAGGGTACTCTCACTTCTGAAAGGTGTTTTATTCAAAAGTTATTATAGCTCAGATTTGAATTGTTTAGGTGCAATATCACAGTGGCCTGAAGTTGTACAGCACTGTTGCTACACCATCCTATGGATAGATCTGGTCAGTTGACCATAAATCTCCGTATAATGGATTAGCCACTGTACAATTTCAGGCCACTGTTATATCGAGTCTAAACAATTAGAGTTTGAGATGTAATAATGTTGAAATAAAATACTTTTCAGCAGTGGGAGTACCCCTTGTTTTACTCACGGAGGAAAAACCCTACATTTTTTTTAACACAATTGTAGTATTACTATCCCTTTAAGCATAGACACAGTGTTGTGTGCACTGAGTTTGTATGAATTCTGCTCCCCATCTCAGTGTACTTCCAAATGCATTGATTTAAAAAAAAACAAAACAAAAAAAAAAAAACATACAGATGACCGTCAGGCTTAGTACTGAACAGAGCTTGCATTTTTTTTTATACTGTGTTCAGTTATAAGGTTATGAGAGTCCCTTTAGCAGAGCTGGCCATTTCAGCTAGTCTCTGACTGTTAAAAATGTTTTTCACTTTGTTTAATATAGGGTGTGCTAACAACTGTTTACATCCTAACAGTAACTTTTTTACTTTGGTTGATCATTAGGATTTTTGTGTTAAAGAAATCAGTCTGTTGAAATAGCGTGTAAAAACAGAATTTGCATATGAGGCATCATTGTACTGAACTGTTCAAAACTGTAGTCCAGGGGTAGTCAGTTGTTGAGGACTACAACTCCTTGTCATGCCCAATGAATGATTAGAGTTCTAGTTCCCAATAGCTGAAGGCCCAGTGATTTATTTCCCCTGCAGTATTGCTTACAGGTACTGTAACTGCTTTCAAAAAAGCAATGGATACCAATCTAGCACAGAACAACATTGAGATTTATGACAGATGGCTTCAATGAAGATAGGTCGTTGATCCAGAAAACTATCTGACTGCCATTTGGAGTCAGGAAGGAATTTTTTTTATACCCACTTGGGGCTTAATTGGAAATGGCTTCAGTGGGTTTTATTTTTTTTATTTTTTGCCACCTTCTGTATCAACAGGGGTGTTTTGGATGGGCCGGACTTGATGGACGCATGATTTTTTTTTTTATCCTCGTCCACTATGTTACTATGTAGTTTTTGTAAGATCTTCCAAGGGTCCTGTGTTCAGGTGAAAATTGGATCAATTCTGCATCAAATCAGCTGTACCATAGTGGACAAGTAAACATTTCTATTGATTTAAATGTGGCTTTTCACACCATGAAAGCTACAGTTCTCCATGGTATTGCTGCATAATGCACTGAAGACCTGTTTAGCAATCATGGAGAAATTGGGGAAATTGTATCTGTCCCTTATGGTGCAATTGACTTATGGCCCTTGTATAACCATCGCTCTGCTTCTAGTTCCACACCCTATAAAATCTAACATCCTGTTGGCACACACGCTTTGCCAGATGGATCGTCTATCATCTGAAAGCAGAGTGCAATTAATAAGTGATTTATCTTTTTTTTTTTTTTTTTTTTTTCTTTTCTGAACTTCTTAGGATGACAGGTCTTCCTTGAAGAAAAAAGTAATCATTAAATGAAAGTGCTTAAAGGGATAGTAATGCCTATATTAAAATTTAACTCTGAGCCTTCTATAAGGTTTTTATAACATGCAACACTATGTTTAATTACATGCATGTTTTGTAGTTCAAAAGATATTCAAGCTGAAAGGATCCCCCTTCTGGCCACCTTCCCTTAGATCTTTGATCTGGTTGTTGGACTAGACCTATGCAGCAATGGACAATCTTCAGTCAGTAGGTATAAAGAAAACCCTCCCCCTTTAATGAAGGAGGGCAGGAGTTTCCTTTTGTTTACTGAAGATTGTCCATCACCACTGGGGCGCGTGATGATGCGGGCGGGCAGGAGGGAGCTCAGAGCCAGCACCAGCCGCAGGGGACCGGGAGAAAGAGAGGTACAAAGGGGGAGAAAGTACATAGGGGAGAAAGAGATGCACAAGTGGGAGAAAGAAGTACATGGGGTAGAAAGAGAGGCACAAGGGGTAGAAAGAAGTACATGGGGGAGAAAGAGGCACATGGGGGAGAAAGAGGCACATGGGAGAGAAAGAAGTACATGGGGGAGAAAGAGGCACTAGGGGGAGAAAGTGAGGCACAAGGGAGAGAAAAGTACATGGGGGAGAAAAAGAAGTACATGGGGGAGAAAGAAGCACATGGGGAGAAAGAGGCACATGGGGGAGAAAGAAGTACAAGGGGGAGAAAGAGGCACAAGGGAGAGAAAAGTACATGGGGGAGAAAGTGAGGCACAAGGGGGAGAAAGTGAGGCACAAGGGGGAGAAAGTGAGGCACAAGGGAGAGAAAAGTACATGGGGGAGAAAGAGGCACAAGGGGGAGAAAGAGGCACAAGGGGGAGAAAGAGAGGCATAAAGAAGTACATGGGGGAGAAAGTGAGGCACAAGGGGGAGAAAGAGAGGCACAAGGGAGAGAAAGAAGTACATGGGGGAGAAAGAGAGGCACAAGGGGGAGAAAGAAGTACAAGGGGGAGAAAGAGAGGCACAAGGGGTAGAAAGAAGTACAAGGGGGAGAAAGAGAGGCACAAGGGGTAGAAAGAAGTACATGGGGGAGAAAGAGAGGCACAAGGGAGAGGAAGAAGTACATGGGGGAGAAAGAGAGGCACAAGGGGGAGAAAGAAGTACAAGGGGGAGAAAGAGAGGCACAAGGGGGAGAAAGAAGTACATGGGGGAGAAAGAGAGGCACAAGGGGTAGAAAGAGAGGCACAAGGGGTAGAAAGAGGCACAAGGGGGAGAAAGAAGTACAAGGGGGAGAAAGAGAGGCACAAGGGGGAGAAAGAAGTACATGGGGGAGAAAGAGAGGCACAAGGGGTAGAAAGAGAGGCACAAGGGGTAGAAAGAGAGGCACAAGGGGTAGAAAGAGGCACAAGGGGTAGAAAGAAGTACAAGGGGGAGAAAGAGAGGCACAAGGGGGAGAAAGAAGTACATGGGGGAGAAAGAGAGGCACAAGGGGGAGAAAGAAGTACATGGGGGAGAAAGAGAGGCACAAGGGGGAGAAAGAAGTACAAGGGGGAGAAAGAGGCACAAGGGGGAGAAAGAAGTACATGGGGGAGAAAGAGAGGCACAAGTGGGAGAAAGAAGTACAAGGGGGAGAAAGAGAGGCACAAGGGGGAGAAAGAAGTACATGGGGGAGAAAGAGAGGCACAAGGGGGAGAAAGAAGTACAAGGGGGAGAAAGAGAGGCACAAGGGGGAGAAAGAGAGGCACAAGGGGGAGAAAGAAGTACAAGGGGGAGAAAGAGAGGCACAAGGGGGAGAAAGAGGGGGAGAAAGAGAGGCACAAGGGGGAGAAAGAGAGGCACAAGGGGGAGAAAGAGAGGCACAAGGGGGAGAAAGAAGTACAAGGGGGAGAAAGAGAGGCACAAGGGGGAGAAAGAAGTACATGGGGGAGAAAGAGAGGCACAAGGGGGAGAAAGAGAGGCACAAGGGGGAGAAAGAAGTACATGGGGGACAAAGAGAGGTGCATAGACCCCATAGTAAAATAATAACAATGATGCATGTTAACTGTGTAAAGTTTTTTATTCTACTGTTTGTTTTTAACACTCAGTTTGTTCATTAAATAATGAAAAATTAGCATATTGTTTTTTTTATCCAATTAATCGAAAAAATAATCGGCCAACTAATCGATTATCAAAATAATCGTTAGTTACAGCCCTAGTAATCCTAGTACTGAGCAGCCGCGCTACGTCACAACGTAGCTAGCGCGGGCTGCTTAAAATCAACAGACAAAAAAAACAGCTAGGTGGTAAGCTGTTACCACAGTGCTCCCCTGCTGCTGCTTTTGGACATTTTCCGTGCAGAGAGTGACAGGAGACCCTGAGTGGCTGCTGTTGATGCCCAGCCTGCATTCCTCTGCTGGACCATAGAAGAGGTATTGGTAATACACATCCAAAATACCAAAAATGTTTAGAAGAACTAAAAGCTATAGAAAAAATAAATAATAATAATAAAAAGCCACACTAGATGTAAAAGGATAATTTTATAAAAACCTTTTTCAAAGTCAAGGTTTAAATACATTCATAATTCATATTTTAAAACCCTATCTCTGACTTTGAACCGGTTTTGACAAAATTATCTTTTAAAACTTGTTTTTGTTTGTAAAATAGAAACATCTTGGCCATTGCTGGGCAGTCATAAGAATCTCATTTCTCCACTACCAGAAATGAGATTCTTATGTTTGCCCAACCCTGGCCAAAATATTTTTTTTCCTTTTTACAAACAAAAACATAATATAACAGGCTAAGTTTATGAAAACTTTTTAGTCAGGGTTACGGTTTTAAAATATGCATTAAAGTCATTTTCGGTTTCGGTTTTCGGCCAAGTGCATCCTGACGTTTCGGTTTCGGTTCAAAATTTTCATTTCGGTGCACCCCTATTATTTATTATAACAACAATAATGGTAGAGCCCACGCAGAACCTCAGACATATGCAAATAGGAGCCAAGGTCCCTCTGGAGCTGCAAACTGTGCTGTGCACTGCACTACTCAAGATCTCGAGACTGGGGAAGTGGCTTAAGTGGGACAACAGAATGGTAGAATATGTGTAAGTCACCACTTGCACTGTGGACGGAGGCAACAGAGAGTGAGAGCAGACCACAGCCAGGAGGAACCGAGACTACAGGTCAGGCAAGTGTAGGGAGCGAGTAGGCAGCCAGAGTCACAGGTCAGGCAAGCCATTGACTACACGGAGCAAAATTAACCAGCCCACTATTCAGATAACAGGAGACTATGCTGAGCGAGTAGGAGCCAGGGCCACTGGTCAGGCAAACCGAGGACTAGAAGGAGCAAAAGTAACCAGGCCCTCAGGAAAGGCAGCCGGAGGCTACACTGAGCGGGTAGTAGCCAGGGCCACTGGTCAGGCAAGCCGGGGTCATACACAGAGCGACTAGTCAGCCAAAGCCACAGGTCAGAACCTTTGTGGGTAGTCAGACAAGCCGGGGTCATACACAGAGCGAGTAGTCAGCCAGAGCCACAGGTCAGAACCGATGTGGGTAGTCAGACAAGCCAGGGTCATACACAGAGCAAGATTCTCAGGCAAACACGGGTCACAACATAGAGCAAAGAGTAACAAGCAGGAACACCATGGAAGGGCAATGACTCCTAGCCCCAAGGAGGATTATAAAGGAGCAGAAGGAGGCAGGACCCAATTAGGCCACGCAGAATAGGCCCATAAACAGGTGTCTGAGTCAGTGCCTGTAACAGACATAGTAATGCAGAGGTGGCCGCAAGGATGCTGGCCAACACACCACAGATGGAGGAAGCACAGGCTAACTAGGCCTCAAATGTGGACTGTGATAATGTAGCTCTGCATGTTATAAAAACCATATGGAAGACTCGGAGCTAAACTTTAATATAGACATTACTATTGCGTTAATAAAGAGTCAAATTGCCTACTGTATACATTTTTATTATTATTTATTTATTTATTTTTACATGTCCCTGACAGGGAGGGAGCCATCTGACTTTTTTGTTAGAAAACATTTTGTGTGGGGCTATGAAAAAGACAGAGTGCAACAATGTAAAGTTAAATAAATAAATTTAATAAAATACAATGAAACAACGTAGAAAAGCCTGCTTCTGAATTCAGAAATGTAATGCTTTCACAATCAGGAACATAACAATATAAATACATATAAAAAATAAACTATAAAGGCATTTTGACTTTACGTATTATGCTCTTTCATATCTAAAGTGAAAATAAAAGGTTAGTCTTCCTTTGACTTATGCTTTAAAATAGAAAGTTAAAAGTGAATGAATTTCATCCCTAGGTTTGCATGTGTTGCAAAATGCATTTTATGGCAAATCAGGAATGGAGGTTTTTGTGTACAGTAAAATAAACTATCTCGATCTGCCTTCTCCTGGCAGATGTGTTTTAAGATGTTGGGCTATATGCAAAGGGAAAAAAACAGCAATTCTGGAGCAAACCAATGTCACCATAGTGAACAAATCAAAATACCTAGTCATTTAAATTTGTATTTTAATCCTTTGAAATACTAGCAAGGTCTCCGCATTGCTTTGCAGTGCTTTAGACTTTTAGCATTCAGTATTTAAATGGGTTAATATTTTCATTCCAGCAATGAAGACAGCCCTTTCTTCTTCTTCGTCTCCAATCACGTCTGGAGTCAGATACATCAGGACAGGTGTGTTATGGAAATAATAAAAAGGGGTATGAGCTGGATTTCCAGCCTATCACAAAGTTTCATCACTTCAAGACATCCGTTCTCAGGCAGAAGTCTAAGACCTGTCAAATGTGACAGGCCATACAGAACCTTCTCTACAACAGGGTTATAGAGGAAATTCATCTGCAAACAGAGGTTCAGGAGCTTCTATTCGACTCCTTTTTAGTGTTACCAAGCCTACTGATGATCTACGTCTCATATTAGATATCAAGAAATTCAGCGCTATGGTACAACTATGCCACTTCAGGAGGGAGTCAGTGGCATCAACATTAACGGTAATACAACCTCAAGAGTTTCCCACTCTGTTAGATCTACATGATGCCTTTTATCTGTGCTGATCCAAACACAGGAAATATCTCAGTTTCCACATCTTCGACTGTCAGCTCCATACAGATTTCTACGGTTAGGACTTGCATCAGCCTCAAGAATTTAATCTAATCAGGGCTGTTGCCAAGGTTGAACTGCGACTGAGTCACCAGGTCAAATCTATCCCACATCTAAGACGACATCCTGATTATAGAATCTTCTCTACATAGATCACTCAGCATTGTGAACAAATGCCTTGACCTCCAGACCACATTAGGTTGGATTTTAAACCAGGTGAAAAGCTCTCTATCTCCCTCTCAGAACCTGGTGTTTCTGGGTATCCAGTTCAGTACAGTTCAGAGCCTGGCTACGTTTATCTCTGGAAAGACAACGCAGGATCATCAGCAAGGTTGCGACCTTCCTCCACAGAGACTCCCACATGGCAAAAGATTCTCAAAGAATCCCGGACATTTGTCTTCAACATAGGTAATTCAACATAGTTTGTGAGCATTCCTGTGTGTTCCGGTTCCTGACCTCAGCTGTGTTTGACTTAGTTCCTGAATCCGTTTTGGCTTCTGACCTTCTAGACCCCTTGGCTTTGCCCGACCATTCTTTGTCCGCCCTCCGTGGTCCCTGATGCACCTGGTGATCTTTGGCCTATCATATGTTTTTCTGGCTCCCTCTCTGATACTCCTGGTTGCCCCCGGTACTTTGACTGGTTTGACTCTCCCTGGCACTCCGACACCTGCGTGCACCACTGTTGCCTGTGCTTTGCTCGCCGCTCTGGGTGCTTGCTTTCCGGTGTGTGTCTCAGCCTCCTGTTGTTCTCCACTTTTAGAGCGCCCCGCCTGAGCCCTGTTGGCCGGCCGGGTTCCGGCCTAGTCTCGGCCCCTTCAGGGTTGCCTCTATTCCTTCCCATGACTGTCTAGATGGACTTGCTCTCTCTCGGCAGCCTATTCCGCGGTTAGCTGTGGGCGATTCCCCACTGGGAGTCGGTGAGCTCCATCGCCGCTCTGGTGGCACCCCTAGCTTGGGTGGCTGCTGGTCTGGGCAGTCCCCAGCTAGTGTGGGTTAGTTTTTGCCCTGGAGAATAGTAAGGCTCCTTGTTCTCTCCATTGTTGGGCCGAGGCTCCTCTCCTGTTTCTGCTGGCTTACATTGGCAGTGGCTGCTCGGTGGGGTAATTGCCTGTTTATCCCCAGTGTGGACTGTGGCTGGAGACATTCAAATCCTTTAGCGGTCCTAGCCCGCTGGCATCTGTTCGGCTTGTATTCCCTAGTGGGGGTGATTTTGTTCTGGCTTCTGCGGTCACTCCTCCAGGGTCTGGGTGGTACTCTCTACTGTGCCTTTGGACATTCAGAGTTGGGAGGAGACCATCCACTGTTGGTCATCTCCTTGTTTCCATGGGGCCACCCTCTCCTCTTGGTGCTCTTTTGGGGAACTTCGGAGGGTGACTAGACGTGGTGGGGATTTGTCTTCGGGTGGTTGGTGGGCAGTTTTCCTCCAACTTTTAGGCCATTGTTTCCCCTCAGAGCCTTACGCTTTCTGGTTCAGGTCCGATGGTTGAGCTTTGCTTACCCTTGTATGTTCCCCGTGGTTCCGGCCTGCGGGGCCTTCCTCTCCTGTCTGACTGCTCTGTGGCTGTGAAGTTCTCCTGGACTCCTTAGCCCTGTTCTCTCTGCCCTATAATGCACTCTACCCAGAAGGTCTAGGCCCTGCACAGTTTCCCCTTGTCTCCATCCTGGTCAGGGTCCCAGCTCAACCGGGATCGGACATCTGGCTTCGCGGACAGCACCTTTAATCCGGCTATGGTCGTAGCAAGGAGGCTAGGGTGACTGCCGCTGCTCCCGAACAACGCTGTCTAGAGTCGCTCCCTAGCTTCAGGCCTAGGCTTTCTTCTGAAGGTTCCTGACAATCCCCTGTTATTTGGGTGGACTCTCCAGAATCAATTGTCAACCGGTCATTCCCTATTGAAACCAGAATGACACATCATGTGTATGGATACTAGCATGACAGGCTGTGGCGGAATTTGGAACCAGAACACAGTTCAGGGCAGTTGAACAAGACTGGAACCCCACCTTCACATCAGTATTCTGAAATTACTAGCGGTATACAGCTCTCTACAGCATTTTAGTCCAAGCCTAGAAAGTACAACAGTGCTCATCAGATCAGACAATGCTTCAGCAGTTCAGTATTTTCTGGCTCAGAGAGGAACTAGAAGCGCTCAGTTGAACAATTTAACATTATGGATCCTCTACTGGGCAGGAAGACATCTGTTAACACTCACAGCAGATATACTAATCCACAAATAGATGGACCCAGAGGAATGGAGTATAAATGGAAAAGGTGTTCAAACAGTATTAGCAGAACTAGGAAGACCTTCAGTGAATCAAGCCAACCATTCGTGTTACTACACCACCTTGGGACCTTAATCTGGTGCTTCAACAGTTTATCTTCACACCCTTTCTTTGAACCATTGCAGTAGGTTTCTCTAAAACATCTTACTGTCAACACAGCCCTTCTCACAACTGTACAATCAGCCAGAAGGGTTTGTGACCCGTAGCATTATGTGTTCCTGATGTTCCATCAGGACAAGTAGTCCTTCACACAGGTTATGTTTTCATTCTACAATTCTCTCATGGTTTCTCCTTAAGCAGCAATTGTTCTCCCCTCCTTTTGTTCCAATCCAACACAGGACATAGAGAGGATATGGAAGAACTTGGACCTTATTCAAGATTCACGATCTGTATTAGCAGTACTCTGCTTATAAGTAACTCAGAAGCATTAGTTGTCCACTTCTGTGAGGAATTTAAGGGTTCAGATACCTCTAAGCTATCTATTTCACAGTGGATCAGTGATTAAGGCATTAAGGCTTATTCCACTGTGGCCGTGTCTACATCTTGGGCACAAGCTGCATCTCTGGAGGAAATATGCAAGGCTGCTATATGGTCATCAGTCTCCACCTTCATTGCAGATTTGACATTCAAGCATCAGAGGACCCTAAGTTCGGAAGGAAGGCGCTTGAAGCAGCTGTTCCTGTCTAATCTTCATGACTTCATCCCTCCCATCCTCTGAGGGTACTGCTTTGGTAAGTCCCACAGTATGCCATGGATTGGACAGAGAGGAAGAGGTGAAATTTACTCACCGATATTTGTTTTTCCTCTGTGTCCTTCCACGGCAGCCCTCCCTTTTTGGTAATTCCAGTATATTTATCAGTTCCATATTTACTCATTACCTTGTCTACAGGACTGTATATGTCTAATTATATTGCTATCTCTAACGTATTCTGTCTTGCAGCTTGGACAGCTGTATAACTGCAGAGGGGAGGTAGCTCTAAAGATTTATAGATTTTGATTTGGTCCTACCAGCTGGAGGGCAGAGCCAATTACCCACAGTATGCTGTGGAAGGACACAGAGGAAAAACAAGTATCAGTGAGTACATTTCACCTTTCTTCTGTGTACTCCCCGTCACTAGGAACTATGGGGAGTTATCTCCTTCCTCCAGCCGGTAGGACCACCCAAAAAATGTAAATAGGCTACACCCCCAACCACCGTCAGTTTTATTTTGGTCCTAGCCAGCTGGAGGACACAGGAGTATCTGTCCAGAATATGGTAGCAGAGTGGAGCCTACCTTTGTGAACAGAGTTGTAGGCCCAGGCGGAATGCGATTCGGTTAGCCCAGCAGGGAGACTCTGTGCTGAGTGAGGAGAAGTTTGTGGACATTGAGGGAGGCTCCGGTTGGAGGTAGCATAATGTTGTTGAGCGCGCTTCTCTCACCGCGCTCAGGGGAGCAGGAAGTGTATTGTGCGTTCCACCTGTGGAACGTAACGCTGGCGCTGCCTTCCTTCCTACTGCCTGAGGCCCAGGAAGTGGCAGGTGCTTTTACCCCAATGGACAACGAGCAGAAATGGAGAATACGGAGGAAACAGCATGGGAGAGCTGTCAGGCCTTTTAGCATCTATGCCCAAGATGGAGGAGCAATCAGTGCGGGTCACAGATGAAGCGCACGCTGGATAAATACTGCAGCACCATTGGAGTAAGGTAGGATTCTCTTTGTCTTAGTAGGGGGCACAGTTTTTAAGCTGTAATTATTAAAGATTAAAGTTTTATAGAATGTCTTCTTCCAAGTCCTCTGCTAGTAAGGACAATGTAGATCCTACTCCCCCTAAGGAGGATAAGTCACAGAAGCAAAAGACATGCAGTGCCTGTGAGAAAAAATTTCCAGCGTCTGAAAATTCTAAAATTTGTCAGGAATGTTTAAAAAAGGCAGCTATGCAGGAGATGCCTAGCCAGTTTCAGGATTTTATATCCTGGATGAAGGCCTCTATGCAAGAGACCTTCTCGGCCATGCAGGAAGAAGTAGTTCCAAGAAAAAGGCAGAAGGTAGAAGATCCTGGAGAGGGTACGTCTTCACCTAAACAGGGGGATAGTGAAGATAGGAATAGCCCAGGTCCATCAGATTATTCCTCAGAAGAAGAGGAAGGTGAGATTGTTGAGGAATCTGGGGCTTTT
The DNA here is from genome assembly GCA_037306005.1 of Rhinophrynus dorsalis. Lineage (NCBI taxonomy): Eukaryota > Metazoa > Chordata > Amphibia > Anura > Rhinophrynidae > Rhinophrynus > Rhinophrynus dorsalis. The sequence goes on along the minus strand of CM074724.1, from coordinate 324,185,199 downwards.
TCTCTGGACAAAATAGACAGTTTTGTGTCTTCAGTCAGAAAATCACTGGGATTGATTGATGAACAAAAAGATTTGGGTATCATGGATACAGCTTTTATTGGTAATAAGAAGAATGTACCTACTTTTCTGGTTCATCAGTCCATTTCAGATACTATATTAGCTGAATGGAGTAGAACAGATAGAAGGTCTTCTGTTTCGAAACGTTTTATCAGGATGTATCCCTTTGAAGATGAGTTTATTCAGGATTGGTTTGCACCTCCTAGAGTGGATGCGGCTGTCTCCAGATTGGCCAAACCCACTACTATTCCTTTAGAGGATGGATCCTCTTTGAAGGATCCAATGGAGAGAAAACTAAAAGACAGTTCTCTGTTATAGGTAGATAACTCCCCATAGTTCCTAGTGACGTGGAGATACACAGAAGAAAAGGAAATATCGGTAAGTAAATTTCTCCATTTTCTTTCCCTTTTTGCAGTTTGTTTGCCCCATAATTCTTCTTCAGGTTGTTCTTATGGTGTAATCCCATAGACTTGGTGAACAGATGCAGACTCCACTGCATTAAAGTCTATGGGATACATGCATGTCAGAGCTGGTAAAGCTTGAGGCCAAAAGTCTTGGTCACCAAAGTTATGCTGTAGCCATTAATCATCCTCTTAGTATAACATGTGGTAAAATTGGAATTCAAGCAGGCATGACATGTTGCCAGGTTGTTTAAACAGGTTAGTTATCTCAGACGTTTAACGTTTGCTTCATATTTCTTCCCATTGATTCTGCTTTGAAAACTCATTGGTCTGTAAGGTGATAGTTAAAAGGAACTATGTGCCACTGCCCACCTTCAAATGTCTATTGTATGCAAAGAGGTGGGGGACCATCCTTTGTCTTATTATTCACTTATTCCATAACACTGAAATATAATGACAGCAGTTCCTTGTGATTTAAATGGGGCTTTGGGCCCCTTTTATTTGACAGAGGTCTCCAGAGGCAAGTGATGCAGTATTTCTCTAGTTTTAAGCCTTTGCATGCTGGAAGTTAGGGGAATTTTGTCCACTGAGAAGGCCAGGCACCTTTTTCAGTGCTTTGCTGTCCATCTGTTTAGGTATAAATCCTGGTGGTAAACCCCACTGAATCCATTTCCAATTAAGCCTGAAGTGGGGAAAAAAAATTTCCTTCATGACAAATGGCAGTCGGATATTTCCTGGATCAACATCCTACCTTACGTATCTACTTATTTTGCTAATATCATACACTATAAGAAACATTGAAGTTGGTTGTGATAGTTACAATTATTTTTAAAAGCCTGAACCCCCCCCCCCCCCCCCCCGAGTACAAAAATACCAAATCTGTATCCTTTTAACTAAATGCCTGGCCTGCACAGACTCCTAATTAACAGGACTACAAAAGTATTTTCAACTTAATGAATTAAAAATGCACAATGCATTGGTCACATGGTTAAACTACCTTAAAACAACTCCATAACTATAGAAAAGTGTGTATTTCCTGAAAGTACACTAATATATGAATCAAAATGGTTGAAGTTTCTTCTGTTATGAAGATATCATAATATGAATTATGACGCAAGGACATTTTCTTAAAAATGATTTTGTTTGTTTTGTCACCCATTAATGTACAACATATCAGACAAGCTTTGACTAACAAACCAAAGTAAAAGGCACTAAAATCTTTGAAAACCATGGAATGTCCTACTGTATTCAGTACCTGCTAACAGTTTGAGAAGAATGGTACCCCATTTGTATAGGTTGACATAATGTATAGTAACATAGTAAATTAGGTTGAATAAAGACACAAGTCCATCAAGTTCAACCTTCTCCTTATACCCCAGTAACTGAGAATTTTATAGCTTTCCTGCTACTAATTAAGTTAGTCTTTATCAGACCTTCCTGATCTGCCTACTGATAAACAGTATAACTCTGTATGTTCCCTTTTGAGAGAAATGTATCCATTGCATCTGCCATAACCACCTCCTTGGGCAAGGAATTCCACAATTTAACAGACCTTACTGTAAAAAATCCCTTCCTCTGCTGAAGTCCAAACCTCCTTTCCTCTAATCTCAAGGGGTGTCACCTGATCAGGCCTTAGAATAAATAGCTCACCGCAGAGACCCTTGTATTGACCTCTCATATACTTGTACAATGTGATAAGGTCTCCTCTTAGTCATCTTTTCTCTACAGCAGTGGATCTCAACCAGGGTGTCGTGGCACTTTGGTGTGCCACGGACATCAACTTAGGGTGCCCCATGTTTTCTATGAAGACTTTGACACAAATTTGAATATTGACTTTTAAATGAAGATTTATGGAAATTGTTATGCACAGTATGTTCATTTTTGTTATGAATGTAAGACATAATAATAAATGTAAATTTATTGTATTGTACCCTTGATAAATTACATTGAATATGTCAGGGGTTCCCAGAAGTTCTAGATTGTGTGTTAGGGGTGCCTCAAGCTAAAAAAGATTGAGAACCACTGCTCTAGAGTAAATAAACCAAGTTTGTCTAGTCGTTCCTCAAATGTCAAGTCCTCCATTCCCTTAATTAATTTTGTTGATCTTCACTGTACCCTCTCTAGTTCTAGTATATCCTTTTTCAGAACTGGTGCCCAAAATAGCACTGCATACTCAAGGTGAGGTCTTAACAATGATTTGTATAATGGCAAAATAATGTTATCCAATCTTGCTTTGATACATCTTTTTATGCAAGAAAGGATTTTGTTTGCCTTTGCTACTGCTGTTTGACACTGGTCACTGTTTCCAAGTTTGTAGTTGACAAGGATACCCAGGTCTTTCTCTAGCAATGTTTCCATTAAGTTCATAAGTAGCCTTGGGATTGTTTCCTCCCAAATGCATGACTTTACACTTCCCCACATTAAACGTCATATTCCATTTGTTTGCCCAATCTGACATTGTATGTAAGTCCCTCTGTAGAGAGAAAATATCCTGTTCTGAATTAATGACCTTGCATAATTTAGTATCATCTGCAAATATTGATATTTTGCTTTCTATATCTATGTGCAGGTCATTTATATACATGTTAAAAAGCAGCATTTACAACCACACACTGTTCCTTGTCCTTCAACCAGTTTTGTATCCAATTGCAAAGGTTATCTCCTAGCCCCAATTTCCTTATTTTATACACCAGCCTTCTGTGTGGTACTGTATCAAATGCCTTTGCAAAGTCTAGATATACTACATCTACTGCCTTGCCATTGTCAAGGTTGCTGCTTACTTCCTTATAGAAGCTAAAAAGATTAGTTTGGCATGAGCTATTCTTCATAAAACCATGTTGATTCATGCTAATGATCTTATTTTTTGTGTTTTAATCCTGAATATAGTCCTTTATTATCCCTTCTAGCAGTTTTCCCACTACAGAGGTCAAACTCACAGGTCTATAATTCCCAGGTTCTGTTTTAGTTCCCTTCTTAAATAGAGGCACTATGTTAGCTGTTCGCCAGTCCTGTGGCACTGAGCCTGTGGTGATAGAATCTTTAAATATAGGGGTTTTTCTAACACTCCTGAAGAACCCTTGGATGTGTATACCATCGGGACCTGTTGCTTTGTCTGTCTTAATTTTGTTCAGTCTTCCCATGACATCTTCTTGAGTTAACCCAATATCTGATAATTGTATTGTTTTATTTGTTACTTGTGGAGGCTCTTCCACCATTCCTTGCTCCCTTTTATATACTGATGCGAAGAAAGTGTTTAAAACATCGACCTTTTCCTTATCCTCACTAATGAACTCACCCATCTCATTTTTGAATGGTCCAATGCACTCCCTCTTAAGGTTTTTGTTATTTATATATTTGAAAAATATATAAAATAACCTTTCTAAAATGGACATAATACTTCGATATATGAAGAAAAGGTTAGCAAGGCATACCTTTTTGGAAGGTAAACATTCACCTACTTCAAATGAGGGGTCAGTTGCCTTTTTACCTCCTAGGCTAGTGTGCATTATTTCCAGAATGTGGTGTTATATGAAAAAAACTATCATTTTTTTTATACTTCTATCACTTCAAGACACTAAAATCTTTCAGTACAATGGGGTTTCCTATTGTGGTACTGTATTCAATGCCAGCCAGAAAATTGGTACCCTATTGGAATGGTTTGACATACCATAATGAGTCCCAGGAGCATGGCTGCCAGTGTTCAAGGCTGTAGAAGGTGTGTGTATCCACTATTGGAACCAGGCTTGGCGGGGGGAGTGTCTGACTAATCCTTAAATAGTACTCAATATCTTATGGTAGACATGATTCTTTGTTACCAGACTTCAAGGTTCCCACCTCTGGAGACTCCGTGGGAGGAGTTTGAAGTCATTGTCTATGGTAACAAAATCATGTTCACCTCCATGCGCATGATATCCAGTACTAATTAAAGACTAATTTAGGACAAACCTAGTCCACTGGGATTTTCCACTCAGATGAAAGTAAGTGGCGGGTGGTCATTAGGATGTGCTAGTTTTCCTTTAAGGTTTCTGTATAAATTGGGGCCTTATGCAAAGAATAAAACATGAACAATTCTGGAGCATTCCAGCTGTACCATAGGGGACAAGTAAGGATTCACAACACCCCCTTTTTTTTTTTAATGGTGCTTTTTACCCCTGGAATTGTAGACTGGGGATGCTATCATTAAATGAGTTCCAAGCTTTATTTAATTTAAAGGGAGTTTCCATTTGTCCCTTGTGGTGCAGCTGGTTTGCCCCAGAATTGCTCATCCCCTGCATTCTGCATAAAGCCTATACTCTTCCGTTTTGCCTTGACAAAGGGTGGCAATCCCCATTAATCCTTTAAAGGACCAGCACGGCATGCAACACATTGCTTTGCACAGCCCTCTGGTTCTTAAAGGGTTAAACAGCTTTCAGTGGATGCTATTGTTTCGACTCTGTATCTTATTGTTTGAATACTGTACGCTTGGTGTTTTAATTCAGTCAAATAAACAGTGACTTGTCGAGTGAAGTTTGAGTGAGAGCTTAAAGTATTTTCTTCTTGCTTATGTGCGTTGTTGTTTCAATGTATATCGGCGATAGAGTGTGTATGTACAAATGACAGGGTGCAAGTAATTAAGTAGGCATGAAAGTAGTTCAAAAGATGGCAGTCACTGGTCTTGAAACAAGTGCAAAATAGTGGAAAGCTGAATTTATTGTCCTGTTTGATGACCAGATTCCACAACTGAGGGGTTGTGGCTAAAGATAGGTAAAAGGGGCAGGAGGGGGATGCTTTATAATTAAATTACTCTTGAACTACAAACCGCATAATATTGACATATGCTCTACATGCTGAAAAAATTATGTAGAGCAGGGCTTAAAATTTGAAGTCCTTTGCTACTAGCCAGACCTTAAAAGTTACTCGCCACTGCAAGCCATAGCATACCCACCAGGGCTGAATTTCTACTCGCCAGGGCTAAATTTTCACTCACCATTGGCGAGTGGCGAGTGGAAATTTTGAGCCCTGATGTAGAGCAATCGGAGCTCCTTTCATTTTTATATATTACTATCCCTTTAACACTTAAACCAGAGAAGAAGGAACTATTGCACCCCAAGTAGGGTGTGAATGTGAATTTTCATCTGTGCACTTTAGTGGAGTTGATTTGCCCCTGAATTGCTCCACTTTAGCTTATGGAATAGGGCCCATAATTGTTTCATGATTTTTTTATTTGTTTATTTTTATTTTTTACAAATTGTGTGCTATTGTGTATGAACAGATTTCATGTTCACTTTTTATGGCTCTTTCACATGGCAACAGACCGGTAGCAGCCCCGTGCTGCAGTCCTGTCACCGTGTTCTTTACTCGCCTTCTGCACTCCACCACCAATCCAGACGCAAGACATGAGTGTATGACTGCCAGTGATTGCTTTTATCGTTGTTATTGGTTGCCACCCATGTGGTTCAGCCTTTCATTGGAGGTTGCAGTGAATATTTCATCGTACAACAACTTTGCATGAATGGTCTGCAGATGGCCCATAGGCCACTGTGTAGACCTTCCTTACTGCATCTTTATTGCATCCATGTGTGAAAGCATAATTGCCTACTGGACTTTGGTGCATTCCCATAAGGCGATAGTTGCCCATGTGAAACTCACCTTAGCTCTACATAATACTTTTTAAAACTGTCAGCATCATTAATGCAGCATCCCTGTGTTGGTGTCAGCTCCATGAAAGGGAGCTTACTGGTACCTTTATGCCATTACTGAAGCCAATCCTGGGGACCTATCTCAGACCAGGACTTAAAAGGGATCTAGGAAAAATGACACTTAATTTGTTTAATTTACCTGTCTGTCTGTCCTTCATACGGCAGTTCGTTCTATCCATATACTTTTTTTTTTTTTTTTAATCTCTGTTCTAAACTGAAACTAATTAACAGTTACAATTACAACAACATATCGACAGTTGAATTAATTTGTTTTATAGAACGCCAGAAATATTTGTAACATTTTTTGTTGACCCATTCAATCCATTTTAAAGAACTGAAACTCATTACTTGTTGTTGAAGTCAATAAACATAATTATATACAAATGTATGTATAATGCAAGAAACCTCAATGTATACTCTTTATATAGCTAAGTCCTTCTGTTAAACAAATTAAGTCATTTAGTTTTATGGGACATATCCCCCTTTAAAGGGAAATATGATTAAAGAAATAACTTGATTTATTAATCCATTAATGACTGTGATCATGAAATTACATGACATTCCAGGACCGTTCACTGGTCCTCAACACCGGAACCATCATGACGGCCCTGGAATGTCATGTAATTTCATTATCACAACATGCTCACATGGCGGGGGGTGATCACTGGGTAGGCCAGTTAAAAAAAAAAAAAAAAAAGTGCGTTGGTCCTCCAGTGCACCTCATCCCTGGACAGCACAGTCCTTAAGTGGGTTACATGCTAACAAGTTTCCAGCAAACATAGATGTGTCAGTTCTGTATATCTGTTGAAGATTTTGGTCCATTTAAAGTACGTGGTTTTGCCTCCTACATTGATGTCTGACACAGTACAGAACCGTTCCCACTGTTAATTTGTTGTTTGTTCTCCATCAGAATGAATATCCTGCTTCTCCTGCTCTTTTCCTTCCTGGGGCTAGGACTGGCCGTTCCCATAGAAAGACCAACCCCAAAGAAGGAGGCTGAGCCACCTCCAGAACCTGCAGTAAGTTCTCCTTATCACATAACCTTTCTGTACCCCAGTGGTTCTCAAACCATAAAGCATGTGTGTAAATCGAAAAGTGGAGCAGTTGTGGGGTTTGACAAATATTAATCAATATGATTTTTTGAGCCTTTTAAATCCTTGAATGCTAGAGCGGCTTTCAGTGTGTGGCTTCACATTCAAGGGTTTAAAAGCCACATTTAAATAATTGTACTTTATGGTTCTGTTTGATTTTTCCCAGAATTGCTCTACTTTTTGTTTTTGTTCATATGCCCATGTGTTCTGTAGAATCCTATGATTCCTTAAGGATCGCCCGATCCCGTACCTGGCCGGCACTTAAAGGGATAGTAACACTTAGTTTTAACTTTATTTTATTTTGTAGGCATTAAAAAAACATGAAGAATGATATAAGTCTTATCTCTCAAACCTTTGTGGTTTAAGAGATATTCACAAACAAAGTATCCCCCCCCCCCTGTTCAACCAGATCAGAAGGGAGGTGGCCAGGTAGACTGCAGAGAGGGACAATCTTCAATTAAGATAATGGAAAAAGCTGAAAAACTTGTCAAGGGGGGGAAGGGCTTTCATTGTTTTCATACAAAGAAAATTGTCCCCTTCTGTTATCTGTACTGTCATACAACCAGACTCACATCTGAGAAGAGATTGTTTACACTAGGTAAAAGGGGTGGGGAGGGGAACTTTGCTTGTGAATATCTCCTAAACCACAAAGGATTGAGATATAAGACTTATAATATTCTTCATGTTTTTTTAATGCCTACAAAATAAAATAAAGTTAAAACGAAGTATTACTATCCCTTTAAGGACCACGGACTATTTTTTTATTTTTTTTTATACAGCATCTGGTTCAGAGCTCCCTGAACGGCGTGCAGCCCTTAATTCCATGACGGTCCTGGCACATCATAGATCCTTATCGCTCCCCAACCCATGATGTGCCAGGACCGTCGAGTCCTTAAGGGGTTAAAGAAGTACAAGTAAGTAAGTAAGTAAAAGCGGACAGGGTGGAGTGGCAGTGTGTGTATCCAGGGATGTGCAATGCATTGCTTCACAATGCATTGCACATCTCTATGGTCTTAACCACTTAAGGACCAGTGCTTCAGGGAAGTTACCTTCCTTTAAGGACCGATTTAATCCTTACTGATGCTCCAGTATGTGTGACCTGATCGATGTACTGTCTTACTGAATTCGGGTCTGAGAGAGAATGCTCCAGTCTTGGAGAGATCAATTTCAAGCTCATTTTTACTTACAACTGTCCCGTGTGTGTATGTTTGTGTCGGCCATGAATATCCCCTACTTACCGCCACAATTTTATATATATATATATATATATATATATATATATATATATATATATATATATATATATATATATATATATATATATATATATATACATACATACTAGCAGTGTGGGACAACATTGCCCGTCTGTTTTTGTTTATGAAAGTTCTGTAAAATGAATGTGATCCCGTTCTGTTTTAGCTGTCCACCCCCCAGCTAACTTGAACTGCCATAGTGAGAGACACACACATCCCATACTGACACACACACACACATCCCATACTGACACACACACACACACACACACACACACACACACACACACACACACACACACACACACATCCCATACTGAGACACACAAGTCATAGTGAGACACACACACACATCCCATACTGACACACACACACATCCCATACTGACACACACACACATCCCATAGTGAGACACACACACTCACACACACACATCCCATACAGAGACACACAAGTCATAGTGAGACACACACACACATCCCATACAGAGACACACAAGTCATACTGAGACACACATACACCTACAGTGAGACACACACACACACCCCATAGTGAGACACACATGCCATAGTGACACACATATACACATCCCGTAGTGAGACACACACATGCCATGGTGAGACACACATATACACATCCCATACATAGACACACACACACACACACACACACACACACACACACACACACACGCGCCATAGTGAGACACACACACACACGCGCCATACAGAGACACACAAGTCATAGTGAGACACACACACACATATACACATCCCATACAGATGCACACACATGCACATCCCATTGTGAGACACACAGACACATCCCATACAGAGACACACACACTCCATAGTGAGCACACACATACACAGCCCATACAGAGACACACACACATATGCCTATGTGAGACACACAAATATACACAGCCCATACAGACAGACACACCCCCACCATAGTGAGACACACACACGTATACACATCCCATACACAGACACACACATCCCATAGTGAGAGACACACATGCACACCCTATAGTGAGACAGAGAGATACACATCCCATTCAGAGACACACACCCATACACATGGCATAGTGATACACACACACACACACACACACACACAAACACAAACACATCCCATGGTGAGATACACACATATACACATCTCATAGTGAGGCATACACACCACATATAACCATCCGTAAGTGGATATTTGTTATTAATTTGCAATGCATTGCCTACTCCTCTGGCAGTGAAACAGTTAATGCAATGTACACACATACACACACATACAGATGTCATAATGAGACACACATACACATCATACTTAGACACACATACACAACCCACAGTGACACACACATACACATTCCATACTGAGACTTACACAGTGTCCCCATAGTGTGAGCCATACGTACACAACAGTGGTCTTGAGTCCTATGTGATGACACACAGAGCAGGTCAGGGTATTTCTCCCATCAGCAAAAATGGGTTTTGGTTCCTCCCAACTTCCTGTATAGTGGAGGAGGTGGGGTGGTTGCTAGGCAACCAGCAGACATGGCTCTGTGCAGGTAGGAAAGTTTGTAGGGAGGGGAATCAAGTGAAGTAAGTTATTTGGCTGTTATTTTGTTGGCGGAGATCACACTGTGTGGTGTAAACCTGTAGTCATTAGTAGTAGTGTATCTGTGTGTCAGGAGGGAAGCAGAAACACAGTGACAGCCTTAACCCTTTGACTGCCAGAAAAGAATCCCATGCATTGGGTTGCAATGAATGGGATCCCTTTATGGCACTGTGTGTTTGATGCTTGTGTGTGTGTGTGTGTGTGTGTGTGTGTGTGTGTGTGTGTGTGTGTGTGTGTGTGTGTGTGTGTGTGTGTGTGTGTGTGTGTGTGTTTGAAGCTGTGTGTGTTTGGTGCTGTGTGTGTGTTTGGTGGTGTGTGTATTGGTTTGGTGCTGTGTGAGTGGAGCATGTGTGTATCACTGTCGTCCAATACAGGTTACTGGTAACTCTGGGAGGCGATCCGCCCCTTTAAGTAGGCAGGAACATTTCTCCAAATGTATGCAGGGGGCGGAGCCTCCCCTCCCTCCTCAGCTGCTTGCCAGTCAGCTAACACCAGAATGATTTGTTCCTGGGTGTGTACACACCAGGTGGAGAACATCTCTCTTCAGTTTAGTCTTTTTACTGTTTTCTGTCAAATATGGAGTACCACCATTAGGCGGGTTACCATGACTGACAAATGCCCTCTCCAAAGTGGCTAGCTCAGTGTCCAGGGATTTTTGGTGGACCTTATGCCCTGATGAGGGAACAACTTGGTTTCAAGTACTTTCCTGGGGGATTATCCTCTGAGGTAATCCTGTTTTTTCATGGTGACCTGAAGACAGAAGACCTGCAGAAAGCTGAGCCACCCTTTGAGTGCTGAACGTCCACTTGTCCCACAGTGTCCCTTCCATAAAGTTGGGCTTGTATTTGGGAGTTCTCATTGCACACTCCAGCACTCATTGGGTGTTTTTTTATTTTTATATATATATATATATATATATATATATATATATATATATATATATATATATATATATATATAGTATATATGTGTATGTCTGTGAGTTTTGGAGCAGTCTATGTGGCATTTTAACCCTTTGTCTGCTGGTTTGACTTGTTTATTAAGGGTTCTGTTATACTTTCTTTCTGGGATAGTGTTTTCTCATCATGTACATGTGTGCAATATGTGTTTTTAACCTTTTTATTATTGGGGTTTAATTTCTTAAATTTTATGTTCCGCGCCTTTAAGGCGCGCTTTTACCGCATAGCCGCCATTGCTCCTTTACTCTCTATGGGCTTACACTGTGTGGGACGTATCTCTGGAACCGCTTCACATAGCGACTTCAGAGTGGGCTCATTTTGTTTGTCTTCCCTTGCTCTTTCATCCGGTTTCATGTTCAAGTGTGTTGGGGGACTTGGGGGGCTTCGGGCACTGCTTTCGGGTACTTTTTGAGAAAAACTAAGTTTCGCGCCTTTTTTTCTGATTGGCTCCCGTCGCGGCAGCCATTTTGTGAGTTCTTCTCATCAAGTATACTACACAGGGACCAGACCTTCTCCCTCTCGTCCCTTGATTAACCCTTCGCTTGCCAGATAAGTTTAGTTTTAACATTTCTGGGGTGAATATTTAATCTTTCACACTTAAATTGGGTGATTTCTGTCAGTGGGGTATATTTGACACTGTGAGTATATCTACTCCGCTGGAGCTTGGGACTAGACCTAAGACTAAGGAGGCTGGGGTATCAGTATCCCCCATTGCGTTTTGCTCCTCCTGTCATTCAGGGCTGCGTAGGGAATTCTCTGGTCATTTATGCCCAGCATGCTCAGAAGGTCCTGACAGCAACCCAGGGCCTTCCAGCCATGCTATAGAGCCAGCTTGGGTTAAAGAGTTTAAGGCTGCAACCAGGGACCTCAGGTCCACTCTTCAATTCTTTCCCTCTCAGGTACAGGGTGCACTGCAGTTATGGCAGGCTCCCTCTACTATCAGGACCTCCCTGCCTAAACCACAGGCGGCACCTGATGTGTCTGATTCTTCTGAGGAAGAATTGTTGCAAGATTCTGATGTTGAGGATGGTACAGTTATTGAGTCTTCCAGATCTGTTGGAGACCCCTTTGAATGTGACTCTCTGCTGAGGGCTTAATTAGAGCTGTTCTGACCACCCTCAACCTTCCCTTGAGTCAGGAGGTTCCCTCTGACCCAACTGATGTCTTTCCGAAACCGGCTAAAGCTGTTACTTGTTTTCCTCCTAACCCTACTCTTGAACGTTTGGTTTCTGATGCTTGGAAAAATCCTGACAAGTCCTCTTCAGTCTCAAAAAAGTTTGCAAAACTTTATCCCTTTTCTGAGGCTGAACTGAATAAATGGGTTCATCCTCCCAAGGTGGATGCCCCTGTTTCTAGACTGTCTAAATTGACTGCTTTACCTGTATCTGATGCTTCTGCTTTACAGGATTGGACGGACAAAAAGTTGGAAGTTTGCCTCAAGTCTATTTTTACCTCTATTGGCACTGCTATGCGTCCGCCATTTGCTGTGGCGTGGGTTAACCGGGCCATTGCGGTCTGGACTGAGCAACTCACCACGGCGGTCCGTCAGGACGCGCCTGTTTCAGAACAATTGCGCTTGCTTGCTAATGTTTCTGAGGCCCAGAATTATGTTTCTGATGCTGCTTTTGACGCTGTCAGAATGATGGCTAGGGCTTCTACCTCTTCTGTGGTAGCCAGGCGTGCGCTTTGGCTTAAGATTTGGTCTGCTGACACTGCATCTAATAAGGTTTTGCTTTCTTTGCCTTTCCAAGGTACTTCCTTGTTTGGGTCTGAGCTCAAGGAACTCATTAGAGAGGCTACTTGGGGTAAGAGTACCCTTTTGCCTTTGGTCTTCAAGAAAAAGTTGCCGGCTAAGAGTTACCGGTCCTTTTGTTCCTTTCAGACAGAGACGCGTCCGTCGACTAAGTCAGTCCCGTCCGATCCGCGTCCCTCCTCCAAGCCCAAGCAGTCCTGGAAGCCCAAGGTTGCTTCCAAGCGCAAGTCTGCCAAGGCTGCTTCGGCATGATTCGCCGAACCCGGGTCCACACCCTGCCGTGGGGGGACGTCTCCACCTCTTTCGCAGGGTCTGGGAGCAATATTTGACGGACCCATGGGTTTTACAGGTGGTCTCAGAGGGATACAAGATCCCTTTCTTTTCCCTTCCTCCCTTTCGTTTTCATCTCACTCGTTCTCCGCAAGATGCAGAGAAACTGCGTCTATTCGGCGCTATTCAGGATCTCTTGCACAAGGAGGTTCTGGAGCCAGTGCTTCCTGTGGACATGGGCTTGGGGTTCTACTCCAACCTTTTTGTGGTGACCAAGAAGGACGGCGGGGGTCGTCCTATTTTGGATCTCAAAGATCTCAATTCCTTTGTGGTGAAGACCCACTATCGCCAGGAATCTCTGCGCACTGTGATTGCCACCATGTCTCCAGGGGAGTTTCTCACTTCTCTGGATCTTCAGGATGCGTATTTGCACATCCCTATTCATCCAGCGAGCAGGCAGTATCTGAGGTTTGCTTGCACCAGGGGTCATTTTCAGTTTTCAGCTCTTTCCCCAGGTTTTTCAACGAGTTCTGGGAGCATTGATATCTGCCCTCCATCGGAATGGCATAAGAGTGACTCCGTACATGGACGACTTGCTATTGAAGGCGGAATCTGTGGAACTCCTTCATCAGCAGGTTCAGACCTGCATTCATGCCCTCACCCGTCACGGGTGGATAGTGAATTTGGACAAGTCGGGCTTGTCTCCATCCCAGAGTCTCATATTCCTGGGCCTGCTGTTCGACACTCAGAAGGGTATGGTGTTTCTGCTGGAGGAAGTGGCTCATCAAATTTCCCAACGAGTTGCGAGGATTCTGGCACTTGAGCGGATCCCAGTGCCGAAGTTGTCTTCACTGGTGGGGAAGTTCATCTCCATGATAGAGGCGGTGCCATTTGCGATGGCCCACACCAGGGAACTTCAAAGGTTTGTGATCCAGACGTGCAGGGATCGACCGGATCATCTGAAGCTGTCAGTGTCTTTGCCTCCTCACGTCGAGTTGAGCTTGGATTGGTGGGTGGACCTTTCCCATCTCCTGAAGGGGAGACCCTTCCGGATCCCTTACTGGACCAAGATCACGACGGATGCCAGTCTCTCGGTCTGGGGTGCTGTATTGGGTCGCTTCAGCGCTCAGGGGAAGTGGTCCTTGGAGAAGGAGTCTCTTCTCCCCATCAACATTCTGGAACTTCGGGCGATTTTCCATGCTCTACGCCATTGGGAATCTCAGCTGGAGGACTGTCTGGTCAAGGTGGAATCAGACAAAGCCACCGCCGTGGCTTATATCAACAGGCAGGGCGGGACAAGAAGTCTCTCCGCGTGGCTAGAGGTCAAGGCCATCCTGTCCTGGGTGGAGGTTCACGTTCCCGCCATTACATCGGTGCACATTCCAGGCGTAGACAACGTCATGGTAGATTTTCTCAGTCGTTACACAGTCGACAGCGGAGAGTGGGAACTCCATCCGGAAGTGTTTCAACCTTTCTGTCTTGGTGTGCTGACAGGAACCTGTCTCACGATTTTCATCTTCCTAACGTCCTGGCCTTTTTGCAGGACGGTGTGGATAAGGGACTCCGTTTGAGTTCTCTTAAAGGGATAGTAATACTTTGTTTTAACTTTATTTTATTTTTTAGGCATTAAAAAAACATGAAGAATGATATAAGTCTTATCTCTCAAACCTTTATGGTTTAAGAGATATTCACAAGCAAAGTGTCCCCCTCCAGCCCCTTTTACTGATGTAACACTTTTCAGCCAGGGCAGAAGGGAGGTGCCCAGGTAGACTGCAGAGAGGGACAATCTTCAATCAAGATAACGGAAAAACCTGAAAAGCTTGTCAAGGGGGGCAGGGATTTCATTGTTTTCATAGGAATAAGACTGTCCCCTTCTGTTATCTGTCCAGTCTATGGACTGCATTCCACATCTGAGAAGAGATTGTTTACAGTAGGTAAAAGGGGCGGGAGGGGGAAACTTTGCTTGTGAATATCTCATAAACCATAAAGGTTTGAGAGATAAGACTTATATCATTCTTCATGTTTTTTTAATGCCTACAAAATAAAATAAAGTTAAAACGAAGTATTACTATCCCTTTAAGGTTCAGACTTTGGCGCTTTCTGTCTTTTTCCAGGAGCGCATTGCTGCCCTTCCTGATGTTGAGATCTTCTTCCAGGGTGTGGCTCATGTGCGTCCTGCCTTTCGGAGTCCGGCTCCTCCGTGAGACCTTAATCTGGTGTTGGGAGTTCTCCAGCGTCCTCCCTTTGAGTCTTTGGCTACCATTCCTTTACGTCTTTTGTCATGGAAGATGGCCTTTCTTCTGGCTATTGTGTCAGTCCGCCGGGTGGCAGAGTTACAAGCTCTCTCCTGTAAACCACCCTATTTGGTGTTTCACAAAGACAAGGCGATTCTTCGTACTTCTAAGGAGTTCTTACCTAAAGTGGTTTCTGAGTTCCACATTAATCAGGAGATTGTGGTGCCCTCTTTCTGCCCTAACCCCTCTTCCGAGAAGGAGAGTGATCTCCATTTGTTGGATGTTGTGCGTTGTCTCAAGTTCTATGTGCATCGCACGGAATCCATCAGGAAGTCTGACGCTCTGTTCGTCATTCTGGAGGGTCCTAGGGCTGGGAGACCGGCATCCAAAGTGACTATTGCATCTTGGATTAAGTCTACCATTCGTAAGTCGTACGAATTGATGAACAAACATGTTCCCTTTAGGGTTACGGCCCATTCTACCAGGTCCACTGGGGCCTCTTGGGCCTACAAATATCAAGCGTCTGTTGATCAGCTATGCCGGGGGGCCACTTGGTCCTCTGTGCACACCTTTTTGAAGCACTACCGTGTGGATGTGCTGGCATCGGCTGATGCCAGCTTTGGGAGGAAGGTCCTGGAGGCAGTTCTGCCTGTCTAGGATCTTCTTCTGAGGTCCTTTGTGCTTCCGTACTGTTGAGCCCTGTTGGCTCTAGTTTAGTGTGCTGTGTAACAGTTCCTGGGGTGTGTTTTTACCCCTAGTTTCTGTTGACACTTCTGTTTTGTTTGGATCTCTGTCCAGTAGGTCCATGGAGGTCCTGGTGACTTTGGGGGCCTTTCGCCTGGTCCTTGCTCCTGGTCCTTGCCTCCTTCCCGCCTCAGGGTAACTCAATGCTTGGACATCTCAGAGTTACCAGTAACCTGTATTGGACGACAGTGAAAATAGGATTTTAGTCTTACCTGTTAAATCCTTTTCACTTAGTCCTTACAGGTTACTGGTCTCCCACCCTGTCAAGAGACCATGCTTGGCTCTCCTGTGACACTTTGTGGGAGTCCTTCGGGGCATGCTCACAGGAGTCGTCTTCTCTCCTATTTCTGGTCAGTTAATAGGGTCTCAAATCATTCTGGTGTTAGCTGACTGGGAAGCAGCTGAGGAGGGAGGGGAGGCTCCACCCCCTGCATACATTTGGAGAAATGTTCCTGCCTACTTAAAGGGGCAGATCGCCTCCCAGAGTTACCAGTAACCTGTGTGGACTAAGTGAAAAGGATTTAACAGGTAAGACTAAAATCCTATTTTCTCTGTCGTCCATTATAACTTACAGGTACCACAGGAGAGGAGACAGCTACTCCCAGTAGGCTGAAACAATTCTTCAAGAAGTGCAGGGTGGAGCCCCCTCTCCTCCATATAGGCTTCCGAGCAACTCCCCTCCTCATTAAGAGGCTGAGAACAGTTCTGCTTAGTTTTTTTTAGTTATTTTATTATTTTCTCTTAGAGATGGGGTGTCAAAATTCCCTCATTAGGCGGATTACCATTACTGACTTCCCCTGGAGGATTGTTCAGTTAACAGGTGCTGTCTGTGGACCCTTGCAGCCCTGGGAGAGAACCATGCATCCCATGTCTCTCTCTCCAGAAGGACTCTGTCTGAGGCTTCTTCTATTATAAAGGTAATCTGAAGAAAAGATGTGCAAAAAGGTGAGCAACCCTTTGAGTGCCATGGTCCACATGTCCCACTGATCCCGTCTGTACAGGGGCCCGTCTGGAGTTACCCAATATGAGTGCAGGAGTTATGAGTATTTCATTATTCTGTTCCTGGGGTCTGTGGAGCATCTTGGACTGTGTGGTAATATTTAACCCCTTCCTTGCCATTTTGGGGATTTTTTTATGTAATTTTTCCTTTGAGTCCATGTGTTTTGTTTAGCTTTAAGTATTTTGTATATGTTTTGACACTTTTCGGGCACTTTTTATTTTTCACCCTTTATTTGAATTCCACGCCTTTAAGGTGCGCTTTATTGCAATGCTCCATTGATCTCTATGGGACAGGCTGCTTGGGAACATATCTCTGCAAACGTTCCATGTACCGATTTGAGAGGCGGCTCATTCTTCTTGTGTGCCCTTGCCCTAGACTCTGGTTCACATCCTCAGTGTCTTGGGGGTCTCTTTGTGGTTTGAATGCGGAGTTTGGTACTTTATTTAAAGGGAAATTAAATTTCCCATAGACACCCATTTTAGAGGGCTGTTTGCTGATTGGCTCTGAATTCAGTCGCCATTTTCTCTCTTTTTACATGAGTATCACATGCAGGGCTTGGACTCCTTTACTCTTCTCCTCAAGTTAACCCTTCGCCTGCCAGATAAGTACTTTTTAGGCGTTCTGCGGGTGATTTTATTAATCTGGGTGACATTGTTTGGGTTCCCTATTACTGTAAGACACTTTTCTCCTGTTAGGACAGTGGATCAAAAAAGACATGGGGTTAGACCTGGGGCTAATGATTCTGGGGCGTCTTGGACCTCCATTGATTATTGTTCATCATGCCAAAGAGAGTATTTAGGATATTATGCCCCTCATGTGCTGTGGCCCCTGCCTCTCCGCCAGGGCCCTCCAGCATTGAACAAGAGCCACTTTGGGTCAAGGACTTGAAGTCCTCTATGGCACAGTTTCCTCTTTTGCTTCAGAGGGTTCTGAATCTTGAAAAACCCCCACCTCGCTCAGGTTTGTGGCCCCTAAGGCTTCTGGCATTCCTGATTTGTCTGATTCCTCTGAAGAGGATTCATTTGTAGAGTTAGAGGATGGGGAATGTGCAAAAAGGGCTTCTTCTCATACTTAGTCTGAACCCTTTGAGGCTGACCCTGAACCCTCTGCTGATGGTCTGATTAAGGCGGTTCTGACTACCTTTAACATTCCAGTTAACACCGAAGAGTCTCGGTCTACTTCTGAAGTCCGTTCAATGAGCAAGAAGTCCTGTACTGTATTTCCTCCTAATCCCACTGTGGATCAAATTATCCTGGATGAGTGGAAGACTCCTGACAAGCGTCTCACTCTTTCCAAGAGATTCTCTAAACTGTACCCCTTTGCTGACACAGCTTTGGCTCAGTGGGCTCCTCAGGTTGATTCCCCTATTTCTAGGCTTTCCAAATCTACTGTCTTACCTGTTGCACATGATTCAGCGCTGAAAGATCTAACATATAGGAAGCTGGAGGCTATCCTCAAGGCTATATTTGCTGCCATAGGTGCGACCTTGAGGCCCACCTTGATGTCCGCATTGGTTAATAGGACCATTGCTGTCTGGACGGAACAGCTGACTGACACGGTCCGCAAAGGTGCCCCTAAGGCGGTCCTTTTGCCCATTTTGGCTAATATTTCGGAGGCTCCGCTTTATATCACTGATGCCTTGTTTTATGCCATTAGGCTGGAGGCTAAGACCTCCACTTTCTCTGTAGCTGCCAGGCACACGTTGTGGCTTAGGATTTGGTCTGCTGACTTGATAGCTAAAAAAATCACCGGTCTCCCTTCCTTTTTAGGGTACATCCCTTTTTGGCCCTGAACTGAAGAACATTATCAGTGAAACCATTGGGGTAAGAGCACTTTGTTACCTCAGGTTCCTAAGTGCCATTCTTTAGCGAGGAAGCAGCGTTCCTTTCATTCTTATCAAAGCGAGATGCTTAGGCCGAACCCGGTGCCGCCTCAGTCTAGCACCCTGCGTTCCACCCTCAAGTCCAGGTAGCAGTGGAGGTCAAAACACACCTCCACCAAACCCAAGCCCACCAAACCTACTTCTGCATGACTCTCCAAACCCTGGTCCGCATTCACCTGTGGGTGGTCACCTGCAACATTTTTTAAGTACTTGGACAAGCTCTGTTGAGGATCAGTGGTTATTACAGGTGGTTTCAGGAGGTTACAGGATTCCCTTCACATCTCAGCCTCCCTTCAGATTCTTCTCTTCTCGCTCCCCTCAGGGACAGGAAAAGCTCAGTCTTTTCAATGGAGCAGTTCAGGCTCTCTTGGACAAGGGAGTCCTAGCTCTGGTACCTCATCCAGAGATAGGTTTCGGTTTTTATTCCAACCTCTTTGTTGCTCCCCAGAAGGATGGCAGCCACCGTCCTATCCTGCATCTCAAGGATCTCAACTCATTTGTGATCTGTACTTGCTACAAGATGGAGTCTTTGCGCTCTGTCCTTGCAGTATGTGTCCAGGGGAATATCTGGCTTCTTTGGATATGCAGGATGCGTATCTGCACATTCCAATTCATCCGTACAGTCAGAAGTACCTCAGGTTCTCTTGGAGCCTAGGGCACTTCTAGTTCACTGCCCTGCCCTTTGGGCTCACCACGGCTTCTCAGGTGTTCTCTCAGGTCTTAGAGGCATTGATTGCCTTTCTGCACACCAAAGTAATTTAGGTGACTCCATACATGGATGACCTGCTGAAGGCTCCTTCCAGGGATCTCCTGGACAGTCAAGTCCAGGAATGTGCTCAGGTTCTCCGCCTACACAGGTGGATCCTGAACATTGACAAGTCTCCTCCCGTTCTTCTCAGGACCTGATCTTCATTGGTTTCCGCTTCGACACTTGTCACTATGTGCAGCAGATCATGTCCAAGATGTCTCACGCTCTGGAGTGGACTTCTCCTACGGTGAGAGAGTTCTCGTCTCTGGTGGGCAAGATGATATCTGCTATGGTCCCATACTCCATTTCTCACAGCAGAGAACTTCAGAGATTTGTAATCCACGCATGCCAGGGGGATCCAGCCCTTCTGGATCACCCTGTCTCTCTTCCTAACTAAGTGAGACTAGCTCTTCATTGGTGGTTGGACAGCTTCAGGAAAGGGAGGCCATTTGTGATTCCGTATTGGACCATACACTCGACAGATTCCAGCCTGTTTGGCTGGGGAGCTGTTCTCGGTCATCTGGGTGTTCAGGGTTGTTGGTCGATGATGGAAACCCTCCTTCCCATCCACATTTTGGAGCTAAGGGCGATTCTCCATGCTCCTGAGGCATTGGACATCTCATCTGAAGGGTTGTCCAGTCTTCATCCAGTCAGCAAGGAGGCACCAGAAAAGGTAAAGGCTATTTTAGCAGAGTTGCACGTTCCTGCCCTCTCCGTAGAAAACGTCTTTGCAGATTTTCCAAACTGTACACCGTTTCCAAGGATTGTGGACCAAGGGAGTGGGTGCTCCATCCATAGGTTTTTGACCTGTTGGTGCAGAAGTGGGGTCTTCCCTCGATGGATCTGATGGCCACCACGCTGGAGGGATCTTCTGGCATGCACAGTGGATGCTCTCTCAATTCCTTGGTGATTTCATCTGTCCTACATCTTTCCTTCACTTCCTCTCCTCCCCTGCTGAGGAAGATTCGGATGGACAGTGCTTCAGTCATTCTGATCGCACCTTATTGGACCAAAAAGGCTTGGTTACCAGAATTGCTGGCACTGGCTGCTCAGGATCCGATTCCACTGCCACGAAGTCCGGATCTCCTCTGGAAAGAGGACGTGGACAGTCTGACTTTGACGGCATGGATGTTGATGCCTCCATCCTAAGGAGTAAAGGCTTTTCTCCTGAGGTGGTTGCCACCATGATACAGGCCAGGAAACCCGTGTCCTCTATGACATACCGCAGGATTTGACCTATATTTCATTCTTAGTGTGTGGACAGGGATCTGTCCTCACAAGTGTTTGACCTTTTATCCATCCTGTCTTTTTTTGCAGGATAGTGTAAACAACGGTCTTAGCCTTAGTTCTTTGAAGGTCCAGACCTCTGCTTTTTTTCCATCTATTTTCAGAGATGCATTGCCATGATGCTGGATGTCAAGGTCTTCCTCCAGGGAGTAGCTCATGCCTTTCTTGCTTACAAGGCTCCCACTCCTCAGTTGGACCTTAATCTCGTCTTGGGAGTTTTGCAGTGCCCTCCTTTTGAGTCCTTGGCTACCATTCTTTTACTTCTTTTGACGTGGAAGATGTCTTTTCTTTTGGCTGTGGTCTCTGTCCGCAGAGTTGCTGGGTTGCATTCTTTGTCCTGCATACCACCTTTCCTGGTGTTCCACAAAGATAAGGCTGTTCTCTGTACCTCTCAGGAATGTCTTCCTAAGGTGGTCTCTGAGTTCCACATCATCAGGAGATTGTTGTGCCTTTCTTTTGTCTTGACCCTAAATCTGACAAGGAGAGGGATTGCCACTTGTTGGATGTAGTGCATTACCTTAAAGGCATAGTAATACTTAAGATGTAAAAAAATATATGTTGTAGGGTTTATGTCCCCAAATAAAACAAGGATATTCCCAGTGTTGAGAGATATTTTATTAAAAGTTATGACAGCTCAAACTTGAATTTTTTTAGGTGCAAAATCACATTGGCTTGAAAATTTGTAGTGGCGCTGTTGCTACGCCATCCTATGGACTGCTCTAGTCTTTAGATCATAAATCTCAATAGGATGGTGTAGCAACAGCGCTACTGTAAGTTTTCCGGCCACTCTGATATCGCACCTAAGAAATTCAAGTTTGAGCTGTTATAATTTTTTAATAAAATATCTTTCAGCAGTGGGAGTACCCTTGTTTTAATCAGGGGAATATACCGTACAACATGTATTTTTTTACATTTTAAGTATTACTATCCCTTTAAGTTCTATGTGCACCATACTGAGTCCGTCCGCAAGACGAATGCCTTGTTTGTCATCCCTGAGGGTCCCAGGGCTGGTTTGGCTGCATCTAAGGTGACTGTTGCATCCTGGATTGTCTACCATCTGCAAGGCTTGTGATCTCAGAGGGAAACCTGTTCCTTTCCGCATTACAGCACACCTTTGCCAAACGCTACCTTGTTGATGTCCTGGCTGAAGCCAGTTTTGGCAGGAAATCCTTGGAGGCAGTTTTGCCTGTCTAGGACTTTACTTTCCTGTGCCTTTTAGCTCTTTAAATGTTGGAGCCCTGTTGGCTCTTGTTCTTGTGTGTATTGTTATTCAGTGTCCGTTGACACTGTTAGTTTGGGCTGTTCCATGTCTGGGATAGTCCATGAGAACTCTGGCATCATGGGAGTCCGGCGCTTGGTCCTTTCCTTCTCTTCCCACCCATGGGAACTCAGTGTTGGTACATCCCCATGGTACCTGTAAGCTATATTGGATGACAGAGAAAAGAAGATTTTAGTCTTACCTGTTAAATTCTTTTCTCTTAGTCCATATAGCTTACAGGTCTCCCATGCATTACAGGGACCATGTTTGGTTTCTTGTGGCTGGACCGGGGAGTCCAGTTGGGTCCATACTCTCTGTAGTTTTTCTCTCTTCTTCTTCTCTATCTCTAGCTCCGTAGGTTTATTGTCTCAGATCTGTCTGGAGGAGGGCAGTGGTTAGGTAGCCTGTATGGAGTAGGGGGAGGCTCCACCATACACTTATTGAAGCATTGTTCCAGCCTACTGGGAGGAGCTGTCACCTCCATCATGGTACCTGTAAGCTATATGGACTAAGAGAAAAGGATTTAACAGGTAAGACTAAAATCCACTTTTTGTAACGAGGATGATGTTGTGTTAGGAATTACTATTTTAAAAATCACTTGTCTCTCCTAAGAGGGTAAATGATATGAGGCGGGTAACGAAAAAAGGTGCAGTAAACGGTTAAATATTTTGTAGAATTTTATTATTGAGTGAAACAAGGGCACTCCTGTTGGGAGACAGTTCTTTTCAAAGTTAACCAAGTAGGATCCAGACAGTTAAAGGGGATGTATCACCTTATGCACATTGTTTTAGGTTTTGTTAATAAAGTAATAATAGGAAAGCTGCTGTTTGTTTGTTTTTTTTAAACCCTTTGAGTGCCAGAGGGGTATGCATTCCGTACCCCTCTGGCACTCAAAGGGTTAATGTAAATACTTTAAAAGATATTCTATCTTCAAGCTTTGCTGGTCAGCATAATGTCGCACACTGAATCACTGCCTAATTATCCTCCTACCTCCCTCCCAGCTGCCCCACGCACTCACGTTTCCCTTCAGTGTTGTGTGAATGGCTTCTATTGTTATATCAAGCTCCGGATAGCATTATACTGAGGTTGCAACCTCAGTATAATACTAATCGGAGCTTGATTGAGAGCTGTGTGGTTAATTGCACATCACTCTGGCACTCATAGGGACAGTACTCCTGGACCTGTTAGCTGTCTTTGACACAGTGAGTCACCCACTCCTCCTCCAACCTCTCCACTCTCTAGGTCCTTGTGACACTCTCTTCTCTTGGTTCTCATCATATCTCTGCAGCTGCTCCTTCAATGTGTCCTACTCTGTCTCCACTTCCTCTCCAGTACTACTGTCTGTTGGAGCACCATAAGGTTCAGTACTGGGCCCCTTGCTCTTCTGGATAAACAGAAAGATGCAAGAGGGAAGGGATTAAGAGAGGGGGCAAGAGGATAAAGAGGCAAGGAGAGAAAGAGGGAAGAGGAGGGATACAATAAGGATGCAACAGAAGGGATGAAGAGAGAGGCGAGAGGGGGAGAATTAGGCAAGTGGGGGATAAAAGAAAGATGAAAGGGGGGAGAAAGAGGCACGTATAAAATAGAAAGAGAGGCAAGGAGGAGTAAAAAGTGGTGGAGAAAGATAAAGGGCCCCTTTCTCCCCTTCTTGCCTCCCCTTGCCTCTTTCTCTCCTCTCTTGCCCCTTTCTCTCCCCTCTTGCCCCTTTCCACCCCTTGTGCTCCCCCACGCTTTCCACCCCTTGTGCCTATTTCCACCCTTTCATTGGACCCATCATGCCTCTTTCTCCCCCCCTTTTTCCACCACTTGTGCCTCTTTCTCCCCCCTTGACTCTTTCTTCTACTCTTGCCCATATTGAAAGTCTACAAGCTGCTTAATGCCTTTCAGCTATTTGACTGTCTCCCCACTGCCTGCATTGATGACACCCAGAACAGTGTGACACGTGGTGCATGCTGACGTTTTCTTTCTTAGTCTGAGCACCAGTTTTAAACTTGCACTGTCCTCAGAACAGAGGAAGAAAACCCCTGGATGCACTAATTGGCGTCTCAGTGTGTCACCCTGTCCCGACTGTCCTCAAACTCGGACAGTGGGGAAACAGTCAAAAGCATCCAGCAGGCATTAGCCCTTTAAGGACTGTCCACGCACGCACATTGCTGGCACATAAGGACCATGGGGATTTTTTTTTTTTTTTTTTTTTTTTTGCGGATCCGGTTCACGGCTCCCCGAATGGCATGGAGCCACGTGGGGAGGCCTGAAATCCATGACATGCCAGGACCATCATGGGTCCTTTAAGGAAATGTTCCCATGATGGTCCTGGCACGTCATGGGTCCATAAGGGGTTAAGGAGCTCGCAGCCTTTCAATATGTGCCTTGGTTGTGTGTCACCTTAAAGGCCTCTGCATGCCAGGGGTGGCACATGTACCATAGGTTCGCCATCACTGCTCTAGACTATAAGCTCTCATGAGCAGGGCCATCTAATGCTTTTGTTTTCCATGTTCCATTTGTACTCTTTAATATCACTGTATGCCTGTTCCCTATTGTACAGTTCTGTGGAATAAGTTGGTGCTATTAGATATTAAATTAAATATGGCATATTTGATCTGTGCTAAAATAAATGACACACATACACACACACATACACACACACACACACACACACACACACACACACACACACACACACACACACACACACACACACACACACACCCCTGAAATAATCAACTCCAACATACACCTCTAAATAATTCCACCTGTCCCCAATTAATTATTTAATATTTTTCATCCACTAAATAAGTTTTGTATCCAATGTGGCTCAGACGCTCCCTCAAAGGGACAGGGAAGCCAAATATGAAGGTAAAGGATTTTCAGAACATACTATTATAAAAAAAAATTCAATTAAACAATTGGATGTAGATTATTTTTTTTACATTACTATCCCTTTAAGCCAAACCCATTACGGCTTCTTTGCACATTTTCCAGGTCAACTAGCTAGCTACACATTACAGGTCTAGGTGCCTGCAATGTGATGATGTCATCACACAGAGCAAAGAATACTATGGGACTGGCATAATGTGTGTGTGTGTGTGTGTGTGTGTGTGTGTGTGTGTGTGTGTGTGTGTGTGTTCATGCATGCTTGGGTGTATAAGCATCTCCATCTGGCAATTGTCAGAGAAATGCATTTTGGGGCTCTGCCCATTTCCAGCCCAGAGGTGTGGCTGGCACAGATCCAGACACTCATAAAATGTCATAGTCAGAACCTAAAACTTTGTTCCTGATAAATAAATTCTAGCTTGAAAATCTAGCGCTCATCAAAACTGTTATAATCTATACTGACTTTGAATTCCACACTACATAGTAAATTAGGTTGAAAGTCCATCAAGTTCAACCTTTGCCTCATCCCCAGAAAAATGAGAATTATGTAACCCTTCCTGCCATCAAATGAATATTTGTCTATTTACCAGATCAGTGTTTCCACCTGCGCAGTTCCCCGACCCCATATAAACCTCAGGTCCATCCCTTTAATAACACTGTTCGCTCTGTTACAGGACACTGGACTGTACTATGATCGATACCTGCAGGAGATTATTAACGTGTTAGAGAAAGATGGGCATTTCCGCGAGAAGCTTCAGGCAGCGAATGCTGATGATATCAAGGTTTGTAATATGCCAGTAATTAACTATGTTGTACACTGTGTGCTTAGAGATTATCTTGTTGAACTTGGTATTTGCACAGCAGCATGTTTATTTATGGGTAAAAGAGAGACCAAAGTTCAGTTACAGCATAAATACTGTCTGCATCTCCTTTGTCATTTTACAGTCCCAATTACTGAAACACTAAGGGTCTTATACACAAGAGAAAAGTATAGCAAATTTGGAGCAAACCAATTGCACCATAGGGACAAAAAAATCCCAAAACTCTCCATTGCTTTAAAGGAATAGTATCATGTTAGTATCATTTAGTTAGTGCTTGTTGATCCAAGGAGAAATATGATTGCCATTTGGAATCAAGAAGGAATCCCCCCTCCCCCCATTCAAGGCAGAATTTGAAATTGCTCTATTGGGGGGGGGGGGGGTTCCGCCTTCTGGATCAACTATGTTAAACAGGAATAGGAAAAGGGTTGAACTATATGGACGCAAGTCTTTTTTTCAACCTAAATTACTATGTTACTATGGAATATGGAAAAATATATATTGCAGTTTATCCTACTAAGTAGAACAATGATACTCTCTCTGCTGATATTTTATTCCAATGTTATGGCAGTTCAGACTTGCAACAGTTCCACCATAACTTTTCAGGCCAATGTAATTACTGCACCCAGAAATGAAAGCTTGAGCTTCAATTACTTTTGAATAAAACATCTCTCATCCACTGATATTATCATTGTTTTACCCAGATAAAACCCTGCTATATATAGTTTCAATATTATGAGGTTGTCCCTTTAACACCTTAATGCCTGATGACATCCTAGAACCGTCCATGCGTTAATGACTTGTGACAGTCCTGGTACGTCATTGAATTCTTGTATCACAGAGAGGATATACGCTGCACTGCAATCCCAAAATGCAGTGGTGAGAGAAAAAAAAGTGCCATGGTCCTGTAGAGCGCCCCACCCCAAACCACATGGTCCTTAAGGGGTTAAAAAGTACTTTTAATTCCTCGATTGCTAGAGAGGACTGCATCACAGTGCAAAATCAATGTGTTGGAGACCTCTCTAGAATTCAAGTGGTTTAACCTTTCTAGTGCCAGATGGGACTGCAATGCATTACAGAGCAATGGAGTGTATACTGGTCTGACACTCAGGTTAAAGTCCCATGTCTATCAGTGGGAATGTTTATTTCTCCCCTATGGTGCGATTGGCTTGGCACAGACCTGTTCCTCTTTTCCTTTGTATGTAAAGCTCTGAAGCTAATCTACAGTTTGCTTTTATAAGAAAGTGTATTTTGCAACAGTCACAAAGATGTACGTTATAATCATTGTCTGTAATCTGTTTCTGTAAGGATGCTCAGAAATGGTAGGTGCTAATACAGTAAATTGCCTGGGACAGACAAATCTATCCTGAGAACAATGTAAGACTGCACATGAAATCTAGATAGGAGAATAGGCAAACTGGATGGGCCATCTGGTTCTTTTCTGCCATTAAAATCTATGTTTATGGCTCTGTTTCCATACTCTGGACCCTCAGCAAAAAGAATGTAAATGGTGAACAGGTGCAGCCGAAAATTCAATGTTCAGGATTGAAAAGGACAATGATCTTGTAGGGAGCATTGACAACTGAGCCCATTGCGGTGAAGTGAAAGATCAAGTGCCAACGAAGGATCCCAAGACTGCCGCGGTGTTCAAATATTCATGGCAAAAGGGGAACTATGGATTTATAATGACTTATAATTTAACAGAATAATCTGTGTAAGTGTCAGTCCTACAACAGTCAGTTGTATCTATTAATTGCTTTTTTCATTTGAGCTGCACTAGAATCTTTAAACTGGATTGTGTTTTTTATTGTGAGAATGTTTACATTCTCCTTTAGAATCAAAGGTTGGCTTCTTGCTCAATGGCTAATCTCAGACTGATAAAGTCTCTTGTTTACTGTGAAAAGGGCCTCAAGAAATATAGGCAACTGTAGACATGTTTAAATATATATTACTAGTCTATATTACTAGATAGATCTGACTGCTGTATGAAGGGTTTCTACTTTGCAACACAATTGCTTTGTTAGGAAGCTTAAGTGGGTCAACTCTAAGGCAGACTTACTGAACCTGGGCTTATTCAGTAAAACAAGTGTATGCCCACTGTTGGGGGATGCTTCTGTCAAAAGGTATTACAGAGCAAACCTGTGTTCCTCTGTGTCCTCACCACGGCATAGAACAAGTGGGTGTTAGCTCTGCCTTCCAACTGGTAGGACCAATTAACAACCCCTTAAAATGATAATCTTTGAGAGTGGATTCAGTTTGTTTTGGTCCTACCAAGTTGGTGGACAGAGGGAGGCATGCCTCCCTCATTTGTGGAATTTTTTGTTATTTTATGTCTCGTACCCAGCCAGGTAACGCTGACTACCTTTTTGGGGGCTGGTTTAGGGTCACATAGAAGCATCAATTTGTCCTTGGCTACATTTTTTCACATTGTTTTTCAATGCTCAGAGAACACTCTAGGAAGTGAGGGTGTCCTCTTATCACCTCAAACCGGTAGTTCAGGTGTGTGCAGCGTTTCCTGCATCTCAGGGCTTTTAAAGCCGACGGTAGACCTCTGTAGACCTTAAAAAGTAAGTTCTATGCATATTTTGTTCCTGCTTTACTTTATTGTGCTTTACTTATCTTGTTTTTGGCCGGTGAAAGTATGTCCTTTTTTGCTAAATCAAGTCAGGCAGACAAGACAAAGCATTCTGCTGATGCAGTGCCACCCAAATAAGACAAGGCTCTCTCTAAGCCTATGTTATGTGCAGGCTATGATTGTAAATTATTCAGAATTGTGCATAGATTGCATGAAAAATGTTACAGGAGACCTTTTCCACCAGACCTCACCTTTAACCTTGGACATGTGAAAAATACATACTGCAGGGCTGCTTTGATTTCAGTGCAGCCCTAAAATATGCTTATTTCCTATGTGTCCCCGTTTAAAGATGAGGTCTTCTCAGCCTAGCCATGCAGGAATCTGCTAGGAATAGACAGCAAACTTCAGATCTAGATGAGGGACCTTCCACTTTGCCAGAATTGGAGGAAGAAGGGAGTCTTATGGACTTTGATTCAGTTAATTTATCTGATGAAGAAGGGGAGTTAGTCTGCTCTACGGTCTGCTTTAGGCTAGCTAAGCTAGACAGATTAACAGAGACCCAGAAAGACCTTGATATTATAGATAAAGCCTTTGTGAACCGTAAGAAACCAACTCCTGTTTTCCCTTTTCACAAGTCATTCAGGACACCATTAAATCTGAATGGAGTCTCACAGACAAAAGATCTGCCATTTCAAGACCATTTAATTAAAATGTTTCCCTTTTCAGAAGAAGACACTGCTGCATGAATCTGTCCTCCCAAGGTAGATGCGGCCCTTGCCTAGATCTCTAGAAGAACTCCAATTCTTCTAGAGGATGGCGCTACCTTCAGAGATGTCATGTACAAGAGGGCTGATAGTGACCTAAGAAAGCAGTTCTCTACCATTGGACAGAATGTCAAGTCTAGTACCGCACTCTCTTGTGTCTTTCTTACTCTTAAAATATGGCTCATAGAGCTAGAGGATAAGATAGACTCCTCTGTCTCTCATTCCAGACTTCTCCAGGAAATGGCTGTGGTTACAGAAGCTGTAAGCATTTCTTGTGATGCTTCTCTGAACACACTGAAGTTGCTTGCTAGATCTTCTGCTCTATCTGTCACAGCCAGACGGGCTTTATGGATCAGAGCCTGGGAAGCGGATGCTTCTTCTAAAAATAGATTGGTTTCATTGCCATTCTTAGGTCATACGGTCTTTGGAGACCAACTAGAAGAGATTTATCAGAAAATCTTCAGAAGGAAAGAGTGCATTTCTACCACAGGAAAGAAGAAATAAAACTCGTTCTCCCAGAACAGTTGGCTATCGCAAACAGACCCTTTTGTTAGGCAAGCTGATATAGACCTGGTCAGGGCGATGATCAAAAGAAGACGGGAACAGTTCAGGGTCCAAAAGGGGAACTAGGAGAGCGAGAATCCGTTCTCCAGAAATCTGTGATGATTGGAGGAGGGCCCCATCTCTTTTCCCAGTATGGGGCAGACAGAAAATGTCTGGAACCTTGACGGGCCATCCAGTCTGACAAGTGGGCCCTTCAGATTATGGGGTACCCCTTGGAATTTAAATATCTCCCATAAATCATTAATTTATGACATCTCGCATCTTGAACAAGAGCCTGAAGCCCAGAGTTCGCAACATGATCAGGGAATTTCTTGCAGCTGAAATCATAGAGGAGGTGCCGGTAGACCAGAGGGGTTCTGGTGTATATTCCTTACTCTTTCCAGTCAAGAAGTCGTCAGGTGGTTTGAGGGTGAATCTAGACCTCAAATGGATCAACTTCATCAAGACAAGAAACTTCAGGATGGAGACTACTTCTTCATTGATCCAGGCTGTTCAATCTCAAGCATTCCTCAACAAGATAGACATGAGGGATGATTATTATATACAGATCAGGCCATCTCACAGAAAATTTTTGTTTTGTGATCTTTGGAAGTCATTTCCAATAAAATGCTCTTCATTTGGCCTATACTCGGCTCCAAGGGTCTTGATGAAAGTTCTGGCGCCAGCCATGGCATCCTTAAGACAAAAGATTATAGGTGGTGTATCTTACCTCAGTGACAATCTTCTAATAGAGGAATCCAGAAAAAAAGAAATTCAAAGAGTTTTTATTGGTGTTAGGCTGGGTGATCAACCAAGAAAAAGTTAGTTGTCCCAATATCTCAGGACCTAGTATTCCTGGGTATCCAGTTCAATACCGTCTACCGGTTGGCATTTGTTTCAGAAGACTGGAAGGTCAGGCTTGTGACCAGAATCCAATTCTTTTTGAGGAAAAAACATCCTGCCAAAGAATTCTCAAGGCTCCTAGGCAACCTATCGTCATCAGTACACATTGTCTCTCGTAAGGAAAACACAAAACAATTTCCTACAAGTCTGGAAAAAGCGATCTTGGGACTTCACTTCACTCAAACCGTTCCAGTGAAGAGCTCCATAAGGCTGGAATTAGCCTAGTGGCTAAAACCTTAAAACATGTCAAAAGGAAGATCTCAACAAGAACCTGCATGGCAGATATTTACAACGGACACCAGCAGAACAGGTTGGGGAGGAATTTACAATCAAGAAGCAATCCAATATTTTTCTTTTATTGTTTCTCAATATCTATATTTGCCGCCTGTTTGCGGTTTTACTGTATTTTGTATTTCCCTGTCTTTATCTCAATAAAGATACTTCTTATTTGAAAAAAATAAAAAAATAAAGCACTTCAAAAAAAGCATTGTTAGGGAAATCTTTATGGATCAGGTCAGACAACATGACTGCAGTAAGTTATATCCTCAATCAAAGGGGCACAAGAAGTCCACCCCTCAATCATCTGTGTTCAAGATCTAACATATTCTGGGCAGAGTTAAACCTAATGAGACTTTCAGCATCCCACATATCATGGATATTATATGCTCAAGTCGTCCAATCCTGGATCCAGGACAAGTAATAAAATACATAAAAATGTTATGAGTTGTTTGTGGTAAGCATATGTAGAGAGAAACCAAACACACACTGCCAAGAACACCTGGCTTGTAAAGCACCACTAATCTAAAAAGGGAAGTGTATATATAATGTATGAGAAAGCATCATGTGACCATAAAAATTATGCCTTACACACCCAGGGGGTGGCAGTAAGGAGGGGATATTCATGTCTCCTCCATACTGCCTGTCCTGGAGATACAGGGGGTTGTGATTTTGATAGGAGTGGGCAGGGCTCTGCAAGGGCTTAGCCCGCCCTCAACTTCCTCTTCAAAAAAAAAAAAAAAGAAAGAAAAAAATCCATGGTGCACACACACACACACACACACACACACACACACACACACACACACACACACACACACACACACACACACACACACACACACACACACACACACACACACACACTGCCCTCACCTGCACTTCTCCTGTTAACCCGTTCAGTGCCAGAGGGGGTATGCAACACATTCTTTGCAGTGTGTTGCAAACCAGTATGCCACTCAAAGGCTAAAACCTTTATAGACTCTTAACTTGCAGGGAAGTAATGTACAAGGGAGGGAGGGATGTCGGACGCTTATGCTACTCGGATGGTTAACCAAAGTGCCAGAGGGGTATGCAAAACATTTCTTTGCAATTGGTGGAGAAACCCTTCGCCACTCAGATGTTTAAAGGGTTAGTAATACTTCTACTTAGATTTAGCTCTAACTCTTCTTGATATTTTTTTTTTAACATGTAGAGCAATATTTAATTACTTACAGTGCTGTAGATCAAACGATATTCAAGCCAAAAGGATCCCCCTCCTGCCTCTTTCCCTGCGTCACTCAGTCTCTGTGTGGTCCGGATGGAGCACGGCGAAGGGCAATCTTCAGTAATCAAAAGGAAAATCCTGCCCTCTTTCCTCAAGGAGGGCAGAGTTTTCCTTATACTTACTGAATGAAGATTGTCCCTCGCTGCATCCGTCCTGTCCCACGACCAGATTCCAAATCTAATGGAGGGTGACCAGAAGGGGTGCGAGGGGCATCCTTTCAGCTTCAATAGCATTTGCCCTACAACACTGTAAGTAATTAAATATAGCGTAATGTTAAAAAATATATATATATCCTATATAATAATTTGCTAGGATGTTTGTCAGAAGCAGTCATGCACAGTAGAGACTGCACGCGCTGCAGTCATGCTCAGTAGAGACTTCCCACTCTGCAGTCATGAGCAGTACTGACTGCCCGATCATGCCATGACTGATAAAGAGCAGGGCACTCCGAATTCAGACTGGAGTCCTCGCTGCGCACCTTCCTGGGACCGCTTGGTCCCTGGAAGGTGCGCAGTGAGGACTACGGTCTAAATTCGGAGAGACTCAGAGATAAACTTCATAGAAGTATTACTATCCCTTTAAAGGAGGCAAATATAGCTTTTGATACCTTTTATTGGCTAACTAAGCAGATTTAAATGCAAGCTTTCAAGACCTTAGGTCTCTTCCTCAGGCATGTTATACAGATAAATATGAAAACATCTCTCTTAAATACAAGTACACATCACATTGTTTAGCATGGAAATCAGATAACAGAATGCAGTCCAGATCCAGATATCTTTGATCAGTCAATGGTAAATTGCACTCTTCCTCTGAGGCTTTAGAGGTATTTACGATGCTCTTGGGTCTGTGGAAAGGTCAGTCAACTTGGATGGGAGAACGCCTGGGACTACCAGGTGCTGTAGGCTTTTGCTTAGAAATTATATTTTGTCATAAATTCCTTATCCCTGTTCAACCCACTACAAATTGCATTAAATTTTAACATTAATTTTACCTCCCATACCTTTCTGTCCCTCTGAGTGCGAAACAGTCCCATCAATACAGTTAATTTAATATCCTTGACACTGTGCCCATTTTGGCAAAAATGTTCTCCCACTGGTGTCTCTGTCTTTTTGTTATTAACACTGGATCTGTGGGAATTAAATCTCCTATGTAGTGCTTGTCCAGTTTCTCCCACATACAGAGCTGTTGGGCATTTTGCACACATGATAAGGTATATTACATTGGATGATTTACAGGTGAAGGTACCATTGATCTTATGGTGTAACTGGGTGTGTGGAATTGGTATGTTGTCCGTGGTATAAATGTGTGCACAAGTTTCACATCTCTTTTGTAGGCAGGGAGATGTGCCATTTTTTGTATTTTTACTCAGGGCACTCCTCACCATCAGTTGTTTCAAATTTGGAGGCTGTCTGAATGAGAGTAAGGGAGGCTGTGGGAATATGATCTTGAGTCTTTCATCTGTATGTAGTTTCTTTTGAAGTTCTCTTGAAATTTTGCGTAGCACTTCAACCTGGGGGTGGTAAGTGACCACCAGTGGCACCCAGTTTCCCTTATGTTGTTCTTTGTAGTGTAACAGATTTTTTCTTGGTATTTGGGTAGCCTTCTGTATCTGACTGTCAATAATAGTTGCGCTGTAACCGTGTTTTATAAAGTCTCCTCTGAGTTCCTGGAGGTGCTTATCACGGTCCATCCTGTCAGAACAGATGCGGTGGTATCTGATGGCCTGGCTGTATATGATGGAGTTCTTTGTGTGTTTTGGATGGAAGCTATTGCTTTTCAGGTATGTTGGTCTGCCTGTTGGTTTGCGGTATAGGGATGTGTGGATGGAGTTTTTCTGAATACTGATAGTTGTGTCAAGGAAGTTAATGCTTGTGCGTGAGTGACTGAGTGTTAGGTTGATATTGTGGTGGAATGTATTGTAATTCTCATGGAATTTGAGTAGTTCCTCCTCACTGGCGGTCCAGATGATAAGAATATCATCTATGTAGCGGAGGTAGACCAGGGGTTTAATCTGGCAGGTGGACAGGAAGTCCTCTTCCAATTTTGCCATAAACAGGTTGGCATATTGTGGTGCCATTCGGGTACCAATTGCAGTCCCCATTTTCTGAAGGTAGAGGTCCTGTCCAAACTTGAAGTAATTGTGGGTGAGAATAAACTGTATGAGTTTTGTTACCGGTTCCATGGGTGTGTTATTTTGTTCCAGATATCCCTGGCATGCTGCTATGCCATCTGTGTGTGGAATGTTGGTGTAAAGGGATTCTACATCCATAGTGGCCAGGATGGTGCTCTCTGGAATTGGCCCCAAGTCAGCTAATTTGTTTAGAAGATCCGTGGTGTCCTGAAGGAAGCTGGGTGTTTGTTTTACAAGGGGTTTCAGGGTATTTTCTACCCAGCCAGATATATTCTCTGTGAGTGTACCAATCCCTGAAATTATGGGTCTTCCTGGGTTTCCTTCCTTGTGTATTTTTGGTAGCATGTAGAAGGAGCCTATTTTTGGATCTGCTGGTATTAGGGGCCTTATCTGTTCTTCAGTGTTGGAGGGTAGTTCTTTTATGATCCTGTTAAGTTGTTTTGTATAATTTTTTGTGGGATCTTCTTGTAATTTTGCATAATATCTTTCATCAGAGAGTTGCCTATTTGCTTCTTGAATGTAGTCCACAGTGTTCATTATAACAACAGCTCCTCCCTTGTCTGCAGGCTTAATAATAATGTCCTGGTTATTATTAAGTGACTGTATGGCTTTTTGTTCCTTTTGGGTTAGGTTGGGTGCTGGTTCACATTGTCTTTCCAGTATTTCTGTAGTGACTCTGTTCCTGAAACTCTCTATGTATTTGTCCAGTGTGGGGTTACTTCCTGGTTTTGGAGTCCAGGTGGATCTTTTTGTGGGTGCATTGACGTTGTGATGTAGCTCTGTGGTGTTATAATTATTATCCATTCTGTCATGGAAGAATTCCTTGAGTCTGAGTTTTCTGAAAAACTCCTCCATGTCACTGCAGAGTGTTACCCTGTCCACAGGTTTAGTGGGACAGAATGACAGGCCCTTTGAAAGTACAGATATTTCCTCTCTGCTTGGCTTATATTTGGAAAGGTTCACAACGCAGTTCTGTTCCAGTTGATTTACAGATTCTGCTGGTAAACCTGCTTTGCACCTCAGTCTCTGTAGTTTCTTCCTCTTGGTGTTGATGAGGAGTGTTTGTAGTTTCCTGTAGTACTGTTTAAGGGCCTGTTGCATGTCCTCAGTGTCTGGTCCAAGCTGTTCCTTTAGAGCTCTTTAGAGATGTTTTCATATTTATCTGTATAACATGCCTGAGGAAGAGACCTAAGGTCTTGAAAGCGTGCATTTAAATCTGCTTAGTTAGCCAATAAAAGGTATCAAAAGCTATATTTGCCTCCTGTATTTATACGGCTAACACAGTACCAACTCTCATCTGTTATCAAAATGGAAGATACCCCAATGTACCGCACACAAATGAATATGAGAAACCTCCTAAAGAAACTTGCACAACTGGATAGTGACATCTTCTTCTTGACTACATGCAAAAAGGAAAATGTAATACCTAAAGGCCTCATGCTGAAAAATCCTACACTGGACACATACAACAGCAGGTTTGCACAGCAACTATGTACCAGGACTTCCCAGAGGCTACGCAACAACCTTATTGGGATCTGCTACAACAGGAAATCAAAGATACAAGCAGAAATATGAGCACTAAAGGAACAGCTTGGACCAGACACTGAGGACATGCAACAGGCCCTTAAACAGTACTACAGGAAACTACAAACACTCCTCATCAACACCAAGAGGAAGAAACTACAGAGACTGAGGTGCAAAGCAGGTTTACCAGCAGAATCTGTAAATCAACTGGAACAGAACTGCGTTGTGAACCTTTCCAAATATAAGCCAAGCAGAGAGGAAATATCTGTACTTTCAA
The DNA here is from genome assembly GCA_037306005.1 of Rhinophrynus dorsalis. NCBI lineage: Eukaryota > Metazoa > Chordata > Amphibia > Anura > Rhinophrynidae > Rhinophrynus > Rhinophrynus dorsalis. The sequence goes on along the minus strand of CM074724.1, from coordinate 324,149,009 downwards.
AGGGCCTGTCATTCTGTCCCACTAAACCTGTGGACAGGGTAACACTCTGCAGTGACATGGAGGAGTTTTTCAGAAAACTCAGACTCAAGGAATTCTTCCATGACAGAATGGATAATAATTATAACACCACAGAGCTACATCACAACGTCAATGCACCCACAAAAAGATCCACCTGGACTCCAAAACCAGGAAGTAACCCCACACTGGACAAATACATAGAGAGTTTCAGGAACAGAGTCACTACAGAAATACTGGAAAGACAATGTGAACCAGCACCCAACCTAACCCAAAAGGAACAAAAAGCCATACAGTCACTTAATAATAACCAGGACATTATTATTAAGCCTGCAGACAAGGGAGGAGCTGTTGTTATAATGAACACTGTGGACTACATTCAAGAAGCAAATAGGCAACTCTCTGATGAAAGATATTATGCAAAATTACAAGAAGATCCCACAAAAAATTATACAAAACAACTTAACAGGATCATAAAAGAACTACCCTCCAACACTGAAGAACAGATAAGGCCCCTAATACCAGCAGATCCAAAAATAGGCTCCTTCTACATGCTACCAAAAATACACAAGGAAGGAAACCCAGGAAGACCCATAATTTCAGGGATTGGTACACTCACAGAGAATATATCTGGCTGGGTAGAAAATACCCTGAAACCCCTTGTAAAACAAACACCCAGCTTCCTTCAGGACACCACGGATCTTCTAAACAAATTAGCTGACTTGGGGCCAATTCCAGAGAGCACCATCCTGGCCACTATGGATGTAGAATCCCTTTACACCAACATTCCACACACAGATGGCATAGCAGCATGCCAGGGATATCTGGAACAAAATAACACACCCATGGAACCGGTAACAAAACTCATACAGTTTATTCTCACCCACAATTACTTCAAGTTTGGACAGGACCTCTACCTTCAGAAAATGGGGACTGCAATTGGTACCCGAGTGGCACCACAATATGCCAACCTGTTTATGGCAAAATTGGAAGAGGACTTCCTGTCCACCTGCCAGATTAAACCCCTGGTCTACCTCCGCTACATAGATGATATTCTTATCATCTGGACTGCCAGTGAGGAGGAACTACTCAAATTCCATGAGAATTACAATACATTCCACCCCAATATCAACCTAACACTCAGTCACTCACGCACAAGCATTAACTTCCTTGACACAACTATCAGTATTCAGAAAAACTCCATCCACACATCCCTATACCGCAAACCAACAGACAGACCAACATACCTGAAAAGCAATAGCTTCCATCCAAAACACACAAAGAACTCCATCATATACAGCCAGGCCATCAGATACCACCGCATCTGTTCTGACAGGATGGACCGTGATAAGCACCTCCAGGAACTCAGAGGAGACTTTATAAAACACGGTTACAGCGCAACTATTATTGACAGTCAGATACAGAAGGCTACCCAAATACCAAGAAAAAATCTGTTACACTACAAAGAACAACATAAGGGAAACCGGGTGCCACTGGTGGTCACTTACCACCCCCAGGTTGAAGTGCTACGCAAAATTTCAAGAGAACTTCAAAAGAAACTACATACAGATGAAAGACTCAAGAACATATTCCCACAGCCTCCCTTACTCTCATTCAGACAGCCTCCAAATTTGAAACAACTGATGGTGAGGAGTGCCCTGAGTAAAAATACAAAAAATGGCACATCTCCCTGCCTACAAAAGAGATGTGAAACTTGTGCACACATTTATACCACGGACAACATACCAATTCCACACACCCAGTTACACCATAAGATCAATGGTACCTTCACCTGTAAATCATCCAATGTAATATACCTTATCATGTGTGCAAAATGCCCAACAGCTCTGTATGTGGGAGAAACTGGACAAGCACTACATAGGAGATTTAATTCCCACAGATCCAGTGTTAATAACAAAAAGACAGAGACACCAGTGGGAGAACATTTTTGCCAAAATGGGCACAGTGTCAAGGATATTAAATTAACTGTATTGATGGGACTGTTTCGCACTCAGAGGGACAGAAAGGTATGGGAGGTAAAATTAATGTTAAAATTTAATGCAATTTGTAGTGGGTTGAACAGGGATAAGGAATTTATGACAAAATATAATTTCTAAGCAAAAGCTTACAGCACCTGGTAGTCCCAGGCGTTCTCCCATCCAAGTTGACTGACCTTTCCACAGACCCAAGAGCACCGTAAATACCTCTAAAGCCTCAGAGGAAGAGTGCAATTTACCATTGACTGATCAAAGATATCTGGATCTGGACTGCATTCTGTTATCTGATTTCCATGCTAAACAATGTGATGTGTACTTGTATTTAAGAGAGATGTTTTCATATTTATCTGTATAACATGCCTGAGGAAGAGACCTAAGGTCTTGAAAGCTTGCATTTAAATCTGCTTAGTTAGCCAATAAAAGGTATCAAAAGCTATATTTGCCTCCTGTATTTATACGGCTAACACGGTACCAACTCTCATCTGTTATCCCTTTAAAGGGACAGTAATGTCCCATAAAAAATGCTTAGACTTTTGTAGAGATTAAAAAAAATAAGCTAAATGCCACAAATCCTCTCTCTCAAACCATTATGGTTTGAGAGATAGCCTCAGCTAAAGTTCCTCTTGTCCTGATGTCAGCTGTAAAGCTGACAGAAGGAGATCCGTGTTGGCCAACACGAGGAGGCTCTTCAGCAGAGTCGCAACAGCGCAATTTGAAAAGAAATACTTCTTTACTAAAAAGTGTGCTAGCAAACCAGGCACACTTTGTAGACTGTTCCAAAGAAGTATTTCTTTTTAAATCGAGCTATTGTGGCTCTGCTGAAGAGCTGCTTGTCGGTCCCCGGAAAACTTGCTAATGTCCTGGACACAAGAAACTCATATTGGTATGTCTGGGGCTCATATAATAAACTAGTTGAAAAGCCTGTTTCACTGTCGTCCAATACAGGTTACTGGTAACTCCGGGGAGGCGATCCGCCCCTTTAAGTAGGCAGGAACATTTCTCCAAATATATGCAGGGGGCGGAGCCTCCCCTCCTTCCTCAGCTGCTTCCCAGTCAGCTAACATCAGAATGATTTGTTCCTGGGTGTGTACACACCAGGTGGAGAACATCTCTCTTCAGTTTAGTCTTTTTATTGTTTTCTGTCAAATATGGAATACCACCATTAGGCGGGTTACCATGACTGACAAATGCCCTCTCCAAAGTGGCTAGCTCGGTGTCCAGGGATTTTTGGTGGACCTTATGCCCTGATGAGGGAACAGCTTGGTTTCAAGTACTTCCCTGGGGGATTATCCTCTGAGGTAATCCTGTCTTTGCATGGTGACCTGAAGGCAGAAGACCTGCAGAAAGGTGAGCCACCCTTTGAGTGCTGAAGGTCCACTTGTCCCACAGTGTCCCTTCCATAAAGTTGGGCTTGTATTTGGGAGTTCTCATTGCGCACTCCAGCACTCATTGGGTGTTTTTTTATATTTATATATATATATATATATATATATATATATATATATATATATATATATAGTGTTTTCTCATCATGTACATGTGTGCAATATGTGTTTTTAACCTTTTTATTATTGGGGTTTATTTTCTTTAAATTTTATGTTCTGCGCCTTTAAGGCACACTTTTACCGCATAGCCGCCATTGCTCCTTTACTCTCTATGGGCTTACACTGTGTGGGACATATCTCTGGAACCGCTTCACATAGCGACTTCAGAGTGGGCTCATTTTGTTTGTCTTCCCTTGCTCTTTCATCCGGTTTCATGTACAAGTGTGTTGGGGGGCTTCGGGCACTGCTTTCGGGTACTTTTTGAGAAAAACTACATTTCCCATGAGCGCTCGTTTCGCGCCTTTTTTATGATTGGCTCCCGTCGCGGCAGCCATTTTGTGAGTTCTTCTCATCGAGTATTCTACGCAGTGACCAGACCTTCTCCCTCTCCTCCGTTGATTAACCCTTCGCTTGCCAGATAAGTTTAGTTTTAACGTTTCTGGGATGAATATTTAATCTTTCACACTTAAACTGGGTGATTTCTGTCAGTGGGGTATATTTGACACTGTGAGTATGTCTACACCGCTGGAGCTTGGGACTAGACCTAAGACTAAGGAGGCTGGGGTATCAGTATCCCCCATTGCGTTTTGCTCCTCCTGTCATTCAGGGCTGCGTAGGGAATTCTCTGGTCATTTATGCCCAGCATGCTCAGAAGGTCTTGACAGCAACCCAGGGCCTTCCAGCCATGCTATAGAGCCAGCTTGGGTTAAAGAGTTTAAGGCTGCAACCAGGGACCTCAGGTCCACTCTTCAATTCTTTCCCTCTCAGGTACAGGGTGCACTGCAGTTATGGCAGGCTCCCTCTACTATCAGGACCTCCCTGCCTAAACCACAGGCGGCACCTGATGTGTCTGATTCTTCCGAGGAAGAATTGTTGCAAGATTCTGATGTTGAGGATCGTACAGTTATTGAGTCTTCCAGATCTGTTGGAGACCCCTTTGAATGTGACTCTGAACTCTCCGCTGAGGGCTTAATTAGAGCTGTTCTGACCACCCTCAACTTTCCCTTGAGTCAGGAGGTTCCCTCTGGCCCAACTGATGTCTTTCCGAAACCGGCTAAAGCTATTACTTGTTTTCCTCCTAACCCTACTCTTGAACGTTTGGTTTCTGATGCTTGGAAAAATCCTGACAAGTCCTCTTCAGTCTCAAAAAAGTTTGCAAAACTTTATCCCTTTTCTGAGGCTGAACTTAATAAATGGGTTCATCCTCCCAAGGTGGATGCCCCTGTTTCTAGACTGTCTAAATCGACTGCTTTACCTGTATCTGATGCTTCTGCTTTACAGGATTGGACGGACAAAAAGTTGGAAGTTTGCCTCAAGTCTATTTTTGCCTCTATTGGCACTGCTATGCGTCCGGCATTTGCTGTGGCGTGGGTTAACCGGGCCATTGCGGTCTGGACTGAGCAACTCACCACGGCGGTCCGTCAGGACGCGCCTGTTTCAGAACAATTGCACTTGCTTGCTAATATTTCTGAGGCCCAGAATTATGTTTCTGATGCTGCTTTTGATGCTGTCCGCATGATGGCTAGGGCTTCTACCTCTTCTGTGGTAGCCAGGCGTGCGCTTTGGCTTAAGATTTGGTCTGCTGACACTGCATCTAAGAAGGTTTTGCTTTCTTTGCCTTTCCAAGGTACTTCCTTGTTTGGGTCTGAGCTCAAGGAACTCATTAGCGAGGCTACTTGGGGTAAGAGTACCCTTTTGCCTTTGGTCTTCAAGAAAAAGTTGCCGGCTAAGAGTTACCGGTCCTTTTGTTCCTTTCAGACGGAGACGCGTCCTTCGACTAAGTCAGTCCCGTCCGATCCTCGTCCCTCCTCCAAGCCCAAGCAGTCCTCGAAGCCCAAGGTTGCTTCCAAGCGCAAGTCTGCCAAGGCTTCTTCGGCATGATTCGCCGATCCCGGGTCCGCACCCTGCTGTGGGGGGACGTCTCCACCTCTTTCGCAGGGTCTGGGAGGAATCTGTGATGGACCCATGGGTTTTACAGGTGGTCTCAGAGGGATACAAGATCCCTTTCTTTTCCCTTCCTCCCTTTCGTTTTCATCTCACTCCTTCTCTGCAAGATGCAGAGAAACTGTGTCTGTTTGACGGCGCTATTCAGGATCTCTTGCACAAGGAGGTTCTGGAGCCAGTGCTTCCTGTGGACATGGGCTTGGGGTTCTACTCCAACCTTTTTGTGGTGACCAAGAAGGACGGCGGGGGTCGTCCTATTTTGGATCTCAAAGATCCCAATTCCTTTGTGGTGAAGACCCACTATCACCGGGAATCTCTGCGCATTGTGATTGCCGCCATGTCTCCAGGGGAGTTTCTCGCTTCTCTGGATCTTCAGGATGCGTATTTGCACATCCCTATTCATCCAGCGAGCAGGCAGTATCTGAGGTTTGCCTACTCCAGGGGTCATTTTCAGTTTTCAGCTCTTCCATTTGGACTGACAACTGCTCCCCAGGTTTTTCAACGAGTTCTGGGAGCATTGATATCTGCCCTTCATCGGGATGGCATAAGAGTGACTCCGTACATGGACGACTTGCTATTGAAGGCGGAATCTGTGGAACTCCTTCATCAGCAGGTTCTGACCTGCATTCATGCCCTCACCCGTCACGGGTGGATAGTGAATTTGGACAAGTCGGGCTTGTCTCCATCCCAGAGTCTCATATTCCTGGGTCTGCTGTTCGACACTCAGAAGGGTATGGTGTTTCTGCTGGAGGAAGTGGCTCATCAAATTGCCCAACGAGTTGCGTGGATTCTGGCACTTGAGCGGATCCCAGTGCCGAAGTTGTCTTCACTGGTGGGGAAGTTTATCTCCACGATAGAGGCGGTGCCATTTGCGATGGCCCACACCAGGGAACTTCAAAGGTTTGTGATCCAGACGTGCAGGGATCGACCGGATCATCTGAAGCTGTCAGTGTCTTTGCCTCGTCACGTCGAGTTGAGCTTGGAATGGTGGTTGGACCTTTCCCATCTCCTGAAGGAGGACCCTTCCGGATCCCTTACTGGACCAAGATCATGATGGACTCCAGTCTCTCGGGCTGGGGTGCTGTATTGGGTCGCTTCAGCGCTCAGGGGAAGTGGTCCTTGGAGGAGGAGTCTCTTCTCCCCATCAACATTCTGGAACTTCGGGCGATTTTCCATGCTCTACGCCATTGGGAATCTCAGCTGGAGGACTGTCTGGTCAAGGTGGAATCAGACAACGCCACCGCCGTGGCTTACATCAACAGGCAGGGCGGGACAAGAAGTCTCGCCGCGTGGCTAGAGGTCAAGGCCATCCTGTCCTGTGCGGAGGTTCACGTTCCCGCCATTTCAGCGGTGCACATTCCAGGCGTAGACAACGTCATGGCAGATTTTCTCAGTCGTCACACAGTCGACAGCGGAGAGTGGGAACTCCATCCGGAAGTGTTTCAACTATTGACTCAGATGTGGGGCATGCCCCTGGTGGATCTGATGGCAACCAGGTACAACAGGAAGGTTCCAACGTTCTGCTCCAGGTGGAGAGACTCGCTGGCTCTGGCGGTCGACGCCATGTTGATTCCTTGGGCGTTTTCCCTGGCCTACATCTTCCATCCCCCCCCCCTTCCAATGCTTATCAGGGTGATCCAGAAGCTGAAGGTGAAGCGTTGTCTGGTCATCCTCATTGCTCCGAATTGGCCTCGTCAGTCCTGGTATCCGGACCTTCTGGCTCTGTCGGTGGCAGAGCCCTTTCCCCTTCCCCCTCATCCAGATCTTCTGATTCAAGGTTATCTGTGGAAGGAGGATGTTCATCGTCTCCATTTGACGGCCTGGAGGTTGAATCCTCAATTTTGAAGAAGAAGGGGTTTTCTTCTGCTGTGGTGTCTACCATTCTTCGGGCTCGTAAGCCTGTTTCGTCCAAGATCTATCACCGGGTCTGGTCGACCTTTCTGTCTTTGTGTGCTGACAGGGACCTGTCTCACGATTTTCAACTTCCTAATGTCCTGGCCTTTTTGCAGGACGGTGTGGATAAGGGACTCAGTTTGAGCCCTCTTAAGGTTCAGACTTCAGAGCTTTCTGTCTTTTTCCAGGAGCGCATTGCTGTCCTTCCTGGTGTCGAGATCTTCTTCCAGGGTGTGGCTCATGTGCGTCCTGCCTTTCGGAGTCCGGCTCCTCCGTGGGACCTTAATCTGGTGTTGGGAGTTCTCCAGCGTCCTCCCTTTGAGTCTTTGGCTACCATTCCTTTACGTCTTTTGTCATGGAAGATGGCCTTTCTTCTGGCTATTGTGTCAGTCCGCCGGGTGGCGGAGTTACAAGCTCTCTCCTGTAAACCACCCTATTTGGTGTTTCACAAAGACAAGGCGATTCTTCGTACTTCTAAGGAGTTCTTACCTAAAGTGGTTTCTGAGTTCCACATTAATCAGGAGATTGTGGTGCCCTCTTTCTGCCCTAACCCCTCTTCCGAGAACGAGAGTGATCTCCATTTGTTGGATGTTGTGCGTTGTCTCAAGTTCTATGTGCATCGCACGGAATCCATCAGGAAGTCTGACGCTCTGTTCGTCATTCTGGAGGGTCCTAGGGCTGGGAGACTGGCATCCAAAGTGACTATTGCATCTTGGATTAAGTCTACCATTCGTAAGGCGTACAAATTGAGGAACAAACGTTCCCTTTAGGGTTACGGCCCATTGTACCAGGTCCATTGGGGCCTCTTGGGCCTATAAAAATCAAGCGTCTGCTGATCAGCTGTGCCGGGTGGCCACTTGGTCCTCTGTGCACACCTTTTCGAAGGACTATCGTTTGGATGTGCTGACTTCGGCTGATGCCAGCTTTGGAAGGAAGGTCCTGGAGGCAGTTTTGCCTGTCTAGGATCATCATCTTCTGTTGTTCTTAGAGCTTCCTTACTGTTGAGCCCTGTTGGCTCTAGTTTAGTGTGCTGTGTAACAGTTCCTGGGGTCTGTTTTTACCCCTAGTTGGTGTCTGCTGACACTTCTGTTTTGTTGGGATTTCTGTCCAGTAGGTCCATGGAGGTCCTGGTGACTTTGGCGGCCTTGCGCCTGGTCCTTGCCTCCTTCCCACCTCAGGGTAACTCAATGCTTGGACATCCCAGAGTTACCAGTAACCTGTATTGGACGACAGTGAAAATAGGATTTTAGTCTTACCTGTTAAATCCTTTTTATTTAGTCCATACAGGTTACTGGTCTCCCACCCTGTCAAGAGACCATGCTTGGCTCTCCTGTGGCACTTTGTGGGAGTCCTTCGGGGCATGCTCACAGGAGTCTTCTTCTCTCCTATTTCTGGTCAGTTAGTAGGGTCTCAAATAATTCTGGTGTTACCTGACTGGGAAGCAGCTGAGGAGGGAGGGGAGGCTCCGCCCATTGCATACATTTGGAGAAATGTTCCTGCCTACTTAAAGGGGCGGATCGCCTCCTCAGCGTTACCAGTAACCTGTATGGACTAAGTGAAAAGGATTTAACAGGTAAGACTAAAATCCTATTTTACGTAGGCCACCGTTGCAGTCATGCGCAGTAGAGACTGCCCGCTCCGCGGCTGATACGGAGCAGGAATTCAGAGCACCCTGCTCCATATCAGCCGCGGCGCAGGCACTCTCTGCTGCGCATTACTGCAGCACGTGCAGCTGTCTCTACTGCGCATGATGTCTTCTGACAAACATTCTTAGCGAATTATGATATTGGATGTATTATATCACATGTGGCCTATATGTAAATGCCTGGGTAATATTGACCCGCTTGTCACCCAGAGAGAGAGAATCTAACTCTGTGCTATTGATGTAACAAAATGCCCTTGTAATGTATTTGCTACATCTTAAGTGTTTATTTTGGAGATACAATTGCTACTCTCCATGATTGTTAACCTAAAGGGTTAAGATGTATATAATCTTCAGTGACTGACACAACAGGCAACTTTTCAATAAATTGTATTTTAGATTCCTTACATTTGTGGGAGGGTATCTTGCCTTTAAAAAGGTGGCGATGTTCAGCCTGAGCATCATACACACTATTCCTTTGATGAAGTGCGTGTAGCGAAATGCGTGTCAGGCATGTAGTCATGTTTTTAAGTGCATTTGCCTTGTACGCTTCCTGTTGAATAACCCTTTCCAATAACCCTCTTTTTGTTTGAGCTCTGCTGTAGCTGTTCTAGAATTTCACACAACGATCTTTCTGTAACTAGAGATGGGTACACCCGATGCCACATTGACAGCATGAGATGCTCAGGGTTTTTTGTTTTGTAGCTTACTTTGCTAGAAAATGGGTCTCTCATTAATCCTCTATTGATGTTAGGAAGCAACAACTACTTTTGTGCTGATGCTAGTTTAATCTTATAATGTGAGCATTAGCAAGCTTTCCTACTTACATTACAGTAGGAGAGGTGACTCACAAATTACTAGATTTTCTGGCAAGCCAGTTTATACGCCCAGGTAAATCTCTATCAGTTTATTTATCAGTTGGAGGCTGTAAAACTACTTTAGTAGTGAATGACTCACTGTTTCTCAGGTGGCTTGCTATAGAGTTGATTAGTGAACCCCTGGTGTGGCAAGCCGGTCATGCCCCTGCAGAAAATATTTGATAAGTTTGAATACCAGCAGTCTGCTCCGAACATACTAGATATACAGTATCATTGTATCTATTACCTGGCTGTTCTCTTAGTACTAATATAAGTATCTGGCAAACTGGTATCTTATTTCCCCGGCATTTCTTATAGCTAGAGAACCAGGTTAGATTCTCTAGCTCTGGGTGACAAGCGGGTCAGTATTTCCCAGGTATTTACATATTGGCCTCATGTGATATAATACATTTATTATATGAGCCCAAGACACACTGATAAGAGTTACTTATGCCCAGGACTTATAATTCCTCTTTTATCATACACCAGTGTATGTACACTTTATTTGCATAGTTTCTCCTCACGATTGGCCCCTATAGATGGACGGTTTCATGAGCCATCTGTTTTTATTATTTTTCTTTGAGTTTATTAAACATTAAGTTTTATTTTGACATTTGTGGTGTCCTTCTTTTGAACTGACCGCATCAATAGGAAGTATGATTTTGAGTGCTAGCACAGCAGGGTTATCTTTCCCTCTTATCCTCTCTCTCTCTCTCTCTCTCTCTCTCTCTCTCTCTCTCTCTCTCTCTCTCTCTCTCTCTCTCTCTCTCTCTCTCTCTCTCTCTCTCTCTCTCTCTCTCTCTCTCTCTCTCTCTCTCTCTCTCTCTCTCTCTCTCTATATATATATATATATATATATATATATATATATATATATATATATATATATATATATTAAGCATATATTGAAAGGGTGTGTTTGTTGCTATAGTTACTGGGGCTGGGTGATCTTGTTTTTGATTCTCTCCACCAGAACTCAGAGGGTAGTGCACATGTATGCATAAGACTATGGTTGATTAAAATGTTAGGGCGCAAGTGAGGAGCATGATTGTATTCAAAATGGAATGGTTAGAACAGATAGTAGTAATATGTTCATTTTGGTATGCATGTCACAAAGATAGCAGAAGGAGAAACAAGAAGTTAGAAAACAGGTGAAATATAATATCTAACTGAGATTGTTTAGTATGCCAACTTTATATATGTAACATTTTGTTTAAAGGGATAGTAATACTTTGTTTTATCTTTATTTTATTTTGTAGGCATTAAAAAAAAACCATGAAGAACGATATAAGTCTTATCTCTCAAACCTTTATGGTTTGAGAGATATTCACAAGCAAAGTTTCCACTCCCGCTCCTTTTACCTAGTGTAAGCCATCTCTTCTCAGATGTGGAATCTAGTTGTAAGACCAGACAGATAACAGAAGGGAACAATCTTCTTCCTATGAGAACAATGAAGGCCCTGCCCCCCTTGACATGTTTTTCAGGTTTTTCCCTTATCTTAATTGAAGATTGAAGATTGTCCCTTTCTGCAATCTACCTGGGCACCTCCCTTCTGATCTGGCTGAACAGTGTTAAATCAGTAAAAGGGGTGGGAGGGGGATACTTTGTCATTGAATTACTCTTGAACTACAACTCTGACAGAACTGAAATAACACTCTCCAAAGTCCAAATACTATGATGATTAATTTGAGCTGCTTTTATTATGAAACATTATTATCCCTTTAATCTCTTCCCTCCTATTCCACTGCATCCCTTTTCCTTACTTGCCTATCCATATGGAACACAGGTTTCCCACCCAGAGAAAGGGACTTTCATGGTATTGCTTTCCTGGACAAAAAAGGCCTCTGCCTCTCAGAGTCTCTAAGGGTATTTTCTTCTTCTCTTCCTTCTTACTTCTCCATGTGGCTTCAGTCACGTGAATTTTAAGAACACTAAAATCCTATTTTCTCTTGCATCCAATCTTGAACACAGGCACCATGGGAATATACCAAAACTAGTATTCCAGGAAGGGAAAGGAGGAAAAGACCATCCACACATACCTATACCTGAGTTCCCTAGACTAAATCCTTTTTCGTGCAGCCAAAGCTGATGGTTGGCTTTAACTTTTGAAATAAGCATCTACCAGCACTGAAAATACCTTTTTCTTTTTTCTTTTTTTTTTATTACATAACTGTTAAAATTACTTATGGGTGTGCCTGGAAAAATACCAATGAGGTTAAAGGGATCGTAATACATAATTTTAACAAATATTCATCTTGTAGGTATTTAACAAAAAAACAAACAAAAAAAAACTAAATGCCCCCAGTCCCATCTCTGAAACCTTTATGGTTTGAGAGATAACCTTACTGAAAGTTCCCCCATCCCTCCCCTTTCTCTCACGTCAGCTCTCTAGCTGACTGCAGGGGAAATCTGGTCCAGGGACCGGCGTATGCTATTCAGCAGCACCAAGATCTTATTATCAAAGAAGAAATCCTTCCCTGGAACAGTCTACAAAGTGTGCTTGGTGTGCAAGACCGTTCCAGTGAAGGATTTCTTCTACGGTAACGCAATGTTAGCTCTACTGAAGAACTCTACAGTGTCTCGACTTCAATTTTCTGAATGCAGAGCTTTTAGAGTCACTTATTCTGTAGTTATTTTATGCCTTTAAAACCCAGAATATAGATACATGCACCAAAGAAATATAAATGATTTGGTGTTCATTTTCCCTTTTACTCCTTGATTAGTAGAAATGTCTCCAGCACACTGCTTAGTGATACTTTGGAGACATCTGTAGTATACAAGTGTTTAAAATGTATGAATGTGTATGTATATACATGCGACAAACAAAATTAAAGTGGAACTCTCACCGCTATTAAAGTTATCTGTATTAAAATATTCATATTCAATAAAGCTTCAGAGAGAGAGAGAGAGAGAGAGTGTGTGTTTTTTTTTTTTTTTGTTTTTTTTGGGGGGGTTTTTTGTTTTTTTTTTGTAAAGGAGATATTGGCATTTAAAGATATCACTGATGGGTTCACCACGGTACAGCTCGGTGCCGAAGGCGGTCAATCACCTTTCCTCCTCTAATGTTGTGCCCCGTTCAGAGTAGAATAACAAGCATAGGAAAAATTGTAGTAGTGGATGGTAGTTGAACATAAATGTCTCCATTCCCATTTATTGTTATTATTATTATTATTATTATTATTTTATATAAATTGATTATTTTCATTTTTAAATATCCAATCAACTACCATCCACTACTGCAATTTATCTCCCATATTTGATATTCATCTCTGATAGTTAAAAACAAACAATTAAATATATCATGACTATGAGACATATTTATAAATTTGTAAAAGATTAAACTATATTATGAATATGACTGCTGGAAAAAACTCCAGTGCCAGAGAGGTCCCCTATATATGGAAAAACAATGTGTGGGGTACATCTCTGGCACTAATAGGCTTAATTTATTGGCATCATAACAAAAAAGACATGTATACACATACCTGGTTAACGTTGTACTTGTTTTTTAAACAGATAATTCTGGCCAATAGCTGGGACACCAACAAAGGTATTGCCACTGAAGTGGCTCAGTCTGCTTGCCTCTGGGGCTAGTTTTAGATCGGGCGAGCAGACTGACAGTTTTTATATGGATAGAATGCATGAACAGGCTCTCACTTTGCCTCCACATGATCTGGATGCACATTGTGAAGCGAGCATGCCAGGTCACATGAAGATTTGCAAGTCAGGGAAGGAGGAGAGAAAGAGGCACAACATGGGAGGAGGAGGGGAGGTGATTGATCAGCCTTTTGGTACTGAGCTGTACCTTGGCAATCCCACTAGTGACATCATCTGGTATATCTTTAACCCTTTGAGTGCCAGAGCAATGCGTTTTGTACCCCTCTGGCACTCAAAGGGATATATGCTAATATCTCCATTAAAACAACGATAAAAAAAAACAAAAAAACACACACACACATTGAAACTTTATTGAAGACGAATACTTGAATGCAGATAACTCTAATGGAGGTGAGAGTTGCACTTAATTTTATTATTGACTTGAATATTGCTCCATAAGTGCCAGTTACATTGTTCTTCTATGGAGTCCTGAATTTACCAGTTATATTTGAACCCTTCTTGTTTTCTCCAGAGTGGTAAACTCAGCAAGGAGCTGGACTTTGTCAGTCATCATGTGAGGACCAAGCTGGATGAGTTGAAGCGGCAGGAGGTATCCAGACTCCGCATGCTGATCAAGGCCAAAATGGATGCCACAATGGGAGAAAGTGAGCCTCATCCTATATAATAATTTGCTAAGTGTGTGTTTGTAAGAAGCCATCATGCCCAGTAGAGATGGCTGTGTGTGCTGCAGTCATGCGTGTCCGAAGGTGCGCAGAGAGGAATACGGTCTGAATTCGGAGTGCCCCACTCCGTATCAGCCTCGGCGTGGGCAGTCTGTACTGTGCATGATTACACTGCGGCCCTTGCTGGATGGCTCTGTGGCCCGTGTACACGGGCTGTTCAGCTAGTTTTGTATAAAGGGAAGATTTTAAGTGTTCTAGTGAACTTAGCATAGGGTTTTAATACAAAACATATTGCTGCACTGTATCTTTTATTAATTTGTTGTTTTATCCAGTGATTTGCATACTGTTCATCTCTCTAGCATTCAAGAAGTTAAAAGCCCGGTCTAAACAAATGGAGATTTGGGTAATTTTTATTTGTCCCCTGTAGTGCAGCTGAGTCGCCCAACAATTGAATGTGTGTGTGTGTGTGTGTGTGTGTGTGTGTGTGTGTGTGTGTGTGTGTGTGTGTGTGTGTGTGTGTGTGTGTGTGTGTGTGTGTGTGTGTGTGTGTGTGTGTGTGTGTGTGTGGCGCGCCTGGTGAAGGTGTGTGTGTTACCGCATGGATATTGTGTTACTGCTTGCTAGTCCTTTAATATATTTACAGAAGCGACAGTTGCTACAATTGATATCAAACTTGTTAAATAAATAAAGATTCACCCAGTTCATTTCATAGTAAAGTATAATTTACACTGAATTTGCTACATCCATATTGCTGAAACAACAAACAGGTATGGTTTTCTATGGATAGTTCACATATGTTGATACAACAAAGTCCTTATAAACTGAAGCTAAGTCTTAGCGCCTATTTGTTTGCATGTCATGACATTTTCTGGTCACTTTTTAGGACGCTGTGTAAACAAACAGGGTCAATTGGTCAAGTACAGCTGCCTACATATAAATAGAAAACAATGTTTATCACACATTTAGGGACTTAAGAATGTAATAATAATTATTATTATTTATTTATTTTCAGGAAATGCTATCCAGGAATATGTTTAACCCTTTAGTGACCAGAGGGTGGGCACAATACAATGTGAAGCAATTAAATGACACGTGCATGTAGTTCTTTAACCCTTTGAGTGCCATTGCTTTGCGTACACCTCTGGCACTCAAAGGGTTAAGGGCGAAAAGCATGAGAAACCTTTGTTTTTAGGGGACTATGTCCCTTTAATAGTCACACAGCTATCAACCTTAAGTGATTCTAGGTAACTAGTTACATTAGTGAAACGGATACAAATTCAGATTGATTTAAACTGAGCTTTTAAACCTTTGAATGGTAGAGAGGTCTTCAAACAATGTATTGTAGACTTCCTATATAATTAATTTAAATCAGTGGGCATTTTTGTTAATTCTAGAATGGTTGGTTTGTCCCCTAATTTAATTGGCTTTGTGAATATGACCCTGCATGGGATGTTCCTGAAGTTTGGGGAAAGCCTCTCTACATTGTACTTTTCGGGAAGCTGTAAATGAGTGCAAAGCTATAAAATGTACCGCCTGTCATTGCTTCTCTGACTCTGTGAAAATGCATGACTCTTCTAGCATAGGTGTGAATGATTAATAATAATCATAGTGTTTCTGTTCCACAGATGTTCCAATTGACCACATGTCTTTACTAAAGCAGTTTGAACACCTGGATCCCCAAAATCAGCACACATTTGAGGCACGTGATCTGGAGCTGCTCATTCAGGCAGTAAGTCATATTTCTATGTAAAGTGGTTCTCAGTCAGGGTTCCTTGAAGTACAAGGAATTCCTCTCAAACACTTGTAAGAATTTACCCACTTAGGGCTTAATTGGAAATGGCTTCATGGTGTTTTTAGCATGAGCTGGACCTGAGGGACACGTTTATTTTCACTGTCGTCCAATACAGGTCACTGGTACAATGGGAGGCGATCCGCCCCTTTAAGTAGGCAGGAACATTTATTCAAATGTATGCAGGGGGTGGAGCCTCCCCTCCCTCTTAAGCTGCCTTCAGGCCAGAGCCAAGCCAGATTGATTTGTTCCTGTGTGCTGTGCACACCAGGTGGAGAACATCTCTCATTCAACTTTAGTTTTTTATTGTTTTTATTCAACTGTGGAATACCACCATTAGGCGGGTGACCATGGCTGTGAATTGCCCTCTCCAAAGTGGCTAGTGCAGCTTCCAGGGATTTTCTGGTGGACCTTATGCACTGAAGAGGGAACAACTTGAATCAAGTAGCTTCCCTGCTGGGGAATTTTCCTCTGGTTAATTCCCTTTTAACATGGTTACCTGAAGACAGAAGTCCTGCAGAAAGGTGAGTCACCCTTTGAGTGCTGAATGTCCACTTTGTCCCACAGTGTCCCTTCTTTGGGCATGTATTTGGGAGTTCTCATTATGCACTCCAGCACTCATAGGGTGTTTTTATTTCTGTTGCCTGTATTTATGCAATGTCTGTGGTATTCCCTGGGTTTTGGAGCTTTGGGTTGTTGTTTTCTCATGTTTTACATGTGTTAGAAGTATGTTTGGTGAACTTTTCTCTCAGGAATAATTTATTAATATTTAATGTTCCGCGCCTTTAAGCGCGCTTTTACTCTCATAGACGCCATTGCTCCTTTACTCTCTATGGGTTTACACAGTGTGGGACGTATCTCTGGAACCACTTGTCACAGCGACTTCAGAGAGGGCTCATTTTGTTGGTCTTCCCCTGCTCTATCATTCGGTTGCTAGATTCGGTGTGTTGGCAGTCTGGGGGGGCTTCGGGCACTGTTTTGGGGTACTTCTGAGAAAAACTACATTTCCCATGAGCGCCCGTTTCGCGCTCGTTTTCTGATTGGCTTCCGTCGCGGCAGCCATTTTGTGGTGTTATTCTCAGCGAGTATACTACGCAGGGACCGAGCCTTCTCTCCTCTCCGCAGATTAACCCTTCGCTGGCCAGATAAGTTCGATTTTAGACATTTCTGGGGTGAAACTTTAATCTTTCACACTTCTACTAGGTGATTTTTCTTAGTGGAGTATATCTGACGCTGTGAGCATGTCTACTCCACTGGAGTCAGGGGCTAGACCCAAGACTAAAGAGGCTGGGGTGTCTATTTCCCCCATTGCGTTTTGCTCCTCTTGTCACTCTGGGCTGCCTAGAGAATTTTCAGGTCATTTATGCCCAAAATGTGCAGAAAGTCATGACAGCAACCCTGGGCTTTCCAGCCAACTTGGGTGAAAGAGTTTAAAGCTGCCACTAGGGATCTCAGATCCACTCTCCAACTCTTTCCCTCTCAGGTCCAGGGGGCTCTGCAGGTCTGGCAGACCCCCTCCACAATCAGGACCTCTCTGCCTAAGCCACAGGGGGCTCCTGACATGTCTGATTCTTCTGAGGAAGAACTTTTGCAGGATTCTGATGCTGAGGAAGGCACTGTTATTGAATCTAATAGGTCCATTGGTGACCCTTATGAATGTGACCCCAAAGTTTCTGCTGAGGGTTTGATCAGAGCTGTGCTAACCATGCTCAACCTTCGTCTGACTCAGGAATCTACTCATGATCCAACTGATGTTTTCCAAAAACCGTCTAAGGCTGTGGTTTGTTTTCCTAATAATCCCACTCTTGCTCGTTTAGTCTCTGATGCGTGGAGGAATCCTGAAAAATCCTCTTCTGTGTCCAAAAAGTTTGCTAAACTTTACCCTTTTCCTGAGGCTGAACTGGCAAAATGGGTTCATCCTCCCAAAGTGGATGCTCCTATTTCTAGGTTATCCAAATCTACTGCCTTAGCTGTATCAGATGCTTCTGCCCTGCAGGATTGGACGGACAAAAAGTTAGAAATTTGTCTTAAATCCATTTTTGCCTCTATTGGCACTGCCATGCGTCCAACCTTTGCATTGGCGTGGGTTAATCGGGCTATTGCGGCCTGGACTGAACAGCTGACTGAGGCGGTTCGCCAGGATGCACCAGTGTCTTAGCAGTTACAGCTTCTTGCTAATACATCAGAAGCTCAAAATTATGTTTCTGACGCTGCTTTTGATGCTGTGCGCATGATGGCAAGGGCCTCTACTTCCTCTGTGGTGGCTAGACGTGCTCTTTGGCTAAAAATCTGGTCTGCTGACACTGCTTTTAAGAAAGCTTTGCTTTCTTTACCCTTTCAGGGGACCTCACTGTTTGGATCTGAACTTAAGGAGATGATTAGTGAGGCTACTGGTGGCAAAAGTACTCTTCTGCCATCAGTCTTCAAGAAGAAGTTTCCAGCCAAACGCAATCAGTCCTTTCGTTCCTTCCAAACTGAGACACGCTCCACGTCCCAGGCAGGTCCGTCCTCCATGCGCTCCTCCTCCAAGCCCAAACAGTCCTGGAAGCCCAAAGTTGCCCCCAAGGCCAAGACCTCCAAGACTGCTTCGGCATGACTCGCCGAACCCGGGTCCGCATCTGGCTGTAGGTGGACGTCTCCACATCTTTCGCCGGGTTTGGGAGGAGTCAGCGGCGGACCCTTGGGTTGTTCAGGTGGTATCAGAGGGATACAGGATCCCTTTCTCTTCCCTTCCTCCTTTTCGGTTCCATTTTACTCGTCCTTCTCAGGAGCCTGTAAAAAGACGACTGTTCGACGACGCTATTCAGGATCTTTTGGACAAAGAGGTCCTGGAACTGGTTCCATCAGAGGACACAGGTTCAGGATTCCAACCTGTTCGTTGTGGCCAAGAAGGACGGAGGTGCTCGTCCTATCTTGGATCTCAAGGATCTCAATTCCTTTGTTGTGAGTTCCCACTTTCGTCAGGAATCTCTGCGTTCTGTGATAGCAGCAATGTCTCCAGGGGAGTTCCTTGCCTCCTTTGACCTTCAGGATGCATACCTTCACATCCCTATTCATCCAGAGAGCAGACGGTATGTCAGATTTGCCTGTCACAAAGGCCACTTTCAGTTTTCAGCTCTTCCCTTTGGTCTGACTTCAGCTCCTCAGGTCTTTCAGAGGGTATTGGGAGCTTTGATAGCTGTGCTTCATCGGGATGGAGTCAGGGTGACTCCCTACATGGACGATCTGCTCCTGAAAGCCTCATCTGCGGAGATCCTCCACCAGCAGCTGCAGTTGTGTATACGGACACTCAATCGCCATGGCTGGATTGTGAATCTGGACAAGTCAGACTTGGTTCCATCTCAACAGATCCTCTTTTTGGGTCTCCTGTTCGACACTCAGCAGTGCATGGTGTTTTTACCGGAGGAAGTGGCTCATCAGATTGCTATCCGGGTGTCCAAGATCCTGGAGCTAGACCGGGTTCCAGTACCGAAGTTGACCTCTCTGGTGGGGAAATTTATTTCCACGATAGAGGCAGTGCCATTTGCTGTAGCACACACCAGGGAACTTCAGAGGTTTGTCATCCAGACATGCAAGAATCATCCAGATCATCAGCATCTGTCAGTATCTCTGCCTCCTCGAGTTGAGCCTGGAATGGTGTTTGGACCTGTCTCATCTCCTGAAAGGGAGATCCTTTCGGGTTCCCTATTGGACCACAGTCACGACGGATGCCAGCCTCCGGGGATGGGGGGCAGTGCTGGGTCGTTTCAGTGCTCAGGGGAAGTGGGGACTGGAAGAATCTCTTCTCTCCATCAATGTTCTGGAACTTCGTGCCATCTTTCTTGCCCTGAGGCACTGGGAATCTCAGCTGGAAGGCTGTCCAGTCAGAGTGGAGTCCGACAACGCCACCGCAGTGGCCTACATCAACAGACAAGGCGGCACAAAAAGTCTCACCGCTTGGTTGGAGGTCAAGGCCATTTTATCTTGGGCAGAAGCTCATGTGCCCGTCATCTCAGCAGTACACATTCCAGGCGTAGACAGCGTCATGGCAGACTTTCTCAGTCGTCACACAGTCGACAGCGAAGAATGGGCGCTTCATCCAGAGGTGTTTCACCTTCTAACCCAGATGTGGGGGGTACCTGTAGTGGATCTGATGGCTACCAGACACAACAGGAAGGTGCCAGTGTTTTGCTCTCAGTGGAGGGACCCTCTTGCTCTAGCAGTGGATGCTTTATCAATCCCTTGGGAGTTCCCTCTGGTGTACATCTTCCCTCCTCTCCCTCTGTTGATCAGAGTCATCCAGAAGCTGAAGATGGAGCATTGTCCTGTCATCCTAATCACTCCAAATTGGCCTCGTCAGTCCTGGTATCCGGAACTGCTAGCCATGTCTGTGGCGGATCCCTTTCCGCTTCCTGCCCGTCCAGATCTACTTCTTCAGGGATATCTGTGGAAGGAGGATGTTCAGCATCTCCATTTGATGGCTTGGAGGTTGAATCCTCAATTTTAAAGAAGAAAGGGTTTTCCTCTTCAGTGGTGTCCACAATGCTTAGAGCTCGCAAGCCTGTGTCTTCCAAGATCTATCATCGCATATGGTCCACCTTTGTGGCATGGTGTAATGATAAGGATCTATCTCTTGATTTCCATCTTCCCACGGTCCTAGCTTTTTTGCAGGATGGGGTTGAGAAGGGACTCAGCCTGAGTTCTCTCAAGGTTCAGACTTCAGCTCTGTCTGTATTTTTCTAGGAACGGATTTCTATTCTTCCTGATGTTAAGGTTTTCTTCCAAGGTGTGGCTCATGTTCGGCCTGCCTTCAAGAGTCCTACTCCCCAGTGGGACCTCAATTTGGTGCTGGGGGTTCTCCAGAGACCCTCGTTTGAATCCTTGGCTTCTATTCCTTTGCGTCTCTTGACCTGGAAAATGGCCTTTCTTTTGGCTATTGTCTCAGTTCGCCGGGTAGCAGAATTACAAACTCTGTCTTGTAAACCTCCTTACTTGGTGTTTCACAGGGATAAGGCAGTGCTTCGCACTTCCAAGGAGTTTTTACCCAAGGTTGTCTCCGAATTTCAAATCAATCAGGAGATTGTGGTTCCTTCTTTCTGCCCTAACCCTTCCTCTGACAAGGAAAGAGATCTCCATTTGTTGGATGTTGTGCGTTGTCTTAAGTTTTATGTTCATCGCACTGATTCTATCAGGAAGTCTG
This sequence comes from Rhinophrynus dorsalis, assembly GCA_037306005.1. Lineage (NCBI taxonomy): Eukaryota > Metazoa > Chordata > Amphibia > Anura > Rhinophrynidae > Rhinophrynus > Rhinophrynus dorsalis. The sequence continues at coordinate 324,127,869 of CM074724.1, read as the reverse complement.
ACGCCCTGGTCGTCATTCCTTAGGGGCCTAGGGCAGGGAGACCGGCATCCAAGGTAACTATTGCCTCTTGGATAAAATCTACCATTCGTGAAGCCTACATACTGCGGAATAAGCACGTTCCCTTTAGGGTTACTGCTCATTCCACCAGATCAATTGGGGCCTCTTGGGCCTACAAGAATCAGGCGTCTGCTGATCAGCTGTGCAGAGCGGCCACTTGGTCCTCTGTGCACACATTCTCGAAGCACTATCGTGTTGATGTACTGGCCTCGGCTGATGCCAGCTTTGGGAGGAAGGTCCTGGAGGCAGTCTTGCCTGTTTAGGATCTTCTACTCTGTGGTTCTTAGTGCTTCTTTGCTGTTGAGCCCTGTTGGCTCTAGTTCAGCGTGCTGTTAGTTCGGGGGTTCGTTTTTACCCCTTGTTGGTGTCCGTTGACACTTCTGTTATTGGGCTCTATGATTAATTGGTTCATAGCAGTTCTGGTGACTTTGGGCCTTGCGCTTGGTCCTTGCCTTACTTCCCGCCTCTGGGAAAGCTCAATGTTTGTACATCTCATTGTACCAGTGACCTGTATTGGACGACAGTGAAAATAGGATTTTAGTCTTACCTGTTAAATCCTTTTCACTTAGTCCATACAGGTCACTGGTCTCCCACCCTGTCAAGGGACCATGCTTGGCTCTCCTGTGGCATTCAGTGGGAGACCTTTGGGGCATGCTCACAGGAGTCTTTCTTTTCCTTCTTACCTCTGGTCAGTTTAGTGTCTCAGATCAATCTAGCTTGGCTCTGGCCTGAAGGCAGCTTAAGAGGGAGGGGAGGCTCCACCCCCTGCATACATTTGAATGAATGTTCCTGCCTACTTAAAGGGGTGGATCGCCTCCCATTGTACCAGTGACCTGTATGGACTAAGTGAAAAGGATTTAACAGGTAAGACTAAAATCCTATTTTTTCAGCCTTGTCAACTATGTTACTATGTTTGCAATTATATTTGAAAAATGGGGCTCGTCGCATGAGTGTGAGGCAGGGTTGAGAAATGTGAGGCCCTCAAACTGTGGAGGACAACCCCCCCCCCCCCCCCCCAATCTCAGATGAATTATTTGGTGACTAGGAATTATGGGAATTATAGTCCTCAACAACTGGAGGGCCTTGGGTTGCCCATATCTGTTCTATGGTCGTCTAGTAGAGGTGGTCACTTGGCGGGTCAATACTGTTCGATTGCACATAATGGGCCTATAATATGCTCACACAAACACTTTTAGCTGGGGAAAAAACACAAATTAACAGGGGACCAGTGAAGTATCCCATTGATCTGCATGCAGGTTTGAACCACTTGTAGTTTAAAAGCCTATTTGATGGCATTTTTGGAGATGTTTATTCTCTATGATCCACATGGTTTTCTCCAAGATTTGCTGTATCTTTGTTCTCTGCATACAGTTCAGTGTATTGCTGCAGATTTGGACCTAATATTCAAAAACAAAAACATGTAAAATCAAACATATGTGAGGAAGTTGTATTCTGACATAAGAGTTCATATAGAAAAAGATTGTGACGTTCATTGTTTTATATTTTGTTTATTTTCTAAAGGCTTTATTTGGTTCTGCACCATTAAAATGAATCAAGAATGAGGAAAGGGAAAATGAGAGCTTGATATTATAATATGATATAAATATTACAAGTATTAATATAAAATGTCAATATATTGTTCAAAGTAAGGACAAAACAGTGGTAAGGACACTAAAATGTATACCAGGAAATGTGTAATATCTTAAACACTAGAAGGGTTTAACCCTTTGAGTGACAGAGGGGTATGCAACGCATAGCAAAGCAATGTGTTGCATACCCCTCTGCACTCAAAGGGTTAATTATATAAGAAATACCCCCTCCAAACACACACTAACCTTATGGTAGGAAAGTAATGAGTCTGTATTAATTTTTCTCTTATGTTGTTCAAGAGAAAACTTCTTCAGCCTGTCCTGGATGTTATGTCCATAGAGGCAGACATGACAGCTGTAGGCTTTAAACTGACACAGGCAGAGTGTATGAGTCTGCTTAACCCTCCAAGGGCCTGTGGGTGCACAACTCCTTGCAAAGCAAACCTTTGCACATCCCTCGGATCTTTAAAGGGGTTAGCTTACCAAGTGCAGTGGGTAGCATTTCTGTCCTGTGGTCCAGCTAGCTGCTGTCATGGCCACCTCCATGGATATGATATCCAGGTCTGATTTACAATGTTTATCATGAACAAAGGAATGATTTAAAGGGATAGTAATACTTCGTTTTAACTTTATTTTATTTTGTAGGCATTCAAAAAACATGAAGAATGATATAAGCTTCATCTCTCAAACCTGTATGGTTTGAGAGATGTTCACAAGCAAAGTTTCCCCTCCTGCCCCTTTTACCTAGTATAAGCCATCTCTTCTCAGATGTGGAATGCAGTCCATAGACCAGACAGATAACAGCAGGGGACAATCTTCTTCCTATGAACCCCCCCCCCCCCGACAAGTTTTTCAGGTTTTTCCCTTATCTTAATTGAATATTGTCCCTCTCTGCAGTCTACCTGGGCACCTCCCTTCTGCTCTGGCTGAGCAGTGTTACATCAGTAAAAGGGGCGGGAGGGGGATACTTTGTCATTGAATTACTCTAGAACTACAACTCTGACAGAACTGAAATAACACTCTCCAAAGTCCAAATAATATGATGTTCAATTAGAGCTGCTTTTATTATGAAACATTACTATCCCTTTAAGGGGCTATTGTGATTTTTTTTCCCATAGTTTATGATAGATTACTTGTCCTTTAAGTTATCTTTTGATCTTTTTGTTCAGGTCAGTAATGCATGTATAAGGTAATAACATGCCTGTATAAGGTAATAACATCTTAGATGCTAGTATTATCTCCAATGCATTATGTTGGAAATGTCTCTAGCACCCAAGGAGGTTGAAGCGCCAACAGGAGCTGATCCTTGGAACTGTGATGCTGCATGTGCTTAAGACCACCCAGTCTTCAGTACATTGCATCAGGGAATGTAGCTTCACTTGCTGGAGTATATCGCCAATGAGTGTGCATTACATGTGAAATATCTTCCATGAGCCAATGTGAGGGCCTCCGCTGACATTTGAACTGCTGCTCCTTGGGATAACAGCTGCTGCTTGTTGAGTGGGGAAGCCATATAGAACAACATTTTGATGCATAAAACTGGCTTTTTGGTGCCACTCACATGTAGCCATCAGTCTGCCCTGTTAACAGCCACTTCCCATTCGAGCAACATGGCTGAGGGATAAACGTTCCTCTTTATGATGACCTATCTGCGGGAACAAAACATTAACACGATGAGGCTGATGTGCAGTGAGAACTAGAGCAATTCTGGGGCAAACCAACTGCACCACAGGGGTGAATTAATAATATCACTGAATTGAATGCTCATTTATACTCCTAAAAGCTACAGAAGTCTCCAAGGCAATGTGTTGGAGCACTCTCTAGCATAAAAGAGGTTAAAGCCTCATTTAACTCAATGGGGATTTGGGAATTAATGTTTTTGTTCCCTTTTGGTGCATTTGGTTTGCTCCACAATTGCTCATTGCTCCTCAGTGACATCAGTCGCCAGTACAAAGTATGTAGTTCTGTTTGTGATTTTCATAAGCATCTGATTTTATAGGCCACGAAAGATCTGGAAAATTACGACGCTGCACGCCATGAAGAATTCAAACGCTATGAGATGATGAAGGAGCACGAGAGGCGAGAGTATCTCAAGTCCCTGGACGAGGAGAAGAGGAAAATGGAAGAAGAGCACTTTGAGGAGATGAAGAAGAAGCACAAGGAGCACCCTAAAGTTAATGTCCCAGTAAGTTTTCCCAAGCATCAACTGATTCTGCACACTCCTCAGGCACTGTGAGGGTTAAAGACTCTCCTGGAGGTAGATCTGTGGCAGATCTCTGGAGTAGACAATCACTTTGTAAGAAGAACTGTAGGGAATTCCTTTTTCTTTAACCCATTGAGGACCAGAGCAATCTCAAGTCCTATTTGGCATTCCTCTCTAACAAAGGGTCTACCCTGGTGCACACATTGAAAAGTATTATTTACAAAAACTAATCCATAACTTATTAACATTTATTTAAAAAAAAAATCTTGCAGAAATTTAGGAAGTAATGTGTAGTTTGTACCTTGTCTATTTGTTGCTGGGGCACTTTCCGTCTTGATACTTCTAAAGTACTCCGATAAGAGGAGAACCCAACAAGAAGTATGTATGTATTTAATCTGTGTGAAAAGCCTAAAGTATATGCAAATTAAAAATACCCACAATTTCAAGGCACTTGGATTGATCATGAAAAATGTAGCCAAGTATTTTTTGTACATTTTAAGAAGTTCTGTTTCAATTTCCCAGTGTCTACATTATCCATGCCCTTATTGGAACTGGTGTGAAGCTTTATACTATGCTGTTTCAACAAGGTTATGTGTGAAAGTCTTGTTTTTATCACCATAGGAAATTTTGTGGAAAAAACCTGATTTCTCAGTCGTCCAATATAAATCGCAGTTACCATGGGGAGGTGATAGCTCCTCCCAGTAGGTTGGAACAATTCTAGAAGTGCAGGGGTGGAGCCTGACCCTCCTACATATCAGGCTACCTAGCCACTCCCCCACCAGGTAAGATTTGTTCCATCAACCTGTATGAAGGGTGTAAACAGTTGTGCTTAGTTTTTAGTTGTTTTATTATTTTTTCTTATATATGGGGTGCCCAAAGTCCATTAGGACTGGCTTCCCCTGGTGGATTGCCCAGTTAACAGGTGCTTTTGTGGACCCTTGCAGCCCTGGAGGAGAATCGTGCAACCTACGTCTCTCTCTCTCTCTCTCTCTCTCTCTCTCTCTCTCTCTCTCTCTCTCTCTCTCTCTCCAGAAGGAGTCTCTCTGTGGCTTCTTCATTCACAATGCTAATCTCGAGAAAAGAACTGCAAAAAAGGTGAGCAACCCTTTGAGTGCCATGGTCCACTTGTCCCATGCTTCCCCTCCACAGGGGTTTCTTCAGAGTTCATAATATCTCCTGCACTCATGTTGGGTAATTGTTTGTCTGTTCTCTAGGGTCTTTGGAGCATTTGGGCTGTTTTGTGGTTGTTAACCACTTTCCTGCCATAACTTTGGAAATTAGGGGACTTAGCACTTTTTAGGCACTTTCTACTTCGTCCGTTTTAATTGAATTCTGCTCCTTTAAAGGTGCGATTTACCACATAGCTCCAATGCTCCATTGATCTCTATGGGAAATGCTGCTTTGGGACATATCTCTGCAACCGCTCCATGTACCAAGTTGAGATGGGTCATTATTCTGGTCTCCTCTTGTCTTGCTTTCTGGTTCACCTCTACAGTGTCTTGGGGTTCCCTGTGGGATTCAGGCTCTGCTTTTGGGGTACTTTCAGGAAATAAACCACATTTCCCATAACGCCTATTTTTGCTGGCTTTTCTCTGATTGACTCCGATTTCACTGTCGTCCAGTACAGGTCACTGGTACTCTGGGAGGCGATTCGCCCCTTTAATAGGCAGGAACAATTATGCAAATGATTGCAGGGGGCGGAGCCTCCCCTCCTACTTAAGCCACCTTCAGGCCAGAGCCACTAGATTGATTTGTTCCTGGGTGCTGTGCACACCAGGTAGAGAACATCTATGCAATCAACTTAGTATTTTGTTATTTTTTATTCAAATATGGAATACCACCATTAGGAGGGTGACCATGGCTGTGAATTGCCCTCTTTAAAGTGGCTGGTGCAGCTTCCAGGGATTTTCTGTGCACCTTATGCCCTGAAGAGGGAACAGCTTGAGTTAAGCAGCTTCCCTACTGGGGAATTTACCTCTGGTCTATTCCCACTTCATCATGGTCACCTGAAGACAGAAGTCCTGCAGGAAAGGTGAGCCACCCATTGAGTGCTGAAGGTCCACTTGTCCCCACAGTGTCCCTTTGCTGGGCTTGTATTTGGGAGTTTGCTTTGCACTCCAGCACTCACAGGGTGTTTTTTTTTGCATTCAATGTTTTAATGCAGTTTCTGTGGTATTCTCTGGGTTTGGAGCCTTGAATAGTGTTTTTTTATGTGTTTAATGTATGTTTGGGCACTTTTTAATGTTTTGTTAAACTTTATTAAAATTTGTGTTCCGCGCCTTTAAGCGCGGCTTTTCCCGCTTAGACGCTATGGCTCCTTTACTCTCTATGAGATTTCACAGTGTGGGACATATCTCTGGAACCGCTTGTCACAGCAACTCCAGAGAGGGCTCATTTTAATGCCAGGTTCTTGCTCTATCATCCGGTGTGTGTTTTATTAGTGTGGGGTGTTCAGGGGGGCTTCGGGCACTGTTTGGGGTACTTGTATGGGGAAAAGTACATTTCCCATGAGCGCCCGGTTCGCGCTCGTTTCTGATTGGCTATCCTGACGGCCGCCATTTTGTGGAGCTCTTCCTCAGCGAGTACACTACGCAGGGACCGAGCCTTCTCTCCCCTCAACAGATTAACCCTTCGCTGGCCAGATAAGTCCAAATTTAGGCATTTCTGGGGTGAAACTTTAATCTTCCACACTTTTACTGGGTGATAGAGTTTAAAGTGGGGTATATTGACGCTGTGAGCATGTCTACTTCACTGGAGCTAGGGGCTAGACCCAAGTCAAAGGAGGATGGGGGGTCTGCTCCCCCCATGGCGTTTTGCTCCTCTTGTCACACTGGGCTATCTAGTGATATTGTGGGGGATCTATGCCCTAACTGCACTGGTCAAGATAGCAACCCTGGGCTTCCCAGCCATGCTATTGAGCCATCTTGGGTGAGGGAGTTTAAAGCTGCCACTAGGGATCTCAGATCCACTCTTCAACTCTTTCCCTCTCAGGTACAGGGGGCTCTCCAGGTCTGGCAGACCCCCTCTACAATCAGGACCTCCCTGCCTAAGCCACAGGGTGCTCCTGATGTGTCTGATTCTTCTGAGGAAGAACTCTTGCAGGATTCTGATGCTGAGGAACGCACTGTTATTGAGTCTAACAAGTCCATTGGGGACCCTTATGAATGTGACCCTGAAGTCTCGGCTGAGGGTCTGATTAGAGCTGTACTGAATACGCTCAACCTTCCTCTTACTCAGGAATCCACTTATGATCGTACTGACGTTTTTCAAAAGAAACCATCTAAGCCTGTTGTTTGTTTTCCAACTAACCCTACCCTTGCCCGTCTAGTCTCTGGCGTGGAAGAATCCTGATAGATCCTCCTCTGTCTCCAAAAAGTTTGCTAAACTGTACCCTTTTCCTGAGACTGAGCTGGCAAAATGGGTTCATCCCCCCAAGGTGGGTGCTCCTGTTTCCAGGCTATCCAAGTCTACCCTCTTGGCTGTCTCTGATGCCTCTGCCCTGCAGGATTGGACGGAGAAAAAGCTAGAGCTTTCTCTTAAGTCTATTTTTGCCTCCATTGGCACTGCCATGCGTCCAACCTTTGCAGTGGCGTGGGTTAATAGAGCCATTGCGGCCTGGACTGAACGACTGACTGACGCAGTTCGCCAGGATGCACCAGTATCTGAACAGTTGCAGCTTCTTGCTAATATCACTGAAGCTCAGAATTATGTTGCTGACGCTGCCTTTGATGCTGTGCGCATGATGGCGAGGGCCTCCACTGCTTCTGTGGTGGCTAGACGTGCCCTTTGGCTGAACATTTGGTCTGCTGATACAGCCTCTAAGAAAGCCTTGCTTTCCTTGCCCTTTCAGGGGAATTTGCTATTTGGGTCTGAACTCAAATAAATGATCAGTGAGGCTACTGGCGGTAAAAGTACTCTTCTACCCTCAGTCTTTAAGAAAAAGTTTCCAGCCAAACGCAATCGGTCCTTTCGTTCCTTTCAGACTGAGACACGCTCCTCGGCCCAAACGGGTCCTCCCACTACGCGCTCCTCCTCCAAGCCCAAACAGTCCTGGAAGCCCAAAGTGGCCCCCAAGGCCAAGACCTCCAAGACTGCTTCGGCATGACTCGCCGAACCCGGGTCCGCATCCGGCTGTAGGTGGACGTCTCCGCATCTTTCTCTGGACTTGGGAGGAGTCAGTGGCGGACCCTTGGGTTCTTCAGGTGGTGTCAGAGGGATACAGGATCCCTTTCTCCTCCCTTCCTCCTTTTCGGTTCCATTTTACTCGTCCTTCTCAGGAACCCACAAAAAGACGTCTGTTCGACGACCCTATTCAGGATCTCTTGGACAAAGAGGTCCTGGAAGTGGTTCCTCCGGAGGACACAGGTTCAGGATTTTATTCCAACGTGTTTGTGGTGGCCAAAATGGACGGAGGGGCTCGTCCTATTTTGGATCTCAAAGATCTCAATGCCTATGTGGTGACTTCCCACTTCCGCCAGGAGTCCCTGCGCTCTGTGATTGCCGCTATGTCTCCAGGGGAATTTCTGGCTTCCCTGGACCTTCAGGATGCATATCTTCACATCCCTATCCATCCAGAGAGCAGGCGGTATCTCCGGATTGCCTGCCACAGGGGACACTTTCAGTTTTCAGCTCTTCCCTTTGGGCTGACTTCAGCTCCTCAGGTCTTCCAGAGGGTGTTGGGTTCCTTGATAGCTGTGCTTCATCAGGACGGGGTCAGGGTGACCCCCTACATGGACGATCTCCTCCTCAAAGCTTCCTCGGCGGAGCTTCTTCACCAGCAACTGCAGAGGTGTATACACACTCTGACCCGCCATGGCTGGATCCTGAATCTGGACAAGTCGAACTTGGTCCCATCTCAGAGGATTCTGTTCCTGGGTCTCCTGTTCGACACTCGCCAATGCATGGTGTTTCTGCTGGAGGATGTGGCTCATCAGATAGCCATCCGAGTGGCGGGGATTCTGGAACTGCACTTAGTGCCGGTAACGAAGTTGACGTCTCTGGTGGGGAAGTTCATTTCCACGATCGAAGCGGTACCATTTGCCATGGCCCACTCCAGGGAACTTCAGAGATTTGTGATCCAGACGTGCAAGAATCATCCAGATCATCAGCATCTGTCAGTCTCTCTACCTCCTCATGTGGAATCGAGTCTGCACTGGTGGTTGGATCTCTCACATCTCCTGAAAGGGAGATCCTTTCAAGTTCCTTGTTGGACCACAATCACAACGGATGCCAGCCTTCGGGGCTGGGGTGCTGTGTTGGGTCGCTTCAGTGCTCAGGGGAAGTGGGGTCTGGAGGAATCTCTTCTCTCCATCAATGTTCTGGAACTACGTGCCATCCGGCTTGCCCTGAGACACTGGGAATCTCAACTGACCGGTCTTCCGATCAGAGTGGAATCCGACAACGCCACTGCGGTGGCTTACATCAACAGGCAAGGCGGCACAAGAAGCGGCACCGCCTGGTTGGAGGTCAAGGATTTTTTGTCTTGGGCAGAAGATCACGTGCCTGTCATCTCTGCAGTTCCTATTCCAGGCGTGGACAACGTCATGGCGGACTTCCTCAGTCGTCATACCGTCGACAGCGGAGAATGGGCTCTTCATCCAGAGGTGTTTCACTTGCTCACCCAGAGGTGGGGGATGCCGGAGGTGGACCTGATGGCCTCCAGACACAACAGGAAGGTTCCGGTGTTTTGCTCCCGGCGGAGGGACTCCCTTGTTCTGGCAGTGGATGCCTTATCGATTCCTTGTGATTTTTCTCTGGCTTACATCTTTCCTCCTCTTCCTCTATTGATCAGAGTCATCCAGAAACTGAAGCAGGAGCGTTGTCCTGTTATCCTGATCGCTCCAAACTGGCCTCGCCAGTCCTGGTATCCGGAGTTGATGGCCATGTCAGTGGCGGATCCGTTCCCACTTCCTGCCCGTCCGGACCTACTTCTTCAGGGATATCTGTGGAAGGAGGATGTTCACTCTCTCCATTTGATGGCATGGCGGTTGAATCCTCGATTCTAGCAAAGAAAGGATTTTCTCCTTCTGTGGTGTCGACTATGCTCAGTGCTTGTAAGCCTGTGTCCTCCAAGATCTATCATCGCATATGGTCAACCTTCGTTGCATGGTGCTCTGATAAGAAATTATCCCTTGATTTTCATCTTACCACTGTCCTGGCCTCTTTGCAGGACGGTGTTGATAAGGGGCTCAGTCTGAGTTCCCTCAAAGTTCAGACTTCTGCCTTGTCTGTGTTTTTCCCGGAAAGGATTGCTATCCTTCCTGATGTGAAAGTTTTCTTCCAAGGTGTGACTCATGTTCGGCCTGCCTTCAAGAGTCCTGCTCCCCAGTGGGACCTCAATTTGGTGCTGGGAGTTCTCCAGCGACCCCCGTTTGAATCCTTGGCTTCCATTCCATTACGTCTCTTGACTTGGAAGATGGCCTTCCTTTTGGCTATTGTTTCAGTTCGCCGGGTAGCAGAGTTACAAGCTCTGTCTTGTAAAACTCCTTACCTGGTGTTCCACAAGGATAAGGCTGTGCTTCGCACTACCAAGGAATTCTTACCCAAGGTTGTGTCCGAGTTTCACATCAATCAGGAGATTGTGGTTCCCTCTTTCTGTCCTAATCCTTCATCTGACAAGGAACGAGATCTCCATTTGTTGGATGTGGTGCGTTGCCTCAAGTTTTATGTTCATCGCACCGAGTATGTCAGGAAGTATGACGCTCTATTCGTCATTCCTGAGGGGCCTAGGGCAGGGAGACCGGCTTCCAAAGTTACTATTGCCTCTTGGATTAAGGCTACTATCCATGAAGCCTATAAGTTGCGGAATAAGCACGTTCCCTTCCGGGTGACTGCCCATTCCACCAGATCTATTGGGGCCTCTTGGGCCTACAAGAATCAGGCTTCTGCTGATCAACTGTGCAGAGCGGCCACTTGGTCCTCTGTGCACACTTTTTCTAAGCACTATCGAGTTGATGTACTGGCTTCGGCTGATGCCAGTTTTGGAAGGAAGGTCCTGGAGGCAGTTTTGCCTGTGTAGGTCTTCCGCTCTGTGATCCTTAGTGCTTCCTTACTGTTGAGCCCTGTTGGCTCTACTTCCGTGTGCTGTGTTAGTTCAGGGGTTGTTCCCTTGGTTGGTGTCCGTTGACGCTTACAGTTTGGGCTATGTAATTAACTGGTTCATAGCAGTTTTAGTGACTTGGGCCTTGTTCTGGTCCTTGCCTTATTTCCCGCCTCTGGATCAGCTCAATGTTTGTACATCCCAGAGTACCAGTGACCTGTATTGGACGACAGTGAAAATAGGATTTTAGTCTTACCTGTTAAATCCTTTTCACTTAGTCCATACAGGTCACTGGTCTCCCACCCTGTCAAGGGACCAGACCTGGCTCTCCTGTGGCATTCAGTGGGAGACCTTTGGGGCATGCTCACAGGAGTCTTTCTTCTTGCTTACCTGGGTTCAGTTTTAGTGTCTCAAATCAATCTAGTGGCTCTGGCCTGAAGGTGGCTTAAGTAGGAGGGGAGGCTCCGCCCCCTGCAATCATTTGCATAATTGTTTCTGCCTATTAAAGGGGCGAATCGCCTCCCAGAGTACCAGTGACCTGTATGGACTAAGTGAAAAGGATTTAACAGGTAAGACTAAAATCCTATTTTCGGACGCCATTTTCTTTCTCTCCTGAGCTGGGCTTGGATTCCTCTACTTTCTTCCTCAAATTAACTCTTCTCTTGCCAGATAAGTTTAATTTTAGGCTTTCTGGGGTGATTAATTGATTTGGGTGACAGTATTTGGGTTCCCTGTTATTGTAGGACATTTCTCCTTTTGGCATAGTGGATTAAAGGGCTAGGCCTAAGGTTAAGGACTCAGGGGCGTGTTGGACTCCCCTTGCTTACTGTTCCTCATGCCAAGCGGGGCTTCCCAGAGAATACTCAGGTCACTTATAACCCTTCATGTGCTGTGGACCCTGCTTCTCTGCCAGGGACTTCCAGCCATGAACAACAGCCAACTTGGGTCAAGGACTTAAAGTACTCTATTGCACAGTTTCCACTCTATCTTCAGGGGGGTCTTCAATCCTGGAAGCTCCCACTTTGTTTAGCTTTGTGGCCCCTAAGGCCACTGGCATTCCTGATCTCTCTGATTACTCTGAGGAGGATTCCTTTGAGGAGTCTGAGGATGGTGAATGTCCTAAAGGGGCTTCTTCCCATACATATGGTGACCACCCCTATGAGGCTGACCCCGAGCCCTCAGCTGAGGGTCTCATTAAGGCGGTTTTGACTACTCTTAACATTCTTATTAACCCTGTAGCTTCTGACTACTTCTGATGTCTTTCAAAGACACAAGAAGTCATGTACCATGTTTCCGCCTAATCCAACTCTTGATCAAGTTATCATGTAAGAGTGGAAAACCCCTAACAAGCGTCTTGCGCTTTCTAAAAGATTCTCTAAGCTGTATCCCTTTTCAGATGCAGCATTGGCTGAGCGGGCTACACCTCCTCAAGTGCCCCCCCGCCTCTATTTCCAGACTGGGTTATTAGAGCCATTGCTGTTTGGACTGGTAAGCTCACTGACTATGTCCGCAAAGGTGCCCCTAAGGAGGACCTTATGGCGCTTTTGGCCATCGTGTCTGAGGCTCAGAACTATGCGACTGATGCCCTCTTTGACGCCATCAGGCTTGAGGCTAAAGCTTCTGCCTTTTCTGTGGCTGCCAGATACACTCTTTGACTTAAGATTGGGTCTGCTGACTTGTTTAAGAAGTCACGAATTTCTCTCCCTTTTCAGGGTACGTCCCTCTGAACTGAAGAATATTATCAGTGAGGCCACTAGGGGCAAGAGCACTTTGTTGCCTCCGGTCCCCAAATGCCCTAATCTGGCAAGGAAGCAGTGTCTTTTTCGTCCCCCGCTGCATCTCCCTGTGGGTGGTCACCTGCAGCATTTTCAAGCATTTGGGCAGGTTCTGTTGCAGATCAGTGAGTATTACAGGTGGTTTCAGGAGGCTACAGGATTCCCTTTGATCCCTGCCTCCCTTCAGATTCTTCCTTCCACTCTGGGTCAAGAAAAGATAAGTTTTTTTTTTTCTACGGGGAAGTGCATGCTTTTTTGGACAAGGGATTCCTGACTCCGGTTCTTCTGCAAGAGAGAGGTTTAGGTTTCTATTCAAACCTCTTTTTAGTTCCCAAGAAGGATGGCAGCAGTCGCCCTATCCTAGACATCAAGAATCCCAATTCTTTTGTGGTCCATACTCACTACAAAATGGAATCTTTATGCTCTGTCATCTCAGCGATGTGTCCAGGGGAATTTTTAGCCTCTCTGGATCTGCAGGACACTTACCTGCATGTTCCAATTCATCTGGACAGTCAGAAGTATCTCAGGTTTGCTTGCACTCTGGGACACTTCCAATTCACCACTCTTCTCTTTAGGCTCACCACTTCTCCTCGGGTGTTTGCACATGTATTGAGATCCTTGATTGCATTCCTGCACACCAAGGGAATTCAGGTGACTCCGTACATGGGCAACCTTCTGTTGAAGGCTCTTTCCAGGGATCTTCTGGACTGTCAGGTCCAGGAATGTACTCAGATCCTTCTTCAGCATTGGTGGATTTTGAACATGGACAAATCTTCCCCAGTTCCTTCTCAGGACCTGTTTTTCATTGTTCTTCGGTTCATCATCTGTCAGGGCGTGGTCTGTCTGACCGAGGATTCTGTTCAGCAGATCATGACCAAGGTGTCCCAGGCTCAACAGGTTCCTATGCTTTGCTTTCTCTGGGGGGGATCCTCTAGCGTTTGCAGCAGACTTCTTGTCCATTCCTTGGTGCTTTGATCTTACCTACATTTTTCCTCTCATCCCCAGTGTGTTGAGGAAAGTTTGAACGGACGGAGAATCGGTCATACTGATTTCTCCTTATTGGACCAGGCATCCTTGGTTTCCAGAACTGTTGGCATTGTCTGCTCAGGATCCATTTCCTCTGCAACACAGACCAGATCTCCCTCTCCAGGGTTACCTCTGGAGAGAGGATGTGGACAGCCTGGATTTGACGGCATGGCTTTTGAAGCCTCCATCTTAAGGATGAAGGGTTTTTCTCCTGAGGTGATCTCCACCATGATCCAAGCCAGGAAGCCTGTTTTGTCTAGGGCCTACCACAGGGTTTGGTCTACCTTCCATTCTTGATGTGTGGACAGGGATCTGTCTTCACAGGAGTTTGATCTTCCGTCCATCCTGTCCTTTTTGCAGGATGTTGTGAACAAGGACCTTAGCCTTAGTTCCTTGAAGGTTCAGACTTCAGCTCTCTCTGTCTATTACCAGAGAACCATTGCCATGTTGCCAGATGTCAGATTCTTCTTTCAGGGTGTCACTCATGCTTTCCCTGCCTATAAGGCTCCCACTCCCCAGTGGGACCTTAATCTGGTCTTGGGTGTCTTGCAGCTGCCTCCCTTTGAATCTTTGGTCACCATTCTTCTACTTCTTTTAACGTGGAAGATGGCTTTTCTTTTTCCTGTGGTCTCTGTAACGGAGGTTAAGGACGCCGAGTTGTCCTCCTCCGGTGTGCCGCTCTCACCTCTCTCGAACTCAGCCAGTCAGCATGTCTCGAACCGGACTAACCACAGGAGCCCCCTCGGACCTGCAGAGGGTGCTGGACGGCTGTCGAATGTGAAGCTATCAAAGGTCACCGTCCCGGTGCTTCGTACGTAGACCCGGAGCTGCATGATGCACCAAGGGCGCCGGAACCGTCGAACGTCGAATACCGCACTCCGCACAGGTAGCTTCGGCCACTGTTCGAGTACGCCGTGCCGGTCGCTGGATACCCACGGGGAAAAGAGTGATTTCAGCTTCCCGTGCCCCTCCTGTGATGGGAGTCAAAGTGGACTTGTTAGACCATCCAAATGATGAGGCGCACACTCCGGAGCTCCAAGCAGTAACACACACTATTGCCAATTCTCTGGTCTTTTATACACAACTTATAACAATAGAACAACAGAACAGTAAACATTGCACACGGCCCACTTAACCCGACTGGGTTGACCAATGGAGGCCAAGTCCTTGGGCGCTGGCACAGTCCCATCTCGCGAGTGACCGCTAGTGACGTCACTCAACCCTCCGGCCAATCTTATGGCCTCCTACCCAGACCCTTCGATGGAATGAGTGTTTGTACAACACGGTGGCCTCCACAATGCCGGCCCGCTCCTATAGTTCCAAATCGAGCAAAATAGTCTGACATCGACTAACAGTAGACTAGTGAGCCCATCAAACCATTCGCCTTCGACTACCAGTCGACCAGTCCCTATTAGTCGACTGGTGCAGGCTCCCCTACGTAAATTAACCCCCCCATAGGGTACCCGGTGGCCAAGTGAGTCAATGTACAAAAGGTTCGACTGGGCAGGTTCCCATACATAAATTAACCCCTCCATAGGGTGCTCGGTGGTCAAGTGAGTCAATATACAAAAAAGTTCCTTCGAACGTTCCCAGTAACGGCCTATGGCCCGTTACAGTCTCTGCCTGCAGAGTTGCTGAATTGCAGGCCTTGTCCTGAAAAACTGCCTTTCCTGGTGTTTCACAAGGATAAGGCTGTTCTCTGTACCTCCCAGGAATTTCTTCCTAAGGTGGTCTCTGAGATCCACATCAATCAGGAGAATGTTGTACCTTCCTTTTGTCCTGACTCCAAATCTGACAAGGAGAGGGACCTTCACTTGTTAGATGTGGTACTCTGCCTCAAGTTCTATGTCCACCATACTGAGTCCTTTCCGTAAGACTGATGCCTTATTTGTCATCCCTGAGGGTCCCATGGCTGGTTTAGCTGCATCCAAGATGACTATTGCATTATGGATTAAGTCTACAATCTGCAAGGCTTATGAGATCAGAGGAAAGCATGTTCCCTTTTGCATTACATCACACTCCAGCAGGTCTGTTGGGGCCTCCTGGGCCTACAAGAATCAAGCCTCTGCTAAGCAGCTGTACAAGGCGGCCTCTTGGTCTTCTGTGCACACTTTTGCCAAACACTACCTTGTCCATGTGATGACTTCAGCTGAAGCCAGCTTTGGCAGGAAAGTCCTGGAGGCAGTTTTGTCTGTCTAGGACTTCCATTTTCCTGTGCCTTATAGCTCTTTAACTGTTTGTGCCCTGTTAGTTCTTGTGAGCTGTGTTATGTTATTCAGTGTCCGTTGACCCTTTGGTAGTTTGGGCTGTTCCGTGTCCTGAATAGTCCATGGAAACTCTGGTATCATGCGGACCAGCTCTTGGTTCTTCCCTTCTTCTTCCCACCCTGGGGAGCTCAGTGTGGGTACATCCCCATAGCACCCATGAGTTATATTGGATGACAGAGAAAAGGGGATTTTAGTCTTGCCTGTTAGATCTTTTTCTCTTAGTCCATATAACTCACAGGTCTCCCACCCAGTGAAAGGGACCATGCTGGGTCTCCTGTGACTGGATGTGAGAGTCCTTTTGGGTTCGTCGCTCACAGGAGGTTTCCTCTCTTCCTTCTTGCTTTCTTACTGATAAGTTTATTTTCTCAAATCTATCTGACAGGGAGTGGCTAAGGTCGCCCGATATGGAGGAGCGGCAGGCTCCACCTCTGCACTTCTTTGAGAATTGTTCCAGCCCACTGGGAGGAGCTGTCTCCTCCCCATGGTACCGGTGAGTTATATGGACTAAGAGAAAAGGATTTATCAGGTAAGACTAAAATCCTCTCTTCTCTCTTCCTCCCTGTACCTTATTTGAAATGTTCCAATCCATAGGACCTTCTATAACAGAGCAGACTGAAACCGGATATGATTTGCCACTTCTTGGTAGAGTCTGTGCAATCAGAGAAGGTCCTGAAATAATTATGTGGATATATCAGTATGGAGGCAGGTGGCGGATTTAAAGTGTCTCCTGCAGCAGTGCACTTCTACAAAGATGCCGATTGGAATATTACAAATGTACTGGAAGGAAGGGAGAAATAAAATTGTACTGGGCTGCTCCATGGATCTTTCACCGATCCAGAGGGCATACTAAATATAGGGTGACCTCAAATATAAGGTAAGGTCTTTTTTCATGCTAAATGCATGAATAAAACCTTGCCTTATATTCTAGCAAATACGGTATTCATAAACATGGTAGCAACCCTTTGAAATCCCTCTTCTTCATCCTCCGTGCTGCCATTAAAGGTACATGTGCTGTGGTTTTCCCTATCGTTTGGTTTTGTTCACTTCTGCTAACCAGTACTCAGATGGTATTAGATGTTGGTTAATTTTTAGAAATGTATAAGTCTACAAACACTGCTGCTTGATATCAGTGTCCTCCAGTCATTTACAATATAACCAGCTGCACTGAAAATTAACTCAGACTGCACCCTTGCTGAAGGATTTACACAGAAATATGCATCCATGCTGGCAACACACACTGTTTTGTTTGCCAGTAGTCAGTGAGGTCATTGTTTTTGCCAGGAACATAGATATACTGCAAGTATGCTGAAAGAATCTCACATGCAATGGTAATACTACTAGTGTCTACACGATGTTCGTGTTTATCCGTTACCAATTCGTACTCTGGGAGCAAGTCCCATAGAGATGTGTCACCACCAGTTGGCACCATAAATGTTTGATTGCTGTCTCTGAGACGTGATAATGGTGGTTGTAATGGGAAGTAGGCGATGCAGTCAATCCCTGGCCCCTCGTTGCTGAGTTTTCTCTCTCTACAATGTGGCTACAAGGAGAATAGCCTGTCTAGTCCTGGGTGGCTGAATCCGGTGAATGGGAATCAAAGGGGACTAGACCTTTCCTGGAATAACACACCAGACAGGATGAACAGGTATCCATCAACTTTATTTGGGAACATGGAGCATATATAGGGCTGGAATTCCTAACCTAAACAAACCTACACTTTAATTTTGCTGCTCTGATCTCCAGCCAATGGGGATCGGAGCTGCAAGGGAATGGACAAGCGGTGGCCAATCAGAGGACTGCTTACACTGTGAACCTGGGGAGCGGGAGGGTTGTTAGGAACACAAAGAATGGTGTAATCTTGCCACTCTGATCTCCAGCCAATGGAGATTGGGTCGACAAACGACGACCAATCAGCGGGCCGCTACTTATCAAACAAGCGCATGCAGTACAGAGACAAGGAATGACAAGAGGTGACCAATGTGCAAGCTGTGTACTTGTTGAACAAACTAAGACAGCAAGGGGCAACCAGTCAACAAACCTCCGACATTATGAAATTGGGGCCAGGCATTTTGGAGGCATGAGAGAACCTGGGGACAATGGAGGGCATGTGAGACATTCTGATACACATTGTGGTTTACATACATACATGTGATGGTATATGTACAAGTAAATCTATACAAAATACCAGATGGTGCATACACACAAGTCTGTGACAGACTGCTGGTCCATTACAGTGGTGTTCTGAAACATTTTGAGATGCTCTTGCTGAGGTTGCTGCTGCTGATTGTGTAAACTCTTTGTTTATGCCTTTTTCACTATGCTGTTGTTTCATTATTTTTCCCCAGTACGTTTCTTTCTTATCCTCCACAAGTAAACAAAAAAGACAAACGAAAAAGTATAAGCTTTGGATTACAGCTAATCCCTAGTGTCGCTACGTATACAGAGCCCGTTCAGTGCTATATCCCAACAACGTCATTATAGACAACACTCGTAAAACATAAACTTTTATTGAGTATTTAATAAAAAAGAAAAAAGAGAAATGTACAATAATTGGCCACTATTGTATAAAGCCTATTAAAAATAGTGTTGTGTAGAGCCTAAAGGACCGAGACCCAGACTTATCAGGTACTCGGTCTCCCAGGTTCCCACATTCACCTCATAATACCAATATGTATTCAGGGTGATATCTCCTATGGGTTTATACAGTCAGTAATAGATCTCCGTTGTGTGATTGAGTGATTACTTAAACTATCATTTGAGGGCAATCACCATTATATCAGGCACCGCAGGTCGCCTGTATTGAAATATCCTCGTGGCTGCTGTTAATATTATCAACGGAACAGTATTACAGTATCTCTAAATGGTTAACAAGTGTAGCGCATTGGCTTTCGGTAAACTGAATTTCAAAAAGCCGTTGATGCTGGAGGTTCGTGTCAGATTATCACGGACCTCCTGCTAAGCACTTAATATAGTGTTAGTTGTAGATCATGGCTTTAAGTTAGTCTATGATCCTGAATCATTTACAATAAGTGAAGCTATATAACTGCTTGCTAGCTGATCCTTTTCTACCGCTAGCTATCAACATATACCAAGTATCTAAGACTCACATTTGGGAAAGGGGGAACTACATATCTCCTGGGGAGTACTTGTTTATTTATGGGAGCATACCGCTATGAGTAATTGGCACGATTAACGGAACTTAGGAGACAACTATGACTGAGGTGTCTCGCTAGAGAACTAGCCGACCAGATAACCACTGAGAGGAGAGTGATAAGTGTAGGCATTACAATAGGGTCAGCTAGTCATCTACCCAAGTATAGCAATATTGTAGGTTAGAGATAAACAGTGTGAGTCTTAGATACTTGGTATATGTTGATAGCTAGCGGTAGAAAAGGATCAGCTAGCAAGCAGTTATATAGCTTCACTTATTGTAAATGATTCAGGATCATAGACTAACTTAAAGCCATGATCTACAACTAACACTATATTAAGTGCTTAGCAGGAGGTCCGTGATAATCTGACACGAACCTCCAGCATCAACGGCTTTTTGAAATTCAGTTTACCGAAAGCCAATGCGCTACACTTGTTAACCATTTAGAGATACTGTAATACTGTTCCGTTGATAATATTAACAGCAGCCACGAGGATATTTCAATACAGGCGACCTGCGGTGCCTGATATAATGGTGATTGCCCTCAAATGATAGTTTAAGTAATCACTCAATCACACAACGGAAATCTATTACTGACTGTATAAACCCATAGGAGATATCACCCTGAATACATATTGGTTTTATGAGGTGAATGTGGGAACCTGGGAGACCGAGTACCTGATAAGTCTGGGTCTCGGTCCTTTAGGCTCTACACAATACTATTTTTAATAGGCTTTATACAATAGTGGCCAATTATTGTACATTTCTCTTTTTTCTTTTTTATTAAATACTCAATAAAAGTTTATGTTTTACGAGTGTTGTCTATAATGACGTTGTTGGGATATAGCACTGAACGGGCTCTGTATACGTAGCGACACTAGGGATTAGCTGTAATCCAAAGCTTATACTTTTTCGTTTTTCTTTTTTGTTTACTTGTTATCTGCTAGTAAATAGCAATAAGCCTGCAGTGCGGTGAACTGTTTTGGGCACTGAAAGGTGCCACTACAATTTTGAAATCTTCTTATCCTCCACAAGGTAACACACCACTCTGTCAGCATATCTTTATATTCTCTCACTGAATTCAATTCCTCAGAGAAATGCTGATGATCATGCCTTTGCAGAAAGTCAGAAATGTTATGTTTATAACGGGGACCAGCAAAATACCAAGAATGTACTCCTCATTGCTTTTAATGGACACTATGCGAGGATCCTTCCCAAAACATGCTAGCATGTCCTTCACTGTGTTGTCATTATTGTAAGATTTGTCAGCCATGCTCCAGCCATAAATATATCAGTGGGAGAAACTTGCTAGTTCCTGCCCCTGTGACTACCAGCAAGGTGGCCTCCTCAAAAGGTTTCAGCAACTCTCACATGAATCATGCATTAGTTGAATTATCCAGGTGACAAAGATGCTTCCTCCAAAGCCTTCCAGATTTGTATAGTATACACTCTAATGGCCTTATTCTACTTGTACAATGTGTAATTCCACCTGGTTGGCACCTCAGTTGCACTTTTTTATGGAACTGAATGCAATGTAAGCACTGTAGAAGTGGCTAAAATGGCCACAGATATTACATGAGATATTTAGCATCTCTCTGAGGGTTTCGGATTCTGAGAGGAATTTAGTCACAAATAAATTTAGAATGTGGACAATGCAGGGTACATGCTCCATGTCACTTAATTAAAGTCACCATTATGTTGGAACCATTATCAGCAGATAAAAAACCATCTGTCAATTAGCAGGGTAGAAACCATTCCTATCATATCACCCGCTCTTCATCTATTACCTTATGGGGTTGTCTCCTAAAACTCTGCATGCACAAAGTGGAGTGCCGATGGTATGGGCTATCCTACTGCTGCCTTTTAGTAACACTACCAGACCCAGAGGCAAGAATACTGTCAGTCACCTGATGCTGCAGACTGTTGTTGGCCACTGCTAGGAGGGAAACACAGTGAGCAGTGACAATCATATAGTCTGTATTCTGCCACTTGTCCACATATCCGTTGTCAGGTGGATTTTCTTGGTGAATGAGGTTTTCAGCCCTCTGCCCACCACAGTAACCACCTGCATGTTCAATTCTTAAAAATTAACAGCAGCTTGAGATATGGCAGCAGGGTTCAATACATTACCTCAGTTCTTTTAAACCTCTATTTTCTACAAAAGAATAAGGCAGCGCATGTCAACTGCCAACCTCTTGGCAACTTTGCCATTCCACAGATGTACTTTTGGATTACTTTTTGTAAGATATCTGATTCCTTCCCATTACATGACAGATAAACTGCATAACTTTATGGCTTTTATTATATGACATGAGGAGGTGGAGATGAGGTTAGTGATGAAGCCTATATTCCTTTGGCTATTTGGGATGGTAAATATTTTTTTCACTGTCGTCCAATACAGGTCACTGGTACTCTGGGAGGCGTAAGTCCCCTTTAATAGGCAGGAACAATTATGCAAATAATTTGCAAGGGGCGGAGCCTCCCCTCTTACTTAAGCCACCTTCTGGCCAGAGCCACTCATATTGATTTGTTCCTGGTGTGCTTCCACACCAGGTAGAGAACATCTATGCATCTTAGTATTTTATTATTTTTTATTCAAATATGGAATACCACCATTAGGAGGGTGACCATGGCTGTGAATTGCCCTCTTTAAAGTGGCTGGTGCAGCTTCCAGGGATTTTCTGTGGACCTATACCCTGATGAGGGGACAGCTTGTGTTAAGCAGCTCCCCTGTTGGGGAATTTACCTCTGGTTCTTTCCCTCCCTATCATGGTCACCTGAAGACAGAAGTCAGCAAGGAAGGTGAGTCACCCATTGAGTGCTGAAGGTCCACTTGTCCCCACAGTGTCCCTTTGATGGGCTTGTATTTGGGAGTTTTAATACACTCCAGCACTCATAGGGTGTTTTTATTGCATTATTACTGTTTATGCAATTTCTGTGTTATTCTCTGAGTTTTGGAGCATTGGGTATCATTTATTTATGTTTCTCATGTGTTTCATGCTTGTTTGGGCACTTTTTAATGTTTTACTAAACTCTATAAAAAAATGGTGTTCCGCGCCTTTAAGCGCGGCTTTTTCCCGCTCAGACGCAAGGCTCCTTTACTCTCTATGGGAATTCACAGTATGGGACATATCTCTGGAACCGCTTGTCACAGCAACTTCAGAGAGGGCTCATTTTAATTCTAGGCTCCTGCTCTATCATCCGGAATGTGTTTTATTTATGTGGGGTGTTCAGGGGGGCTTCGGGCACTGTTTGGGGTACTTGTGGGAAAAAACTACATTTCCCATGAGCGCTTGGTTCGCGCTCGTTTCTGATTGGCTGTCACGACGGCCGCCATTTTGTGGTACTTTTCCTAGGCGAGTACACTACGCAGGGACCGAGCCTTCTCTCTCCTCAACAGATTAACCCTTCGCTGGCCAGATAAGTCCGTTTTTAGAACATTTCTGGGGTGAAACTTTAATCTTAACACTTTTTCTGGGTGATAGTGTTATTAGTGGGGTATATTGACGCTGTGAGCATGTCTACTTCACTGGAGCTAGGGGCTAGACCCAAGTCTAAGGAGGATGGGGGGTCCGCTACCCCCATGGCGTTTTGCTCCTCTTGCCACATTGGGCTGGATGGCGATAATGTGGGGGATCTATGCCCTAATTGTACTGGTCAAGATAGCAACCCTGGGCTTCCCAGCCACGCTATTGAGCCATCTTGGGTGAGGGAGTTTAAAGCTGCCACTAGGGATCTCAGATCCACGCTTCAACTCTTTCCCTCTCAGGTACAGGGGGCTCTCCAGGTCTGGCAGACCCCCTCTACTATCAGGACCTCCCTGCCTAAGCCACAGGGAGCTCCTGATATCACTGATTCTTCTGAAGAAGAACTTTTACAGGATTCTGATGCTGAGGAACGTACTGTTATTGAATCTAACAGGTCCATTGGGGACCCCTATGAGTGTGACCCTGAAGTTTCGGCTGAGGGTCTGATCAGAGCGGTTCTGAATACGCTCAACCTTCCTCTGACTCAGGAATCCACTTATGATCCTACTGATGTTTTTCAGAAAAAGCCATCTAAGCCTGTTGTTTGTTTTCCAACTAACCCTACTCTTGCCCGTCTGGTCTCTGAGGCATGGAAGAATCCTGATAGATCTTCCTCTGTCTCCAAAAAGTTTGCCAAACTTTACCCTTTTCCTGAGGCGGAGCTGGCAAAATGGGTTCATCCTCCCAAAGTGGATGCTCCTGTGTCTAGACTATCCAAATCTACTGCTTTGGCTGTCTCAGATGCCTCTGCCTTGCAGGACTGGACGGATAAGAAACTAGAGCTCTCTCTTAAGTCTATTTTTGCCTCCATTGGCACAGCCATGCGCCCCACTTTTGCTGTGGCATGGGTTAATAGAGCTATTGCGGCCTGGACTGAACGACTGACTGAAGCGGTTCGCCAGGATGCGCCTGTATCTGAACAGTTGCAGCTTCTTGCTAATATCACTGAAGCTCAGAACTATGTTGCTGATGCTGCTTTTGATGCTGTGCGCATGATGGCGAGGGCCTCCACTTCTTCTGTGGTGGCTAGACGCGCTCTTTGGCTGAAAATTTGGTCTGCTGATACAGCCTCTAAGAAGGCTTTGCTTTCCTTGCCCTTTCAGGGGAATTTGCTTTTTGGGTCTGAACTCAAAGAAATGATCAGTGAGGCTACTGGCGGTAAAAGTACTCTTCTACCCTCAGTCTTTAAGAAAAAGTTTCCAGCCAAACGCAATCGGTCCTTTCGTTCCTTTCAGACTGAGACACGCTCCTCGGCCCAAACGGGTCCTCCCACTACGCGCTCCTCCTCCAAGCCCAAACAGTCCTGGAGGCCCAAAGTTGCCTCCAAGGCCAAGACCTCCAAGACTGCTTCGGCATGACTCGCCGAACCCGGGTCCGCATCCGGCTGTAGGCGGTCGTCTCCGCATCTTTCGCCGGACTTGGGAGGAGTCAGTGGCGGACCCATGGGTTCTTCAGGTGGTGTCAGAGGGATACAAGATCCCTTTCTCTTCCCTTCCTCCTTTTCGGTTCCATTTTACTCGTCCTTCTCAGGAACCCACAAAAAGGCGTCTGTTCGACGACGCTATTCAGGATCTCTTGGACAAAGAGGTCCTGGAGGCGGTTCCTCAGGGGGACACAGGTTCAGGATTTTATTCCAACCTGTTTGTGGTAGCCAAAAAGGACGGAGGAGCCCGTCCCATCTTGGATCTCAAAGATCTCAATGCCTATGTGGTGACTTCCCACTTCCGCCAGGAGTCCCTGCGCTCTGTGATTGCAGCAATGTCTCCAGGGGAGTTTCTTGCCTCCCTGGACCTTCAGGATGCTTATCTTCACATCCCTATTCATCCAGAGAGCAGGCGGTATCTCAGGATTGCCTGCCACAGGGGACACTTTCAGTTTGCAGCGCTCCCCTTTGGGCTGACTTCAGCCCCTCAGGTCTTCCAGAGGGTGTTGGGCTCCTTGATAGCGGTGCTCCATCAGGATGGGATCAGAGTGACCCCCTACATGGACGATCTCCTACTGAAGGCCTCCTCAGCGGAGCTTCTCCACCAGCAATTACAGATGTGCATGCACACCCTGAACCGTCATGGCTGGATCCTGAATCTGGACAAGTCGGACTTGATTCCATCTCAGAGGCTTCTGTTCCTGGGTCTCCTGTTCGACACTCGCCAATGCATGGTGTTTCTTCCAGAGGACGTGGCTCACCAGATAGCTGTCAGAGTGGCTGGAATTCTGGACCTGGACGTGATTCCAGTTCCGAAGTTGTCGTCCTTAGTGGGGAAGTTCATTTCCACAATCGAAGCAGTACCATTTGCCATGGCCCACTCCAGGGATCTTCAGAGATTCGTGATCCAGACGTGCAAGAATCATCCAGATCATCAACATCTGTCTGTTTCTCTTCCTCCTCATGTCGAGTCGAGTCTGCACTGGTGGTTAGATCTCTCTCATCTCCTGAAAGGGAAATCCTTTCTAGTTCCTCCTTGGACCACAGTCACTACGGATGCCAGCCTTCGGGGCTGGGGTGCAGTCTGGGGTCGCTTCAGTGCTCAGGGGAAATGGGGTCTGGAGGAATCCATGCTCTCCATCAATGTTCTGGAACTTCGAGCTGTCCGGCTGGCCCTGAGGCACTGGGAGTCTCAATTGACCGGTCTTCCAGTCAGAGTGGAGTCCGACAACGCCACGGCGGTGGCTTACATCAACAGGCAAGGCGGCACAAGAAGCGGTTCCGCCTGGTGGGAGGTCAAGGATATTTTGTCTTGGGCAGAAGATCACGTGCCTGTCATCTCTGCGGTTCATATTCCAGGCGTGGACAACGTCATGGCAGACTTCCTCAGTCGTCATACCGTCGACAGCGGAGAATGGGCTCTGCACCCAGAGGTGTTTCACATGCTCACTCAACGGTGGGGGATGCCTGTGGTGGATCTGATGGCTACCAGACACAACAGGAAGGTTCCGGTGTTTTGCTCCCGGTTGAGGGACTCCCTTGCTCTAGCAGTGGATGCCTTGTCGATCCCTTGGGACTTCTCCCTAGCTTACATCTTCCCTCCTCTTCCTCTGTTGGTCAGAGTTATCCAGAAGTTGAAGAGGGAACGTTGTCCTGTCATCCTGATTGCTCCAAACTGGCCTCGCCAGTCCTGGTTTCCGGAATTGATGGCCATGTCAGTGAAGGATCCAATTTCACTTCCAGCCCGTCCGGACCTGCTTCTTCAGGGGTATCTGTGGAAAGAGGATGTTCACTCTCTCCATTTGATGGCATGGCGGTTGAATCCTCGATTCTAGCTAAGAAAGGCTTTTCTCCTTCTGTGGTATCGACGATGCTCAGTGCTCGTAAGCCTGTGTCTTCCAAGATCTATCATCGCATATGGTCAACTTTCGTGTCATGGTGCTCTGACAAGAAGTTGTCTCTTGACTTCCATCTTCCCACTGTCCTGGCCTTCTTGCAGGACGGTGTGGATAAGGGGCTCAGTCTGAGTTCCCTCAAAGTTCAGACCTCTGCCTTGTCTGTGTTTTTCCAGGAACGGATTGCTGTCCTTCCTGATGTGAAAGTCTTTTTCCAGGGTGTGACTCATGTTCGACCTGCCTTTAAGAGTCCTGCTCCCCAGTGGGATCTCAATTTGGTGCTGGGAGTTCTACAGCGACCACCGTTTGAATCCTTGGCTTCCATTCCATTACGTCTTGTGACTTGGAAGATGGCCTTCCTCTTGGCTGTTGTGTCAGTGCGCCGGGTAGCAGAGTTACAGGCCTTGTCTTGTAAACCTCCTTACCTGGTGTTCCACAAGGATAAGGCTGTGCTTCGCACTACCAAGGAATTCTTACCCAAGGTTGTGTCTGAGTTTCACATCAATCAGGAGATTGTGGTTCCCTCTTTCTGCCCTAATCCTTCATCTGACAAGGAAAGAGATCTCCATCTGTTGGATGTGGTGCGTTGCCTCAAGTTTTATGTCCATCGCACCGAGTCTATCAGGAAGTCTGACGCTCTATTCGTCATTCCTGAGGGGCCTAGGGCAGGAAGACCGGCTTCCAAAGTTACCATTGCCTCTTGGATTAAGGCTACCATCCGTGAAGCCTATAAGTTGAGGAATAAGCATGTTCCCTTCCGGGTGACTGCCCATTCCACCAGATCTATTGGGGCCTCTTGGGCCTACAAGAATCAAGCTTCTGCTGATCAACTGTGCAGAGCGGCCACTTGGTCCTCTGTGCACACCTTTTCTAAGCACTATCGAGTTGATGTACTGGCTTCGGCTGATGCCAGTTTTGGAAGGAAGGTCCTGGAGGCAGTCTTGCCTGTGTAGGTCTTCCGCTCTGTGATCCTTAGTGCTTCTTTACTGTTGAGCCCGGTTGGCTCTAGTTCCGTGTGCTGTGTTAGTTCAGGGATTGTTCCCTTGGTTGGTGTCCGTTGACACTTACAGTTTGGGCTATGTTATCAACTGGTCATATCAGTTCTAGTGACTTGGGCCTTGCGCCTGGTCCTTGCCTTACTTCCCGCCTCTGGATCAGCTCAATGTTTGTACATCCCAGAGTACCAGTGACCTGTATTGGACGACAGTGAAAATAGGATTTTAGTCTTACCTGTTAAATCCTTTTCACTTAGTCCATACAGGTCACTGGTCTCCCACCCTGTCAAGGGACCAGTCTTGGATCTCCTGTGGCATTCAGTGGGAGACCGTTCGGGCATGCTCACAGGAGTCTTTCTTTTTGCTTACCTGAGGTCAGTTCTTGGGGTCTCAAATCAATATGAGTGGCTCTGGCCAGAAGGTGGCTTAAGTAAGAGGGGAGGCTCCGCCCCTTGCAAATTATTTGCATAATTGTTCCTGCCTATTAAAGGGGACTTACGCCTCCCAGAGTACCAGTGACCTGTATGGACTAAGTGAAAAGGATTTAACAGGTAAGACTAAAATCCTATTTTTTCTCTTCTTTTGTACTTTTCCTCTTAGGGATTTTCAGCACATTCTCTGCCACTTTGAGGACAGGTGTTTTTACTCTCACTACCTTACTCCATTATGCCATCAACACTAGAATGTGACTCGTTGCTGTCTTCAGTGTTTTTACTATTGGTGGCAGAACACTTTATTTGACTTTGACATACAGCCTCCTGAGGATGAGAAGGATCATCATCCGTTATTGCACACACTGCAGCAACCATGGATACAGTCAG
Organism: Rhinophrynus dorsalis; assembly: GCA_037306005.1. NCBI lineage: Eukaryota > Metazoa > Chordata > Amphibia > Anura > Rhinophrynidae > Rhinophrynus > Rhinophrynus dorsalis. The sequence goes on along the minus strand of CM074724.1, from coordinate 324,100,101 downwards.
TTTTTTGGACTACCACTTAACCAACACATCCCTGTACTTCTACTACTACTTTTGCCCTATCCCTGCCCTAGTATGGTTGCCAGACATTATTAAACTGTGAAGTACACAACAGAACTGATTTATGTGATGCCTTGCTCTTTACGAAATACTCTTTCTTCTAGTATCTGTGTGCCATAGTCACAGCTCACGTCACGGTCCCTGTCCATTGTCAATCTATTTTTATCTTTTTATTAATTTATAGTATTTTTTATTTTTTTTTTAGGTTTTTTTTTTTAGGTTTTTTTTTTTTTATATTTATTGTCCCTCTCAGTGTTGGGTGTGGGGGGGGGACACATACTCATGCAACTGCTTCTTCCCCTTCCCCTATTTGCCTCATACTCCCATGTTAAAGGGATAGTAATACTTCATTTTAACTTTGTTATTTTGTAGGCATTAAAAAAACATGAAGAATGATATAAGTCTTATCTCTCAAACCTTTATGGTTTAAGAGATATTCACAAACAAAGTATCCCCCCCTGTTCAACCAGATCAGAAGGGAGATGCCCAGGTAGACTGCAGAGAGGGACAATCTTCAATTAAGATAAGGGAAAAAGCTGAAAAACTTGTAAAGGGGGGAAGGGCTTTCATTATTTTCATACAAAGAAGATTGTCCCCTTCTGTTATCTGTCTGGTCTATGGACTGCATTCCACATCTGAGAAGAGATGGCTTACACTAGGTAAAAGGGGCGGGAGGGGAAACTTTGCTTGTGAATATCTCATAAACCATAAAGGTTTGAGAGATAAGACTTATATCATTCTTCATGTTTTTTTAATGCCTACAAAATAAAATAAAGTTAAAACGAAGTATTGCTATCCCTTTAAGTATGTTTTAGAACTGGAGCAAATTCTAGAGCAAACCCACTGCCACAATGCTAGAGAGAATGCCAATGTATATAATTCCCTATCATCAGGTCTGCTTCACTTAGGGGTGGACCTGCAGATGAAGCACGGGCTGCATTTTGACCTCTGACTGACTAACGGAAAAAAATAGGACTGAAGTAATTCAGGAGCAAATCAGCTGCACCAACTGCCTTAAATGAGACTACTGTACACAATCATTGGTCCCACAAAAGTGACTTCCAAGGTCTGTGGATACACATACACAACCTGCAATGTCAATTTTCTGTAGACCCCCCTCCCCATTATTTGTACTTATTGTGCTCCAGAGTTACTCCAGTCATTCTTAGTATATCCACCTCCATATTTATATTGAGGCCCTTGTCACTTACTAACCTTTTGAATATTTACTCCCTAGGGAAGCATTGACCAGTTGAAAGAAGTGTGGGAAGAAACTGATGGCTTGGATCCAAATGAATTCAATCCCAAGACTTTCTTTAAGTTACACGGTAGGGAAACAAATTTGCAACATTTTTTCAATTATAGTTTATCTAGGCTAATAATCGTGTTCTGGTAAAAATAAATAAATATTGAATGCATGATCTACTGTTCGTTGGTTTAATTTAAAATAAAAAAGCATGTTTTTTCTGTATTAAACTCCTACTGTTCCTCAACCCCTTAAAGACAGTAGACATGACAGGACCAATTTTTGGTCCGTTAAGGACAGGCAACAGTACTGGCATGTCATGAGTTTTATGATCACCGGTCCCCTTCGGCTGAAACGGACTACTCCAAGACCGGGGCAGTCAGCTTCTGTCTCTCTCGGCGACCTGGTACATGTGATCACTCACATGTGCCGGTTCTGCAAATAAAATTGCTCTGGTCCTCTAGGGAAAAAAACCCTGGTCCTTGGGAGGTTAAACTATCCAAAATCTCTTATTTTAATTTTACCACCACAGTGCAGCAATGGCAGTCCCTGTCTCTGCATGGTACTGTATATAAATTAGCCACTTTGTGGCAGGGTGATGACAGCAAAAGCAGTGGGAGATGAATAGATATTTTCTCTGTCATCCAAAGTGAAATGCAGGAACCATGGTGGTAAAGTTCCCTCCACCTAAAGGACAGGACACTACAAAAAGATAAGGCCTCGGTGGAGGAGACTTCCCTCCAGCTTTACCCCACCTACTCCCTTTCAGGTGACCTGCCTCAATAAAAGGACAGTTAGGCACTATTCTTAGACTCCTTTTTTAAAGGATTCTTTAACCTTTCTGTTTTTTAGTCTGTTTCTAGGACTTTTACTCCTCTCACGAGTAGCTGTCTTTGTTTCCTTCACTTTTTTATGCATTTTATTATTTCTATTGTAACAGACCAGTGAGTTTTGTTGGTGGTATCAGAAGGGTACCGCATAAACGTCCTCCATATTGCTGCTTCTCCTCAAAGTTTGCAGGGAACCCAGACAGAAGAAAGTTGTTCCACGAGGCCATAGACAACCTAATGGAAAAGCAGATACTGGTGCCAGTCCTAGTCCTAGAGAGCTTTTCAGGTTTCTTTTCCAACCTTTTTCTGGTTCTCAACAAGGATGGCTGCTGCAGCTCTATTATGGACCACCGATGTTGCAATCAGTACGTGGTAGATATGCACTTCCAGATGGAATCTTTAAATTCTGTCATTGTAGCGATGTGCTCAGGGGAGTACCTGGCCCCTCTGGATCTTCAAGAAGCCAATCTGCATGTCCCGATCCACCCAGACAGGCAACACTAACTGCATTTTGCTCTACTGTTTGACCTGGCTTTGGAGCCGAGAATCTTCACAAAGAACATGGCATCCTTGGCTGCATACATTATACCGTGAGCATTTCTCTGACTTCCTCCTCTTTTGAAGAGCTCTTGGCTCACCATATCCAATAGTGCACCTCTGGTTCATAATGGCTGGATTCTCATTCTCAAGAAGTCTTGTCTAATTTTGCCCTAGGTCCTGGTGTTCCTTGTCATGTATTTGACACCCTTCTGGGGAGAGTCTTTTTCACAGAGTAGAAGATTCAGATACTGTTCCAGGACATGTCTCAGGCACTGGAGTGGTAAGTCAAAGACTACGTGCGTGTCATGGTGTCTGCTCTGGAAGCAGTTCCTTGCTCTCAATTCCACAAGATGGCTCTTCAGAGTGATATCCTTAGGTCTTGACCCAGTAATCCAGAGCATCTCTTTCATCAGATGATTGTGTCTCCAGAGGCCAGGCAGGACCTTCAGTGGTGACTCCATCGGCAACACTTGCAAAGAGGGGAAACCCTTTGTGAGTGGGTTCTGGTAACAAACAATGCCAGGCTGAGGGGCTGGGCGCAGTCCTGGGGCACCTGGATGACCAGAGCAGGTATACAGGGGAGGCGAGTCTGCTGTCCATCAGCATTCTGGAGCTCAGAGCGATCCTTCTTCATTGGTCTCTGGTTCTCACAGGGATTCCAGTGAGAGTACAGTCTGGCAACACCACGGAGGTGGAGTATATTAATCACCAAGGAGGAACTTGCAGCCAGATAGTGTGGAGAGAAGTGAAGGATCTCTTCAGCTGGGCAGAAGCACATGTTCCAGCCATCTCATCTTTTCACATTCCTGGAGTGGAAAATGTGTTTGCAGACTATATATGTCGCCAAGAAGTAGATCCAGGAAACTGGGAACTCTATCCATAACTGTTTTATGTGGTAGTTCAACACTGGGGGATTACAGTGATATCCTTGATGGCAGCCAGGGAGAACAGGAAGGTTCAGAAGTTCTGTTCTCACACAGGGGACCCCTTGTCCATTCCATGGAGCTTCAAAGCACTCCTATGTGTTTCCCTGATTCTTCTTATTTGCACGATGATCTGTAAGATCTGAATGGATGGGGCATTGGTCATTCTGATTGCTCCGTTCTGGACCAGGAGGGCAGAATTTGTGGGCCTGCTCAGTCTGTCCATTCTGGAGCCAATTTGGCTGCCTCCCAGACCGAATGTTACTACAGGGTCCCTTGTGGTACAAGGATGTGGAGAGGCTGACTTTGACAGCATGGCTGTTGAAGCCACTGTTCTGAAGCGAAAGGGATTTTCCACTGATGACATCTCCACCATTATCCAGAAGCAGAAGTCAGTCTCTTCTAAGTCATACAATAGGGTCTGGTCCATTTTCCACTGGACGTGTGCGGAAAAGATCATATCCCCACAGGTGTTTGACCTCTCTTTGCTGCTGTCCTTTCTCCTCCTGCAGTGGATCTCTCAGTATCTAAAAACACTGTTTTTCCTTTGTAAGACACTGTGGCTCTTAAGAATGAGGCCAATAAACTATTTGATTCCTTACTAAAGGCTACATTTGCGGCTACTGGTGCCGCACCGCAGTCCATTTTTTTTTTTCTACCTCTTGAGTTATTAGAGCTATAGCTAACTGAGGTGAACCTCTTTTGGAAGCCATACAAGGAGATGTTCAGAAAGGAGCAACTGTTGATATTGCTTGCCAGAATTCTGGAGGTAAACATATACTTTATTTAAAGGGATAGTAATGGGATAATAAAAGCAGCTCCAATTAATCTTCATAGTATTTGGGCCATGGAGAGTGTTCTTTCAATTCTGTCAGAGTTATAGTTCGAGTAATTGAATGGTAAAGTATCTCCCTCCCGCCCCTTTTACTGATGTAACACTGCTCACCAGAACAGCAAGGAGGTGTCCAGATGGCTTGCAGAGAGGGACAATCTTTGATTGGCATAAGGCAAAAACCTGAAAATCCTGTCAAAGGGGGCAGGGTTTTCACTGTTCTCACAGTAAGAAGATTGTCCCTTGCTGTGAGCTGTCTGGTCTTAAGACCAGATTCCACATCTGAGGGAAGGTGGCTTACACTATATAAAAGGGGTGGGAGGGGGATACTTTATCATTCAATTATTCTTGTACTACAACTCCATGGCCCAAATACTATGAAGATTAATTTGAGTTGTTTTTATTTTGAAACATTACTATCCCTTTAAGCAGCTTTTGACACTGACAGATTTTCTGGAAAAGCCTCAACTTTCTTAATAGCTGTTGTAGATCAAGATTTGGTCAGCTGACCCATCTTCTAAAAAGTCTTTGTCTCTTCCCTTTGTTGGGGACAACTTTTTAATCCTGACCTAGAAAATGTCATCAGTCATACTACCAGAGGTAAAAGTTCCCTACTGCCTCCAAAGATGTGTGGTTTCCAATACTCTGTCATTATTGGGTGTCTTAATTAATACAGATTACAAAGCTGGACAAATTAAAAGCAACATAGTTCTCCTAAATAGGGTCTGCAGATCTAACCTCACTAGTAAAGAAATATAATGCCGTGTTGTGTATTATTCCCAGCACGACCGTATATTCACCAGCATGCAAATGCAATTGGTGTATTGAATCAATTGTTGCTAACCCCTCTGGCACTCAGAGGGTTAATCTCTCTGATGCTTGTGTCTTATCATGGACTCTTTTGCTTATGTTTGTTTTTTATCAATTAGTTAGCGCTCTCCCAATATACTTAGGCAGGCTCCACTTCAAACAAGTGTTTACCCAGCATTTTCATTGACAAAGACGTTCCGGTCACTGCTGGCAACTTATTACAAACGGGAGTATGATGTATAAAGGGGGCTGGGTTTTACATTGCAACCTAATACCTTTGTCTTTCTGTGCTACCCGTCTGGTCGTACGTCCAGAATTCAGACTTAAAGGGATAGTAATACTTCGTTTTATCTTTATTTTATTTTGTATGCGTTAAAAAACACACTAAGAACGATATGTCTTATCTTTCAAACAGTTATGGTTTGAGAGATATTCACAAGCAAAGTTCCCCTCACTGACCAAAATGGTCAAGTCTGCCATCTAGCTGTCAGTTTTGGAATCCGGTCTGCAGATCAACCGCTGGCTCTTCAGCAGAGACGAGATTGCAAGATATAAAAATAACTATTTCATTGGAAGGGTCTAAAAAGCGTGCTTGCAAACCAGGCACACTTTGTAGACTATTCGAATGAAGTAGTTCTTATATCTCACGATCTCGGCTCTGCTGTAGAGCCACGGCCGGTCCGCGGACCGGATTCTAAATCTGACAACTAGATGGCAGACTTGACCATTTTGGTCAGTGAAGGGAAGTTTTGCTTGTGAATATCTCTCAAACCATAAAGGTTTGAGAGAAAAGACATATTCTTCATGTTTTTTTAATGCCTACAAAATAAAATAAAAAACAAAACGAAGGATTACTATCACTTTAAGAGAAAAAGCTGTGAGGATGTGAAATGGGGCGGGTGAGGGGAAGTTTTAATGTAAAATTTACAATGAACCAGACTGTTTCAGAGTATTTGAAAGGTAATACTGTACATAACTTTTCAAGACCAGCTTAAAGGGCATTAGTAAAAATGAAGTATTGCTATCCCTTTAATGCACGAACTGTAGAATCTGTTCAAACTTCAAGGTCGCAGGTTCTAGTCCCAGCAGGGTCATCTCAGCCTTTCACCCTTCCAAGGTAGATAAAATGAGTACCAACAAGAGGCAATCTCAATGTATCCTTCCTGGTAAAATACTTAGATATTATTATTGTTGTTGCTTTTGAGAAGGGCTCATTCAAAAATGGGTTTAAAAGGCAGAATCTGCTATGTTTGTATTTGATATACAGCTATATTTTGTTGGGAGCCCTATATATTTTTTTGTAAACATGTTTGTGGCAAAAGAAAGGGATATATAACTACTTTGTTTTTTCAGAATGTTACAAAACAAGTAAATGCGGATAGAATTAATAATATAAATAAATGCAAAGAGTTAAATTTATTTAAAAAAAAATAAAGACAAAACTTTGGTAAAAATTGCTGTAATCTATATATTGATCCTGATTGTGGTTGGATATACATTTGCTATATATTGGAGATCAATGTGGCTTGACAGTGATCTTGATCAAGTGGTTCCAACCTGTCCTCGTGTAAGACAAACAGACCATGTCTTTAGAAGCTTCCACAGTCAATCAGAGTCTCGGTCATTTTAATTAACTCATCTGTTCTAAAGCAGAGACGACCTAAACATCTGGGGGAGATCCACTAAGGTTTGGTAGAGCTGCATTTTTTTTTTTTTTTTTTTTTTTTTGTGGAGAACACTTGGCCTAGGAGATTAGATACATTTTGCCATGTGCACTAAAGAATTAGGTACGCAAGGACAAGGGAAGACACATTGATCATTGGCATATAATATCGGCATAGCGTTTCCAATATGTTAGCAGTCTATTTTGAAGTGACAGTATCCTTTTTGACTTTACAAATCTTGTACCACTTGGCCAGCTACAAAGAGATGCCTGTACTTGGGTCTTGGGTCTAGGGAGTGACTTGCGTAGAAAGTGGTGATAAGAGATTCATTCTAGTGAATCTAAAGGTAAAATCAATTTGCATGAATGTATAACCTGTCATGTATTTTGTATTCAGCCTTCATTCTAAATATGTTTGAAGAAGAGACCTGTTGTCTTGAAAGCTTGCATCCTAAAGCTACTCATTTAGGCAGTAAAGCTACCAGTCGTCTTCTTTTTCTACTTCTAACATGATACCCTCACTTATAACTATTACATAGTGTAGCCATTTCTCTGCTTCTCCTGTCACTTCTTATATGTTAGTGGGAGAAGCAATAACTTTCTGGGGATAGTGTGAGATGGCAGAAGCGTATAAGAACTGCAAAACAAGCTTACCCAGATGCACACATTCTCCATGTCACTTCATAGAAATCTATGGCAGGATCTACAATTCACCAGCATCAGGGAGGAGAATTTATTTCTGCAATCTCAGGCCACATCGACCGCTATATGAGCTTAGTGAGTGTGGTGAATAGCTACTTTAACATATATGCACACCCGCAGGTATATGAAAACGACTCATTATGACACATTTCAATAGACTAATGAGCCACTAGTAGACACTGAAACATCATAAATCTGGCAAAAGCATGGCAATGTAGTCATATTTGTGGCATGATCACAGTGATAAGGTGGCATAGATAGTTTAATACATTTTAGTTGATTTTGTGGCCCATGGACCTGATGCAGCTAGCCTGAAAAAAAGAAAAAACTTTTTTTTTTTTTTTTTTTTTTTTTTTTTTTTTTTTTTTTTTCTTAACTTAACTAAATAACATGACATTGTAGACCTTTAAGACCTAATATCTGCCTACCAGTACTGTACGCTTTGATGCCATTTGGCGAGCAGGGACACGTGACTGGTCACTTCTGCCGGCTCGCGGAATATGGGACTGATGATGGCCACTCTTGACTTGGAGACGTCAGTTTCAGACTCCGGTATGATGTGCCAGGATCATCATTGGCCCTTAAATCAAATTCATCAATGACAGTCCTACCACTGCATCTGTGGTTATGGGGTTAAATATCAATATTGTCATTGACTTGATCAATAAATCCATATATTTCAATAGCCGACGCCCTTACACTAGATGGGTTTGGGTCTAGTTCACAGTAATATCACCATACTGGATTTCCTCTGATCTATGTAAATCTTCTTTAGGGAACATAAGTTCATGTAAAAAAATGGAGTAATTATGGAGCACATCTTGGGTAACAAATAAAAATTTCCAAACTTCCATTTCATTTAAATGTGTCTTCTAACACCTTGAATGCTAAAGATGTCTCCAGTGCATTGCAAAGCACTTGATCTGTTCTTTCTCCATATTGGCGATATAAAGGGCCTTATGCAGAAAGATAAAATGCACATTTGTGCAGAAATCGAGCTTCACCATAGGTGGAACTAAACATTCCCACTGAGTTTAAATGAGACTAACACCTTGCTTTGCAATACAGTGGAGATCTCTCTCTTTCAATTGGAATGTTTAGTTGTCTGTATCATCCAGAAAGCCTTGCTTTCTGCCAAAGGTTCAAAATGTCAAACTCTACATCTTTCTGGAAAACTGAATGTTGGTTAAACCCCTGACGCAGAAGTTAAGTTTCCTTCCCTAACCCATTATGGATCAGAGGAGTGTGCAGCGCATTATTTGCAATGTGTGTTGATCCTTAAAGGGATAAACTTAAGGAAGAAAAAGAAAAATGTTCTGGGGGATTTTCTTTCTGAGTCAGGCAGGGTACTTCCTCTGCTGGAAGATGCATCTTTCCAGAGTTGTTTACAGTTTAAACTGTCTCTTCCTGTCCGTTTGAACTCTCAGGAAGTAAGATTGCTGGATCATGTTTCCAGACAGTATAACCATATAGAAGGTTATAACGTTTGAACAAAATAACTGGTAGCTGTAGGAGTATCCTTGTTTTACTTGACAAGAAAAAGCCATATAACATATAGGTTTTCATTAAAATAGATAACATTTACTGCTCCTTTAACCCTTTGAGTGCCAGAGGGGTAGGCAACGTATTGCTTTGCAATGCTTTGCCTACCGCTTTGGCACTCAAAGAGTTAAACTACACCACCTGGTGAAAAGTTTGTGGACACCTGCTTGTTGAACATCTCTGTCCAAAATCATGGGCATTAATATGGAGTTGGTCCCCACTTCCCTGCTATAACAGCCTCCACTCTTCTAGGAAGGCATTTCACTAGATGTTGGGACATTCTGTGGGGAATTGTTTACATTCAGCCACAAGAGCATTGGTGAGGTTGGGCACAGATGTTTTTGGTATTAGGACTGGCTTGCAGTCGGTGTTCCAGTTCATCCCAAAGATATTCAGTCGGGCTGAGGTCAGGTCTGTCTGCAGGCTAATAATGATCTTCCACACTGATCTTGACAAACCTTTTCTGTATGAATCTTGCTTTATGCAAGAGGGCATTGTCATGCTGAAACAGAAAAGGGACTTCTTCAAACATATGCCTCAAAGTTGGAAGTGCAGAATATTCTAGAGTATCATTGGATGCAGCAGAGTTAAGATGTTCCTTCGCTAAAACGAAGGGGCCTGGCCCAAACCATGAAAGACAGCCCTATGATTCCTCCTCCAACAAACTTTACTGTTTGCACTATGCAAGTAGTTTTCTCTTGGTATCCACAAAACCCAATGTCATCAGTTGGACTTCCAGATGGTGAGAGAATACATTTCTCCTACTACAGAGTCCAATGGCAATATGCTTTACATCACTTCAGCTGACCATTCGCATTGTGCATGTTGATCTTGGTCTTGTGTGCGACGTGACACTCCAGATGAGTTTCTGTGCTGATGTTGTTTCCGGCTTAAAATTTTGAAGTGTGTATTGCAACCGAGGACACGATTTTTTATGCAGCATGGGGGAGAGGGGGTCCAATTCTGTGACCTTGTGTGGCCTACCAATTCCCATTAGAGCTGTTGTTGCCCCTAGATGTTTGCACTCCAAAATAACAGCACTTAGACTTGACCCGGGCAGCTCTACCAGGGCAGAAATTTGAGGAACTGATCTGTTAGAAAGGTGGCATCTGGTGATGATGCCACTTTGAGTCACTGAGCTCTGCAGTTTGGCTCATTCTATTGCCAATGGTTGTCTATGGAGATTGCATGACTGTGTTTATGATTTTTTACACCTGTCAGCAATGTACGTGGATGAAAAATCCAAATCCACTAATGAGAAGGTGTCCCCATACTTTTGGTCATGTAGTGTATCTTCTTTCAGTGCATCTTCTGAATTCCTTTTCTGAATAACTTGCATTTTTTTCTTCAGACACTAATGGAGATGGAGTCCTGGATGAGCAAGAGCTGGAAGCTCTCTTTACAAAGGAGGTAAAACTTCTGTTTTTAATTGATAGTATCTCTGTCCCCTAGAGTTATCCTTAACCCGATGTGTGTGCATGCACTTCCAGTGCTCAACTTCTGTTCCTTAAAGTGGAACTACCACCTCAACTAAAGTCACCCTGAAGTACTTACGCAGGTGGCAACTAGCTTAATAATTATTATTTTACTTCTTAAAAGTGCTCCCGAATAAAGTTATTCTTAAGCTTCTGAGACTGGAAGCCAGGCGTCACCGCGGACATCTTGAATGCGTGCCTGCTCTGCCAGTCCTCTTCACCCTTCATTGGCATTTCGCTGGCATTAACAGCTCCGGAAGAGACTGACGGCGCAGGCGCACAGGCTGCAGTTACCTGGCCATCAGTCTCGGAAGCTTAAGGAAAACTTTATTCGGGGACACTTTTGAGAGGTAAAATAATGATTATTAAGCTAGTCACCACCTGTGTAAGTATTGCAAGGTGACTTTAGTTGAGGTGGTAGTTCCGCTTTAGGGGATTAAAGATATTTAGGTCTTTTTATTTGTTTAATTGCAGTTGCCTAGAAATTGCACATTGCTTTAGTCAACAAATTAATCATAATATTAGATAAGGGAGATAAAAAATCAAAGATGATCCTCAACAATTATCCAAAAAGTATTTGTCTGCAACATAAGTAACAATGTGGAAACCAGGTTAGTCTCATTAATATACAAATCAGCAGTATAATCCAAAAGGCTAGCTTTGCACAAATATACTGCTGATTTGTATATTAATGAGACTAACCTGGTTTCCACATTGTTTTTATGGAGGAGAACAGAGAATTGTAACATGTGTTTGTATGCTGAATGATCATATGCTGCTTTTTTATGTGAAATTTACATTGAGTGTTTTATAAAGGAAGTGTGTTACGAAGACATCCCAAACCTGAGTAGCCTTTACGTGTGTTATTGACCAAATTGCAATCCATACGTGTCTAGCACTAAAAGGGTTTGCGAGTGTGTGTTGTACGCATGTGTGGTGTGCACAAGCATGGTGTGCGTGCGCACGTGGTGCGTGCGCACGTGGTGCGTGCGCACGTGGTGTGTGCGCACGTGGTGTGTGTGTGCGCGCGTGGTGTGTGTGTGCGCGCGTGGTGTGTGTGTGCGCGCGTGGTGTGTGTGTGAGTGCGTGGTGTGTGTGTGCGCGCGCGTGGTTGTGTGCGCGCGCGCGGTTGTGTGTGTGTGCGCGCGCGCGTGGTTGTGTGTGCGTGCGCGTGGCTGTGTGCGCGCGCGCGTGGCTGTGTGTGTGTGTGTGTTGTGCGCGCACGCGTGGTGTGTGCGTGTGCGCACGCGTGGTGTGTGTGCGAGTGGTGTGTGTGCGCGTGGTGGGGGTGTGTGTGCACGCATGGTATGTGTGAGAGTGTGTGTGAGCATGTGGTGTGTGTTTTGTGTGTGTGTGTGTGTGCACGTACAAGTATGTGGTTTGTGTGTGCGCGATCGTGTGTGCATTGCGTGAGTTGCGTGTGTGGGAGCATGCATTGTGTATGCAGGCATGTGCACGTTTTGCGTGTGTGTGTTTTGCTTGTGTTTTGCATGTGTTGCGTGCGCATGTTGACTGTGTGTGTGTGTGCATGTGTGTGTTTAGTGTGTGTATTTTGCTTTGTGTGTGTGTATATATAAATGTGTGTGTGTTTAGTGTGTATGTAAGGTCAGTGTTTTTGTATTTTGTATGTAATGCATGTGTTAGTGTGTTGTTAATGTGTTTGTGCTTGTGTTGGTGTGTTGTTGTTTGCAGAGATTTCACAGGAGTGGCCAGGGGGTCTTGTGAAAATCGGGCCCACGTGAATGAACCTATGAGATCGTCATTGTATAGTAGATTTGAATAACTCTTCCGTGTGTGCGTGTCTGTGTGCCTCCGCTTAGCCTTGGTACATCATTCATTGACTTAGTTTTCTATCTCACTGTGGGAATGTAGGCTTGAGGACATGGCAAGCTATACTCACAGCTGCTTGGACAAAATGGATGACCCCGGCACTATAGCTTTCACAACTTAAGCAAGTAATAAAGATGAGGCACACTGTAACTAAAAAAGTAAAATATTTACCAGTTTATAGATGCTCCACACATTATGGTCTAAGAATATTTTCCTTTTAGAGAAGCATTAATATTTTATAGGCTGAAAGACATGACTTTGCTTTTCCAGCTGAGAAACCAGTGGCACTCTCCTTCAGAGTGAACTGCAATTTTTTTTTCTTTCAAGTAACACTATTGCTATTGCTTTCTATGGAGATCTTTTATTTTACACTGCAAACCATCATATACAGAGCCCCATAAAAAATAGCTCTGAAGTCACCAGTTTGCTTTGTTGTTAACAAAATAAATAAGTAAAAGTTTAAAAACAATGCATTTATAAATAAATAAAACGTCACACATCAGTGGGAGTTACATTTGTTTTACTTGGCAGGAAAGATTCTACAATACATTTACATTTTTTTTTCTTGACGGAAAATGTATTTTACCTAGGGTGACCACATTTCCATTCTGCCACTCCAGGACATGTGGTCACCCTAGTCCCGCAGCTGAGGCTCCCGCCAACGCTGACCATCTATTTGAGGCTGACATAGTAAGAGTTCCCAGTGGGAACGCTTACTCTGTGTCAGCCTCAGAAAGATGGTCAGCGCCAGCAGGAGCCTCAGCCCCGGGTCTCACTTGCAGCACCAGCATACCTGCTCCACCCCAGCTGTCTCGCACGTACCAGGCCAGCCAATGAAATGTATTTGCTATATGAGCTTCACTGGCTGGTTCAGCCAGCCAATGAGGACCATATAGCAAATACATTTCATTGGCTGACTGGCGCGTGTTGCTCATTTCCGGGACTCTTTGTTGTCCAGGTGGAGTGTGACCTGGGACGCGGGACAGAGACCCCCAATAAGGGACAGTCCCGGGCATTCCGGGAGGTGTGGTCACCCTAATTTTACCTTTAAGAGACAGCAGACAGTGGCGACATCCCTAGGTGCTGACTGGTGGCTGGTAACTTCTCTTAGTAGGGCTTCTGTAGGGAATTCTTAGCCTTCTAACTAGCACACATTCATTTACCAAGGACCTTGTGTCAGGAATGTTCATAATATAACCTAACTAATTGAAGAGCCCGTGTACACGGGCAACACGGTCGCGGTGCAGTCATGCTCAGTAGATAATCCCTGTGACACGGCTGATACGAAGCAGGGCGCTCCGAATTCAGACCGCTGTCCTCTCTTCCACCGAAGCCACGGTCTGAATTCGTAGTGCCCCGCTCCCTACCAGTCGCGTCACAGGCAGTCTCTACTGCACATGACTGCGTCATTACAAACTTTTAGCGAATTATTATATAGGATGGAAACAAATGAAAAAATGCAAGTGGTGAACTAATGAGGTTAAAGGGAAACCCGTTTAAAGTTAAATATTACAAACTAACTCTGAGGCTAAGATGCAAGAAGAATTGGAGCAAACCAACTGAGCCATAAGGGGGAGACAAAACAATTCGAAAACATCCCATTGGTTTAAATTGGGCAGTTTAAAACTGCAACACAATGCATTGAAAACCTCTGTAGCATTCATGTATTAACCCTTTGAGTGCTAGAGAGGTATCCAATGTATTGCTTTGCAGTGCATTGGTTACCTATGGCACTCAGGGTTAAATCCCATTTAAATCCATGAAAGTTTTTTTCCTTCCTGTTGTGCAGTTGGTACGCTCCAGGTCTTCACAGTATTTCAGCCTCTGTATGTGCTTTGTATTTAACCATTGCCGTGCATTTGCCCGTTATCTTGTTGCTAGAGTTTTTGTGTCTCATTCCCTGCCCCTTTGTCTCTTAGCTGGAAAAAGTCTATGATCCGAAGAACGAGGAGGACGACATGGTGGAGATGGAGGAAGAGAGGCTGCGAATGAGAGAGCATGTCATGAATAATGTACAAACCTTTGTTTTACTTAAATTACGCACTCATGGAAACATGACAATTGCTATACAGTTTAAATGAACATGTGCATTTATAGTACTAAAACACATAAGAGTCTGATGTTCTAACAGGAGTAAACCAACTGCAGTATATGGGACAAATACAAGTTGCCTAGCAATGTGTTGAAAACCTCATTTGCTGGTTTCTTTGGGATGGGGGGTCCCTTAAAGTGCAGCAAAGCAAATATGTAGCTCTCCCATCACCAGAAAGTTCTTAAACTATGTTAGATATTTAAACAGATGTTACAAGTTAAAAAAATCATAAAAGAACATAATGGAGTTAGGTCAGTGGCAAATCAGCTGGAACATTAAACTTTTGAATGCCAGAGAAGTATGCAAAGCATTGTGACGCAATGTATTGCACACCACTCTGGCTCTGAAGGAGTTAAGCCAGATCTTGAAATATTTGGTGAACTCTAGGAGCCAGACCAAAAATTTAAGAGCCAGACTCTGCATCACAAAGAAGAACCTTCCCTAAAGTGTAGTTCTGTGGCTACCAGTGGAACCAAGCCGGGAGTGTCGGACAGTGTATATGGGGTATGTGTGGCTAGCAGGGGCAGTGGAACCAGGCTAGTGGTCAGACAGTGTATGTAGTGCGCTGTGACTAACAGTGTGCAAGGGAACAAGATTGGAGGGGGTCAGACAGTGTGCATGGGGAACTGTAGCTCCAAGTGAACAAGGCTGAGGGAGTGGACAGACAGTGTATATGGGGATCTGTGGTTCCCATTTGGGAAAGAAACAAGCCTGGTTGGGAAGGTGGGGTGTCAGAAAGTGGGGCTAGGCTGGGGGGGTGGGGGATTTTATGAATCTTATAAATGTTTTATTTGTGTGTTTTTTTGTTTTTTTCTTTAATCAGACCTCATTGGGGGGCATCCAGACCCCCTCTTGCTGCCCTCCTGGCATTGAGCTCTTATCTAATTGGACAGGTGATTGGTCCTGAGACCTCCCCTCTACCTCCTCCACTTCTACCTGGGATTCTATGAATCTCCGGTTTGAGTAGTAGGACCTTCAAGGCCCACTCTTATCGTGTGAGTCTACATCTCTTCCTCCTCCTCCCAGGCTTTCATAGAGGTGGCATTCTGTACCCCTCTGGCACTCAAAGGGTGAAACATACATATATATCCCCAGTTCATCTTTAGGTGTTAGTGTTCCTTTAAATGGGGCTTTAACCCTTTGAGTGCCAGAGAGGCATCCAATGCATTGTTTTGCAATACGATGTATACCTCTCTGGCACTCAAAGGTTTAAAGCCTTGTAATGGTAGAGAGGACTCTAGCTCATTGCAAAGCACTATGTGAATTCTTTGCTATCATAATAACCCCTTAACGACCGCCCCTTAATCAATAGGAAGTTGTCTTAGTCCCCTATATGCACACTTGGTTTACTCCAGATTTCTCTACTATTATGGCCTCTACCACTCTGTTTACATTATCAAATGATATAGTTATTTTGGTGCTAGTTAATACTGCTCCTTGTCTTTCAGGTGGATACAAACCATGATCGCTTGGTTACACTTGATGAGTTCCTAAAATCTACAGAGAGGAAGGAGTTTAATGAGGCTGGTGGCTGGGAGGTGAGTGCTTGTACTTGTAGCACAGCCATAAAGATCTAGAATGAATCCTAATATTAAGCAATAAAGTGGGCTTTTCTGTCTAATCATGACTTCATTATTGGTAATTTCTCCAGTGACCTCTGTAAAATATGAAACCAGGGACCATATTCCAGAAGCTAAAGAGGATAAATTATGGAGCAAAGCAACTTCACCATAGACTGAAATTAAAATTTCCTTTGATTTAAAAGGGGTTTTTAACCCCTTGAATGTTAGAGATATCTCTAATGCATTGCAGAGCAATGGTTTGAAGACCTAGCATTTAAGGGGTTAAAAGCCACATTCAACCCTGGCAGGGGAGTGTCAAACTCAAATCACTGGGAATTCACAGGATTTTAGTTTCAACCATATGGGACAGTTGCTTGATGACTAAGGCAAGTTTGCAAGTCTGTGGCAACAGGAGAGGACAACTGGTAGTTTATCAGCTTCTGAGGACATTACCCCGGGCCTATATATATGTTCGGTTCAATCGTCTGTGTGCTCTAATTGCAGATGTGTTGCTCCATTAGATCTTCAGTCGCTTAATAATTTACAAAGTAATGCTGACCTTCGGTTAGAGATGAAATAAAGTAATTCTGTGGCATACTAACTGCACCCTACAGAGTAATAAAATGTACCATTGATTTAAAGGGATAGTAATGTTTCACAAAAACAGCAGCTCCAATTAATCTTCATAGCATTTGAGACATAGAGAGTGCTATTTCAATATGCTCACAATGCCTAGAGAGATCAGCTGCACATCACTGACGAGGCCCAACAAGGCTGAAACGTACGTCTGGGGTTGGCTGCTTCTCTTGTTCAGAGAACACTTCGTGGCTGGACTGCCTTTTGGTAGGATCAGTATGATGTGCTTCAGGATATTTCTTCTCTGTGAAAGGCACTAGCGACCTAAAAGAGATTGCACCCTGGGTAGGATACTTATCCTATAGAGCCTCATCATTTCAAGGGTAGGCTTGTTCCTAGTTGAGCGTCTGACTAGCTCTCTTGCTATTTCAATACCGTCAGAGTTGTGGTTCAAGACTAATTGAAGGATAAAGTTTTCCCCTCCCGACCCTTTTACCTAGTATAAGCCATCTCTTCTCAGATGCGGAATCTGGTTGCTAGACCAGACAGATAACATCAGGGGACAGTCTTCTTCCTATGAGAACAATGGAAGCCCTGCCCCCCTTGACAAGTTTTTCAGGTTTTTTTCCTTATCTTAATTGAAGATTGTCCCTCTCTGCAATCTACCTGGGCACCTCCCTTCTGCTCTGGCTGAGCAGTGTTACCTCAGTAAAAGGGACAGGAGGGGGATACTTTGTCATTGAATTACTTTTGAACTACAACTCTGACAGAATTGAAATAGCACTCTCCAAGGTCCAAATACTATGATGATTAATTAGAGCTGCTTTTATTATGAAACATTACTATCCCTTTAAATGAGACATAACTTCTTTATTATTAAACTGCAATTTTCAGTTGTGGCCACCAGGTAGTGCTGTCCTATCCATATTATAGAGATTATATGACTCGGGCTAATATCAGTTAGTAGTGTTACTAAGCCTGTTTTTTTGTTTTAAATAAACCAGAAAGTTTACTACTACTTTAATCAAGGTTCTCTTTTGCCAAGAACCATTAGGTGAAGTCCCCTCATTCAGGAGGACAGAGCATTACTGACAAAAGAGGTCTCTGAAGAGGAGAATCACATCCTGCACCACTTCACCCCCTGCCTGGAATATCTCAGTTTTGACAATACTCTTCCTGAGGAGGAAGAAAGGGCAAAACTCTTAGTTAGCCTTTTTTATTTTCTGTTCTAGGTTATAGGGCTGTATAATCCCTCATTAGGCACCCTACTACCCATGGCCTCCTTTGGAAAGGATTGACCAGTGCTCGGGCTTTCAGAACTGGGTCTGTAAAGGATGCCTTGCTGTTTTAGCCAGCTTTTTCGTACCTTATGTGAATCTTCTCTATTCATATCACACACTTGCTCACACACTTTTAGCAACTTTTGCTAACTCTTATTAATTTTATGAAAGCATGTTTACTTTTTTAGGTCACAGTGCCTTTAAAGTGATAGTTCAAGAGTAATTGAATGATAAAGTATCCCCGCCCTGCCCCTTTTACCTAGTGTAAGCCACCTCCCCTCAGATGTGGAATCTGGTCTCTTGAACGAATAGGTAGCAGCAAGGGACAATGTTCTTACTGTGTATTGCCCCCCATCGTTGACAGGTTATCACTAGAACAGGCCATTGTGCTGTTGTTTGTCCTCAGAAGCTTGTCACATTTGTATGCTTATTTTGAATACTCTTAGGGGGTCTTCCTAAGAGTGAAGGGTAATCCAGATGTGGACCCCTTGCTCTCAGTGCCTAGGAAATTCAGCTGCACCCTCCTGACGAGGCCCAGCAAGGCTGAAACATACGTCGGGGGTTAGCTGGTGTTCCCGTGAAGGGGGACTTGCCTGTCATTTTGGAACTGGACAACCCTTTTGGGTGGGATTAGTCTAATATGTACATGGAGATTTCTCTTCTGTAATGGTGCTAGAGAGCTAAAACGTGATGCCTCTGAGAGATGACTAGCCGTAGAACAGGCCATTGTACTGTTGTTTTTCCTCAGAAGCCTCTCACGTTTTGTATGCTTGTATCAGTAAATGAGGCTGGGGGGGGGGGGGGTACTAGATCATTCAATTACTCTCGAACTACAACTCAGACAGTATTGAAATAATGT
This sequence comes from Rhinophrynus dorsalis, assembly GCA_037306005.1. NCBI lineage: Eukaryota > Metazoa > Chordata > Amphibia > Anura > Rhinophrynidae > Rhinophrynus > Rhinophrynus dorsalis. The sequence continues at coordinate 324,081,282 of CM074724.1, read as the reverse complement.
TTTCCACGGCCCAAATAGTATGAAGATAAATCAGCCGATTTTTTTTTTTTTGTGAAACATTACTATTCCTTTAAGAACAGGCATGCGTGGTGGCCATATTGCTTGGAATATAAAATGCTATTCTAGGACTCTTCTTGCCTCAGTGTGTTTGAGAGGCAGTAAGTGGGCTGAAGGGGATTCTAACATTCAGTAGTGATTACTGGAGCCCCATGTGCCCCCCATACACACATATTGGAAGCCACTGAGCTTTTATTAACTCTGAGCAACTACATTTCCCAGCACCTAGTTCTTTCTAGGCTTTTTGGCTATGGAAGATTTGGTCCTTGACTGACCCTTTTCCTTTTTGGATTTTACTCCCTCCTTCTTTTCATATTAATCAATTGCATTCATATAAGATAATAATATAATATAAAATGTAGTTTTAAAGATAAGTACTTTTATTCTTTATTTTTAATACTTTAACTGTATTTATTTTTCATGTTAAGGCGTCTCCTGACTGTCAGAATCTAAGGGAGACATGGGCAAGTCCAAGTCTACTAAGGCTTCAGAGGTCCCTTTTAACCCTATTGCTCCTTATGCCAGATTGGGCTTCCTAGGAAATTCTCTGGTACTCTGTGTCCCTCTGGTTCTGTGGTCCCTAGTCACCTTTGGGGCCTGTTACCTGTAGTGTGCATGGGTTAAGGTCCTAATTTCCTCAGTTAGAATCTAAAGCCCCTTGAACAGATAAGAGGATAGAACTTTATCCATGTGACACCCTGCACCCCCAAAAGGCACTTGTCATGCTATGTAGTGTAATATCCCCACTGTTGGGGATTCCTTCACAAAGGAAGGGGAAACTGATGTGGATGACCTGGATTCATCCTGTTTTGTTGTGGACATTCCTGAGGAAGATCCCAGTTCTTTTGCTTATTTGGGTGGTCCTAGTTATTCTTGTGGTATCAGAGGCTTCTGAGTCTGGTTCTTCTTCCCCCAATATTTTTAAAAGACACAAAAAGGAGGGTCTGTTTTCCTCCTCACCATTCTTTAGACCAGTAGCTCCTGGATCAAAGGAAAATACCTGACTGGAGGTTCTTCCTTAACCAACGTATATCCCTTTTATACCCTTTTTTCTGCAGAGGCATTGGCACAAGCGGACACCCCTCTTCTGGTTGATCCACCAGTTTCTCGCTTGCCAAGAACACTTCTGGTGGATGCTGCGGCTCTCAAGGATTGGGTGGACAAATGCTTGGATTCCATTGTGAAGGCAAATTTTGCAGATTCTGGTGCAACCTTATGCCCTACTTGTACAGCTTCGTGGGTCACTCAGGCTACATGGCTCTATGGGGGGGATTATCTTTTCGATGCTGTCCAAGTGAAGACACCCAAGGAGGACCAGATGGTCCTTATATCCAAGATGCTTGAAACTAATGCTTACAGAAGTATCCTTTGATGTTTCTAAGCTTACTGGAAAGGCCTGTGCTTTCTCTGTGGCTGCTCATCACACTTTTGGCTTAAGATTTTATTGGCTGTTCAGTCCTGAAAGAGATCTTTGGTGCCCCACCCATTTGTGGGCAAACAGCTATTTGGCCTGGAATCAGACAAGGGTATCAGTCATGCCACTGGAGGGGCAAGTACCTTGTTGCCTCAGGTTGCTTCTAAACTTTCTTTTTTTTTCTGCAGATGATATGTAGTTTTGGTTACCCCACAAGCATGGGTACATGCCATGGCACTGCTTACCTCAGCAAACCAGGTGCATTCACCCCAAAACCCAAGCAGCCTTGGGCAGGCAAGAAACTGTTGCTGAAGCCCGAAACTGACAAATTTACATCTGCATGAATCATGTGTGTCTGGTCTGCTACAGGCAGAACCAGAATCAGGCCTCTGCTGAGCAGTTGTGTGAGGCTGTGATGTGGTCATCCCTCCACACATTTGTGAAACACTACCATGTTGATGTTTGCTTCATCTGAAATCAGTCTTGGCCTGAAGGTTCTGCAGGTTGTAGTGGCTGTGTAAGTGTTCTTTCTTATTTTCTTTTGGCTGGTAGCATGCTTGTTCCTATTCTTCAGTTTGTAAGGTTGCTGTTCATTGATACCTGACATTCATGTTGTATCAGTTAATTTCTTTTAGAACTGATCATGTCTGGAGGAGTTTATCTCCTTCCTTCTCTGGATTGTTGGTGACTACTTTGGTATATCCACATGGTTCCTGTGTTCCACATAAGAAGTAGGCTAAAGGGATTTGTGGGTGCTTACAGACTTTTCTCTTACTCCATATGGCACACAGGACTTCCCTCCCTGAGAAAACAATGTTGTTCTGTCCAGAGGGGTCCTCATGGGTTCTTGGTTAAAGGGATTCACTGTCTTATTCCAATGCTGTTTCTTTTTTTTTGGCTTTTTCTATATGTTAAAACTGAACATGTCCAGGCATGAGTGAAGTGGTGTAGGATGGGAGTTTCTGCCTCAGAGGGGACTTCACCCCATTGTTCCACATGTACACAAAAATCCCTTTTTGTAAACTATTCCCAGAAATCTCTCATTGGTGGTTATTTTGAGGCTGTCCAGCTGTTCAGGACTCTAATTACCATACTTTTCATCCAGCCCAGTGGCTTGTTGTGAATTATGGAAATCTCTGTCCTGAACAGCTGGAGAGCTTCAGGTTGTCCTGCCTTGTAGTATATATTTACTGTTCGAAAAAAGAAAAATGAAGAATCATTCTATTTCCTTTTCACTTGCTATGTTGGTTTAGAAGATCGGAAATTGTATGTACCTGTGTTCTGTTCCTATTTATCTCCCTCAGACTGTGGACGACACCCCAATTTATACAGAGGAGGATTTGCGCAGGTTTGAACAGGAACTGAATGAGCAGGAGGCTGCCTTACAGCAGCAGTCAGAGAAGCTAAGAAGAGAGCATGAAGAATTGCAACAAAGGCAAATGGAGCTGGATGCTCAGAAGAAGGAGTACCAACAGGTAATGTGACTCCAACCAGTAATCTCTTGAGGCCCCACTCATTCTATGTTCAACACCCCCTTCCCCCCACCAAATGGATTTATAAAAGTGATAATAGAAACCTTTAAATATAAAGAGGTTTAATAATAACCCCACTTCCCTTCCCACGGCCAGAAAATCATAATATGTATAGGAATCTAAGCGGCACTAAAAACAGGCTTCAGTTCATAATGACTCACCGATGCTTTCCCTACTCTGGTGCAATAGGGAGAGAAGGGCTGAAACATCCAATACGAAAGACGGATCCTCTGCACTCGTGAGTAGTTAAAATCAATTCTTTGTTGTGAACAAATAGACCACGGAGCAAACAGTCTTACGCGTTTCGCACACACAGGTGCTTACTCTGAGTAAGCACCTGTGTGTGTGTGTGAAACGCGTGAGACTGTTTGCTCCGTGGTTTATTTGTTCACAATAAAGAATTGATTTTAACTACTCACAAGTGCAGAGGATCCATCTTTCAGAAAATCATAATAGCCTGTATGAATTTTACCCTTGTGCCTTTGCTCCATGGAGGTGGACATGTCAGTTGCTAGAAGGACCACAGGCCCTCAAACTCGGGGGCCTGTGGTAATCAAAACCCTTTAAGTACTAATAGAGTGCAACATGTTGCTTCACAATGTGTTGCACAACCCTCTGGTGCTCAAGTGGATAAGTAGGCTAATGCATTTTGCACGCTTCAGATTGAGGGAAAAAAAAAAACAGTAACGGACATTGCCACCTCCAAGGCTGAACCAAGCAGATCTGAACCTCCAAGGCTCTTGAACCAAGTAGCAATGGAAAACAATATAGAGATCAACAGTATTTTTCATCCCATAGAAAGCAAAATTGGGAAGGGGTATTATCTCCACTTTAATAAAGACCAGGAGGAAAGCATCTTCCAGAAAAGAGGAATGTTACAACAAGAGGATATGATCTCAAATTACAGGGTGGAAAACTGAGGTAATCTGAATAGTTCTACAATATGGAAAGGGTGGTAGATATGTGGAACAGCCTTTCAGCTGCTATGGTAGGGGCTAATACAGTAAGGCAGTTGAAGAATGCATGGGATAGACATACATTTATTATGAAATATTTGAATAGGGCAATGGGCAGTCTAAATGGGCATGTTTGTTCTTAACCCTTTGAGTGCCAGAGAGGTATAAAATGCAATTCGTTGGGTTCCGTTATGGTACTCAGTCTTTCCTACCATCAAAACAAAGGGAATATGCACAAGGTAAAAAAGGTCCAATTCTGGAGTAAATCAACTGCACCCTTATTAGTATTTTTATAATCACTAATTTGTAAAGTACCAGTTCTCTATAGTTAAGGAATACACATTACAAATACATTTATACAGGTGGTTGCAAATGGTAAAGATGGCATAGGTAGTGAGACCACTTACAATCTACATATAAGGGGCAAATTAAAAATAAATAATTCTTTAAATGGGGACTTTTTTTGACCCATTGAAACTTAGAGAGGTTCATCTGAGTAACACCTCACTGGTATACACACAAAAATGTTATGTTGGATAAACCTTGCAAGGGTCCTTAACCCTTTGAGTGCCAGAGGGGTACGGAACGCATTGCTCAGCAATGAGTTCTGTACCCCTCGGGCACTCAAAGGGTTAAGCTTTTAAGGACCAGAGAGGTGCATGCTTTGCATTTTGTTGCACACACCTCTGGTCCTTAAAACGTTACACTAGTTGAAAGGCCAAATGTGCATGCGTTTGACCCTTGAGCAAAAAACATGGTTAAGTGGGTCCATCAAAATTATGTGAATTAGATGACAATGAGCCTCATCAGTGCTCTGTTTTCTTACTTACACAGGCTGTCCAGCAAATGGAACAGAAGAAGTCCCAGCAGCCTGGAGCTGCAGTTCCTGCTGGCCCAAATGGGGAGTTGAAGTTTCAGCCTGAGGTAGTTCATGCGGCAGATCAAGGTAAGACTCAACAGGAAAACTGTTGAGACGTGATCAAAGCAGTGGTCATGTCAGCCACTGGAACAGCAGAATTAGTCAATTCTTTTTGGCTGAGTTTTTCCGCATGCCTGTCATAGTCACTGACATCTAAACACTAGAGGGAGAACTTCCCATTGAAGCCTAGGACAGAAAGTGACCTCCTAAGTTGAGCTATAGGTGTGCACTTTCCATTCAGAGGTTTTCTACCTACTTTTGACTCCAAATTAATTTCTGAGGTCTCCCATAATACTTTTTGGGAGTCCTGCCTTCATCTTCTTTGACTCAACTTGTTGGTGACCATCTTTCCTTATGGCAGTGTGTCAAAATGCAGCGGGTTTCTCCTTCTCATGCTTCCTTTAATCAGTATTAAACCGTTCTTTGAACCATTCTGCACTTACTACCTAAAATGGTATCAATTTTTACTTTCTCTTTGATTTTAATTTACCTAGTCTAGATCACATTCCATACAACTAGGGAGAGGACCAATCGTACACCTTTGTATGTTTAGGTGCCTTAGTTGCTATGTACAATTAGATCTGTACATCCTTTCCCACAATTTGCTATCTTTTTTAATTTGTCTGGAAGATTACAGAAAGAGCATACGTATTTCCAAGGTTACCTACCATAGATGGAGGGATTTAATGGAGTAAATGACAGTCCTACATTGTAAAATCTAGAGTAATACATTTGAAGCTTGCAGCCCTCCGTATTCAGTGCTACATTTTCTTTCTCTGCTTCCATCAATTTTGGATGCAAGGCCTCCGCCGGTCCCGGGACCGGATTCCCCTGCTGTCAGCTAGAGTGCTGACGTCAGGGGAGTGGGAACTTTGAAAGCAGATGCCGCTGGGCTTGTTTAATTCAGTTTTTAAGGGCTACAAGATGGGGAATATTAAAACTGAAGTATTCCTATCCCTTTAAAGGGATAGTAATACTGTTCAGCCAGATCAAAAGGGAGGTGCCCAGGTAGACTGCAGAGAGGGACAATCTTCAATTAAGATAAGGGAAAAAGCTGAAAAACTTGTCAAGGGGGGAAGGGCTTTCAGTGTTTTCATACAAAGAAGATTGTCCCCTTCTGTTATCTGTCTGGTCTTACAACCAGATTCACATCTGAGAAGAGATGGCTTACACTAGGTAAAAGGGGCGGGAGGGGGAACTTTGCTTGTGAATATCTCTTAAACCATAAAGGTTTGAGAGATAAGAATTATATCGTTCTTCATGTTTTTTTAATGCCTACAAAATAAAATAAAGATAAAACTAAGTATTACTATCCCTTTAAGACTACAAGAAAGTTGTTTTTGACTAAAGTAAAAGCAGAATTTTATACAGTAAGGGTAGTAAGGTTGTGTAATTCTTTGCCACTGGAAGTTATTTGGATCATTGTGTAGCTCAGAATAACATTGAGAATTATGACAGTTGGTTTCAAAGCAGAAAGGATGTTGATCCATGGAAATATCCAGCTGCTTTTTTGCTCCCTTGGGACTTAATTGGAAATGGCTTCAACTATGTCATCTTTTTTAATTTTGTGACTCCTGGTGTTTGAGCATGCTTGATTTTAGACAATTATACAAAGGTTCAACTAAGTTAATCTTCTAAAATAAGAAAAAAGTAAGAAAACAATGCACCATAGAAAAAATACATAATGTATAATCATCTTAGAAACATAGTATTAGACAGCATATAAGAACCATTTGCCCATTTTTCCTACTGTAAAGACCTCAAACCTTATTTGGTCATTGGTCTTATAATGTTCAGGATGGTCTTATGCTTAACACATGCATGCTTAAAGTCACTCACTTTATTAACCTCTACCACTTCTGGTGATAGGCTATTCCATTTTCTACCATCCTCTCAGTGAAGTAAAACTTTCTACGTTTCATCTTAGCCTCTGTGCCTCTATGACCTCTTGTCCCTAACATTTCAATTTTCTTCCCTCCTGTACTTTGCCGATTCCCTTTATGGACTTGAATGTTTCTATCATATCACCCCCTCTCTTCTCTCCTACAAGTTATGTATACATTACATGTTCAGATCCCTTAGTCTATCCAAATTGTTTTATCCTTTAAAGGGATAGTAATACTTCGTTTTAACTTTATTTTATTTTGTAGGCATTAAAAAAACATGAAGAATATTATAAGTCTTATATCTCAAACCTTTATAGTTTAAGAGATATTCACAAGCAAAGTTTCCCCCTCCCACCCCTTTTACCTAGTGTAAGCCATCTCTTCTCAGATGTGGAATGCAGTCTATAGACCAGACAGATAACAGAAGGGGACACTCTTATTCCTATGAAAACAATGAAATCCCTGCCCCCCTTGACAGGCTTTTCAGGTTTTTCCCTTATCTTAATTGAAGATTGTCCCTCTCTGCAATCTACCTGGGCACCTCCCTTCTGCTTTGGGTGAGCAGTGTGACATCAGTAAAAGGGGCGGGAGGGGGACACTTTGCTTGTGAATATCTCTTAAACCATAAAGGTTTGAGAGATAAGACTTATATCATTGTTCATGTTTTTTTAATGCCTACAAAATAAAATAAAGTTAAAACAAAGTATTACTATCCCTTTAAACAGTTCTGCTTAGTTTTTAGTTTAATTTATTGTTTTCTGTTAGATATGGGATGTAGAAATCTCCCATTAGGCAGATTACCATTACTGACTTCCCAATGGCGGATTGCTCAGTTACCAGGTGCTGTTTAGTGGACCTTCCAGCCCTGAGGGGAAAATCTTGTGTGCTATGTTTCATTCCCCAGGAGAAGCCCACTAAGGCTTCTTCTTTATTAATGGTAGTCTGAAGACAGAAGACCTGTAAAAAAGGTGAGCAACTCTTTGAGTGCTGAGGTGCACTTGTCCCATGCTTCCCCTCCACACAGGGGTCTCCTTTGGCGTTCTTATTACATACTCCTGCACTCACTGGGTTTACATGTTTGTCCGTTGGGTTTTTGGAGCACTTGGGTTTCTGTGGTAATTTAACCCTTCGTTTGCCAAACTGAGCACTTTCTGGGTTTTGTCACACTTTTCCCTTTAGGCTTTGTGTTGTTTAGCCTTTATACAGTGATTTATATGTGTTTCCAAACTTTGGACTCATTTTATTCAAATTCCATTATTTAAGTTCCGCTCCTTCAAGGAGCGCTTTACCGCATGCTCCATTCACCTCTATGAGACTTTTACTGTTTGGGACATATCTCTGTAACTGCTCCATGTAGCAAGTTCTCCTTCTACTTGTCTACCCTTGTCCTACTGTCCGGTATATGTTCTGAGTGTCTTGGGGGCATAGGGGGTTTCGGACACTGTTTTTAGGGTACTTGAAGGGAAGCTACAGTTCCCATGAGTGCCCGCTTTGCAGGCTATTTTCTGATTGGCTATTGCACAGACACCATTTTCTGACTTTCCCTTCACGAGTATCATATGCAGGTCTTGTACTCTTCTTCTCTCCTCTGCAGATTAACCCTTCACCTGCCAGTTAAGTCCATTTTCGCTATTTCTGGGGTGAAAATTTTATCTTAGACACAGTATCTGGGTTATTCCTCATACTATCAGAGGCTTTATATCCTGTTAGGATGTCAGACCTGTTGGGACCTGGGGCTAAACCTAGGACTAAGGATACTGGGGTGTCTGTGACCCCCCATTGTGCACTGCTCCTCATGTCAATCAGGGCTTCCTAGAGAATACTCCAGTCATTTATGCCCTTCATGCGTTGTGGCCCCGGCCTCTCCTCCAGGGCCCTCCAGCCATGTTGTAGAGCCACTTTGGACTACTTTGCAACTATTTCCAACACACTTATATGGGGTCCTCCAGGCTTGGAAAGCCCCTGCATTATTCAGGTCTTCAGGGCCCAAACCACAGGGCGTACCTGACGTGTCAGACTCCTCTGAGGAGGAATTGTTGGTGGAATCAGTTGAGGGAGAATGCTCTGAGGAAGTTTGCTCCCAATTCTTTGGGGACCCCTTTGAGGCTGACCCTGAACCCTCTGCTGAGGGCCTTACCCGGGCAGTCCTCAATACTCTGAACAGTCCCCCTGTTTCTGAGGATTCTAAGGATTCTTCTGACATCTTTCAGAGACCCAAGAAGCAGCATACCTTCTTTCCACCTAATCTCACTCTTGACCAGATTGTCTTAGATGAGTGGAAAACCACTGACAAACATCTGTCTTTACCTAAAAAGTTTGCCAAGGTCTACCACTTTTCTGAGGCATCACTAGCGCAGTGGGCTCACCCCCCTAAGGTGGACCCCCCAATATCTAGTCTTTCTAAAACCACGGCCCTGCCAGTTGCAGATGCTTCTGGTCTCAAGGACATGACTGACAGAAAACTTGAGACTTTTCTAAACCCACCTTTGCTGCCGCTTGGGTGAATAAAAGCCATTGCTGTATGGACTGAACAACTTACTGTTGCTGTTCACCAGGGTGCTCCCCCATCTGATTTGCTTCGGCTCTTGGCTAACATTTCAGAAGCTCAGCATTATGTTTCTGACGCTATCTTTGAAGCTATCAGGCTAGAAGCTAGGGTTTCAGAGATATCTGTAGCAGCCAGGCATGCCTTCTGACTTAATGGGATAGTAATACTTAATAATTACTAACCCCTATATTAAAGTCATATTAAAAAGAAATGTATTGCCCCCAGTGTCATCTCTCAAACCTTTATGGTTTGAAAGATAATCCCTCCTAAAGTTGCCCTCTCCCTCCCCCTTCCCCTAAGTCGGCGTTCTAGCTGACTGCAGGGAAGCCAGTCATACGACCGTCAGGCGGCTCTTCAGCACAGCCTAGATCGCATTAATAAAAAAGAAATCTTTCACTGAAATGGCCTTCTACATGTGCTTGGTTTGCAAGCACACATAGAAGACAGTTTTAGTGAAAACTTTTTTTTTTTTTTTTTTTATTAACGCGATCTCGGCTCTGCTGCAGAGCCACCTGATGATCGTAAGACCGGATTTCCCTTCAGTCAGCTACAACTCTGACTTCAGGGGAGGGAGAGGGCAACTTTAGGAGTGATTATCTCTCAAATCATAAAGGTTTGAGAGATGATACTGGGGGCAATATATTTCTTTCTAATATGACTTTATTATAGGGATTAGTAATTATTAAGTATTACTATCCCTTTAAGATCTGGTCTGCGGATATTACTTCCAAGAAATCCTTGATTTCTGTGCCCTTCTTGGGCACTTCCTAATTTGGGCCGGAGCTGAAGAGCCTCATCAGCGAGACTACTGAAGGCAGGAGCACTCTGTTGCCCTTGGTTCCTAAGAAGAAACCTCAAGCCAGAAGGCATCGTCTTTTTCGTTCCTTCAAGACTGAGGCGCGTGCCACAGCCCCCACGGTTCCGCAGGGTCCGCGCTTCTCCTCCAAGCCCAAACAGCAGTGGAGGCTCAAACAGTCCTCCACCAAGGCCTCCACACCTTCTTCGGCATGACTCTCCGAACCCCGACTCCACGCGCCAGTGGGTGGCCGACTGTGCCGTTTTCTGGACAGAGACCGTAGTGGATCCGTGGGTCTTACAAGTGATTTCAGAGGGGTACAGGATTCCCTTCACCTCTCTTCCTCCTTTCAGGTTCTTCCCTTCTCACACTCCTCAGAGAGTGGACAATCATTGTTTTTTCAATGGTGCTATCCAGACTCTACTGGACAAGGAAGTTCTACAAGCGGTTCCAGACCTGGAAATCATTTCCGGTTTCCATACCAACCTGTTTGTAGTGACGGCTGCCATCCCATCCTGGACTTCAAGGATCTCAATTCCTTCATAGTCAAGACCCATTATCACCAAGAGTCTTTAAGATCCCTGATCGCGGCAATGTACCCTGGGGAATTTCTGGCTTCTTTGCACCTCCAAGATGCCTATCTGCACATAGCCATCTATCCGGAGAGCCGTCAGTACCTCAGGTTCGCTTGCGACAGAGGGCACTTCTGGTTTTCTGCTCTTCCCTTTGGTCTCACTATGTCCGCCCAGGTATTCACTTGTGTCCTGGGTGCTTTAATCACTGTCATGCACAAAGATGGCATCAGAGTTACTTCATACATGGACGACTTGCTCTTAAAGACTCCATCTCTTCAACAACAGGTCCAGGACTGCAGCCGCACTCTCACCTCTCATGGGTGGATCCTGAACATGGACAAATCGGACCTGCTCCCATCTCAGAGGCTGGTCTTCCTAGGTCTTCTGTTCGATACCCTGAAAGGCACGGTGTTTCTAACGGATGAAGTGGTTCACCAGATCACCAGAAATATTTCCTCAGTCCTGGCTTGCGATCCCGTTCCAGCCAAGAAATTGACCTCTCTAATGTGGAAGATGATATCCACCATAGAGGCACTACCGTTTGCGATGGCTCACACAAAGGAACTTCAGAGGTTCGTGATCCAGGTTTGCAAAGGCAACACAGATCTCCTGAGGCTGTCGGTCTCTCTACCTCTTCACGTGGAGCTGAGTCTCTTGGTGGCAAGACCTCTCCAACCTGATGAAGGGCAAACCCTTCCTAGTATCATTCAGCCAAGAAATTGACCTCTCTAATGTGGAAGATGATATCCACCATAGAGCCACTACCGTTTGCGATGGCTCACACAAGGGAACTTCAGAGGTTCGTGATCCAGGTTTGCAAAGGCAACACAGATCTCCTGAGGCTGTCAGTCTCTCTACCTCTTCACGTGGAGCTGAGTCTCTCTTGGTGGCAAGACCTCTCCAACCTGATGAAGGGCAGACCCTTCCTAGTATCATTCTGCAGTGGATGCCATGTCGATCCCATGGCAATTTCCCCTGGCTTATGCCTTTCCTCCCATTCCCCTGCTTTCGAGGGTACTGAGGAAATTGCGGTTGGAAAGAACACTGGTTATTCTAACCTCTCTGTACTGGCCCTGGCAACCTTGGTTTCCGGAGCTCCTGGACCTATCTGTGGGATAAGCCTTTCGGCTTCCACACAGACCTGATCTCCTTCTGCTTGCATTTGATTCATCCCTGCATCCCCCAGGAATGTCTACCCTGTTGCGGATCCATTTATCATTTGCAAAAGGGCATACCCTACCTTGAAGACCTTTTGCAATATTACAAATGAAAATATTAAAAAGAATAGACACCACTACAGATCCCTGAGGTACTCCACTAGTAACACGACCTTCCTCTGAATATTCTCTGTTAACTACAACCATCTGGCTCCTGTCACTCATCCAATGCCCTATCCATTTAACTGTCTTTACATCCAGCTCTATACACTGCAATTTATTATTGACTCTTTTATGAGGGACAATGTCAAATGCCTTACTGAAATCTAGATAATCTATATGATAATCTATATCTACTGCTCTCCCTGATCTATTATTTTCATTTCTCATTAATAGCCAAATTTATTTTCCAAAGTGACAGACCCACTTTAAGTGCCCCTGGGGCCCAGGCACTCTTTTCTGTAGAGATTAGGCACAAATCTTATTGCACCAGGACCAAATCCAATTATAGTAAGAGTGCTGATGGATTTGGGACCATATTCCTAATTCCAGAAAAGAACTGTACTGCATAGCTCACTGGTGCTCAAAGCATTAATCATATTCACTGCCTGAGAGGCCAACTATAAACAGGATCTGTCTGTGATGTGCCAAATGGGTTGATCAAACCATCAAATCAGCTTGGGTGAAGATGCATTTGCAAGCACTGTGCAAGATATCTATTTGAAAGTTCCCTTTTCAGAGTTGATTGCATGGTTCCTCTGTCTTAACATTACGGCAGCAATGGAAGTGACATATGTTTTATTAATGATCATAAGATTTCAACAAGACCAAACAACCCACTGGATGCTAGGAAATTCATTATTACATGTTCTTTGATTCGAAGACCTCTGTAACATCCATGAGGGGGAAATATGGTATGTATATGAACTTTATTGTAATGCTGCTTTGTGTTAAAATTTACATTGACCCCTTAAGGACCAGCCGTGCACGCACAGTGTGGTCAATTAAGGACCACGGAGCGGGGAACCCGGAATTCCATGACGTACATGTACGTCCTTGGTCCTTTAGGAACCGCAGCCTCATGACATACATGTGCGTCATGCTTCGTTAAGGGGTTAAGACTAAATTAGTAGGCTAACCTTTCAGGTAACCATTTCCATAATACCCGCATGTCCACTGGCAGTTACAGAACCACACATACACAGCAGATGATTCACTAAGAAAAGTGGACCAATTCGGGAGCAAATCTAATGCACCGTAATGAACATATAAAATCCCTCAAACTTTCAGTTGATTAAAATTGTGGTTTTTAACTCTTAATGCTACAGAGTGCTGCAGCTCATTGCTTTGGAGAACTCTCTAGTATTCAAGTCTTGAAACCCCAAAGATAAAGAAGAGGAATTTGTGCTCAGTGATGCAGTTGGTTTGCTTCAGAATTCCCCCATTGTCTTCCACCCCAATCCTGTTCTGTTTGTCCAGCACTACAAAAAAGTGCTCCATGGAGCCCCTTGTACTACATTATGGAACCTTTGGATTCCACAGTACACAGCTTTAGACTCACTGAACTAAATATTTTCTTTTCTACAGCTAAACCAGAACCACCCCAACAGCAATCAGAAGTGCACATTGGGGCCCCAGGAAAGGTTCCGGAACAGCAGCCTGTACAGAAAGAGCCAGAGGCACCACAGAACCAGCAGAATCTACAGCAAGACCAGCCTGCCCATGGAAACCAATAATGGGCAAAAATAATGGCTATTGAGAGAGGAGTGCAGAGGGACAAAGAGCAGGCAGAATTGCAGGAATCTCACTATGGAAGCATAGGCATAAATGTAACCCTTTGAGTGCCAGAGGGGTATGCAGCATATTCGACACATTGCTTTGCAATGCGTTTCACATCCTTCTGGCACTCAGATGGTTAATGTACAGCAATTCTGGGAGAAGCTAACTGTGCCCCAGTAAACAAAAAGTCCATTGATTTCAATGGAACTTTTAATGCCTTGAATGCCAGCTGTCGCCATTAATATTATGAAAAGTATATACATGTAAGGTTTCTCTTGCTGTTTTAAACCTAAAATGTGCCACCAATGCTGGGAGATGAATTATTCAAAAGTTATTGCAGCTCAAACTGTCACAACCAGGTGCAGCTGCACTTACTGTCACATTCTATGGAAAGAGATAGCCTAAGGCTCAGCTCACCCACTGTATGCAGCGAAGATACCTGTGTGGACACCAGGTGTCACTGTTATAGCAGTTTCATGTACAACAACAGTTTGAACTGTAGAAACTTTAGAATGAAGCATATACTAGCAACGGGGGAACACCTTTGCTTTATGAAGCAAGAAAAGTCTTAGAAAATATACATTTTCATAATAAAGCCTTACTATCTTTCTTCCTTATGGTGCAGTTGGTTTGCCCAAGGATTATGTTGCCTGTATCTTTGTGCATATTGTGTGTGCATTCCTGTGTCTCCTGAGTTTCAGTCCAAGGGATGTGCAATCAACCTCCAGGTTACTCTCTTACACTGGGATTCAAGCTTCTTGTAAAAACAAACTTAAAAACAAAACAAAAAAAATAACTTTTTTAACAAAGGATAAAATGTTGAGGGACCAGGAATCACTGTCTAACCCAGGGGTGAGCAGTCCAAGGCCCTCTAGCAGCACATGACTACAATTCCTATCATCCAGAGACAGCAAATTGTAGTCCTTAACAGCTGGAGGGCCCAAATTTGTGCCACCCCCTCCTCTAACCCATAGGGAGTAATTTCTTATCAAGACTTTTAAGGCTGTATCTTCCAAAGAAAAGTGGAGGAATTCTGGGGCAAACCAAATGGACTATGTGGGAGAATTAAAAATTCCAAAAAGCTCTAATTGATTTGAATGGATATTTCAACCCCTTGAATGCTAGACATAATTGGTTTGCCTCAGTATTCCCCAGCTTTTCTTTTGATGATGTGAGCTTTAATGAGTTGTGAGGTACTGCAAAATATGCTATTTGTTTTGTTTTATTTTCAGTTGTTTTTTTTTTTTTTTTTTTAAGCTGTATAGATATTTTATGGAAATTAATATCTTGCATTACTTTAAAACTGTACAAGTAAGACGTGTAAAGCTATGTAACGTCTTGTATCCGTGATTGAGGGCCATATTCAGCTGCAATTCTGGAGCAAACCATCTGCACTAATGGGGACAAATGACAATTGCCATAGATTTAAATGGGGCTTATAACAACTTGAATTTTAGAGAGGTCCCCAATGGATGTGAAACAGTGTGTTTGGGACATTTCTAGCATTCAGATGTGTTAAAATTTTATTTAAAGCAATGAGACTGTTTCTGTTCCCTGTGGTGCAGTTGGTTTGCTCCAGAATGTCTCCTAGTTTCTTTTGTGAATAAGGCCCTAAATTCTTAACACGGTTTCTAGCACCTAGATATCTTTAACTGTGTCGCTGATAAAGAGGTCTCCAGTGCATTGCACAGCAGTGCGATGGAGATATTTTTAGCATTGAAATAGTAAAATCTCATTTTAAAGGGGAACTACCACCCCATAAAATCTTTATCTAAATTAAGTCTCCATCTGGCGACTAGCTGCCGGCCGGCTCCAAAAGGGACTGACAGCGCAGGCGCACGGTCGTCACTGTGGCAAGATGCCCATGCTTCCTGCAACTGTCAGCCGCGGAATAACTCGTAAATCAGTTAAAACAGGTAATAATTCTGGCGACTAGCGCTACTAAACAGCTAGTCGCCAGATGGAGACTTAATTTAGATAAAGATTTTATGGGGTGGTAGTTCCCCTTTAAAGCAGTTGAATATATGACCTTTCTTGTGAACATAAGCTAGATGACCTTGTGTGATTTCAAAAATTAATGTGACAGAAATAGCCCTCTTTGTTCCACATTATATGGTTTTCTTTCCATGAACCATATTATATAATATATACACCCCATCAGTTACAATCTGGAACACCCATCACTGCATAGATTATGCAAAACACGGTGGCTGGACTCTGACACTTTAAAAACACACAAATTCTGTATCTGGTAGAGAATTTGCCAGCTCAGGTGAGGGCATTTTATTCATTGCTAAAGGAGACTGCATAAATTCATGGTTGATATGTTGTGTTTTGTTTGTTTTCAGCTTTTGTAATTTTGTAGAATTGTTTTTGTTTAAAATAAGTTTTTAATTATTTCCAACATCAAGCTTTACGTATTAATAAAAATGGAACCTGAAGCAGGAAAGCATGTTCTTAATCCAAAGGAATATATTGCCGAATGGTTAAAGATAAAATAATTCATCATTTTAAAAGTTTCATCATCCCAGTGTTTAGTCTGTCACAGAGGGACTTCAGCCTGTTAAATAACTTGCTTGACTTCTTTGTTCGGATATATGCTTCATTGGTGTTGCATTCAACCCTAAAGGAATCAAGTATCTGCAAATGGATTGTTGTGTAACTTGGTTAAACCAAGGAACAAAGAACTGAGTCCTTTTATACTTCACATATTTAGCAGGGCTAAAGCTAACAAAACGACACTGTTACACTAAGTGCAATGTATCATTTGGGTGTAGAATGTTTGTAGTAGTAATTTTTTCCTGTACCTTTGACCCTATTTTATCACTCATACCCATGATTTGTACACACACACCATTCTTGCTGTCGAGTGGCTGGCTTAGGATGTTAGGATTTGTAGTCCAACAGCTGCCACATGATCTAGTAGTGTTTTTCTTCCTGTTATACGGAGGCTTGTTGTATCCTGTATAAGGTATGTTTAGTAAAACCACATGTTTCTGATGCCTTTTTTTCCTGGTTGTGACAGTGCTGTTTTGTACCCCTCATGTCATCCACCTGTGACTATCTAAATAAAAAATGTATTGAACGTAAACTTGTTTGGGTCTATAGTTCTTATATCAAAATGTTAGAAAGGTCAAGAAAAATCTAAACATTCTTTATTAAAAGGCCATGTGTCTCTGACTTACCTCAATGCTATTCTTCTAGCTCAGAGTTTAAAGGGATAGTATTGTCTCATTTTCATAAAATTGAATCTTGTAGCTATTAAAATACTAAACAATCCCAGTCCTATCTCTCCTATGGTTTGAGAGATAATCACAGCTAAAGTTTCCCCCTCCCTCCCCTTTTCCTGACGTCCACGCTCTAGCTGACTGCAGGGGAATCCATTCCCAGGGCTGTCGGAGGCTCTTCAGCAGAGCCGAGATTGAGAGACCTACTTCACTAGAACGGTCTACAAAGTATTCTTGCAAACCAGGGAGGGAAAGAGAAGGGAGGGGGTAATTTTAGCTGTGATTATCTCACAAACCATAAAGGTTTGAGAGATAGGACTGGGATTGGTTAGTTTAGTTTTTTAATAGCTACAAGATTCTATTTTATGAAAATGAGACAATACTATCCCTTTAATACTTATTCCTTCATTGAGCAGCTGTCTCCTGCTGGGATGGGGTGACACTTACCACCTGTTCTAGCTTGATATGCTGCTTGTGGCATGGGGTCTGAGAAGGGACAAACCTACTCAGTGTTCAAGTGATATATTACTTCTGAGAGGGTGCAAATCATGGATTGCAGCTCTGTGCTTTTGCAGTATTAACCTCTAACCCACTTGGATAAAGTAGTGGTAGTCAGGAGCACACCCTTTCAATTAAAGTAATGAATGTTAGGCTTTATAGTATCGTTAAAAATAAAGTATTACACTTTTATAATCTGGTTTATACCATTTTACTTTGTGCTACATAATGTTTAATGTAGGAAATTCACTTTTTAAAGTTTTTAAAGTAACCAGTTATATTTTCAACCATAGAGACCAGTTATATTTTCAACCATAGAGACATCACTGGCATTTTTAAAGCCTAAACTACAAAGAGTATCTTTTATTCCAGCACTTACATTAAAGTGGAACTTTCACCATGACATAAAATAAATTGATTCTTTGTTGTAAAACATATTCAAGTATGGTCATCTTTTTGGAAAAAAAAAAATATATATATATATATATATATATATATCAGTATTCTGCTTATAATGTATCCATTTGAGTGCCAGAGGGGCACACAATGCATTGCTTTGCAACCCCTCTGGCACTCAAAGGGTCAAAGATGTACCTGATGACATCCGATGTGGTACAGCCTGTATCGCAATGTTTTTTATTCCATCCCCTTTGTCTTAGATGATCACACCCATAATCCTTACATAATGCACAAGCGTAAACCACACCGTTGAGAAGAGGCAGGCTTTCCTTTCCAGCTTTAACCCTTTAAGTGCTAGCACTCAAAGGGTTAACAGCTCTTCAGATGGACAGTGCTGCCAATCAAGAATAAAGTCATAAAGTTGGCAGTGCTCTACTTCTTGCTGTCAGTGAATTTTGAAGGTACATTTATTACTTAATAAGCACATATTGTTAGACTTGAGAAATAGTTTTGAGACCATTTGGGGGTGATAAATCGATATAGGATTATGTGTTAAAGCCTGACACATCCACTTTATGGTTGACTTTTCAACTGGAAATAAGTAGAGCAGGGACACCCAAACTAAGGCCCAGGAGCCATTTGTGGGTGTTAGACATGGCCAACCTAACCCTTTATGGACCAGAGGGGTCTTTGATGCATTGAAAATCAATGAGTTGCACACCCCTTTAGCCTTTAACCCCTTAAGGACTGGCCTCACCCATTCACGGCCAGCACTTAAGGACCATGGTGCATTTTCTTTTTTTTTTTTTTTTCATATCCGAATTAGGCCTCTGAAATCCGTGACGGTCCTGGCACGTCATGGGTCCTTATCGCACGTCCGAACCATGACGTGTCAGGAGCATCATGGGTCCTTAAGGGATTAAAGGAATACAAACACCTAAAAATGAACTTTGGTTATATGCCTTGTACTTCACTTTAGGTTCTGTACAAATTCTGTGCTTGCATATGTGTGTAAGCAGCAGACAGTCCCGCCTTTTCCAGGGCTCCACTGATTGTGCAGGGTTTGGCACTTAAGCATCACAGAGCATTTTGTCCGGGAATTTTGGGGCTCACCTAACATTTTGTAGGTAATTTGTCAAGCACGTAATGGATGATAAAAATGGAGACATGTATAGCTCTTTTTAGGTCTCACAATCACAATAACATAAATAAACATATCATGCAGAAAAATTTCCAGAAAGACATTTGAAACTCAGTATTCACATTTTATCAAAGTCTTTATAGAAAAGATGGGGAACCATGAGTGGATGCCCATGGTACACCAACGTGCCACGGCATCATAGTTGAGATTCACTGCTGTAGTTATTTCAGAGAATAACTTACCAACCTCAGTTAACCCTTTAAGGAAGAGGAAGGTGTGCACTTTAACCCTTTGAGTGCCGGAGGGGTACGCAACGCATTGCTCTGCAATGCGTTGCGTACCCCTCTGACACTCAAAGAGTTAATGGGGGGGCAATCTGTTATTCTGTAAAATAACTAGTTGAACTGTAGAATGGTGTCCGGATAGTTATTTTAGTTTGAATAGACCAATTGCCAGTAGTGGCATCACCCTTGTTAAAACACAAACAAACAGAGAGGGCACCTGATGGTATAATATTGTAATAACAATAACAGGATAAATCAGAAATTGCACTCATTAACTGATGATAGATGTCAGCATGCGGAGGGTTCATACCCCTGTCTCCGCTCAGGGTCTTTAGCTCTTGTCCAGACTTGTATAGAAACCTCCGTCTGATGGCAGTATTATAAAGGAATATCCATCCTTTGTTACGCCCATTAATGACCAGTAATATAAAGATAATTTAAAACAGAGGTTCTCAAGTGCAGCCACCAGTGTGTTTTTGTACGGCCACCATGACAAATTCTGAAATGACCACATACAAGTTGTGGTTTTGTTTTGTTTTTTTGCCAGAGCCTGCCCCGCTGCACCGATACTGTGCAGACTGCAGAGTATTTTTGTTGTTGTTGTTAATGCTGCATCTGACTGGCTGAGGCTTCCCGCTTGAAGTATCTCAGCCAGCCAATGATTTTTCAGTCCGCCTCAGCTCAGTACAAATGCGTTCCTCTTGATTGGACTGGAGTCAGAAAAGAGGTAAGTAGTGATCAGTGGTGGGGGGCGACCAGTTGGTTTATGGACAGTGCGTGTGTGGGGCAATCTGGTGGGGCAATGTGAGTGAACAGTGTGATTTGGGCAATGTGAGTGTACAGTGTGAGGTGGGCAATGTAGAGGGGCAAGGTGAGTGGACAATGTGAGGTGAGCAATGTGGAGGGGCAATATGAGGGTGGGCAAGGTGAGGGGCAATGTGAGTGGACAGTGTGAGGCGGGCACTGTGGAGCGGCAATGTAAGTGGACAGTGTGAGGTGGGCAGTGTGGAGGGGCAATGTGAGTGAACAGTGTGAGGTGGGTAGTGTGGAGGGACAATGTGAGTGGACAGTGCAAGATGGGCAATGTGAGCGGACAGTGTGAGGTGGGCAGTGTGGAGGGGCAATGCGAGTGGACAGTGTGAGGTGGGCACTGTGGAGCGGCAATGTAGGTGGACAGTGTGAGGTGGGCAATGTGGAGGGGCAATGTGAGTGAACAGTGTGAGGTGGGTAGTGTGGAGGGGAAATGTGAGTGGACAGTGCGAGATGGGCAGTGTGGAGGGGCAATGTGAGTGGACAGTGTGAGGTGAGTAGTATGGAGGGACAGTGTGAGGTGAGTAGTATGGAGGGACAGTGTGAGGTAGACAGTGTGGAGGGGCAATGTGAGTGGACAGTGTGAGGTGAGCAATGTGGAGGGGCAATGTGAGTGGACAGTGAGGTGGGCAATGTGGAGGGGCAAAGTGAGTGGACAGTGTGAGGGGTAATTGAGTGGACAGTATGAGGTGGGCAATGTGAGTGGACAGTGTGAGGTGGGCAATGTGGAGGGGCGATGTGGTTAGGCAATGTGGGTGGACAGTGTGAGGTGAGCAATGTGGAGGGGCAATGTGAGGTGGACAGTGTGAGGTGGGCAGTGTGGAGGAGCAATGTGAGTGGACAGTGTGGGTGGACTGTGAGGTGAGCAATGTGGAGGGGCAGTATGAGGTGGGCAATGTGAGTGAGCAATAAGGTGGGAAATGTGTGGTGTGCAATATAAGGTGGGCAATAAGAGAGGGACAGTGTGAGTGGGCAATGTGTGGTGTGTAATATGAGATGGGCAATGTGTTGTGGGACAGTGTGACTGGGCAATAAGAGATGGGCAGTGTGTGGTGGGACAATGTGAGCGGGACAATATAAATGGGACAGTGTGAGTGGGCAATATGAGTGGGACAGTGTGAGTGGGCAATAAGAGATAGGCCATGTGTGTGGGACAGTGTGAGTCGCTGCTGTAGTGTCTCCCCTAGGTCTTAACCTCAGATGACCCTGGTATCAGTGAGAGTGCTGAACCTGAATGAGCAGATACAGAGTGCACCCAGTACATACTGTTTATTAACCCCTTAGTGACAGCTGCGTGCGTACGCGGCTGTCACCTTAACGCCCATGGTACTTTTTTTTTTTTTTAAATGATTCCAGAGTCTCCTAACTGCGTGCAGCTGCATTGGAGACCCGGACTTCCGGGTCTTACCAGGTACGTCCTCTGTCACTAAGTGACAGTTTTTGCGGGACGTACCTGGTAAGTCGGTTGTCGCTATGGGGTTAATCATGCCAGATTGCTGGATAATGCATAGCAGAAAATATGTAAGTGTATGTTTAAGGAGAGAAGTGAAGCAAGGCAAAATAATTGCAGAATACTTAAAAAAGAAAAAAAAAAATAACCACTTGGAAGATGGAGAGGTCTCCAATGCATTAGAAAGCATCCAAGGGGTTAAAAATAACATTTGAATCCATTGTATTTTGTTTCTGTTCCATGTGATGTAGTAATGGTCCTTACAACAGGATTGTTATTCATTTGTCTTGTAATTTATGTTGACCTTCAGTTCAAAAGAAAATTGCTTACTTGTGTTAACCTCTTGAGGATCAGCTTAGCAATGTGTTGTGCACCCCTCTGGTCCTCAAGCAGTTAAAAAAACTTAACAAGAATGGTCAGATTTTGATATCTCATATATATGTTAGATTCCAAAATGCAGATTGCTGGGTTGTGTTGTTTTCACTCCTTGGCTGTCACAAAGGTACCTAATCTACTGTGATGCCTCTAACATCCAAGGGGTTAATTTTATACTAGAGAAGCTTTGAAGGAATTATATAAATCCCATTAAAATTGATGGTTGTACTTTAATGG
Source organism: Rhinophrynus dorsalis (assembly GCA_037306005.1). Taxonomy (NCBI): domain Eukaryota; kingdom Metazoa; phylum Chordata; class Amphibia; order Anura; family Rhinophrynidae; genus Rhinophrynus; species Rhinophrynus dorsalis. Next base: position 324,059,242 of record CM074724.1, on the reverse strand, counting down.
TACCTAACTTTAACCCCTTAAGGACCGGAGGTCATGGGACATTTCCGTCCCATAACGACCGCATAGGGGCACTTTCACGCGTCGGTACACGTGACCTGTCACGTGTATCGGCGTGTCACTATGGGGCTTGAAAGAGATCGCTCCGATCTTGGAGCGGTCTATTTCAGGCCCTATTTTTACTTACAGCGCTCCCGGTAGAGCGCTGTAAGTAAAAAGTACGTGACGTACCATGACCGTCATCGGTCCTTGAGTAGTTCAAGGACCGTGACGGTCCCTAAGGGGTTAAAGGCAAAAGTTGGTGGTGTTAATGGTGAAATCCATAATCCCAGTGAAATGAAAACTGTCATTGTTATCAGTATAAATCTGGAGGATGACTGTCTGATTGCTCACTGGGTTTCCAGCGGAGTCTGTCAGGAATACCTGTGTGTCAGGGGGATATTGTCAGTAACGTCAGAGGTCCTGACAGAGAATGAAAATGTATCAGAAGGGTCATTTCATTTGAATAGGTGTTTTCTTCCTGGTCAAACAGTTGAAAATATAATTAAATTGTATATGATGTAAATGTATTGTTGTTGCACTTATTTATATGCAGTTTTATTTGTCTTAACATCCTTATACCATTTGTGCATGTGGCCACCACGACATGATGGTGGCTGCATTAGCGGCCACCAAAAAAAAAAAAAAACCCTTGAGAACCACTGATTTAAAACATATATCTCTATACGATTCTACAGGCTGTGAATTTCAAAAATGTATCAAATTTATTGTTACAAAAGACGTGTACACTATAAGCTATTTTTTATGCACTTGTATTTATTGCTGTGTAATACTTTTAAATAAATGTTGTGATTAATCAACCTCAATATTAGTTATTTTAGTAACAGGTGTTTTTACAGTAAAATGTGTGCCCTTTTTTCTGGGGATCTTTACATGTAAAACTTTTGAATGCCAGACTGGTATGCACCGTATTGCAAAAGCTATGCGTTGCATACTCTTCTAGCATTCAAAGGGTTAATCCCTGGAGACCTCTAATGCATTGCAAAACAAGGTGTTTTAGCAGTGAAAGAGGTTATGCCAGCATAATGGCATGAATAAAGAAGGCTGCTGATAATTTGGAGCTTCACTGACATGGAATTTGCCCATTTGCCAGGCAGCATGAATGAACAACATCCTGCACTGAATTCTGCCATTACTGGGAAAACTGGACAGACACGCACATGTAACGGCAGCTCATAAGATGAGTGAGCTCATCCTATTCAACTCAGAGAGGAATCAAGGTTATATATACACATGTGGGAAAACATGTTTGAGACCTAAAAAATACTTTATTTGGCTTCAGTTGCATTACAGATAATGTTTGGGCAGGAACTGGAAAAGTTCCCACAGCCTCCCTTACTATCCTTCAGACAGCCTCCCAATTTGAAACAACTGATGGTGAAGAGTGCCCTGAATAAAAATAAAAAAAATGGCACATCTCCCTGCCTACAAAAGAGATGTGAAACTTGTGCACACATTTACACCACCGACAACATACCAATTCCAAACACCCAGTTACACCATAAGATCAATGGTACCTTCACCTGTAAGTCATCCAATGTAATATACCTTATCATGTGTGCAAAATGCCCAACAGCTCTGTATGTGGGAGAAACTGGACAAGCACTACATAGGAGATTTAATTCCCACATATCCAGTTGTAATAACAAAAAGACAGACACCAGTGGGAGAACATTTTTGCCAAAATGGGCACGGTGTCAAGGATATTAAGTTAACTGTATTGATGGGACTGTTCCGCACTCAGAGGGACAGAAAGGTATGGGAGGTAAAATTAATATTAAAATTTAATGCAATTTGTAGTGGTTTGAACAGGGATAAGGAATTTCTATCAAAATACAATTTAGTTGATTGACCTTTCCAACAGACCCAAGAGCATCGTAAATACCTCTAAAGCCTCAGAGGAAGAGTGCAATTTACCATTGACTGATCAAAGATATCTGGATCTGGACTGCATTCTGTTATCTGATTTCCATGCTAAACAATGTGATGTGTACTTGGATTTAAGAGAGATGTTTTCATATTTATCTGTATAACATGCCTGAGGAAGAGACCTAAGGTCTTGAAAGCTTGCATTTAAATCTGCTTAGTTAGCCAATAAAAGGTATCAAAAAGTATATTTGCCTCCTGTATTTCTACGGCTAACACGGTACCAACTCTCATCTGTTGTTGGAAAGTGGACATTTCTAATATACACCTCATCTACTAACTTTGATCACAGTGCTGAGTGCTATCTGAGGACCTATCTAGGGCATAGTTACGCTTTAATGTAAATATGGGACAAGCCTATACATTGTGATTATATTTGTGCCGTTATCCAAATACCACTGAATCTGTAAAACGGATCCAAAGAAAGGACAATGCATAAACTTAGAATACTTCATGAGACTGCACTTTAAATTATTCATCTTGGACAGAACACACTTTAAGTATGTTATTTCCTGTATTCTAGTCACTGGAGGCTCTGTTTCTGAGCAAACTGAAGACTCAATGAACAAGTCTGAGGTCATTTTAATTTGTAATTTAATCAAAAAGTTGTATAAAAAGTTAACATTTTCACAAAACAATATATTTTTTTCAGTTCAACAGGCACAGCCTACATAAAAGTTTATATATCCCCTATGTTTTTCACGGAGTGTGATACTTAACCCTTTGAGTGCCAGATGGGTACGCAAAGCAATGGGTTGCGCACCCCTCTGGCACTCAAAGGGTTATTATAGAAAAAAAGTTTGTTGTTTTTTTTAAATCCTGCAGATTATCCCCTTGAGTGCCAGAGGGGTACCAAATGCATTGCTTTGTAATGCATTCCATACCCCTCTGACAAACAAGGGGTTAAAATAAGGGAATTTCCTCTGTTGAGATGTTTCACCTAAATGTTACTGCAGCTCAAACTTCAGTGTAGTGTTTACATGACCACAAATTTATGATTGCGGCACTGCTGCTACAGCAATCTAGGAACTTCTATGGACAGCAGCCCATAATCCTACATGGCATGCTGTAACAACAGCACTACAGTGAAAATTCAGGTCTGAAGTACTGCACACTTTTTTTTTTTTTTTTCCACATCTGAACTGCAGTAATATGAAGAATACATTTCTCAGAGGTTGGAGCACCCTTGTCTTCAAGTTAAATAAATAAATAGTTATCAAACTCTAAAATTACAAAACAATTAAAAGAAGTCAACTTAAAACTCTTCAGTGCAGGGTAGGCAACATTTGTCTCTCTTGTTGAAGACTTCAAGCACCTGTCATCCAGAAGCAGCTCTTTTGTCTCCAACAGAGATGTCAAAAGGTTGATAACCCCAGCCTCAAACCCATGAGGCTGATCAGAAATCCAGGTTCACAAACTGGCATGTCTTCTGATAAACAAGCATCACTTCGGATTAAGTGATGTCAGCTATATAATGTATACCTCCCAACAGAAAATGCACAGAAATCACTGGCATGGTTATCACACACAATGGATGCATTGCTACATGGATGTAAATGTGTTTAGGCAGCATACTGACAATTAAAGGGGGAAAACCCAAAAATGTTCGAAACAAATCTGCCCAGTTAAGTGGGTGTGAACAGTGCGATAAGGAATTTACATTCTGCTTGACTTCCACTTATTTTACAGTACGGATAGCACCTCTTATTTGTGATTTAACCATCTCACTATTAGTGAAGGTAAAGTCTTCTGTCCGGTGGGAATTCTCAGAAAAACAACAATTAGCCACTTTTTTTTTTTTTTCTTTTCTTTAACCCCTTATGGTCCAGTGACATGTCAGAATAGTCACTGCTGTTTTTGCCTAAACAACCGGTGACAGCCCTGACATGTCACGTATTTTTTACTCACAGCGCTCCTGCACGAGTGCTGTGACTAGTAGCAAGGACTGAAATTGACTGTTCCAAGACCGGTACGATCACTCTCAGGCCCCCGTTCGGCGTGCCGGCACATCAAACTTCCCTATGTGGTCCTTATAGGACAACACAACCCGGGAGCGCTGGTCCTTAAAGGGTTAATGAAAGTACACCCATAAAGCAAAAGCACAAATATCCTCTTTTCCCCCCAAACCCCAAGAAATTTCCTGCATGATGGTGGAGGAATGTTAGACTTGGTATGTGTCATTTTGACTACACCAGTGCAGTGAGACAATGCTGGAGGTTGGTATGTTGGTTCTACAGCTACTAGTTCAGTGGGACAAGGCTAGGGGGCCAATGTGTAGTGTGCAAATTGAGGCCCTCCAACTGCTGCCAGACCAACTCCCATCATTCCCCACCAGCCAGTTACTGGAGAGGACTAATGGGCATTGTAGTCTGGCAGCAGCTGGAGGGCCTCATGTTGCCTATTCAGGCTTACAGACCACATGACAAGGCTAGGTGGTCAGCATATTTGGCTTTATCACTACTGTGGGACAAAGTGGGGATTCAACACGTATAGTTCTATGGCTACCATGGGACAAAGCTAGGAGTCAGTATGTATTGGTCTACCACAGTGGAACAAATCTGGGGGAAAAGGAATTGCCACAGAAGCTGGAAATGTAGTTTTTCTTTACTAATAAGGCAAACATGTCTACCCATCCCTACTACAATGGCACCAACATGTGCCTCTATCTGTTGGACTACAGTTCCAGTCATCCTCTGCAAAACAGTGGATGTGAGTGGTTAAGTTCAACAACTTATCAATCACTGTTTGCCCAGCTCTGGCTTATGTAATAAATAACAGGTATAGAGAGATAGGACTGATTAGGTTTTCCACAGGCAGATGTACGGCTAGACTTCAGTGTGGCACAGCCAGCTGAGATTTTTATTGTGTTTGATCTGTCAATGCAGCATATTGTACAAATACAATATAACCTTTAATACATATGTAATCTCCTGAGCAGAGGTCTCTAATTGCAATTGTATTGGCATCAAAAGCGTTAGGTCCAATACAGTTGTGCTGGACCAGAAGTGCTCAATACCATGTCAGATTAGGTGGGTCAAAGATGGCCTTTGAATTCAGTGCTTACATTAATGTCCTGAAATCTTGGACTCCTGTACCACTTATAGTGTAAAGTTGTGCAGCTCTGTGTTGGCCACCGCTTAAAAACAAATAAATGAGTTATGGCATATTCAGTAGTGGGAAACTAGCAGCCCTGTATTGTTACACTGAAATTTCAATCATTAGCAGCCACCAGAGTATATGTGTTTTGGTTCACCAGCTGTACTAAAGTAATTCTATTTCCATCCCTCCCCATCATGCACAAAGATCTCATTTAATGCAGATTTGTCCATAAAGCTAAGATCAAAGACCCAGATTAACAATGAACACGAGCAGGTACTAAAGTCAGGTAGAGAAGTATTCCAGTTATTAGTAATCCTTGCTTCCATGAAGACGAGCCCATACTCTCTCTCTGTGCTGAAGTTCCAAACAGAATCCGATGGCAGCTTCTGTGTCAGCAATACGCCTATGGAATCTGCATCGATCCCGTGCATACTCCTCCCAGGGTCCTTTGCGAGCCATTCTGTGTGCATAACTCCAGACCACCATGGGATGTACTGTGACAGTGGGAGAGAATCGCACCTGCAAGGAGAAGGTTAAGCATGTTAGCAACTCTATTCTGAGAATGATGGGATAATAAAAAAGTTACAGTAGTAGAGTTTCAGGCATAATATGTACATGCATACCTTTAAGATAGTGTAGAACCATGCTCTCAAGGTCCATTAACAGGTCAAGGCTCAAGGATTTCCCTGCTTGTACACAGGTATGTTAATCAATATGACAGTCTCTGGTCAACTCATCTGTGCTCAAGCATGGAAATACTCACTTCCTGGACAGTTAGTGGTCCCTAAGGGCATATACTGAGGAACACTGTGCTATGGTACACCAAGGTCAGTATTTCATGGTCTCAGACTGCGCACTGTAGCCTGGGCTCATACATTTTGAGTGCATACATATCTATATATAGATATCCCACAATTTGCTCCTAAAAATATCTGGCCCTAAAAGACAGAATTTTCCCATCACTGAAAAGTGTTTCATCTCATTTTGTTTCTATGATATGACAAAGTTTAAATTAACCAAATGACACTATGGTATGGGAAGGAATTTTCCACAGATCAGATAGCTCTTTATAGGTGCAAGTTAAAGGGATAGTAATACTTCGTTTTAACTTTATTTTATTTTGTAGGCATTAAAAAAACATGAAGAATGATATAAGTCTTATCTCTCAAACTTTTATGATTTATGAGATATTCACAAACAAAGTATCCCCCCCCTGTTCAACCAGATCAGAAGGGAGGTGTCCAGGTAGACTGCAGAGAGGGACAATCTTCAATTAAGATAAGGGAAAAACTTGTCAAGGGGGGAAGGGCTTTCATTGTTTTCATACAAAGAAAATTGTCCCCTTCTGTTATCTGTCCTGTCATACAACCAGATTCACATCTGAGAAGAGATGGCTTACACTAGGTAAAAGGGGCAGGAGGGGAAACTTTGCTTGTGAATATCTCATAAACCATAAAGGTTTGAGAGATAAGACGTATATCATTCTTCATGTTTTTTTAATGCCTACAAAAGAAAATAAAGTTAAAACGAAGTATTACTATCCCTTTAACTTGTAAATCAGCCAATCCCCATAGGCTGGGATTAACAAGAGTATAGTCATTGTATTACAATAAGGTTACACGGTACCATAACAAACCTGAGTCATGAAAATGGTTGCTAAGTCTGAGTCAGTCTAGTCCCTGCCCTATCTGGTTCCTCTGTAGCAGAGATTTTTAGTATTGCTCCATTATTAGCTGAACATGTCAGAAGGTGGCATCAGGTCCCTGAGGAAAACTTATGCAACAACTTGAAACTTAAGTAGGTAATAGGGATTCTGGTTTACCTCAGTCTAATTTGGAATTTGATCAGTCTGTATGCTGAAAATTTTGCATTTCAATCTAACAGGGCTAATCAGCTGAAACCAGTTGATTCCAAAGGGTCTGCTTTTTATTTTTTAAACAACCTGTAAAATATTATACCCATCAATTTTATTGGATTTTATTTATAACATACATAGACTTTGGACAGAAACATTGAAGTTTCAAAATAAATAAATAAAATAGTTTACTAGTCAGGAGATTAACCCTTTGACTGCCAGAGGGGTAAGCAACACACTCTTTACACACCCTCTGGCACTCAAAGGGTAAAGATACCCACCCATCCCAATAGTCAGACTAGAGGATATTTGAAGCCATGAGGATCACACAATAAAATGAATTTCATACCCCTCTGGTTTTTAAAGAGTTAAACTTTGCCTGACAAAACTGGAGTAATGGCCAAGTGTGAATATGGTATTAACTTCCCAGTCCATCTACGAACACTACTTCTCCATCTGAAGTATATACTTACTCTCTTAATAGTGTCAGTTATTTGTCCCGGCAACACTTGAGATTCAAACATTTCTGCATTTGCTCTGTGCTGTACTGCACATGTGTGTGAAGACTGCCTTCCAGATGAGAATGTCTGTCTGCTTGGAGTAGACTGGCCTCTGCCCCATGGCTTATCTTTACTAGGTTCAGACTCTTCCTCTAAGAATGATGAACTCTTGCCCCCATCTAGAGGAACAGATACCTCCATGTTAGCACCACAGTCCTTTTTCCCTAATTCCTGTTTCTTTTGGCTGTTCATGGGCATAGAAAAACAAAGAGGGTTGTATGGATCATCTTTCCTACAGAAAGATGCCCATAAATCTTCATCCTCCTTGTTGTAGTAGTCTGTATCACCTTCAGAGTCCCAGGAGTCCTCATCAGACCAGTCACTCTCTTCAAATTCAACTTCATTCTTAGACCCTGGAGTCCAGTACTCTAGCATTCCACTGTCAGTTGACAAATCTTCAGTGGAACATGTGTGCTCATTCTCACACAATGAGAAACATTTCATTTCACCACTTAAATCTGACTCAGATGCACTTGAAGACTCTTCATCCTCAGATGGTAAGTAAATCATGGATAAAATTAATGGATTTGTACAGGACGGCAAGAGATCCTCACTGCTTGTCTTTCTCTCCATATTGCACATAACTTTACACTTGTTTTCCAGAGTCATAATGTCAGTGTCTTGAAGCTGCTCAATCAAATATTGATTTGGCACCCCTCTCTCCTCTTGCAAAATACAGTTTTCTATAAACTGATCTGTCAAACACTTCCAGTAATATTTTATTGGGATTGAGCTCATTTTATGAGATTTACATTTTTGTTGCTTCTTGAAAATCTGTGTCATTTCCAGCTCCATTAACAGCTCAAAAAATCCACAGCAAATCCAGAGTACTGTCCTGAAAGCTTTACTCATCCAGTCAGCTGGAATGAGCTTCCGGTACCAGACTCTCTTGGACATCAGGTTTCTGGCTAAAGATGTTACTGACTGAACAATTCTGGCAGCTATAGTGAGAAGAACCATATCAGCACCCAGTTCTGTATTAATGGCATGCATCTCAGGGTGATCCTTCACCATGTCTAGCTGGACTGCAGTTCCCTTATGCCAGTAGATCAGAGGAGTTGTAAGGTTTCTTGAATATGAGACAAGGGTGAGGTAGTACAGACCCATACTGTTCATTGCGATCACCTACAAAGAAAGACAATTGCATAAGATGAAGATACTATATACAAGTAACAGCAATGCATTTCCCCCAATTATTTCTACCCATTTAGTTTCAATATATGTATAATATGCGCCCTTGTTTTCCCCGTTTACTAGACTGTATTGGCCCATTCAGTAATTCCCTCCCTCTACCATGTAAGCAGATCTACTATCTGCTTAATTCACCCCCTCAGGAGCGAAGCTGGCTTCTATCACTGCACAGTTGGTGGCTCTTGTCTCTGCTGCCCACTTCCTGCAAATCCCTGCAAGGACCTTCTAGTTTTACCCATGGTAATACCAGGGCTCAAAATTTCCACTCTCCACTAGCCAAAGGCGAGTGAGAATTTAGCCCTGGCGAGTAGAAATTCAGCCCTGGTGGGTATGCTATGGCTTGCAGTGGCGAGTAACTTTTCAGGTCTGGCTAGTAGCAAAGGACTTAAAATTTTAAGCCCTGGTAATACCTCAGGGTCCTCTCAGGGCAATACAGTACATCCAGTGCACAGAGATCTACATATTGGATACACTGTATTACCCTGCAAGGACCTTGAGGTATTACCATTGGCTAAAACTAGAAGGTCCTCACAGGGAATTGCTGGAAGCGGGCAGCAGAGGCAAAAGACACCTGCTGTGCATTGATAGAAGCCGGCTCCACTCTGGAGGGGAGGAGAGTTAAAAGCAGGGGATGAATGGGCGCTATTTTGATATATTAGATATAGTTTTTTTTTTTGGGGGGGGGGGGTTACTCTTGTATAATATGCACCCTCACTTCACATAAGGCCAACAGTCTCAAAAGACGAAGGATTCATTAATAACAGTACTTATGCTCAATAATAGCACTATTTCTAAGGTTATCACTATATGCCTAATTATTGGGGGGCTTTATTTAGGGTGATAGTTCCGCTTTAAATATGTCTGTTTTGCATTGTCTATATACCACATTGTCAATATACCATTAAAAAAATATGAATCTATTTAAGTCCAGAGTTACTAGTAAATTATATCCTGCAATAATTCCTAGAAGCTAAAAATCCTACATGTAAAGGAACATGATCTACTGAAACCGAACATCCTTCTGTTTCTTTACCTCCATGTTTTTGGGGAGTTTTTTTTCATCTTTTATGAAAGTATTTAACCAGGAAGAATACATTGAGATTGTCTATCATTTTCAGTATGCCCATTTTCACACTTGTTATAAAAGCAGGAGAGTTCATTTCAGAAGTACTTTTTACAGATTCAAGAAAAAGTTTCCATATCTCCTTTAAAATCTGTAGTAGGGTCCCTTGCTGTCAAGAAGGATTCTCCTGGGCTCAACTTTGCTTTGTGGTTTCTTCAGCCCTGCTCCAGTGCATGAGCTATACTTTGGAAAGGCTAAAAGGTAAAATGGCCCAAATGGCTCCACATGCCCAGTAGGAAACAAGGTCATGTTTCCCCTGGAGTAAGCCATTTTATAGTGTGAGGGAGGGTGATCTAGGGGAGACAGATCATTGACCACATGCAGCGATAGTGTGCTAGCCCAGGTGTCTGAGAGACACATTTATAAGTTTGCCCCATTCTGATAGTGGCAGATGCACCACAAATGAATACCAATCATTCCTGCCACTGCCCATCTTTAGTTTCATTATCTGGAGATCCACAGTACCTTATCACCTATAGTAGCTAGAGGACCACAAATATAAAGGGGAAAATGGTATTGTGGTTTACCTGCCCCCATTTTTTAAAATTGGCTGGAGAGCCACCTTGTTATAGCCCTTTTGTTTTGGCGGTTGGAGAGCCACATTCTTAGGTAGGGAAAGTTACAGGGATGGTTAATGATAATGTGTATGTAGGGATCAGTGTAGACAGGGTCAGATAAAAGGATGTTTTAATTGGGTAAGCCTCATATGGAGATAAACTCCTGTCACACATTAGCTTTAGGTATCCTGTGTCCCTCAGAGAGAGTAAGCCATTTCACTGTTCCTGTATGTGACTTACTGTCCTATGCATTCCAGCTAGGAAGATCTAATCTGGGATCTTGGCCTCACGGGTCCAAACCAAAGGTATGGAGGAAGGGACTTTGGTTGAAGACCATGCTCTGTGAGACCAGATGGGACTACCAGAGAAAATGCCAAGCCCACATCCTTCAGTGGTAACAGGTATTCTTTGTATTTACAGCTGGGGTAGAGCTACAATCATGTCATCAAGGATCCCACCAAAGCAATAAAACTGGGGAGGATATAGTAGTCTTTAATGGGAAGTGTCATTTGGGAGTGGGCTTATTGTATATTCAGTTGTTATTCATAGGCTACTCTTCCTTTACTTGTGAAGGGTAAAAGGCATTTTACTTTACTGAGCAAGTTATTTTCATATTTGTTCCTGGACTATTTAACATGTCTATTGGCAAGGTTCAATCCAAGGTACTTCTAGACTGTTTATTGCATCTATCTATCCTAGACTGAAGCCAATAACTCTACAGGTTAACTCCACACCACCACAACACCCAGTACACTGGAGGAATATATCAGGGAAATTGTATTACATATACATGAAGCCTTATTGCCCTCCATTCCCCTATTAGGATGCAGTTTGGATAAAGCTTGCCTCTGACTACAACTGAAGGACAAGGAATGTTGATTCACTGGAATGTTCAGACGCTAAAAGCTAAACAATTATTGAGACATTACCCAGAAGTCAGATGACCAATGCATGGTTTCCGCAGGAAAGGCACAGATTACACGTCATTTTCTGACTAATGCAGCCTACAGAAACTCCTAGATCAGTCAGGAGACTGGTAGCATACAAATAACACCTTGTTTTTTTCTATGGCTAACACGGTACAACATCCATTACCATCATCGGGTTACAATATCAAGCTGGGGACAACATACAGCTCACTCTTTTAACAACGCACACAAAGAGATGGGGAGAATATATCATCATCAGGATTATTTACTATTAATACATTAAATACTGACACTTTAATTGGGTAATTACCATGCTGGAGAAAACTGTCCTACAGAGGAGAAATATATATATTTTTTTACTCAAAGAAAGCTTGAAAAGTCGTCAACGCCTAGCATTCAATGGGTTAGCAGTTCCATTTAACCCTTTGAGTGTTTATTTCTCCCCTGTAGTGTCGTTTGTGTACCATCGAACTATTCCACTTTACTTTTGAATATAAGGCTCAAATAATTACAGATACTGTATTTAACCCGTTACATGCCATAATTCACGCTTCCGGTGCGTGTAGCCTTCTAGGCCTTAAAGGGTTAACCCTTTGAGTACCAAAGAGGTAGCCAAAGGATTTTGTTGAATGCCTCTATGGCACGCAAAGAGTTCAAATGGTCATAAGATTAGTGAGTGATATGAACACCTCTCTTACCAGTCGAGGGAAGGTAGTCTGTCAGCCGGTTAGGAATGCGCTCCAACAGCAGTTAGTAGTAGTCTCCTGGGCTGGAGGGTCCTGGATATTACGATGAAGTCCGAGGTAAGACACAGCAGGCCGCAGTTCTACTCTTTTGTTCTGTCTTTTGGTCACACACCAGCAGTGCATCTTCTGTATACCTCCTATAGAGTGGTTAGAGTTCAAAGCCATACCTCAGCATCTGGGCGCCCAAACACAAAATACAATACGCAAATCCAAATTAATTATAGAATTGAAAAATATGAAGCAATTCCTCCCGAGGAGCTCGTTATATAGATGCACTGTGCATGACGTAAGGTTCATGCATAATTCTGACCAATCAGAGCGCCGAAAGGCGTGGTGTTGAGAATTTCTCATGAAACTACGTGAGCTTTAGGCTGTAGCCATAGAACTCTGTGGTCTGGAGTGGAACGGCGCGTGACGTGCGGAAGTTACCAGGGTGATGACTGGGCGGTGCCGGGCTCTGGAATGTCATATTTCTTTGTTTATTTTTAGATATTCGGTTGGCAAGGAGTCACGTGTTACGTGACGAGATGGAAAATACGGGAAGACTGAGATCGGGAAGACGTTTCGGCAGGGAGTTTACATAAAATGTGATGGGGAAAAACAAAAGAAATGTAAATGGAATGTGATAGAAGGAAAATTCAGATACGAGGAATTTCCTGTCAGGGGGAGTTGTATAATGCAATTGTTTGAAAACTACTCGAAAATGAATCATGCCTTGTAGTTAATCTATCATTTGTGCTTTGAGGGTTGTGGGAGTTGTTGATCAGCAACAGATAGAGCGGTGAACGTTGCCCATATAAGGCCTATTTGCCCTCTACGCTGCAGCATACCTCCCAAGTGTTCCTCTTTCGGAGGGATAGTCACTCTTTTGGACTCAAATCCCTATTTCCCACCCTGATGTCCCTCTTTTTAGGAGATCAGATTGTGTGGTGTGTATATAAGGCTATCGCATTGCTCCACAGCAATAAAACTCACATTACCATTTGTATAAATGTCAGTAGTTTATAAATTAGTCTGTGTAAATAAAATACTTTGGGCTTGTTCTAAATCATTTATTAGGTTTCACAAGTAGGTGTCAATAGGTCATGAAATAGCCTAAAAATTCTTGGTAATGCCACACCCACCAGACATGCCCCCAGCAACACCCCCTAAAACACAAGTGTCCCTCTTTGTCAATTTGAAATGTTGGGAGGTAAGCTGCAGTGGAATTTGGATGCATCATTACACCAATCTCCAGACCTGTGAGTGACAGCTCAGGCAACCATATTTACACCAAGGACTGCATAGGCGATCCTCGAGTCCGTCAAAAGGCCAAATATTGTAGCCAACCATTTTAAGTAGGGATTAAAAAAAAGTAGATTAACCTCTTAGATGTTGGCGTGTTATCCAACACACTGGTTCTCAGTACGTTAACGCACCCAAAGGGTTAAAGTCGAACAGTGTGCATTTAAAGGGAAGTATAATCTTGGGTATACAAAATATAATGTGTGCTTCATATCCCTCAACATTCTAAAGGCCGAAGAGGTACACTTTTGTTTTATTGTATTTACACAGACTAGTTTATGGACGCATATTCTGAAGTTTACAAAACATTAATGTGAGTTATATTTTATTGCTGAGGAGCGAGCAATGTTATACATTTCCATGCACACCACACAGGCTAATCTCCTAAAAAGAGGGACACTAGGGCGGGAAAGAGGGATTTGGATCTCAAACATGGATTGTCCCTTCTAAAGAGGGACACTTAGGAGGTGAGCATTTTTTTCTGGTGAAAATAGAGCATGTTTGATGTGGCAGATGGAAAATGTTTCTTTACACAGTACCAGAGAGCAGACTATGGGCAATACTGAATATGATGGTTGGGTGCCTGGATATCTTTATGCTAGGTGAAGTAAGAGAGTGGGAATATTCAGGTTGTTACAGACAGGTTAAACCAGGGCTGGATTTACATCTTGGGCACCCATAGGCGCAGAACCCTCCGGTGCCCCTAGCACCGCCTTTGACCCACCCCTAACCACACCCATTGTTTAACCACACCTTTAACCTGCAGTGAATATAATGGACAGATCCTCTTTTCTTGCAAAAAAAAATAATAATAATTTGGGTGGGATTTCCTTAACCTGCAGTGGAAATAACATACATAAATCAAAATCATATTTCCACTGCAGGTTATGGAAATCCCACCCAAAGGAATTTTTTTTTTGAATGAAAAGAGGATCTGTCCAGTTGACTGACTCTGACTGTATAGGCAAGATACAGTACACACATATACATAAACTACATTGCACTGAAAGTGAGTGTGCAGATGATACAACAAATTAAACTGCAGGGCAGGTGATTATGCACTGGGCACAGACATAGTGATTGGACAGAGGGCACATATACCACATTACACTACAGTGAGATTCTACAGAGAGGTATCATATGCCAGTAATGCCACATTACAGTGCATTTTGATTGTACAGACAACACACACCATACACTGCAGGAAGTTTGTGTAGTGGTCACATACACCACACGATAATACAGGTGATTTTATAGAGGAATTAAATACGAATGGTATCATCTTCATGGTCCATGAGGATGATAGCATTCATATTTATTTCCTCATACAATCACCTGAATTATCATGTGGAGTATGTGACCACTATACAAACTTCCTGCAGTGTATGGTGTGTGTTGTCTGTACAGTCAACATGCACTGTAATGTGGCATTACTGGCATTGTGGCATATGTTCCCTCTGACTCTGTACAATCATGTCCAATCGCCCATGCACATCAGATTCAGTGTTATCCCATGTAAACTTGTGAATTATTTGTAAACATTGATGACTTAATATGTCATTTTGAGCATGCCCACACATGAAAATGTTTTGTAGATTGTTTATATTTTATATAAAAACAAACAATATTGTTTAAGCAAAGTAGCATATTTCTCACTCAAAGTAAAAAGTATAAAAATAAATCACATTTGGAATAAATAAAAACATAATAAAACTAAATGTCACCACATTACAATATAGGTGATTACATGGAGAAACTATATTATTATGTTGAATGTGAAAATAAAAACTCAAATTGTAAGGCTTACTGGGCAACACTTACAAGCCTGCTGCTGCACTTGAGGCTGTTGGCGGAGGGGGGGGGGGGCGGCTGCCTCCTCCATCCACCAGTAACTCATTGTGGCTTGCTGTCTGTGCCTCCACTGAAACATGCTCCCACGCTGCCAAATCTAAGTCTGGTTCCATCCTGTGCTTTTATGCAGCCACGCAAGTTATGCCAAAGTGTGTGGCTGCCTTTGATTATGTGCGTGATGGTGCGTACTGATGTAACCGAGGTCCCATCCGGGAGGTGATGTGACCAATGAGTAGTTTAGGTAGTGGCATGCAGCCAGAGGCACAGTGGTCGGTCACATGGAGTGGGCCAGGCGGTGCAGCCTCAGGTACAAGCCAACTGAACATTTACTAACTAGTACTTAAGTTTTGCAACAAAGCACCCTCGCAGGCACTTGGTGAGGGTGAGCAAGCAAACACAGCATTATTATTTTCCAACGTGGGGCTATGACATTGTAAATTGGACAGGATGGTGGGCATGACAGGGCCATTGCCAGGAGCCACTGAAAACTGGGTGCCCTAGGCAAGTGCCTTGTCTGCCTATTGACTAATCCGGCCCTGGACTAAACAGATGAGTTGTTGGGATTAAAGGTTCAGTAAACTATGTTTTTAATGGAAACTTATATGTATACTTATTTGCCTGCTTAGTAAAACAAGGTTACTCCCATTTTAGCTTTTGTTTTATTCAGTGCAAAACTTATACTGCACTCCTTGGAAATATACCTCTGAGCATAGTTTTTGACAGTTCATGAGGACAAAATGTGCTAAGGCTGTTACTCAGAGCCGTCCCTTACATGGGTCCCGGTGGGTCCATGGACCCAGGTGGCACTCTGACAGGGGCAGCAACAGCTGATCTCCCACCAGTCTCCGGTGCTGTAGTAATACAGAGAGCTGGGAGATGACATCATCTCCCAGCGCTCTGCATTACTGAGAACCGCACAGGAGCTTCAGCTCTGTGCCGAAGGAGGCACAGTCTCTCTCATGCCACACCGATAGACCACCAGGGACTCGAGGTAGGAGATAGATGGGGTGTCATGCCAAGGCATGAGTTGGGCCTTGCAGGGCCCTGGTATGTATAATTTGTTTGTTTTTTATTCAAAGTGCAACCGTCCTAGGCCATAAAATTAGCTAAGTAGATAACATCACCAGAAACTGAAGGAGCATCGCCGCAGCAGAACAGAGTGTCATAAACTATATTGAACCTTCCCAAGTAACAACTGAAGGGGTTGGCCTCTTAGAAGGAACTCTGGAAACTATTTAATATGTGTTTTGTGGATAAAAAAGGGAATTTCTTTGTAACAACTGAAGGGGAATATACCATCTGAAGTTCCCAAGGACTCTTAAAATACTGGAAATTGTATTTAAGGATTTTATTTTATGAACTGTTTTGCTTATGTGTAATCTATATTTACGTATGTCCTTTATTTCTGTATTTTTATAACCAGCACTGTGAAGCCTTTTTTCAGATTAAACGTTCAATTAATCAGCTCTTGTCTCTGTTCTCTAATATGAACTCACTACTCTGAAGGAAGCTCAGTTAGAACACACTACTAAAGGGTTCATTCTATATGTCTGATTCTTAAGGTGATTTTATACTGTAATTCTGTTGTGTTTGGGGTAACCAAAGACGGACAGATATAAAGTCTTGGTGGTGGCAGCGAATTGTAGTATTGAGGAGATAGTGCAGGAGGGATTTCAGGGGTTAATGTGGTGGTTGCTAGGAATAGTAACAGGTAACCAGTGATCTGGTATTGTTACCCTTTCACTTCCACACTCTCCCCACTGTCTCAGCAGGGCCTATAGCCCTAGCTTGTGACATGGGGGATCAGTATTAGTAGGGACATTGTGTAGATTGAGGGGCAATGTGGAGATTGAGAGGCATTGTGGGGATTGGGGCAATGTGGAGATTGAGGGTCATTGTGAGGATTGGGGCAATGTGGAGATATGGGGGCAATGTGGAGATTGAGGGTCATTGTGAGGATTGGGGCAATGTGGAGATTGAGGGGGCAATGTGGTGATATGGGGGCAATGTGGAGACTGAGGGGCATTGTGGGGATTGTGGCAATGTGTGGCGATTAGGGGGCATTGTGGGATTGTGGCAATGTGGAGATTGGGGGACAATGTGGAAGGGGCATTGTGGAAATTGGGGGGCATTGTGGAGATTGAGGGGCAATGTAGAAATTGAGGGGGATTGGGGCAATGTGGAGATTGGGGAGCATTGTGGAGATTGAGGGGCAATGAGGTGATTGAGGGGCAATGAGGAAGGGACATTGTAGAGATTGGGGGCATTGTGGAGATTGAGGGGCAATGTGTGTATCCTGTTAAGCTTATTTTTGTATTGGTAAAAAGGGAAAAAATGTGGTCAGGCTTGGGCATCATAAAAATGTCATCCCTGCACTAATATAATGTTAGTGCAGAAATAAGATTATGATTGCTCATCCCTGATCAAGATGTTTTTTGTTTTCCTTTTTATGTTTTTTAGTGGGTGTGTTTGTTTTTTTGGGGTGGGGGCAGCATTTCATCTATGGACCCAGGCAGCATAGTGCCTTGGGCCGACCCTGCTGTTACTGTCAAATTCTGTGGAGATCTTATTGAGCCATTTCTCCTACTGAATGCAACAGAATAACTATTAACTACAACTACTAATAACTATTAGCTACAAATATGAAGAAAAGGTAGACAAGGTATACCATTTTAGAAACAATACAACCAACTGCATCCAGTGAGGGGTCACGTGTCTTTTTATCGCTAGGCTGGACAGCACACGTTTTTCCAGAAGTTAGTGCTATAGGTAGAACTATATATTTACCTTTTCTACCACATCAAAGATACTTAAGTCCTTGAAAAACATGGAATTTCCTTGTGTAGTCCTTATCTACTGCAAGAAAAATGTATCACGTTGGTATGGTCTGACATAAAGTAAGGGGTGCTAGGGGCACTAAACTACACCTACTGTTCTTTACTAATATTATTACCTGTTTGCATTGAAATGGCTACAAAAATTACAGACACGGGGAACTTCTGTATCTATTAATATCTTTAAAAAAGTAGAGAACTGGATTTGGTAGTGTGATACCTTTTATTGAAGGTGTAATCATGTCTTTCATTTTACTACAGAGAAAAGACCATTGTGGAGTAGGAATACTAAGCAATAAAGTATTTACCTGGACTTATTGGTTACACATTTCTGCATTTACATGAAAGGACACTGGGCATATGCAAAAAGAAAGTCGAGTAATTGTGGAATAAATTGTGTGGTAATGTTACCCATTCATTCTATTGGAAAATTATTTTCTGGGTGATGTGGTGGAGGCTGCTGCCAAAACTATACATACAGTAACATAAAACCAATGCACACCAGGCTTTTGTGCTTTGGACAAACCAAATGCTACCACTAGAAAGAAGTGCACGTGCAATCTAGAGCTTTCTGGAGAAGGATACTCCCTCCCAGCTCTATAACCCTGCCCAGCATAAGTAGCCTTCAGTTTTAGTGTCCTGCTTCTCAGGAGTGCAATGAGGCTCATTCTCTCTTAAAAATGTTTTTTTTTATTATTATTATATTTTTATTTTCTAATTCTAATGTTTGGGGTGTTTCATTTGCCCTATATGGCTGGCCCCTTATTTGCAGACTATTGATCTGAACCTGTATTCTATTATGTTTTCAAAGGTGATGGCCAAACCCTTGGGAAGCTACTCTCCTGACCACTTTCAGAAGAGCTTGAACATACACAGGTCTGGGTTTTGGAGTATGCGCTGTCCCTATCAGTTTGTCACAATCTGAGATCTGTTCATGGTACATGGCTTATCCCATTCATTTTATGCTTTTTTATCTTTTATATTTTATTTTACTTTTGTAGGATTCTACTTTTTACCTCAGGACTTGTACATGAATACTAGAGGGACAAGATTTTAGTTCATGGGCACTTTAGAAGGGACATGCTGCCATGAAGGCCTGGTGCTTGTGAGCTCCATCTTTGTTATGCAGCTCTGACTGCTCATATCTTTCTCCCTGCTGCTCCATGTGGGCTCTGGAACTTTTTTTTACTATTTTAACCCTTTTAGTGCCAGAGGGATATGCAATGCATTTCGAAGCAATGCGATCCGTACCCATCTGGCACTCAACAGTGTTTTCATCCACAACATGGCTACACCCTCCATTCTGTATATTTAAAGCAATCATTCTGCCATGTAAGGTGTGAACATACCAGTAAGAGGACTGCTGTGTTATGTGTGCCTCTTTACACTGTGGGGGTGGATGGTTATGGTTACCTTTCAAAGTAATCAGGTGTCACTAGGCTACTGAAAGAAATGACCAGAATCCATAAAGCACAACAGTGACAACAACTGAGCCTGCTTATCCAACTTTGTACAGAGAGATGAATGAGCTACTGATGCTGATGTATTATGAAGAACAGGGGCAAATAAAAAAATGCTAGAGGGTTAAAATCAGTGGGAATTGTGGGCATTTCAGTTGTCTGCTATGGCACAGTTGGCTTTCCCAAAAATTGCTCTCTAGCCTCATGTTCATGAGGCTAAAGAGGTACAATTCTGGGGAAAATCATCTGCACTGAATGGGGCAAATCACAATTTCCGTTTACTTAAATGGGACTTTAATCACTTAAATGGGGGCTTTAACCCTTTCATTGTTAGAGAGGTTTCCAGTACACAGAAACAGGCCACCTCCCTGAGGATGGAAAAATTAGGGATCTTGCAGTAACTTATTATGTAACTGTATAACCCTTTGAATGCCATAGTGGTGTCCAAAGCAATGCAGCAGAACACATTGGACACATTTCTGGCACTCATGGACATAACTTGCATTCTGCACCTCAAATTAATTGTTATACTTTCTCTCTCTGTCTGTGGGGCAAGAGGTTGGCTGACCCACTTCTGCATGCTGCGCCTTGTGCTGCCTTCTTCATCTGACATACCCCAGTGACTGAATGTGACATCATCATAGCGCGCAGCATCTGGGGATTATTAGATGAAGAGGGTAGCACAGGGCACAACACAGAGAAGTGGATCAGGGAACTGCTTGCTGCACAGAAGGGGCTAGGGCTGGTGGGTGGATAAACATAACATCACTTTTGTGGAGCAAAAGGCACGTTAACCCTTTGAGTGCCAGAATTGCTTCCAATGTATTGTGTTGCATTACACACCCCTGGCACTCTGTGGTTATTTTCAAACATTGTATTGTATGTTTAACCCTAAAGAACTGCAGGGGTGGGGTGCACTGGAGGACCAAATGCTTTTTGTTATGTGTTTGGAGAGCCAGTAAGTGTTGGTGATCACACGTACCTGTTCTCCAGTGGAGGGGCTGATACTGACTGCTCCGATCTCAGAGCAGTCAGTTTTAGTCTCTCCCACTGTAGGCATGCTGGGATCAAAAAAAGTCCTGATGTGCCAGGGCCATCTCCAGTCCTTAACGCAGGAACCATCATGACTGTCCGGATACATCACCAGTCATTAAGGGGTTCATACTGTGGTGCTGGAGAGATATATGGTGCTCATGCAAAATGTATTATTTTATTTTAACAGGGGAATAGGGTGCAGCATGGAGACACAGATCAGGGCACCACTTGCTTCATGGCCGAGCAGGGTGACATTTTTTTTCCAGTTACCATTCTGAAGGGCACAATAACTCTTTGAGTGCCAGAAATGTGTCCAATGTGTTGGGCACCCCTCTGGCATTTCATGGATTAATAGAGGGCTGCTGCTGCTGTTCTTAGTGTTGAATATAGGGCTGCAACTAACGATTATTTTGATAATCGATTAGTTGGCCAATTATTTTTTCGATTAATCGGATAAAAAAACAATATGCTTATTTTTCATTATTTAAATGCCTCTTTTTCACTCTACTTGTCCCCCCATGGCCTGTTTTTCACTACTATTGCCCCCATGCATTCTTTTCCACTCCACTTGTCCCTCCCTGCTGTCTTTTTCACTCCTCTTGTCCCCCATGCCCTGTCTTTCACTCCTCTTGCCCCCAAGCCCTCTTTCTTTACTCCTCTTGTCCCCCATGCCCTGTCTTTCACTCCTCTTGCCCCCATGCCCTGTCTTTCACTCCTCTTGCCCCCAAGCCCTCTTTCTTTACTCCTCTTGTCCCCCATGCACTGTCTTTCACTCCTCTTGCCCCCATGCCCTGTCTTTCACTCTTCTTGTCCCCCATGCACTGTCTTTCACTCCTCTTGCCCCCATGCCCTGTCTTTCACTCCTCTTGCCCCCATGCCCTGTCTTTCACTCCTCTTGTCCCCCATGCCCTGTCTTTCACTCCTCTTGTCCCCCATGCCCTGTCTTTCACTCTTCTTGTCCCCCATGCACTGTCTTTCACTTCTCTTGCCCCCATGCACTGTCTTTCACTCCTCTTGCCCCCAAGCCCTCTTTCTTTACTCCTCTTGTCCCCCATGCCCTGTCTTTCACTCCTCTTGCCCCCATGCCCTCTCTTTCACTCCTATTGCCCCCATGCCCTCTTTTTCACTCCACTTATCCTCATGCCTCTTTTTCAGTTCTGTTGTCCCCCATGCCCTCTTTCACTCCACTTGTCCCCCATGCCCTATTACACTCCACTTGCCCCCATGCCTTCTTTTTCACTCCTCTTGCCCCCATGCCCACTTTCTTTACTCCTCTTGTCCCTCATGCCCTATTACACTCCACTTGCCCCCATGCCTTCTTTCACTCCTATTGCCCTCATGCCCACTTTCTTTACTCCTTTTGTCCCCCATGCCCTGTCTTTCATTCCTCTTGCCCCCATGCCCTCTTTCACTCCACTTGTCCCTCATGCCCTATTTCACTCCACTTGCCCCCATGCCTTCTTTTTTACTCCTCTTGCTCCCCCGTGCCTCTTTTTTACTCATTTTGCTCCCGAATGCCTTTCTCTCCCCCTTGCCTCTTGTCCAGATGATTGCAGGGCTGTGCACACTGTAATGCCCGCAGGATCTTCCTGTCTCTGTGCCCGCACTGGTAACAACAGCTGAGACTGAACGCAATGACACGCGGTGACGGCACAAGGTAAATGCTGGGGCTTTCTTCATCACTCTGGGCGCCAGATTTAAACTTGCATTTGCAGATGAAGAAAACCCCAGCATTTACCACGTGTCACTCGGGTAACAGTAAATCTAGGCGGGGGGGGGGGGGCAGGCATTTGTGTGCTAGTATCCTCGTACTGATCATGCCTCCGGTGTAACTTGGAGGAGGCCAGACGCAAGGATGGCAGGCACTGACCGAGTGAGGCAGCATGATGAGCACTGGCGCAGAGTGACTGGCGCTGCTGTGCTCATCATTCTGCCTGTCAGTGAGTGCCTGCCTTCCTTGCGTCCGGCCTCCTCCAAGTTACACCAGAGGCATGATCAGGACGAGGATACTAGCACACAGACGGACTCGCGCGATTGCATGCGTGCGCAAAATGTAACTTTTTGGCACGCATGCTCACAATCTCTGAATTATGCAAGATGATGATGTGCCCTGCGTTTTAGGCTGCACTGTGGGCAAAAGTACAGGTCAGGAAAAATCGGGACATATGTATGTGCTGCAGCTCCCCCTGCACAACTAATCGATAATGAGAATAGTTGGCAACGATTCTCATTATCGATTTTTATCGATTAAATCGATTAGTTGTTGCAGCCCTAGTTGAATACTTTGTCTAAGACTGAACACATCCATTCTACCCCCTTTGCCATCCACAACACATCAGCAGCTTTACGCCAACATCGTAAGCTAATGTCCAATGTCTTGCCCCCTTTTTTGCATATGTCTTTCGTAGTGAATATGACATGGTGTGTCTTATTCTCTATGGCAAATTAATTTCCACACATTGTGAAACACTCTTTTCCATTGCATCAAACTGTAGTGCATCTTTCCCCTGTACTTCATAATACATTTGCATTTCTGCCTTACATTAAAATAGTTTTGGCTCTTGTAATGACAGAGAACACACTACCAGGGGGTCAAACCCATAATGTTGACAGATGGATTTCCAAAATTTTGAAATATATACAAATCACCATATCTGGAATCAATTTTTTGTGATTCTGCATAAAAAACACATTAGTATTGAGGTTCTAAAGCTTTGCCTGTCTAATCTGATGGAAGCAAAATAATGCAGGATTCTGGGCAACTGTAGTCTCATCTCAGTTTGTCTTAAAATTACATGAAGTATATCATGTTATCCTATGTGCTAAAGGCTTATAACAGAAAAAAAAAGAATAAAGGCGTTCATTCTACCATACTTTAAATAGGTGGTTACAATATTAAAGAAAAGGTTTGTTGTATTGCTTGAGATATGGACTATTTTCTATCCTATAAATGTTACTATTTAGTTGCTAGTAAGAAGGATATATATTGCCTTCTGCATGCATTATCACATTAAACTTTGCCTCAAAGAATGGTCTAAAGTGGTATCATGGGAATATGTGTATAAGATGTCTGAAGGCTTTTTATTTTTATCTGTAGAACAAATCTTACTTCGTTCTTGCATCATTTAGGTGTATTTCAGTCTAAAGAACAGAATTGCATCTGTCTTGACGTGTTGCTGCATTGTGTTTTTGTATTGTTAACCCCTGGGAGGGCTGTAAATTCCCTGCCGCTCATGCATCTATCTATAATTACTCTTTTTGAATGGCTCAGGAGATGCCAAATGGGCTTTGTCTCCAGCATTGTTTAATGAACGTCCTGTATTAGGGAGTAAATACTTTTATTTAGATGTTCATGTTTTCTCCCTTTACAGGATTTTATTATCTATATCTTTCTTTAATCCAGGTGGAAAGTGATTACATTAATTATTTAATGTTTTTCCATTAAGAGCTATGTACACTGCAGTACATACAGATATCAGGCAAAACACATAAATACAGATGAACCTCACGATTTTGTATCATATAACAAACTACAAAATGCTATTCCACACAATATGATGATGCATAAATCCAATACATTTAACCATTTGAATGTCAAAGTGGGTGTCCAACCCACTGCAAAACTATACAGTGGACACACATCTGACATTCAGAGGGTTAAAAGCAGATGTTGAGGAATGTCATTTTTTTTTCTTTGTTGAAGAGAAGGCAAACAAACCAACAAATCGTACGGAGAGCATGGAGTGAGCTGTTGTTGGGGTACAACTCCCATCATCCTGATGGCCATTGGTATGTGCATAAACCATGGGTGGACAGCATCTGAAGACCACAGGTTTTATAACTCTAGATTAGAGGTAACATTGGCTGTAAGTGGATTCATAATGTTGGTGGGGATATGACTCTTACCCACTCCTACCATGGTGTTTGTGATTAGCAATGCAGTGGACACCCCTCTGGCACACAGAGTTCAGAGTACAAATCATTGCACTTTTCAAAATCTGTTATATGTTTAAAGGTACATGCATTTTATACACAAATGTGTTTGTTACACTTTTCTCCTATCTTAGTAACTCTACTGAGTTCCCATAGCCAGCTCTCCCAGGTAGTGACAAGGTGTCCCAGAGAAGAAATTACTGCCCATGTAAGCTGTGTGTCTCTGTCAGTGTTATGTAATGCCATGCAGAGTTGATGGTAAGAAGGTTAGAGAGTTTATTTTAAGCTGTTTGGTTTTGATGGAGGGTGTAGTCCTCAACAGGTAGAGAGCCAAAGTGTGCCTACCTATGGGCTGTCCACACCCATAACTCAGCATTGTGAGAGTGTCCATCACAGATAAGGCTCTTATCAGGGGTGTAACTACAGTGGAACCAGTCTTCAAGGGAGCACAGGCTAGTTTCATATCTTTGCTGGTGGCTGCTGACATAATCATCTAACATGACTGATGCCAGCCGGTAAGGTAAGCATAACGTTGGTGAACCCCACCCTTTTCTTCATTAACCCTTAGGTTTCCCCCTGTCCAGTTTTGACTAGGACAGTCTCATTTTGGTCTTCCTTCTCTGGTTTTGTTAGCACTATTCAGAAGCTCTGAAACACAGTTTAATTTTCAAGCTTTTGTGCTGCTATTGGTTAGAGCACACATTTATCACCAAAGCACTCATTCTAACTGGCTGATTTAACCCTTTGATTGTCAGAGAGGCAGCGGGTTGGATAACTCCTTGGCAATCAAAGGGTTAAATGGGTTGTTGTTGTTTTTTTAACCCCTTGAATGCTAGAGAGGTCCCCTTTACATGCTTAAAATAGACATGTAGGCCATAATGGGAATTATATAAAGTGTGCTTTTTTTTAAAGAAAACATGGTTTCTGTTTCTCCTGTCAGTATGAGCGCTTGGGGTTCAACCCCCTCAGGCTTTCCAAACCCTCCCTGCCCCAAAGCCCAAACAGACTTGGCAAAACAACAAGTATGCCCAGAAGTTTAAGGCACACCACTGCTTGACTTGTGGGGTCCTGGTCCATTTATGTCTATTGGGCGTCACCTCAGTCTCTTTCGAGATGTGTGGGAGACTTCAGTGATGGACCAGTGAGTTTTCTGGGTCATTTCATAAGGGTACTGCCTAGACTTCAAATCTCTTTCTCCTTACAGTTTTTTTATGGCCAGAGTTCCTCAAGATCAGGTTTGGGAGCACTTATTCATAGACGCAGTCTCCTTCCTGATAGAAAAGCAGGTGTTGGACGCTGCTCCAGCCCAGGAACGTTTCACTCTATTCTACTCCCAATCTTTTCTGTAGTTCACAAAAAGGATGTCGGATGCCGCACTATACCAGATGTGAAGTATATAAAACGTTTTGTGTTAGCTATCTGTTTCAAAATGGAGTCTCTGTTCTCTGTCATTGTAGACGTGCCAAGGGGAGTTCCTTGCCTCCCTATACCTACAAGAAGCTTACCTGCAGGCTCCGATTCATCTGGACTACCAGAATTCCGTATGCATTGCCTTTAAGGCAGCTATTACCAGTTTACTGCCCTTTCTTTTAGAACTTTATGAAGATTATGTCCGTCTTGGCAGCTTACATCCATGCTCAATGAATTTCCTTGATTCCCTATCTAGACCACCTTTTACTCAAGGCTCCTTCAGAGGTAATTCTGTTCTCACAAATTCAGGAGTGTATCCACATCCTGGAGTGACATGGTTTCTGTGCTCAAACTCAAGAAATCCTCATTGGAACTTTCCCAAGTTATAAATCTCTTAGGCATCAGATTCTTTACCCTTCAAGGGAAGGTGTTTCTGCCAGTGGACAACATCCAGTCTCTGTCCCTTCTGGTGACTCAAGCAATATCGTACAGTACGGGAATTCATGAAACAGGTAGGCTACCTGGTTTCGGCTTTGGAAGCAGTCCCCTTTATTCAGTTCTCCACTAGGGAGTTGCAGTTGGACATACTCAGGAGTTGGTCAAGATAACACGCTCATTTGCCTCATGCCATTTCTTTGTCTCCAGTGATGGAGAACAATTTTTGCTGGTTGCTCCAACATTCCCATATGACATTGCAACGTCCATTTGTCATCCCAGAGTGGGTGGTGATAACCACAAATGCTAGCCTGATGAGCATGGGGAGACCCAGGGTCCCCTGCTAGCTCAGCATCTCTGGACTGGAGGAGAAAGTCTTCTTCCAATCAATGTTCTTGTGATACAGGCGGTTTGCTTTGCATTCGACACTGGTCCCATATCCTGACAGGGACGCTGGTGAGGATCCAGTAGAACAACGAGAAAACTGTTCCATATATCAGTTGCTAGGGACGAACCAGAAGCATGTGAGCTTGGACCGGTTCAGGAGATCCACCAGTGGACCGAGGCTCGTGTTCCAGCCATTTCTACAATTCACATCTCAAGTGTGGAAAAGTTGGTCACAGACTTTCTACGTCATCAACATCTGAATCCCATAAATTGGGAACCCAACAAGAGCATGTTTCACCTGACTGTCCACCACTTGGGATTACCATTAGTGGATCTCATGGCTTTAAGCGAGAACCGTAAATTTGCCATGTTCTGTGCAAAGGACCCTCTAGCATTTGTGATGGATGAGATGTACATTTCATGGTACTTTCATCTAGAGTATGTTGTTTCCTCCAGGGTGTGGAGAAATGTTGGAGAAAGATCAATCATCCAGAGATCTCCCTTCTGGCCCTGTTGCACCTGGTTATCCAGTCTTCTCATCTGTCCATTGAGGAGCCCTTTCGCATTCACCTGAGACTAGATCTTCTAACCAAAGGCCCAGTTTATCATCCCCAAGAGAAGTGGTTGGCTTTGACAGCCTGGCTTTTAACCCCTTAACGACCCTTGACGGTCATAGTACGTCAAGGGTCGATTTGACTTAACGACCGATGACGTACTATGACCGTCATCGAGTTCCGGGCTCCCCCCGCGGCTGCACGCCGTTCGGGGAGTCCGGAACCCAACGGAGCAATAAAAAAAAATTGCTCCGTGGTCGTCAAGTGACTTCCGGTTCCGGATTCCCCGGTCGTTAAGGGGTTAAAGGGGAACTATCAGTCTTATACAAGTTTAGGCCATAGTGATCTAAATATAGAGATAACCTGTAATATTTTTCTTGTTTTGTTATTCAAAACGTGCTATGGTGAAGTTTAAAGTTTTAAAAATGAGCCGTGGCCTTACTTCCAGACAGACTGCGGTTACAGCTCTGCCACGCAGCCTGTCAATCTTCGTCTGTTCTCAAGTTCCTCCGATGATGGAAGATTTCTCCATGTAAGCTGGAGCTCTCTCAGCCTGTCAATCTTCTTCTGTTCCCAACCTCCTCCAATGACGTAGGATTTCTCCATGTAAACCGCAGTGCTGTCATTGGCTAGAGAGCATGCCAGCTTACATGGAGAAATCCTCTGTCATCGGAGGAGGTTGGGTATAGACTGACAGGTTGCGGTGCAGAGCTATATCCGCGGTCTGTCCAGAAGTAAGGCAGTGGCTCATTCTTAAAACTGTACATTTTGCCATAGCATGCATTGAATTACAAAATAAGACTAATATTACAAGTTATCACTGTATTAAGATCATTATGAGCCAAACTTGTATAGTGGTGATAGTTCCCCTTTATAGCCAACATGCTGTCATCACTGCCATGCTCCAAGCTAGAAAACTGGTCTCGTCCAAGGCCTCTCATAGGGCATGGTCCCTATTCTATCAGTTGTGTGCAGATTGTGATGCTCTTCCATGGTCTTTCAGTCTTCCTGTGCTTCTGACCTTTCGTCAAGATGGTGTAAATGAAGGACTCAGCCTTAGCTCAATCAAGTTTCATATTTCAGAGATCTATGTTCTTTTCCAGTGGTGCAATGCTTTGCTTCCTGATGTGAAGATCTTTGTTGAGGGGTGGCTCATGCCTACCCTATCTCCTCTGTGGGATTTCAATTTGATATTATGATTTGTTATGAAGTCTTCATTTGGACCTCTTTCATCTGATTCTTTGTATCTTCTGACCATTTTGTCTGTTTACCAGGTAGCTGAACTCCAAGCTTTGTCCTGTAAACCCCTTTCTGTTTTTTCACCAGGATAGGGTGGTTTTGCATGATCCCAGGGGTTTCCTGCCCAAGGTCATCTTGGATTTTTACATCAACCAGGAAATTGTCCCTCCTTTTTCTGTCCAGCTCCTTTCAACAAACAGGAGCACAACCTTCATCTGCTGAATGTGGTACGTTACTTGAAATACCAAGTCTATTGCATGCAGCCACTCAGAAATCAGATTCTCTTTGGTCATCCCTAAGGGCCTATGTGCGGGTCAGGCTGCGTCTAAGTTTACCATTGCTTTCAAAATCAAGGTGTCCATCTGGCAGGCATATATCCTTAGGATGAAACCTGTGTTTTTGAGTCAAGGGACATTCCACCAGATCAGTGGGTGTCTCTTAGGCATATAAGAATCAGGCCACTGCTGAGCAGCGTGCAAAGCGGTGATGTGGTTATGTTTGCATAGTTTCACCAAACACTACCATGTGAATGTCCTGGCCTCATCTGCGGCCAGTTTTGTTGTGAAGGTCCTTCAGGCGGTGGTGTCTGTTTAGTGATCTTTCTCCTCTTTTTTTTCCCGCAGACTTCTGAACCCTGTTGGTTCTTGGTATGGTATTTGGTCTTCTATTTCAGTGACCACATAGGAACAGGAAACAAGACCTACAGGTTTATCAGGGAAGTGAAACTGCATCTAAAAATATTCAGACCTTCACCAGACTGCAAGAAATCCATGACATGAGGAAGCTACATGGGGGATGGGACTTTAAGTATTTGTGATACCCTTACATGATCACCTGCAAATGCACTGGTCCATAGCAAGACTATGTATTGTGAAAGAGACACAGATGACATATACTAGCCTGTGGTGGACTAGACCCCTGCTAGTAATACAGACTTGTCAGCTGGGGGCTTTTGGGCAGACGTCTTCCATGTCCAAGCCTGTTTGGGTTTTGTTTTGGGGGTGCCTGGGCCACCGTAGAAGTAGATGCCCTGGGCATAACCATATTGATGGGGGTAACAAAAATCATGTGTCTTCTGTGGAAAAAGGAACATTTTGGGCAACCTGAGATAATAGAGTATTCTTATCCCCCCATGTCATAGTCCTGGGGCCTTTATCAATTTTGGGCCACACAACTGCTTGCCCACGAATGGGAGGGATACCAAAGATTTCTTGGAAGACTAGTCACCTGACCACTCAATTTTCAATCAAATAATTACTGATGCTTATAAGATCCATCAAAGGGCCCTCTACTGTACCCTGGAACTAGTGTTTTAACATAATCGTATTAAAACTCTTCAAGCTGTTTCTTTGACACTGGAGCCACTGGGGACATGATACACTAGATTTCCCATTAGGCTCATTCTTTGCGTTTGCGTGTTGTGGCCATAAACTCTGCCATATCTTAGAATGGCAAGAAATTGTGGGTCTACTGCTTGAGGGTAGTCCACTGCAACAAGGCATAAGAAGAGAAGTTATATATACAAAATAAATATTTCTGGGAAGGAATAGTCTCTTATCAGACTTCTTCCATCCTCCAGAATCACCTGGTGTATGGAGGGTGAGAAGGGAAAATTTTGGCCTCCCTTTTGCCTCTTAAATCTATGTGGGGATGAAGGTCTTGAATCTGAGGCCTCAGACACTTTCTTGGATCCGTAACTGCCCGGATAAGACCCCTGGGCAGATGAGCCAAGGTCTTCTTCAAAGGAAGAATGAATCAAAGTCAATCTCACCAGAATACTCTTTCTCAACTGAGGAATCCCCTTCCAGGGGAATATCCCCCGCCCCACCAGCAAAATTACTAAAATGACTTTATGGGGCAATGGGATGATCCTGGGTCCAAAACTCAAGGATCCCCTGAACAGAATACAGTATAATACTCACAGTACATATCAAGGGTTTAACCCATGAGGGCTCTTGTTCAATAGAAGAGGGAACAGGATATGTAGGGGCAAGATGGACATAAAGTAACAGTAGAGTCCTTAGGAAGATTTACATTAGGAGAAAATGGTTAACTGGTAGAAGCCTGAAGTACTCATGGTCTGAAACTTTACCATGTCTCCATTGTGCTCAGGCATAGCCAGGAGACCGCCAAATAAAGAATAAAGGACAGAACTGTAACAGGAATATACTAATCTGCCTGAAAGGGGAGAGAACAGAATGCAAGGATAGAGAATCCAGACTATTATTACACTTTCCAGAAAAGGAGTAAGGGTAAGCGTAGAACCTCTCCTTCCTACTCCCTGAGGTCGTAGAAAAAAACAGGACTCATGGGAAATATAGTTAGTTTCCCTCCAAACATAAAATGGCACAAAGGCTATCCAGCAGCTGCTTTCAATCACCTCCCTTGTAGTGTCTGTATGTGTGTGGGAAGGAGGGGGCATTTATAACTGTATAAGAAAAAGTAGAATAAAAAAAAGCCCCATTTTGCTCACCGGAATCCACCCAGTGCAGCAGAAATCAGAAATTTACTGTTGATGACATCCAATATGGCCACCGCATGTTTATTAAAGGGGATCTCTCACCTAACTGCACGTAATGCTCATTAGTTAGAGCATTTATCTAGAACACTGAAAATAGTGTTCATTATATTTAAAAAGCAGTTACATGCGCAAGAATTAAACTTTAAAAAGTGTCCGGCAGCCTACTTCCGGCTTGCCGAACTTTGCCGACCAGAGACAGCTCCCGTCCCACTACCCATCATCCTCCCATGATGGAGGCTGTCTGTCACTAAAGTGGAGCGATCGCATTGGCTAGATATCGATCTCTGCCAATGCGATCGCTCCACTTTAGTGACAGACAGCCTCCGTCATGGGAGGATGATGGGTAGTGGGACGGGAGCTGTCTCTGGTCGGCAAAGCTCGGCAAGCCGGAAGTAGGCTGCCGGACACTTTTTAAAGTTTAATTCTTGCGCATGTAACTGCTTTTTAAATATAATGAACACTATTTTCAGTGTTCTAGATAAATGCTCTAACTAATGAGCATTATGTGTAGTTAGGTGAGAGATCCCCTTTAAAGGCACAGCTGACCTACAACAAAGGCGTACTAAGAGATTATTCCACAGACACCTGGAAAGTGACTGCTAGACATATACATATATGACCTGCTCAGACAAGCTAAGCAAATAAGAGAGGGAAAAGGCTGATAATGCCATAATCAAGCAGATCCAGGTCCTGTAACACCCTACACTATAGTCCGTATTCATCAAGGAGGCCAGAGATAGGAGCTTGCTTAATGTGGAATTACACAGCTCCATATAAGTAAAAAAATCAAAAGAAAGCTGACTATGATAATCTTTTCCCTGATGCATCTCC
This sequence comes from Rhinophrynus dorsalis, assembly GCA_037306005.1. NCBI lineage: Eukaryota > Metazoa > Chordata > Amphibia > Anura > Rhinophrynidae > Rhinophrynus > Rhinophrynus dorsalis. Next base: position 324,027,425 of record CM074724.1, on the reverse strand, counting down.
TTTGAGGTCAGTTTTAAAAAGGAGCATGTCTGGTGATGGTAAGATGGACCAAGTTCATCTTAATCTGCTCGCCTCTCCGGAAGCCTTGAACCGGATCCTCAAGCGCCGGCCGCGCGTTCGTGCACCAGTTCTTAAGGGGTTGAGGTTTTACAATTTTTATTTTTTATATCAAGTTTGAAAACAAATATAGCCACATTGTAGCATCTAGTACAGAGGTTCTCAACCCGTGCCCTCAGTGGCCACTAACAGGCCAGGACTTAGGAATTTCCCTGCTAGAACACAAGTGTGTTGATCAGAGGCTCAGTCATATTGATTAACTCACCTGTGCTCTTAAAAGGAAATTCTCATATCCTGGCCTGTTAGTAGCCACTGAGGGCACGGGTTGAGAACCACTGATCTAGTATCTCTCCACATTCATTTACAACAAGTTTTAGAACTGGTATTAAGAGTATGATGATTTTCAGAAGCACATCTGACAATTCCTATTGGTTGCTGTAATGTCATACCCACTGATCCCTGGCAAACAAGAACGAGGATACCACTGGTAGATTTTGCAGGAGGCGGGACGAGCAGATTAGGATGAACTTGTCCAATTAAGGCTGTAAATGTATAATCTGCTATGTGCACAGGAGTGAATAGCTGAGTTGAACTAGTAAACGACTGAGCTTTAACATGGGTTTTTATTTTGTATTTTTTATTTATTCATGTTTGTTGTACTTAAATGCTCCTATGGAATACAAACAGCACCTAAATGTATGTTTTCTTATTTACTGAGGAAGAACCACAAAAGACCAGGAGATAATGCTGGAAAAGCTTGTATTTCAAACATATTAATGAAACCACAGTAACTCCTGTCACAACACAGCTGTATACATAACTCTCCCCAAAGCCACACAGGACTTAAGCTAAGAAGGTGCAATTTTTGAGCAAACCAACTGCAGTATGGTAAGGGGATGAAAATTCCCATTGATTCTAATTTTACTGTTTACTCCTTGAATGCCAGAGACATCTCCAACTTATTGCAAAGCAATGCATTGCAGACACTTCTAGCATTCAAGGGGTTAAGAAGCTCAATTTAAATTAATGGGATTTTTGTAATTGTTTTACTTTAACCCTATGGAGCAGTTGGGTTTCTCCAGAATTCTACCTCCTTGATTATCATTGCTGCTGTTCCTCTGCTGTAGGTTGGTGGGTTGTGAAACGCAGTAGGCTGGATTGTGTTCTGCAGAGACGGATCTTAACTGCTCTCCCCTAGGGTGTGTTTGTCAAACAGGTACTCGCCCATACCATTCTGGGGCACCCCAAGGCGCTTCAGGTTAGTGATGTAGTCTCCCAGCTTCTTCATGATCTTTACGTGTTCCTCCAGGAACTCAGACTCCAGTAAGTCACAAAGCTAAAATTGGCAAAAAAAGCCAAAATAGAAAAAACAGGATTTGACTTTCACAATCACAGGTAATTAACCACTTGGACTGCAGAGGCCTCCAATGCATTGTTCGACTTCTCTATCACGAAAAGGGTATCATTTGTAAATTTTCCCATCAAATGGACAATTAACCAATTGAGTGCCAGATGGGAGCATGCTTTAGATGCTCCTCTGGCACTTAAAGGGTTAAGGTTCATATTCAGAAAGCTAAAAAGATAAACTTCTTTGGCAAACCAATTGCACCATAGGGGATAAATACAAATTCCCCTGAAGTTCATTGGTTTAAAGGGAGCTTTTTACCTCTTGAATTCTGTCAGATTTCTTGAAAATGCTTTGGAAACCTCGCCAGCATTCAAGGTGTTCAAACTCCAAGGTGCAGTTGATTTACCACATAATTGCACCTTTAAGTCTCCTGAATACAGCCCTTAAAGGGATAGTAATGTTTCACAATAGAAGCATCTCCAATTAATCTTCATAGTATTTTGGCTGTGGAGAGTGTTATTTCAATATTGTCAGAGTTGTAGTTCAAGAGTAATTGGATGATCCCCCTCCTGCCCCTTTTACTGATGTAACACTGCTCACCTCAGAGCAGCAAGGTGGTGTCCAGGTGGCTTGCTGAGAGGGGCAATCGTCAATTAGCGTAAGGGAAAAACCTGTCAAGGGGAACATTGTTTTCATTGTTCTCACAGTAAGAAGATTGTCCCTTGCTGTGAACTGTCTGGTCTGAAGACCAGATTCCACATCTGAGGGGAGGTGGCTTACACTAGGTAAAAGGGGCAGGAGTGGGATACTTTATCATTCAATTACTCTTGAACTACAAACCTGACAGTATTGAAATAACACTCTCTATGACTCAAATACTATGAAGAGTAATTGAAGCTGCTGTTTTTGTTAAACATTACTGTCCCTTGAATGATACTTGGGATAGAGTAACAAGGGTGGCAGGATCCAAACTATGCATGTGCATCACTATGTCGTGGAGCTTAATGAGACTGGAAAAGATTTAATGGAAACAAAAGTGGGATTTGCCTTGAAAAAGGGGCAGAGCAGGGTAGGGATTGTCATCTGCCCCGGAGACTCCAGTTTTCTGAGTTAATTACCTGGTCCCCAGGGACAAGGAGTGATTCTCTGGGTGGTGGCTTCCCTAATAACGCAATACCTAGAGAGTCACCCACTTTCCCTGTCTTTGTCTTGGGATCCTCACATTTACCCAATGGGTTATGGTAGTTAAAGCTGTACTTTCAGTTAAACGCATGGCGACTAGCTTTGAAATAGATGTTTTACCTTTAAAAAATAGCCCAGTGTAAAGGAATCATTCCCGTTTGGGGAACGAAGGGCAGGTTAATGTGTTCTGCGCACCTGCACCGTCAGTCCCTTCCGGTAACCATATGGTGCACTGCAGTGCTACTCAATGGAGACCAGGACTGACAGCGCAGGCGGGCAGACAAGATGTCCGAGCTGTAGCCTAGGTTCCGGTCTCCAAGTGGGAAGGATTCCTTTACACTGGGCTATTTTTAAAGGTCAGACATCTATTTCAAAGCGAGTCGCCATGCGTTTAATGAATGCATGGCGACTAAGTATGAACTGAAAGTTCCGGTTTAATGCTATGAGTGGCAGTGGGGTGTGCTAAGCACTGCATTTGAACTCTTAGACACTGTTAGAGAGAGAGAAAAAAAAAAGTTTACTTCTACTTTAAGTTTGAAGGGAAAACAGGGATCTCTAAAAAAAATGTTAATGTTTCTAATAAACTATATGAAGTGCAGTACTTAAACACTGCATGCATAGGTTGAAAGGAGTAGTAACTCTTTATTTTTTATTTCGCAGTTTATTCTGCCTATACTTTTTATATTTTTTTTTTCCATTTTCACCAGTTTTTTTTAACCCTTTGAGCACCAGATGGGTACGCAACCCCTCTGGCACTCAAAGGGTTAAAGGGATAGTAATGTTTCATAATAAAAACAGCTCTAATTAATCATCATAGTATTTGGACTTTGGAGAGTGTTATTTCAATTCTGTCAGAGTTGTAGTTCCAGAGTAATTCAATGACAAAATGTCCCCCTCCCGTCCCTTTTACGGATGTAACACTGCTCAGCCAGATCAGAAGGGAGGTGACCAGGTAGATTGCACAGAGGGACAATCTTCAATTAAGATAAGGGAAAAACCTGAAAAGCTTGTCAAGGGGGGTAGGGCTTTCATTGTTTTCACATAAAGAAGATTGTCTCCTGCTGTTATCTGTGTGGTCTATAGACTGCATTTCACATCTGAGAAGAGATAGCTTACACTAGGTAAAAGGGGCGGGAGGGGAAACTTTGCTTGTGAATATCTCTTAAACCATAAAGGTTTAAGAGATAAGACTTATATCATTCTTCATGTTTTTTTAATGCCTACAAAATAAAATAAAGTGAAAACGAAGTATTACTATCCCTTTAAGCTTTTATGTCTCTAACAGTGAGCTCACTGAATTTCTGTTTCCAGTGAGTTTTCTGGTTAGTACACCCTCAAAGCAGGATGTAATACAATGTTACACTCTCTCTGTAGCACTGAATGCTCTGTGATCTTGTTTACATTGCATCACTAGACCTGTTTTCATGCTTCCTGTCAGAAAGCTCTCTGCAAACAGATCCAGGGAGCTAGTTGTCAGGGACATATATGGTATAAAATATAGGTGAAGATAAAAAAATAATAGCAGTTTGGATGCATTTGTTAGGTACTTGCAGAATATGTAAAGACATTTTTTTTTTATCTCACAGAAGATAGTCTTCTGCTCTCTGATTGACTCAGGACTCCTTGGACATCTCTTTCTTTTCATCAGCTCGGTTTCTATGCAGCAGACAGACAGATGTATTGCTGTGTCTGGTTATTTCAGCCCCCACCCTGCATTATTTTGAACAGATTGTGTGTTTCAGTATTACTTGACTTGAAAAACAGGAGCTGATCTCTCAAAAGCTTACCTTAAAATACAGTCAAGATAAAGAAATATCACCAAAGTACTCATAATTTTGCATTACAGAATTATTAGGGAATGTGATACTCACGTGTGGGTCCTTTCTTTCAGTTGCCAGATTGTGCATATCCAGAAGGGTCTGGTTAACATTCTTCTCCAGATTCAGAGCTATCTGCATGGCCTCCAGGCTGCTACCCCATTCATCTTGTTCTGGTTTCTAAGACACAACAGAACAGTTTAATTTATATTTCAGCATGTACTGTGATATATGAGGCTGTATATTCAAAGAGGAGCAAATGGGTTTCTGGGTTTAAAGGGGATCTATCACCCCTATACAAGTTAGCCTTAATAGAGTATATCGTGAATAAGTGTAAAACTGTATTGATTTCATTTTTTAAAATCTCTGTTTGGTCAAAATTTAATTAATAAATGCTGCCCTGCACCTACTTCCGGATAGACTGCGATTACCAGCTCTGTAACCGCAATCTGTCTCTCTCTCTGCCTCAGCTCTCCTCCCTCTATCCAGCATTTTCCGATGACGGAGGCTTTCTGGCTGTAAGCTGGAGCGATTTTATTGGCAGAGATCATTATCTAACCAATGAGATCGCTCAAGCTTACAGCCAGAAAGCCTCCATAATCGGAAAATGCTGGATAGAGGGAGGGGAGCCAAGGCAGAGTGACAGACTATGGGTACAGAGCTGGTAACCTCAGTCTATCCGGAAGTAGGTGCAGGGCAGCATTTAGTAATTCAGTTTTGGCCAAATAGAGATTTTAAAAACGAAATGAATACAGTTTTACACTTAGCCTCAATAGAGTATATAGCGAATAACTTGTATAGGGGTGATAGGTCCCCTTTAAGTTGTTAAAAAGTGAAGACACGTACCCTTGGAGTGTCAAGGGGCAGCACAACTTTCTGGCACTCAAATCTTTAAAGTAATAGCTATTTTTATGAACTTTTTATGTGGGTTTTCAGCTGAAAAACAAAGGTCCGTCTACTGCTGACACATTCTCTATTCAAAAATGATAACAGCTCAGGATCACTCTCTTTTGATGTTTTGTGTGGTTTACAGTGGATGACAAAAATTCTCCATGGGGATCATTTTAAAAACAGGTTTTCCAATTAATTATAAATTAGAAGTTTTTATTCACTATAAGATGTGCCATTTTCTTTATTTTTAAGCCCCCCCCCCCCGAGTGGGAGCTTCCATTTGAGAGTGGTTAATAATGCATTAACATTGTCAGCTACTGAATAAATGAATATATAAAACTATTAACCAGTCTGGAAAATAAAATGCGCACATGTATAGGCATTTTAAATAGAAACATTCAGTTACACTAAAAGTTGTGGTAACAGGTGCACTTTAATGAAACATCAACACCTAGTGGTCATTTTCATAACTTTTTGGATTAAAGAAAGAGGACAAGAAAGTCTGGGCTGTTATAAATGTTGAATGCAGTGGAAGTACCTTTGTTGCATCAGTAGAATATCCCTACAAAACAGTATAACTCATTTATATTATATAGTAAATCATTTCTATACTTTTAAAGTATTTCTGTTGTACGTCCTTCCTATCTCACCTTGATATCCTGCAGGACAACACGACCCCCTCGCTTGTTCTGACATTTCATGAGCTTCTCAGCATGTTCTCTCTCTTCGTGGCTCTGCTCTTTAAAGAACTTGGCCACGTGGTGAAGGGCCACATCATCCCGGTCGAAGTAGTAGGACTGGAAAAGGAAAAGGAAATACCTTAGTTTTATGGTAGTCACTTTTTGGACCTACAGCTTTTAGTTGATGTTGGTTCCACAATATCTGCAGGTATTCATTCCCAAAGTGACATGTTTTGGGTCTCAGCTTTAATCACCAAATTTACATAAAAAATGCCAACCCATTGGTGACTGGGGAGATCTCCAACACAATGAGGCTGATATATTAAAGGGATTGTAATGGTCTGAGAGATAGAGCGTTATAAAGTTCCACTCTCCCTTCCCTTCTCCTGACGTCAGCTGTAAGCTGACAGCAGGCGTTCCTGGTCCGGAGATCGACAAGCGGCTCTTCAGCAGAGCTGCAGTAGCGCGATTTAAAAGGAAATACTTAATTAATAAGTATGCTTGGTATGCAAACACACAAAGAAGTATTTATTTTTAAATTGAGCTATTGCGGCTCTGCTGAAGAGCCTCCTCGTTTCAGCTGACACGGATCTCTTTCTGTCAGCTTTACAGCTGACATCAGGAGAGGGGAACTTTAGAATGCTGTATCTCTCAAACCATAATGGTTTGAGAGCTAGGAATAGCACTGATGGATTTCTTATTTTATGCTGTACAATATGAATTTTTATGTAATTAAGACATTACTATCCCTTTAAAAGGAACTGGAGTAATTGTGTGGTAGACCGACCATACCAAAGAGAACAAATAAATATTCCCATTGACTTTTAACCCTTGACCACTAGAGAGGTCTCCAACTCAGAGCAAATCAATTTGTTGAAGACCTGCCTAACATTGAAGGGGTTAAAAACCCCGTTGAAATCAATAGATATTGATTTGTTACATCCCTGCTCTGTCCAGCATTTCACAGCTACCCATTTGATGGAGGAGAGGCATGGCTGGGGTACGGCTGAAGGCCAGCTGGTATCAATCATATGTCATGGTGTGGGAGACCTCTTTAGCATTCATTGTGTTAAAAGTTCCAATTGTGGAGTAAACCAACTTCTTTATATGAGAGAAATGATAATGTCCAGTTGTTAAAACTGAGCCTTTAACCACTTGAGTGTAACAGATGAAGGGGAGGTATGTGCCCTTATTTGAAACCAGGTCTAAACCAAGTTTAAGGGGGGATATGTGAGAGGAAACAGGAAATAATATAGAAAGACAAAAAAGAGAGAGACAGGAGGCGTCTCCTGTGTTGAATCTTCAAACAATCAACCTCCACCAAAGCACACAACCTCACAAACAAATGTGCTGCATGTACACTTATGTGCAAAAACAGCTAAAATCGAAGTGGGGAAAGTTTGAAGCTACCCCAAGCTCATATGATCTCTCTTTCTGCAATGCTTCACACAAATATCAGGCTGCTCCTCCTAAAATGTTCTCTCCTCATACAATTAAACCACTGTAGAAAAAGGGCGCCCAATAGTGTAGTATGTCACAAATATTAGAGAAGAATCATAAGCAATGAAGAATGGGTACTCACAGGTGTACTGGTCAGCCAATCTACCGCTGACTCTCACGCATACAGAGAAATTATCCCGTCTCAGTTCGGGTATAGACAGAGGATATCCAATATCACCAACAGAAAAAATTATAATAAAACACAAAAAACGGCTTCAAAGATCTCTAGCGTGTTTCACAGCTTAACGCCGCTTTATCAAAGAGAAATAAACTGACTAGTACACTTGTGAGTACCCATTCTTCATTGCTTATGATTCTTCTCTAATATTTGTGACATACTACACTATTGAGCGCCCTTTTTCTACAGTGGAAATAATGTAGAGTCCTTTTTGTAGATACTGAAGCTACCTGTGGTGTAAAAGGCTTAAAAACAAAAAGTGGGTGGGTAAATGCTACAAACCACCAAATATTGGCTGGCAAGGGATGGTGGGAGTTGTAGTCCCCAACAGCTGGAGGCCCAAATATGGACTATCCCTGAAATAAAACACCCCTGCACAAAAAAGGGAGTTTACTAAAATATTTAAGTGGTTAACCCTTTGAGTGCCAGAGGGGTACAGCAATGTGCAGGGTACCCCCTGGCATTCAAAGGGTTAAAAAGGTGAATGCAAACAATTGTTTGTGTATAGGAACTATAATATTATCAACTCTGAGTGCCAAAATACACAGAATTGTGTTTCACACCCTCTAAGTGTTCATGGATTAAACCACACTTATAAACCACCTGCCCCCTCCCAGGAAAAAAAAAGCATAGAATTCTATATAATAATTTGCTACAATGTTTGTCAGAAGCCGTCATGTGCAGTACAGACTGCACGAATGCACAGAATGCTGGGAGCATTCTGTGCTTTTGGGCAGTCTCTACAGTGCATGACTGCGTCGGCAGCAGGACGCAGAGCAGGACCGGCCTCTTAACCCTTTTTAGTGCCAGAGGGGTACACAACGCATATCCCTTTGCAATGTTTTGCGTACCCCTCTGGCACTCAAAGGGTTAACATCACCCAGACCTTGGACTGTGTACACGGGCTTTTACACGAGTCATTTTATAAACAGACACCTATTTTTCAAATAGAAAGGTTCAATAACTTACCAAGGACAGGTAGGTATAAGAGGTGTACATCTTCAGATTCACCATACGGTTAATAGCTGCCTCGCAGTCATGGCTGAAGTTCTGACGCACTTGGGAGTTCATCTTGCCTTTTGTTTAGCTGGTTTTAAAAAAAAGAATAAAAATTGGATATATTGTAGTTGCCAGCAACAGGTTCCGTTCAAGCACTGTTGAAGCAAGAACTTGATCTGACTGTGATGTTTCCTACACTGCTAGGACTTTTATACCCGGCTGGTAAGATTCACACCTCCCTCACCTCACTACGCGAAACACAAGAAGAACAATTAACAAAACGGGTTTGCTGAGTCACCTGTGCGCATAGGAATAGCACCTGCTCATATTACAGCTACTTCTGCACAGTCATTGTATTCTCATGACACTATAATGTTATTATTCATTATGGAACCATTCTGAAACATTTGTGTGCATTTCATTTCCATTTAAACTTGCTGTAAATTCATGCAACTTTCCTGCGTTCAACAAAGCTCTGGGAAACTGCAGCATTGATAATCATCATTGCAGGGTATGGGGCCAATATGCCTTTCATTCATGCAACCAATGAGAAAAACAATTAATAAAATGGATTTGCTGAGTCACCTGTGTGCATAAGAATAGCACCTGCTCATATTACAATTATTTCTGCACAGTCATTGTATTCACATAACAATACATACCTCAGAAGTGTCCCTCTTTTGGAGGTACATTCCTTCTTTTAGACCTAAATCCCCTCTTTTTAGGAGATCAGATTGTGTGGTGTGTATATAAATGTATCTCATTGCTCCACAGCAATGTAACTCACATTATTGTTTGTTTAAACATTAGTATACGTGTTTATAAAGTACTCTGTGTAAATAAAATACTTTGGTCTTGTTATAAGTAATTTATTAAATTACACAATGAGGTGTCAATAGGCCATGAAATAGCCTAAAAATCAATCGGTAATGCCCCTCCCACCAGCCACGCCCCCAATAACACCCCCTAAAACACAAGTGTCCCTCTTTGGCAATTTGAAATGTTGGGAGGTATGACAATATAATGTCATTATAGAACCACTCTGAAACATTTGTGTGCATTTCATTTCCATTCAGATTAATTCAGTTTGCTGTAAATTCATGCAACTTTACTGCATTTAACAAAGCTCTGGGAAATTGCAGCATAATTGGTATTGTAGGTTGTGAGGCCAATATGCCGATCATTCATGCAACCAGTGAGTGGTCAACCTACAAAGGGATCAACCAATTATGTATATTTATGCTAATGTAATCTAATGAAGTGTTCGGTGCGGTTTCATATGGTAATTATTCTTTTCACTGCATATTCATATCCTAAGCTTTGTGACATTTCATATGTTAATTAAGCTATATTCCGTACTGAAAGATTTTACACTTTTCCCAGCAAAAGTATGAATATTTCCTGAACATAAGCATAAGCTGTTGTGAATGAAGTTTTCAAATATGCAAAAAAAATTCAAGGTGACAGGCCCACTTTAGGCAGGGAAATCCTCAAGTCTTCCCTGAGGACACATATAAGAACCACTTTACAAGACACTGGGGGATATGCACGAAGGCGTTAAAAACTGTTGATAATGGAGATGACTTCTCCAATAATATCAATAGCCCAGTTCCTATATTATTCTATACAGCCTATGCACGAAGATCTCCAAAGTTGGATAAAATAGGACTTGGAGAAGTGTTATCTCGCTTTATCACACATTATTGCATCTCATCTATTATATCACACAAAAAAGTAACAGAAGTGTGTAATTTAGGCAGTTATGCTTCATAGGAATTGCATCATACAAAGAGTTCTGCTGCAGCTACTTGTTCATAAAGCCTCTACGAGGCAGAACATCTTGCATTTTGAAGTAAAGAACAAATCTGTTACGAGACAATAAAAGCACTAAAGATGCTTTGATTCTTTTTAGGCAATGCAGCCATACCTCTGATAAGTAACCTTTTCCTGTAGTGTTGAGCACACAGACAAAGCTACAACATAACAAGGGGCTGTGAGGGGTGTCATTTTAAATATCCTGCCAGATGCTGCAATGGTCATTTTGGAACCTTTCTGGAGGTGGTAGGGGATAATACATCCAGATTTCTGTGACTGATTACTCAATTTGGGATAACACCCGTATGACCAAATTCCCTCACCCCTAACTAACTGCTACTTTTGAATCACTGATAGAGAAATAGATGCCCCCAAAAAGCCACTGACCAATGCAATCCTGAATATTGCAATTCAGCAAAACAAAAGTTATGGCCAAATGAAAAACTGCTCCATATTTTCAATTCAGTAAGCTTACAATATGGGGTATATTTTCCCTTTAAAGGGATAGTAATACTTAAAATGTAAAAAAAAATATGTTGTAGAGTTTATCCCCCTGAGTAAAACAAGGGCACTCCCACTGCTGAAAGGTATTTCATTCAAAAGTTATTAATTTTCAAAGTTGAATTTTTTAGGTGCAATATCACAGTGGCCTGAACTTGTATAGTGGCGCTGTTGCTACACCATCCTATGGAGATTTATGGTCAACTGACCACTGTACAATTTCAGGCCACTGTGATATTGCACCTAAAAAATTAAACTTTGAAAATTAATAACTTTTGAATGAAACACCTTTCAGCAGTGGGAGTACCCTTGTTTTACTCAGGGGGATAAACCCTACAACATATATTTTTTTACATTTTAAGTATTACTATCCCTTTAAGTTAATGAATGATAATGCAACTATTAAAGGGGATGAATCATTAGAATATGTTTAAATCCTGTTTAAAGGGATAGTAATACTTAAAATGTAAAAAAAAATATGCTATAGGGTTTATCCCCCTGAGTAAAACAAGAGTACACCCGCTGCTGAAAGGTGTTTCATTCAAACGTTATTAATTTTCAAAGTTGAATTTTTTAGGTGCAATATCACAGTGGCCTGAAATTGTACAGTGGCGCTGTTGCTACACCATCCTATGGAGATTTATGGTCCCGAGACCAGAGCTGTCCATAGGATCGTGTAGCAGCAGTGCCACTGTACAATTTCAGGCCACTGCGATATTGCACCTAAAAAAAATCAACTTTGAAAATTAATAACTTTTGAATAAAACACCTTTCAGCAGCGGGAGTACTCTTGTTTCACTCAGGTATAACATGCCTGAGGAAGAGACCTAAGGTCTTGAAAGCTTGCATTTAAATCTGCTTAGTTAGCCAATAAAAGGTATCAAAAACTATATTTGCCTCCTGTATTTCTACGGCTAACACGGTACCAACTCTCATCTGTTAATAGAATAGGAAGCACATTCATCACTTTGCTAGATTTGCTGCAACACTAACATGCATCCACTAGGAGGCAATATTTCCCAACTTCCAACTTTAGTTGCAAATACTAAAAAAGGGCTTTTCACAGAAATTAGATGCTTTTCTCTTGGCATTCCATATCGTTTTAACCACTCAGATATTAGAAAGATCAATAACATATTGCAAAGAAAGGTTTTGGAGACCTCTCCAGGATCCAAGGGGTTAATAGGCCATGGCCTTTCAATTGTAAAATATTTTGTTCCTTTTGTTCTAAATTTGTTTTCTATTCACTAGGGAAAAAAAGTGCCCTTATTTGTAATCCAGCTATAAAAGCATCCTTATATTGTTAGAGTATGTACAGAGGTATGGTTTTAGCCAGATCTGAACAGTTTTTATATTCAATATAGTACCAAATACCCATGGACACCTGCAAACATTTTTCTGGGGGGCAGCAAAATGTTAACCCCACCCACGTTCCTCCTAATTCTGCTAATGTCACAAAGTGATGAGGCAGAGTCTGAATGGGATGGAGCATGGGCAGGTTACCAATTGGCAGGATATGAGGAGCCCGGAATTCCATGACGGTCCTGGTACGTCATGGGTCCTTAAAGCAAATCCATCCATGACGTGCCAGGACCATCAAGGGTCCTTAAGGGGTTAATACTTTAAACACAAAGAGGTGTGCCCATAACTTTGCACATCAATGTGTTTACACCATAGAGATACTGTTACCTAAGGCAAAGGAAAGTGAGGGAGGTTGGTCATAGTCAGAGAGGAGAGAGAAATAGAAAGTGGTAGAGTCAGATTGGGAAGGTGGGAGAAATAAGATGAGAGGAGAGAGGTAAGGGGGATGAGATAGACAGGGAATGCTGAGAAGAGAAGGATGCAGAGTGTGGGCGAGAAGCAGAGAGAGACTGGGAGAACCAAAGGGGTTGCTATGTGACTCTTTCGCCAATGTAAAATACAGTATAAAAACAAACATGGGGGATGAAGATCATTCCAGAAAGTTGCATCATGTTAATTGGGTAGAAGGAAGTGAATGAGGCAGTAGAGGTACTGGGTCCGAGGATCACTGACATCTTTACAGTGCCTTACATTCTTCCTATTTTGTTGCATTACAACCTGGAGTTAAAATGGATTTTAATTTGGATTTCATGTGATGGACATTAACAAAATAGTCCAAATTGGTGAAGTGAAATAAAGAAAATAACTTGCTTTAAAAAAATAAAAAGTGGTGCATGCATATGTATTCACCCCCTTTGCAATGGAACCCCTAAATAAGATCTGGTGCAATCAATTACCTTCAGAAGTCACATGATCACATAATAAAGTCCACCTGGGCGCAGTCTAAGTGTCACATGATCTCAGTATACATACACCTATTCTGCAAGGCCCCACAATCTGCAACACCAGCAAGCAGGCAGCACCATGAAGATCAAGGAGCTCTCCAAACAGGTCAGGGACAAAGTTGTGGAGAAGTACAGATCAGGGTTTGGTTATAAAAAATTATCCCAAACTTTGAACATCTCATGGAGCACCATTAAATCCATTATTAAAAAATGGAAAGAATATGGTGCCACAACAAACCTGCCAAGAGAGGGCCGCCCACCAAAACTCATGGACCAAGCAAGGAGGGCATTAATCAGACAGGCAACAAAGAAACCAAAGATAACTCTGAAGGAGCTGCAAAGCTCCACAATGGAGATCGGAGTATCTGTCCATAGGACCACTTTAAGCCGTACACCCCACAGAGCTGGGCTTCACGGAAGAGGGGCCAGAAGAAAGTCATTGCTTAAAGAAAAAAATAAGCAAACACGTTTGGTGTTCGCCAAAAGGCATGTGGGAGACCCCCCAAACATATGGTACTCTGATCACGTGAGACTAAAATTCAGCTTTTTGGCCATCAAGGAAAACGCTATGTCTGGCGCAAACCCAACACCTCTCATCACCCAGAGAACACCATACCCACAGTGAAGCATGGAGGTGGCAGCATCATGCTGTGGGGATGTTTTTCATCAGCAGGGAATGAGAAACTGATCAGAATTGAAGGAATGATGGATGGCGCTAAATAAAGGGAAATTCACTAGGGAAACCTGTTTCAGTGTTCCAGAGATTTGAGACCTTCCAGCAGGACAATGACCCTAAGCATACTGCTAAAGCAACACTCGAAAGGGGAAACATTTAAATGTCTTGGAATGGCCTATTCAAAGCCCAGACCTCAATCCAATTGAGAATCTGTGGTATGACTTAAATATTGCTGTACACCAGCGGAACCCATCCAACTTGAAAGAGCTGGAGCAGTTTTGCCTTGAAGAATGGGCAAAAATCCCAGTGGCTAGATGTGCCAAGCTTGTAGAGATGTACCCCAAGAGACTTGCAGCTGTAATTGCCGCAAAAGGTGGTTCTACAAAGTATTGACTTTGGTGGGGGGGGGGGGGTTGAATAGTTGCACGGTCAATTTTTCTGTTTTGTTTTGGGGTTTTTTCTTATTTCTTGCTTGTTTCACAATAAAAAATATTTAGCATCTTCAAAGTGGTAGGCATGTTGTGTAAATCAAATTATACAAACACCCCCCAAAATCCATTTTAATTCCAGGTTGTAATGCAGCAAAATAGGAAAAATGCCAAGGGGTGTGAATACTTTTGCAAGGCACTGTATACCTGTGCATGGACATAGTCATTACTATTGTTTTTTATTGACTCTTATCAATCTTTATATACTTTTAGATCCTTATTTTTTATATAGATATTCTATTCATTGCATTGTGACCATCGTGGGTGACTTATTTGGATCCCATATGGATAAAGCAGTTTTGTTGAACTGTCCCTCGTTATCCTTTCTTCTTGTTTTTACATGAAACATATGTCTTGGAGGTCCTAAGATGAGACGGGATGGGACTAGCAGCACAAATGCTCACACTCAAAGAACACAGACTGGAGTTTAATAAAATCTGTGTTTGACTTCACTCCAAAGAATTTGTGTCCGACTATACTCTAATATTTAGACCAAATCTCTGCCTGTATTGTACTCTATATTTATTGCATACTATATAGGGGACTGCAGAAGCACTGGTTTCTTTTAATACATATTCACTACCGCTTACCATAAAATCTTGGGTCGAATACGCACTCTTTTACCCCGCTTCACCTTATTCGAAGTGGGGGGTGCGCATTATACCTGAGATTTTTTGGACAAAAAAAAAAAAAATGTACTGCTGACAGATACCTTCCCTCCAGCGCAATGCACTCTCAAAATAAGCCTTATTTTCTCACACTGAAGTCCCCATCTTCCCTCCCGCTCCCCAGTGCAATCCGATCTCCAAGTAAGCCTTACTTCTTTCCACAGAAGTCCCCATCTTCCCTGCGGGCGGCATGCTAGCATTTGCCGCCCGCTTACTTCAGTGGGCTGTCAGGACATGTAATGAATTACTCCAACACCTGTTAAAAAATACACTTAATTCAGCCTAAGTGCCGGTCATTTAACTTATACATCCATTTTGTAGTACTCACCTTTTTTCTCTTTTCTTTAAGGGGTTCAATTTAATGAGTATAATTTTATATGTTCTACTGTATATATGTGTCTATAATTTTATATGTTCTTATACTGACCACATTTCAATTAACTTGTTAATGTCCGTGCTTTACTTTGTTGCAACAACTTTTAGAATCTACTGATACCCTAACATCATTAACTTTTGGTTTTCTGGAAGTTATTATCAAATAATGACTCAAATTATAATTTCAACAAGTATCTAATTTCTGAACTTCAGTCTTATGGTGAATTTTTGCACTTTAATGGACTTCAGTATAGTCTCCTTGTATGATGTATCCCAGGGACTTTTTCTGCTTTTTGAGATGCTTTGGGGCTGGTTACTCCGCAGCTTCCACCTTTGAAGACCAATTGAGTCCTATCTTATGCCTTATTTTTGGATTTTCTTTTCAGGCACTTTATTTGGACTTTTCTGTTATTCTTCATTTTCCTAACCTCTTATTATAAGAAGCAGGACAGATTCAATCTTTCATTTAACCCTTTAGGTGATACTGTGTCCAGCCTGTGAATTCAACATGCCTCTTCTCAGCAGTATGGTCTCCCGGTCACCTCCTCTTGGTAGCTGAGGGACATGATCTATTATCATATACCTTAAGTCCATTATTGGAGTGTCCACTTTTAGCAAAATGTGCCGCCACCGGTTGTTCCAAACAAATGTTATTCCTTTTTGTTGGATTCTTTTCTAAAGCATTGTTTATCGCGATCCGGTGTTCTCCTGCTCTCTCTCTAAAGGTAGTCACAGTCTTTCCCACATATAGGAGATTGCAAGGACATTTTATTACATATGTAATGAACTGACTTGTGCATGTGACTCTGTATTGCAATGTATAGATTTTATTTGTAGATGGATGCATAAATGAGTCCCCTTCCATCATATGCTTACATGTAACACAGGATAAGATCTATAACATCCCAATCTTACTTTTAATGCACTTTTGACATAACAATGCCTTGGATCAGTTCTTATTATAAGAGCTTTTAAGTTTGTTGCTCTCTTAAAGCCAAATTTCGGCTGTCATTTTAAACTTGCTGGAATATCCGGATCGGGGGCCAAAACATGCCAGTGTATCTTTATGCTTCGTGTTGTTTGGTTTGTTAATGTATTATAATGCACTATACATCTTAGATCTTGCTCAACATTTTTTTCCATATAAATAGGGGCTTCCTCTATAGTTTTCATTGTTCTTTCTTTACTTTTCCTTAAGGCATCTTGTGAATAGCCACGGGTTTCAAATTTCTGTTGTAATTTATTCAGTACCTCCTCTCTTTTCTCTGGCTCACTCTCTATTCTCAATGCTTGGAGCATCTGAGAGTATGGCAAGCTTCTCTTTAAATGTGGAGGATGAAAGCTATTTGATAGTAGAAGTGTATTTCTATCTTTTGGTTTTGAGTACATCGATGTTGAAATTTTTCCATTCTCCAATTTTACCATTACATCTAAAAATGCAATTTCTGACTGACTGTAATTATATGTCAATTTAATAAACGGATGTACTTCCAGTTCCTTAAAGGCTTGTGATAGTTCTTCTTCCTCTCGTTCCCATAACAAAAATAAATTGTCTATGTAGCAGTAATAAAATTTCACATGCTCCATAAATAAGTTCTACCTGCCGAGTTTGGTCTTCTTGGAGAACTAACCACAGTTCTTCTGTGAATTTAGGCAGCCTCAGTTGCTTCTCTATTTTCATGTTTTCCCAGACAGACTCAATGATGTTGAGATTGGGGCTCTGTGGGGTCCTGTCATGGGAGAGCCGGCCGCATTCATGTCCCCTCACGGCAGTCCATGCCGCGTCTTTGAATTTGAGCGGCTTCAGCATTCAGTTGTCCTCAGCTGTAGCGTGTCAGCTGACAGCTGTCCAGTGACGTGCGCGCCACTTTTAAAGTGATAGCAGGGAGGTGGAGCACACAAGTAGTGCTGAGTCATGTGATATATAAACTACCTGGACACCATGTCAGTTGCCCTTATGTGGTGTCCAGTGCCGTAGCTCCTGTGTCCTGTATCTGATCTGTATTTGACCCTTGCTTGGCTTCCATTTGTTCCTGTGTCCATACCCCTAAGTCTGATTACCCACTCTGGTGCTGACCTGTGGCTCTGGCTGACTATCCGCTCCATGTACAACCCCTGGCTAAGTCTGACTACCCACTCTGGTGCTGACCTGTGGCTCTGGCTGACTATCCGCTCCATGTATGACCCATGGCAAGTCTGACTACCCACTCTGGTGCTGACCTGTGGCTCTGGGTGACTATCCGCTCCATGTACAACCCCTGGCTAAGTCTGACTACCCACTCTGGTGCTGACCTGTGGCTCTGGCTGACTATCTGCTCCATGTACAACCCCTGGCTAAGTCTGACTACCCACTCTGGTGCTGACCTGTGGCTCTGGGTGACTATCCGCTCCATGTATGACCCCTGGCTAGTCTGACTACCCACTCTGGTGCTGACCTGTGGCTCTGGCTGACTATTTGCTTCGGTTTGACCTCAGGCTAGTCTGACCACTTATTGGGGTTCTGTTTGTATCCTGATTACACCGGGTCCATTCCTGAGTAGTACTCCTGTTTCATGGAGATTGCTACTCTAGCGCTGACGCTTGGTATCTGGGGATCGCATTTGGAGTTGTTTACTTTCATATTTGCTCTACTGTTCAATAAAGTTGGTGTTCATTATACTGTACCTGTGTCTTGTCTCGTTTGTACCGCTCCTGTGACTGGTCCATACCATCACTTCCAGGACTCCTTGTTCTTCTTTATACTGAATATAGTTCTTAATGACTTTGGCTGTATGTTTGGGGTCGTTGTCATGCTGCAGAATAAATTTGTGGCCAATCAGATGCCTCCCTGATGGTATTGCATGATGCATAAGTATCTGCCTGTACTTCTCAGCATTGAGGAGACCATTAAGACTGACCAAATCCCCAACTCCATTTGCAGAAATGCTGCCCCAAACTTGCAAGAAACCTTCACTGTTGCCTGCAGACACTCAATTTTGTGCCGCTCTCCAGCCCTTCAGTGCACAAACTGCCTTTTGCTACATCCAAATATTTAACATTTTGACTCATCATTTCAGAGCACCTGCTGCCATTTTTCTGCAACCTAGTTCCTATATTTTCGTGCATAGTTGAGTTGCTTGGCCTTGTTTCCACATCGGAGGTATGGCTTTTTGGCCTGATCAGACTTCTCCGGACAGTAGAAGGGCGTACCAGGATCCCACTGTTTTCTGCAAATTCTGAGCTGATGGCACTGCTGGACATCTGCCAGTTGTGAAGGGAATTGTGTCTTTCATTTGCTCCACTAAGTTTCCTTGGCTGACCACTGATCTTATGGTCCTCAATGTTGGCTGTTTCTTTGTCCTTCTTCAAAAGAGCTTGGACAGCACATCTGGAACTCCATGTCTGCCTTGAAATTTCTGCCTGGGAGAGACCTTACTGATGCAGTATAAATACATTGTGTCTTGTTGCTGTGCTCAGTCTTGCCATGGTGCATGACTTTTGACATTAAACAGACTTCAGCAACCTCACCTTGTTAGCCGAGTGTGACTTTTCCACACAGAGTTTTATTCCTCCTGAACAGCTGTTTCAGTTAATGAGTATGTTTCAATCCACATATTAAATTGATGATCATTAACACCTGTTTGATATAATTGTTTAATCATACACCTGAGTATGGGCTCGATCCAAATGTTGGAGTTAAAACCAAACCAAGTTAACCAAGTCCGGGTAACGTGATATTCAAATCTTCCTTACCCAGAAAGGTTAACGTGCGACGGCCTATAAAACACACGAAAACTACAAAACTGGAGTCGCGTAAAATCTGACCTCATCTCTGTCAAAAAACACAAAATAAATAACGTGAGAAACATCCCAATAAAAGAAACCAGCGAACGTCCAATGTTACCTAGTGCTCCAGCCAATCACAGCACCCCAAAGTATCAAGTTCAGTCAAAAAACTATATATAGACAGAAATTAACCGAAGCACCTTTGTCTGTGTATCGTGTATCGAACACAGGACCCAAGATTTTGATATTTTTTCAAAACTCTCATTATTTCTTACTTGTAGGAACATTTGCATTGCATACTTGACTTACAAAACCACTGTCGCCAGTTTTTTCTGTCGACACCAACATTTGGATCGAGCCCTATATGCCTACAAAATCCCTGACTTTGTGCAAGTGTATCTAGAAGAATTGATGCTGTTTTGAATGCAAAGGGTGGTCACACCAAATATTGATTTAATTTAGATTTTTCCTCTGTTCACTGACTATCATTTTGTTAATTGATAAATATGAACTATTAACATGTCTATTTTTGAAAGCTTTCTTACATAACATTTTATCACAGTGCCTGTGATCCTCCTCTGTCACTCTCGCTTGTGGTGTGCTCTGATTTGCTGAGTTGGTTTGGCCCGCCTCTGGTGACCTTTTTATGCCTGGCCGTGACACCTGTCAGGTGCCGTTTCGTGGTGTTCTGAGCCAGTGTTGCTGTTGCTGTGTTCCTGTGTACCGATTTGGCCTGTTCTGACTACGCTCCTGTGTTCCTGATTGTGATTGACCCAGTATCACAGTGCCTGTGATTCTTGTCACTCTTACTTGTGGTTCGCTCTGATTTGCTGAGCCAGTTTGGCCCGCCCCTGGTGACCGTCTTATGCCTGGCCCAGACACCTGTCAGATGCCCTTTCGTGGTGTTTCTGAGCCAGTAGTGCTGTTGCTGCATTCCAGTGTTCCTGTTTGTGTATGACCCGGCTTGTCTGCGAACCACCTCTGTATCCTGACCCGGCTTGGCTGACGTTCCTGTTCGCGTATGACCCAGCTTGTATGACTACCTCCTGCGTGCTCCGACCCGGCCCGGCTGACTTCCTGCTCCGAAGATCGACTTCCAGCCTGTTCCAGTGACCTCCGTTCCCGTTGTCGCCGCCACGACATTCTCAACCGCTGCTGCCAGCCACCGTGTGACCGCCTTGCCTGGTGTTGCCATTAATCAGTGCAGTGTACCGCTATACTTGCAGAGCTGTGCGTGCCTCAGTGAGCCTCACTATACTTGCAGAGCCTCGTTGTTTGCAGAGCCTCGTGTAAACGTGCTTATTAACCCTAGCAGTGCTGCCTTGCTCTCGCCTATCTCGATTCCCAGAATAGAGCCTCTTCCGTGGTGCTACGTCTGCTGAGTTGGCCGCTTACCGACGGCGACTCTATCCATTCCGTTGCAGAGTAGTGACTTATTGTGGGCCGGTTGGGCGCCATAGGCTCTCCCTTCTCGTTGTTTACTGGGCGATATCTATTAAAGCAGAGTAGCGATAGAGGGAAGGCTTCAGCTCTGGCAGATTCCGTTGCATACGCCCGTGGGGGCTATTGGCTCTAGCACTACCACTACTGGTATCCGGTTAAGTCTGAGGAGGCTTAGTCAGCTCTTGCATTGCAGGCCGGTTTCCGTTACGCCTGTGGGGGCTACACACACTTGCACTCGCAGAAGCAGTGTTCCAGTAGGTACGCCCGTGGGGGCTATTTGGATCTCTGTTCTGTTTACTACTCGGTCACTTTGGCTAGGCATCTACATTTCCAGTACATTGTGGACTGTCTCTATCAGCACCTCCTTTTAACACCCAGGGCGTGCCAAACCACCACATCTGAGACTGACTGATTTAAGCTCTTAACCCTTTGGGGTAGAGAACACCATTATCTGCATAGTATTGTGCATGTCAACTATATTGTGCATTATCTCTTGTAACATATCAGTCTTCACTGTGTGTCTATTACAACCGCCACTAGAGGGCGATCGTTTGCATTATTGTTATTCTAATAAAATTGTGTTTTATTTCACATACTGGTCTGAGTGTCCTAAAAACCGTTACACCCGGCTTGTCTGAGAACCACCTCCGTGATCTGACCCGGCTTGGCTGACGTTCCTGCTCGTGATTGACCCGGCTCGTCTGAGTACCACCTCCATGATCCGACCTGGCCTGGCTGACTTTCCGCTCCGTGACCCGAACTGGCCTGCTCCAGTGACCTGCTTGTTCCTGCTACCTGCTCCTGTTGTCGTCGTGGCGACATTCTGACTTCCGCTGCAACTGCCTACCAGACTGTTGTGTGACCTCCTTAACCCTTGCAGTGCCTAGTCCTCAGTGCTGAGTCTCCGTGCTCACAGCTTCTGCATCGACTTAGATTTTCAGTCTCACCCTCTGAGTCCACTCTGCTCGACTGGTTCTGACCTTGGCCTGTTCCAGACTATTCTTCAACTCAGACCTCCCCAGCTCCCCCGAGGGCTGATTGACACTACAGGTCAGTGCTTCATGGGCCTGCCTAAGACTCGCAATCTTCTTCCTGGGTTCTTCGACAATCTCGCTTTAAGCCTTCCGACTTGTCAATGGCATTGTTGGTCAGTAAGCTACTACCACCACTTCCGGGGTTCCAACTTGTCAAGGGTGTGATTGTTGATAAGTCTACAACTACCCACCTCTTGTCTACTGACTTGTCGAGAGTGCGTTTGGTCGGTAAACTACGACCAACAGTTTCTGAAGTTCTGACTTGTCTAGGGCGAAGGAAGTTGAAGTCTTTGACCTTCCTGTTCCTCAACCGCTGGGATTCTGCCTTGACTTCTGCCAGGAATCTGGTTCAGCTCTTCAACCTTCTTGAACTCTGAGGCTTGTCTGCTGTTCTGTTCCTGACTTTGATTTGAGACTCTAATTTCCCCCAGTGGTCACCCTTTCCATTGCCTTGAAACCAGCTTCAGTATACTCAGCTTGAGTCTTCCTCATCTCCAAGGGGTATTACATGAGATCTGACAGCTGTCTGATATCCTTAGTTTATAATGAAGTCTCCCAAAAAAGATATGCCGCAGTGTGAGGACTCCACTGGCTTCTGATGTTAACTGTATGCATCATATAATAATGTTCTCCAAAGTGTTTTGTATTATTCTAATACTCCCTAATGATTATTGAATGGCACAATTTGATTTTTTTTCTTTAAAAAAATGCACTAACAGTCACAAAACCACACATATATTAATGATGACCCTGATCTTATTCAGCTGTCCTTCATTTCTAAAATATGATCTGTGAAACCCCTTGCATTTCTTTAGGGACACTTGGGTTTCCACATAACAGCCTGACAACCACGGTTTTATAGTTCTCTCTGCCAGAAACAATCCAACAACCATTGTTACCTCATCACCTACATTCTTTCTTGTACAGTGGAAAAATTGCACTTGTAAAACATCCTTATCTGTACTTGACAGTTTTACAAGTGTGGCTCAGCATTTAGCAATTCACTGGGCGTAAAATGTATGGGTGCAGCTCCCATATCTTATGTGCAAAACCTGACTCCTCTACAGTATTAGAGCACAGACCCATTTTCAGCCAAGTGGTCAGTTTTTCAGTATCTCCTTACAGGAACAGAGGTGAAACAATCGGTGACTCATTTATACTGAAGAACCTGACTTTGTTAAAGGCCATTTATTTATTAGAACTTAGTAAAAGCACTGTGCAGTTTCAAAAGGTCTCCTGTCATCCTTTTTTGTGGGGGTGGGAGTTAGCTGGAAGGCTTCACACAACTTGGAAGTCTGTAACTCACAACCCCAAACTTTGCTTTGTTGAACAAACAACCCCAATGACTGCTAGGGCCAGGTTAGAAAATCCATCTCTAGAAGTCTATGCGGAATGAGGGCCATGTCCCATCAGGCCCTGGAATTGCAGAACTTAAGTCACCATCACACGACCACTTTTCAGACCCCTTGTTTAGCTCTCTCCCTGATCCTTTGGGGCTCATATTGAATTTGTGCTTCCTTTGAGGTCTGCTCACAACTATATTTGCATCCCTTTGTGTGCTAGAGAGGTATCCACCAACACATTGCAGCGTAATGCTTTGGATACCTCAGTCACTTATGTTCAGTAGAGGATTTCCTGAAAGCCTGCACTATTCGGGGGGAGGGGGTGGGCAGGGGCATCCACAGACATTTTTCGGGGGAGGCTTTACTTCTTCTCTTTCAGTACAAATACCTTGTACTTTGTGCTAGCCTCTGTAAAAATGCTTTATTTGTTTTGTGGGACCTAAAATCTACACGTTTATATACTTTCTGCCTTTCTTCATCCTCCTGCCTTTTCCAGGGCTCCCAATACAATAGCAGTCTTGATAGTGTGAAACAGACATATGCAGTGTTACAGACACATACTTAAAGAGACACAGCATGCCACACACTATGAAACGCATACATACAGAGAGACACACACACACGCATGGATGTATGTCACATATGTAGACAGTATGTGACAGATGCAGTGGGGATGTAGATATGCTGATAAGTAAAAAGGGTTTTAATTGCAGCTTTTCAGCTTGATGAATAAGGCCCTGTATCCTTACGGTTGAAGTAAGTGCCCTGTGTTACTTGTTGAAGGTCACAGTGAGGAGACTTTTTTGAGTAAAGAAATAATTTAGATTACAGCAGTGGATACTGCAGTACATTTGAAGAAATAGGTTGACAAGGGACGAGGAGATGAGAGATTGAGGAGAAGAGGGACAGTGAAGTGTTAAAGTAAAGTAATGGGTGAGGGGGAGAAATGACTCTACATAGACAGTGAAGTAGACATGAAATACAGGGCTGTAGGGTTACTGAATTATACAGACCTAGTGTAGCAGTTGGTTGGAGTGAAGCACTTTAAAGGGATAGTAATACCTAAAATGTAAAAAAAAAATGTTGTAGGGTTTATCCCCCTGAGTAAAACAAGAGTACTCCCACTGCTGAAAGATGTTTCATTCAAAAGTTATTAATTTTCAAAGTTGAATTTTTTAGGTGCAATATCACAGTGGCCTGAAATTGTAGAGTGGCGCTGTTGCTACACCATCCTATGGAGATTTATGGTCCTGAGACCAGAGCTGTCCAGAGGATCGTGTAGCAACAGCGCCACTGTACAATTTCAGGCCACTGTGATATTGCACCTAAAAAATTCAAGTTTGAAAATTAATAACTTTTGAATGAAACATCTTTCAGCAGTGGGAGTACTCTTGTTTTACTCAGGGGGATAAACCCTACAACATATTTTTTTTACATTTTAGGTATTACTATCCCTTTAACTCTGCGCGTGAGAGAGGTACACAACACATTGCTGTGTAATGAGTTGTATAGTCCTCTGGCAGTGAAAGGGTTAAGTGACAAATGTTGGGCGCTCCTTGCATTAGTGGGCCATGGTGGTCGGCTGGGACAGAACCAGATTATATGTCCATGGGCCGTAGGCAAGGTATCAATATGGGGACCCCTAACAGCTAATAGGCTTCAAAACAGAAAGGCTCATATACTAAGTAAAGTGGTAGAATTTTGTGGAAAAGTAACAGCAGCACAGGGAACAATACCCAATGGGCGTTTTAACGTCTTCAAAGCTAGAGAGGTCAGCAAAGCATTTTATTTGTTCTGTATGGTACAGATTAATTGCTCCTCTTAGTGTTAGTACATCAGCCTCACATATCACAGTGCACAGTCAGCTGCTGCAAGAGCCAAAAGTATAAATAGGTTTACATTAATGGGGTAAGGGTATAACTGTATGGGTCTTATGTATCAAAACAAAGGGGTGCAAAACTAACACCAAAGGGTTGAACTGAAAATTCACGAAAATCATGTTGACATAAATGGGGCTTTAACCCCTTGAATGCTACAATGGTCCCCAAGGCGTTGCTTTGGCAATGTGTTTGTCTGTAGCATTCATGGAATTAATAGTCTCATTGAAATCAATGGACATTTTCAAAGAAATCAGTGTAACCCTGTGGGCAGCTTGTGAGGAAGGAGAGGGCTGCATAATACCCAAATGTGAAAGCTTTCCAGACAGATATTAACCCTTTGAGTGACAGAGGTAAGCAGAGCAATGTGCTGCATATCATCTCTGGTACTCCAAGGGTAAATGGGCTTAACCCTCTGAGTGCCAGAGAGGTATCCAAGGCATAGCAACAGCACTCAAAGGGTTAAATTGAAACAAAGTGAGTCCATCAGCCCCAGTTCTTACCATGGAAACTGAAGATCTGTGTGTTCTAACCTATTCCCCAGCTGACTCCACTCACCTAATTCCAATCTGCCTCTGAATGTCCCAGTGCATTATGGGACAGGGGGTGGAAACAGAAGTTTTATGCTCTTTGAAAGAAGTGATCAATGTGTGGCTCCCCAGCAAAATGGGAGCTGCTGGTTGGTGGGTTATATTATTGTGAATGAGTTGTTTACTGTAGGAGTTGTAAGTCGAGAGAAGTGATGTAGCAGTAGGTGAGTTGTGGAGGAGAGGGTTAACCCTTTGAGTGCCAGAGAGGTATGCAACGCATTACTTTGCAATGTATGAGTACCCCTCTGGCACTCAAAGGGTTAAGACTGATGTTGGGGGGCGGGCTAACTCTTCCTTACAGCCGCCCTTGGGTGTGTGTGGCAGGGGACGTAGGTTCTCTCTCTTATATATATATATACACTACCAATGTGGGACAGCATTGCCTGTCATGTTATGACCGTTGGGTGCACGTGTGTGAAATGTAGACACACTGATAAACACAGACACATGCAACACACAGTGAGCGGCAGAAACATGCAAAAGACATGCACACATGGACACACATATTTAACAGAGATGTACACACGCAACACAGATGCGCATAAACAGATGTGCGCATGAGTTGTGCATCCCTCTGGCACTCAAAGGGTTAAAGTATAAAGAGGCATGTCAGACTTAAATAGCAGTGGGAAGTGTATTCATACCTGGGAACTTTGACTTGGAGTCCCTGGAGGGGACTTCTGTGGTGCTGATGTGGAGAGACAAATGGGCAATCTGGGTTAAAAGTGGGCAGGGCTTAAATGCGAGTAGGGGTGGTGCTTAACATAAATGTGGAAAAAGTGTTAGTAATAGGCTGAGGAAGGAGGAGAAGTGGGAGGGAAATGCAGGTTTACAGTGTGAGGGGTTTGAACACACTCCCTGAGGGGTAAAACTTGATACACAACCCTGTGGCAGTCGGTGGGTTAAGTGTGTACCTGATGGCTGTCTGTCCTGTGTCTTGCATGGCAAATGATGACAGTCAAGAAATAATTCAGCAATGAGAGCCTACCTTAACCCTTTGAGTGCCATTTTGTTCCTCTGGTGCTGCACCATCCCTTCAGTGGCTGTACTACAGGTCCTGCTTTGATAGTGGTGGGCGGGCCAACTCCCTGCATGATTGAATCACCCAATGGGAGCAGTAACTCCTCCTTTCTACCTTCCCTGGGTGTGTTTTAGCAGGCACAAAGTCTTCTTTTATATATATAGATTTTGGACATAAAAGCAGTGGTAACATTACTGATTTGATTGCTCCAAGGGTTATTAAGCATCAGGCAAGGCTTTTGATCTCAGTCTGACATTTTACTTAAAGGAAAAAGGTTAACATAATAAATAGGGAGTACATAGTTTTCATAGGTGCACTATATCTGCATAGTCACAAAATAAACAGCTTTTGGTGGTGGGCAAAATGCTAGACAAACACTACCTTTCTTAGCTGGAGTGCATCCTTGTGCTGCAGATTGTCATTAAAGCGGGCATAGACGGAAGTGAAAGTGCCCGCTTTAATGACAAGTATTATGTGCAGCACATGGAGGTGCTCCAGCTGCAGCACACAGAGGCGCTTCATTAAAGCAAGCAGTTAAATTCCGTCTATGTAGGTGACCATTAAGTAGGTGACATGACGATCTTGCGCTGTCATGCAGTGCAAGATTGTCATGTTGCCATTTTGTCCATGGCGACGTGGTGAGTTAGTTAAAATGTTGCACGTTCTTCAGCGTGCAACATTTCAAAAAGATACCGGGTTTGCCACAGAGACTTCCAGCACATTGCTTTGCAATGCACTGGACACTCCTGTGACACACAAAGGATTCATTTTATTTTTACATTATTTTTTATTTAGACCTCCTGGGGAGGGCACCAGGAGGGGTTAACATTAACCCTGTGTGTGCCTGGGGGGGCAACACATTGCTTTGCAATGAGTTGGACCCCCTGTGGTACACACAGGATTACTTTCTATGCGGCCCTCTTTGGGGGGAATCAGAAAGGGTCCTGATGTCCTCCTAACAAGGTCTAACTAATTGCTTTGCCATACGTTGGAACTCCTGTGGCACACATTTTTTTTTCATTATGTTTATACAGACCTTGTTTGGGGGGGCATCAAGACTTCCTGATGGCCCCCCAACAAGGTCTAAATAAAAAAAATATATATATAAAAGTAAATCCTGTGTGTGTGTGTGTGTGTATGTCTGTCTGTCTGTCACGGGGGAGTCCAACGCATTACTTTGCAATGTGTTGCACCCTCTTGTGGCACACAGGATTACTTTTTTATGCAGACATCCCTGGGGATGCATCAGGAAGGGTCCCGAGGTCCCCCAAATGAAGTCTGAATACAAAATAATGAAAAAGAAAAAAAAATAACCCTGTCTGTGTGTGTCATAGGGAGAGTCCAATGCATTGCTTGCAATGTGTTGGACTACCCATGTTGCACAAAGGATTATTATTTTTTTTTATGCAGACCTCATTTTGTGCCCCCTCATTTGTCTCTCCTAACAAAGTCTGAATACAAATTATTTAAAAATCTTAACTCTGTGTGTTGGACACCCCTATGTCACACAAAGTATTTTTTTTTTTGCATCACTTTATTATTAAACCATGTTGGGGGCATCATAAAGGGTCGTGATGACTCCCAATAAGGTGTGTTTTTACTATAACGCCACCTTATGGAAGGGTTTGTACACTATGGCCTAAGGCTAGAAAGGCAAGTGGCCCCTCATTTAATGTGGGTGAATGTCTACTTTCCAAGATGCTATACCTTTCCTTTCTTTCCAAGATGCTATACCTTTCCTTTCTATCTCTAATGATTATGACCATTTTTAGTACAGGCAGCCATTTTCAAAAAAGAAAACAGATTTGTGTAGTTTTGTACTTTTGGCACCCCCTCCAGTATGTTAACTCATACCAAATGAAGTGCCATTTTTTTCCATGAGAGCAGTAGCTAATGAATACACTTGGAAATTCCATAGTTTTCAGTACATTTGTATGGGTTGAAATGTAAAAAATGCTATTTGTTTCCTTTAGCTCCAACTTCTGGAAACATTTGTGCTTACCAAGCTAGGGATAGAAAGGCCAGTGGGTTATCTTCTTTCCAAATCGGTATGCTAGTGTCTACCTTTTCTTTATGCAGTTGTTACAACCATTTTAGTACAGGCAAGTCACGTTTGAAAAAAATGTTCAAAAAATCAGAGATTGTAGTTGTAATTTTGTGCTTCTGGCAGCCCATACAGTATGTCAATTTATACCAAGGAGGTGTCATTCTTCTCATAAGAGCAGTAACCAATGAATACAGTTAGAAATTCCATAGGTTTTTTTTTGTTTTTTTTTAAAGATTACAGTACATTTGAAGGGTTAGAAATATTAAAAAATGCCTTTTTTTCTTTAGCACCACCTTCTGGAAACATTTGTGCAAGCCAAGATAGGGCTAGAAAGGCAAATTACCCCTTTGTTTGGTGCAGTGTGATATATACGTTCAGGAAATATATAGCTTTATATAGTTCTTCAGCTGTTTTAGGGCAGCTTTACCATGTAACCACTGGAATGTGCATTTTAGTTCATAAATTTGAAAATACCACTTTGTGCTTCTGGCAATTAGGGGTCTGTGCAGGCCATGCATTTAGGTAAAAATACATATTTGGTATTTGTGTACTTGGAAGATTCAGGGCTTTTTGAAATAACAGAAAAAGTAACAGAAGTGTTTTCGATATATAGTGTGCGATTTTAGAAAAATAAGCAATTTTTTACTTTATTTGTAATTGTGATGTCATAGCTTGGCACACATTGCAAAACTGAGTTCTTGTTAGGCACCATGCAAAAAGGCATTTGTTCTTAAAAAAAATTATATATATTTTGTGCTTATGTAACTAGAAAGTTACCTGCAGGAATCACACCTAACAGATGGATAGCAAAAATGCTGACAATGTGTCTGGCCTACAGGGTCTATGAAAAGGCCTCCAAGCCCCTGACACTGAAAGTGTTGCATACTTCCCAACATTTCAAAAAGAGGGACATTTGTGTTTTAGTTTGTTTTGCTGGGGGGTGTGGCTAGTGGGTGGGGTATTACCAATAATGTTTAGGCTGTTTCATGGCCTATTGACGCTTCTTTGTGTAACGATTTAGTGCAAGACCAGAGTATTTTATTTACACAGAAATGTATAAAAACGTGTACTGAAGTTTAACCCCTTAAGGACCACGTGACGTGCTATGACCATCACACTGTTTTTGTCACGTTCTTTTTCCTTACAGCACTCCTGTAGCTGACTGCAGGGATATCTAGTCTTATGTGCATCAGGCGGCTCTGCAGCAGAGCCGAGATCTCGTTTATAAAAAAAGAATTTTTTCACTGAAACAGTCTTCTACGTGTGCTTGCAAACCAACGACAGCTTCCCCTGCAGTCAGCTAGAATGCGGACTTCAGGGAAAGGGGAGGGAGGGGGGAATTTTGTGTGCTATTATCTCTCAAACCATAAGGGTTTGAGAGATGATACTGGGGCAATACATTTCTTTTTAGCATAGCTACAATATGGGGATTAGTAATTTGGAAGTATTACTATTCCTTTAAATTTAGAAAGTAAGTATATTGGGTGAATTTGAGAGTTGTTAATAGAGGGATTTAACCATGCCCTAGTATAGCGAAATATATCAACTCTGATATAGTTACTATATTAAACCCTTATTTACCAGAGGGGTTAACCCACTGAGTGCAAGACGGACAGCCAACACATTGTTTTGCAATATGTTTGGTTCTTCTCTGGCAAGCAAAGGGTTAATAGCTGTCACATCTAATAGGCTTTAGATCATATGCAGTCAAAAACAGAACAACTCTGGGACAAATCAACTGCAGTATAGGGAACACACAAACCACTTTGATTTAACTTTGACTCTGGCACTCAAAGGGTTAAACGGTTATCTCCCTTAAGTGCTAGAGAGGTCTCCAATGCAATGTGTTGGAAACCTTTTTTGTATTCAATGAATAAACTAATTATTTAAACTCTAACACTTAAAAGTGAACTTGGGTTATATACACTAATATTCCATGTCCTTCATGCTAGCACCTGTAAAACGTAGGTTTTCTGGGGCCTCTATTGTTACACATGCAATAGAAGCTGCCATTCCAGAATTTTTTCAGGACTCCAAGACTCCAACTTTCAGAGAACCCTGGGGTCATTGTTCAAGATTAGGTGTAAAGAGGCAAAGCTAACATACTATCAATATAAGAACAGTGGGCATTAAGCAGTGTTTTAACCCTTTCAGTGACAGGGGTTACCCAACGCACTGAAGAGCAATACGTTGAGCATCCCTCTAGCACTCAGAGGGTTAACCGATATTAGCTTATATCTTGTTACAAACAAACCTAAATATGACAGTTTATAAGCAGTTTAAAAGCAAGTTGAGAGTTGATTGTTTGCCCCAGAATGCGTTCGAGAAATTCCTTCTATTCAGAGTAAAGAGGCCCTTTAATCAGTACAAATGTAGGATTTTTATGGTGAAAAATTGCTCCGCTTGTCTTTGTGCAAA
Source organism: Rhinophrynus dorsalis (assembly GCA_037306005.1). Lineage (NCBI taxonomy): Eukaryota > Metazoa > Chordata > Amphibia > Anura > Rhinophrynidae > Rhinophrynus > Rhinophrynus dorsalis. The sequence continues at coordinate 323,996,406 of CM074724.1, read as the reverse complement.
TTATATTACACACCATGTTTGTGACAGATAACAGCATAGCACTGATAGTGAACAGACCATTTTTGTTTTATTTTTACTGCTGTCATCAGCAAAAAAAATGAAGTTTAAAATACTTTATGGCTGTACCTGATAAGTAACAAATTGCATACCCCTGCAGCACTCAAGCAGGTTCCTGTGATGTCACAGGAATTTTGGACTGTGTATGATTAGGGAGGGGGAGGGAGGACCTGGGACGGAACACACAGGGGCTAGGAGGGGTTTCTTGTGGCTTGCTGTGTATTGGGGGAGGGTGTGTAGTTTTTCTCTCATTCAATCTCTCTTGTGTATGTCGTTCTGACAGAAAGAAAAATGGAGTCCCAGGTCAGGCATAACTTCCACCAGGACTGCGAGGCTGGTCTCAATCGCATGGTGAACCTCAAATACCACAGTTCCTATGTCTACCTGTCTATGGTGAGCCTGTCTGTGTTATTGGCTGTTTATGACTCTCCATCTACTGTTGTACTGCAGCTCCCATCAACCTCAGTTGGCTAGCTGAGCATGCTGGGAGTTTTAGTCCAACACCCAATGGAGAGCTAATCACCGATTGAAGAGTGTAATAATAATCTAACAAAAGCTGAGGAACCACATGTTGCTAACACTTGACCCAGTCGGAGCTGCAACTAATTCTGATTATGCGTCACTTACTACTTGGGTCTGAACTGTCATCTGATCTGCAAACACCACCTGCTCCTTACTATTATTATCTCAGATATTTTTCATAACAGAACCATGTGTCATTTATATAAGAATTATGTTCATTGTAAATTACATAATAACAACACCTGTAAAATTGGAGGCTTTGTGAAAAGGGCAGAATATAAACAGATAGGGTTATAGCTTCTGTTGGAGACTGAACTATTAGCTGTAATAAATCTGATTTGTACAGTTATCACTTGTCCTTTTTATATGTTATGTTTTTGGTGTAACCTGTTTTACAAAATGTAATCTTAAAATGGTTCTTCTTTTGAAATATATTCCTAGTCTTGTATTCACCTCATACTCATTACTGGGAACTTTAAAAAATTAGCCTACCCTGAGATCTTTGAAATATTAACCCTTAAAGTGTTAGTAATGGCTAAAAAAAAGTTTTTTTGCATTTAGAAGAGCTTAAAAAGCTGATCTAAATGCAAAAAAAGGATGTCTCAAACCGCTATGGTTTAAGAGATACAGGCGTTTAAAGTTTGCTGTTTCCTACTGACAGCTGTAAAGCTGTCAGCAGGAGATTTGTGTCGGTCGACACGGTGGCTCTTGAGATCTCGTTACTTACACGGAATCCCTTTAGACCATTCCAATGAAGGGATTCCGTGTAAGTAACGAGATTTCGGCACTTCTCAAGAGCCACCGTGTCAACCGACACAAATCTCCTGCTGACAGCTTTACAGTTGTCAGTAGGAAACAGCAAACTTTAAACACCCGTATATCTTAAACCATAGCGGTTTAAGCTTTTTAAGCTCTTCTAAATGCAAAAAAACTTTTTTTTAGACATTACTAACACTTTAAAGTTCTCTAGAACGTACATTTAAAACAATATGTCCCTGCTTGCTCTAACTGGGAGGTACTCTTATCTGTCCTTAAAGGGATAGTAATGTCTCTTTAAAATTATTTGCCTTCAGTATATTAAAATGAACAGATTGCACTATGTCTAAGCGCTTATTTCTTTGTAGTTCAAACGTTATGAAGCACTGAAGATCCCCCACCCGCCCCTTTCTGTCTGCCTCCCACGGATTCTGAGATCTACTTGTGCGACTTGACGGCTGCAGTGAGGGACAAACTTCAGTAAGTATAAGGGAAATCCTGCCGCCTTGACGAAGGAGGGCAGGATTTTCACTTTGTTTACTGAAGTTTGTCCCTCACTGCAGCTGTCCCGAACAGCCTGCATCTTCTGAGTGACGTGGGAAGAAGGGGCGGACAGTGGATCTTCAGTGCTTTATAAATTTTGAACTACAAAGAAGTAAATGCTTAGACATAGAGCAATATGTTCCTTTTAATATACAGAAGACTCGGACAACTAATTTTAAACAGACAATACTATCACTTTAAGGAACCCTTAACATGCTGTAACAGAGTTTTCACTGCTTGAACACAGCGCGAGATTGTCACGTCGAATAGCCTATGGGCGCCTGCTGCAGATAACTGTATTCTTTTATTTTTTTTGTCCTTTTTGCCATCTTTACATCTCTCAGTTCAGTTTGTGTCCTTCCCCTGGTTCTGAACCCTTTTGTTAAATATGTTGCAGGGTTTATCCCCCTGAGTAAAACAAGGGTACTCCCGCTGCTGAAAGGTGTTTTATTCAAAAGTTATTACAGTTCAAAGTTAAATTTTTTTAGGTGCAATATCACAGTGGTCTGAAATTGTACAGTGGTGCTGTTACTACACCATCCTTTGGAGATTTATGGTCCCGGGACCAGAGCTGTACATAGGATGTTGTAGCAACAACACCACTGTACAGTTTAAGGCCACTGTGATATTGCACCTAAAAAGTCAACTTTGAGCTGTAATAACTTTTGAATAAAACACCTTTCAACAGTGGGAGTACCCTTGTTATACTCAGGGGGATAAACCCTACAACATATATTTATTTTTTTTTACATTTTAAGTATTACTATCCCTTTAAGCACACGGAGGCAGCTGGAGCACCTCCGTGTGCTGCAGATAATACTCCGTCCAGCAGAAGGCACAGGCTAGCAGGCGGCAGGAAGAGGACGGGTTCAAAACCGGGGAAAGGACACAAACTGAATTGAGAGATGTGAAGACGGCAAAAAGGACAAAAAAATAAAAGAATACAGTTATCTGCAGCACATGCCTATTGTCTAGGCGACGTAACAGTCTTGCACTGTCATGCACTGCGAGATTGTCACATTGCGCTTTTTAGCCATGCAACCTGCTGAAACAGTTGAATGGTTGCATGCTCTTCTGCGTGCGTGCATTCAGAAGGATACCCACGGGTGATTTGACGCACAGCCGTGTCACCACATTCCTATCACCTAGTCACTATCCAGTGGGTCTCCCTTGTGACCCTTGGGTCTGGATACAGATAAAATGCGTGAGGACTCCGGTCTGAATTCGCTCCGTATCAGCCGCGGTGCGGCCACTCTCTACTGCTCATGCCTACAGAGGTGGAACTGTGGCCCGTGTAAACGGGCCTTTCAACTTGTAAACACATATGCTGTGAGTTGTATTTCTTTGGTGCAATGTGATACACTTATATACACACCACACAGCCCGATCCCCCCCCCCCAAAAAAAAAAGGGGACACCAAGGTGGTAAAGGATAGATGCACTGTGCTTCCTAATGAAGGACCCTTGGGAGTTATGTATAGCTGCTCCTTTATGAGGGGTAGTCAATTGTTGGCTGGACATTCAGGGATTTTAATACTTTTGCTTTAAGTTACAATATTGCACGTGATGATTTTTCAACAGGTTGTCGGGGGTAAGTTTCCTTGCATTCCTCACTATGAGTAGTGCAGTCCTTAAAGGGACAGTAATGTCCCATAAAAAATGCTTTGAGTTTTATAGAGATTAGAAAAATAAATGATATGCCACAAATCCTATATCTCAAACCACTATGGTTTGAGAGAGATCCTCTGTTAAAGTTACCCTCCCCTTCTCCTGACTTCAGCTGTAAGCTGCCTGGTCCTGGGACCGACAGGCTGCACTTCAGCAGAGCCGCAATAGTGCGATTTAAAAAGAAATACTTCTTTGGAATGGTCTACAAAGTGTGCCTGGTTTGCAAGCACACTTTTTAGACCGTTCGAAAGAAGTATTTTTTTTTAAATCGCGCTATTGCAGCTCTGCTGAAGAGCCTCCTCGCGTCGGCCGGCACGGATCTCCTTCTGTCAGCTTTACAGCTGACATCAGGAGAAGAGGAACTTTAGCAGAGGATATCTCTCAAACCATAATGGTTTGAGAGATAGGATTTGTGGCATATATATCTCTACAAACCTCTAAGCATATTTTATGGGACATTACTGTGCCTTTAAAGAGTTAAAATGTCTAAGATTTACAAAAATGGGCTGAATGACCCAATAGATTCCTCTCGTCATTTCCTTTCTTCTATCTTAAAGGATAATTGTCATGTTTTACTATGTCTGCTCCTATAGAAACAGGTTTGGTAAAATGTCTGATGCTCCTATCATCCATTATGGGAGTCAGAAAACTGACCCACTTGATTGGCAGCAGGACTGGACACAATGCTGAGGCTGATGTAGTAAGACAAAACTGAAATAGGTTTGGAGGAAACCAGCTGCACCACAGGGGAGAAATACAAATTTCCCACATTTCTATTGATTTAGAGGTACGGTATAGGGTCCATAGAAGACCATTTTAACTTATTGGGTATGTTCCAGAGTTCCCATAATTCAAAACGTCTCAGTTTACCTCAGTTTTGCCATTAAGATCATGGTGATCCGCAAGCCTGAGTGACATCAGGGCCTCGCTTGGCCCTCATTGGAGATTGCTCTCCTCAATATAGAAGCCCATTGACAGTGTTTTGCTAACTCGTTGCATTATAGACTTATATAGTGAAGAAACTTGTATAGTGAAGAATACCAAGTGAGGTGCTGATGTCACCCAGGCTTGCAGATCCACATGATCTGCAAGGCAAACAGAAGATAAATTGAGTGGTTTGGAGTTGTGGAACTCAGGCCCATATTTATAAAAATAATCTGGAGTTATTCTGGAGTGAACCAACTGCACCATAGGGGACAAATAAATATTCCTGTTGAATTAAATCAGGATTTTAACCCCTTGAATGCTAGTGACCTCTCTGGCATTCAGGGGGTTAAACAGTTCTATTTAAGTGCATGGACATTTAGGAAATTGTATTTGTCCCCAATGGTGCAGTTGGTTTACTCCAGAATAACACCACAGTTTTCTTTTATAAATATGGGCCTAATTTGCTATAGCTCTTGGGACAAAGCTAAGGATTTAACCCTTTTGAGTGACTTTGCAATGTGTTCTGTACCCCTCTGGCACTCAAAGGGTTGGTTTTGTATGGACTCTATGCTGCTGCTTCTAAATGAGGCCTTTACCCATTTTAAAGGGTCTATATATCATAGTGTATTCTAGCCAGGGGAAATATGCTGGAATAGTATTTAAAGGGACAGTAATGTCCCATAAAAAATTATTCTTGTTTTGTAGACATTTAAAAAATTTGTTTGGCACCAATCCTATCTCTCAAACCGCTATGGTTTGAGAGATATTAGCCACTAAAGTTCCCTCTCTCCTGCTGTCAGCTTTACAGCATTCGAGTTGTGCGACTCAAGGAGGCTCTTCAGCAGAGCTGAAATCACATTATTTAAAAATAACTACTTCATGGGAACGGTCTACAAAGTGTGCTTACAGACCAGGCACACTTTGTAGACCTTTCCACCAAAGTAATTATTTTTAAATAATGCAATTTCGGCTCTGCTGCAGAGCCGCTGGATGCTCCCCAGACCGGGATCTCCTGCTGTCAGCTAGACGCAGACGTCAGGAGAAGGGGAGGTTATATTTTAAACATCTACAAAACAAGCATTTTTTTATGGGACATTAGTGTCCCTTTAAAGCTATAAGCTCTGTGTGAACAGCTTTACACGTGTGACATGCACATACAGGAGAGTAGCAATTCTGGAGCAAACCAACTGCATCATAAGGGAGAATTAAAAATTCCCAAATCTCCCATTGGTTTTAAAGGGGCTTTTAACTAATTGAATGTTAGAGTGGTAGAGAATCCCTTTTAAACCCATGTGATATAGTTGGTTTGCTCCAGACTTGCTCCTGTTTTCTTTGGTACAAACTAGTGTTGCACTGATACCGATACTGGTATCAGTACCGATACTGGCATTTGCTCGAGTACTTCTTCTCGCGCAAATGCGGCCGATGCCAGCACCGATACCCTGTGTCAGGGTCGGTGCTGCAGAGAGGGAGCCCGGGGAGCTGCTCACAATGCTCCCCGGTCGCCTCTCTCCCTCCTGCAGCGTCAGAGCGTTGCCGCGAGTTACCATGGCAATGCTCAGACGCTGACCTCTGCCGGGGCTCGCGAGAGAACAGAGAGCGTCTGGCAGAGGAGGGTAAGGCAGTCAAAGAGATGGCAAGATGGGGCATCAAGAGCGGGTGGTGAAAGAGGCAGAGAGGGGGGTCAAGAGGGAGAAAAAGAGGCAAAAGGGACTAAGGGAGAAAAAAAAAAGAGGCAAAAGGAGGAAGGATCAGGAAACAAAAGGAGGGGGGCCAAGAAGAGGCAAAAAGAGGGGGGATCAGGAGGGAGAGAGAAAGAGGCAAAGGGTGGGATCAAGAGTCAAGGAGGGAGAGAAAGGGGGATCAAAAGGGAGCGAAAAAGCCAAAGCAAAAGGAGGGGGGCTCAAGATGGGGGGAGTGAAGCAAAAGGTGGGAATCAAGAGGGGGAGAAAGAGGCAAAAGGGGAGAATCAAGAGATGGTGTATATATGTAATTTAAAGTACTCGGCGATCCCAATTACCGATACTTTTTTTTTTTTTTAGGTCATTTGCCAGTTTTCCAAGTACCTAAAGCGTGTGTATGTATGTATGTATGTGTATATATATATATATATATATATATATATATATATATATATATATATATATGCTTTAGGTACTTGGAAAACTGGCAAATGACCGCAAAAGAAAGTATCGGTAATTGGGATCGGTGAGTACTTTAAAAAAGTATCGGTACTCATACTCGGTCTTAAAAAAATTGGTATTGGTGCATCTCTAGTACAAACAGCCCACAGAGTATGGGTATATACCTAACCATATAGTGTGGTAACGCTAATCAAAACTGGACAAACAGTTTTTTCATCTTGATAAATAATCATTTTAGAGTTACTTTCAATCCTTTTGGGTGATAGATGACAAAGTTATTACTTTGCTATTTTGGTTTTGCAGTATCACTGAGTTGCGATAAAGTGAAGATGACTCCTTCAATGTTTATAAACTCTCCATCTCCTATGTTATTCTATGGAGCCTGTGCACTACGATCTCTCAAGCTGGAGAAATCTTAGCATTCTCTCCAAAAATAATTTTGGAATTGGAGAGATTATCACACTGGAGAAGTCATCTCCACGTTATCACCTCTTTATCACACCTGTTCATCTCTCCACAGTTATAAGTGAATGTTCACTCCTTATTTCTTCTCTCTTTTGTGTAGTGCTCCTATTTTAACCGTGATGACGTTGCACTTGCCAATTTCTCCAAGTTTTTCCAAGAACGTTCCGATGAGGAGAGAGAGCATGCAGAAAAGCTAATCAAGTACCAAAATGAGAGAGGAGGACGGGTCTACCTTCAGAGTGTGGAGGTAGTTTGCTGTCTCTTTAAAGGGCAACTATTGTGTTTTACCAAAAATTACCAGAATAGCTAAAAAGCCAGAGGATGTGATGTACAGCCTCAAAATATCTCATAACAGCCATCCTGGAGGACAAAAAACTGAGTTAAAGGGATAGTAATACTTATTTGTATCTTTATTTTATTTTGTAGGCATTAAAAAAACATGATATAAGTCTTATCTCTCAAACCTTTATGTTTTGAGAGATATTCACAAGCAAAGTTTCTCCCTCCCGCCCCTTTTATCTAGTGTAAGCCATCTCTTCTGAGATGTGGAATGAAGTCCATAGACCAGACAGATAACAGCAGGGGACAATCTTCTTCCTATGAGAACAATGAAAGCCCTGCCCCCCCCCCATTGACAAGTTTTTCAGGTTTTTCCCTTATCTTAATTGAAGATTGTCCCTCTCTGCAGTCTACCTGGGCACCTCCCTTCTGATCCGGCTGAACAGTGTTACAGCAGTAAAAGGGGCGGGAGGGGGATATATTGTCATTGAATTACTCTTGAACTACAACTCTGACAGAATTGAAATAACACTCTCCAAAGTCCAAATACTATGATAATTAATTAGAGCTGCTTTTATTATGAAACACTACTATCCCTTTAAAGGGAAGACTGAAAGTGTGTGGTTCAACAGATTGACAGTGTCTGAGAAGTACATCTGTGGATTGCTCTAAAACATTCCTGTGATCTAATAAATGCTGTGGATTTTTCTAGCAGTCCCTTCTGCATTTGGCCCCTGGTCCATGAAAACAATAGGTATTATCTTGCAAAAACACTTGTCTATGGCTTTCCCATCATGAATGGCACAGATAAGTGCATATGCTCACCCCTCCTTAACCTTCTGGATGCTAGAGAGGTTTACAACATCTCTAGCATCTAAGGGGTTAACACAGGGGTGGGCACTATGTAAAAAGATCCATGTTGTATCTTCTTGATATGCAAATTATTAAGGTGACTGGTAGCATTGTTCTGCACTGTATTAACCCCTTGGAATCTAAAGACTTGCTTGTCACATTGATATGCAATATATTGGTGACCTCTTTAGCATCCAGGGGTTAACCCTTTGTTAAAACAACATTTTTAATACAAATCTCTAAAATGTAATCTTAAATTTACTTTTCTAACTAGTGTAAAAGCCTGTGTACATGGGCCAAGGTCCAGGTAATGTTAACCCTTTGAGTGCCAGAGAGGTACGCAACGCAATGCGTTGAGTACCCCGCTGGCACTCAAAGGGTTAAGCGGCCTCTACCTCACTGCTCCATGCGATGCAGTCTTGCGTCGCCTCTCTCTCGCGATGCAATCATGCGCATTAGAGACTGCCTGAACGCAACCTAGTAAATTATTATATAGGATATGGTAGCTAACTGGAGCAAACAAATCTAATGGAGAGAGTACTATAATTCAAACTGCACCCTGGAGTGGGCGCTATCTTCCAACAGAGGCCACCCAAAATAGACAGTATCTAAGAGGCTTGGCAACATACACAATATTCATATATGAATCAGCTGTTCACTGGACAATTGCATCCAACAGGGGACACCACTAGAAAGTCATGAAGAGTCCTCTCCAGGGCATGACCACACAATTGAGGCCACACACAACCTAAATATCAATAAAGTAATCCCACTCAAAACAAAATAGATATATTGCAAAACATCAGTGATACTACTCTGCAAATGCCCGTGTTCCACAGATGTAGCAAATGACCAGTATCCCAGTCATAAACAACAGAAATATAAAATAAAAAATGAGATATGCAAAATGAATGGTCCAGTCATGAATCAGTTAATAGGTGATTATGTATAGCTGGAGATGGATATAGGTAAACTTCATAAGTTGGTTACTGAAAAAGAATCCAAGTGGTTGTAAATGATCCAGTCTTGAAATGGTTCCCAACTAATGGTGATTGTTACATCCAGTAAGTTTGTAAATTAGTAAAGAAATTGTGGTCCAGTTATGAAATGATCCGGTCAGTACTTTTGATGTACTTTGTAGTATGACAATATCTAAAGCTGTGAATGTATTGCTATTCTTTCCCACCCCTTATGTGTCACAGTTTACAGACATTACTGCACTCACATGAAGTGAGACAGATATCCAAAACAATGGTCCTGGGACCCTGTGCAAGACACATTTACTGAATTTTACACTTCATGTAACAAAGTACTAGGCTGACCATATTTCTTTGAGCGAAAAACAGGACAGGGTTATGTAATGTCCTGTATTTTATGTATCATGAAAATTACCATCGCGTTTTGGACCGTTATGACTCATAAGACTCTATGGTAATCAATGTGTACAGTAAAACCACTAGTGTGACGAAGTTCTGATTATATTGAATACCTCTTGCTCCCATACTGCCTCCACCTCCACACCCTGTGTCCACCTCCACACACTGTGTCCATACCATGTATCCACCTCCACACCCAGTGTCCACCTCCACATATTGTGTCCACACCATGTATCCACCTCCACACCCTGTGTCCACACCATGTATCCACACCATGTATCCACCTCCACACCCAGTGTCCACCTCCACACACAGTGTCCACACCATGTATCCACCTCCACAATATAAGTAGAAAACATAGAAGAGTCAAGACTATAATATACCATGTAAACTTGAGCCTTGATTCCTCCTCCACTGTCCACCGACCTGAGACTGAGTCGAGTCCACACTCGGAGCACTCCTGATTCTGCAGGTGGCTGGCCTCCTCCTTGTGACTTGATGCGCGCAATGCCTGAATGCCGAATGCCTGGTGACATCTGTTCCTCTCAGGCAACATAACAGCGCCGTGCCTCAGAACAGTCACAACCAGTGAGAGAGGAGGAGTATCAAGCACTCCTCTCTCATTGGCTGCAGTGAGACAATCTAGACTAGGAAGCCAGGGAAGGAGAAAATGATAAGAGTCTAGAGAGGGAGGTGGCCCTGGGCACATCTAGCCGTCCAACTCCATCATCATAATTTTATATATTATTGCCACGGTGCTTGGGCTGTGCTTTGCCGTGGCGCTTCTGCGCAGCTAATTAATGAAAACGGGACAAAATGAGAAAACAACTGGACGGTCCTGAAACATTAAAAAAACAGGACTGCCCCCTTCAAAACGGTACATATGGTCAGCCTACAAAGTACTAAATATTACTGGTGCTAGCTTGTAGAACATGATCTTTATTATTATTACTGTTACCCTTTATAATGCACAATCTTATGCCTCAGTTCTGTGCAACAGGGGACAGATATGAGACTTGTGACAATACAGATAGAATATACACTACAAAAGGATCAGAGGGTCCTGCTTGTGAAAGCTTAGTCTCTTACTTAATTTCATTTGGAGGTATTTGTGTTCTTGATACTATGTGCACCTCTGTTCTTTATTACCCATAACCATGTAGTTTCTTCTTCAACAGAAACCAGAACGGGATGACTGGACCAATGGCTTAGAGGCACTGCAGATGGCTCTGAAGCTGGAAAAGACTATGAACCAAGCTCTATTGGACTTGCACAGTGTGGCTGGAAGCAATAACGACCCTCACGTAAGTAAATGTTTGCTATGCACCATTTTAGGCCTGTATTTCATTTTCACCCTACACAATAAATAATAGACTTTATCAGTTTGAATGAAATTACCTATAGAGAGCCCCACCTATGATTCTAAAGGACTATGGAAAATCTTCTCAAGGTAGTAAAATGTCATGTTCAGTTATAGACTATAGAATTCAAGTGCAAAAAACTGTAGATACAGGAGTTATATCTGACTGCTGTGTGAAGGATATATTTTTAAGCAGGTCCCCCCATTACAGGATAGTAATACTTCATATATTTAAGCTTTAAAGTGGAACTTTCACATAGTATAAAGTCGCCCTCCAATAATTAAACATATAGTGACTAGTTTCATAATACTTCTGCTACCTCTCAGAAGTGCCAGATTCGAAAGTAATCCTTAATCTTCGGAGACTGGAAACCAGGCATCAGGGCAGACATCTTGTCTTAGAGACGCCTGCGCCATCAGTCCCGGTCTCCTCTAAGAGGCATTGCACTGTGCCATAAGGCACCAGAAGGGACTGAAATGCAGGCGCGCAGATGGCACTAACCCTCCCGCCCCTTTAAGCTAGTCAATGCTCTAGCTGACAGACTTGGATTCTGGTCCGCAGACTGGAGGTCTCGTCTGGAGAGCCAAAATAGCATTGCATACAGAGAAAATATTCATGACAACGGTCTACATAGTGGGTACGTGCCCATCAGCCAGAGCGTTGATGTAGCTTAAAGGGGTGGGAGGGGTAAACGTTACATAGAGATTACTCTTAAACTATGTAAGTTATAGAAAAAAGACACTGATTCTTTATTTATTTAATACCTTCAATATTAAGGCTGACATACATGAAGTATTACTACCCCTTTAAACAAATTAAGAGCAACTTATTCCAAGGGCAATGTTTCCCTTTAAAACATGTAATGTGATGAATTTCATTTTACTGCAACATAATTCACTGAGGCAGATGAATTAATGAAAATGGTGCAGTTCTGGAGTAAATACACTGTACCTTAATTTCCCCAAATTCTCATTGCTTTAAATGGGGCTGTTAACTCCTTGAATGCTAGAGAGGTCTCCAAACCATTGCTTCACAATGTGTTGAAGACCTTCCTAACATTCAAGTGCTTGAAAGCTATAGTTTTAATCCTTTAATCAGACTTGATATTTGTTCCCCGTGCTACATTAGTTGCTTCTCAGAATTGCACCATTTTTTTTCTTTCTACAACAGCCTGTATTTCTGTTTGTTTGTGTGTGTGTGGGCAATATGTAATCTAAAGGGAAAGCATAGGTTTCCTATCCAGTTGGAAACAATTCCCATGTTCTTTTTTTCAGTGTGTGTGTGTGTGTGTGTGTGGGGGGGGGGTGCTGCCATTGTACAGTTCAAATCCCCTCTGGATATCCAACAAGAAGAAAAAAAAAAACAAAAAAAAAATATATAGAATGTGAGAGGCTTCTGGGAATTAACAACAACACAATGGCCTGTCCTACGGCTAGTCACCACCCAGAAGCATCACTTTTAAGCTCTCTAGTGCCATTACAGACGAGAAATTTCTGCATACATATTAGATTAATCCCGCCCAAAACCCCCCTAAGAGTATTCAAAGTAAACATATAGAATGTGAGAGGCTTCTGGGAATGAACAACAGCACAATGGCCCGTCTCCCTAAGTGTTAAGGGTAATCCAGATGTGGACCTCTTGCTCTCAGTGTCTAGGGAATCAAGCTGCACCCTCCTGACGAGGCCCAACTGGGTTGAAATGTACGTCGGGGGTTAGCTGGTGTTCCCGTGCAGGGGGGACTTGCCCATCATTTTGGAACTGGACCGCCCTTATGGGCAGGATTAGTCTAATATGTATGTGGAAATTTCTCCTCTGTAATGGCACTAGAGAGCCAAAACCTGATGCTTCTGGGCGGTGACTAGCCGTAGGACAGGCCATTGTGCTGTTATTCATTCCCAGAAGCCTCTCACATTCTGTATGTTTATCCAACAAGAAACTTGTGTGTCCATGATTAACCCCTTAAGGACTGGGAAAATCTGACATCGTTTTCACTTAAAGACGGGAGCAATTTTGACTTTTTTGACTATGTCTTTGTTCAACCACATTTTCTCTTTAATTCCTTTTGTACACTTCAAATTTTATACACAGCCATTTTACCACCAATCCCTCATAAACCTTGACGTAAGTAAAAAAAAAAACTGCGTTTTTCACACTTAGACTTCAATATTGATGTGAATTTCAAGCACAGGATAGGTGAAGATTTTATAAACTGCATTGATTAGTATTCAGCTCCTTCTTCTGAGTACGGCAATGCCCCATATGAATAGGTTTGTCAGGGTTTGGGGGAGATACTGGGCCCATTTGGAACATGTTTGTTTCCATTATCAGAGATGGAAAAAACTTAGGGTGCTTTGCTTCCCATTATATTTTGATAGTGTTAGATCTAAGGAGGGATGTGTTTTGAAAAATAAAAAAACAGGATATTTCAGGGGGGAAAAGTGGCCAAATAATAAAATAAACTTTACAGCACTACTGCATTGTGCCTGCTTGGTATTACTTGAAGCAGTCACCCATGCAGAGGCCAGGTTTGGAAGGGCAATCAGGACAGTAAATGGAGGTTTTATAAATAAAGTGTACTACCCTGGGATTTGGTGGAATTATTCTGTTGCCCCTTGAAACAAAAACTGGGAAATAAGATGGAGCTGATACTGTAGAAAACTAAGTTTTAGAGTGGGGTTTGCCAATTTGGAAATCAAAAAAGAAATATACTTCAGTCTGCATCATGTAAATGGCAACCTTTTTGTACCATGCCCTACACTTTCTCATGGTGAGGTACGGCTGCTTGAGTTGATCACACAGATCAATTCCCCCCATGTGCTTATTGTAATCTCTGATGCAGACTGGCTTTCTTAGTACCCCCCTTCTATGAACAGAGACTGCCACAGTTTTGTCCTCATCCATGTTGGAAAGCATGTAGACATCTTTTCTGTCCTTGAACTTAACTGCCAGCAGCTCTTGTTGGCACAAAGCTGAGGACGTCCCAGTTTTTAATTTTTTTGCTATAAGTTCTTTGGGCATCTCCCCGCAATTGCACTTCACAGTGCCACAGGCCACGGTGTCAAAATAAAAAAGTGACTTAAATAAAAGGGGGCTGGTGTAATACTGTAACAATCTCACAAGCTGTCTCTCTGACTCTTTCCACCTCAGAAGTGTCTAAGATGGAGGGAGGCAGAGAGATGTGACAGGGACATTATTTACAAATACTGTCATTGTCATTCAGCTTTTGCAACATGTGATTCGCTAAACAAGTGAATCACATGTTGCAACAAAGTTGCTACTGGCTGTAACTATGTGCCCCGGTGCCGGATCGCTTAGTTACAGCCATCCCGCACTCTCCCATCGCTCCTTGCAGTGGCGATGGGAGAGTTTAACCCATGACAGTCATGGACCGTCATGGGTCCTTAAGGGAAAACAACACATGATGGTCCTGGACCGTCATGGGTCGTTAAGGGGTTAATTCTGCTTCCCAACTTACCACCTCACACAACAGCTGCAGACTCTTATTGTTCCCTAACCCGCTTCTCATATCCATGGATCTCACTGCTGCCTCCAGGAAGTGGATTGTTAAGAAAAACATTTTCCCCCAGTCTTCTGAAAATTGGTACAGGCAATATCTTTTTTCTTAAACTATCACTTGGACAGTGCCACATCGACAGATCTTTCCTTTTGGAGTAGACCTGCTGATGAAGCCATGTCTGCATTGTAAGTCCCAGAGAAACAGCAAAGGTGTATAATGGGGGTTTGTAAAGAAACATCAAGGACTCATTCTCTGATCTTGTGAGAAGAGACTGAACAGCACCACTGAAGTATTGCAATTCATTCTCTTATACAGAATGTCTGTTCCCATAGACCCACTTATTTGGGCTTGAAAGCCAAAAACAGAGACGTAGAAACATAGATTTTGAAGGCAAATAAGAACCAGTTGGCCCATCCAGTCTGCCCATTTCCCTATCCAGATAAAATGCAGTCTTGCATATTTCTCAGAATAGACTTATGTATGTCCCAGGCATTTCTGAATTCCTGTTGTGACGGAATGGTTGTCACCCTGAGAATGAACCCTGTCAGTTTTCAGTGATCTCCATTGTTTCATATATGTTCCCATTCTTGAAAACATTAATATCCCCTATGTGTGTGCATGCATCACAGAGTGTTGGCCATTTACCAGCATTGAATCGGTTGGTTAGTGTGTATGATGTACAGAGGAATGGTGCCATCCAGTCTACCTGACCACAGAGATTGTGTTATGAGATAGCCAGTGTTGGTCAGATAGAGGGGGGTAGGGCAAATCTGTGTGTGGAATGGGTGTACCTTCCCCCTTTCATCAGGCTAAGCAAAAAGAGAACTTGAAAATGTTACCTGTGACATCAGATCCTGCAGAGGGTGGGTAGAAAAACCATAGGATGAGAGAGAGAGAGGACAGAGTTGAAAATGTAGGAAGAATAGAGAGGGCCTCTCCATAATGGTGGGAGGCCTAGGGTCCATGTGCTTCCTAAAGGAGTACTGGAGAAACTGGGACTGATGAGTGCCCTCACCAGAAGAGTTAGAGTGAGCAGGCACTGCAGTGGCCAGGTGCCCTTTTCAGTTGTGGGCTGTTAGTCAAGGTTGCTACAGCCACAGAAAGTACCCTGCTGTTTCCCCTACAAGGACTGTGGCCAGGAAGCTAAACTTCTGTGGCTATGGCCCAAGACTAAAGAAAGTGGCAGGGGATAATCTCAAGGATGCCTTCCCCAACCCCTCTGTCAGGACTAAAAGATACAAGGAACCTTCATGTAATCCAGCAGCATGTGAAGTGGGCAGGATGCGCACTCTTGCCTCTAGTGGGACTATGTGTAAGCTCCAGCTTAAAGCTAAAATGGACTGTGACCCCAGGCAAGCTGTGCAACTTTGCTGGAACATCAAGAAGAGAACAGCAAAAGTTTGTAGTTTTTATGTTTTACCTCTGTTTGTTTGCCTGTAATTGTTGTCCTATATTTGTGTGCCATGACCTCTCTAATAAATGCAATTTATTATCTTTTTGCCTGGCTGGATATATCACTTAACCCTCGGTCTACCAAGCAGTAACCCCTGTACCCCCGTCACACCCGTGTTAGCCTCTACCACTTCTGCTGGGAGGCTGTTCCATGAATCTAACACCCTTTCTGTAAAGTACAAACATTATTTCTGAATCTTGCACCAGCTAGCTTAAGGCCATGCCCTCTTGTTCTAGTATTGTCTTCTTTTGATAAATGCTTCCCCTTTAGAACTTTATTCAATTGTATATTTAAAGGTTTCTATTATATCCCCCATTCGCTCTTCTCTTCCAAGCAAAATGTTAGCGGCTATTATTTGAACTGCCTCCAATCCCGAAAATTCATGGCAGAGGGCCACATACGTCCAGGATGCATTCCACCCAGTTTTCTCATAAGAGCCATTTTAGGCCTGCACAGTGCAGCCCCGGGCACTAGGGCTAGATTCTATTACAGGTGCTAATTTTATCTCTGCTTTTATCTCCAGTTTTCCCCATAGACTTTAATAGGAAAATGTTTGCTAAAACAGGTGTTAACATTTATCTCCTGCAATAGAATCTGGCCCCTAATGTCTGCTTCCTTGGAAACAGGGCCGGATTTATAATAAGGCAGAGTAGGCATCTGCCTACAGGCGCACCCCACAGAGGGGCGCCTGTCATTGGGATCGTTTTGGGTTTTTTTACACTTTTTTTTTTTTGTGCCGCCCAGCAGCCCCACAGCCGCCGGATACTGCTGTCTTCCTGCACTGATGACAGCCGGAGCGCAACCACTCCAAACGCGGAGACGCCGCGTGGAGCGTGCAGGTATTTTCTTCCTCTGTTCTGAGGCCAGTTTAAAACTGGCGCCCAGACAGAGGAAGAAAACCCCTTCACGCTCCATGCGGCGTCTCCGCGTTTGGAGTGGTTGCGCTCCGGCTGTCATCAGTGCAGGAAAGTGAAAAAGAGGTACGGGGGAGAGATAGAGGCACAAGGGGGAGAGAAAGAGAAGTACATGGGGGAGAGAGGCACAAGGGGGAGCGAAAGAGAGAAGTACATGGGGGAGAGAGGCACAAGGGGGAGCGAAAGAGAAGTACATGGGGGAGAGAGGCACAAGGGGGAGCGAAAGAGAGAAGTACATGGGGGAGAGAGGCACAAGGGGGAGCGAAAGAGAAGTACATGGGGGAGAGAGGCACAAGGGGGAGCGAAAGAGAAGTACATGGGGGAGAGAGGCACAAGGGGGAGCGAAAGAGAGAAGTACATGGGGGAGAGAGGCACAAGGGGGAGCGAAAGAGAGAAGTACATGGGGGAGAGAGGCACAAGGGGGAGAGAAAGAGAGAAGTATATGGGGGTGAAAGAGGCACAAGGGGGAGAGAGAGAAGTATATGGGGTGAAAGAGGCACAAGGGGGAGAGAGAGAAGTATATGGGGTGAAAGAGGCACAAGGGGGAGAGAGAGAAGTATATGGGGGTGAAAGAGGCACAAGGGGGAGCGAAAGAGAAGTACATGGGGGAGAGAGGCACAAGGGGGAGCGAAAGAGAAGTACATGGGGGAGAGAGGCACAAGGGGGAGCGAAAGAGAGAAGTACATGGGGGAGAGAGGCACAAGGGGGAGCGAAAGAGAAGTACATGGGGGAGAGAGGCACAAGGGGGAGCGAAAGAGAGAAGTACATGGGGGAGAGAGGCACAAGGGGGAGCGAAAGAGAGAAGTACATGGGGGAGAGAGGCACAAGGGGGAGAGAAAGAGAGAAGTATATGGGGGTGAAAGAGGCACAAGGGGGAGAGAGAGAAGTATATGGGGTGAAAGAGGCACAAGGGGGAGAGAGAGAAGTATATGGGGTGAAAGAGGCACAAGGGGGAGAGAGAGAAGTATATGGGGGTGAAAGAGGCACAAGGGGGAGAGAGAGAAGTATATGGGGGTGAAAGAGGCACAAGGGGGAGAGAGAGAAGTACGTGGGGGTGAAAGAGGCACAAGGGGGAGAGAGAAGTACATGGGGTGAAAGAGGCACAAGGGGGAGAGAGAAGTACATGGGGTGAAAGAGGCACAAGGGGGAGAGAGAAGTACATGGGGTGAAAGAGGCACAAGGGGGAGAAAGAGGTACATGGGGTGAAAGAGGCACAAGGGGGAGAGAGAAGTACATGGGGTGAAAGAGGCACAAGGGGGAGAGAGAAGTACATGGGGTGAAAGAGGCACAAGGGGGAGAGAGAAGTACATGGGGGAGAAAGAGGTACATGGGGGAGAGAGGCACAAGGGGGGTAGAGAAGTACAAGGGGGGAGAAATAGAGGCACAAGGGGGGGAGAAGTAGAGGCACAAGGGGGAGAGAGAGAAGTACAAGGGGGGAGAAAGAGGTGCATAGACCCCATAGTAAAATAATAACAATGACACATGTTAATGTGTTAAGTTTTTTATTCTGCTGTTTGTTTTTAACACTGTTCATTAAATCAGTTTAAATAATGAAAAATTAGCATTTTTTTTATCCGATTAATCGAAAAATATTTCAGTCAAAACTTTTTGAACTTTTTTTTTTTTTTTTTTGGCGGGGGGGGGGGGGGCGCTTCAGCTTTCTGTGCCTACAGGCTCCTGAGATGTAAATCCGGCCCTGCTTGGAAACAGATGGGAGTAGACTAAGCAGATCATATTTGGCCTTTAACTCTTTGAGTGCCAGAGGGGTATGAAACCCATTGCAAAGCAGTGCGTTCCGTACCCCTCTGGAACTCAAAGGGTTAAGTTCATGTTGCTTGTGTACCTGTGTAAGTTACAGCATAATACTTGCTCTTATATAGAAGTTTTTGTTCTCTGTCTAACCCCTTTAGATGCTAGAGAGGTATTCAGCACATTGCTCCTCAGTGCAACCAAAACATCTTTAGACTATGAACTGGCCCATTTGCCTTCATGGGACTTCAGATGCCTCCAACCTGGGTTAATCCTTATTTCACTGCAAGGACCAACTTATTGGATAGTCCTGAGTTGCTGGGCATAATCTTCCCAAATTGTGGTGCTGTATCCAGGACTTACAGTCGGCATACCATTGGAGTGCTGTATGGTTGAGATGTCTTGCAGCCTGGCAGGAAGCTCTTTTGTGCATAATGCCCATAGTATACATACTTTTATTTATATGGTACCACACAGTGTGCACCTTCCTTCAAAGCTTGATAATCAAATCAAAATGGCAACTCTTTCTTACCACCATTCATCCTCGAAATAGAACGTTTAGAGCTCTTAAACCAGAGAGATTCTGCCTGGGTGTGCATATTATAGTGGTCCTTTCACCTTATCTCAAGTTTGCATGTTTTTAATACAGGTTGCATATACGCAATCTGTCAATTTAGTCAAAAGAGCAACAAAGGTACAGTTAAGGAGATATTCTTACTTGTTACCATTTGCTAATATATGACAATTGCGGTACCCGTTGCGTTTCATATGCTAATTCAGCTTTTCAGTGATGTTTCATATGCTAACGACGTTCTCTTCAGTACCAGCAGATTTTCCCAGAAATAAGTGTGACTATATCCTAAACTATACACATGCTAGAATGCAGGTTATCATGACACATAGGCAGTTTGAACTTTTCAGATATTTAAGGCAAATTCCAGGTGATAGGTCCACTACTTTATGCATATGATTTTGTTTTTCTGTTTTACTTGATGCATTTTTTTTTAATTATTATTTATTAATTTATTTTTTTACTCCTCACACTCCAATGGTTAATCACAAAGAACCACCTTGACACCCTGCTCCCATTGGATCAGACTTGTTAAAATGTGATAATTGCCCTTTAATGTGTGGGATATAAATAAGCAATGCTATTATTCCCTACAGATGAGCGACTTCCTGGAATCTCCTTTTCTGTCGGAGAGCACAGAGATTATAAAGAAACTTGGCGATTACATCAGCAGCCTGAAGAAACTTGGGTTAAACCAGCCGGGAATGGCAGAATATCTCTTTGACAAGCACACACTTTGCTGAAGGTCTACTGCTGATTGCTAGGTCTTCTATTGTGAAAAACATTGGCTATTTAACCCTGTAAGGTCCAGAGGGGTGAGCAATTCATTGCCAACCCCTCTGGTCCTTAAAGGGTTAAATTGGAGGTGGCTGGGATAAAAGCCCTTTTTAACAAAAGAAATAATAATAAATACTTTTTCCCTTTTTCTGGGGGGAATAAACAGATTTTATACATTTCCAATAAAAATGGTAAAAGGGGACCAAATTAAGATTTGCATTTTTTTTATATGTCCTCTTTCTTACGTTTATGCTTATTGCAGTATGTTTCAGGGAGATGCAAAGTGCATGTTTAGGAGGTTCTAATTCAGTGCATAAGCATTTGATTGAAATATTAACCCTGTGGGTGCCAGATGGGTGTGCTGCCATAGGTCCATTCACAGGGGCCTGATTTTTACTGGATTGGCCAGGGGGGCAAAAAGCTGGGGATGGGGAGGTGTACTCATGTGAAAATCTCTGCAAAGAATTACGGAGCCTTCTACCCACACACAAACACACGTACAATATAATACTCATACACACAAACACAATATATACGAATGCAAGACTTACAATACATGAACACAAGACACACAACACATACAATAAACATACACACAGACACAGTGCATACACAAACTGTACATAAAACATACACAAGTAAAATGCTATGCAAAACTCTATAAGCAAAAGGCTGTGAGCAATACACTACACGTAAAAGGCTATACGCAAACCAATGTACTTAAAACACAAGATGTTATACACGCAACCCTAGGGAATGCTTTGAGGATGAAGCTAAGTCACATGTAGAGGGTCTTAGGTGCTTTTAGAGACCCTTAAGGTTTCTGAGTTTCATGATAAGAAACTACTGTATTTATCCTCGGGATTCCCTTCTTAAGGCTAATTTTGCAGCCAAAGAGGCTACTTTACGTCCAGCTTTTTCTAAAGTGTGTATGACTAGAGTCATCACTGTTTAGAGGGGGAGCAGCTGTTAAGTGCTGTCCATTCAGACACTCTAAAAGTGCACATTTGTCCTTTCTGTTTCTTACATTCTTTATACTAATGCATACATAGCTGAGGCTGCATTTCACACTGCCAAGTTCATTGGAAAGTACTTAGCACTCTTTGTTACAGCATGCTGTATTCCCAAGTGTTCCTTCTTTCCATGGAACACGTATGGTTTTTGCTACCCCGCCAATAGGGGCATGCACCTAGTGCTTCCAGTCCTTCTGCGAGCCCTTTCCCAAAATCCAAGCAAGCTTTGACAGGCAGGAAGCCTAACCAAAAGTCCCCAGTTGACAGGTCTACCCCGATCACCTGAGTCATGTTATTGTCTGAGTTACTTTCACTATATATGGAGTCTTTCCATCGTGAATCAATGGGTGTTACATTTGATTTCGGAAAGTTATTGCATAGATTTCAGATATCTTCCTCCTCATCACTTCTGTATGTCCAGAGTCCTTCATGTTCTAGTGCAAGGCCAATTACTCATAGAAGAGATTTCTTCTTAGTCGATATGCAGGTCCTGATGCCTATCAACCCCACACACACACTGTAAGAAATTCACAGGATTATCTTCCAACCTTCTCTTAGTCCCTAAAAAAGGATGGCAACTGTCTTAGTATCCTGGACCTAAAACATCTCAATTGCTTTGTTCATGCACTTTGTTTTAACATGGAGTCTTTGCTCTTCCATGTGCCTGGGGGGGTGTTAGTTTTTATGCCAGTAAGACATTTCTCTGCATATTCTCATTCATCAAGAGCAGAGCTTCCTTCAATTTTGCCTTTGTAGACTAGTATTTCCAATTCACCTCCTCCCTTTTGGGCTGTTGTCCACTCTGGGGTTTTTCACAAAGGTCATGGCAGAATTGGTTGCCACCTCACCTAACCTGTGGGTCAAGCTGCGCCTAAGGTGACAATGGCTTCTTAGATCAAGGTGACCATTTGCATGCCTGTGTACCTCAGGAAAAAAACTGTGCCCTTCAGGGTTACTGCTTATTCCACCAGAGTCGTGGGTTCTTCCTGGTCCTACAAGAACTGGGCCTCTGTGGTCATCCCTTCCCACATTTGCTCAACACTACTGTGTCAATGTTCTGGCTTTGGTTGAAGCCATTTTGGACTGGAAGTTCTTACAGCCTGTAGTGCCTGTGCAGATGCCCTTATTATCTTTACTTCCAGTAAGTTTTTGTCTAGTACTTCGTTTGGTGTGCAGTTGTCCGTTGACATCTGAGGTTCGTGATTGTTTCTGGTTCATCTCTGTTGAAACTAGTTTGTGTTTTGAAGAGGCTTTCTCTCCCTTGCTGGAATCTTGGTGCGATAGCTTTGGTATATCCCCATGGTTCCTGTGTTCTCCAGTAAACAAAAGAGAAAATGTGATTTTTGTGTACTTACAGATTAAATCCTTTTTTCTTAGTCTGTCCATGTGGAACACAGAACTTCCCTTCCAGAGAAAAACAAGATGCCTGTGTTTCAGGCAGGGGGTACTTTTGGGTCCTCTCATTTAGGTGACCATCTTCCTGCCCTACTTTTATGTTTCTTCTTTGCTATATGTTAAAGGGATAGTAATGTTTCACAAAAACAGCAACTCCAATTAATCTTCATACTATTTGAGCCACAGAGAGTGTTGTTATTTTCAATACTGTCAGAGTTGTAGTTCGAGAGTAATTGAATAAATTCTAAAGAGCACTCTGGACTTCAAACAATAACATATATAATTAAGAGAAAAAAGTCCAAAAAGGACAATATCTCATAGCTAGAAAAGTCCCTTAAAGTGAGGCACTCACAGCAGAGGAAACAAAATTTCACAGACAAATATTTTTATTATGATGAAATACAAAAAATACATACACATGCAGATGACTTTTAAAAACACATCAGAGGAGGTCAAATACACAGTTAGTAAGCCTGCAATAAGTCAAATATAACAAAATGTGTTTTGACTCAATAGAATATCTCCCCCAAAAGAGAGATTATTTAATCATACCAAAAATAGGCAAATAAGTATAAGTAAGAATATACAAAAAATCCTAACCAAGGAATAATAAAATATAATGTAGCAAAATAAACATCCACCAAGATAATAAGTACCCCAAAAAAATATAAATGATATATGTATACTTATCCCATAGGTAGGAAAAAAATAACACAGGCGCAAACTGTAGACCTCCTCTAATCACACATCCCAATGCATGTCGCCCATGTGATTTACAAACGGCACGCCATTGGTCCATTCAGATATTAAATACTGTGAACTTTTCATGGTGATTTATCCCCTGACAAAGCCTATAATGGGTGACACGCGTTGGGATGTGTGACTAGAGGAGGTCTACAGTTTGCGCTGCCAATTAATAAAATAATACACACCATTATAAAGCAGTAAAATGCTCAGACAGATCTCCAGTACTAGCAAATCACATTGATCTCTGGATGACTGGACTGCTGTACATAGTGCACACATATGCCACTTGACTCTTCATCTGAATGTACCCCATGGATTCCAGAAAAGCCTCCAAAATATTGCTTCACAATGAGTTAGAAGTAATATGTTTTTAAACCTCTAGCACCCAAGGGGTTAAGCAAAGCTGGGTTGGTCAACATGACTGAGCATATAAGTAGTGATATCCTTAAACGGGAACTAAAATAACTGAATAAGTGGCTATTCATATAAATAAACAGTAACACTTCCAATAATAAAAACCCAATTACTTTACTATGGTTATGAAATTTTAATGGCCCCTGTGAATTTTCCCCTTGGTTCAAGAAATAACCTCTTCAGTCAATGTTCTCTCCATGGAGGTGGACATTACTGTTGCTAGGAGGACCACAGAACCTCGGGCTCTACTCAGTGACCATGGTAATCTTAACTCTTTAAGTGCCAGTGGGGTGTGCATCCATTGCATTGCACACCCATCTGGTCAAAGGGTTAAGTAGACTCATGCTATGCCTGCTTCAGTTTTTTGGGGGGGGGACACCTTCCAGCAACTGTCATGCCCACCTCTGTCGAAATAACATCCAGGACTGATTGAATATGTTCTCTTGAGCAAAGTTAAAATTCAAAGGGACCATTAAGATTTTTTTGGCTATAGTAAGAAAAGTGGGGGGTTATTATTAGAAGCTGCTACTTCTATAACACACATAGGTATGTATCTATCATACTGCAGTCAGATATGTCTATTTATTTATATAAAAATGTGTGGGGTCCTGCATCTGTGCCAAACAAACCCATGGACAGCAGGAGTGTGGAGTAATGCATTCTGAGATACATATAGCAAGACCAAGAACTAGACAGAGTGAGAGAGCTACCTGGCAACAGTGAGAGTAAGAAGGTGAAAGATATAGTGACAGTAAAAGAGACACTGAGGCTGATGTTATAAGGAGAACGGAGGATGAACTGATGTTTGATAAGGATCCTGTTTGGCAACATTGTAGTTAATTTGACCCAAATCCATCTTGTTGTATGCACTTGTCACGGGGACCACCGGGCCCTTGGCTTCTGGAGGGGCCTGGGGGCCAGCCCCCTTCCTACAGACTCTGTGGACTGTTTTAACCAGTGGAGTTAATATTGCTACGTAGAACTTTTGGACGTTATATTGGCGGACAACTATGCCAAAAGGACTAAAAATAATAGCCTGCTTCCAGGGGACTGGGCCATTAGGGGTTAATTATTTGAGTTTAGCTAAAGTTACTTTCAATGTGTATTGTAGCCACTCAAGACAGTGTATTGTAAACTGTACTGAGACCCCCTGCCGTGTGGTAAGTCATTCAAGCCCTCAAGTCTTTGTGTCCACTGTCTGAGTTCAGCAACCCTTTTGTGTGTGAAATGTAATCATGTCTAAGTCA
This sequence comes from Rhinophrynus dorsalis, assembly GCA_037306005.1. NCBI lineage: Eukaryota > Metazoa > Chordata > Amphibia > Anura > Rhinophrynidae > Rhinophrynus > Rhinophrynus dorsalis. The sequence continues at coordinate 323,971,660 of CM074724.1, read as the reverse complement.
TTGTATTTGCTACACCATCTGCTGTTGGCCTTTTGTTTACTGTATGGTGATTGGATTATGTCCCTATTGTATCTGCTTGGTCCAGGTATTTGAATGTAAGGTTTGAGTATAAAAATATGTGTGGTTTGTTCCAATAAAGGGAGTTCTTGTCTTAACCTACACTGGTGTTGTCTGGTGAGGTAAAGCTTGCTGTATGCAGAGTGTGTGCTGGTTACCCTGATACTAGTTTTGCCTTGTTTTGGGGTATATTGCGGTATGCTGTTGGATGGCCATCTGGCTCATAGCGGAAGAAGTGACCATTGACGGGGACACCAAGGCTGGGTGTCCGCTGGTACCGTCACAGCACTAAACTATCTTATCCTTGAGATTATGCCTACATCTCTATGTCTTTGCTTCCAATGTTTGTGTCTTCTTCTCCGGTGGCTTGTTTGCACGTTTAAATTTGATTTAATGAGGTGTTATGTATCTGAAGGAGTTTTTATGCTTAACCCCTTAACCATTTGAGTGTTTGATACCTCTCTGGCACTCTAGGCATTAAGGACCAGAGGGGAGTGTGAGGCAAAATGTCAGTTATTACCACAGGTTTCTTTGCAGTCTTTAGATTACACTTATGCAATTACACCATCGAGCATATTGGTGTAATCGGCATATTTCACACTCCATGGAAATGGTAACGGACATGAAAAAAATATCTTAATGTGTTGTGTTCTTCTAGTTAAAGGGATAGTAATGTTTCATAATAAAAGCAGCTCTAATTAATTATCATATTATTTGGACTTTGAAGAGTGTTATTTCAATTCTGTCAGAGTTGTAGTTCCAGAGTAATTCAATGACAAAGTATCCCCCTCCTGCCCCTTTTACTGATGTAACACTGTGCAGCCTGAGCAGAAGGGAGGTGCCCAGGTAGACTGCAGAGAGGGACAATCTTCAATTAAGATAAGCGAAAAGCTTGTCAAGGGGGGCAGGGATTTCATTGTTTTCATAGGAATAAGAGTGTCCCCTTCTGTTATCTGTCCTGTCTATGGACTGCATTCCACATCTGAGAAGAGATTTGCTTGTGGGGAAACTTTGCTTGTGAATATCTCATAAACCATAAATGTTTGAGAGATAAGACTTATATCATTCTTCATGTTTTTTTAATGCCTACAAAATAAAATAAAGTTAAAACGAAGTATTACTATCCCTTTAAAGAGGAAATGTGCATTAAGAACAAGTCACTTTTAGTTACTGAACATATTGATTTAGGTAAGTGGGCTTCATACAGCAGTCCTTTATATCTGTCTTTTATTATCTCACCAGCTTCCTACATATAGTGATACCTATTGAAGTCTGCATTAAGATCACACCTTTTCTGAACAAATATAAGACGACAGCAGCCCGAATGACTTGTCAGGGTCACTAGTCTTTATCAGATTGTAAACTGTAGCAATTAGAAGTGTACGACAACAGAGATCAAATGCACAAAAATAAAGTACATAGATATAAACTGCAGCTTTTTGAATTACACCTACTTAGTTAAGTAATTCTGTTAAACTAATTAAGAGCCACTTATTCTTATACTGGGAGTAGCAACATTATAAATTTACATCCCTTATTGTACAGGTTTTCTCAATGGGCTTCTTCTCCCCGGTCCTGGGAGATTATTCAATAAGTTAATACAGAAAAATCATAACCAGGGAGCACACTTTCTATACCTTTATAGGCCAAACCATGTGAATCATGTATGAGGTAACAAGCAAATAATCTGTAAACGATATATTCGGAGTGCCAATAAGTATATTCCACCAAATATAATAAGGTAAAAATAGATTTCTTTTTTAGTAAAAAAAAAAAAAAAACATACATGCATAAAACCAGTATTAACAATCTGTTTGTGGCAGCCATAATCCTATCAGATATATTGGCAAACCAAACACTGCAGTATCTATACCTTAGGGATAGAAATGTTTCAAAATAAAAGCAGCTGCAATTAATCTTCATAATATTTCGGCCATGGAGAGTGTTATTTCAATACTGTCAGAGTTGTAGTTCAAGAGTAATTGAATAATAAAGTATCCCCCTACCACCCCCTTTACCTAGTGTAAGCCACCTCCCCTCAGAAGTGGAATCTGGTCTTTAAGACCAGAGAGCTGATAGCAAGAGAAAATCTTCTTACTGTGAGAACAATGAAAGCCCTGCCCCCTTGACAGGTTTTTCCCTTAAGCTAAATGAAGATTGTCCCTCACTGCAAGCCATCTTGACACCACCTCTCTGTTCTAATGTGAGCAGTGTTACATCAGTAAAAGGGGCAGGAGGGGGATACTTTATCACTCAATTACTCTTGAACTACAATTCTGACAGTGGTGAAATAACACTCTCCATGGCCCAAATACTATGAAGATTAACTGGAGCTTCTTTTATTTTGAAACATTATTATCTCTTTAAATGTCCAGGTGACCTCTAGATCCCTATAGGTTAAAAAAAAGCAATAGACAGTCTTTCAAACATATGGCAACATACACAATGGTATATACTAACATACACAAACAGTATAAGAAGTCATCACTCACTGGGATCAAGTGTAACGCTGTGTCACAAAAATAGAGACACAACCCCACACTCCAGCAGAATGGCCACATATACCCCTATGAATGAAAGAATGGAGAAAATCAATAATATATAATATTTGCAATGGAAATAGCCAACATCAAATTGAACAGCAGAGGAAGCCAGCACTCAGCAGAATGCAGCGCAACAATGTGTCACATAGACAAAACAATTAAGTAGAGCAACACTCCGGTGTGTGGTAGCAAACATCCAAACAGCTCAACAGACACGCAACATGGAAAAATAGACTTACCAGTAAATTATTAGAAAAAATATATATATATTAAGTGTCCATGACTAATGTGTGGCAAAAAGAAAAAATATATAAATAATCCAACATGATAGTTCATCCCTAATATGCAGATACTTGTGAAACAAGTAATTGTAATTGATAATAAAAAAAAAATATTGAGTCCAATGTGTAATAGTGTTGGTCTTGTAAGATGAAATATATAGTAATAATCCAAGGTCCGGCTAATATAAAAAAAAATAGTGAATCCAATGTGTGGTTGTATTGGTCTCATAAAGTAGAATATATACAAATTCCCAAATAATAGTCCAACTAACACAAAACAAAACTAAATGAAAAAAAAAATTAATAATGTGAATGCATGTCATGATGGTATGCTTACTTTAAAGCGATAGTAATGTTTCACAAAAACAGCAGCTACAATTAATTTTCATAGTATTTGAGTCATAGAGAGTGTCATTTCAATACTGTCAGAGTTGTGGTTCAAGAGTAAGTGAAAGATAAAGTATCCCCCTCCCGGCCTTTTACCTAGTGTAACACTGCTCACCTCAGATGTGGAATCTGGTTGCTTGACCAGACAGCTAACAGCAAGGGACAATCTTCTTACTGTGAGAACAATGAAAACCCTGCCCCCCTTGACTGGTTTTTCAGCTTTTTCCCTTATCTTAATTGAAGATTGTCCCTCTCTGCAATCTACCTGTGCACCTCCCTGCTGCTCTAAGCTGAGCAGTGTTACATCAGTAAAAGGGGCGGGAGGGGGATATTTTATCATTCAGTTACTCTTGAACTACAACTCTGACAGTACTGAAATAACACTCTCCATGGCCCAAATAATATTAAGATTAATTGGAGCTGCTTTTATTGTGAAACATTACTATCCCTTTAAGCCTTGGCACATTTCCATTGCCATGCGTATACCGTAAGCTGTATGGAAAGGTCCGTTATCCACCAATCATTCAATATTGATGTTGGTTATGTATATCACATTATTACAATGGAACATAGTTATCCAAATGACAGTCCATGTATATTCGCTCATGGTCTAATATTGGAAATAAACGGGACTTAAACTGCTATTGGATGGCCACATATACTCCATAGATATGGAAGCACCAGAGACATGGTAAACACTAGAGGTTGTATTGTGGCTTACTTCTCCTTGCACTCTTCACTCTGGTGTTCCTTCTTTTATTCTTTTACAGTGGCTTTTCATCCCACGTGTCTTCACCCATTAAAGATACTGTGTATAACCCGCTCATGGCTTCCTCGTTCATGGTCAGGATCATCCTATGAGTTTCAAAGAGTAACAACTCTGCTTCTTTAATGGGTGAATAACTTTATGCAAATTAGGTAGCACTGCCTGGCATGCCAGCCAGATGGTAACAGCCTACATACTCTCCATCCCACCTGACACTCCCTCACAGGCAGTATTAGCTCATTTGCATAAACTGCAAATAAGCAAAGTTAAGGACTCAATTCGATTCTCCCTGTCGCCAAAAAAAGCATCCGCTGGCATTTTTACATGCACAGTAAGCAATTCAATTACCAGAGCTATGAAAAAATACCGGTAGAAAAACACACGTCAGGTGCTTAAGTTAGTGCCCATTGGGACCCATTACAACAAGGCTCCTCTCCCCATTCAATTCCATGTGTTAGGCAGAAACATGCGTTAAGGACCTGATAATGACCAAAAATCTAGACCTACCTTTTTTGTTGCAGAGTTCCCTAACGCATGTTTTAACCTGCCGACGCAGGAATTGAATGGTAAAAAAGCCAAAAGAAATCCTGAAGTGACCAGTGGATGTATTGATTTTATGAAAAAAAAAGTATGAAAGAAATGTGTCAAATGTTAGTAGCATTAACCCTATGCATACCCCCTGGCACTCACAGGGTTAATACGACTAAGTTAAAAAAACATTCCCTGAAAAGAAACACTTACCTATAATCCTGATGTCCAGCGGGGTCTTCAGCACCCTGGTCAGCTACTCTCCATCTTTTCTGTCGACTTCTAACTTCCTTCTCCTCCTTTCTCTTCATCTTCTGTCTTCTTCTTTTCTGTCTTCTTCCTTGGAGTAATTATGTACCTGAAAAGAACAAAAAAGTAAACATGAAATATGCTCAACAAACATAAGTTTCAAATATGTGCATTGGTTAACCCTTTCACTGCCTGAGGGGTACACAAAGCATTGCAGATCAATGCGTTGCTTACCCCTCTGGTACTCAGAGGGTAAAATTAATGCATATATTCCTAGTCGAATAAAGTTAACATTGCCTCAAATAGAAGAAAATGTTTCCAAAACCATTTAGTTTTAAATATGTTTTTGTTACAAATAGAAAAATATATGGTTAGGCAAAATATATTCTATATATTGAGGCACTGCAAGACTTCAAATAGTCTGCCAGCTCTGCTGCTATCATAGGCAGTGACAGCTGGAAGGCAGCCTAACCCCCCCCCCCCCCCCAACACACACACTATTACCTCTCTGGACGATGCCCAAGCCTGTCTGTGGGAAATTTGAGCAGAGACTGGTTTTATATGGACAGTCACTGTTCAAAATGGCTCACAGATGTCCACTGGCTGGGATGTGTGCTTACACACCTACCAGCCAATCAGCTCCTAGTGGGGATGACGAAACCCACCCAGAGCTGATTGACTGGGAGGTGTGTAAGCACACATCCCAGCCAGTGGACGTCTGAGAGCCATTTTAAACAGAGACTGGTCATATAAAAGCCTGTCTCTGTTCAAGCCTGAGAGGTAATATGGGGGGAGTGATGATTTTTTGCCTGCCTTCCTACTGTTGGCGACAGCTGTGGAGCCGGCAGATTATTTGAAGTCTTGGAATGCCTCAATATAAGATATATTTCACTTAACCATATATTTGTCTGTTTGGAATGAAACCATATTAGCATGGAGATCTCAGCAGTTTAAATTCAGACACAGATAGGGGGAATTTCAAGGGGGTGAATTTCAAGGGGACCCACTACACCTGGGAGCAAAGTACACCAGAGGAAAAGTGCAGCCAGAGTTAAACATGAGAGTTTGACAGGAGAGTGGACAGGAAAGAATGACAGCTACTGTTGCACTCAAACCACAGGCAAGTATACAAATAAGGAATGAAATGGAACTAGAGAGAATAGATAAATATTACTAATATAACAATTTAATTTTTTTTTCTGTTTCACAATAATTAGAGGTTAATCTCAGCTTGTTTCGGTCTACCTATATCTCCCCTAGTATCCTCCTCATGCATGCCAACATGAATAGATTAATACTCTCTGTTCTAACCATTACACTAATAATACAGATTTGCTCTCATCATTGCAACCATGCCCCGCACCCTCACCATAACATAATAATTAATCATGGACATTTGCATACATGTGCACTACCAACTGAATGCTGGTGGAGAGTACTAAAATCAAGCCCACCCAGCCCCAGCAATTAAAGCAACAGACGCACCCTCTAACTATATGTTCACCACAAACAACTCACTAAATTTTTATGCATATTATTACTTGCCTTAGCAAATGATATAGAAACCAACCCTGGCCCTAAAATAGAAATAAATGGCAACCTCCCCTTTAAAAAGGGTCTGTAATTCGTGCACTGCAACATACACAGTATACTGCCCAAAATGGATGAACTAAAATCATGGTGTTACGCTTACAAACCAAAAATTCTTATTCTTACTGAATCCTGGTTATCCCCAAAAATACCTGATACTGCTGTTGCCATAGATGGATACTCATGCTTAAGAAAAGACCGTGCAAAGCGAGGAGGAGGTGTAATCATTTACATACAGGAGTCAATAAACTTTACACATCTAAAAGACTCTTATAACTCTGATTCTTATGAATACATAGCTGGCAAAATTTGTCTTCCATACTCAAAACAAATCATAATTGTAGGCATCTACAGACCACCAAATCCCCCAGCACACACCATATCAGACATAGCTCAACACCTAAAGAAGATTGCCACTCAAAACAAGAAAAGCGAGCTGATGGTTCTTGGAGACTTTAATATTAATTGGCTTGATTCCAGGAATGAAAAATATTGTTCATTGTTTAAAGCATTGAATTTATCACAACAAATATCTTCCCCTACTCGCATAAGTCTTAAAACATCCAACCATACCCTGTTAGACTGGATCCTCTCATCCTGCACAAGCAGAATCCAAGATTCAGGTGTACTAGCTAACGTGTTTAGTGACCACTCCATAGTTTACTGTGTCCACAAAATAAAACCAGTCAAATCAAGTTTCAAAGTCATACTCACGAGATCATTTAGAAAATTTAACCTTCAGTCCTTCCTAAATGATTTAAAAATTGCTCATGGCGTAGATTACATCTAATACCTGACCTTGATTCAGCGATTTACTTTTTTAACTCAGAATTCCTACAGGTCTGTAATACCCATGCCCCACTAAGAAAGGTCAGGGTTAGGGGGGCACATCTACCATGGGTCTCAGCTGACTTGATTCAATTATACAGTTTCAGAGATTCATTATGGACAAAATTTAAACAAACTGGCTCCCCTCATGATCACACTATATATAGGCAAGTAAGGAATACATGTACAAAACAAACAAAACTAGCAAATGCACAATATTTTACTAACAACTTGGACAATAACATTTAAAAGCCAGCCAACTTTTGGAAGGTTATAAAAACATCTACAACCCACCTAATTATTCTCACCCATCAAATATAACAATAGACAAAGAAACCATACAGTGCCCCACAGCTATAGCCAATGCATTCAACAGCTACTTTGTTGGATGTGCCACCACACTGATTAAACAAAACAAAGGCCACTCTGAAGTTCTATCATGTTCAGAACAGTCACTGGCACCTGTTGCCAGGTCCAACAGTGCAAATGAATTCAATTTCATGCCAGTAAATGAAAGTGAAGTATATGATCACCTCCTCAACCCAAAACTGAAATTGCAATTCAGCCCTGGCCAACTACCAGCAATTTTATTAAAGCGCAGTGCCATGGTCACAGCCCAACCGATAGCAACTCTAATTAATGCCTCTTTGACATCAGGGTATATGCCCAAATCCTGGAAGGTGGCAAGAGTTGTACCTATCCACAAAAGTGGGGATAAAAATGTAGTACCAAATTACAGACCAATATCTCTCCTCCCCACTTTATCTAAAATCATACAGAAATGTGTACATGTGCAACTACATAAATATTACCAACAGACCAGATTCTTCACCCCTCTTCAATCAGGGTTTAGACCGAACCACTCAACAGTCACGTCTCTTCTTAACCAATGATATCCAGACTGGCATGGAAAATGGTGAACTCACCGGAGCTATTTTCCTAGATTTCGCTAAGGCCTTTGACACAGTAGACCATAACATTCTTATCAGCAAACTCCAAAACTCAGGATTGGGTAATAATTCTCTAAACTGGTTCCGATCCTATTTATCAGACAGAATACAGTATGTGTTGCAAACAATGACTCCCTTCCGCTCAAAGTAACAAGTGGAGTTCCCCAAGGCTCCATTCTAGGCCCTCTTCTATTTTCTCTTTTTATAAATGATCTGCCCAAGGTTTGCAAATCATCTTCAGTACACATGTATGCAGATGACACCATAATCTATGCTAAAAACTCAAGCATATCACAACTTGAAACCGAATTACAACACGATTTCTACAAAGTGGAAAGATGAATAACACAGAACAAACTTTTCTTAAACACAGATAAAACAGTCACAATGATATTTGGCACAAAGCACAAACTGCGTAATCTCGACAATATCCACCTATCCATTGTAACAGAGTCTAATCCTAAATTGGCCCCAGTAGACTCCTACAAATATCTTGGTATGTGGCTTGACCCTAACCTCAATTATGGTCACCATATTGACAAATTAACCTCTAAACTTTATCCCAAAATAAGTATTCTTTTTAGAAACAAATCATGTTTAAGTACCCTGGTGAGACAACGTATTGTACAACAGATGCTGCTGCCAGTCATAGACTATGGTGACGTAGTATATGCTCCAGCGCCAGAAATCCATCTCAGTAAACTTGACACTCTATATAATTCATTATGCCGCTTTATCCTCCAATGTAACTACACTACCCATCATTGTGACATGCTTAAAGAACTAAATTGGCTAACACTCAAATCTAGACGTGCCCTTCATCTTTCTTGCTTAGTACACAACCACTTCTCTGGAAAACTACCACACTACCTGAGCAGTATGCTCACTCCTGCTCTCCATACTAACTATAACCTCCGCTCCACTACTAACAACTCACTGCGTATACCACATTACAAGAAAGAAGCAGGAAGATCTGCCTTCTCCTTCAGAGCTCCAAAAATCTGGAACAATCTGCCGGAAATAATCACATCTGCTCTCAGTCTAAAATCCTTAAAAGCAAATGCTTCTTTATATCTAAAAACAGTGTGTAACTGTAAATAATCCCATTATTTAATAAGTATGTATATTTATGTATGTTTGTATATAATGTCTCACAATTAGTGTAAATATGTAAGCCTTTACCGAAAACTATCCAGGACATACTTGAAAACTAGAGAAATCTCAATGTATTCTTCCTGGTAAAACATTTTCTAAATAAAAAAATAAAAATGCATTTGGAAACATTTTCTTTGATTTGGGGGAATGTTGATTTTATTCGACTAGAACTAGATGCATTAATTTAAACCTTTGAGTGCCAAAAAGGTACGCGTTACATTACTCTGCAATGTGTTTCATAACCCTCAGGCAGTCAAAGGGTTAACCACTGCACATAACTGAAACTTGGTGAGCATATTTTGTGATTACCTTTTTTGCTCCAAGGAAGAAGATAAGACAGAAAACGAAGAGAAAGGAGGAGAAGATAGACAGAAGGTGATAGAAGACAGACAGTGGATGACAGGTAAGTGTTATACAGATCTGAGTGTTAGGCTAGTATTGTTTCATTTCACTGTTGGGGTAGTGTAGGGTTAGTGTTTGGGAGGATGACTGTGTGTTTGAGCTCACATTTGGTGCTTGACAGTGTGTCAAGCACAGATTGTTAGCCCTTTTCCTTTGATATTCCCATTACACTATTTAGGGTGGATTTTGGGAACTTAAAACACAAAATGGACGTCTGGCCACAAGTTAGGTTCTGTGGCCCAAAGTTTTTTGTGGTATCAGTTGGTATGGCAATTGACCACTTCCAGTGACACATTTTGTGTACGGTTGGTAGCCAGTTTTGCCCTCCTGGCTGTTTTAGCAAGTGGAATTGAATCGAGGCCTAAATGTCTTAAACTATTGTTTAAAATATGAAACCGTGACTCGTTTGTTTTGTAAGTTTCATTTTAATAATGCTGTGATTTAAGCTTCAGCCATGAGGTGGTAGCATTTTTCTAAAAAGCAGTCTTTACAGTAGTGTTTCTCAACATCAGTCCACAGGGCATACCAGCAGTGCAGGTTTTCAGTGCATTCCTCTTGTTGGGTAATCAGTGGCTCAGGCCTTTTAATAGTTCCATCTATGTTAATCAGGGATACCCTCAAAGCATGGTTTATTGATGTGTCCTGAGGACCAGAACTTAGAATTACTGCTTTACAGTGGTTTTACCTGCGTGTCTTTACTTTAACCCCTTAAGGAACAGCATGTACAAGTGTGGCCAGCACTTCAGGACGATGGAGGGATTTTGGGGTTTTTTTGGTATCTGATTCAGGGCTCCCTGAACAGCGTGCAGCCATGTGAGGAGCCCTGGAATCCATGACGTGCCAGTACGGCATAAGTCCTTTAGGCACTTTTTCCCTGTATTGGATGTTAAGGGATTAATATGGGTCTGTGCCAGTTTGCAAAAATGTTTATGTTCCTGACCTGTGGTATTCGTGTTTGATTTACTTTAGTTCTCTACTCATATTTCCTTCCTGTAAAACCAACCTCTGCAGACTTTATCTAAATTGTTGCAGACCAGGGAGGGCAAAACATCAGGACAGGTTTTGATCACATGTTGGTCAATGAACATGTCTCAATTTAAAGGGACACACACCTCCACACATTAGCTAGTATTAAAGCATACAGTGCATGGTTTAATGCTATAACTGTTTGACAGTCAGCAGTGTTGTCTTGTGGTGTTTATTGTGTTTTTTTAAGTTTCTACCTCCTGGAGTTGGGAGAAGCTTAATGTCCAAGTGATGTCATTTAAGTCAAAGTGGGCAGGACTTGATTGGGGTGGTCAGAACTAGGAGGAGATTCAGGGTTTATCATTAACATAGAAAGGGAAGAACTTAGAGGAGAGTGACTGGATGTAGTTAAGTGGGTGGAATTACAAGGGACCAGACTGAGCCCTGAGAATCAACCTGGGAAGATCCTGTATTTTAACCCCTTACTGCCAAATGACATGCCAGGACTATCACAAAATTCCGTCCTTTGAGGACAGATGACGGCCCTGGCATTTTATGTGTTAATAATCACAGCGTGCCACGGGGCTGTAACTGACTGATCCAGAAACAGAACAGTCAGTTCCAGCCATTCCCCTGTGGTTCCACACATCTGATCGCTGCTACAGCAATCACATATGGAAATGGAACCACATAAAATAAGACAATATAAGAAAACACTGCTTTTGTCACTATTCTCTGCCTCTCTCCTCACTGTGATCGTGAGGCAGAGGGAGGTAGAAAACCTGTCCCTATCACAAAAAATAACCAAAAGGGGGGTAATTTTGTTGTAGGTGTTGGTACTGGGGCAAGACTGGTGGATACAACATTCAACATGTTTTTAGTTGATGACCTATTGACACCACTTTGTGTTGCTGAATAAATGATGTAAGACCAAATAATTTTATTTACACAGACTAATTAAAAAACATATACTTCAGTTTAAATAAACATTAATGTGAGTTTTATTGTGATACACTTATATACACACCACACAGTCTGATCTCCTAAACACATGGACATCAGGGTGATACACTTACATACACACCACACAATCTGATCTCCTAAACACAGGGACACCAGGGTGATACACTTACATACACACCACACAATCTGATCTCCTAGACACAGGGACACCAGGGTGATACACTTATATACACACCACACAGTCTGATCTCCTAAACACAGGGACACCAGGGTGATACACTTATATACACACCACACAGTCTGATCTCCTAAACTCAGGGACACCAGGGTGATACACTTTTATACACACCACACAGTCTGATCTCCTAAACACAGGGACACCAGGGTGATACACTTACATACACACCACGCAGTCTGATCTCCTAAACACAGGGACACCAGGGTGATACACTTACATACACACCACACAGTCTGATCTCCTAAACACAGGGACACCAGGGTGATACACTTATATATACACCACGCAGTCTGATCTCCTAAACACAGGGACACCAGGGTGATACACTTCTATACACACCGCACAGTCTGATCTCCTAAACACAGGGACACCAGGGTATGAAAGAAGGACACAGGGGCAGTACCCCCTAAAAAGGGGCATTTAGGAGGAGTGAATGAACGTACATATTTTTCATCCAGTCCCTGTTAAAAAAAAATGCACTAACTGAGTACAAATCATCACACAAAAAACCTATAAAAGATTATCAAAATAAATTATTGGTTATACCTATAAATACAGCATCAAAAGAAAGCTGTATTTATCCTTAAAACAGTATATAATTTGTGTGGATGTACTAAAGTAATTAGAGAGAAAATATGGTTGAACATAGGCATACTAAAAAGCCAAAACTGATATTGTCCTCTAGTATAAAAACCTTGTCACTATGGGGTTAAAAGTATGACCAACATCGTAGGCAGCATTCTCACCCTCTCCCGATTTTAGGGACAATTTACAGTGAGAATTAGGCACAAAAGAAAAGTGGATCAATTCTGGGGTAAATTAACTACACCATAGGGGAGAGCTTTGTGCTCCAGTCTCCATTCCAGGACAGGGTCTTGTGCAGAAAAGGAATTAATGAACATTCCCACTGATTTAAACGAGGCCTTTAACCACTTGAATGTTAGAAATGTCTCCAACACAATCTGCATGATCCCAATGAGCTACCTCACTAGAGAGCTGTCAACTGTGACAGCACATTACCATGAGTGTAACTTGGAAGGGAACCATGCTGAAAAAGAATGGTTCTCTTCCATCTACTGGAACTGATTCATTTAGTTCCCCGTAGAAATCTCTCAATGCGGAGACTTCTGTGTGAACTCTGTAACTTGATGTCGAGTGCACAATTAAAGAGATGGGTCCTATATTAAGCGTTTACCCCTTCAAAAATAGTCAAAAGAAAACACACACAAATATTATTTTTTATTTATTACAAATAAATGGCACCCTGTCTCTTCAACCCCATATTTGCCAAGCTACAATGAACAGTGATTCATACAAGGTGTTTTTGTAAAATGCAGAATATAATTAGCGCCTTACCATGATTACTGCACTAACTGCATGCAAACAATATAGCGCAGAACTATAATAAAAAAAGTAAATCGGGGGGGGGGGGGGGGGAATTACATACATATTTTCCTGTTGTATCAAAAGAAATCTTATTCTGTCCCAAAAAAACATGAAATTTAACTTGGTCCTTATGGTGAAAATAACCCAGTCCTTAAAGGGATAGTAATACGTAAGTATTACTAATCTCTATATTAAAGTCCTATTAAAAATACATGTATTGCCCCCAGTGTCATCTCTCAAACCTTTATGGTTTGAGAGATGATCGCTCCTAAAGTTGCCCTCCCCCTTCCCCGTAGTCAGCGTTCTAGCTGACTGCAGGGAAGCCAGTCGTATGACTTTCAGGCGGCTCTCCAGCAAAGCCGTGATCGCGTTAATAAAAAATAAAACTTTACCTGAAATGGTCTTCTACGTGTGCTTGGTTTGCAAGCACACGTAGAAGACCGTTTTAGTGAAAGATTTTTTTTTTTATTAATGCGATCGCGGCTCTGCTGCAGAGCCGCCTGATGATCTATGACCGGATTTCCCTTCAGTCAGCTAGAACGCTGACTTCGGGAAAGGGGGAGGGAGAGGGCAACTTTAGGAGCGATCATCTCTCAAACCATAAAGGTTTGAGAGGTAACACTGGGTACAATACATTTATTTTTAATAGGACTTTACTATAGGGATTAGTAATACTTAAGTATTACTATCCCTTTAAGGGATTAAGAGGCATGAGTCAACCTATCCAGACCTCTATAAACTTACCATAGCATGACATATTTATACTGGAGGGAGTCCAACTACCATGTACTCGGTCTTGCGCCTTGCATCCAGTACTGAAAATAACTTCTGGAAGATTCAGGCATCTCCATCTTTTCTAGCTTGACCTCTCTCTTGAGGTAAGACAGTAAGTAGCTTTTTTGTATATAAGAGTCTGGAGCTTATGTGGACATTTGTATTCAGCAAGTTTTTATCAGATGGTACAGGACTGTTTAAAAGAAAACTGGAGTAATTCTAGAGCAAACAAATGGACTATACGGGAGAAATACAAACTCCCATTGATTAAAACAGGGCTTTTAAACCCTTGAGTGTTTCATAACGTGTTGGAGACCTCTCTTGCATTTAATATACAAACACTCAACATAATTGCAGGATAGATAATGATTGGTAAAATACCAACTATATCTAAGTGTTTAACTATTTTAAAAATCTTGATTTTAGATAGGAAGGGGAGGTGAATTACTTGAAATGATGTGCTGTTTCCCCTGGGCCTTGAAGCTTCAAGTTAGGATTAATTTCATGTGCTTATTGTTAGGGATGTTTTGGTACCTCTTATGCAATCATTACTAAGAATGTGACTATGCATAAAGAAAATGCAAGATCTTTCTCCTACAGTCAGTGAGAAGGAGGATATTTAATATCAATACAACAATCAATTTCTTCTGCTAAAGCTCACAGAACACTAATAATACAGGACTTATATGATGGGCCTGGAACACATATATGTAGGCTTTAGATGTTGGACTCTTGTGCAATTGCTCTGAACACAGTTTCCCATACTTTTTTGTAACCTTGTATTTAAATTATGATTCATTGGTTTTTGTCTGCTTCTTAATTGTTAACTATTAATAAAATAATAAAAAGCTAATATAAAAATTCCCATTTACATCAATGACAGTTGTGGGAATTTTGCCTCTTTTTGGGCACCTGGTTTGTCCCACAATTACTCCAGTTTCCTCTTATGTAAAATATAGAACACATGTACCATGGGGTTGAGTCTCAACTTCTGGAGGGCAGGACACATCACAAAAGACAGGGTCATTGGGGTGGAGACTCCATCCTCTTCCTCCAGCTCAACCCCTCACCTACATCCAAGAATTCATTGTGTACTGTGAAGCAGTTGGAGGTTCAATGGTCATCCTGTTAGTATTTCTAAGTTGTTTATTGTTTTTTTCGTTAGATGTGGATCTGTATAGTCCCACATTAGGTGGGCTCCCATCAATTGACTTCCCTGGAGTTGGACTGCTCAGTTCACATGTTCTTTGTGGACCCTTCTTGCCCTGTGGAGGTTGAATTTATGACAAGTCTGTTCCTCTTAGCCGAGTCTCACAAAGATTCTGCCTTTACTTTATGATGGTAGCCTGAAGAAAGGAGAACGGTGAGGAACCCCTTGAGTGCCTTGGTCCACTGTATGTCCCATTCTGAACTATTCTTAACACTGTTCAGATGTTCAAAAAGTCATCATAATGAAAAAACTGTCAGATCATGAGTTGATGTTAAAAGAAGGGTAATGTTTTCAGACGTAAATCCGCCATGTTTGAAAATGTGTCATAAAGACTTAACCCTTTCAGTGCCAGAAGGGTGAGAAACACATTGCTCCGCAATGCGTTGCGTACCCCTCTGGCACTCAGAGGGTTAAAAATGACAGTACAAATATCTTGATGAACATTGCCCTTAAAAATTCTGATGTTAAAAATGTCTTTGATTTTGTCTTTGAAACGAAACATTTTCAGTCGTTTTTTACAGTTATCTCTATAGTACTGCTTCTCATTCCTGTAACAGTACTTTAATTTGTCTTCTCCAAGTTTAGACCATTTTTATTTTGTCGTGAAAAAATGACGTTAATCAGAGAAAAAAGTATTGGTTAAAAGAATATTTTTTTCTGAAAAATACCGTACAATATGACAGTAGATTAAAACACGCCCACTTTTAAGACTGCTTTTATCCTTTGGAGAAATTGGAAGAAAAAATTACAGTAATATGTTTGAGAATTGATAGACCATGGCACTTTTTGAACATCTCACCCTATGTGTACTTATACTCCTCATGGGGTCTTGAAGTAAAGCTGGCTGCTGTACTTTTCTGATAGTTAACACTTTCACTGCTGTTCTGGTATTGGGAGTGTGTTTAGGTGTTTTGGGGGATTTATTTCTGCTCCCCCACTACTAGGGCCTTAGTTTCTTCATTCCCCCCAGGCCTTAGTTTTTTTTTTACTCTCCTAGTTTTTCCCTGGAAATTTTGGACTTTTACTTTTTGTTTGGGGGGGGGGATTGATTTCTGTGTAGCGGTTCCTTTAAGAACCAAAGCCTGCGCGCTGCCATCTATGGAAAAAACCTCTTTGTGATATATCTATGCAACCGTTTGAGCTACAATGGTAAGAGAGGGTTTTAGCTTCTTGTAACCACGGAACAACCTGCCACCAGAGTATCAGATATTTCTAGGAAACATGCAAGGGAAAAGAATACAGTTCCCATAATGCCCCTATTTCCCAGGCCTTCTTCCAGATGGCTGACACAGATTCTGGTAGCCATCTTATTTCTACCTTATTAACCTACACAGTGGCTGACTCTCCATTTTAACACTTTGCATAACAGATATGTACATTTTTGGTATTTCTGAGGTTCTTAATTTAAACTGAGGTCATTCAATTTATTTTAACTAGATTTAGACACACTCACAGGGACATGTCTGACTTTAAGGGGCATATGGGGAAATTCATGGATAAAGTTCAGGGCTTCCCTCACCCCCCTTACACACTGTTCCTCATGTCATATTGGGCTTCCAAGGGAATACTCAGGGTCTGTTTGTCCCTCTTGTGCTGCGGCCCCTACCACTCTTCCAGCACTAAACCAGAGACTGCATGAGTTAAAACCCTACTTTCATGAGTGTCAAAAATCCCATCTTCAGTTCAGGGGTTTTCCATTCTTGGAAACCTCTGCCCACTTTCAGTCATGTTGGCCCTGTACTTAAAGGGGCACACTCAGGTTACTGGGGCATCCACTGAGGAAGAACTGGACTCATAGGATGAGGCGGATATAGATTCTTCATTTCCTTATGGAGATTCCTATGAGGGTGATCTGGTCTCTGCTGTTGAAGAGCTTATCAAAGCCGTACTGGGGACCCTTCAGGTCACTGCCACTGAAGGTGGGGGATCTACCACTCTGGAAATTTTCCAGAGGCACAGGAAGGATTTCCCTATCTTTCCCCCAACAGCACTCTTGGTCAGATCCTTATGGATGAGAGGAAAACTCCTGATTTTTCCTTAATAAATGCTTCCCTAAGCACTTTTACAGCTAAGGCTCTGGTGCAGTGGGCTTCTCCCCATCTCACTAATTATGACGAGCACAACTCTTCCCCTGGACTTCGATATGGATGCAATGTCCATTCCATGGAGTTTTCACCTGTCTTATGTGTTTCCCCCGATTCCTTTGATGCCCAGGGCTAACTGGAAGATCAGAATGGACAAGACAATGAATATCCTAATCGCTCCATTCTAGCCCTGTAGGGCATGGTTTGCAGACCTAGTCAGTCTGTCTGTTCAGAGTCCAACTTACCTGCCACCCAGACGGATATTTTGCTCCAGGCTCCCTTGTGGTATGAGGATATGGAGAAGCTGGCCTTGACAGCATGGCTCTTGAGGCTACCGTTCTGAAGAGGAATGGATTTTCTGATAAAGTAACCTCTACCACGATCCAGGCAGCCGGTTTCCTCTCATGCAAGGGTGTCCAACTTCAGTCCTCAAGGTCTACCAACAGTGCAGGATTTAAGGATTTCCATGTTTGAGCACAGGTGGGCCAATCAAAATGAATGCGCCACTGATTAACTCACCTGTGCTTAATAGGGAATCCTTAAATCCTGGTCTTTTGGTGGTCCCTGAGGAATTAAACTTGGACACCCGTGCTGTAAGGCATACCACAGGATCTGGTCCATTTTCCTTTGGTGTGTAGACAAGAATATGTCCCCAAAGGTCTTTGACCTCCACCTGGTATTGTCCTTCCTTCAGAATAAAGTCAACCATAGTCTCAGCTTGAGTTCCCTGAAGGTTCAGACTTCAGCCCTCTCTCTTGTTTCAGAGACAAACTGTGGTCATTCCAGACCTGAAGACTTTTCTACGGGGGTGGCTCATGCCGTTCCCTCTTTTCAGGATCCCACGTTGTATCTCAATCTAGTCCTGAGTGTTCTTCAGAGGCCTCCATTTGAGCCACTACCTTCCATCTCTTTCCATCAGCTAACATTGAAGATGGCTTTTCTCTTGGCAGTTGTCTCTGTTAGGAGAGTAGCTCAGCTAGTGTTTCACCAAAATAAGCTGGTCCTTTGCACTTCTCCACAATTTCTTCCTAAGGTTGTCTGCAAGTTGCGCTCAATCAGGAGATTGTTGTGCCTTCTTTTTGCTCTGACCTTTCGTCCGCTGAGGAGAAGGATCTAGACCTGTTGGACGTTGTGTGTTGCCTTAAGTTCATGTGCATCACACTAAGCCTTTTCTTAATCTTGACTCTATTTTTGTTATCTCTGAGGGTTCTGGGGTGGGTCAGATTGCATCCAAGGTAACATTGCATCTTGGATTAAGGCTATACGCCAAGTGCATAAGGTCAGGAAGAAATCTGTTCCCTTCAAGAACACAGCTCATTCCACAAGATCTGTGGGTGCTTCTTGAGCCTACAAAAACCAGGCCTCGGCTGAACAGCTGTGCAAGACTGTGACTTGGTCCTCCATACTTTCACCAAACACTAATGTCTTGGCCTTGACTGAGTCCAGCTTTGGCTGGAAGGTCATTCAGGCAGCCTTGCCTGCTTAGAGATCTATATTTTTGTTTTCTCTACTGCCAGTGGTTGTTCTGTAGTTTTTGATCCCTATTGGCTCTTGTTTGGTGTGCTGCGCTAGTTTGGTGTCCATAGACACATACCATTATTCAGATACAGAATATTCCTAGGGAACTCTGGTATCATGGTGGACAAGTGGGCAGGCTTTTCTCCTTGCCCTCCCCTGAATCTGGGATGCTTTTTTATCCAGGAAACACAGCAAGTGGGTGCTAACACGCCAATAAAGCCAGTCCACAAATGTATATGTGTATAAATAGAAACCCGCAAGGGTGTTAGGAACTCACCGACAGAATCTGGGTGTGAAGCCACCACAGTCCTCCCTCGACCTGAACAGATCAGTGTGCAAACAGATGGCGGGACACAGGTGAAGGTGTTAGGTGCAGCTAGGCACGGTGTAGGTGCCTCACTGCACCTAACACCTTCACCCATGTCCTGCTATCATTACCTTTCTATGTTGGATCATTTTTTAAATTTTTGAAATAAAGAGGACTTTTTATCCATATGCTTCCACTGTTTTTTTGTGAGTGCGGCTGCATCCATCTGTTTGCATGCTTTGTTATCCCCATAGTACCTGTGTTCCATATTGAAGGTGACAGGAAATAGGATTTTAGTGTCCTTACCTGTTAAATACTTTTCTGTTTAGTGCATATGGAATACAGGTCTCCCACCCGGAGAAAAGACCTTACTTGTGTTGTTTACCTGGGCAGAGGAATCCTCTTAGGGTCTTAGTCCTAGGACATTTTTCTTTTCTTCTTTTCCGCTTAGTTCTTTTGCTGTAGCTATTGTCACATGAATCCTGGGATGTAGGCAGGGGTTGAGTTGGAGGAAGAGGAGGGAGTCTCAACCACAAAGACACTGTCTATTGTGATGTGCCCTGTCCTCAAGGAGGAGAGACTCAACCCCATAATACCTGTGTTCCAAATGGACTAAAGAGAAAAAGATTTAATAGGTAAGAACAATAAAATCCTACTTTCTTTTGAACATAAGGCCCTTTATCCCTTTGAGTGCAGAGGTACACAACACATTGCAGAGCAATGCATTGTGCACTCCATCTGGCACTCAAAGGGTTAAATAGATTATCTACAGTACTGTGCAAAAGTTTTAGGCAGTTGTGAAAAAATGCTGTAAAGTAAGAATGCTTTCAAAAATAGACATGTTAATAGTTTATATTGGTCAATCTAAATTTAGAAAAATCTAAATCAAATCAATATTTGGCATGACCACACTTTGCCTGTATATCTTTTTTAGGACATTTTGGCCCACAACTTCCATGCTACCTTACCATCAACCTTGTAGCAGGTGTACTAAAAAAAGGCATTTTCTCAAGTAAAAGTTTTGTACATAGGCTCTAATGTGTAAGACTATAGAGTGCACAAAAACATTATCGCTGATTTGTACATTCCCCTCAAAGTGCATTTGCATGGACTCCTCCCACTGCATCAGTGATGCTTTCTTACATTTTTTTTTAATCTCCATAAAACCCCATTCTACAGAAAAGGTAAAACATTTGCAATATCACTAAATGAAAATAATAGTCAAAGGACAGACTGCACAACTGTGTACACTAATTGAGCTTAACTTTTTGGAGGTGTAAAATGAATTCAAATATTTCAGTGGAAAAGTGGTGTCCACCCATACCGGGGTAATATGTCTGCACTTGCTTTAATCCAGAGGTATTCCAACCAATGAATCTCTAACAGGATATATCTTATAGATCTCATTGCTTGAACATAGACAAGACAAGAAGGATATCTTCCTCTACATTCTTGGAAGAAATAACCACAGTTTAGAGACAAAAGAAGCAGTTAATTTGTGCATATGAAATAGTGGGTAACATTGGCCTCTCCTCATCAGAGATTTTGTCCCTTTACTTTGAAATTTGGGTCAAAAGCCTGAGTATAAAGGTCAAACCCTGAGAATTCCCAGGTATGTGTCCACCATATTGCTTTGCAATGCATTGGACACCCCTTTGGCACTGAGTGGGTTAAATATATATATATATATATATATATATATATATATATATGTTTTTTAACACATCACTGGACCCACACTTGTTTTAACTGAAGCTTATGCATAATAATTGTCTGCACAGTCCTTTGAGAGTAGAGCCACAGCGGGGGTTACCTCCTGGGATGCTAGATTGCATTGGAGATGTCTCTAGCATTCCAGGGGTTAATCACGGTTTTTAGGGGTCATATTTCATTACACTTCTAAAAATGAAAATTAGTACTTCTATAGAAACGTATATATATATATATATATATATATATATATACATTTATTGCAACAAACATCCTGTAAAATTTGTATGTACTGAGGCCGATATACAACGAATTGTGGTGCAGTTCTGGATCAATGAAAATTCCCAAAATGCCAATGGATTTAAAATGGGTGTTAACCCCTTGAATGCTTCAGAGGTCTCTAATGCATTGCATTACAATGCATTGGAGACCTCTCTACCAGTCAAAGGGTTAAAAATAAAATTTAAATCCATGAGGATTTTTATTTGTTCCCTATGATGCAGTTGGTTTCCCCAGAATTGCACCACTGTTACTTATTAAATCAGCCCCAATGTATTCAATTTTAGATTTTCGTCTCAACTGAAAATAGTTTACTGCGGCAAAGCAATAAAAAGTTTAAATACACCTATAGATCAATCATAATTCTAATGAAGTATTTCAAGTCTACATAGCAAGCATCATATCAGTTTCTCTGCTCCAGTCCCCTAGTTCCATTTTGTTATGGTCACAGGAGTGACCTTTTGGGTGCATGGAATCGCATGCAGAGGAAGAGCTGTGAACTGAAAACGATGATTTTGAAAAGCAAACCGAAGGATTTGCTGATGATCTGCATGAACATCTTTTATATCTAGGGAAGCTAGAAACTCCTCTGGACCAATAGTGGTGAATACAGAGCACAAGGACTCTATCTTGAACCACGGCATATGAGCAAAAGAGTTGAGAGGCTTCAAGTCGAGAACAGGACGAGAGCCTCCATTCTTTTTGGGAATTATCAAAAGGCTGGAAAAGAATATCATGATTCTTGAGGATGAACAGGAACCAAGACCTGCATGGCCACCAGGGAAGAAACCGATTCTAAAAATAGACTGGATCACAAGAACATCTGGACATGAAGAAGCAAAGTGGTGAAATGGGTTTGAAGTCTATACAATACCCTGCTAAGATCACCAGTAAAACCCACTGGTCCACCAAGAAAGATTCCAAATATTGTGAAAGAAGCAGATGGCCTCCAATTGCCTCAGGTAGAAGAGACACCTGAGAGTCATGCAGAAGTCTGCTGGGGGCATTTGGGAAGGCTTCTTGCCTGCCCAAGCCTATTAAGTTTCAAGGGAGGATACATCTAGGCCAGCTATGGATGGAAAAGACCAAGGGCTTCTTGGAAGCTGGCCATTTTTTTATATTTCAGTGTGCATCAACAGAGAGTGCTAAGGCTTCCCAGAAAGCCTAGAAGAATCAAAGACCACTTTAGTAAGAAAAGCATTAGCCTCCAGGATCTTAGAAACAGCTAAAATGACTTCTTCTTTAGGCACATCTGTATGGACAGCCTCTACGAGTTGTTTCCCCAAGACAGCAATATTCCTAGTTACCCAAGCTGTAGTGAAGGGTGGGGGGGAATAAAGCGACACCAGAAGCCATAAAATACAAGAGGTTAAGCACATTTAAACTCAACATTCTTCCCATAGTTCTTGCTGATTTTTTTTCCTGTGGAAATTTTAGCAGGAAGGAGAAACATTTCACGTTCTTCAGAAATTCCTACAGGAAGGAAATGTATTGTTTACCTATCTCTAGTGCTCAGCCTTTGTATGATTAAACATTAGTAGTGCATGATACATTTATATCAAATGTCCTTTAGCTGAGCCTAAATGGAAACATTTTTCAGAGGTTGCTGTGCTTGTGTAATCTGGTACAAAGAAGAACAGCTAGTCAGAATAATTTTGAATGGTTGCACTGCACTATAAAGGGAGCCACAGCCAATAGTTTAGAATAGCGGGGGCTGCATGCGGCCTGCGGGCCACATTTGACATGCATGCCCTAAACGGCCTATTTAGAATTGTTCAATATAAGCAGGGCATCTAATGCACTGCTCTCAGCTGCTATTCACTGCAAATACGCAATGATCAATCATGAATATCTTTGGATATTTATGAATAGCAGAGAGAATTTCCTTGTCTGCTGTATAAGAGTACTCTAAGCAAGGGAATAAACTATAAAATCTGTACATGAATAGGCTCCAGAAAAGGAAGGGCCATTAAAGGCCTGGACTCATGAACACTATGGCCCTTTCAAAACTACTGTTCCCACTACATTAGGGGTGGACAATCTGTCACCCTGCAGCTGTTGTCAGTCTGCAATTCCCATAATTTTCAGACTGCTAACACTAGACAACAGCCTATCTGCATGTTGTTCACCACGCTTGATCTGGGTGGTTGTTAATTGGACAGTTTATTAGATATACTGCCTTGTTCACCAAAACAATCACTGTCAGGGACAGTGTCACTTGTCTATTCCAGGCTATATATAAACAGGTAATCAGATAATCAATGATAACGTGTTCATTTCAGAGAGAGAGATTGGGCCAAAAGAGGGACCTAAGTGACTATGAGATTGGTATTCACCACAGGAATAACAATAAGTATCGAATATACTGCCCGAGTATCATGGATACCTCTGCCCTGCTGAGGTAGTCACATTCAAAAGTGAATATACCAACAATCTGCAAACATCCAGTCAACAATCATCCCATGTCTTTAGGGTTTCAGAGGCTTCTGAAAGGTGGCAAAATACAGTGACCACCAGCTGTCAAGTCTGAGGCAACTGATGTGTGTGATCAAGTCCACATGGGCCAATATGCCTGCAGAATGCTTCCAGCAACTTGAGGAATCCATAACCTGATGAGTGAAGGCTTTTGTAAGGACCATAGGAGGTTGTACCTGCCATTAGGTTGGTGTACCTAATAAACTGCCAGTATCCACTTCCTGCAGGCCAAAAGATTTTTATATCAGGTCTGAAGAAAAAAAATCTGTTGGCTCCTGACCACTCCTGTCAAAATCTCTGCAAGGAGTTTCCACACCCTCACTATCCCCTGTTCTAAACAAAAAACATGATGCTGCTCCACCACCACACAAACTGCCTAGAGAGAGAAAGAGAGAGAGCCAAATACATCCACTATACCTGATGGATCTCACACTAACTTGCACAAAGCAGCCTGCAAACGATCCTGGTGGTGAAATCACACAGCTGCTGCCTGCAGGAGCCAGTGATTCACCACGAGGATGGCTTCATTCTGCTCTGACCTCCAACACTTTGCGCTGAGGAAGAGGGACATGTCACGGACACCCAGGAATGCTCAGAACTCAGTACGGTAATATAATGCAAATATTTATTAGAATAAATCACAGCAATAAATATGTAGTACAACAAGCAAAGGGTTACTAGCTGGCGACACTACTACCAGAAATAGTAGGCCTCTCGCTAGACCACAAAGCTGGAGACTGGGCCAAAGCCCCTGTGAGTCTCAGCAGGAAACAGGAACACCAGCTCTTGATCCGTTGACTGGAACACTGGAACAGGCGACCACTGTGAACACTGGCTCAGTAATCTTGATTCGATGAACAGGAACACAAGGACTGCTGGACTGGAGAACTGACCCATGCCTGTAATCACCGCTAAGAGACCCTTTGACTCTGCCTGCAGTCATTATATTGGACTCCTGTGACTCACGTCTGCAGTCACTACACCAGACCCTGTGACTCTGCCTGCAGTCACTATGTCGAGACCCTGTGACTCACACCTGCAGTCACCGATCAGACCCTCTGTCCACAACAGTGGTCTGTCTTAGGCCAATAGCACAAATTGATCACAGTAAGGGGTACTCGTGATCACTGGGTCATACACAGAGAGGGTTCTCGTACTTAGCTGGGTCATACACAGAGAGGGTTCTCTTACTTAGCCTAGTCATACACAGTGCGGGTTCTCATAAATAGCAACGTCATACCCAGAGTGGGTTTTCGTAGATAGCCAGGTCACACACAGAGCCCAAGTACTTCACCTAAGAACAACAACGCAAGGGCATCTGAGTCAGGCCTCAGTCTGCCTTTTAAACCCCTCCACAGGAAGTAGGAGGAGCAGCTCAGAGGGAGGAAGTAGGAAGTAGGTAGGAGGAGACTATAGTAAGCAAGCAGATAAAACAGAGGCCTGCAGCCTGCTTGAAGCCTCGCGCCTGTAATAATGCTGAAGTCAAGGTAAGCTGTAACAGGACATTGTGGGAGTAGGAATCTGCTTATCTTATGGCATGGGCCACTTCAACAGTGTATGTATGGGTAGGAGGAGGGAGAGTCAGGTAGAAGTAGAAACGTGCATGGAATAATCTCTGTCACCCACATGCTGGACCAACTGTACTAGTAAATTCAATTTCATTCTATTAACCGATAGTGAAATATATGACCACCTCCTCAACCCAAAAAAGAAATCTCAATCTGGGCTGACCAAATACCAGCAATATTATTAAAGCTCAGCTGCCTCTGTCATCCTTTTGCATCCCTAATTAATGCCTGGTGATAAGAAATATACTATCAAATTACAGATTAATATCCCTAGTCCCCACATTATCTAAAGTCCTGGAGAAATGTGTCCACATTCAACTAAGTATTACTGAATGTCCACTTTTTTTCACCCCACTTCAATCAGGCTTTTGTCCTGATCACTCAATAGTCACTGCCCTCCTAAAAGTATGCAATGATATCCAGACTGGCATGGAAATTGAAATCACTGGAGCTATTTTCCTAGCTTTTGCAAAGGCCTTTGATACAGTAGACCATAATATTCTGATAAGTAAATTCCAAAGTTTAGGATTGGGTAATCATTCTCTAAACTGGTTCTGATCTTTGTTACCAGAAAGAATGCAATGTGTCCATTGCTGACAATATTTCCCTTACTGCTCAAAAGTAACAAGTGGGGTTCCCCAAGGCTCTATTCTTGGCCTTCTTCTATTCTATTTATAAATCATCTGCCTACAGTTTGCAGAACATCTTCTGTGCACGTGTATGCAGATGACACCATAATCTGCACTAAAAATACAAACATATCTGAACTTGAGGACAGGGGCGGACTGAGCAGTCGGTCATTCGGTTATGGACCGAAGGCCCGGCCGTGGCAGGTAACCACGTGTCATGGATAGCTCTGGACTGTACCTTACTTTGTACCCTCATCCTGAGTAATTCCCTTGGCCAGTTACACTTCCCTAAAAATAGCAGTACGTTAATTGTAGCTCTGCCTGTCACCAATGCTGCCACCACCACCTCTATGAGCTACATTCAGCGAGCTGAACATTGATCTTCTAATCTACTCTGAACAATTGATGGCCTAGCCGGGTTACATTTACATAGCACCGCCCATGAGAGATGATTGCTTCTCTGTTGCTAGCCAATGAGAGAGGAAAACTGTTTCTTTGGTGCTCACCAATCATAGAGGAGAACCTCTTCTCTCACTAGCTGTCTTATGGGACTGTGGGGGGTAATAGCCTTACATCTAAGGGCAGAGTACGAAGGAGTGACCTCCAAAGCACTATCCAGAGTGTCGCTGAGCAGTCACCAGGTAGCTCACTGCCACTCACCCCTGTTTAATTGTAGAGACAAACTTGTCTCTGAATGAAACACCACAGGATTGCAGGAAAGTGTGTAAACCCCCACCCTCCGACATGAACTGCCACAGGGTTGCAGGTATGACTGAATGAGTGCCAGAGGGTTGTTAACTGGAAAACACCTTAAAGTGTTAGTAATGTCCACAAAAAAGGTTTTTTTTGCATTTAGAAGAGCTAAAAAAGCTAAGCTAAATGCAAAAAACTGTATCTCTCAAACCGCTATGGTTTAAGAGATACAGGCATTTAAAGTTTGATCTCTCCTACTGATAGCTGTAAAGCTGTCAGCAGGAGATCTGTGTAGGCCGACACGGAGGCGCTTGAGCAGAGCCGCGATCTCGTTATTTAGCCTGAATCCCTTCATTGGAATGGTCTAAAACGTGTGCCTGGTTTTCAAGCACTCATTTAAGACCATTCCAATGAAGGGATTTGTGGTAAATAACGAGATTGCGGCTCTGCTCAAGCGCCTCCGTGTCAGCCGACATGGATCTCCTGCTGACAGCTTTACAGCTGTCGTTAGGAGAGATCAAACTTTAAACGTCTGTATCTCTTAAACCATAGTGGTTTGAGAGATACGTTTTTTTGCATTTAGCTCAGCTTTTAAGCTCTTCTAAATGCAAAAAAAAAAAACGTTTTTGTGGATTTTACTAACACTTTAAATGCTTGGCTTGTATTGCATTTGAGACCTCTTCAGTATTAAGTAGATTAAAAGCACTATTTAAATCAATGGAAAATTGTATTTGTTCCTTCCTACATTTGGTAACCAATTGCACCATGGTGAGGAAATACAACTTCTCCATTGAGTTAAATTGTACTTTTAACCCCCTGAATATCTGAGAGGTCTCCCAAAATGTTAAATTGGTTAAAAGCCCATTGAACACGTTGGAATGTAGAGATGCGTCCAAGCAATAAATCAGTGGCAATATTAAATGGATCCCTATAGTGCAGATGGATTGCTCCACTTTTGACTTTGTGTATGCAGAACAATTCTGAGGCAATCCAACTGCAATGCAGGGATTAAATAAAACTTCCCAATGATTTAAATGAGGCTTTTAAAGGGATAGTAATACTTAAAATGTAAAAAAAAATATGTTGTAGGGTTTATCCCTCTGAGTAAAACAAGAGTAATCCCACTGCTGAGAGGTGTTTTATTCAAAGTTATTAATTTTCAAAGTTGAATTTTTTAGGTGCAACGCTGTGACGTTCCTGGCACGTCAATGGTCGCGAAGGGGTTAATGCACCCATATTGCATCCATATTGCACCCATATTGCGTTCTTAAGCCTTTGAGTGCCGGAGGGGTATACAACGCATTGCAAAGCACTCAAAAGGGTTAATGCACTCATATTGCATGCGTAATGTGTTCTTATTGCGTACTTAATGCGTCCTTATGTGACTCTTTAATGCGCGACATGGTGAATGCACCATTCGGAAAGACGCAACATGTACAATTTGCGACACTTTAAGACACGATATGCTAGATGCGCCATTCTGAATGACACGGTCAAAGACATGCAACACTTTAAGACGTGACATTTTAAGTGTGCCATTTCAAAAGTAAACCCAGTCAGCACGCCTTTGCTTGAGACCGTATTACAGCATGATTTCTCTGAAGTTGAAAGATGGATAGCTAAAAACAAGATATTTTCACATTATTATTATTACTTGGTACAAAGCACAAACTAGTTTAAGTCCACAATACCCATCTAACCATTGTGACAAAGCCCCAGTGGAATCCTACAAATATCTTGATATGTTTCATGGCCCCAAACTCATTTTTGCTCTTCATATTGATAAATTAACATCCAAACGTATCCTAAAATAGGTGCTCTGTTTAGAAATAAATCCTGTTTAACCCCTTAAGGACCAATGATGTGCCAGGACCTCCACTTAAGGAATAGTGACAGTCTTGGAATACTAAAATACTAAAGTATTTTCCTGGAATGGCCTTTGACCATTTTCAGTCTGGTCAGACAAGGCCATTACTGAATTATTACATCAGCAACCTCCATCCTAGATTACCATGACAACCAAGAGCAGAGCTGCGACTCCCCCGCACCCCTCCCATTTAGCACACAATGGTGCTTGATATTGCTGAGTCACGCTAGCTTATTTCAACAGTGGAAATTTTAATTTCCCTTACATGCCTGACATTTTGCAGAGTCATGTTTACCTTGATTAACTAGTACAGATATCTAGCACATTGTCATCAAACATCAATATATTTTATAGCGGCAATATATTGAAAGTACTTTGGCCCTTGTTCCTTATGATAAGAAATGCAGTTGGAACAATTTGTTCCTGTTGACTTCCACTGAGAGTAATGGGGGTTAACCCTTTGAGTGCAAGAGTGCCCAAAGAGTGATGTAGCTACAAGAGGGCCAGGGCAGACTTTGTCCCACCCAATTTGAGCACAGGCCCATCTACCTAGTTGCCCATAACATTATTTTATTAAATGCATACTTTAAAAATTGCACAATTTTCTTCTGCGTGTGCATTTTTTTAGACTACAAACTGTATGTGTTGAAGAAGGGATGTCCTGGAAACATGGGGGAAGAGTTATAAAAAAAACAAAAAACAAAAACATCCTTAGTACTTTTTTAAGAACTGTCCTAAAGTCATGACAACTGGAGATAATGTCAGGTCTGATTTATAGATAAGTAAGGGCATCATGCTATATTATATTAGCTAATGATGTTTGTCAGAAGCCATTGCGCGCAGTAGAGATGGCTGCGTACGCTGCAGTCATGCACAGTACATACTGCCCGCTCCGCAGCTGATATGGAGCGGGGCTCTCCGAATTCAGCCCGTAGTCCTCCCTGCACACCTTCCTTGGAGTGCACAGAGAGGACTATGGTCTGAATTCGGAGCGCCCCACTCCGTATCAGCCTTGGCGCGTTCAGGCTGCACATGACTGCAGCTCTGCCAGTGTTAGCCTGTGTACAGCTATAAATATGAGGTTAGTAAGGTGATGTTAATACCTGGAATGTTTAAACCCTTTGCGTCCACTGACGTGCCAGGACCATCACGGCTGTCTGGCACTTAAGGACCAGTGATGTCCTGGCACATCACGTACTTTTTACTCACGGCGCTCCTGCATGAGCGCTGTGAGTAACAGCAGGGACTGAAATTGATCGCTCCAAGAACGGAGCGATTTCTTTCAGTCTCCCGTCCGGCGTGCCGGCACACATGATCAGTCACGTGTGCCGGCACGTCAAACTTTTCTGTCTGGTCCTTAAAGGACCACACACCCCGGGACCGCTGGTCCTTAAGGGGTTATGAACAGATTATGTGATCGGATGTACAACTGAACACATCCACTATTCATCTCATACATTGAGGGCTCGATTCTATTTGCTCCATTATTTAAAAAAAAAAAACAAGCGGTGGTGGTTTTGACAGCACAGTTTGCTATTCTATTAACTGTGCTGTCAACAACCACTGCTGTGCAAAAATGTCCAACGGGTGCAACATAAGTAGACTTTGCTATCCTATTCTATGCGGTGGCTTTACCATATGTTAAGGAATGCAATTTCAATGCAAAAAACCTGCGCCATCAAAAGGAGGCATAGAGTCCCTAACATGTGGTGAAACACATCGGTATGTGTTGGAAAACTGATTTCCAAAACATAGTTGTGGTTGAAAAATAGAAAAAGATTAACCCTGTGAGTGCCAGTGGGGTATGCAACTCAGTATACAGTGTTGCATATCCCACTGGCACTCACAGGATTAGTTTACAAACAGTTAACATATGTCGCGACAAATAAAAATGTACCAGTAATCCTGATGTCCAGCGGGGTTGTGGCCATCTTCTTCTTCTTCAATCTTCTCTTCTTTCTTCTGTTCTTCTCTTTTGTACTATAAAAAGAAAAATGCTTTAGTTCTGCGTGTTTGTTAAAAAAATTAAGCCTCCCAAAGATGCAACAGTTAAGTCTTAGAGTGCAGGAGGGGTAGCCCTCTGGTGCTCAAAGGGTTACAAATAGGTGGCATCTACTTTTCCAGTTTAAAATATAAAATGTTTTTTTAATGTGTCCATTTTAAATAATAGTGTACAATTTTCTGTCTTTGCCTCTGCTGCTGCTGTCTCCTCTGGTGGCGGAAGCCATTTGCACTGACAGAACCCCCCTGTGCACTACCTCTCAGGCCATTGCCCAAGTCAGACTGCCGAGATTTTGAACCAAGGCTGGCTTTTACATGCCAATCTTGGTTCAAACTAATTGACAGCCTCTAATTGGCTGGGATGTGCTAATGCACCCGCTTTTTCTTTGTACAGCAGCCGATTATGCTAACACTTGGCTCTACTTGATTTCTATCTATTTAGCACCCTTTATTGTTGCACGTTATAGATGTCTAACCCATTAACAACCTTTGACGGTCCTGGCACATCAAGGGTAGATTTGCGTTAAGGACCCATGATGTGCCAGGACCGTCATGGAATTCAGGGCTCCCCGCACAGCTGCACGCTGTTCGGTGAAGCCTGAACCGAAAGCAAAAAAAAAAAAAAAAAAAAAAAAGGTCTGTAGTCCTTAACCCTTTGAATGCCAGAGGGATATGCATGCTCGATCGGCCGTCCTTAAGGGGTTAATGGTCAGATAAGCATAGCCCATCTCATAATTGTGGAACTTACTGTCCCTGCATTGATGAACAATATTAAATGGCTCACTCCATATTGTTCATTCTAAGAATTTCATTCCCTGAAGGAGAGACTGACATATCTCAATGTGATTCACATGATTTTTCGCTTTACTTTTAATTTATGCCCCCTTTCTCTGTTTTGACCTCATATTTCAGTTGACTGCAGGAAAAGATGTCACCCTTGTATGTATAAGCGTTTTTAGGCACCACATGGCATCTGGAGAGTATATAATATCTGGGTGGTAGTCATCATATATACTGTGTACACAGTACTGTATGTAAAGCATACTAGCGTGTTAGCCATACAAAATACAGGAGACTAATATATGATTATATATATATATATATATATATATGAGACTAGCAGAGCAAAAATGTTACCTTTATTGGCTAACCGAGTGGCTTGAGGATGCAAGCTTATTATGCCTGAAGAGATCTAGTTTTCTTGACAGCTCACATCCTAGAGCCACTCCGCCAATAAAGGTATCATTTTTACTCTACTATTCTCCTATACATTTGAAAGTCAGCATTTACATTTTTTCTCTTTATAAATAAAAGGGGCATCCTTAGCGGATGTTTGCAGCTTACCCAATTGCCACAGCACCCTGGTTTAGAATCCCTGCACTACAGAAATGGTTCTCAACAGGGTGCCACACCACTTTGGTGTGTTGTATTCATCCACTTATTTTCTATGAAGAGTGACAAAAATGTGAATGTTGAATTTCAATTATATATTTATGGACATTGTTATGCACAATGTCATTGTTATTCTGATTGTGAGACCTAAAATAAATGATTTATGTATTTGTACTCTTTATTACTACTTGATAAGTCACATAAAATATTATGTGTGTCCTAAAAATTCCAGACTGCATGTTAGAGGTGCCTTCAGTTAACCCTTTGAGTGCCAGAGATGTACCCCTCTGGCACTCAAAGGGTTAAAACCAATTGTGAAACCCAGTACTAGACTAGAGCAAGGAACAAGAAATTCTTGTCATTCAAGAAAAACAGCTCCCTCCCTTCGTCTGTGCTGTGGTTGGCTCCTGATTGTTGTGAGTTGATTGGTTAATGACTCATATGCAAGCAGAGGGAGGGGCTGTCATTCTGCATATTTGTGTGCTTGCTGACTATAAATACAGAGCTCCTTTGTACTGAATTCAAACCACCTCTGACTCTGAGTAGAGTTCTTGCTTCAACAGTGTTTGAACGGAACCCTCTCTGAGTCCTTATCCTTTTTAAGAAATTCTCTCTTCTGCATTACTATTTTTTTTGTGAATCTTTTGCGCCACCAGCAAACAGCACAAAGCCGAAATGGAGTCCCAGGTGCGCCAAAACTTCCCCCGTGAATGCGAGGCTGCCATCAACCGTATGGTGAACATGGAGCTGTATGCGTCCTACGTCTACCTATCCATGGTGAGTAGATGTGTGTGTGTGTGTGTATATATATATATATATATATATATATATATATATATATATATATATATATATATATATATATATATGTGTCTGTCTGTGCAACGAGTGGAGTAATTTGGTGGCAAAACTGCGCCTTATGTAACAGCTCAAATATTTCAAATGGAAACTATAACACCCCTATGAATGCTTTGTAGACTGTAATCGTCCAATCTGTTAACTCTATAATCCTTACAGTTCTGCCCAAGAACTGCTCCACATTCCTAATCATATCTTTCTGAACTATTTTTTAAATTATACAGAAATAACATAAAGGCATTATTGTCAAAGAACTGTGAGAGCAAGTCAATAGCACCACATAGTACAAATAAAAACCTTGGATCAAACTGTGCTTTTGAGTGCTAGAGGGGTAGCCAACGACCTAGTATTCAAGGGGTTAAACACACTTTAAACCTTTGCATGCCATCGGGTTCGCCCCCTTCCTCACTTCACGGTACGTTATCTTCAAACCCAAGTGCACGGTGTTGACCTTCTGCACATCTCCTCCCTCTTTATCGCCTGATATCTGTGTTGTGCGGAGCAACTTGGTCTCGGCTCCCTCCCACTACTACTGTTTATATTGGGTTGTTTTTCTGAGTGGAAGGCTATCGAACCTACGGTTCACACCCACCCCCATACTATGTTCAAGGACGTTTAGAGGAGGAGTATGAAAATGTCCTCTTCTATATTGCTTTAGAAGCGACTGCATATGCTGCTTGTTTGGAAACGAAAGTGTTAATCTTAATTTCCTGTTAACTAATACCAGCGGTATCTGACTGACGTCAACGTGGCTTAACCCCCTGCGCACCAAAGAGGTATCCAGCGCATTGCATTGCAAAGTGTTTGATATTTTGCACGCAAAATGGTTAACCATGTGAATGCTATGGCGGTGCCGATGCCCGCTCTCTAAGGCTTCACTTGAGTAAATTTTTGTCTTGTACAATATCTTTTGGCTTAGTGGATAGTCACCTGGAAACTGCCGTGAAAGCAGAAATACTTTCCTGTTCTAGGTTCTGTCAGGAGGAAATGAGGTTACAAAATGCAAAACTGTGTGGGTGCTGGTTCTATCGAGCTTAACACTTTGAATTCCAGAGGCGTGCAACTCATTGGGTGCCTTTTTTAATAAAGCTTAACCCTATGGATGCCAGAGGGTATGCACCATCTGGCACTCAAAGGTTAAAGATAATTGTGGATAAAACAAACTATGCTTTTTTTTTTTTTTACCAGAAGTTCCACAAATGACTGCAAATGTAGTGTTTTTACACATCAAATTCTAAATAGGTCTGCACTGCATAGTGTTATACTTCTTTAGCAGCTAACCCTTTCAATGGGAGAGGGTTATGCATTGCTTTGCAGTGCATACCCCCTCTGGCACTGAAAGGGTTAAGGCGTTAAAACCCTATGTACATCAATTATAACTTTAATGTCTCCAACATCCCCATACAGTTGGGTTGTTCTAGAATTGATCTTAGCTTGATGAATAAATCCTCTTCTGTATACACCTGTGTAACTTTACTTATTTACAACTTTGCTGTTTTTGCTTTTTTTAATCTATGCTAAAATCTCCCCCTCCTGTCATTTTTTTACATGGGCCAAGCAGCCTCCTCCCAGATCTGGAATCTGGTCATCCGACTGGACAGATCGGTGAGGGAGACTTCTTTCAGCATAAGGAAAAACCTTCCCCCTTGACAGTGGAAGGCAGGTTTTTCCTTTTACTGCAAGGAGATTGTCCCTCGTTATGATCTGTCTGGACCAAAGGGGGGACTGTCTTATAGAATAATAAAAGGAAAGTTCTGGATTCTTATAAAGCTACTCATCATTATACAAATGTATATAGGATACTCTGCCTTACTCTACTACCTAAACATTAACTGTCTCCTTTAAGAATGGCATTCACAATTTTCAATTTATTTTTGATGGAAAAATTAGCACCGTGTTTCTGAATTGCATGTCTTATGAATTGGCAGTTAACTATATATTGAGATGTATATCAAGTCAGTATGCTAACTGCTGTGGCAAATGGCCTATTAATTTACAGCTTGCAAATACTCAAACTTCTTGAATATCTCCATAAATTATTCTGACCTTATTTGCTAACCTAAACCACGTGTGATAGTGAAAAGTAGGCAGCAAAAGCAGTCACGTGATATAGGTTGCATTGCCTTTAGATAGGTAATCCTTAGGAAATGCTAACTGCATCCCGTTCAGTATTGATTAGCTGCTCCAGTCTTTGGCGCTCATAAACAGGTCAGGTTTTCGGGCTATACCTAATGGATCCACTGAATAATCACCTGCGGCTAAGTAAGCCTATCCTAAAAATCTAACCTAACCTGTTGGTGTGCTCCAAAGACTGATGAGAAACCCTTATAATAATTCCCACTTTGGTGCTAAAGGGGGCATGTACTGCTCTAACCCTTTAAGTGCTAGAGGATTATGCATTGCATACCCCTCTGGCACTCAGAAGGTTAAGCTTGAAATATTTGCTACTTAACAAAAACGAAGAGATCGTGGCATGGATTGCAGTATGTGGAGGGATGTCTTCCCAGTAGGTGTACCTGGGAAATTTAAAAAAACTGACCCCGGGATGTCTTGAAATATTAACGCTTAAAGTTCCCCATAACAGATTATAGGCTGGCTATATTTCCCTCAGTGGTCTATTCCAGAGGTTCTCCTTTCTGCACTAAAGGAACCATTTACAGGCCACAACTTCATGATATCACTGCTTGAGCATGCACAAGACAATCGGGATGTCTTACTATTTTCTGGTACAGATGGCATCAATTTGGACACTAAAACAGTTAACTGATGCAGATTATATATTGGGTAACACTGGACTCTCGCCCTGAGATATTGGTCAAAACCTTGAGTGTTGGGGTCACACCCTGAAAGTTTCTCAGTATGCCTATAGGTAATGTGACAAGATCTTATTGTAGGACACGTAAGCAAATGCTAGTCTACAAGACAGCACAGGAACCAGTGCCTCCATTAGTGTTTTATCTCCATGTGACTTGTTAAGTGTTCCTTTAAGATATAGTCTTTAGTTAATAGGGCCAGCTTATCTGTATAGTACAGTAGGTGTGTGGGGTTTTTTTTTTTTTTTTTTTGGTTTTTTTTTTTTCCAAGCGAGGGAGATCTCTCAACCAGTCATTACAGAAACTGACTTATACATGCTGCAGCGGCACCATAAATGTGTAATTTCTCAAACTATTTATATTACTAACAAATAGCTAGCACAGCATATAAATATATCTTGGCGCTCAGACAGGTTGACCCAAGTCCTCAAGTAAAGGATAAATTCTCCGGATCAGTCAAATGTTTACTACAAATTGATCTGCACCAACAAACAATTCTTAGTTGCTGAATTAGTGCCATTTCTACCAGAGACAGAGGGAGATATCCTCTTTGTTAAAGTGGTGTGATCTAAACTGTGACTTAAGGCTTTGAGGACTGGCTGGGGCACCTCTGGATTAGAACAAGCAAGCACATATCACTTGTATTCTGTGAAGGTCTGAGTCGGTTTGTTCTGAAAGTTCCCAGGTGTGGGCACTGTTTAGATGCCTGGCATGGGGGGGTAGGAGCACACACAAACTTACTGACACTAGTCAATAGCATAAGTCTGCTAATTCTAGACCTGAGTGCCGTCAAATCTAACCTTGGATGCATTGGAGACCTCCGCATCTGAGGGTGACCTAATGTGTATCAGATCAAACCAAATGTACCAATGGGATCAAAGATCCAAATTTACTTTAACGTGGCTCTTATCCACTTGAATTCTGGCTTGGTGTGGAATGTACTCTTAATGTGCATACTTGTGAAACTTCAAAATAATATGGTGTCCATTCCTGAGAATTCTCTGGCTTGTTAATGTGTTGGAGGCATCCAGCATTCCAAATCGTAAAATCCCAACTTGGTTTATGTCTGCATCTGGGATTAAATTTCAAAACTTAATAGAATTAATTGCTTCTGTAAATGATGGTGAATAAAAATTCTCTTCTCTTTCCAGTCCTACTACTTTGACCGGGATGATGTGGCACTTCACCATGTGGCGAAGTTCTTCAAAGAGCAGAGTCATGAAGAGAGAGAACATGCTGAGAAATTCCTGAAATACCAGAACAAGCGCGGAGGGCGTGCTGTCCTGCAGGATATAAAGGTGAGGCACTTTTGATGCTTGTGCAACCTGGAATGGGCAGTAATCCTGAGGTCTGGGCCATTATTGTCTTGTAATGTTCATTAACCCCTGACACGTGTACAGTGTATTGCACACCACTCTGGTCCTCAAGGTGTTAAATAAGAACTATGGAAACAATGTTGCCCTGAGCGCAGCAAAGCACCTTGTAAAGCTCTCAGGTCATAATTTTAAAGTACTTCTGGGCAAACCAAATGCACCATTGGGAACAAATACAAATGTACATTGGATAAACAAATAGAACACATTGAATGTTAAGTCTCAGTGCATTGGAGATTTAGTATTCAAAGGTTTAAAACACAAATATGAAACCAATGGGGATTTGTCCACCATGGTGCAAGGCCCTTTAAAGGGACAGTAAAGTCCATTAGATCCTGCT
This sequence comes from Rhinophrynus dorsalis, assembly GCA_037306005.1. Taxonomy (NCBI): domain Eukaryota; kingdom Metazoa; phylum Chordata; class Amphibia; order Anura; family Rhinophrynidae; genus Rhinophrynus; species Rhinophrynus dorsalis. Next base: position 323,934,480 of record CM074724.1, on the reverse strand, counting down.
TCCGGGACCAGACGCGGCTCTTCAGGAGCGCGGATATCAAGATATCCAACTATAAATACTTAATTGGTATGGTCTACAACATGTGCCTGGTTTGCAAGCACACATTGTAGACCATTCCGATAAAGTATTTATAGTTGGATATCTGCTTCTGAAGAGTCGTGATAATCCTCCATTACCTGCTCCTGTTGTAATGTCTGACTCTTAATTCTCTAGAAACCAGAGCGTGACGAGTGGTCCAACACCCTGGAAGCCATGCAGGCAGCTCTGCAGCTGGAGAAGACTGTGAACCAGGCTCTTCTGGACCTGCACAAGTTGGCATCTGACAAGACTGACCCTCATGTAAGTGCTGTATGATGTATACACAATTTCGTCCCTGAGCAGGGACAAACTGTACCATGGGGAAAATAATATATTAAATGTGACTTTAAACACCTTGAATTTTAGGTATCCAATACATCGAAACAGCAATGAGCTGGAAACATCCTTAAATTCAAGGGGTTAAAAAAAACAAACTACCATCTAAATCCCTAGGGACTTTTGGTCACCTATGACTGGCTTGCCCCCAGACTCGCTCCTCTAGCTTCCTGAATGTATTAGTTTAACTTTGCTGAGTAAACTATGCACTGCCTGTCAATGACAAAGCTAAGGCTACTATCTACACTATACTATTAATCTCTTGGATGCAGTGGAGGTCTCCCAACAACTTGCCCCAGATTGAATACCTCATGCATCCAGAGAGTTAACTTGGAGATATGCAACATGTGGCCCTCCAGCTTTCCAAACTAAAAGTTCCCTCATCTGGGTGGTGGGAGAATTGTAGGGAAAGCAGAGTGTTCATTCAACCCTTCTGGTCTGTTAAGGGTTCAGTTGGGATGTTCTGACATTTTGCAAAAAACCTATTCACCATATGTTTCCTGAACAAATTGCTTTAACAGCCAAGAAAAGACTTGGCAATCACAAGGAGAAGTAGAGTTGTGCAAACTTGGCATTTCTGTTCTAAAATAGACAAATGTATGTCTTTAACACTGCACTCCCCACCCTACTGGCTTATTGTGTCCTCCCCTACAGACACTTTTCACCCCTATAACCTGCAAGGGTTAACAGATGTCAAGGGGTTGGAAATCAGGCACTCAGGTGGCTGAAGGATAATCTGCAGGCTGTTGCACTAAACCGAACTGGGACCAACAAGCTGGCTCATAAGGGAGCAATAAATATCCCCACTCAGAATATTAACTCTGTGAATGTTAGTCTTCCACACGTTGTTCTAGAGACCTAGCATCCAAAGTACTGAAAATCCAGTTTAACCCTCTCAGTGCCAGAGGGGTGTCCAATGCATTTGGCACCCCTCTGGCACTCAAAGGGTTAAACAATATTTTTATTCCTTCTGCAATTTAATTGCTTCAGTTATTTGGGTTTAGCATTAAACAGTGTATTCAGTTGCCTAGAAATCCCCTTTGCACTCTTCTTCCTGTCAGAGGCAGTTTTTTTTTTTTTGTTCCAAACTGTTTGCTCACATGTATTAGACATTCAGTCTACCGCCTACTGTGGCATACAATTCCCATCATCCTCAGACAGCTGATACATTCACAACCTACCACCCCTAGCCTAAGATTGTGTAGGAATGCTGGGTTTTTGGATGTAGCAAGATATAAAGCCAATTCTAGGTGTTACTATGTAATAATACTCTTGGAAATACTAGGTTTATTGGCTTTGCCACACATTCTCTCCTCATTGTCTTTGTAATTAGTACAATCACTTGTTTATGAATGCTTTTTTTTTTTCTATTCTTGTAGCTCTGTGACTTCCTGGAGTCAGAGTACCTGGAGGAACAAGTGAAGGCCATGAAACAGCTGGGAGACTACATCACCAACCTGAAGCGCCTTGGGGTGCCCCAGAACGGCATGGGCGAGTACCTGTTCGACAAGCACACCATGGGAGAGAGCAGCTAAGCTGTGTCTCCTTAGGGTGGGTGCAAGCCAGGCAGCACTGTATTACACAATCCTGTCTTCAATATCTGTGTGGAATAACTGTAACTCCCATTAAACTCTCGAGATTCCTCCAGCAGGATGTTGGGCCGTGTTCTATATCTTTACTGTTCTGTATCATACAGTGACTGCTGTGCTTGTCAACATGCTTCCAATAAAGTTTATTCTTCGCATTACTATGTCTGCTTTTTATAAAGGTGGGTGTATATGTGATATATCTATCTCAAGTGATGGTACACAAATGAAGTGAAAGTCTTAATACAAATCCTACTGCTGCATAACAGAGCTTTACTATGCAAAATTACTGAAAATATTTACAGCACTCATAGTACCAGAATGATGACAGTGTATTCCTATAGGATTTTTGCCCCCCGCATTTGCAGATAAGAATGCTGTATATTTTGTTTCATTACGCTGAAAATGGGTTTCCCACTTAGAGGGCATGACTATCTCTGAGAGCAAGGTTTCCATAAGGACCTGCAAGTAACTGGGTTAGGGCTTAGTATTTACACTGTCCAAGTGGTATGTGACACATGCAGTTTCCCATCCTTTGTATATGCCAGTGAGCAGCTTGGTCACCTGACACCAGACGTAAAGTGACAGGTGGCCAAATTGCTCACCTGCATAAAGATGTACAGGGAGTGTGGGAAGTGGATCAAGTTATCAGCACACAAAATAATTACTGAAGTGGTCAGATGGGACAGTCACTCGAAGTGGACCTGTTTAGTTTAAGAAAACTAAAAACTGCCAAAGTGCTAACAATTTGTTTGCAATATAATTGAATGTTTTATGCTAATTCATTTCTGAGCTAGACCAGTATCACACACTGCTATGAACAATCTATAGAAAGGATTGCAAGCACACAAGTGTAGCGTACTTTATTAAAAAAAAAAAAAAAAAGGCAATACAAAGTCTCACTCAAGTTTCCCATACTTAGAAACCCCCAGCTACAAGTTACTACTACATGACTGTCCTTAAAGTCCACCTCTTCCAAAGCTTTAAGTAAAGCTATCCTGGAATTTTCTGATGACCAAGTCTTAGTCCTCAGCAAAATCTTTTTAAACTTAAAAAGAAATCGGCTGTTATTTCCCTGACTATGAAGAGCCTGATCAGATAGTCAGGGATGAGTGGGGAACCCCAGATAAAGCTGTGGTTATTACCAATAAATTTGCTAAGGTGTAACCTTTTCTAAATCCAAGGTTGACCTTTTGGTCCAAAGTGCCAGCAGTTGAACCTACAGTTTCCAGATTATCCAAACAGCACTATTCCCATTCAATATGCATCAGTGCTTAAAGATCCTGCTGGCAAAAAGGCTGATACCTTGAATCAGACTATTTCCTGGGCTAGGAGCAATCATTCAAGCTTCATTTGCATCAGCCTGGGCATACAGAGCTGCTGAGGCCTGGCAACCTCAATTTATTCAAACTAAGTTTTACAAAGTTAAAATTTTTGCATCTCAAGATGATAGTTCTGGCCATACATTTTTTTACAAGACATTGTTCATTCATTTTCTTCTCTCCCACTTGTTTGGGATGGCTTTGTTACAACCCTATACTACTTGCATCCCTCAATGAGTTAGAGAAAATGGGATTTCTTACTTACAGATAAATTATTTTCCTCTGTCCAATCCATGGCAATGACTGTGGGCATTGACTCCACCTCCCAGCTGGTAGGACCAATAACTTTAAAAACTTATGCTCCTCCTCATTTGCTCAGTTATTTGGTCCTACCAAGCTGGAGGACAGAGGCTTAGAGCCTCACTTCTTCACATTGGATAATTTATAGAGATTGTTATTACATAAAAGGTTCCAGATGCATTCCATTACTGAAATTCGTCATTTGTTATTTTTAAAACCATGTAAATTGCTTCCAATGTGATTTACATCTCTTTGAGATTACATACCCTTGTTATTAAAACGGGGTTGCAGGGATCCGTTTGTGCCGCTAAAATCCTCCACTGGAAGAGAAGCGGGGCTGCCAGAGGCCAAGGCTCACCTTCGCTGGGTTCCCACACTGTCTCCATGCTCATACCGGCAAACTGGCTCACAGCGATGACGCGCCTAAACCAGGAGGAAACCAGAAGTTCGGCTGCTATGCGCTTCAGCTCTGAAACGCAGCACGTAAGAGGTATGCAAAGGAGGGTATAGTTTGCATGTAAGTGCTCTGAATTATGTTATACATCAGTCTGCTGTTTACTATGCATGCTTAGATATTATAGGTAGTATTCATAGCAGCATATTTATTCAGATTTGTGTATTGGCACTAAGACTTTTTGCTAGACTCTCCTCAAGATGTCTGCATCAAAAGAAACAAAAGGGGATAAGGTGAATCAACCAGCTGAGACCCCTAAAGAGGATAAGTCATTAAAGACAAAGCAATGTTCTGGTTGTGATGCTAAGTTACCAGCATCAGACTCGACAAAACTTTGAAGTGACTGCCTAAGGAAGATTTCTCCCCCTGATGTTCCATCCCAGTTTACTGAATTTCTGGGATGGATGAAATCTTCAATGCAGGAAACTTTCCAGTCTATGCATGGATCCTCCAGGAAACACCACAGACCCCTGGACCCTGAGGAAGGTTCTTCACTTTTGTTTGAAGAGGCGTATGAGGCCAGTGTGTTGGAAGTAGAATCTGGTACTTCATCTGTTGAGGAAGGTGAGATCCCTGAAGAAACCGGCTCCTTCAGTCTTGATAAAGTAGATGGCCTTGTTAAGGCCATGAGAAAATCTCTGGGCCTAACAGAAACTCAAAAAGATTAAAACAAAATGGATGCTGCATTTATCGGATTCAAAAAAGAAACTCCAACGTTTCCAGTACATTCTTCTATTCAAGAAATAATAAGCAAGGAATGGAAGATTGGAGATAAGCGATCTCAAACATCTAGACGTATGCAGCGTATGTATCCATTCTCAGAAGAAGATACCAATACTTGGATTACTCCCCCACAGGTGGACGCTGCAGTAGCCCAAGTATCACGAAGAACCACTCTGTTAGAAGACGGCACCACTCTGAGGGACATTATGGACAAACGGGCAGATGCTGCTTTCAGAAGACAATTCACTAACATTGGACAAAATATGAAAACAGCGACAGCCATGGCTTGCATATTTAGAACTCTCAGAATTTGGCTGTCAGCATTTGAGGAGAAAATAGACTCATCAGTCTCTAGATCACGTCTATTAAAAGAATTGACAACTATCAAAGACGCAGTGAATTTCTCCTTTGACTCCTCATTAGATAATATCCGAGGACTAGCAAGATCATCAGCTCTCTCAGTTACAGCAAGACGTGCCGTGTGGATAAAATGATTTCCCTTCCCTTCTCCGGAGGTAAACTGGCAATCAGCTAGAAGATATAATTCATCAGACATCTGGCGGTAAAAGCCCCTTTCTTCCACAACAACATAGGAACCACTCATCACCCACCAGGGTTACCTCTTTTCGGGAGCAGTCCTTTCGCAAAGTGTTACAGGCCCGGTAAAGCCTATGACCAGAGACAGCGAGGATCTATTCAAGGCGCCAGATCTGGTAATCGGAAAGAATTCCAGAAGAAGCCTAGATTCCAACCCAATCCTCAATGAAGCAGGGGGGATCCCATCTCCCTCTCCAGTCGGGGGCAGGCTGGAGCTCTTCAGGGAGACCTGGAACCTGATGGACACAGACAGATGGGTCCAGCAGATTCTGGAAATGGGATACACCCTAGAGTTCAACACTGTCCCACACATCAACAAATTCCGAACATCCAAGATCAGGAATCCGCAGGTAGCGGCAAAAATGAAACAGGCTCTTTGGGACCTTCCTCAAAACAAAGTTATCAAGAAGGTTCCAGTGAATCAGAAGTTTCATGGATTCTATTCAGTAATTTTCTCTGTTCCAAAGCCTTCAACAGAGCTATGCATGATCTTTGACTTAAAAGAGATCAACTCTTTTCTCAGAGTCCGGAAGTTCAAGATGGAGACCATACAGTCTGCGGTCAAGATGGTACAACCAGGAGCATTCATGTCCAGAATAGACCTCATGGATACCTATTACCATATACCTGTTTATCCAGCACACAGACGGTTCCTCAGATTTCATGTATTTCAACATCATTATCAGTATCGAGTACTACCATTCAGTCTTGCCTCGGCTCCACGGGTATTCACGAAGGTGATGTCCGTGATACGTCAACAAGGCATTACAGTCCTACCATATCTGAACGACATACTGATAGTGGAAGACACAGAAGAAAGAGCAAGAAACGGCACAAAAACATGCTTGAATCTTCTACAGCAATTAGGATGGTTAATAAACTACAACAAAAGCCAACTTCAACCATCTCAAATATTGATCTTCCTAGGACTCTAATTCAACACTGCAAGAAGTTGTTACACTCTCCAAGGAAAGAAGACAGAGACTACTTGTAAGAGTGTCAGAATTTCTGAAACTTCAAAAATGTCCGGTCAAGGATTTCTCTGGGCTATTAGGGGACTTATCTTCAACCTTCCAAATCATGCCTTGGGCCAGAGTCCACAGCAGAGAAACACAGTACAATTACCTGCAGTATTACATATGCGAGCCATCCAACATGACAAGGAAAATCCCGATCCTTCCAGCCACCAGAAGAGAACTAAAGTGGTGGTCTTCTCCAAACAGCATAATAAAAGGAAGAAGGCTGAGACCATATCAATGGGAAATAGTGTACATGTATGCCAGCAAGACCGGTTGAGGGGGAATCTGGAGTCAGTACAGGGGATTTGGACATCCACAGAATCCAAACAACACATAAACGTCCTAGAACTTCTAGCACTCTGTAACACACTGAAGCATCTCTGGACAGAACTGTAGAACCGACCAGTCCGAATCAGATCAGACAATACCACCACAGTCAGATATCTGATGAATCAAGGCAGAACAAAAAACCAAACTTTAAACTGCCTTTCAATGCGAATTTTTTTTATGGGCCGAAATACACCTGGAAGCTCTTTCGGCAACTTACTTGTCAGGAGATCAAAATCTCCAAGCAGACTTCCTAAGCAGGACAGCATTAGAGCCGGGAGAATGGGCCCTGGATGCATCAGTATTCCAGGACATTATAAAGAGATTCGGGAAACCAGTGATAGACCTTATGGCATCTCCCCAAAACATAAAATGTCAAAGGTTTCTTTCACGTTGGAAGATGCAGGGGGCAGTAGGCCAAGATGCTGTAGCCCACACTTGGAACTTTCCACTGTCATACCTTTTTCCGCTTCTTCCTCTGATGACAGACGTCATTCAGAAGATAAAGCGGGACAAGACAGAAGTGATATTGATTGCACCCAATTGGCCCAGGAAGATGTGGTGTTCAGACCTCATAAGACTATCCATCACAGATCCCATGAAGCTTCCAATAGTCCCGCACTTTTTGTCACAAGGTCCAATTTTTCATCCGGATCCGGCTTTCTGGAAATTGGCAGATAAGCGGAGCTCATTGAGGCTTAAAGGACTATCTGAACCAGAAATAGACACTATAATAATGGTGTTCTGGATTTCCTTCATGTAGGTTTCCAGAAAGTACTTAAACCGGCTTCTATCAAGGTGCAGATCTCTGCATTATTAGCCATCTTGGCTTTTCCTTAGCAGAACAGTATGCTGTCAAACGATTTGTATCAGCAATAACAAAGATTAAACCCACCATACTTGATGTAACTCCTCCATGAGACCTGAATTTGGTCCTGCAGCAGTTCTACACGCATAGCTTTTTTGAGCCATTGGAATCCATCTCGATAAAGCATTTAACTTTGAAAACTATGCTCCTCACAGCAGTCACTTCTGCTAGGAGAGTGGGCGAACTGCAAGCATTATTGTGCATTCCACCTCACATGGTATTTCACCAAGATAAAGTGGTGCTCAGACCCAGACCATCATTCAGGTCCAAAGTCATCTCAACCTTCCACCTTAGCCAGGAATTGATTCTTCCATCCTTTTGTCCTCATCCAGCAAATGAAAAAGAATGACTATTCCACCACCTGGACTTAGTTTGATGTCTCAAAATCTATCTCCAAAGGACTAACTCTTTTCGAAAATCCAACTCCTTGTTCGTTCACTTTGCTAGAAATTTCAAAAGTACTGCGGCCTCCAAAAGCTCCATTTCTAGATGGATTCGGGATTCTATTAAACTGGCTTACAAATCTGCTAACAAAGAACCGCCAACGGGGATCAAGGCACACTCAACAAGAGCCTTGTCTACCTCTTGGGCTCAGAAAGCTGTGGCTACACCTGAAAAGATTTGCAGAGCAACAACCTGGTGTTAGCCTTTATAAAACATTACAAACTGGATCTGCAGGTATCAGAAGATGCCAAATATGGCAGGAAAGTGCTGGAAGCAGCAATTCCTGTTTCAGACTGAAAGTTAATTGTGCACCCACCCTACTCACTGGTGTACTGCTTTGGTAAGTCCCACAGTCATTGCCATGGATTGGACACAGAGGAAAAGGTGAAATTTACTCACCAATATTTTGTTTTCCTCTGTCTCCTTCCACGGCAACCCTACCCTACTATATATAAGACATAAGGTGTTGGTATCATTCCAGTTATGTCTCTTCTGCTCTTATAAGTTAATCATAATGTGCCTGTTATTGTGACTAACATCTCTGCTTATCTATTACAGCTTGGTTAACAACATAACTGAGCAAGTGAGGAGGAGCAGAAGTTTTTAAAGTTATTGGTCCTACCAGCTGGGAGGTGGAGTCAATGCCCACAGTCATTGCTGTGGAAGGACACAGAGGAAAACAAAATATCGGTGAGTAAATTTCACCTTTTCTCATTGCTTATTGATGGATGCAGGGCTTCCCGTCTACAGAAAACTTGTTGGATGATCATGTGCTGCTTTTTCTGTCTGATCTGTTTTACTGCTTTTCCTTTCCTGACTCTGCTAAATGAAAACTGAAGGCGGCTGGACAGGGGGAGGGGTTAACAGCTAGCAAGTAGGAGTTTTTTGCTTAATACCCTGCCCCCTATAGGCACACTGCTTAACCCCTTGGTCTCTGCATCCCGCAATGGACTAAGCGAAAAGGACTTATTGGTAAGTAAAAAATCCAATTTTTGTGGGGTATTGGCTGGGATGTCCCCTCACTGGAGCATTACATACCAAGCCTCATTAACCTATAAAGTATATGAATTTTAACAAAATAGGGCAAACCTTAAACATCTATTTCTGATCATGCTTTTAGAATCAAATTAAAGACTAATCCATATTTGTAAGCATAGAAACAAACCTATAACTGATAAATCCAGTGTCTGATGCTAATCAGTCCCGTCAATAGTTTATAAAAACAAACTAGCATCAAATATGGATTTTTTTATACTTAGGTTATTTTAATGTAAACTACTTTACTTGCTGTGGTAATGAGGTTGGGTATAACGCTCCAATGTGAAGCAGTCCGGCCTATACCTCCTGAGGAATTGGGCGATTGTCCACAAACCAGTTATGTAGATTTCTCTCTGCTATGAAAGCAGAGAGTGGATATTGTGGGGCTTTCTAACAGCAGTGCAAGTGATAATTGTGGCCTCCAACTGAACTAATTGGCATACTGTGCACGGAATTTGCATACTGTGCCAACAAAATTAAAGTTTAGTTCTCAAACTATATATTATACAGAAAATGGCCATTAGAACACAGGCACACAAGCTAAATTTGGCTTAGGTTGACAGTCGTGACAGATTTGTCATGAATTAATTGATAAATAACATGAAAAAATACATATGTTAAATTCGCAATGAGTTGGAGACTACTCTAGCGTTCAAGGGGTGAAAATCCCCATTTAAATCAATGAGAATTTTTAGTTCTCACATACAATGCAAATGGTTTGCCCCAGAACTCCTCCACTTTTCTTTTGAACATATGGCCCTAAGGTGCTACTCTGGAACACATGGCTTCAGGCTGGAGAGCTAATGCTGCTACGGTCAGAGGTGGAAGAAGCCACAATGATCTTGTGAAGAACTGGGTTTTAATATTAGGTGGAAGTCTGTGCTAGAGTAGGGATGGCCTTAACCCTTTGAGTGCAAAGGAGGTATGTAATGCATTGCAATGCATTGGATACCTATCTGGCAGTCAAAGGGTTAATATCTACACACTTCATAACAGCTGTTAATAATCTAGGATAGGAGGGTGTGGTGGAGTCAAACATTAAATCAAATTAATAACTAAGTATGTAGAGTATTGCAATTGATGTATAAAGCCTAGATTACATTTAGAAAGGTTCACAGTGCTTTTCACACACATCTGGTCATTAAGGGGTTAAGTAGGCTCACGAGCTATGTCTGCTTCGGTATGAAAAAAAACGTCAGGGAACTGTTATATCTACCTTGATTGTGCTTGCCACTTCACTGTTAAAAACACTTGAGTTATATAAACCTCTTACTAAAATTATATTTGTGAAACCCCTTTAGAAAAAGTATATTGACAAATAATAAACACAAATCTATCTTATTAATTAAAATCCAGGGCATGTTAATGATAAAAATGTAAGTAAAATGTATAGTAATATTTAACACCTTGACTTCTAGAGATGTCTCCAAGGCGCTGCTTTGCAATACATTGGAGAAATCTCTGGAATCCAAAGAGTTAAAGCATATAAAAAACAGAATATAAACAGCAAATTAACTCTTGAAGGACAAGATGAGTGTACAACCCCCTGATCATTAAATGGTTAAACTGTACAAGTAAAGTACATTAATGTGTTTCTGATACATAGAGATGGAATGTGTTTATATGTGTAATGGAGGTTAAAGGGCGCCGGGTTGTCCTACTCCGTTGTGCCGCTCACCGCTCTCTCGACCTCGGCCAGTCAGCGTGGTTCGTACCGGTGCAGCCGCTGCAGTACAGCTCGACCCTGCCAAGGGGCGCTGAATGGACATCGAAGGCGGGAATGTCAAAGGCAACCGGATCGAAGCTCCGTACGTCGACCCAGAGTCGAGGGGTCAGGGAAGGTCACCCAAGTCTATCGAATGTCGAAACCCGTACTTCAGAAGAGACAAACCAGCCAATATTCGAAGCCACCGTTCTGGTCACTTGGTACCCACTGGAAAAGAGAGTAAATTCAGCTCCCTGTGTCCCGCCTTGTGATGGGAGTCAAAGTGGACTTGTTAGACCATCCAAATGACGAGACGCACACTTCAGAGTTCCAAGCAGTAACACCCTTTATTGCCAACCCTCCTGCCCTTTTATACACAACTTAGCACAATAGAACAATAAAACAGTAGACAATGGACACCAGTGATTAAATTAACCTAACATAGAGGGCTCCACTCCCGTCCAATGAGAGTTGGAGCGACAAAAGTCCACTATAATCCGACTGGTCCACTAATATGACCAATGGGCGTAAAGTTCTTGAGTGTCGACACAGTCCTATCTTGCAAGTGACCATTCCTGACGTCACTCGAGCCGCCGGCCAATCCCATGACCGCCTACCAAGTCCATTTGATAAAAGGAGAGATGTACGATGCAGTGTCGACCCTAATGCCTGCGGTCGACTCAAAGTTGGCGGCCCCAACTCCTACGACTCCGAAACGATCGTATAGTCCGCCATCGACTATCAGTCAACCAGTGAGTTGATCGTATAGTCCGGCTTCGAGTACCAGTCGACCACTCACTACCAGTCGACCTGTGCAGATTCCCATGTCTATATTAACCCCTCCATAGGGTGCCCGGTGGCCAAGTAAGTCTGTACAGAAAAGTTCACATAGTATCTTTTAGTAAGGGCCTATGGCCCGTTACAATATGCAGATAGCACAAAGATCTATAACAGGATTGATACTCCTGTGGAAATAAGGAAATGCATATTAATATAGGAAAATTAGAGGAATGGACAAGAGAATGGGATCTAAAGTTTAATGCTGAAAAGTGCAAAATAATCTATTTCAGACACCAAATCCCAAAGGTGGAATATTTTAATGGTGCTTTGCTAACAACAGTGGTAGAATTATTATGTCAGATAAGTTGAATGTAGTCAAACTGCAGTAAAGCAATGGGAAAATCTAAACACATAATGGACTGCATAGGAAGAAGTATTAGCAAGAGAAAGAGAGTTATTAATGCCACTCTATGGACTGCTGGTTAGGTCTTACCAGGAGAAGGACAGTAAAGTTATAGTAACAATTAATAAGTGCGAAATTGTATGTCGCAGGGTTTATCCTCCTGAGTAATACAAGGGTTCTTTTACTGCTGAGAGGTGTATTATTCCAAAGATATTTCAGCTCAAACTTGAATTTTTTAGGTGCAATGTCTCAATGACCTAAAACTAGGGTACTCCCAGTGTAGAGAGGTGTTTTATTCAAAAGTTATTGCATGTGAAACTTGAATTTTTTCGGTGCAATATCTCAAAGAACTAAAATCTTACATTGATGTTGTAGCTACATCATCCTACGGACAGCTCTGTTACCTCCACAGGATGGCGTAGAAACAGCACCACTAACATTTCAAGCCATTGATATATTGCACCTAAAAGAAAAATCAAGTTTGAGCTGGAATAACCTTTGAATAAAACACCTCTCAGTACTGGGAGAATAAACCCTACAAAATACATTTTTTGCATATTAAGTGTTACTATCCCTTTAATAAGGTTCTAGATGGAAGTGTTTTTCACAAACAGAGAATTGCTAGAACAAAAGGGTATGACCTAAAGTTAGAGGGTGCAATATTCAGAAGTAATGTACGTAAGAATTTTACAGAAAGGGTGATAGATTTATGAAACAGCTTCCAGTGGAAGTGGTAGGAGCTAATACAGTAAAGGAATTAAAAAACCTAGGACAGACAAAAGTCTATTCTAAAAACTATGTAAGACTGCATTTTATCTACATAAAAAATGGGCAAACTGGATGGGGCAATTGTTTCTCATGTATCATCAAAATCTATGTTTCTATGGATGCTAGGGAGTTCTCCAACTTTTTGGAGAGATGCACTAAGGTATGATAAAGAGGTGATAAAGTGGAGATAACACCTTCAGTGATATCACTTTTCCAATTCCTATGTTATTCTATGGAGCCAATGCACTAAGATTTCTCAAGTGGGAGAGATCATAGTGCATAGGCTCTATAGAATAACATGGGGACTGGATAAGTGATATCAGTGGAGAAGTCATCTCCACTTTATCAGCTCTTTATCACACATTGGTGCATAACTCCCATTGCTTCTTACCTGCCTTACCTTGTACCTGCTCAGGGCCTTTACAGAATATTTCCATATGCAAGGTCCTAGCTGGAACTACCTATGTTAGTTAATAGGACTGACTACTCATAAACAATGCCTAAGTGTATGTTTTTAACAATCCCATACAGTAGGACTTTCAGCATGAAATTGTTATTTATACTCATCACTTGGTCTATTTCCTTCCCTGATGTGAATGTGTAGGAAACAGACAAACAAACCCACTCAATCATTAACTTATGCACAAAGGTTTTTATCAATGATTACCACCAACTGTAGTGGAGAGCAGTGTATCTGATAATGTCATTTTTTCACTGATTAACTAGATGAATAAGGCCCTAAGTTGAGGTTTGTAAAAGTCCATTTATTGAAGAGGTACAATTCTGGAGCAAAGCAACTGCTCCATAAGGGTTAATTAAAATGTCCAGTTATTTAAATATGGTGTTTAACCCCTTGAATGCTCAAGAAGTGATTTGTTGGAGACTTCTCTAGCATTCAAATTGTTAAAAGCCATATTTAAATCAATGGGAATTTGTTTGACTGATTTCAATGGATTCCCAGCCAATCCAGCAATGGAGGAGATAATGGTGGGCCCAGTTGGCCTAGTGGGGGAAGTTAGGTAGTATAGGCTTAATTTTTTGTTCGTTAATCCATCTGTTGCCAGACAGTTTACAATGACAGCAATGTATTGCAAGCTGTCTGGCATCAGAGAGGTTAAGGCAAACTTGTGTGAATGTGGGAATGGTAGTTGGGTGCACACACAGACACTGGAGGGACTGAGGTGTTTGCAGCCTTTGAAGGTCAAATGGGCTTTTTCCAGGTTTGGCAGCCCTGAGCTGCAGAGTCGGAGAAGACCTATCCATCTGGGAAAGGAAGCCTTACAAAGGTCATCCTCCTACAATGTGATAGCAAAATGGTTGTTTGGCTATTTTGGACCATTTTTTAAGGTATGCCAAATTGTTAAATTCAGCATATATAACTGACTGGAATGGAATGGCAGAAGCAGGAAAAAGGCTAGGACAAAGCCCTTTTCCTACTCTTTTGTTGACCACATTTCCATTCTGATGTAATGAAATCTCTGCCTAAATGTTCTCTCTCCTTTTAATTTGTTCTTTGTGATATGTTTGTTCCCCATAATTACTTCTTTTTAGTACATCAGCCTCACTCACTACCATAGCACTTAGTGCTGGGTTCAGTGCAGTTTTCTAAAGGTTTCTGTTTGTCAGTTTTCTGGTTTTGCATCCAGTTGGATAAAGTTCAACAGACACTGTTATTACTAAGACTGAATCTGGAAATGACACAACTTCAATAGACCTTGAACTTTTATATGGCTTTGTAAAACAATTAATCAATAAAATAGACATATTTACTGCCCTTTGAATATCAAACATGGGATTGGATTCAGTTGTATGAGGCAAGGCACGCAAAGTAAGTTTTATGATCTGTTAATTTAGCACTTCTTCAGCATTTGAAAAGTCACTTTTTCTGCACTTGTTTGGTGTCTTCAGGACATGAAAAATATATAAGATAAAGCATCATGTGACTGAAAAACTTGTTCAAAGCCTAACACACGCAATAGCGGCAGTAAGAGGAGGGGATATTCATATCTCCTCCCTACTGCCAGTCCTGGAGATACAGGGGGGCTTGATTTTGACAGTCCTGGAGATACAGGGAGGCATGATTTTGACATACATACACAACATGCATAACACACACATTCACTCATACACTCTCTCTCATGACTCATCCATCCATCTCCATTCTATGTGCCCCTCACTGCCGTGACTCCCACCCCCTGTCACCGGCTCCTGTCCTGACTGCATGAACTCCATCTCCCAGGGTCCTTCCTGTCACCAACTAATGTAACCCCCGAAGTTACAGCAACCACCAGGGTGAGATGGTTGCTGTAACTTTGGAGGTGACAGAAGCCGGTGACAGGAAGGAGCCTGGTAGATGGAGTTCATACAGTCAGGACAGGAGCCGCGGCGGGTGATGCGAGGAGTGTGACAGGTGGGTGCTCCCAACTGATTTGTCCTGTAGGGCTTCCTGTAGTGGAGGTGTATGGCGCACAGACAGACTGGCAGAGGCCCATGAACCAGGAAGAGAGTGAGAGAGACACTTGCTAAAACAAGTAAAAATAAAATTTACAGAGTCAGTTTTGTCTATAAAATAGAATATATTACTTATTGACATCACTATATAATGTATAAGTACATGCAGTCATTCTAATTAGTGGTATCATCATTAATATCACCAAGGTGTAAAGAGCACTGCTGGCTTTATTTTTGTGATTTTTTGCTCCAGTTTTATAACATGATGCAGAAAAGAAATGACTCAATAATGGTCAGATATAGCCAGTGTGATTACTGCAACAGCAGGGGGACAATTGTATCAAATTAAAATGGATTCATTGTCCATAACAAATTCAGATGATTTGGACTATGTGATGCTGAATTGCTAAAAAAAACTTAATGAATTAACCTCTTAGTTTTTTATGTTTTCACTTTATTTTCCAGCATTTGTAAAATAAATGAAAATAATTATTATACACATCCTTTAGCATTACTTCATAAACAAGGGGAAGTGTATCAACAACCAATGGTCAATATAGCACATTTATAGTCACAAATAGTGTGATAACTGGATTTTAGTCTTACCTGTTAAATCTTTTTCTCTTAGTCCATATAACTCACAGGTTCCATGGGGAGGCGATAGCTCCTCCCAGTTGGCTGGAACAATTCTGAAAGAAGTGCAGGGGTGGAGCCTCCCCCTCCTCCATATCAGGCTACCTTAGCCACTCCACGTCAGATAGATTTGAGAAAATAAACCTATCAACTAAGATAGCAAAAAGTAAGAAGGGAAAACTCCTGTGAGCGATTAACCCAAAAGGACTCCCACGTCCAGCCATGAGAGACGGTGGGAGACCTGTGAGTTATACGGACTAAGAGAAAAGGATTTAACAGGTATGACTAAAATCCTATTTTCTCTGTTGTCCAATATAACGCACAGGTACCATAGGAATATACCAACATTCAGCTCCCAGGGTGGGAAGAAAAGGAAAGGACCAAGTGCCAGTCCCCATGATACCAGAGTTCTAGTGGACTATCCAGGACATGGAACAGCCGAACTAATTAAGTGTCAACGGACACTGAATGACTGATAACACAGCACACCAGAACAAGAGCCAACAGGGCTCAAACAGTTAAAGAGCTATAAGGCACAGGAAATAAAGTCCTAGACAGGCAGAACTGCCTCCAGGACTTTCCTGCCAAAGCTGGCTTCAGCCGAAGCCAGAAAATCAACATGGTAGTGTTTGGCGGTTTACATTTAAATGGTCGCATGCAAATGATACAGTTACCAGGTTGCCCTGTTCAAAATGGCGACGTGACAATCTCGCCCTGCATGACAGCGCAAGATTGTCATGTCGCTTACTGTAAGGTCACATCCCATAATGTACTGTAAAGTAATCTTTCACAGTGCTGCTCAAAACAAAAAAAGAGAAAAACAATTCAATGTACTGAACTTACTGACATGGAAAACTTTAATTATTCATACCACCTTTGGGGGACATAAAGACTCTTCTGACGCCTCCTCCCTACCTTGCACAGTGTTGCACCGGTTCTCTCTCCCCGCTCCGCCTGTCATTCTACGGACCACAATTTAGGGTCCTACGGGAGCTCTAGGTTCTGGGAGCTAACCACGGAGCAGGGTAAAGAGACAGCCCAGAATGACAGGCAGAGTGGGGAAAGAGAACCGGTGCAGCGCTGTCAAGGGAGGGAGAAGGCGTCGGAAGAGTCTTGATGTCCCCCCAGGGTGGTCTGAATAATTAAAGTTTTCAATGTCAGTAAGTTCAATACATTGCATTTTTATCTTTTTTTTGTTTTGAGCAGCGCTGTGCAAGATTACATTACAATACATTAGGGGATGCGACCTTACAGTAAGCGACGTGACAATCTCGCGCTGTCATGCAGGGAGAGATTGTCATGTCGCCATTTTGAACAGGGCAACATGGTTAATGTGGCTAGTAGCCATGCGATATTTTATTGCGGTTTTTTAAAAGGATACCGTGTTTGGCAAAGGTGTACACAGAGACCAAGTGGCCGCCTTGCACAGCTGATCAGCAGAGGCCTGATTCTTGTAGGCCCAGAAGGCCCCAACAGACCTAGTGGAGTGTGCAGTAACACGGAAGAGAACAGGTTTCCCTCTGAGCTCGTAAGCCTTGTGAATGGTAGACTTAATCCAGGAAGTGATAGTCACCTTGGACACAGCCAGACCAGCCCTGGGACCCTCAAGGATGACAAATAAGGTAACAGTCTTGCGGAAAGACTCAGTACGGTGCACATAGAACTTAAGGCAGAGCACCACATCCAACAAGTCGAGATCTCTCTCCTTGTCAGAGGGTCAGGACAAAAGGAAGGCACAACAATCTCCTGATTGATATGGAACTCAGAAGCCACATTAGTAAGAAATTCCTGGGAGGTACAGAGAACAACCTTATCCTTGTGAAACACCAGGAATGGAGGTTTGCGTGACAAGGCCTGCAATTCAGCAACGCTGCAAACAGAGACTACAACAAAAAGAAAATCCATCTTCCATGTCAAAAGACGTAGAGGAATGATAACCAAAGACTCAAAGGGAGGCTGCTGTAAGACTCCCAAAACCAGATTAAGGTCCCACTGGGGAGTGGGAGCTTTATAGGCAGGGAAAGCATGAGCTACACTCTGAATGAAGACTTTGACATCCGGCAATATGGCAATACATCTCTGGAAGAAGACAGAGAGAGCAGAGGTCTGCATCTTCAAGGAACTAAGGCTGAGACCCTTGTTCACTCCATCCTGCAAAAAAGACAGGCTAGCCGGGAGATCAAACTCCTGTGAGGGCAGATCCCTGTCCATACACCAAGCATGGAAAATGGACCAAACCCCATGGTAGGCCTTAGAGGAAACCGGTTTCCTAGCCTGGATCACAGTGGAAACGACCTCAGAGGAATAGCTCTTCCTCCTTAGGATGGATGCTTCAAAGCCAGACATTCCACATCCTCCTTCCAAAGGTAACCTTGAAGGAGGAGATCCGGTCTGCTTGGCAATCAGAATGACCACCGCACTGTCCATCTGAAACTTCCTCAGCACCCTGAGGATGAGAGGGAGTGGTGGAAAGATGTCAGCCAGATGAAAGCACCATGGAATCGACAGAGCATCCACTGCGAACGCTAGAGGATCCCTCCAGAGAGAGCAAAAGATCTGAACTTTCCTTTTGTCTCTGGTGACCATCAGGTCTATCCAAGGGAGACCCACTTCTGCAACAACTGGTCGAAAACCTCCAGATGGAGTTCACACTCCCCGGGGTCCATGTCTGGTGACTTAGAAAGTCTGCCAGGATGTTTTCTACGCCTGGAATGTGCACAGCGGAGATAGCAGGAACGTTGTCCTCTTCCCAGTCCAAAATAGCTCTGACCTATGACCAAGCAGAAGCGCTTCTTGTGCCTCCTTGATTGTTGATATAGGCTACGGCCGTGGCATTGTCTGACTGGACTCGGACTGAACATCCCCTCAGATGAGAGGACCAGTACACCAGAGCGTGGAGAATCGCTCTGAGCTCCAGATTGTTGATGGGTAAAAGGGTCTCGTCCACAGACCATTGACCCTGGACCCCCAGATGACCCAGGACAGCATCCCAGCCATAAAGGCTGGAGTCCATTGTCACAGTGGTCCAGTACTGGATAACAAAGGGTTTCCCCTTCCTCAGGTTGAAGCTGTCCAACCACCAGAGTAGGTCTTGTCTCATTACCTGGGGAAGAGAGACCAAATGCTCCAACAGATCTGGATTCCCCCGGCAAGCCCGGATGATGAACCTCTGGAGCTCCCTGGTGTGAGCCATGGAGTACGGCACCACCACCATGGTGGATATCATCTTGCCCACAAGGGATGAGAACTTGCATACTGGGGCTGATGTCCACCCCAGAGACCGGGACACCTTGGTCAAGATCTGGTGTGAGCCATGGAGTATGGCACCACCACCATGGTGGATATCATCTTGCCCACAAGGGACGAGATCTTTCATACCGGGGCTGATGTCCACCCCAGAGTCCAGGGCACCTTCGTCAAGATCTGCTGGACAAAGTCTTCTGTCAGATAGACCATGCCGAGACAGGTGTTGAACCAGGTCCTGAGAGACGACTGGTTCAAATAAAAACCTAAACCTCTCTCTTGTGAAGGTACCAGAGCTAGGACTCCCTTGTCCAAGAGAGCTTGGACCGTTCTGTTGAAAAGACTGAGCTTTTCTTGACCCTGAGGGGATCGAGAAAGGATTAACCTGAAGGGAGGTTGGGATGTGAAGGGAATCCTGTAGCCTCCTGAAACCACCTGTAATACCCACTGATCCACAACAGAGCCGGCCAAATGCTTGAAAAATGCTGCGGGTGACCACCCACAGGGAGATGCTGACCAGGGTTCGGTGAGTCATGCCAAAGAAGTTTGGTGGGCTTGGTTTTGGTGAAGGAGTGCTTGGACCTCCACTGCTGCCTGGGTTTGGAGGTGGAGTGTGGGGTGCTGGGCTGAGGCCCAGCCAAACTTGGCCTTTGCGCTTCACTTTGGTGGGGACAAAAAGATGCTGCTTCCTCGACGGATTAGGGTGTTTGGAGACCTGAGGCAACAAGGTGCACTTGCCCCCAGTGGCCTCACTGATAATATTCTTCAGTTCAGGCCCAAAAAGAGAGGTACCCTAAAAAGTGAGAAAAATTAGTGACTTCTTAGAGGTTAGGTCAGCAGACCAAATCTTAAGTCACAAGGAGCGTATAGCAGCCTCAGAAAAAGCAGAGCCTCAAGCCTAACATCGTCGAAGAGGGCATCAGTGACATAGGTCTGAGCCTCAGACATGTTGGCCAAAATAGCCAAAAGGATCTCCTTAGGGGCGTCAGTAAGCTGTTCAGTTCAAACAGAAATGGCTCTGGTAACCCATACAGAAGCCAAGTTAGGTCTCAAAGAAGCACCTATGGCAGCAAAGGCAGACTTCAGGATAGCTTCAAGCTTCCTATCAGTTAAATCATTAAGCACCGAGGCATCTTCCAAGGGCAAAGCAGTGAATTTAGAGAGTCTGGAAATAGGGGGATCAACCTGAAGATATGTTGCCCACTGAGCCAAGGCATCAGAAAAGGGGGTACAACTTAGAAAATCTCTTAGAGCGAGAAAGACGCTTGTCTGGTGTTTTCCACTCATCCAGGATAACCTGATCTAGAGTGGGATTAGGTGGAAACATAGTACAGGACTTCTTGCATCTTTGAAAGTCTCTATAGGGTTAACAGGAATGTGTAGTGTAGTCAAAACTGCCTTGATAAGACCATCAGCAGGGGGTTCAGGGTCAGCTTCAAAAGGGTCACCATAAGTATGGGAAGAAGCCCCTTCTCACCATCCTCTGACTCCTCAAATGAATCCTCAACAGAGAAATCTAAAAGATCAGGAATGCCAAGGGCCTTAGGGGCCACAAAACTGAAAGAAGTGGGGGGCTTCCAGGCTTGACAAACCCCCTGAAGTGAGAGAGGAAACTGTGCCATAGAGAACTTTAAGTCCTTGACCCAAGTTGGCTCTTGTTCATGGCTGGAGGGCCCTTGTGGAAAAGCAGGGGCCACAGCACATGAGGGGCATAAGTGGCCTGAGTACTCTTTGGGAAGCCCCGCTTGGCATGAGGAACAGTAAGCAAGGGGGTGGGGTCAAAGAGTCCTTAGCCTTAGGCCTAGCCCCATGTCCCTTTGGATCTGACATCCTAACAGGTTAAGTGTCTTACAGTAATAGAGAACCCACATACTGGCACCCAGATTAAGAAAATCACCCCAGAAAGCTTAAAATGTACTTATCTGGCAGGTAAAGAGTTAACCTGTGGAGGAGAATAAGGGAATCCAGGCCCTGCATAGGATACTCATGCAAACAGAGAAAGAAAATGGCGTCCAAACTCAGAGCCAATCAGGAAATAGCCCGCTAAACGGCAGTCTATGGGAAATGTAGTTTCTCCCTTCAAAGTAAAAAAACAGAACATGAACCCCCCAGGGACCCCCAAGACACCGAGGACGTACAACTGAATGTAGGGCAAGGTGAGACAAGAAGAATGAGCCCTCTCTCAACTCGGTACATGGAGTGGTTGCAGAGTTACTTCCCAAAGCAGTCTGTCCCATAGAAGTAAATGGAGCATTGCGGCCATGCGGTAAAGCGCACTCTTAAATGCGCGAAATTAAATGGAAAAATGAGATATAAGTGCCTCAAACCAATGAACATGGCAGGGAAGGGGTTAATTACCACATACCAACCCAAAATGCTCCAAAGACCCTTCGAACAGAGAAATGAAGTATCCAACATGAGTGCAGGAGTTATTGTGAACTACAGTGGGACAAGTGGAACATGGCACTCAAAGGGTGGCTCACCTTTTTTGTAGGTCTTCTTTCTTCAGATTATCATTGAAAGGGAAGCCTCAGAGAAACTCCTTTAGGAGAGAGAGACATGGGTTGCATGATTCTCTCCCAGGGCTGCAAGGGTCCACTAACAGCAACTGATAACTGGGCAATCCTCCAGGTGAAGCCAGTAATGGTAATTCACCTAATGCTGGAATTTGGGCACCCCAAATCTAAGAATAAAATAATAAAAAACTAAAACTAAGTAGAACTGTTCTCAGCCATGCAACCAAATTCATGGAACAAATCTATCTGACGGGGAATGGCTAAGGTAGCCTGATATGGAGGAGGGGGAGGCTACATCCCTGCATTTCTTTCAGAATTGTTCCAGTCAACTGGGAGGAGCTGTTGCCTCCCCGTGGTACCTGTGAGTTATAGTGAATGACAGAAAAAAATATTATATGACAAGGGGGTCTCTCTTAAGAAATCAGAGGTCTGTCTATTAGTTTATGTAGACTTTTATACAAGTAATCCATGGATTAACCGCCTTACTGATAAAGCCCGGCGTAGTGGCCGAAACATTGATTGAATTAAGAGAAAAAACAAAACAATAATATAAACTAGGAAAAGGGGCACAGCGTTGATCACATTGATGTATATGTACATGGAATAAAGATGCAGGTAGTTGTAACACATATGTATTCAATGTACATACACACCTACCTACATCTTTATTCCATGTACATATACACCAATGCAATGAATACCCCTGAAACACCCAAAGGACTTAGGCCTCAATCCAAATGTCGGAGATGGCTGTTTTTTCTGCCAACGGCATCTCTTCCAACACAGTAAGCTATGCAAATGTCTGTGCTATGAAAAAAATCCAGCAAAAAAAATAGACGTTGTGTGATAAACGTAAGAGCTGTTTTCATCTATTTAAAATGATGAAAACACCATAAATAGCAATTCAAATGTCTGAGTTAGCCAAGAACAGGCGATAAGGGACTCAAGTTATCTCAGGAAAGTTAACACCTATTTTTTTTTTTATCTTGAGTCCCTTATCGTCTGTTTAAACAACCGACACAGACATTTGAAGTTAAAAAAACCTAAGTCCTCAGTGGATGTATTGATATGGGGCTCTAAGCCCCATATCAATACATCGAAAATATAAAAAATGTGTCAGACATTAGTAGAATTAACCCTATGAGTGCCAGTGGGGTATAATTACCCCGTCGGCATTCATAGGGTTAACCCGACTAAGTTAAAAAACATCACATTACAAGTAACACTTTAATCCTGATGTGCTGAGGAATCCTCAGCTTCCTGGTCCTCTTCTTTCCTATCTTCTGCCTTCTGTCTTAAACAAATGTTTAAGTTAAAAGCATACATACTTTAACCCCTTGAGTGCCAGAGGGGTACGCAACGCATTGCAAAGGGGCCCAAAGGGTTAAAGTATGTAGTAGTGTGCCACGTCTTAAAATACAAATACCTCCATAAGAAAAATAATAATAATAAATGTTGTTAAGATATTAAAAAGTAATTGCATTTCCATATGTTGCTGTCTCCGCCTCTGAGGCGGCGGTGGGCACAGAATACTGTGCAACACCCCTCCCCTCTTCTTCTCCATGGGCCGATGCCCGTTCCGGTCTGAGGGAATTAGAATTGAGCCTGACCTTATATAAGGGCAGCCTTACTTCTAATTCTCTCACAGCAATTGGCTGGGATATGTTTACACATTTCCCAGCCAATCAGTTCAAATCACAGCTGATTGTCTGGGAGGTGAGTAAGCATATTCTTGTCAATGGCTGTGAGAGAAGGGGTGTTGCGCAGTATTCTGTCTCCGCCGCTGCCTCGGCGGCCTCACACAGCGGCGGAGACAGCAACGAATATGCTAAGTCTTATTTTGTTATACATATGGAAATACAATTACTTTTTAATATCTTAAAGGGATAGTAAAGTCCCCAAAAAAGTATCCTGTAAATGGTAGCTGCAATAAAAAAACACTTAATGCGCTTAATCCTTTCTCTCAAACCGTTATGGTTTGAGAGATATAAGAAAATAAATCCTCCGTTCCCTCCCCTTTCTGCCTGATGAGCTGTAAAGCTGTCAGAGGCAGAATCCGGTCGCCCGACTGTAGGTGGCTCTTCAGGAGCGCTGTCATAGGGATATCTAACTATAATTACTTCACTGGTATGGTCTACAACTTGTGCCTGGCTTGCAAGCACACGTTGTAGACCATTCCGATGAAGTAATTATACTTAGATATCTTGATGACAGCTCTTCTGAAGAGCCGCCTTCTGGTCCCGGAAGAAGGATCTCATGACATCCGCTGTACAGCGGACGCATGAGAAAGGGGAGGGAGCGGAGGTCTTTATTTTCTTATTTCTCTGAAACCATAACCGTTTGAGAGAAAGGATTAAGCGCATTAAATGTTTTTTTATTGCAGCTACCATTTAGAAGATACTTTTTTTGGGACATTACAATCCCTTTAACAACATTTATTATTATTTTTCTTATGGAGGCATTTGTATTTTAAGAAGTGGCACACTACTACATACTTTAACCCTTTGGGCCCCAGAGAGGTACGCAACGCACTCAAGGGGTTAAAGTATGTATGCTTTTAACTTAAACATTTGTTTTTATTTTACAGAAAGAAGATACAAGAGAAGAAAGAAGACAGAAGAAAGAATGGAGACAGACAGTGAATGACAGGTAAGTTTACCACAGACTTTCTAACGATCGGTGCTTGGCAGTATGTCAGGCACCGATGGTTAACTTTTTTACTGTTAAGTTCCCAAAACTGGCATTATTTAGCGGCATTTTGGGAAGTTAACGCACAAAACGGACATTTGGACACAACGCCAGTTTTGTGTCCTAATGTCTGTTGTGCTAAATGTCGGTAGGATATTT
Source organism: Rhinophrynus dorsalis (assembly GCA_037306005.1). Taxonomy (NCBI): domain Eukaryota; kingdom Metazoa; phylum Chordata; class Amphibia; order Anura; family Rhinophrynidae; genus Rhinophrynus; species Rhinophrynus dorsalis. The sequence goes on along the minus strand of CM074724.1, from coordinate 323,910,042 downwards.
GAATACCGACCAAGAAATTTTATTTTGTTGGTCGGTATCCATTTTGCCTTACCGACATTTTGCTACTCCAACATTTGGATCGAGCCCTTAACCCCCACTGCAGTCATGCGCAATACAGACTGCCCAAACGCGCCGCGGCTGATACGGAGCGGGGCACTCCCGATTTCAGACCGGAGTCCTCTCTGCGCACCTTACAGGGACCAAGCGGTCCCAGGAACTTGGTCCCTGGATGGTGTGCAGAGAGGACTCCGGACTGAATTCAGATCGCCCCGCTCTGTATCAGCCACAGCATGTTCTGGGCAGTCAGTACTGCTCATGACTGCAGAGCGGGCATGTCTCTACTCCATTCAAAGGGAATAAAGGCGGGAATGGAAAGTCTCCCTATTATGTAACTAAAGCATTCACCATAATGGCCAGTTGTGGAGTTGAAGGTGCCATTGATGATGACTACAGGCAGCTGCAGACTTATAATGCGAACAACATTATAGCTATATTGCACTGTTGAGTGGTGAACTCTTATCTAGTTAAGCCTTTCTGTCAAATATGCAGATAAAGAGTCCAACCTTCATTTTATTTATATTTCTGTTTTAATCTTCAATTAAGTAAATTTACAGCATTATTATTTTATTGTGGACAGAGGATCACTGCATATTTCAAGAATGTCTTGATGAAAATTTGTGTAACAGCAAACCCCAGATGTACACTTCCACCTCTGTAGGCATCATTAATGAGACATAGTTGGGTTCATTAGATAAAGAGAACAACTTGCTGATCACTCTCCATCTAAGCCATGTGCCTGGACATGAACTGTGTCTTGCCTTGGAAGTGGTGGTCACCCAGAAGGATAGTGATATGATGTTATCCCGCGTAAGCTGTATGGTCGATCTACCAGGTCAGCTCCTTCAGTATAGGAGGTGCTGGCATTAGGCAATTGAGCAGGGAGTGGAAGAATAAAAAGCTAAAAACTAAATGTTACTGTAGAATAAAGTCACATGTTACAAAGAATTACTATAAGTTTAAGAATCTCTCACAGGTTTGGCTTTATTTGCTGAAACTCTTGGGGTATCTCCCTGGAGGTAAAGGATATTTCAGATGTGGATTTCTTAATGTTTAAGGGATGACCACATGGCTGGATTTACATCTCAGGCTCCCCTAGGTAAGATCCTCTAAGAGCTCTTCACTCTTCCCATGGCCACACCCCATTCCTCACATGATCCACACCTCAAATCTCATCCACTGTCCCATGGCAAACAAAATACTTTTAGCCCATAAAAACAAAGAACAACTCCTTGGTTGCTTGACAGATCTCCATTACATTGGTTTGCAATGCATTGTAGATCTCTCTAGGACCCAAGGAGTTAATTAATAACCAGTAATGTCACTGGCCACACATAATAGTCAGAATGTGGGTATGGTCAGCATAGCTGAGGCACCCCTCAAAACCTGGCACACTAGGTAGAAATGTTGTATTCATTATCCTGATATTTTGGGAATAGACTATGATTATAGGAGGAAAACAACTTAAGTGCACACAGGTCTGGATTTACAAATAGTCAGAGTAGGCAACTGCCAAAAGCGCCACATTTTAAGGGACACCTCAGCTTTGCTGGCCACACCCACATTCTGAATGGCAGGTGTGACTAGAGAAATCTCAATGGCCCAGTTTTATATCCCTTTATTTAACCACTTGTATGCTAGTTGGACAATTGCTTAGAAGCCAAGATGTTAAAGGTTTTTTTGTCCTTGCTTGTTATAGGCAATGGGTATTTTATGTGCCAGGAAATAGTGGATGAGACTGGGGAGTGGCCATGCGAGGAATGGCAATGGGTGGGGTTAAGGGAGCCTAGAATGCCTTGCCTACAGGAGTCAAAGTATTGTGTATTCCTACTGACCATCATTTCCCTTTGTTGATGAAACTCTTGGGATGTCTCTCTAACAGTAAAACGGTATGCCATACACTGTTGTGTGTGACCTGAGCAGCAGGGTAGTGATCTCCATTAAGTTTCTACACCTGCCTAATGCCAATTTACTAAGCTATATATGCCAAAAAAAACCTACCCTGAAAGATGTTTACTCCAAGTGGAGAAAAATTAGGCAGTCTATGGGCATTTCGGGGCATTGCTTTAACCTGCACTAAGATCTAGAATCCTTCTAAATTTGTCTGAAGAAGAGACCATAGTTGTCTTGAAAGCTTGCATCCTAGAGACACTTAGTAAACCCAATATAGGTATCACTTTTATCTACCAGTCTCCATGTATTAACATGGCATAGACAACATGGTCATCATTGTCAGTTTCTCTGTGCATGCTATTGGGCAGGTATAAGGGCTGCCACTGGCAGAGTGTATGCATCTGTATATGCTACAGCAATCACAGACTGTAGTGCAACACCTTGAATACAGACACCTGTATTAGAGACTAATGCAGTACAGATGCACTGTTGGATTCATACATTTCCCACTGTGATGGGTTATGTGGATAAGGAGGTTGTACCTAGTAAACCGACCATTTCTAGTAAATGTGGAGTATATCTTTTTCAATCAGTAAACAGACACAAATCATTAGTGATAAAAATTAAAAGGCCAACTAAAAGTGGCAAGGATATTACATATATTGCTAAATATCATGGACCTGCATAAATACTTTATTTGGTTTGTTATCCATAAAGTCTGGTGTTGGAGGGAACATCTACCCTCAAAGAGATACGTACCTGCCAATATTATGTAACTTTGTAAAACAAGTATGTTTTTCACTAGGATATGCTTCTTCTTGGTTAAACCTTTAAGGAGCAGAGGGTTGTACAATGGAATGAAGAAGCTACTCATTGCAAATCCCTCTGGTCCTAAAGGTTTTAAGTATTGCTTATATTAGCAAGCATCTCTCAGTCTTCTATGTTTTATGAAACTCTTGGAGAAAATAGTACTATAGTACCCCAGAAGTGTATTCCTTGCTCTCTCTTCATAAGGAGACCAGCTATACCTTTCTGATGATACTCACAGAGGCAGAAACGTACATCTGTGATTTGCTTGTGCAGAGAAAACTTGACTGGAAAGCTGATGCTGCTCTGTCCTTATGTGTGGATTCAGACTGATATTTCCTCTGTAATAGCAAAAGAGAGTGCAAAAATGAGATTAACTGTTCTTGTTTGTGTACCATTTGGGATCCCTCATTCTTTACATATGATTTTTATTCCCATTTCATTTTCATTATAAACTAGTGTAAAAGCCTGTGTACACTGGCCAAGGTTCAGGTGATGTTAACCCTTTGGGTGCCAGAGGGGTACGCAACAAATTGTTTTGCAATGCGTTGTGTACCCTTCTGGCACTCAAAGGGTTAAGAGGCCGGTCCTGCTCTGCGTCCTGCCGCCGACGCAGTCATGCACTGTAGAGACTGCCTGAAAGCACAGAATGCTCCCAGTACAGAACTCCCAGCATTCCGTGCATTCGGGCAGTCTCTACTGCACATGACGGCTTCTGACAAACATTCTAATTAATTAGTATATAAGATGATCCTTTGGACAAACATAAAAACACCCAGACAGCATTGTCATGATCTCCAAGAGTCTTGTAACATTGCAGAGTCAAATATCCTGTGACTTCCCACCAGCATGTCTGGTCATGTGACATTGCCACAACCTCAGCTATTTCTGTGCGTAAACATGTTATTTTGCTTTTCTTCTTTTTTTAAGCACTTTTCACAGATAATGTCAAGAGAGCTAGAAAAAACAAACAATAATAAAAATAACGGTCCTTTATGTATAAAGAAGTAGTGGCCAACCTGAGGTGCTGTTCAGGACTACAGTTTCCATCATCCCCAGCCAGCCATTGGCTTTCTGGAGGTGATGAAAATTGTAGTCTAGAACAGTTGGAGGGCATCATGTTGTGCTGTAGGGGGAAACTGAAACTCATTTAATGCTACAAAAGCATTGTATTGGAGACCTCTCAAGCATTCAAGGAGTTAAATGCACTATTTTAAATCAATGAGAGGTTTTTATTTCTCCTCTATGGTTTAGTTGGTATGCCCCAGGATTGCTGCACTTTGTCTTAATACATAAGGACCATCAGGTTCTAACATGTTGCATCCCAGTATTTGAGTGACAGGTAAGGAATTTGGGGCTAGCATGGTCCTTTGCCAGAAAATCTTAATAGTACCTATGAATTTTGCTCTTATGTCTTTGTTCAGGAGGTAACATCTTCAGCCAGTTCAGAGTATTATGTACATGCTGACAGTTTTATGTGTTTTAAAGTGCACAAACTTACTTAAAACTTTATCGATCAAAGAGGAGCACAGTTCATGGTGAAACAAATTTTTGTACACCCCTCTGGTCCTTACAGGTTTAAAGGGATAGTAATGTTTCACAATAAAAGGAACTCCGATTATTCTTCATAGTATTTGGGCCGTGGATAGCATTATTTCAATACTGTCAGAATTGTAGTTCAAGAGTAACTGAATGATAAAGTATCCCACTCCCTCCCCTTTTACTGAAGTAACACTGAACACCTCAGAGCAACAAGACTATCCGGATGGATCACAGAGAGGGACAATCTTCACTGAGCATAAGGAAAAACATGAAAAACCTGTCAATGGGGGCAGGCTTTTCCTTATGCTCACAGTAAGAAAATTGTCCCTTGCTGTGAACTGTCTGGTCCCAAGACCAGATTCCACATCTGGGGGAAAGTGGCTTACACTAGGTAAAAGGGGCGAGAGGGGGGGATACTTTATCATTCAATTACTCTTGAACTACAACTGACAGGACTGAAATAATACTCTCCATGGCCCAAATACTGTTTTTGTGAAACATCACTATCCCTTTAAGATTACCATGTGCACTGGGTGGAGTTTTTTGCCCTGTGGTCATGCTAGCAACTGTCATGTCAGCCTTCATGGACATGACATCCAGGACTGATTGAGGATATTATTGAGGGGCCAAATCATAGCGGCCATTAGGATTTTCTACCCATAGTAAGGCAAGTGGTAGGTTATTAGGAGGAGTACCTCTCTTAATTCTGAAGGATACCTTGGCATTGCTGGTTTATTTGCCAGGTTATTTGTTTATTATTTACTTACTGGTTTATATACATACATGGGAACTTTCCTCTTTGGAGCCCCTAGAGAGGACTTGTCTAAATGACATGAATTGTGCAAAAATGGGCAGCGCTTAACTGGGTGAGTGGGGCTTAATCAAGAATGAGAGGAGGAAACGTGGGGTTTAATATTAGAATGGGTGGGAAGTGAGCGTAACAGGGTGGGAAGTAGGCAGAATGGATGAGAGTGAGTGGTGTTACCCAGAAAACTCACTAAAGCCACAGAATCAGCCTCTGTCCCCGGAGACCTGGTAATAAACTCTAAAAACCAGAGTCACCGGGCTGCTTTGGAGAATTTCCAGGTATGTTTCTGTACCTCTCTACCTGTCAAATTGTTTAAAACTTTAGATCCTAGAGAGGTCTCCAGCATATCTCTTTGCAATGTGTTGAAGACCTCTCTAGCATTAAAAGATTAAAGGAGAAATAAACTTTATTTTGAAAAACTATATGTCATAGAGTCTTTACTGTTGAACAAAATGGAGGAGATGCACTAATGCGCGATAAAGAGGTGACAATGTGGAGATGACTTCTCCATTGTTCTAAACTCTCCAAGTCCTACATTATTCTATGGAGCCAATGCAGGAAGATTTCTCCTGTTTTAGTGATCTTAGTGATTAGCTCCATAGAATAACATAGGAATTGGAGAAGCAATGTCATTGGAGAAGTCATCTCCACTTTATCACACTTTAGTGCATGAGTATTCCCACTTCAGGGATGATTTTCACTGAAAAGGTTTTACAAGCCAAACTTTTTTTAATTAGTGGTGCAGACTAATGTTCAAAGGGCATTTTTTTATATACTGCACTCTACTGGAGAGCTTGAGTCTACAGCTTACCATAGTAAATTATATGAACAGCACCACCTTGCAACCAGATCAGAAAATTGCTGATTAATTTTTAAGAACAAATCTCAGATATGTTATCTTTAAAATGAAAATCTTGCTGGAGTGGGGGTACCATTATTACTCAGCAGGAAAAGCCATATATATATATATATATATATATATATATATATATATATATATATTTTTTTTTTTTTTTTTTTTTTTTTTTTTTTCCCCTTAAAAATGTTTACTGCACTTTTAAGTTTGAGTTAACTTTTTTCTGTATGTAAGTTATGATCTTTTGGGCTTTTATTAACCCGGACAGAGTGGATGGTTCTAGGGAAGCTGATATTAAGTTAGGGGCGGAGGTGTGATCATTGACAGACTAAGCACTTCTACTTTTCCTACCCTTAGATCAAGCACTGGTAAAAAGCAAATACATAAAGAAACTAAATACTGTGCTTTTCACTTTTCCATTGGACAGCAGGAGCTGAACTGATTTCATCCGTCACAGATTTGTGCCAAGGAACATATTACTGATTAATCCTTCTCAAAATTAAGACTTTAAGGGTCAGTGTTGTGTCTATTCATCTATTGTCAATATATTAATCTATGTACGCACAAAATCCTCAGATTTATGGCACCTGCACCAAGAGAAGGACAAGGGGGCAATCTGGGGAAGTAATTTCCTCTACAATTTGCTTACACTGATGTACTAAGCAAAGAGAAGAGGAAATGGTGCTAATGTGTTCCATTTCCCTGCACAGCCAATGGTGTGAAGAGCTTGCTGGTATTAAAGTTCTATGCTAGGCTGACCATATTTCCTTGAGACAAAACGGGGCAGGGTGTGGGACAGACGGACAGTAGGACTTCATCACTCCAATCGTAGTAAGCTGCAAGCAGCGAGAACTTGTTTGCTCGTCTCTTACTAGCAGTGTTCTCTCTCTCTGGCCAAAAAGCCTGCCCCTGAAGTAAATCTGAACTTCCTCTCATTGTCACTCACACTAGTGATTTTACTGTGTTTACTGTACGCATAGATTACCATAGAATCTTATGACTCGTCATTATATCACTGTCTAAGAGACTCTATGGTAATTTACCATAGACTTGAGAGTCTTAGACAGTTATGAGTCACTAGAGTCATAAGACTCTATGGTAATCAATGTGTACAGTAAAACCACAGTAAAATCACTAGTGTGACGAAAGGAAGTTCTGATTTACTTTATCTTATGAGAAATAAACAAGCCGCGTTAAGTTTTTTTTTTTTAAACTAAAAACTATATTTACGTTGTATGAAAAAAAGGGACAAAATTGACATTTATATTAAGAAGACAGGACGGTTTGGAAATATGAAAAAAAGGGTACTGTCCCGTTTAAAACGGTACGTATGGTCAGCATATTCTATGCTGATGGAGTGTGTTCCCCCCGAATGCACTACAGTGATCATACATTGTAGTGCATACTCTTCAGTGCAGTACCAGCTCCCCATTGATATAAATGTTTTTTTTTTTATCCCCTAGAATACAAGATGTCTCCCTCACATTGCTTCACAATGTGTTGGGTACTCCCCTACCATCCAATGGGTTATAAATTCTGTTTAAAATCAATGAGATTATGTATTTCTTCCCTATGTTGCTGTTGGTTTACTCCACAAATATACCACTTTTAGGTTACTAAATGCAGCCCATAGACTTGTAATTGCAGAAGCCCTAGAGTATTGCATATTTTATGGTGTGTGTGACTAAGCATATTCATCTTGTTTGTAATGTATTACGTTACATGTGTTTAGATCATCCCCATATCATCGCCATGGTAACATTGATTTAGAAGCTAAGCGAGCGCATGATCTCACCAATTAACAATTAACAGTTCCAGTTAAAGGCTCAATAAATAAATTAGTAATACACACAGAGGTATCTTACAGAGTCTGGCTTTTTTTTCTAAAATACAATAAAATATCATAAAATAAATGTTTTTCTGGGCCCAGTTATTGTGCACTGGATGTAATAAGGCCATGTACATATTGCAGTCACAGTAGGCCTCAATAGTTGGATGGACATGGTAGGTTCCACCATGCAGCAATCAGTACGCCAGATTTATAGCTCAGAAAACCCTAGATACCTTTACCCTCACTGCTGCCCTGCTGGGGTGGTCACACATATACAAGTGTTTAGATCAAAGGTAGGCAAGCTTAGGCCCTTCAGCTACTAAGTACTACAATTCCCATCAGTTGTAGTCCTCAGCAACTGGATGGCATCAAGTTGTCATTCTCTGCCCTAGCCTCATCTGTTGCCTTATCCTATAAAATACAAAAACCAAACAGCAATTACATGAACTGGCCAGTATAGTATTTAGGCCTGTAAATAATCTGACCAAGCTATTGTATAAACCCTTCTTTACAGCGCTAGATACACTGCTAAATATTATAACTCAAAAGCAGGTGTTTAGTGCAGAGGGACTGGTATTGTGCTGGGTGTATCTTTCATAAAGAGGCACTGTTGGCAGTTGACTACTCTACCTAATGGGGAATCTGTCCCTGACAACCAGTGATCCCAGGATTTAGACCTGATCCCAGCAAAAGCCAAATAGACCAGAGGCTACAGAATAGTCTATTGGGTTTATGCATTAAGCTAAAAGGGGTGAATTCTGGGGCAAACGAGACACTATAGGGGACAAATAAGCATTCCCATTAATTGAAAAAGTACTTCAAGCCTTCAAATCTAAGGAAATTTTACACGCGGTAGGCAGATTCCTCACCTTGGTGGTGTCAATTAATAACACTGGTTACACTATTCGTAATATACATGCCCCAAACTAAAATTCAGCTCAGTTTGTTCAGAATACTCTTATCAAGATAGAACCCCTAATACAAGGTTCGTTATTAGTCTGTGGTGACTTTAATATGCTGTCTGATCCTTTGCAGGACTCTTCGACGAGACCTTTGGGGTGTTATCTGAGAACATTGAACTCGCAGAACAAGGTTCTCTTACAGGCCCTGAGGGAGTCTAAACTGTTGTATGCCTGGAGGGTTTTGCACGCACACAGTAAGTTTTATACATTTTATTCGTACGTCCATTCGTCTTACTCAAGACTAGATTATTTCTGTCTTGATAAATTGACTTTACAGAGGGTAAAGAAATGCGAGATTGGCATTATCCAGTGGTCAGCCCATAAGGCAGTCCTGCGTGAGCCATTTGATAGCACATGCAGCTATGGAAAAGAAGAAAAGGGAGAGGAGGTTGCTACACCTGAGTCGGGAGCTGTCCCCATTAGAAGCCCAAAACAAATCTGCCCCTTCAAAAAGTAGGTATAGGCACATTTCTGTTCTTAAACAGGAAGTTTCATACACATGTTAAAAAAATTACAACAACGCTACTACACTCGGTAACAAAGTGGGTTCTCTACTGGCAAGGAGGACTAAAAAAAGGGAGGCTAAGAAAGCTATCTCCTTTGTTTTTTCCTCTATAGGAGAAAAAGTTATGAACCTTGCGCACATACCGGAGGTTTTTGCACAGTACTACGCTGACTTATATAACCTTAACTCTGATCCTAATACTTCACAGCCCTCGCCCCAGGATATAGATTCTTTCTTGAGTTGAGTTAGGTTACCCCAGCTGACTCTGACCCAACATGAGCTTCTCCAGGTCCCTATCACTGCAGCTGAGATCCAATCCCTTATTAAAATGCTGCCACTAAATAAGGCCCCTGATCCTGATGGATTTTCTAACCTGTACTACAAAACTTTCCGGGTCCTTCTTACCCCTCATCTGGAAAAGCTCTTCCATTATTGCAGCTCAAAAGACTTGTTCCCCCTTCTATGTTATCTGCGACCATTTCAACCCTTCCTAAACCGGGTAAACCCCCTACCCGCTGTCCTAACTTCCGAACAATATCTCTCCTGAACACCGACCTGAAACTGTATGCCAAGATTTTGGCTAACAGAATACAGGATATAATACCGTCCCTACTACACTATGACCAGGTGGGCTTTGTCCGTGGTAGACAAGCTTCCAACAACACAAGGAAGATACTTAATTTGATTGATTCTGCTAATGCTGGGGGAACTGAATGCCTTCTCTTAGCAATCGATGTGGAGAAAGCGTTTGATCGCCTACATTGGGGGTTCCTGCAGGCAGTACTGGAAAGGTATAATTTCCCCCCTTAGTACATCATTGCCATTTTTTCCCTGTACTCTTCTCCATCAGCCAGGGTTTCCCATGCCGGTTTCTTCTCTGAGCCTTTTAACATTATGAATGCGTCGAAGCAGGGGTGCCCATTGTCACCACTCCTTTACGTGCTTGCACTAGAGCCCCTTGCTGAACTGATTAGATACAATTAATTGATTCATGGCTACAAATTTGGAACTATAGAAGTAAAACTAGGGTTGTGTGCCAACGACATTTTCATAGCGCTAACGCGTCCAGAAATCTCACTCCCCATCTCATGGACACTTTGCAGTCTTATAGTGAGATTTCCTACCATAAAGTAAACCAAGCTAAGACCCAAGCTCTTCCTATCAATATTAATAGGGGTACCGTTACCATTCTGAAATCGTATTATTCCTTTGACTGGCAGACCGACAATGTTACATACCTGGAAGTTCAACTCACGAAGCATCCAGGAGACTAATTTTCTGTAAATCTGAAGCGAATATAGGGATCTATCAAACAGGAGGATGGTCATCATTAATGTTATCCTGGTTGGGTTGCATAGCGTCTGCTAAGATGCCTGTCTTCCCAAAGCTATTGTACTTGTTCCAGACACTGCCCATGCAGATCCCTTTGATTTTCTTACAGGATGTTCAGTCGGATATTTATATGTTTATACATGGCTTGCGAACCTTGAGGGTCTCAAATCGGTGGCTTCTTTCCCCTACAAGGCGAGGGGGTTTGGGTATCTCTTCCCTCCTCCATTATTATAAAGCTGATAGAATGGCCCAGAATGGAAGATACTCAGACCTTTCCCCACAGAATTTGTGACACTTTGTGGCTGCCCGGTAAGTCATGGCCTGCCATGCCACACTTGCTTCATAGTACTACATTGGCCATCAACATTTGGCATACTTATGCGAAACATATTAAGGAGCTCAAACAACTAACTAGTGCCACCACCCTGCGAACTTTGTAATTTTTGATACCTCATTCAAGCTTTACATATTGGTATTCAGCTGTCGTCACTTCTATAGGTTAGCTCCTTGTGAAGGGTTCATTGAAATCTTATGAGGAGTTACAGTCGGACTTTGGTCTCCCAAGGTCTGATTTCTATGAGTTTCTCCAGATGCGGCACTTACTTATGGCATCTCCTGTGTCTTGGTCACAACCAACTCCCCCTCCTTCATAATTTAATAAAGGCCTGTATTCACCCGCTGAAAACTACCAAGCTTTTATCGCTTTGTTATGACACCTTGGTGAATGTAGGCCTCCCCCCAAAACTTCCTTTTATGATGGCTTGGGAGAGGGAGTTTGGCCATCCACTGTCCCTATCTCAATGGAAGAATTCTATATAGGTTGTATCTAGTGCCCTTGCGACTGGCCCACATCTATCCAAACTTCTCCAACCTATGTCGGAGATGCAACTTAGGAGCTGGCACCATGGAACACAGATGGTGGTCCTGTCCCAAACTAGAATCTTACTGGGACTTGGTCTTTACTTAGATCAATATATTTACATCTATACATTTACCCAAATCTCCAGAATTGGCGTTGTTACACATTTTTTTCAATCAACCTGCCCACTTGACAATACTTTTTGGTCAGATATTATTGGCAGCAAAACTGCTCCTGGCTGGGTCCTGGAAATCAATGAATGTACCTTCTGACAGAGACCTGGTACATTTAATCACCTACAATTTGCAAATGGAGAAATTGCATTTTATTGCTGCCCCCAAAACTGGATCTATATGAGTCAGTCTGGTTTCTTGGGAGCTTAGCCGTACACCTTAATGAGGGATTGCAGGGTTCTGGGTTTCCCTCACACACACTTCTTGCTTTCCCTCCCCCTTCCTCCTCCCCCCTTCTCTCTTTATACTATCTCTACGTTCTCCTTTCTTACTTTCTTCACTCCCTGTTTGTTTCTCTTTTTCCTTTTCTTCTGTTTCCTATCTCATCAGGAATACTATATCAACTCATGCTGATTCAACTTATGGGTTTCAGGGTATGTGACGAACTGGACTGTAACAGGTCACATGCCGCAAGAGGCGGAGACTCTCCTCACCCTGGCTGGGATCACTTGGACATTAATACTGAATGGTATAGAGAGAATACCTTCCCCCCACTCAGAGCTGCAGATTACAACCAGCTTGAGTGTTTTATGGTTCTGGAAGGGGGCTGCTAGGCTGGAATTGTGCACTTCCCCTCCCCCTTTGTCTGAGATTCCTACAGGAAGTTTTATGGTTACAGCTAGGCACTGGGAATGTATACAGTGTGGCTGCCAGGCCCAAAAGTGTCCACTTCCCATCCCCCTTCTGTAACCTTTGTTTTAATGTCAATGTGGAGACTGCCCCTTTTTCTCTGAACTGTAGAAAATGTTGTGTTGTCTGAAAATAAAGGCAGTTCATGATTTAACAAGACGGAGCGTGCTTGTCTTTCTCTGGTCCACTATTGAGCAGTTACTCATAGAGAAGTGCCAGGGGACTAGATAGATAGAATATCCTATAAGAACCGAATAGATCAGTGCAGCATATCCTGCATTGCCGGTGGATACACGACTCCAAGTACCGGGTCTTAGTGCTTAGTATAGCGGTTAGCTGTGCAGGTTAGCAGAAGAAACCCACGGACGATAACGTGCCTGAACTGCTATACCCTTTTGTAGCAGAGACGCCAGGGCCATATCGTCACAAACTGGTGGCAGAGTGGTGGGATAACCTGCATTACAGCGACCCCCAGATCCTAAGACGACCCCGTGATGCACACCAGAGCACAGAGCACTGCTGAGGAACGAACCATGGCCGAGACGCAACCGGAGGCCATCGCACCTCTATCCAGAGCGGCCAGGCTGGCCCTCAAGGTCCAAGAGTACAGAGAGGCAACAGGCGGACGAGCGAGCGAGCTGGACCTGATCGAGAAAGCAGATGCTGCCCTTTCCAGAGAGGATCGAGAGCAACAAGCAGAGTCCTTCCCTGCAGTGGCCTCCCCGTCTATCCAACCAGCGAATCCCCGCCTCAAGGTCTCCGTCCATAGCTTCTCCAAGTTTGATGACGAGAAAGGCGACATTGATGGATTCCTTCAGGACTTTGAGCGGCAGTGTGCCTTAAATCGCTTACCACCCGAGGACTGGGTACCCCTCCTGGATGGGAGGTTGACGGGACGTGCACTTGAGGCTTGCCGAGCGATTCCCCGTGAGGAATGGGGGGACTATCAGGTCGTGAAGCGAGCTGTGCTGGCCAGGTACTCTGTTACCCCTGAGTCCTATTGTCTCAAGTTCCGAGAGCTAAGACCTACCCCAGAAGGCACCATCCCAGAGTATGTCTGGAAGATTGGACATGCACTGGAGGGATGGTGGACAGGGAGTGAGGTGCACTCCCGGGAAGACTGCAAGCAGGCGGTGATGTTGGAGCAATTGTATGCCGTCCTGCCCTTGGAGATGCGACAGTGGACCCAAGATCGCCATCCCACCACAGCCGCAGCAGCTGCGGAGTTGGCACAGCACTTCCACGAGACCCGCGGATGGGGTCCTCGCATCAATACACTACCCAAGACCCCTACAGTCCCACTGAGCATACCTGTGCCGCGGACGGCGCCAACTCCACACTCCGTTGCTCCAACCCAACTGGCGGGCCCCAGGAACATTCTGCAGCCAGTCCAGTCCTCGTTCCCCAGCTACTCTGCCTCACGACCGACGTACCCTAGCAATGTTCCCGGTCGGCGACCGATGCCAGGGCCAGCGTCCCAGAAGGGGAGAAACGAGGCCACCAGGCCCACAAGGAGTCCCGGGGCGAGGCACCAGCTTGTTTGCCACGGGTGCCAACGCCCGGGCCATTTTGTGAAGAATTGTCCCTCCCGGGCCCACGGCCCTATTGTCCCAGCCAGGCCTGTCCAGCTTGTTGGGGAGTGGTATGGGGTGGAGAATGTTGGGGAGGAAGGGGAAGCAGAGGTAGACCAGTACCAGGACTGTTTGGACTGGCCTACCTGGCACCTGGGAGTGACGCCGGTGATGACCGTGCAGTGGCCCAGAGATGACCCAAGCTGCCGCCACCGCCAGCAGGTGCTGGTCAATGGCACCCCAGCAGAAGGGCTGCGGGACACCGGAGCATTCCTGACAATCGTTAAGCCTCATTTGTTGCGAGGTGTCTCGCCTTTGCCCCAACGAAAGGTGATCTCTGTCGCCGGAGGAGGGCGACTTTCAATCCCCATGGCCCGGGTTTGGCTGGATTGGGGAGCAGGCAGTGGATACAGGGAGGTGGGAGTGTTGAATTCCCTCCCTGTGGATGTATTGTTGGGGAATGACCTGGGCCCCATGGAGAGCTACTTTGTCCAGGTCGTGACCCGGGCACAAGCTGCCCAAGTCAAGGACTTACCCCCGAGAAATGGATCTCTCCCAGCAGCGGGCTCTGTTCGGCCCCATTGCCGACGACCGGGGAGACCCAAGAAGCACCCCACCCCGGTCGTCCCACCAGAGCCCTCACACGGCGGCCCCGGCACCAGCTCTGCAGCCCAAGTCAAGGATTTACCCCCAGGAAATGGATCGCTCCCAGCTGTGGGCTCTGTTCGGCCCCATCGCCGACGACCGGGGAGACCCAAGAAGCACCCCACCCTGGTCGTCCCACCAGGGCCCTCACATGATGGCCCCGGCACCAGCCCTGGGTGTACACAACAGGTGCCAGCAGCCGCCACCCAGGACAACAACTCTATACGAGTTAACCCTACCCTTCCGCCCTCCACCCACAAAGGCGGCACTCCCACTCTGGCCGAGGACCAGGTAAGACGAGACCCCCCTGACCTGACCGAGACCGCCTGGACTGACCCTACTATACTGAGACAGGAGACCCTGGTAGACCCTAGCTTGGCTGGGATGAGGGAAAGAGCAGAGACTGGAGAGGTAGGGCCACAGGGGGAGAGGATTTTCTGGGATGGGGGACTACTGTACAGGGAGACCAGTGTCCGGGAGACGGGACAGGAGTGGAAGGTGACCCGCCAACTCATTGTCCCCTCATATTGCCGAACCCAGATAATGACCCTGGCCCATGAGGTTCCTCTGGCGGGCCACCTGGGAGTAACTAAGACCAGGGCCAGGCTGACTAAGGCTTTCTACTGGCCACGGGTCTCACAGGCAGTTTCTCAGTTCTGCAACTCCTGTGATGCTTGCCAGAGGATCGGCAAAGGGAGGGGACAGGGGAGGGCACCACTCCAATCTATGCCCGTAGTGGGGGTTCCCTTTCAACGGGTTGCAGTAGACATTGTTGGGCCCTTGGCCTGTCCGAGTAAGTCGGGCAAGAGATTCATCCTCACGGTCGTGGACTATGCCACTAGATACCCTGAGGCTGTAGCTCTGTCCCGGATTACTGCGGCCGCAGTGGCGGACGCCTTGGTGACTGTGTTCACCCGTGTCGGGTTCCCTAGCGAAATTCTATCCGACCAGGGCACCCAATTTATGTCAGAGCTGGTGCATCAGCTCTGGCAACATTGTGGTGTTAAGCAGATCAGGTCTGCTCCTTACCACCCGCAGACCAATGGACTCTGCGAGCGATTTAATGGTACTTTAAAGACCATGCTGCGGAGCTTCGCTGATCGCGAACCAAATTGGGAGAAGCTGCTCCCTTTGCTATTGTTCGCGTACCGTGAGGTTCCGCAAGAGTCCACAGGGTTCTCACCATTTGAGCTCCTGTTTGGTCGGCGGGTGCGGGGGCCCCTGGACCTGCTGCGGGAATTCTGGGAGGGGGATTATGACCACGAGGAGGTGCCCGTAGTCCCCTATGTGTTAGAATTGAGGGAAAGATTGGAAACTCTCACTGGGCTAGTCCAGCAGAACCTGTCTGCCGCTCAGACCAAACAGAAGGTTTGGTATGACCGGGGGGCTCGGACTAGGGAGTTTGTCCCAGGGCAGAAGGTCCTTATCCTGGTACCCTTCCCAGCAAACAAGTTGCAGACTTCTTGGCGTGGTCCGCACACGATTGTAAGGAAGCTTAGCAACACTGATTATGTTGTCGCCATGGACCACAGACAGCGTGTCCAACGTGTGGTCCATGTTAATATGTTGAAGGGGTACCAAGAGCGAGACGCTGAGGTCCTGCCGATCTGTCTGCCTGAGGACTACCCAGGAGAGGAGGACATGGTTCCCGACTTGCTACCAAAGACCGACATAGACCCCCAAGTGCCCCCTGTCGCTGTTAGCGAGGACTTAACTGAGGACCAGGCTCAGCAGCTCAGGCAGGAGTTGATGCTGAGGCGGCACTTGTTCTCCGAGAAGCCAGGGCGCACGTCGCTTTCAATGCACCGAGTGCTAACCCCAGGGCAGGCGCCGCTGAGGCAGAGGGCTTATAGGGTACCCGAGTCTGTGAGGGGATCAATTCGCCAGGAGATAGACGAGATGTTGTCCCTGGGTGTGATTGAGCCCTCTCAGAGCCCCTGGGCATCACCTGTAGTGCTGGTCCCCAAGAAAGACGGTAGCACTCGCTTTTGCGTGGACTATAGGCGACTGAACGATAAGACTGTGACAGATGCCTACCCCATGCCCCGTATTGACGAGTTACTGGACAGATTATCGGGGGCTAAGTACTTGACGACATTAGATCTGGCCAGGGGCTACTGGCAAATTCCTCTGGAAGAGGAGGCGAAGGAGAAGTCTGCCTTCATCACTCCGTTCGGCCTCTACCAGTTTTCGGTAATGCCGTTCGGAATGAAGAACGCACCCGCCACCTTCCAGCGGTTGGTTGACCAGCTCCTCCGGGATTGTCATGACTTTGCGTGTGCTTACCTGGACGATATCGCTATTTTTAGCACATCATGGACGGATCATGTACGCCAAGTGGCGGTTGTTCTTGACAGGGTAGGGAGAGCGGGACTGACCATCAAGCCAGATAAGTGCAGCCTTGCTATGGGGGAGGTCCAGTATCTAGGCCATTGGGTAGGGGGAGGACAATTGAGGCCAGACCCTGCCAAAGTGGAAGCGATTAGTCAGTGGCCCGTTCCCCAGACTAAGAAGCAGGTCCTAGCCTTCCTGGGTACTGCGGGGTACTATAGAAAGTTTGTACCCCAGTACAGCACCATCGCCAAGCCCCTGGCAGACTTGACAAAAAATAAAGAGCCCAGATTGGTCACTTGGACTCCAGAGTGTGGGTCCGCCTTCCAACAGCTAAAAGCCATCCTAAGCGCCCATCCAGTGTTAGTCGCCCCTGATTACACAAAACGATTCATAGTGCAAACAGATGCCTCTACTTATGGCATTGGGGCCGTTCTAAGTCAGGTGAACGAGCAGGGGGACGAACATCCAGTGGCTTTCCTCAGTCGGAAGCTACTGGATCGCGAGGTCAGTTACGCGGCCATAGAGAAAGAGTGCCTTGCTGTAGTCTGGGCCCTCAAGAAACTACAAACCTATCTCTATGGCCGAGAGTTCACTGTGGTAACTGACCACAATCCCCTCTGCTGGCTAAACCGGGTGGCAGGAGACAATGGGCGACTGCTGAGGTGGAGCTTGGCACTTCAGCAGTATAATTTTACCATTCAGTATAGAAAGGGTAGGTCACATGGCAACGCGGATGGACTGTCCAGGAGAACTGAAGGATAGCCCTGTCCTCCCGCAGCCTGTGACCCGGAAAGTAGGGTCCCAGCCTGACAGCAGGACTTTCTTTGGGGGGGGAGAAGTGTGACGAACTGGACTGTAACAGGTCACATGCCGCAAGAGGCGGAGCCTCTCCTCACCCTGGCTGGGATCACTTGGACATTAATACTGAATGGTATAGAGAGAATACCTTCCCCCCACTCAGAGCTGCAGATTACAACCAGCTTGAGTGTTTTATGGTTCTGGAAGGGGGCTGCTAGGCTGGAATTGTGCACTTCCCCTCCCCCTTTGTCTGAGATTCCTACAGGAAGTTTTATGGTTACAGCTAGGCACTGGGAATGTATACAGTGTGGCTGCCAGGCCCAAAAGTGTCCACTTCCCATCCCCCTTCTGTAACCTTTGTTTTAATGTCAATGTGGAGACTGCCCCTTTTTCTCTGAACTGTAGAAAATGTTGTGTTGTCTGAAAATAAAGGCAGTTCATGATTTAACAAGACGGAGCGTGCTTGTCTTTCTCTGGTCCACTATTGAGCAGTTACTCATAGAGAAGTGCCAGGGGACTAGATAGATAGAATATCCTATAAGAACCGAATAGATCAGTGCAGCATATCCTGCATTGCCGGTGGATACACGACTCCAAGTACCGGGTCTTAGTGCTTAGTATAGCGGTTAGCTGTGCAGGTTAGCAGAAGAAACCCACGGACGATAACGTGCCTGAACTGCTATACCCTTTTGTAGCAGAGACGCCAGGGCCATATCGTCACAGGGTACATACCTTGAGAGTGTCTACATACAGTATTCATTGTTTGTGCATTGTAATTTTGTTCTTTATGGAATAACGACTCATATTTGTATGCGCTTTCTGTCTTGACTATATGCTGTGGTTTCCCTTTATGTCATCATTGCTATGATCCATTCTGTACCATAATAACTACTCGTGCTGTTTCTTTCTTTCATTCTATGTACGTCAAAATTCTCTCAATAAAAATGATATTACAAAAAAAAATATAAGGAAATTTTGTTTGCCTTTTATTTCTTCAAAAAGAATGTAGTGTTTCACTTGTTCCCCACTCCTAATAGTTTATAAACTCTCATGAGCGGGGCCTTCTTCACCATTTTTCTCAGCTTGTATTAGCGTGGCAGGTGTTAGTAATGGGCTCTCTTATTGTACAGTACTGATTAAATGAATAAAAGAATAATAATAATGCTTCCAATACTTCCGATACCTAATGTAATCCATGTCCTGTGCAATGCTTCCAGCACGTTGTAAAAGCTGTTCCCTGAAGACCAGAGGCTATTCTAAGGGCCAAAGGCTCTACATTCTATTTGGTCAGGGTTTCTAATAGACTGGCCACTCAGGTGACAATGACACTGAGTATGGCACTCTGAGCTGTAATCCATCATATAGCCATAAGTGAATTTACTATAGTGTGGTCAACAACAGTAGTAGCAAAAAGAAGGTTCTAAGGCAGTTGCTGGCAACCTACAGCTCTGGAGACCTCTCTAGCATACAAAATAATGCTAGAAGCTGATTGGCTGGGAGGTGCATAAGCATTTCCCAGCCAATTGGAGGCTGCCAATTTATTTTGAACTGAGACTGGCATTTAAAAGCCAGTCTCGGTTCAAAATCCCGGCAGTCTGACTCGGGCAAAGACCCAAGAGGTGGGCAGGGGGGGTCTGCGACAGTCCAAATACCTTCTGCTTCCAGGGGAGACAGGGGTGGCAGAGGCAAAGGGGGGAGATATTGGCCAAATTTAACATTAAAGGGAAAAATTAAAAAACATTACATTTTTTTTTAAGTGGACAAGAAGATGCCACAAATTTTAACCCTTTGAGAGCTACAGGGCTACCCCTCCAGCACTCAAAGGGTTAATGATCACATCTTTCAGGGGCTTAATATTTTTATTTTAATTGACATACAGCACTAACGGATTTTTTTTTTAAAACACTAATGAAGAGAAGACAAGAAGAAAGAAAAGAAGACTGAAAAAGAAGATGGCGCGACCCCTCTGGATATCAGGATTACTGGTAAGTTTTTATTTTACACGACATGTGTGAACTGCTTGCAGATTAACTCTGTGAGTGCCAGTGGGGGATGCAAAGCTGCATAATGTGTTGCATACACAACTGGCACTCATAGGGTTAATCTTTTTCTATTTGAAACCAGTTTTCCAACACATACCAGTGGTTTTCACAGCATGTTAGGGACTCTGCGCTCCTTTTCATGGTGCAGGTTTTTCACATTAAAAGTGCGTTCCTTAACAGGCAGGGAAGCCACCGCATGGGTTAGGATAGCAAAGTCTACTTTCTTTATGTGATGTCCAATGTGTGCAAATTTTGTACCCTTTGGACATTATTGTGCGGATGTGGTTGTTGACAGCACAGTTGTAATTGAAAATAGCAAAACAAATGAGACACGCATTTGCAACTAGGCATCCCTACACTACTGACCTGTGGATGTATTGATATGGGGCCCTAAGCCCCATATCAATACATCCAAATTACCAAAAGCATAAGTGAAACCAAACAATAAATAAAGCTTTGACTGCCAGACTGGTATGCAACCCATTGCAGAGGAAGGATTAATCCCCCTAAAGCTAACACTATCCCATGGCCCCACCAACATTCATGTAAACACTTACCTTGAAGTCGGAGGTCTAGTGGAGTCGTCTGCACCAGTCTTCCTCTTTAAGCTTCTTTCCTTCTTTCTTCTTCTTTAATGTTCTTTTCAGTTTCTGAAAAAAACTCCAAATCAAATTAAATGCCCTGGTTAAATGCACCCTGCTGCCGCCAGAGAGGAAAAAAAAATCCCCATTGCAATACCTTCTCGAGCCATTGCCTGAGCCAAAGTGAGGGAAATTTGAACAGAGACTGGCTTTTAAATTTGTTCCCAATGTGATGATCCGACTACGAAGTGCCCAATGTAAGCTGCCTGGATATGACTTTCCAGGCTGCCTGGTCCAGAACTCTATTGTGCACTGTAATAGCATTCTAGACCCCTGCTGACATTCTAATATGGCAGACTCAGCCATTGCTCATCTCTCTGGGGTATCAAACATAGACCGACAGGCTGAAATCAAAATATAAAAATAATCAAAACAGGAGACTGACAGTAAAAGAGTGGCAAGACCCAGGTCATGGTAGAGCTGCGCAACAACAAAATAATAGTAGTAATGTGTGCCTGATGACAGACAGAAATCTCAGGCTGACTTGGGAAATGTAAGCTGGTAACACTGGTTCAGGAATCTGCAAAGCTCAGAGTGAGAGCCATCATAGCAATCCCGCAGGGGTAATCTAGAAGGCAATGGACCAGTAGCAGATAACATGGTGGCTGGAAGCCCAACAGGACTGCTCTGGGAAGGCAAAGATGCCTCAATACACTGCTGCATATGCTGAAGCATAGCGGCAATTGAGTCCAACTTAGAGTCAATTTGCTTAATCTGAGCAGAGTGTTGTTCAAGTTTAGCCACCTGCTGGACCACAACTCGAGAAAACTCAGCAATCAAAATGTGATGATCTGACTAGGAAACGCCCAATGTAAGCTTTCTGGATATTACTTTGGTGAGTGGAATCTCCACAAAGGGGAGACAGACTGCTATTAGTATGTATAAACAGAATTGTTACTTTGTGCATACTGCCCCAGTTCTTATGAAAGTAGCAGCTAATTTAGTTTCTATTCAATACATATAGAAGTCTGACTCATGGAAACAAATACGTTATCACTTCTGTTGATTACAATAACACTTGTTTACAGTATATTGGTTCACATTTCATACGGATTGTCTGTACCTATAGAACAATAGTTGCCATTACCAGCTATTTGTTTACAGTATTCTATATTAGGGTTCAGCCTATTCATGTTTCTTCCTACGTGAACTTAGGTTTCTAACACCTGAATATTTCAATGTGTTTGTTCAGATCAATAAAAGTTATCATAGAAACAGCAAACAGTCAAGTAACTAATTTATTTTCTAGATCCTAACTGTCCTACATCCAACTAACAGCTATGTACAAATCTCTTTGCATGTCTTAATGCATACTTTGCACTGTGTGCATCAAGACGTGAGCAGTGTAACACTGTGCGTGTGGAAGAGGTGTTACCGAGTGTGTCTTTTCTTTTCTCCAACGTGCAGGCTATGTATAACTGGGTACAGAGTAATTAAGTACAGCAAGCAACAATCTGCACAACACAATATGGGAGCTAATAAACTTTTAAAAATACAACATTTATAAAATATCCAGGCAGTCTTAAAAATGGCCAAAGGTTCAGTAATGAACTCAGAGGCCATCATAAGGGGCCAGGCCATGCCTTCTCGTTCCTTTTCATTTGGGGGAGGTAGGGGAGGCCTGGTGGGACAAAGGATGGCCTCCCTCCCCAATCCCTGGTGGAGGGAAAGAAGGGGGCAGGTTAAGAAGTAGGTGAGGGAAAGGGGAGGGGATTTAGGGAATAAAGGGTGGCACTAGATACAGGAGTTAGGATCTTAATGCACTGAGGTGAGTGGGAGGGATGGTGGGCTAGCCGTGGTGGAATGGCATAGTCCAGGTCGCCGCCCCAGTGAGTTGAGGTAGCCACTGCTGGGGGCCAGGATGCATGTTCCATGGCAAAGGTGTCTGGAAGTTCATTAAGCTCTCAGCTTCCCAGTGGCAGGTGTCAGGGAGATGGTGAGGCCATGGCTATGGGTCCGGGGCACCGTGTTAGGGGTTTGGGGAGGTGGACCGGGGGTCCCTTAACTAGGTCAAACCCACTAAATAAAGCTATGACCTCTTTTTTTGCCACCAAATGGTTGTCAGTGTTGTTATTTCTGTGTGCGGTGCTATTTATTTCTGGGGTAAAGGGGAGGGGGGAGAAGAAAAGTCTGGGCATTGGTACCTTAAAGCGGGACTACCACAGCTAAAACCTTGCCCCCCAATAATTCCCCACCTGGGGACTAGCTGCTCAGTAGCACTAGTCGCCATAATTATTACCGTGTTAACGAGAATTATCCATTGTTCCCCGGCTGACAGGCAGACATCTTTCCATAGTGACGTCTGTGCACCTGCTCTGTCAGTCTCCGCCTGCTCTAGGAGGCATTGCTAGGAGCCGTATGGCTCCAAAAGGGACTGACAGCTCAGGAGCACAGACGTCACTATGGAAAGATGTCTGCACTCCGTTCTGCCTGTCAGCCCGGGAACAATGGATAATTATCGTTAACGCAGTAATAATTCTGGTGACTAACGCTACTGAGCAGCTAGGCGCCAGATGGGGAATTATTGGGGCCAAGTTTTTTAACGTTGGCAGTTCTGCTTTAAGAACCCCTGAGGATCTCCAAGGAATTGTGAATGGAGCCCCTCAAATATAATTAAACATATAGGATTCTCTTCATTTCAGTTGTTGCCTTTGTTTTCATTCCTTTAATTTGTGAGAAAAGCAGCCACATGTTTGTGCTGTGCATAGAGAGCAGCTTCACTCCTTCAAAAACAAACAAAAATAAATTGGGAATACACTTACCCAAATATCAGTCAACTGTAAGGAATTAGCATTGTTACACCTTGCAGAAGATACTTTACTTGTAATAAAAGGACTCACACTTTTCAGTTACTGGATGGCTTTCCAGCACAAACCAGCTCTGCAGCCTGCAGGGGTATTTAACCGCTTTTGCTCAGAAACAACAGGTCTATGACTTGGAATACATTTATATACAATTTTAATGTACATTACAATGAAAACAAAAAACTAAAAGTCCCTACATGTCAATGTCCAGACATATCACTGTCAGTCTTCCTATCCAGTCCTGAAGAAAATACTGAATCTTCTTGAAAAGCATCAATGAGTAGGGGCTTTTAATTTTATGGAAATGGGAATTGTTATATCTCCCTATGGTGAAGTTGGTTTGCTACAGTTCTTCTTTGTGTATCGGACTCAGAGATGTGCCCTCATCCACCTTAGCATGTCTGAGTCTTTGCTGTACAGATCCTTTGACTCTGATGGTCAGCGGACATCACTGGGGACAGCTCTTTAATAAATCATCACCAGATGCTGGATAAGGAAGAAACATACACAAAATTACTTATTATTATGATTATTTATTTATTTTAAAGGGATAACAATACTTAATTTTGGCAAAATAGAATATTGTATGTATTAAAGAAATAAACAAAACCATCGATGTATATTTCTCATAACTTGTATAGTTTAAGAGCAATTGCGTTCTAAAGTTTACCCCTCCCACCCCTTTTATGTACATCACCGCTCTAGCTGACAGACTTGGATTCTGGTCTGCGGACCGGACAGATCATCTGGAAGGCCGAAATAGGAGTGGAAATCTTCATGAGACTGTCTGCAAAGTGGGCATGGTTTGAGGCAGTAGACCAAAATAGACCATCGTTATGAATATTTCCTTGGTATCCACTCCTATTTCGACTCTCCGGATGATCCGTCCGGACCTTACAACCTTAGGGACACCTAACAGGCTATGTCTTTATGATTTCCCTGCTTAAGTACAAGTGAGTTAATTAGAGGCTCAGTTCTGACTACCTTTGGCATCCTTTCGTGGTGTTCCTAACCAGACATTTGTTGCTGTGTATCCTGCTTCTTGTATGATCTGGTTCTGCCTGACCTTGCTCTTGTCTTCGCTGCCTACTCCGTTGCCGACCCAGTTTGCCTGACTACGCTATTTGTGTCTGTTCCAGCTTGTGGCTGACATCCGCTCTCTGTGTACCGATCCAGGCTTTGGCTGACTACTGCTCTCTGTGTACCGATCCAGGCTTTGGCTGACTACCGCTCTCTGTGCACCGATCCAGGCTTGGGCTGACTACCGCTCTCTGTGTACCGATCCAGGCTTTGGCTGACTACCGCTCTCTGTGTACCAATCCAAGCTTTGGCTCACTACCGCTCTCTGTACACCGATCCAGGCTTTGGCTGACTCCGCTCTCTGTGTACCGAGCCAGGCTGTGGCTTACTTCTCTCTCTCTCTGTACCGATCTGTTGTAGCTCCTTGGAGCTGGCGGAGTTGTCCACATCACACTGACTTGTGCCTGTACCTGTCAGTGTTGCCGTTGGGCATCTCCCTTCCTAGAGTATACCTGTGCCTCCGCTGTTGCCTCCGGTCATGCTTTTCTGAGTAAGCCTGTGCCTGTCAGTGTTGCCTTCGGTTCTGATTATTCCAGAGATAGAGCCTGTGCCTGTCAGTGTTGCCTTCGGTTCTGATTATTCCAGAGATAGAGCCTGTGCCTGTCAGTGTTGCCTTCGGTTCCGACTATACCAGAGATAGAGCCTGTGCCTGTCAGTGTTGCCTCCGGTTCCGATTATTCCAGAGATAGAGCCTGTGCCTGTCAGTGTTGCCTTCGGTTCCAACTATACCAGAGATAGAGCCTGTGCCTATCTGAGTTGCCTTCGGGGCCAATTATCCCAGATATAGAGCCTGTGCCAGTCAGCATTGCCTTTGGGTCCTTTTGCCATCAAGGTAAAGCCTACTGTATACCTGTCAGTGGGGTCAAGGTTACCTATACCGCAGTGAGTAGCCTGTCCTGTCAGTGTGGCCTAAGGTTTCCTATACCGCTGTTCTAGCCTGTCCTGTCACTGAGGGCACCCTGGTCATCTGGGCCAGACCGTTTGCTGGTTGTCTAGTCTCCTTCCTGGGCAGACTAGTGTCAGTCTCAGTGCTACCTGTTTCCTGGGCCATGCTTCATCTCAATGCTTCTGTTGCCTCGCACTAGGTTCCCTATTCCTTTGGGGATCAGCCCTGCAGTACCTGCCTCCACTTGTGGGCAACTTCCTATGTGGTACTGTTGAGGTCCAGTTCCAGTTATCCAGTCTATTGTTCCTGTACTTATCTTGTTATATGTTTGCTCATTTGTACCCTGACCTGTGTCAGAATTGGAAGTGCCTTGGCACTGTCTGGGTCTGGACCTGTGAAGGAGGTCTATGTTCTTGATTCATTCAATAAATAAGCTGATTTTACCTAACCAAATTGTCTGAGTGTTCATGAAAACCGTGACACTCAGTCATTTAATTTATCCTTTAAGGACCAGAGGAATATGCAGAGCATGGATCTGCACACTCTTTTGGACCTTAAAAGGTTAACTCACCTGTGTGCAAGACAACGGAGGGTATGATTGGGAACCACAAATCTAGATCCTATTTTTTTTTTTTCAATTGCAGCCCCCAAGTATCCCTAACATTACAGATTTTAAGGATTACAGTGCCTGCAGACAATTGTGATTTGTAGGGATGGCTGGAAATTTCTGCCAAAGGAAGAGACTAGATGAAAAACAGGGTCCTCAGCCTCAAATGGGAATTCCTTCTTGAAGGCCCTTTCTGCCAACCTCTTCCGCAGAATGAAACAAAGTGAATGTGTGAGCATTCATGCTTTATTACATATGCGTGCGTGATGATGACTGTGTATGCTGGAATGCCAGAAACAAGGTGCTGAGATGAAGAAATTATAAAATACAGATTATGGGCTACTTCAAACTACCCTTATCATTTGTGTTCAAATTGTTACATTTGTGTGTAGTCAGGAGAGCAGCAAGGAACTTGCCTAAATCTGGAGTGCCTTGATGGGACAGGCAAGCTTATCATGGTTTTGGCCAGAAACATGTAACTAAACACTGTAATTATCTATAGTAAATCACAGGTTATTTATTGGTAAAGGTCAGGATTCGATGCACAGACTCTTTTTGTTTACTTAGTAAATCAAGATATTAGGTCAGAGAACTTTGTGAAGGGAGAACATTTGCTCTGCAAGAATTGGTGGGTGATTGGGGTGGGGGTGGGGGGCTGTGTGTCCTTTCCACTAGGGGGTTTTAGTTCCAGGGGTTTCATGGGACTAGAAAATCAATATTCCATTAGAGGAGATCAACAGATTATTACATGATGTTACCAGCAGGTCAATAAACTAGCATGTGATACTAGAAATGAAATATGCCACTATATACCATTATATCAGACTATCAGTACACAATTCTAATTACGCATTGCGTTACAGGTTTCATGTGATTGTGTATTGCCCTGTCGATCTTATCTAATACTATTACATAATACAAGCTGGGTATTACATGAAACAAGCAGGACAATGCATCAGTACATGAAACCAGGAGGGAAATATAATATAACATGTAATCAGCCATGAAATATATAATTGCATCAGTCTAGCAGAGTATAAAACCAGCAGGAAAATATACATTTACAAATATACGTTTATATGAATCCAGTGGGGCAGTAACCAATTGCATATAAATAGCACAGCAATATACTATTTCATCAGACCAGTTTATTTCATTAAACTAGCAGGGGATTGCTGTAATTATATATTGCCATGCTACTCTTGTGTAATTATGTACCGTTGTACAGATCTCTAGTAATTATGTATTACTCTGCAGGTTTCTTATAATGTCATCATATGAGACCAGCAGGCCAATACTGCATTACATATGATCAGTTGGACTATACACTGTTAAAATGATACTATCCCATTTAATTACAACAGCAATACACACACAGAACAGGGCATTAGATAAGCTTTAATCACTGTATAGATTTGTTGTGTATCTGTGTGGGACATAATTTTTAATGAATGCACCACACTGGAAGATGAGAAAAAGAAAGAAAGAAAATGGTGACTATGGGCAGAAAAGAGAGTGATATGCCAAAAGGGGGAGAGGGGAGAGAGAGGCAAGAGTAGAAGTAAGAGGTTAACAGGAAGGAAATAGGTGAAGAAAAGAAGGTGTAGTGGAGAAAATGACAGTAGGAAAGGAAAAGAGTAGATATATAATGTAGTCCTGGGAGCCCTTTAACCCTTTGAATGCCAGAGGGGATGTGCAACGCATTGAGAAGCAATGCATTGTGTACCTCTCTGGCACTCAAAGAGTTAAGCCGTTGATGGCCATAGGGGTATGCAATGCATTGTCTGTCTGGAACCGAAGGGGTGAAAAACTTTTACTGAGCTGAGCAGCCCTCCCGTGGGGGGAAGAGGAGAGAGGCATGACACGTGCTATGCCTGAGTCATCTCCTCATGTGTGTGTGAGCCATCTTCCTGAGACTGTTTGTTTATGGCATCACTTAAGAGCTGTGTGAGAAAGGGCTGATGTAGGGTGGGCTGGTTGTAGATACTCACTGTCTCTTTAGATTGCATTGGCTCTTTGAGACTGCATTCAAGTGGCTTCAAACAAGTGGACCGTTTGAAAGAATCTTGTTAAGTACATGCGAGTGTGTTTGGTGTTTATTAAGGCTAAAAAAAAAGAAGGATATTCATTTTGCGTGGGTATTGCAAGGGTTAAAAAAACAACTGTGTGTTACTGTGGTTTTTCCTCTGCTCTGGTGTAAGTAAGAGTGATTGCTAAGGGGACACACCTGGCTGCAGTGTTGCTATAAATACAGTCCCATGGTTCATTTGAGCTGGCTCCTATGATCTTCATGAATGGGGATTTGCAGGTAAGGTTCCTTTATGTCTAGGGAACCTAGAAACTCCCCTGGAAACATAGCACTGATGAAGACTCCATCTTGATCTGGGTCGCATTAACAAAGCAGTTGAGGTGCTTTAAATCCAGGGCAGAACAGAAGCATAGTTTGGAAGATGAAAATATACCATTAGCTGCATTGCATGTCTGCCAGGGACGAACACACTTCTTAGAATAAAGTGCTCTGCATCGAATCAAGAGGGGCCCTGGACATAATGAAGCAATGAGGAGGAAGGGATTTGAAATATATGTGAAACCCTTTCCAAAATCACTCATAACACCCATTGGTCCACCACAGAGAAAGTCCACGTACTGTGAAAGAAACACAGACAACCTCTTATTGCCCAAGAAGGATCTGACCCCTGTCAGTCATGCAGAGTTAGACTTGCCAACAGGGGGCTTTTGGGAAGGCTTCCTGCCTGCCTGCCCAGGTATGTTTGGGTTACAGGGAAGGGTGCAGCTGGGTAGCTGCAGGGGAATTCTTGGAGGACTGGTCTGCTGACCAAATTGTGAGACAAAGGGTACATTGCACTACACTGTACTTCCCAATAAGTCTGGACAAATCAAGTGTAGCTTCAGTAAGATATGCATTAGCCTCCAGGGTCTTAGAAATAGCAATAACAAGGTCCTCTTTTGCCGTGTCCATATGGAATTCTCATAGTTGCTCCCTCCAAACACCAATGGCCCTAGTAACCCAAACAGTAGTGGAAGTCTGGAGTAAAGTGGCACCAGAGGCCACGGATGTCACCTTTAGAAGTGAATCTTGACCCTTATCATCCTGGTCCTTAAGCTCCACTGCATCTGCAAGAGGCAATGTTGTAAGCTTAGAAGTGTGAGAAATAGGAGTGTCAACAGTATATTATCAAGAGAGAAGGGGTCATTGCTGTAGCGTATCAGGAAAAAAAGGATGTAACTGTGAAAATTGTCTGGGAATTAATAATCTCTTATCAGGTCATTTCCACTCCTCCAGAACCACTTGGAATAATGGGAATGGGGGCTCCATCCCTTTTACACCTCTTAAATATATCTGAGGATGAAGAACTCGAGTCAGAGGCCTCAGAGACCTTAAGGGTCTCCAAAACCACTCTAATAAGACCCTCAAGAGGTGGCCTGGAGTAAATGAGGAATCAAAATTGTCCACATCAATTTCAATCTCCTCATAAGAAGAATTCCCCTGTTCCAGAGGACCCTCTCCCCCACTAAATGACTAGATGGTCTTTTGGGGGAAAACAGGACTGTCCTGGTTCCAGGACTCAATGACCCCCTTACCACAGGAAGGAATATTATTCACAGTAGAAATAAGGTCTTTAACTCACTCTAGCTTTTGTTAAGGAGAAGAGGGGCAAAGGAGTTGCTGTGTAGGAGCCAAAGGACAGGGGGAACATAATGTAACAGTTATGTACCTAGGAAGACCAGTCTGACATGAGGAGCAAAGGGTTAATAAGGAAACCTTGTGCTCAGACATAGACAGGAGACACCCAAACAGAGACTATATGACAGAAATTAAGGAAAAACCACTTAGGCAGGTAAGTGGTTTTTCCTTGATTTCTGTCATATAGTCTCTGTTTGGGTGTCTCCTGGCTATGTCTGAGCACATGGAAGGGGCTAAAACAGAATGTCAGTATGGATATTTCAGCCCCCACATAGGGAGCTGAAAAATGTAGGAGCCTGGTGGCATAGTACCTCCTCTTCCTCTTCCACGAGGCCCAGGAAACATAGTTTTCCCTCCAATAGTCTGAAAGGTGCTGTGGCTCTCCGACCGTTGTGACTGTTTACTATCCCGGCAGCAGGGGGTGGGCCTGAGGGCATCCCCCTATAATGGTCAAAAGATAGACACGGGCACCGGAGCCCACCCGGTGCTGCAAGAGATTTAGTGATGCAGCTGAAGCCCTTCCAATATGGATGCCACGAGTACCCGTCGCCCAATAAAACGAAAATATAGAAAGAAACAAGAAATGTAAAATAAAAGTAAGGACCTCCCCAGCAGGTGTGGAGGGGGACAGGCTGACAGGAGAAGAATTAGAGTGCCAAGCTATCCAAGTCACCATAGACCTCAAACTGTGACTGCTAGACAGAAAAAACAAAGGGGAATACTAATGGGACATTGGTAGTCTGATGACTGGAACACTCTTCATTTTTCAGGCTCCTATATGAGAAGAAAGAAAAAGGAAAATGGCTAATAGTGAAAGCCATCATCTAACACACCCAGGTCACTTAAAAGTCTGCACCCAGGTCCGTATCCATCAAGGAGGCACAGGGATAGGTTCCCACCTAATGGACATTGAACAGTCCCATATAAATTTAAGTAAACAAAAAAGCTAGATAATCTTTGCCCTGACAGTCTCTTTTGAGGTCACTTTTAAAACGGAGCATGTCTGGTGGGGGTAAAGCAGAGTAGAGAATTAGTCTCTGCCTCCAGAGACCTCTTTTCATAGACGTTCCCTTCCCTCTTCTGGGAGCATACTTTAAACAATGGTGTCTATGTTCTCCAGCAGATGAAAGAGAAAATATTTTTGTATTCAATTATGTGAACCAAGATCATATAGGCATTGTAAATAGGACAACTCTACACACCCTAAAGGCCAGTTCACAAGGGTGATTTAAGAGCAGCATTATTAACAATCTGATAAATACATCCGAATGAAACCTACTGCCACCAGTGGTGCTGTTTACACTGATGTTATTTGTGTGTTTGATGTACAGGGGCCCAGCATGCTGAAACTTGAATGCATCCTGCATTAAAAACATCCAAGTTGCAGCATACTTACCTGATTTGCATAGCAATTTATGGGACACCATGAAACTCATTCACTCAAGCAGAATTGAAGTGATATTCGTCAAATTCTTCAATAACTGGTCTACTCACGTGGGTACCATCCAGAAATACATGGCTGATACTCATGTGGCATCACACCTAGGGTTGCCACCCAGCTGGTATTTTACCGGCAGGCCGGTAAAAAATTGGCCTCTGTCCAATGTTAAGTCTGTGTAAGGAATGCCATGGCCGGTATTTTTTTGAAGAAAAGGTGGCAACCCTAATCACACCTCCGCAATCTAGCAATGTGATATAAACTAATAAAACAGATATGAGATAAACCATTTGCTTTTTCTTTTTTTCAATGAACGTGGTACCCATATCAAAAACAGATCCTTCTCTAAAGTCTTTTCTAGGCATGGCCTTTGACCATTTTGTTCTGGTCAGACAGTCCATTGCTGAACTATTGCATTAGATCTGGCTCAGACTGGATTGTTATTACATCAGCAACCTCCTTCCTAGATCACCATGACAACCAAGAGCAGAGCTCGTGATTCCCCCACACCCCCTCCCATGTAGCACACAATGGTGCTTGCTATTGCTGAGTCACGCTATCTTGTTTCAACAGTGGAAATTTTAATTTCCCTTATGTGTCTGACATTTTGCAGAGTCATGTTTACTTTGATTAACTATTACAGATATCTAGCACATTGTCTGTCATCAAACGGCAATATATTTTATAGCGTTAATATATTGAAAGTACTTTGGCCTTATGATAAGAAATTCAGTTGGAAAAGTTTGTTCTTGTTGGCTTCCACTGAGAGTAAAGGTGTTTAACCCCTTGAGTGCAAGAAGGGTGTTCAATTAGTGACATAGCCAAAAGCTGACCAAGGCAGACTTTGTCCCACACAATTTGAGAAAATATACCTAGTTGTCCGTAACATTAATCCTGTGCCCACCAATTGGGATTAAATGGCATTTTAACCATCTTGCAATGCTACAGAGGTGCTAAGCAATGCTTTGGAGACCTATCTAGCACTGCAAGGGGTTAAAAATCCACATTTAAGTCAATGGGAATTTTTAGCTCTCCCCTATAGTGCCAATGGTTTGGCCCAGACCTTTTGAACATACAGTCCTTAGTCCAGACAGACGATGCTGCCATGTTCCAGTTGCCATTACCTGATTTTCAGCCAGGAAACACCAGGTTTGCGACTGCTCTGGCATTCAGAAGGTGTAAGTGACTAAACCACTGATTCAGCCACATGTACAAGAAGAGATATCCCGGAAACATGGGACATTGGGTGGAATTCAAGAAACGTGCACAATCGCTATTTCCAGTGTGAAAACCACTAGCGAATAGGTTTGAGCATGATTTTGTTGAATTGCGAATAAAAAAATCAAGATTCGTGAACAGCTGGGAATATTTTTTTGTGGGTGTGGTCAGGATTAACGAATCTGCCTGAGTGGAATAGCGAAAGTGCCCAATGCTAAAGTGCTATTGCGAACGATTTTATATGTCTGTTTAGTGTTGTCGTAAAAGCTAATTTTTTTCTGCACAATTCAAGAAGCGTTCAGTATACGGTTTCCTGGATTAGAAAATGCTCAATATCTATCTGTTTACACCACCCATTATGAATAAAAGAAAACGAGAGTTATTCTGAAATAAACAAACTGTACCACAGGGGACAAATAAAAATCCCTATTACATTAAAGTGGAACTTTCAGTACATACTTAGTCGCCATGCATTCATTAAACGTATGGCGACTAGCTTTGAAATAGATGTTTTACTTTGAAAAAAACAGCCCAGTGTAAAGGAATCATTCCCGTTTGGAGACCGGAACCCAGGCTACAGCTCAGACATCTTGTCTGAATGCCTGTGCTGTCAGTCCCAGTCTCCTTTGAGTAGTATTGCAGTGCACCATATGGTTACCGGAAGGGACTGACGGCACAGGCGTGTGGACCAAACTAACCTGCCTGTCAGTCTCCAAATGGGAAGGATTCCTTTACACTGCTATTTTTTCAAGGTAAAACATCTATTTCAAAGCTAGTCGCCATGCGTTTTAATGAATGCATGGCGACTAAGTATGAACTGATTCTACAGCTGGTGCCTTAACCAACTGAGCCATCTCTCCGGCTATAGAACCACTGTACTACAGAAGTGGTTCTCACAAGGGTCCCATAGCACTTTGGTGTGCTGAGGTCATTCACTTAGGTTGTCTCTACGTTTCTATGAAGTTTGACAAAATTGTGAATGTTGAGCTTCAAATATATATTTATGGAAATTGTTATGCACAATGTGTTTGTTTTTGTTATGCTGATTGTGAGACCTAAAATAAACTATTTATGTATTTGCAACCTTTATTACTCCTTGACAAGCCAAATAAAATATTAGGTGTGTCCAAAAATTCTAGACTGCATGTTAGAAGTGCATGGAATTCAAAAACATTGAGAAACCCTGTACTACAGCAAGAAACATGAACTTCTTGTCATTCAAGAAAAACAGCTACCTCCCTTCCACTGAGCTGTGCTTGGCTCTTGATTGTTGTGAGTTGATTGGTTAAAGACTCATATGCAAGCAGAGTGAGGGGCTGTCATTCTGCATATTCGTTTGCTTGCTGACTATAAATACAGAGCTCCTTTGTGCTGAATTCAAACCACCTCTGACTCTGAGTAGAGTTCTTGCTTCAACAGTGTTTGAACGGAACCCTCTCTGAGTCCTTATTCCTCTTTTTTTTAAGAAATCCTCTCTTTTGAATTACTACATTTTTGTGAATCTTTTGCGCCACCAGCAAACACCACAAAGCCAAAATGGAGTCCCAGGTGCGCCAAAACTTTGCCCGTGAATGCGAGGCTGCCATCAACCGTATGGTGAACATGGAGCTGTATGCGTCCTACGTCTACCTATCCATGGTGAGTATGTACATATATATATATATATATATATACACACGTCTGTGCAAAGGGACATATGTATGGTAAAAAATGGAGTGATTTTGGGGCAAAACTGCACCTTATGTAAAATTTAAATATTTCAAATGAAAATTATAAACCCCTACCCCCGGATGCTTTATAGACCTTAATTAATCATCCAATCTGTTAACTTACTTCATAAACCTTATACAGTTTTGCCCAAGAACTTCTCCACATTCTTCAATCAGATCTTTCTGATCTACTGTTAACTTTTACAGAGTTAACATCACAGAAAATCCATTTAAAGGCCTATTTTCTTCAGGGACAAGCCAGTAGCACCACATAGTACAAATAAAAACTCCTGTTGATTCAAATTGTGCTTCTAACCCTTTCAGTGCTAGGGAGTGGCTAACCATCTAGTATTCAAAGGGTTAAGTCTTTGAATGCAACACAATGCGTTGGAGACCTAGCATTTAAAATCAATGGTAATATTTCATCAATGTAGTGCAATTTGGCTTGCTTGTTTTATTTATTTATTTATTTATTTATTTAAAGAGACCCTTAACCTTTTGAATGCCACAAGTGTGCACATTCCTCTGGCATGCAAAGGATGACTTTCCTATTCCATATTGGATAATTTATACTACTTCTGCCTTTCTATAAGTATTATTTTTTATATAGCTTCATTTACCCCTCTAGAGTTAAATGTCCACTGGTGCAGTGAAAAGCTCCCTGGGGGAGATTCACTAAGTGGTGATAAAGAGGAGATAACGTGGAGATTACTCCTCCAGTTTATCACTTCTCCAATTCCTATGTTACTCTATGGAACCTATGCACTAAGATTTTTTCAAATTTGGCGATATTAGAGCATAGGCTCTATCGAATAACATAAGAACTGGAGAAGTGATATCTCCTCTTTATCAAACCTTAGGGAATAGCCCCCTGTATCTTAACCTCTTTAAGAACAGAAGCGTGTACAAAAGACTACAAAGATGGCTACATTACCAAATCCAATGCTAATATGTATGAACTATATTTTCTTTTTTTTTGTACAGCCCTCTGACCCTCAAAATGTTAAGAGTTAAACCTTTTGAGAACCAGGGGATTCATTACCTCAGCCTTCACCCCCCCACCCAGTTATGTTCAAATCCACCCAAGCACCTGGTGTTCAGCTTCTGCACATCTCCTCCCTTTTTATCTCCTAATATCAGTGTTGTGCAGAACAATCTGGTCTCCTGTCCCTCCCACCAATGTCCCATCATTCTACTGCTTATCTTGGTTTGTTTTTGTGGGTGGAAGGATAACAAACCCGCGGCTCACCCCCATCTCCATACCATGCTTGAGGACGTTTATAGGAGGAGCTCATAACAGCCTTTTCTCTCCACCATTGCTTTAGAAGCGACTGTATATGAACTTTTTAGAAAACTAAATTGTTAATCTTCATGTCCTGTCAACTAATACCAGTGGGGCCAGGTTGATGTCAACGTGGCTTAACCATTTGTGTGCCAGAGCTGTATCCAGTGCATTGCTTTGCAACATGTTGGATACTTCTCTGGCACTCAGAGGGTTAACCCTGTGAATGCCTCAGTGGCACCTAACTCATTGCTCCACAATGCATTACACACACCCTTTATCTCTCAAACGCTTGACTTGAGTACCTTTTTTATTCTTGTACATTATTGTTTGTTTAATAATTATAACTGGATACTCATATGACCAGAGGACTGCTGTGAATAGACAAAGTACTGTATGTACTGTCCCAGGTCCTGTCAGGAGGAAATGCTAATATAAAATTCAGAACAACACTGTGTGTGTTGGTGTCCAGTGCACTTTCTTATTGTGCATACCTGTGATCTTGATGTCCATCCTTGGGAGTTCTCAAGCTTGTCAATGTGTTGGAGTCATCCAGCATAACAAATCTTAAAATCCCAACTTGGTTTGTTATGTCTGCCTCTGGGATTAAATTTCAAAACTTGATAGACTTTAACTGCTCCTTCTCTTTCCAGTCCTACTACTTTGACCGGGATGATGTGGCCCTCCACCACGTGGCCAAGTTCTTCAAAGAGCAGAGCCACGAGGAGAGAGAACATGGCGAGAAATTCATGAAATACCAGAACAAGCGCGGGGGGCGTGTTGTCCTGCAGGATATCAAGGTGAGGATCTGTTGAGGCTTGTGGAGACTGGAATGGCGATTGATTCTGAGGTCTGGGCCATTGTTAACATGTCCTGTAATGTTAATTAACTCCTGAAGCATATGTAATGTATCATCAAACAATGTATTGCACACCATTTTGGTTAAAAGACTATAGAAACAATGCTGTCTAAAAGGCATGTTGCCCTGAGCACAGCAAAGCACCTTGTAAAGCTTTCAGATCCTAATTTTAAAGTATTCCTGGGCAAACCAAATGCACCATTGGGAACAAATACAAATTCACATTGATTATTAAAAATAAATAGATAAACTTGAATGCTCTGTGCATTGAAAGCCTAGCATTCAAGGAGTTAAAACACCAATATAAAATCAGTGGGGATTTGCTCCCATAGTGCAATTGGTTTATCCCACTATTCTTTTGAGCATAAGGCCCTTAAAGTCTATACGTACTGAAACAGTTTTACTCAGTAGTAAATGACCACTTTGGGTTGTTACTGTAAAAGAACACTAATAATCCCCACGTATTCCTAATATGGGAAGAAAACAAAAGACATGCCCACTATGAATTATGTGGATTGCTCGACTCCAGGAGGAGCCCAAACTCCTTCCACTGAAGAGGTCAAAGTAACAAACACTAAAATGGGAGGGCATTGGGGTCCTGGAGTCTGGCAAAGCATCATGTCGTCCCTGTGAACATGGTATCAAGCATTCATTATTATTTTTGGGGAACTAATCCATGGAGAACTGACTTAAATCGGCATTTGGTAACTTCTGCATATATTACAGGAAGTGA
Source organism: Rhinophrynus dorsalis (assembly GCA_037306005.1). Taxonomy (NCBI): domain Eukaryota; kingdom Metazoa; phylum Chordata; class Amphibia; order Anura; family Rhinophrynidae; genus Rhinophrynus; species Rhinophrynus dorsalis. The sequence goes on along the minus strand of CM074724.1, from coordinate 323,873,374 downwards.
GAACAGATGGCTATTTTGAGGGGTTTAGTGACCTTCAATGATACTCTGGATAATCCTCCATTACCTGCTCCTGTTGTAATGTCTGACTCTTCATTCTCTAGAAACCAGAGCGTGACGAGTGGTCCAACACCCTGGAAGCCATGCAGGCAGCTCTGCAGCTGGAGAAGACTGTGAACCAGGCTCTTCTGGACCTGCACAAGTTGGCATCTGACAAGACTGACCCTCATGTAAGTGCTGTATGATGTATACACAATTTCGTCCCTGAGCAGGGACAAACTGTACCATGGGGAAAATAATATATTAAATGTGACTTTAAACACCTTGAATTTTAGGTATCCAATACATCGAAACAGCAATGAGCTGGAAACATCCTTAAATTCAAGGGGTTAAAAAAACAAACTACCATCTAAATCCCTAGGGACTTTTGGTCACCTATGACTGGCTTGCCCCCAGACTCGCTCCTCTAGCTTCCTGAATGTATTAGTTTAACTTTGCTGAGTAAACTATGCACTGCCTGTCAATGACAAAGCTAAGGCTACTATCTACACTACACTATTAATCTCTTGGATACAGTGGAGGTCTCCCAACAACTTGCCCCAGATTGAATACCTCATGCATCCAGAGAGTTAACTTGGAGATATGCAACATGTGGCCCTCCAGCTTTCCAAACTAAAAGTTCCCTCATCTGGGTGGTGGGAGAATTGTAGGGAAAGCAGAGTGTTCATTCAACCCTTCTGGTCTGTTAAGGGTTCAGTTGGGATGTTCTGACATTTTGCAAAAAACCTATTCACCATATGTTTCCTGAACAAATTGCTTTAACAGCCAAGAAAAGACTTGGCAATCACAAGGAGAAGTAGAGTTGTGCAAACTTGGCATTTCTGTTCTAAAATATACAAATGTATGTCTTTAACACTGCACTCCCCACCCTACTGGCTTATTGTGTCCTCCCCTACAGACACTTTTCACACCTATAACCTGCAAGGGTTAACAGATGTCAAGGGGTTGGAAATCAGGCACTCAGGTGGCTGAAGGATAATCTGCAGGCTGTTGCACTAAACCGAACTGGGACCAACAAGCTGTCTCATAAGGGAGCAATAAATATCCCCACTCAGAATATTAACTCTGTGAATGTTAGTCTTCCACACGTTGTTCTAGAGACCTAGCATCCAAAGTACTGAAAATCCAGTTTAACCCTCTCAGTGCCAGAGGGGTGTCCAATGCATTTGGCACCCCTCTGGCACTCAAAGGGTTAAACAATATTTTTATTCCTTCTGCAATTTAATTGCTTCAGTTATTTGGGTTTAGCATTAAACAGTGTGTTCAGTTGCCTAGAAATCCCCTTTGCACTCTTCTTCCTGTCAGAGGCAGTTTTTTTTTTTTTGTTCCAAACTGTTTGCTCACATGTATTAGACATTCAGTCTAGCGCCTATTGTGGCATACAATTCCCATCATCCTCAGACAGCTGATACATTCACAACCTACCACCCCTAGCCTAAGATTGTGTAGGAATGCTGGGTTTTTGGATGTAGCAAGATATAAAGCCAATTCTAGGTGTTACTATGTAATAATACTCTTGGAAATACTAGGTTTATTGGCTTTGCCACACATTCTCTCCTCATTGTCTTTGTAATTAGTACAATCACTTGTTTATGAATGCTTTTTTTTCTATTCTTGTAGCTCTGTGACTTCCTGGAGTCAGAGTACCTGGAGGAACAAGTGAAGGCCATGAAACAGCTGGGAGACTACATCACCAACCTGAAGCGCCTTGGGGTGCCCCAGAATGGCATGGGCGAGTACCTGTTCGACAAGCACACCATGGGCGAGAGCAGCTAAGCTGTGTCTCCTTAGGGTGGGTGCAAGCCAGGCAGCACTGTATTACACAATCCTGTCTTCAATATCTGTGTGGAATAACTGTAACTCCCATTAAACCTCTCGAGATTCCTCCAGCAGGATGTTGGGCCGTGTTCTATATCTTTACTGTTCTGTATCATACAGTGACTGCTGTGCTTGTCAACCTGTTTCCAATAAAGTTTATTTTTCTTAGCATTCCAACTTGGAGCTATGTCTGCATTTATAAAGGTGTGTATGTGTGATATATATATATATATATATATATATATATATATATATATATATACTACACTACTCAGAAGGAGGTGTGAGATGGGACTACAGCAAATGAGTGACATCTATTTGTGTTTTTACAGGTCACTTCCTTTGGGGTATAGATTGGGATATCCCCACACTGAAGCATTATATACCAAACCTCATTAACAAATCAAGTATATGAATTTTCATAAAATAAACAGGGCAAACCTTAAACATCTATTTCCGATCATGCTTTCAGAATCAAATTAAACAATAATCCATAAATGTAATCCTAGAAACAAACCTATAACTGATAAATCAAATGTCTGATGCCAATTAGTTAGTCCCTTCAATACTTTATCAAAAATAAATAAGTATCAAATATGGATTTTTTTATACTGTTAGATTGTTTTTATAAAAACTAACTTTGCGTGCTGTGATAATGAGGCTGGGTATAATGCTCCAATGTGGTGCAGTCCGGCCTATACCCCCGAGGAAATGAGCAATTGTCTACAACCCTGTTTGGTAGTGGACATTGGGGGACTTTCTAACAGCACTGCAAGTGATAATTGTGGTCTTCAACTGAATTAATTGGCATACTGTGCAGAGAATTTGCACATGGTGCCAACAAAACAAAAGGTTAGGTCTCAAACTATTTATTTTACAGAAAATGACCATTAGAACACAGGCAGATTAATGCTCTGTAAAACAAACTAAACTTGGCTTAGGCTGACAAGTCCACTTCAATTGTAATCTTCAAGTACTCCCTCACCCATATAGATGTTTTCAGGGTTTCAGATGATTAAACACTTGTTCAAATTGCTAACCTCTCGTGTAGGTTGTTCTTGGACAAATATCGATGGAAGAAGAGAGAAAAAAAGTCATACACACTCAGTTTTGGAGCCAGTAAAAGGGTGTATGTTAAGTATGTGGATACAGATAAACTATCCCCAAGGTGTAGAATCCAGAAGTGTCATATCATTCAGACTTCTCCTGAAGTAATAGATAAATAACATAAAAAAATGCTTATGTTGTTTCAGTCTGTTACTGATGCCACCTCCTCGTAGCAGCAACCTAAAAACACTTAAGGGCCATATGTTTAAAAGAAAAGTGGAGGAGTCTGGGACAAACCATTTGTGTTGTAGGTGAGAACTAAAAACTCTTGATTTGAACGGGGATTTTAACCCCTTGAATGCTAGAGGTCTCCAATGCATTGCAAAGCTACCAATGGCAGTCTTGTTCCTATTGGCTGTGTGGGTGGGCGTGATGTCACAGCAATCTATGGAAATCAACAACTGCTTCTCTGGAACACATGGCATCAAGCTGCAGGGCTAGTGCTACTACTGTCAGAGGTGGAAGAAGCCACAATGGTCTTGTGAAGAACTGGGTTTTAATATTAGGTGGAGGTCTGTGCTTTGGTCTTAAGCCTTTGGGTGCAACTGAGATAACTAATGCATTGCAACACAATGCATTGGATACCTTTCTCACACTCAGATGGTTAATGCCTGCACTGCTAGAGCTACATCATGACAGTTGTTAATATCCTAAGATAGGAGGGTGTGGTGGAGCCAAACATTAAAGTGGAACTTTCATCAAAATTAATGTGCCCCAAATCATTATTAACATAGTGATACACATGCTGAATAAGTCTGGTATTATTGAGAAATACAACTTCTTTGGCAGGCATCAGCAGGCAACAGTGCAGGCATCTTGATGAAAAGGCATCTGTGAGTCAGTGCTGTCCCTCCCTGTCTCCTCCAGGATTGGTGACGAGGAGTTCCATTGTATCTTAAGGTACAGGAAGGGACTGATGGTGCAGGCAAACAGAGTGTCTACAGCAAGATACCTGCTGCTGATGCCTGCCGAACAAGTTGTATTTCTCAATATATTGGACTTATTCAGCATAATAAAAGTATTTTGATGCGTATCGCTATGTTAATATTGATTTCGGGGCACTTTCATTTTGATGAAAGTACGTAGAGTATTACAATTGATGTATAAAGCCTAGATTAAATTCATACACACACCCTCTGGTGGGAGATGCACTAAAGAGTGATAAACATGTGATACAGCGGAGATGACTTCTCCAGTTCCTATGTTATTCTAGGAAGCCAATGCACTAAGATTTCTCCAACTGTGGAGATCTTTCTGCATTGGCTCCATTGAATAACATAGGAACTGGAGAAGTGATATCACTGGAGTAATCTCCGCGTCATCATCTCTTTATAACACCTTAGTGCATGACCCCCCTGGTCATTAAGGTGTTAAGGAGGCTCATGAGCTATGTCTGCTTCAGTGTGAAAAAAAAACTTCTGAGAACTGTTATGTCTGTTTCCATGAACATGATATCTAGGACAGATAGACAATGTTATCTCTTCAACAAGGGCCCAATTAATGGGAGATATTATGATTTTCTGGGCATAGTAAGGCAAGTGGAAGTGCTTATTCTCCTTTAATTGTGTTAGAGTTAGTTTTTCTTGACTGTGCTTGCCATTTCACTGTTAAAAACACTTGTGCTATGCACACCTCAAGTCTTAACCCTTTGAGTGCCAGAGGGATATGCAACGCATTGCTCTGCAATGCGTTGTGTACCCCTTTGGCACCAAAACTGTTAAGTATCATAAAATGACATTTTTGAAACCCCTATCTTTAGAAAAAGTATATTGACAAATACCAAACATAAATCTATCATAATAATTAAAATCCAGTGCAGGTTAACGATAAAAACATCAGTAAAATGTATAGTAATATTTAACCCCTTGACTTCTAGAGATGTCTCCAAGGTACTGCTTTGCAATACATTGGAGAAATCTCCATCATCCAAAGAGTTAAACAATATAAAAATAGAATATAAACAGCAAATTAACTCTCGAAGGATGGGATGAGTGTACCATGCATTGCTTTGTGCAACACCCTGGCCTGTAAATTGTTAAACAGTACAACTAAAGTACTTGAATGTGTTTCCGATACACAGAGATGTAATTATATGGCTATATAACTAAATTAGATGGAATCAATGCAATATTATCTAAAAATAAAATCTATAAAAGTTAATAAATACATAAGCATAAAACTATATTCGTTATCAGGCTACTTCATCAACACACTACACACCTAAATCACAAGACTAAGGATAAAAAAACCCTTGTAATTAGGAAGCACTTCAGGTGGACTATATCCCGTGTTACATATCTGCCTGAATGTCTCCAGACCTAGATTTTATTTCTTCATATTTATGATTAAGGACTAGCCTTCCTTCCCTCAGATGAGCTAAAGTTGGAAGAACACCATCACCAATGGTCTAGACCAAAGACAGTCAATCTTTGGATCTCCAACTGTTGGGGACTATATCTCTACTCATCCAGCTTTCACCAGTTGGGTATGATGAGAGCTGGAGATCCTAAGAGTAACTATCTCTGGTCTAAAGATAGGCTGAGGAGCTGGGAGATGTAGGCTCTACAATAACCTGGAAGCTTTTCAAGTAGACTATATACAGGCTTCTACTCATTTTAGAAGCTAATAATGTCTACAAGATGTTCTCTAGAATTTATTTTCTTTCTTTTCTTCTAAGAATGAGCTTAACCCTTTGAGAGCCAGAGGGGTATGCAACACATTGTGAAGCAATGCATGGCATACCCCTCTGGCACTCAAAGGGTTAAGATGGAAGAACAACACCAATGGCTGTACTCATTGGGCCTTAAAGCACACTAACTGGTCTAATGGTGGACTGAGGAGTAGGGTGATGTCCGAAACCCAGGTGGATCCTGATAAAAGGTATAGAGGAACCTAATAAAAATGCCAAAAGTGTGGACCCCAGATAACAATCATAGTGTAAATCACTGGACTTTCATAATTCTGAATGCACCCTCAGAAGTGATTGGAGAAATGTACCTGTTATTTCCATTACAGACATCCCCAGCCCTTAATTAGCACCACTGTGTTAGTTACATGCAGAAACACACATATATTCTGTGCATGTCAGTGTGTGGGTGTGTGCACACCTTTGCATCACAAAAGTACCTGCAATGTCCTTCCAAGCACAATAAAAAGTGTAGAATCACAAGGTTATTACTGAACCTAAATGATTCTCACAACTGATATCTTTACGTGACTTATCACTAAGTTTTATAGCTAAAGGTTTGGCCATATATCGAAGTCCAACAGAACACAAATGTGACTGAATAGCGTAGTGTTAGTGTAATTAATACCTGTTACATGGTGTCTGATCCCATAATTTTTGCCCTAATTAAATCATTATTCCTCCAGAATAAAAGGTGACGGTCTGGTATCAAGTTTATGCATTCCAGTGCAGCTTATCTTCACCTTGTGAGTGCAATGGGGGTGTACAAAGAAGTGTGACTAACCCCTTTTACACACAAGGGTTCATTACCCACCTATATGTTACAAATTTCTAACTCTGCTTTCTGCTTTGACTACAAGTGGGCAAAGAGAACAAAGGATGGAACAGCAGAGTATGGGTGCATAGAACAGGAAGCAGCAAAGGTTGGGGTGTAGAAGTTGAGGAGCAGTGAATACTCTAGTCTACTCCCTCATATTGCTGTGATGATATTTGCTGAAGTGAGTCCCATAGCTTTACTGTGCATTGTAGCTGCACAGGGGCCTGTATGTAATGGATATATGAATTTTCAGTCAGTAACTAGCACAAATAATAAAAAATATCACAAAATAAATTACAATGGGTTGCATATTGTTAAATATCTTGGAATCCCAACCAGCACCCTCAAAATACATTATTTGGTTTGTTCTCCGTAAACCCTGGTGTGAGGGAAAATATACCCGAATTTCATGAAAGAGTTCCTTACCTGCCCATATAACATATACACTTACTACAAGTATCCTTTTCACCAGATGATGATTCTTCTTTTTTATCACATGAAGTTGTGAAAGCTGCATTGATAGAGGCACCCATTTTGTCTTTTCAGACAACTGAAATGAAGCAGCTGTTTCACTAGTATTTATTCAGAAAATCAAACAAGAGTGGATTGAAAGTAACAATGGGAAGTGACATCATTTCTAACCTTTGCGGATATAAATCATGTGTTGAGTGTCTCTAGTGTATTGATTCTCAATGCTTTGAAGATGTTTCTAATATCCAAATGGTTAAACATGGGTCACTGAGGCAGCCATTATAAGGAAATAGCTTATTTTTCATATTTATATGTGTGTGTAAAAATTAATGTAATAACTGTAACAGATGACATCAAAGTGTTTCCTTAATCTGGATAAAAACAAGGAATATAACTATTATTAAGCACTTATCTGAAAACTGTTAGTTTGTAACACATTAACAAAGTGGTATATACATTTATGTGAAAAACAGGTTTCATCACTGAAACAGAGATCACCATTGAGTGTGGTTTAATATACAGGTAATGTCTGTGCATCACCACAGAAAAACAAGGATTGTAGATTTTTGAAAGTCTGATGTATGTTTTAAGGTGAAAGTCATTCCTTGGTGAGGAAATTATTTTGTTGTGTGCAAGAACAATTTGAACATTTAAAACATTAAATTTTATCTGCAACAGATCTCTGCATTAGATATGTTAACAAATGTATAAACAAAAGAAAACCAAAATATGTTTCTCTAGACAGGTGGCAGGTAATTGCAAAATATGACTGATAACAAATATAGAAGAAAGGGACTTCAGAGTTATTATGTCATGTCTTATACATGTTTACAAGAAAAAACACAACACATATTCTGGATTTTAGAACAGGCCACAGCTTTATTTTAATTCCACAAATATCTGTTAATATTAAAATGGTTCTTTAAAGCCCTTGCCAATCTTACAATGTGATAGGTCCCAACTTGCCTAGCCTTCTTTCCTTGAGCCTTCAGCTCACACCAAGTCTTTCCTTACTGCACCCCATTAGCTAGTCAATGCAACATCGTCCGGGTGTCTATTACCCTTAGGCCGCTGGCCTACCAAATTTCTTATTCTTAGCCACATTTATTTAACTTCTCCTATTGGCAAGTTCCCAAAGTGCCAACAAGCTGTGACATATTGATTATTTCATAAAACAACATCATAAAACAATAAGAACATATCTGATGTCAAATTTTAACATTGGGAGACTCTGGATCTAAACCCAACCTAGCTGCTTCAGTAGCTGCCCCAATTCGAAAGGAATGACCACCAAAATCCCCAACTGGAATTGATAATGTAGCCAAGCTTTTCTTAAATACACTCAAAAATTGGTATTGAGTCAACATAGAGCCATTACTATGTATCAGTAATGGACCAGCTACTGAGGGTCGAACCTCCAGAAAGTTACGTAAACCTGACACAGGACATCCTAATGAACCTGGCAATGAACATAAAGATACACATACTCCATGACCTATAACATCCGTTTTAGACCGACGAATTCTAAATTCTAAACAATTGTTCTGAATTCTAACATCTTCAAACAGAATTCCCCCTGGCCTAAATTTGCTCCCACTCACTAATTCCCCAATATGTAATGCACCAAAAAAGTCTAGTAAATATGCCGCAGAAAAAAGTCTTGCTTCATAGCATGAAGTACAAATTTTTGATAAAACCCCAAGTAAACGACATAACAGATGAAAAGATACCGGACGACGTTGATCTATTGATACTGAACCACTCTTCAATCCTCTAAGTGCCATCCGAACTACAAAATCCTTTGTAGCATCGGGCAAACCTCTTAATTTAAAACCAAATGATAAACCTGCCATTTTACCCATTAAAGCCGATGCCGACTTCCCTGCAATATGCCTGTCCCATATGAACCATAATAAACCATCTCTCCTCTCTTCTTCTGTCAGCAACGGACCAACCAAATGCTCTAAACTTCTCCACTAATTCCACACAGAAGAATACTATGCCCAGGTGGCCGGTGAAACAGAGTCCTTCACCCAAGTGGAGACGTCACTCCTTCAATCTCCCACAAGAATTTGGGACAAGGCCTTCCTTTCTCCTTTGCCCTGGGACATGCTTGTCAAAATGTAATTATCTGAAAACGAGACAGGGCATCAGCTGCAACATTCAATACACCAGGCACATGGCAAGCACAAAAAGTAACATTCAAACCTAAACAACATAGCAATAATTGACATAACAAAGCAATTGCTGGTGAAGATGATGCAGATAAATTATTAATAGCCTGAACCACACCCATGTTGTCTGAATGAAAAACTACTCTACCATCCCTCATCTTGTCTCCCCACAATGTTACTGCTACTATTATGGGAACAAATTCTAAGAACAATATGTTTTTGGTCAAACCTGCAGAAAACCAGGTAATTGGCCAACGCTCGGCACACCAGTCAGTACCAAACAACCCCCCAAAGCCTGTTGAGCCAGCAGCATCTGTATGCAATTCCAACTCGTTGTTCGTCCGAACCGGTGTTTGCCAATAGGAACGGCCATTATAATCAGCTAAGAAAGAGGACCAGACTCTCAAATCTTCCTTCAATGGAGCCATGATTCGGATGTGGTGATGAGGAAGAAAACCTCCTCCAGTAGCTCGAGCTAAGCCACGATTAAAGACTTGTCCCATCGGCATAATGTGGCAAGCAAAATTAAGTTTTCCCAATAATGATTGTAAAGCCCGAAGGGTTACCTTCCGGGCTCTTAAACAAGACTCAACTTCCGCCTTTAAAGCTTCAACTTTATTTAATGGTAATCAACACTCCATCGTCACTGAGTCTAGTTCAATCCCTAAAAATGACAGACATGTCGTCGGTCCTTCCGTTTTTTCAGCAGCAAATGGGACACCAAAATTACTGCATACTTGTTGTAATGTGAACATTAACCTTCTACAAATGTCAAGGCCACCTGAACCTACACATAAAAAACCATCCAGGTAGTGAAGGATGGAGGAGAAACCAGATTCCCTGCAAACCACCCATTCTATGAACATACTAAATTTTTCAAAGAGAGCACAAGAAAGGGAACAACCCATGGGCAGGCAAAGGTCAATGAAATATTCCTCCTCCACCCTACACCCTAGTAGGTGATAGCAATCAGGATGTACCGGTAGAAGACGGAAGGCCAACTCAATGTTAGCCTTTGCAAACCAGGCTACTCTTCCAGCATTTAAGGCTAACATCACCTCCCTGTCAAAAGAAGTATAAGACACACTGCACAAAGATTGATCAATTGCATCATTAACTGAACATCCTGTAGGGTAGGACAGGTGGTGTATGAGCCGAAATTTTCCTCGCTCCTTCTTTGGAAAAATTCCTAATGGGGATACCCGAAGATTAAGTATTGGCGGCCTGGAAAAGGGGCCAGCCATTCTTACCAAAGACGCCTCTTTTTCAACTTTTTCCTTTAAAATTTTTTGATGTTCTAAAGCTGATCATAAGTTCTTGCATCAAAAAAGCCATAACCTACTTTACTCGGAATACGGAAACCCAATGAAAAACCCTCTTCCAAAATGTTTGCAGTTTCTCTATCCTTATATACCTTTATCCATGGGCACATCTTGTCTACGGACACTGGCTTCTGACCCCTTGCCAACCATGGTATTTCCTTTTTCTCCAACTTTTTGTTTTTTGAAGCATTTACTATAGGGATGTGAACCTGTACATGCGAACATTCGTGCCTGAACTTATAGGAGCTTCCCCACTTGCAACATCCTTCGTTAAAATGCCAACAAAACCCAGAGGTGACGGAGGGGAGCCCCAACACCCCAGCGCCGGCCTGAAAGGACTGTAATCCCACTGGGGAACTAGCTGGACTAGTCTTAATGGCCAGCCATAAACCAATATCCATTTGATCCCATGAAGTCGATGGACAGACAACCATTCTTTGCCGAAACTGTTCATTATAATGCCCCCAAGTTAAACCCCCGTATATCCTATAGGCATTCCAGATAATATCTTGGTAACAGAATAATGAAGAGCATTTTTCCGGATAACTTCCCCTATTATACTAGCCAATTTAGAGAAAGCTCGAATTCGGTTACCAAAATCTTTTGGTATCCTGCGATACCTCCAACGTTCTCTGTCTTCCCTATTTTCATTGTATCTGTGGGTATCCCTCCTATACTGAATCCAGCTGATGATGGACCAGCAGCGGGAACACTCACTGGCCCAGCTAACCTCGAACCTAACATGTTCCCAGTCATTCCTGATAATTCCTGATAATTCTCCTTGACTCATAAGGGTGTTACCTAACGTACCTAAAGTTGAGCTACCGGTAGGTAAAAGGGGGGGGGGGGGCAGTGACCACTATAAGGTAAATGTGCAGATGTGCGGTCTTCTCCTTCAAATAACTGTATAAATAAAATTGAAACCAAATTATACTCACAAGGTTAACCAGCAGCTTATAACTGAAGCCAACCTTATTATTAACCAGTTTTTTTTATACAGCCATGTAGCTCGTAACCTTGTAACTATGGGCCATTTATTATAATAAAGATCGCCATTTAATTGACCCAAGGGAACCATGCAACGTCTGTTCCTTGACCACTTTCTCTCCGCCGGAGAGTACCTGATATAAAATTGTATATATATCTTTTTAATTGTAACCCGGAGGTATTTACAAGACATATCAACCATTCAAATGGCCCGCAGGAACCAAATGACACATGCCTCTGTATAAATTTCTCTTCGCTGGAGAATACCTCCTTATTTATTTATTATATATATATATATATATATATATATATCACACTATTGACCCACTAGGTCCATGATTCAAATTAAAATTTAAATGATATGCATCGTCAATTAAAACAGGAAAGACGGAGGGGGGGAATAGGGAATTACGATAAATGACGATTTCGATGACTTGATTTCCACTTAATCCTGAAAATAATACCTGACGACTCTCTTCAAAACGGCTGAGAAAAGCTTGATGACTTGACGATAAGCATGGGTCCTGTGTAAAGATGAGCGAGCACCCCGATGCTCGGGTGCTCGGGTGCTCTGACCGAGCACCCCCTGATGCTCGAGTGCTCGGCCGAGCACCCGAGCCCCATTCAAATGAATGGGAGCACTCGAGCATTAAACCAGGCACCCCCTGCTCTGATGAGCGGAGGGTGCCTGGTCAATGTCCCCCTTCATCTCCGCTATGCCCCTCTTCCACAATGTCCCCCTTCATCTCCTATGCCATAGCGGAGATGAAGGGGGACATTGTGGAAGAGGGGCATAGCGGAGATGAAGGGGGACATTGTGGAAGAGGGGCATAGACTCTATGCCCCTCTTCCACAATGTCCCCCTTCATCTCCGCTATGCCCCTCTTCCACAATGTCCCCCTTCATCTCCTCTATGGCATAGGAGATGAAGGGGGACATTGTGGAAGAGGGGCATAGCGGAGATGAAGGGGCACATTGTGGAAGACGGGCATAGCGGAGATGAAGGGGGACATTGTGGAAGAGGGGCATAGAGTCTATGCCCCTCTTCCATAATGTCCCCCTTCATCTCCGCAATGCCCCCTTCATCTCCGCAATGCCCCCGTACCTCCATTCCCTGGTGGTCCAGTGGAGCGTCTTCGGATCTGTGCCTCTTCCGGCACAGATCCTCTTCACCCGAGCATGTCGGGCGAGCACATGGCGGTACTCGTACGAGTACCGCCATGTGCAGAGCAGAGCGATGCTCGAGCCGATCCGAGCATCGGCCGAGCACGCTCGCTCAACACTAGTCCTGTGCAGGCCCTCCCATGCATAGATCTTCTTCAGGCTCTGTTGATACTAATGCTGTGGCCACCACACTCCTAGATGTCCTCCACGGCAACTCCTGACTGGAAATCTGTTGCCTTGATGCATTCCGACGACCTCTTTGAACTGGCCTTTTGCTTCTCTGCCTCCTTTTTGTAGAAGGTAGGCTCTGCCTAGAAGAAGCCCGAGAGCATTTACTACTCACTGACCCAGAAGCAACTCTCCTTAACTCCTCCGCTTGCTTCCGAGACATTTGTTCTCTAAGCCAGAAACCTCCACCTGCAGATAAAAGCTCCCTGACCTCTCCCAATAAAGTGTCATTAGATATTTTAATCTCTTAAAAATTAGCTACTCTCAACTTGCTGTTAACGCTGTGAGGTAATTTTTCAACAGGAAGTGCTCTGAACTTCCCCTTCTATTTATAACTTTTGCTTTCTTCTCTTCCTGCTCTTACCAAGCTATTCCTGTTCTTAAAGCAACACACGTATTCTTATTTTCCCCCAGCTCAGACATGTCTGCCCTCTTTAGGAAGAGGTATTAGCAACAGGAAGAGAGCGTTATTAATGCCACTCTATAGACTGCTGGTTAGGTCTTACCTGAAGGATTGAGTACTCCAGTAGGACATTAATAAATTGGAAGCAGTTCCAAAGAATAGCCACTAAAATGGCGCAAGGCATTTATGACAACACTTAACAGGATAGATTCAAACACCTTGATATGTATAGCTTAGAATCCAGGAGGGAAAGGGGGAATATTATAGAAACCTTTAAATATATGAAAAGGATTTAATATAGTACTGGATGGAACCATTTTTCACATACAGAGAATTGCTAGAAAAAGTGTGTATGACCTAAAATTAGGGGATACAATATATAGAAATAATGTACATAAGAACTAATTTACAGAAAGGATGATAGTGCCATGAAATGCTTCCCAATGGAAGGGGTTAATATAGTAAAGGAATTAAAAAGCCTGGGGCAGACATAAATCTATTCTGAGAACTACATTTTATCTGGATAGGCAAACTGGGCAATCTGAATGGGCCAATTGGTTCTTATCTACCATGAAAATGTATGTCTCTATGGATGCTAGGGAGCTCTCCAACTAATTGGGGGGTGCACTAAGGTATGATAAAGTGGTGATAACGTGGAGATGATCTCCAGTGACATCACTTCTTCAATTCCTATGTTATTCTATGGAGCCAATGCACTAAGATTTCTCAAGTGGGAGAGATCATAGTGCATAGGCTCTATAGACTAATACAGGGACTGGAGAAGTGATATCACTGGAGAAATCATCTCCACTTTATCACTTCTTTATCTGCATAATCCCCACTGTCTTGTACCTGTCTTACCTTGTACCTGCTCAGGTCCTAGCTGGAACTACCTATCTTAGTTAAAGGGATAGTAATACTTTAATATTACTAATCCCCATAGTGTAGCTATTTAAAAAATAATTCAATTGCCCCCAGGTTCATCTCGCAAACGTTTATGATTTGAGAGAAAAGCGTAACCAAAGTTCCCCCCTCCCTCCCCCTTCCCTGAAGTCAGCGTTGTACTGACTGCAGGGATATCCGTTTTTATTTTTCATCAGGCGGCTCTGCAGCAGAGCCGAGATCGCGTTAGTAAAAAAAAAATATTTCACTGAAATGGTCTTCTACGTGCCCTTGCAAACCAAGCACACGTAGAAGACAGTTTCAGTGAAATAGTTATTTTTTTACTAGCGCACTCTCGGCTCTGCTGCAGAGAAGCAAGCCTTTCGTACGACAGACTTCCCCAGCAGTGAGTACAACGCTGACTTCAGGGAAGGGGGAGGGAGGGGGTCAAACTTTGGTTACGCTTTTCTCTCAATGAACCTGGGGGCAATTCAATTCTTTTTTAAATAGCTACAATATGGGGATTAGTAATATTAAAGTATTACTATCCCTTTAACCCCTTAGTGACGGCCGCGTGCAGACGCGGCCGTCACTTAACGCCCGTCTAACATTTTTTTTTTTTTTTGTTAAAAAAATCCGGAGTCCCCGAACGGCGTGCAGCCGCGCGGGGAGCCGGATTTCCTGGACGTACATGTACGTCCTCTGTCACTAAGTGACACCCACAGAGGACGTACATGTACGTCCTTTGTCGCGAAGGGGTTAATAGGACTGACTACTCATGAGCAATGCCTAAGTATATGTTTTTAACAATCCCATACAGTAGGACTTTGTGCATGGAAATTGTTATTTATACTCATCACTTGGTCTATTTCCCTCCCTAATGTGCATGGGAAATAGACAAACAAATCCACTCAGTCATTAATTTATGCAATGATTACCACCAACAGTAGTGGAGAGCAGTGTATCTGATATTGTCCTTTCTTCACTGATTAACTTGATGAACAAGGACCTGAGTTGGGATTTGTAAAGGTCCGTTTACTAAAGAGGTACAACTCTGGAGCAAAGCAACTGTTCCATAGGATGCTAATTAAAATTTCAAGTTATTTAAATATGGCGTTTAACCCCTTGAATGTTAGAGAAGTAATCTGTTGGAGACTTCTCTAGTATCCATGGTGTTAAAAGCCATACTTAAACTGATGGGAATTTGTTTGACTGATTTCAATGGATTCCCAGCCATTCCAGCAATGGAGGGGATAATGGTGAACAATAATGGAGGGGATAATGGTGAACAATAATGGAGGGGATAATGGTGAACAATAATGGAGGGGATAATGGTGAGCCCAGCTAGTCTAGTGGGGGAAGCGGGGTAGTATAGGTTAAATTTTTGATCGTTAACCCATCTATTGCCAGACAGTTTACAATGACAGCAATGCACTGCAAGCTGTCTGGCATCATAGAGGTTAAGGCAGACTTGTGTGAATGTGGGGATGGTTGGTGGGTGCACACAGGGACCCTGGAGGGGCTGAGGTGTTTGCAGCCTTGGCAGCCCTTATCAGCCCTGAGCTGCGGAGCCAGAAAAGGTCTCTCCAGCCGGGAAAGGAAGTCTAACAAAGGTCATCCTCCTACAATGTGATAGTAGAATGTCTGTTTGACTATTTTGGACCATTTTAGATGGTATGCCAAATTGTTAAATTCAGCATACATTACTGAATGGAATGGAATGGCAGAAGCAAGAAGAAGGCTAAAACAAAGCTCATTCCATACTCTTTTGATGGCCACATTTCCATTCTGTTGTAGAGCAATCTCAGACTAAATGTTCTCTCTCCTTTTAAGTTCTCTGTGATACATTTGTTCCCCATAATGACTTCTTAGTACATCAGCCTCACTCACTACCATAGCACTTAGTGCTGGGATCAGTGCAGTTCACCAAAGGTTTCTGTTTGTCAGTTTTCTGGTTTTGCTCCAATTGGATAAAGTTCAACAGACACTGTTATTAGTAAGACTGAATCTGGAAACGATACAGCTTCAATAGACCTTGACCTTTTAAATGGATTTGTAAAACAATTAAGGAATAAAACTGACATATTTACTGCAGATTGAATAACAAACATGGGATTGGATTCAGTTCCATGAGACAAGGCAAAATAAGTCTCATGATGCGTTGACTTAGCACTTCCTCAGCATTTGAAAAGTCACTTTGTCTGCACTTATTTAGTCTCTGCAGGACATGAAAAATAATGACTTCGAAAAAAAATCCCCTAAAGCAGATAAAGTAACTTTTCAATTGCTTTATCCTGTGACTCAACAAACTTTTCCTTATGCTTAGTGGAAATCCTTACTAATCACTAACCCCTGCCTGTAGTTAGCATAGTGCCATCATCCATCCCCATTCTCCTCCAATCAATGGGGAGTAAAGGCAGGCAATGGAAAGTCCTCCCATTATGTAACTAAAACATTCACCATAATGGCCAGTTGCAGGGTTAAAGAAGCCATTGATGACTGACTACAGACAGATGCAGACTTACATTGCAAACCACATTATAGCTATATTGGACTGTTGAGTGATTAACTCTTATATAGTTAAGCCCTTCTGGCAAACATATTACAAGATACTTGTTCCTATAGGAGTAGTTTCTTTGTAAGGAAGCTTTCACAGCTTATATACAGTAATGTTTCCATCATTCATACAAGTCAACATACATACAAATAAAGAGTCTATCTTGCATTTAAAGTATATTACTGTTTTACTCTTCAAGAAAGTCAATTACAAGCATTATTATTTTATTGTGAATCTTCCCTTTATTATGAGGAAAGATGAACTTAGAGGATCACTTCATGTTTCAAGAATGCCATGACTGAAAATTTGCTCTACTTGAGAGTAACAGCAAATCTCAGATTTACACTTCTAACACAGTAACATAGTTGATGAGGCTGACAAACAGACCAGCACCATCATGTCCAGCCCACGCCAACACACCCCTGTTGAAGCTACTTCCAATTAAACCCCAACTGGGTAAAACATTCTACCTTTGTAGGCATCATCAATGGACAAAGTTGGGTTCATTAGATAAATAGCACAGCTTTGCTAATCACTCTCCATTTGAGCCAGGTGCCTATATCCTGAACATGAACTGTGTCTTGTCGTGGAAGTGGTGGTGATATGATATCATCCTCCATATAAGCTGTCTGGTTGATCTATCATGTCAGCTCGTTCTGTATAGGAGGTGCTGACATTAGCAAATTGGACAGAGGGGAGGACAGGAGCGCAGACGTCACTATGCAAAGACGTCTGAGCTGTTTCCTGGCTGTCATTATCGGGATCAGTAGAATTTCTGTGTAAGGAGGTAATTATTCTGGTGACTAGCACTATTGATTAGCTAATTACCAGATGGGTAATTCTTGGGATTTAACTTTATGTGGGGTGATATTTCCCCTTTAAATATCATGGACCTGCATAAATAAGGTTATTTTAGTTTATTATCCATAAAGTCTGGTGTAGAAGGGAACATCTAACCCAAAGAGATACTTTCCTGCCAATAGTGTGTAAATTCTTAACCCATTGTGCAATACTTTACATAGCAATGCACTGCATAACTCTCTGGCATCCAAAGGGTTAAAACAATTATGTTTTTCCACTAGAATATGCTTCTTCTTGATTAAACCTTTGCGGAGCAGAGAGTTGTACAATGCACTGAAGAAGCAATTAATTCTCTGGTGGGCTACAAGGAAATGGCTTCCAGACAGAGCACTAAACAAGAGAGAGAGAGAACTTAGATCCTGATCCTGACATCAATCAGGAGCTGCAGTGCAATTTAGTGTAATGCTAGTTTAAGGCTTTGGGCTTGATGTACATTTTCTCATACATCCCAAGTGCCCCTCTTTGAGACTCAAATCCCTCTGTCCCTCTTTCTCACCCTGATGTCCCTCTTTTTAGAGGATCTGTGTGATGTGTAAATAAGTGTATCACATTGCTCCACAGCAATAAAACTCAAACTAATGTTTGTTTAAAGGGGAACTGCCACCCCGCAAAAACTGTATCTCAATTAAGTCTTCATCTGGCGACTAGGTGCTTAGTAGCGTTAGTCGCCAGAAATATTACCTGGTTTAAAAGATTTTCTACTTTTTCTGAGGCTGACAGTAGCAGGAAGCACGGACATCTTGTCATAGTGACGTCCGTGTGCCTGTGCTGTCAGTCCCTTTTAAACCAGGTAATATTTCTGGCGACTAGCGCTACTAAGCAGCTAGTCACCAGATGAAGACTTAATTGAGATACAGTTTTTGCGGGGTGGTAGTTCCCCTTTAAACTTCAGTATATGTAAGTATAAATTAATCAGTGTAAATAAGATACTTTGGTCTTGCTCTAAATCATTTATTAACTTACACAAAGAGGTGTCAACAGTTCATGAAATAACCTACAAATTCTTGTTATTGCTACACCCACCAGCCACGCCTTAGCAATCCCCCCTTAACACAAGTGTCCCTCTTCGGCCTTTTGAAATGTTGGGAGCTATGTCTTCTTGTACCCACCATAGGCATCATTTTCTGTCACAGTGGAAAGAGTCTCGTAACAATGCAGACTCAAATATCCTGTGACTTCCCACCAGCATGTCTGGTCATGTGATATTGCCACAACCTCAGCTATTTCTTTGTGTAAACATGTTATTTTGCTTTTCATCTCTTTTAAAATATTGTTCACAGATAATGTAAACAGAGCTACTAAAACCAAACAATAATAAAAATAACTATCCTTTAAGAAATTCCCCGGAGTGGACCGCAGGTTAGCGGAGGGGAAGCATGTCATGGGGAGGGTTGATTCAGGAAGGAAGTTGTTTGTGGGTGTGTGTGTTAGGGAGGAGCAAGAGGTTAAGGGTTTAAAAGGTGCTAGAGACAGGAAGTGAGCTGTTGTGTAAAGAAGAAAGGACAGAGGAAGCGTGGTTCTGCCTCCTCTGCTGGCTCCCCTCACTCACTTACTCTCTCCTGCTGTCAGGCTTTCTCGCACCCACTCTTTCTCATGCTTTCCCTGCATCTTTTGCCGACACCGGGCGGTCCTGTTCCTGGATGGGATGTTTCTGTGTCCTGCCCTGTTCCTGTGCTGCGGATGGGGGATGGCTTGGCGACCCTGGCTGGTGTATTGCTGGCGGGCTTCCGTGGCCCTTATGGATTTCCCTGCCTTCCTGGTTCCTGGCAAGCCCCGGTTGGTTTCTTCATGGTGCGGCCCTTGCGGAGCGGCTTGGGGCCTTCCTCCTCCTTGGATATCTGGTAGGAGCGGTTTGCCTGGGGGTTGGATTCGGGCTCTGGCCACGGTTGCTGCTGCTCTCCCCTCTGCTCTGGCCTGGGAGTGACGCGGCCGTGGGGCATTGGGGGAATCCTTGGTGGTGGAGTCGGGCCGGCGGTTTGGGCCTTCTGCTGCCCTAGTCTGGGTCAGCTGTGCTGCTGGGCCCCGCCTCGGGGGTTTTCTGTCTGTGTCGCCTTGCCGGCTCCGCGTGTCAGGCCCTCTGTTGCTTGGGTTCGTGCGCCCCCCCCCTCTTTTCTCTCTGTGCTTGGCGTGCCCTCCTCTGTTTCTGCTTCCTCCCACTCTCTTTTTGGGTCCTGGTCTCGTTGCTTATCTTTTCATTGGCGCTCTGTTCCCTTTTCTTGAGGCCTCTAGGGTGGCTCCCCTCCCCCTTCCTCCCCTTTTGGTGATGGTTCTGGCTCCTTTTGTTTGTTTTTATGTTCTTCTTCACATTTCTTTGGTTCATTTTATCCTTTCATGGGTGTCTCTGTCTTTTTGGGCCTGTCTGGGCCCCCCCCCTCCTCTACGCTTTATGTATTTTCCTGTTTAGCGGTTGCACTTCCCTGGGCTTTCTCTCTCCTTCGTTTGTGGGCCCCCTCCCCCTCCCCTTCCATCCCCGTTCTGGGGTTTTTTGTTGTTCTTGCTGTTTTCCTTTGGGCCTGACCGCGGGAGTTTTGGGGCTATCCTACATCGCCTGCGGCTTACTCCTGTTATTGTTTCCTTAGCTTTTGGGGTGTGCCGTACTAACCTACGCCCGACACCGTATCGACACCAGCTGTGCAACGCAGACTCCCTTGTTTTGCTGTATGTGATGGCATCGGTTGGCCTGTTTATGTGTGTATATGTGGCTGCTTGTTGTTCTACATGAGTGCTTATATGTACCTTTCTGGTGGGGTGTATGTGTGGGTGTATGTCAGTGAGTTAGTGTGCTGTGTGTTAGTGTGCCTGTGTGTTGGTGTGCCTGGGTGTTTTTGTGTGCCTGGGTTTTTTTGTGTGCCTGTGTGTTTTGTGTGCATGTGTGTTTGGTGTGCATGTGTGTTTGGTGTGCTGTGTGTTTTATGTGTGTGTGTTGTTTTGGTGGGCATGGGGGTTTTCTGTACTTGTGGGTTTTTGCGTGAGGGTTTTGGGTGTTTGTGTGCGTGTTTAGGTGCCTGCGTGTTTGAGTGCCTGCGTGGTGGAGTGCATGCGTGGTGGAGTGCATGCGTGGTGGAGTGCATGCGTGGGTGAGTGCATGCGTGGGTGAGTGCATGTGTCTTTGAGTGTCTGTGTGTGTATTCATGTATGGAGACTGACAGCAACGACGGGTGCAGCGATGGACATGGCGAACATCTGTTGGTGAGTCTGTGCCGGTATGTTTGGGTGTGCGTTTGTGTGTCTTTGTCTACTTTCTACGTGTATGTATGTCTCTATTTCTGTATGTGTTGGTGTATGGATGTGTGTATGTTGTGTGTGGTGTATACAGCGAATTATATAACACATAATAAAAAAGAAAAAAAAAAAAAAAAAAAAAAAAAACCTTATGGGTGTTGGTGTTGGAGTGGATACCTGTGTGTATGTCGGTGGTTTCGGATGTTGGTGTATGTGTCTGTGTGCTATACGACTGTCTATGTGATTTCCTGGTGTCCGGGTCTCGGCTCCGGGAGTGCGGTGGCCTTGGACGGCCAATTCCGCAGCGTTGGTTGGTTATCTCTGGGTATGTGCGGAGTTGCTCTGGTGACGAGCTGGTCTTTTCGGAGTCCGGGCTTGATGGGGGGCTTCGGGGGCTCCTGATATTTTCCCACTGTGCAGTGATACGGCAGTTGGCGGTGCCTTGGCTTGGTGGTGTTGTCGCCACTGGAGGTTTGCTGGGTGGTTTGTTCCGGTGGTGTCCCCTCCCAATTTTTTTCACAGGTTGCTGGTGTTTCGATGATGTGCGCAGGAGTCCTTTGGTGAGGTCTCGCTGGTGGTGAGTTACGGTTGTTTCCCATCCCCTTGTCGCCTTCTGCTGCCGTGCAGGGAGGTTTGTGGTGAGGCGGTGCCCCTGGCGATGTGACGGAGTGTGGGGTCTTTCGGGAGGCCATTCTTCTGGATCCAGTGGCTCTCGTATGCGGGCCGGAGAGCGGCCTGTCGTGCCTGGGGCGCTCTGTGGTGGCTGACATGCAGCAGTGCTGATGGATGGTGATGCTCTAGGGTCCCGCTGCGTGTGGTGACCACTACAGGTGGTGCGGCCAGTTGGGAGACTGGGCTTTCCTGGTTGATGCGGTGGTCTATGTTTCCGGAGTCCCACTGATGGTGGGGACATCCTCGGCTGTGTGGTTTCTTCTGAGGACGCCGCATGTGGCCCACATGGCGGTTTTTGTCTTACTGTGCCTCTGATCTTCGGTTCCTCAGGACGGTGGTGTTTTTCTTCAGGATGGTTGTGTGGTTCATGTAGGTGTGTCTCTGGGATGGTTGTGACTGTATGCGCATTGGTGGTCTGTTTACTGGCTGTCCGCGGCATGGGCTGCGGGGTGTTGCTGCGTGTCCTTGCAAGGTGGGTACTGTGGTGCTGGCGGGGATTCGGGGTGGTGTGTGGTGTTGCTTCTCCTGTCTCCCGCTGTGGTTGGCCTTGGGTACGGATACTGCATGGGGCCGGTCTGGTGTTTTTTGTTGCGTGTGTCTTGGGTTCATTGGGGTTTGCAGGGGTGGAGGCTCGACCGGGCCTAGTGGTTCAGGCGTTGTGGCTGCCACTGTGTGGTGGTGTGTTTGGTGTTCCGGGTGACCGGTGTTTTTGCTGGGTGTGTATGTCAGTTGTGGGTTGGGTGGTGGATGTTTGGTTTTGTCTGGTTGCAGTCTGTCGGGCTCAGTGGCTGTTGGTGAGTGTGGGGTTTTTTTTTGTCTCCTTTGTTGGGTGGGTTGGTATGGGATGTATGAGTTTCTGTTTTTTTCAGTACTTGGTTGGTGTGCGGTTTGGACGTGTGGGGTATGTATGGGTGGATGTGGGTGTGTTCCGCCTGGATGGTTTTCGGTCATTTTCCTGAGGGCTAGGGCTGGTTGGGTCTGTCTGCGGGGTTTGTTAGTCGCTGGCTGCTCCCCTTTTTAGTTCAGCTGTTGCCTGCTGATCCTGGTTGGGGTTGTCTTGGGGGTGCTTGGCCGATGTGTGGGTCTGCGTGAGTGTTGTCCTTTTTGTGTTTTTTCTGTTCCCTTCCGGTGTCTCCTGTGGTTGCTGGCTGATGGGAGGTATGTTCTGGGGGAGTTCAGTGTGCGGTGTTGGATGCTGTGGTGTTCGGTCTTGGGTTACTGGGTATAGTGGTACCTAGGTTTTGTGGGGGTTTGTGTATGCTTCGGTGTGTGTGTGGTGGTTGGAGTTTGCCTTCTGTTGTTCATTTGGTGTGTGGTCTGGGGTTAGTGGTTTTGGGGTGTTGTGGTTGGTGGTTTTTTCATGGTGTACTGCGTGTGTGAGGTTGGGGCAGTGGGATTTTCAGGGGTTTTTTGGCTTGAGTGCTCTTTGAGTGCTGTTCGGGACTGGCGGCTGGTCAGGGTTCTGTGCATGTTGGTTGGGGGGGGTGGTTGCATTCTCTTTGGTTCCTAGTGGTTTGCCTGTTGGCTCCGTTCTTTGGCCTTGGTTTGGGGGGGGGACCCCGGGACCTCCCCCCCTTTTTTGGGTGTACGCATGGTGCTTTTGGTGGTGGGGATACAGACATTGGCGTATGGGGTGTGGGGGGCCAGCTGGTCATGGGGTTGCCAGTCTGGCCTGGTGGCGGGGGGGGGCCCAACTGGTCAAGGGATTGACAGTTGGGCCCTGTGGCGGATAGTCCTTGCATGGTTTTCAGTGATTGATAAATGAGGTGGTAAGTTAAGGGATTTTATCCTCGGGTGGAAGCCCTTTGAGAGTTTGCCCCGGACTTAGGTCGCGGGAGGTGACGTTACCTATTGGACCTAAAGTGGATGGCCAATGGGGTAATTTATTGGGAATCAGCTGTAAGTGCTGAAAATGGTGGAATCAGCTGTAAGTGCTGAAATGGTGGAATCAGCTGTAAGTGCTGAAAATGGGGAATCAGCTGTAAGTGCTGAGGAATGTTTGGGATCAACGGTAGTGCTGAAGAAGGTGGGAATTTTAGCATGAGCCCGTACAATTTGGCCATGCTTGGTTTCAAGGAAAATGGATTGGCAAGGACTGTCAGTTTAATTAAAAGAGTATTGGTTATTGTTCATTGTTATTGTGGTGTTTGAGTAAGGAAAATAACATTATGTGAATAAAATGTTAAATAAAGCTCTGATCTGTTATCCCCACCAATAGATGTGTCTGTTTTTATTGCTGGATCATACCCTATCCCTATGACAAGAAATTCCCCGGAGTGGACCGCAGGTTAGCGGAGGGGAAGCATGTCATGGGGAGGGTTGATTCAGGAAGGAAGTTGTTTGTGGGTGTGTGTGTTAGGGAGGAGCAAGAGGTTAAGGGTTTAAAAGGTGCTAGAGACAGGAAGTGAGCTGTTGTGTAAAGAAGAAAGGACAGAGGAAGCGTCCCGCCCGCCCGCCCCTTGTTTCAGAGGATGTGGTTGTGTGTTTTTCTGCTTGGCGGATAGTCCTTGCATGGTTTTCAGTGATTGATAAATGAGGTGGTAAGTTAAGGGATTTTATCCTCGGGTGGAAGCCCTTTGAGAGTTTGCCCCGGACTTAGGTCGCGGGAGGTGACGTTACCTATTGGACCTAAAGTGGATGGCCAATGGGGTAATTTATTGGGAATCAGCTGTAAGTGCTGAAAATGGTGGAATCAGCTGTAAGTGCTGAAATGGTGGAATCAGCTGTAAGTGCTGAAAATGGGGAATCAGCTGTAAGTGCTGAGGAATGTTTGGGATCAACGGTAGTGCTGAAGAAGGTGGGAATTTTAGCATGAGCCCGTACAATTTGGCCATGCTTGGTTTCAAGGAAAATGGATTGGCAAGGACTGTCAGTTTAATTAAAAGAGTATTGGTTATTGTTCATTGTTATTGTGGTGTTTGAGTAAGGAAAATAACATTATGTGAATAAAATGTTAAATAAAGCTCTGGTCTGTTATCCCCACCAATAGATGTGTCTGTTTTTATTGCTGGATCATACCCTATCCCTATGACATGTATAAAGCAGTAGTGGCCAACCTGAGGTGCTGTTCAGAACTACAGATTCCATCATCCCCAGCCAGCCATTGGCTTTCTGGGGAAGATGGAACTTATAGTCCTGAACATCTGGAGGGCATCAGGTTGCCCACCTCTCGCATATAACCTTAAGTGGAACAATTCTGGAACAATCCAAATACAATGTAGGAACAAATTGAAAAGTTCCCATTTGTTTAAAATAGGGCTTTAAACTCATTGAATGCTACAGACGCATTGCATTGGAGACATCTTTAGCATTTAAGGGGTTAAAATCCCTATTTTAAATCAATCAAGACTGTACAGAAAGCAATGTTACCCTAAAGTAGGGATGGTCAACGTCGGCTCCACAGCTTTTGTTGAACTACAACTTCTATCCAACTCCAAGTCCTCTGTTACTCTATGGAGCCATGCACTAAAATTTTTCCTGTTTTAGAGATCTTAGTGCATTGGCTCCGTAGAATAGAATAAAATAGGAATTGGAAAAGTTATATAAATGGAGACATCATATCCACTTTATCACCTCTTTATCACACCTTAATGAGTACTCCCACTTCAGGGATAATATTCATTGAAAAGACTTTACAGCCCAAACCTTTTTTTTACAGATTAAAGTGTTAGTAATGTCCATAAAAAAGTTTTTTTTTGCATTTAGAAGAGCTTAAAAAGCTGAGCTAAATGCAAAAAAACGTATCTCTCAAACCGCTATGCTTTAAGAGATACAGGTGTTTAAAGTCCGCTGTTTCCTACTGACAACTGTAAAGCTGTCAGCTGGAGATTTGTGTCGGTCGACACGGAGGCGCTTGAGAAGTGCCGAGATCTCGTTACTTACACGGAATCCCTTCATTGGAATGGTCTAAAACGTGTGCCTGATTTTCAAGCACACGTTTTAGACCATTCCAATGAAGGGATTCCTTTTAAGTAACGAGACATTACTAACACTTTAATGTTTAAAGCACAGATTTTTCTACTGCACTCTATGGGAGAGCTTGAGTCACTGTCTACAGCCTTCCATAGTAAATGATAGGAACAGTACCAGCTGCTAATCAGAGCATACAGTTACTGATTCATTTTTGAAAACTCATTTCAGATATATTATCTTTATAATTAAAATGCAGTGGGAGTAGTATCCTTTATATACATATCCAAGAAAATATATATATATATTTCTTTAAAAAGTTTTACTGCACTTTTAAGAACTTTTTTCTGTGGGTAAATTATAATCTGTTGGAGTTTTCTGTGCCAGGACAGTGGATGGCTCTAGCAGATCTGAGGTTAAGTTAGGACTCGAGGAACAAGCACTTTTTCCTAGAAGTCCCTTATATCTAGAACTGGTAAAAAGTAAATACAAAAGGAAACTAAATTCAGTGCTCTTCACTTGTCCATTGGACAGCAGGACCTGTCACATTTCATGTCACAAAACTGTGCCAGTGTATTACTGGTTAATCCTTCACACATTTAGGGTTAGCCTTCTGTCTCTTCAGCTTCCCATACCTCCAAAGTGTCCCTCTTTAGGAGGGACAGTCCCTCTTTGAGACTCAAATCCCTCTGTCCCTCTTTCTCACCCTGGTGTCCCTCTTTTTAGGGGATCAGACTGTGTAGTGTGTAAATAAGTGTATCACATCGCTCCACAGCAATAAAACTCAAACTAAATGTATGTTTAAACTTCATTATATGTAAGTATAAATTAATCAGTGGTCTTGCTCTAAATCATTTATTAACTTACACAAAGAGGTGTCAATAGTTCATGAAATAACCTAAAAATTCTTGTTATTGCTACACCCACCAGCCACACCTTAGCAACACCCCCTAAAACACAAGTGTCCCTCTTTGGTCTTTTGAAATGTTGGGAGCTGTAAGGGATGGTTAGCTATGGCTTCCTAACATCAATATATTAACCTATGTACGCACATAATCCTCCCATTAACGGTGCTTGCACCAAGAGAAAGACAAGGTGGCAATCTGGGGAAGTAATTTCCTCTATGCATAGCTTAGACCAATGTACTAAACAAAAAAGTAGAGGTAATGGTGCTAATGTATACCATTTCCCTGCACGGCCTATTGGAGTGGTGTGAAGAGCTTGCCTCCATTAAAGTTCTATGCTGGTGGAGTAGCGACTAGCTGCTTAGTAGCGCTAGTCACCAGAATAATTACCTTATTTAATAGATTTCTGCTCTCTTCTATGGCTGACAGTAG
Organism: Rhinophrynus dorsalis; assembly: GCA_037306005.1. Classification (NCBI taxonomy): domain Eukaryota; kingdom Metazoa; phylum Chordata; class Amphibia; order Anura; family Rhinophrynidae; genus Rhinophrynus; species Rhinophrynus dorsalis. The sequence goes on along the minus strand of CM074724.1, from coordinate 323,846,700 downwards.
CACAGAGTGCGGACATCTTGCCATTGTGATGTCCACGCACCTGCTGGAGCTAAATAGCTCCTAGAAATGCCTCCTAGACCCGGCTGGGACTGACAGCGCAGGCCCGCGGACACCACAATGGCAAGATGACCGTGCTCCGTGCTACTGTCAGCCATAGAAGAGAGCAGAAATCTATTAAATAAGGTAATTATTCTGGCGACTAGCGCTACTAAGCAGCTAGTCGCCAGATGGGGACTTAGTTAAGCTAAAGATTTTGTCGGGTGGTAGTTCCGCTTTAAATACAGCCCATAGAGCAGAAGTCTTAGAGAATTGCACATTTTATGGTGTGTGTAACTAAGCATATTCATCTTGTTTGCAATGTATTACATTACATGTGTTTAGCCAGATCATTCCCATATCATTACCATGGAAACATTGATTTAGCAGCAAAATGAGCGCATGACCTCACCGATTAACAATTAACAGTAAAGGCTCCAGTTAAAGGCTCCATAAATAAATTAGCAATACACACAGCAGTCTCACACGGAATCTGACTTTTTTTTTACTAAAATACAATAAAGTATCATAAAATAAATGCTTTCTGGGTCCAGTAATGATACCCAGGAGTTAATAAGGCCATGTACATACTGCAGTTACACTAAGCCTCAGTAATGGGAATGGTAGACCCTCCATTCAGCATTCAGTAGGTCAGTTTTATAGCTCAGGATGCGCTGGATACCTTTACCCTCACTGCTGCTCTGCTGGGGTGGTCACACACAAAAAGTGTTTAGGTCAAGGGTAAGCAAGCTAAATCTCTCCAACTATTAAGGACTACAATCCCCATCAATGGATTGCAGAGGTGTAACTAGAAGCCACCAGGCCCTGGTGCAAGAATTGCCATGAGCCTCCCTACCACATTGGCCCCAGACCCCCTCAACCACACTGGCCACCTCCACATTGCCCCCCAATCTCCAAATTGCCCCTTCATCTCCACATTGCCCCCATCTCCACAATGCCCCCATATCTCCAAAATGCCCCTTCCACAATGCCCCCTTCAACTCCACAATGCCCCCTTCATCTCTACATTGCCCCTTCATCTCCACATTGCCCCTTCCACAATGCCCCTTCATCTCCACATTACCTCTTCCACAATGCCCCCTTCATCTCCACAATGCCCCTACCTCCAGTCCCTGGTGGTCTAGCGGCGTGGCTTGACAGATCTGTGCCTCCTTCGGCACAGATCTCTACAACTGAAGCTCCCGCGCGCCGCTATAGTAATGCAGAGGATGAGAGATGATGTCATCTCCCAGCGCTCTGTATTACTAGAACCGGCGGCCGTAGTGGGAGTTGCTGCGGGCGAGGGGGTCGCGGGGGGTGGCCGGGCCCCTGGAGTGACGGGCCCGGTCGCAGGTGCGACCCCTATTGTTACACCACTGATGGATGGCCTCAGGTTGTCAGTCTCTGCCCAAACCCATACCTCCCAACATTTCAAATGGCTAAAGAGGGACAATTTTGTTTCAGGTAGTATATGTGTGGGAGTGACTGGTGGGCGGGCATTACCAAGAATTTTTAGGTTATTTCATGACCTATCAACACCTATTTGTGTAACCTAATAAATGACTTATAACGAGACCAAAGTATTTTATTTACACAGACTCATTTATAAACATATAGACTGAAATTTAAACAAACGTTAATATGAGATTTATTGCTGTATAGCAAAATTATACGCTTATATGCACACTACAAAGTCTGATTCTCTAAAAAGAGGGGCATCAGGATGGGAAAGAGGGACAGGGGGATTTTGGTCAAAAAGAGGGACACTTGGGAGGCATGCAAACCCCATCTGTTGCCTTATCCTATAAAATACAAACATAAAACAGCTATTACATGAACTGGCCATTATAGTATATAAGCCTGTAAATAAGCTGGCCAAACTATTGTATAAACTCTACATTAAGGTACTAGATACACTGCTAATATTATAACTCAAAAGCAGGTGTTTAGTGCAGACGGACTGGTATTGTGCTGGGTGTGGCCACCACAAAGGACGTATCTTTCATAAACAGGCACTGTAGGCAGTTGGCTTCTCTGCCTAATGGGGAATCTGCCTCTGGTAACCACTGATCCCAGGATTTGGACATGGTGACAGCAAAAGCCAAATAGTCCCAAGGCTACAGAATAGTCTATTGGTTTATGCATAAAGCTAAAAGGGATCAATTCTGGGGCAAACAAGACAATACAGGGGACAATAAACATTCCCATTGGTGTAAATAGGAATTAAAGCCCTCAAAAGCTAAAGTGGTCTCCAACTCATTTAAATCTAGGAACATTTTGCATACTTTTATTTATTCAAAAAGTACCTAGTGTTTCCCTTGTTCTCTAATCCTTTTAGTTTGCAAACTCCCATAAGCGGGGCATTCGCCTCTATTTTTCGCAGCTAGTATTTACAGTATTAGGGTGACAAGTGTTAGTAATGGTCTCTCTTATTGTACAGTACTGATTAAATGAATGGTTAAAATCCAATAAAAATAATGTTTCCAATACTTCCTATACCTAATGCAATCCATGTCCTATGGAGCACTTCAAGTACCTCGTAAAATCTGTTCCCTGAAGACCAGATGCTGTTCTAAAGACCAGAGAAGACTCTACCTGCTATTTGGACAGGGTTTCTAATAAACTGGCCACTCAGGTGACAATGACACTGAATATAGAACTCTGAGGAAGCTCTAATCTCTCATATAGCCAGAAGTGAATTTTCTACAGTGAGGTCCACAAGAGTACTGTACTGAACAGAGAGATGTACAACATATCACTGGATTATTTGGTACTCCAACCTAATGGAGTGCAGAGACTAATTTGTCCTTCAGTACAGTTTCTAGTCATCTTGTCTTAAACTCAATGAGGTGCTATAAAGGCACCAAAAGGATGCTGGCCCATGTAGATTTAATCAAGTTTGTCTCTGTGACTCAGCACAAAACATAATGATCAAAGAATGACTCAGCAGCTTGTTAAAGGGATAGTAATACTTCATTTTATCTTTATTTTATTTTGTAGGCATTAAAAAACCATGAAGAACGATATAAGTCTTATCTCTCAAACCTTTATGGCTTGAGAGATATTCACAAGCAAAGTTTCCCCTCCCTCCCCTTTTACCTAGTGTAAGCCATCTCTTCTCAGATGGGGACTCTGGTTGTAAGACCAGACAGATAACAGAAGGGGACAATCTTCTTCTTATGAGAACAATGAAGGCCCTGCCCCCCTTGACCAGTTTTTCAGGTTTTTCCCTTATCTTAATTGAAGATTGTCCCTCTCTGCAATCTACCTGGGCACCTCCCTTCTGATCTGGCTGAACAGTGTTACATCAGTAAAAGGGGCGGGAGGGGGATACTTTGTCATTGAATTACTCTTGTACTACAACTCTGACAGTATTGAAATAACACTTTCCAAAGTCCAAATTCTGTGATGATTAATTAGAGCTGCTTTTATTATGAAACATTACTATCCCTTTAAATCATGTCCTCCTAATGTTACTGTAGAGTAGTGTAGTATAGTAACATGGCCATTCACTGCCAGAACACAATATTTTCTGCATATGCATTTGGGGTTACTCTCTATGCTTCTTCTCTCAATTCTTCTGTAAGAGCATGAAGAAGAGGGTTTTAAGGCAGGGGTGGTCAACCTACGGCTCTAGAGAGCTCTCTAGTACACAAAGAGTTAAAAGTCATATTTAAATCAGTGGAAATTTATATTCATCCCCTACATTGCATTTGGTTTGCCCCATAATTACTCCGGGGGTAATTTGGTCAGGGTATCTAATAAACTGGACACTCATGATAATGGCACAGAGTATGGGACTCTGAGTTTGCTCTAATCTCACATATAGCCGTTAGAGTATGTGCTACAGTGTCATCCCCAAGAATACTGAGCGTGTTAGTTGTATGCAAAGTCACCAGTTTATTTGGTACATCAGCCTAATGGAGAGTAGAGACTCCTTTATCCTTTAGTAATTGAAACATCAAGGAAAACAGGTGCAGGGAACAGTCTAAAGAAGAGAGCATCAACAGAGTTCACATTATATACATGTACGATACTCACAGGATAAATCACACCAGCATTCAATTATCCACCAGAATATTAGAGCTTTCAGGGTAGTGACTGCCTGTCTCGTCTCAGGCTGTAACAGCTCCTCTATTACTTGTGTTAAGTACAAATGAGGCATGAATAATTATATTGAAAAATATATAAAAAGAGCATGTAGAATGAATGTTACTAGAAAAATATGTATACATTTAATAATAACTACTATACATACTAATGCTAGTTTATTCTTGAAAAAGTGGTGGATGTAATGCCATGATACGTGTAGATTGTAGCATATTAATTTGTATTGCTCTTTTTAAGTAGTATGTATAGAAGTTATTATTATATTTTTTTTCTTGTATCTTTCAATATATATGTTTATTTTATTTATTTTTCTATATAATTATTAATTCCCTATTTGTATATAACATAAGTAGTAGAGGAAATGTTACAGCCTGAGGAAGGACTACCCCACAAGCTCTAATATAGTGGTGGATAATCGAACACTGGTGTGATTTATCCTGTGGGTATCATACATATATATAACTAGTTACAAAGCCCGTATACACAGGCTGATCCGGAGCAGGGAGCTCCGGAAGGCTGACAGCCTGTCTGTGCTCCTGGCTCCGGGGCAGCAGCAGAGGCACTGGGTGACAGTTCCTTCCAGAGCTCTCCGCTCCGGATCAGCCCGTTCTGCAAGCCCCTACTGCGCATGTGCGGTTACGCACACAGTGAGCGACGCATTCTAGGACTTTATGTTATAGGGCAATGTTTCTCAACCTTTTTGTGCTCAAGGCACTCATAACATGCAGTTTGAAATTTTTGGGGCACCCCTATTATTTTTTTGAAATTTATTATGTGTGTAACTAAGGTTCCAAATGCATAAATATAGTTATTCTTAAATCTCACAACTAAAAAAACATACAGTAAATATCAATTTCCATAAATATACAATTGTAACTCTACATTTAAATTTTTGTCAAATCCTTCATAGATAAAATGAGGCACCCTAAGTGGATGTCCATGGCACACCAAAGTGCCACGGCACGCTGGTTGACAAACACTGTTATAGGATGTGAATGTTGCTGATCAGCTCCTCTTTGGATTTTTCTTTGTATACTTGTTATCTTTGTTGTTTCAAATACCTGGCGGAGGTCACTGATTTGGATTTGGCTGAGAATATAAAAGAGAAGCTCAACAACCAGCTAGTAACAGACACCAGTGTCCAAATAGGAGTGGGATACCAAGTCTCCTACAGGCTGGATTTATCTACCATTTGCATAAGCACTTTGAAAGACCACTTTTTAATTGTGAGCACCCAGTCTAAGGCATGAGTTTTGGGCTCCAATGTTCTGAATAGACATACTATTATATGTGGCACCTCTTTTTTTCTGTTTTTTACTTTCCTTGTCCTTCTATATTGTCTCTGGTCATCTAATCCTGAACTCAGAGAGATGATATAAAGGCTCCAAAGTGAGGATGGTCCATGTAGTCCCTGAAGTTGCTTCATGGACAGAGATAGATCCATGAATCATTCTTACCATCTAGATCTGCCTTTTGCATCAACAAGCTATCTCAAGCCACCACAGCATGGACATTTACTGAATATTTACTGATTTCTTTACCAGCACACTAGACCACAGGTAGGCAGCTGAGGCTCTCTAGCTGTTGAGGACTACGCTTTAGTTATCCACAGCTGGAGGTCCTCAGCTTCTCTTCCTTTGCTCTAGGCACTGTTGTGTGTGGCCAACCCAGCACCAGCATTTCTGGCACTGACTAGAATACCTCGGTGTCTGACTATCTGCTTTATATAGCACTAGTTACAAAGCCCATATACACGGGCTGATCCGGAGCGGCTTACATCTCCAGATGGCTTACAGTCTGTCTGTGCTCCCGGCTCCGGGGCAGCAGCGGAGGCGCTGGGTGACAGTTTGTCACCCAGCCGTCTCCACTGCTCCCCTGGAGCCGGGAGAACAGACAGGCTGTCAGCTTTCCGGAGCTCTCCGCTCCAGATCAGCCAGTTCTGCAAGTCCCTACTGCGCATGTGCGGTTACGCACACAGTGAGTGATGCATTCTAGGACTTTATGTTATAGGATAGTGTAAACATGTGACACTGCCCTGATGGAGTAATGTTTTACTTGGATATGGGCTTGTACCAAATAAACAGACCACACAGTATAAATATAGTGAGTGTATGACTTTTCAGTTAATACTATATGTTGTATACTCACAATCAGAAATGCTTTATTTGGTTTGATAGCATTGAAGTCTGGTGTTAAATGGAAAATATATCCTTTACCCTAGAAGGGTGCCCAAAGCATCATGAAAGAGTTACTTATTTGCCATTTTATGTAGCCTTTTAAAAAATATGCTTTTCACTCTTCTTGGTTAATCTACAAAAGTAAAGAATTAATAATGTTTGCACTCATTTTTGTAACTTTACATTATGGACATCCTTAACCTATATTAAAAAATAACTCAGCACTGTAGGCAAAGGCCTAAACACATGCCTGGGAACTTTAGCTACCCAGCTTCAAAGTTATTAAGATTGGTAGGCCCGTATCATATGATTTAAGGGATGGGGAGGGGGGATGAGGGGTTTAGATAAGATGATCAGATAATGGACAGGACAGAGGTGTGTGAGTGGGCAGGGCTGGGTGCTGGGTGGGTGGGATGGGTTGAAAGTAGACATTGTAGGGTAAAAAGTGGTGAAGTTTTGCAAGAAGAAGAATGATGCTCAGTCCCACATTATTCTGTTATGAAAAAGAAGTGTATAACATTTTACTCTGATACAAACTACCATAATATCTATGAAATCCCATGCTGTTTTTCAGTAGACTAGGGGAAGAATATTTCTTTGGACTCCTGTCACCCTGGTCAGGAAGCCATGCTTTACTGCTCATGTAACTGCAGGAAGTGAGGAGTACGCAGGAAAACTGTTCCTTTAAGCCAACTGATAAATATCATATCCTATATAATAATTCACTAGGATGTTTGTCAGAAGCCGTCATGTGCAGTAGAGACTGTGCGTGTTTGGGCAGTCTCTACTGTGCATGAAACGGCTGCTTAACATTACCCGGACCTTGGCTCGTGTACACGGGCTTTTACACTAGTAGTTTATATTCTACCAATGAAAGAAAACACTTTTAGTTTCTGTTTTCCTTTAACCCTTTGAGTGCCAGAGAGATATCCAGTTCATTGCATTGCAATGCTTTGGATACCTCTCTGGCACTCAAAAGATTAAGAACATAGTGCGTGATGTATAAAAAGCCTTCTTAGTGTATACTTATGAATTGTCGCTAACATTCACAATGCCTGTCATATTTATAAAGAAGTAAAGTCACGTTTATTAATATATCTACCGGAGAATATTCTGAGAAAATTCGCACCTGTGAATATATTTTCGCACACATAGCCATCACTGTATACTTCCATTAAGAGCAGGTTATACCTGGTGTTCAGACTGAATGACAAAAACTGCCTTTATTTTTTGCGCAGTTAGAGAATTTCTTTATAAATACACTGGGACACAATTCTTATTTGGCTAAGACCATTTCTACTCCACTTTTGAAAAAAGTAAACTAACTGTAGTTAGCACTTAGCGAAAATGTCACTAGATGTTTATCCCTTGGCGTGCCAGAGCACTCAAAGGGTTATACATATACTTGTGATGCTTTGAGACAGTTTTACAGATACATTCTTTATTTCTCCAGTTTTATAATTCTCACCCATAAGGCCTTGTGCAAAAAAGAAATAAGGAGCAATTAGGGGGCAAACCAACTGCACCATACAGTCATATAAACATTCCCCAAATTTAATTTGATTTAACGGGGCTTTTTATCCCTTGAATGCCAAATAGGTTACCAACTAGGGTTGCCACCTTTTCTTAAAAAAAATACCGGCCATGGCATTCCCTTCATAGACTTAACATTGGACAGAAGCCAATTTTTTACCGGCCTGCCGGTAAAATACCGGCTGGGTGGCAACCCTATTACCAACCCAATGCCTTCAATGGATTAAATGCCTGATTTAAATCAATAGGAATGATGTGTCCCCTATAGTGTATGTCTTCACTTTTATCTCTCACCCCTGAATGCGAGAGGGACGTAGGATGCATTGCAAAGCTATGTGTCAGACATCCCTCTGGCACTGAAGATGTTAATCATGTACTGCTCTGTGACTTATGCTCAAGGGAATGTAGGGGCTTTTGTTGTGAAGTTGCTATGTCCCAGAATTGCTGTATCTTTGCTTTTGTACATACGTCCCATTACACACATTTATATGGTAATATTGATGACTGATCTCATGACTCTCCGCGTGACATGTAGCTACTGTCCTGAGTCATGTTTATCTCTGTGACTAAGCACAAAACATAATGACCAGAGAATGACTCAGCAGTTTGTGGAATCGTGCCCTTCCAGTGATACTGTAGAGTACTGTGACTGTCTGTCCAAATATGGTCATCTACTTCTAGACCACAAGTGCCTTCCACATGTGTTTGGGGACACTCTCTGTACCCTGGCAAGAGTAGTAAGATTAAGGTTCTAAGGCAGAGGTAGCTAGACACCTATCTAGCATTCAAAGAGTTAAAATTCCCATTTAAATCAGTGGGAATATCTATTTGTCCTCAACCATGCAATTGGTTTTCCCCATAATTGCTCCATGGGGGAGATACACTAAGTGTGACAAAGGGATGACTCAGAAGTGATCATTTCTCCAGTGAGGGAAACTCTCCAACTCATATGTTACTCTATGTAGCACCAAAGTTACTCCAGCCTGAGAGATGTTAGTTCACAGGCTCCATAGAATAACCTAAGGCCTGAAGAGCTTATCACACTGCATAATTTATCTCCAATTTACCACAACTTAGTGCATATCCCCCAGGTGTCATGTTCTTAGGCGTGATAAAGAGGTGATAAAGACATCATACCTTCTCTAGTGATATCACTTCTCCAATTCCTATGTTATTCTATGGAGCCAATGCAGTATGATTAGATGAGTTAGAGCAAGAAGGGGCATTTAAATCTGTTATATAGACATTTAATATATAATATTTCATAGATATCAGGGTCACTTTTTTAAAAACATTGCCAAGTATTCCAGCTGCTGGATGTTCCCTGATGTAGTTTAAGGGGAACTGTCATTAGATAGTTTCCATGGATACTCCCCTATAGTTTCCATTGGTGCCCCCCTGTTCACTGGTGCAGCATTGCTCAGGACAGTTTCCTGTCCTACACTATGGAGATCCCCATAGACTGGGCTTGAAAGTCTGACACAGCTGGTCTGTGGGGACTCTGTGCACAATGCAGGAATGTGTGTCTGACACTCAGACTTCTGTGTTGCTTTCCAGGTGAGGGGTCCATTTTTGGTCCCTTAAACAGCTGACAGAATCTATTTTGGGGCTGCACAGTGTATATCAGACCAATCTGCTATTTGGTAGGAGGATGTGATTTTTTTTTAATGGTTGAGTTTTATGGTGCTCACATATATTTATTATTGTATTATTTTAACATTTGTATGCCCAACAACAGGCACAATAATATACATAGTTACTACACGAGACGTTTACAAGTAGAAGGTAATATTAATGAAAATATTAAAATAAACTTGCTGAGTCACTGTAAGGCATTTGTGTATTGTGACAAGGAGCAGGAGAGTCAGCTTGTGCACACGGCTGTCAGACACATAGACTGTAATCTGAGAGCAATTGGGAGAGGAGTGCAGAGCATGATTGAGGTGAACCAGTTTACTACAGGAATGCACACGGCACTAAGAAAACAAGCATTGGGTTATTGACACACTAAAGTGCATGCAGTTTGCTCTTATATGAAAAAGAATGTAGAAACAGTCACAGATATGTGAAAGTTGCAGAAGCTTGACAGATTTAAAGATGTTATGGCTGCTCCTTGTTAGAGTAGTCATAATTAAAGGGGAAGTAAAGAGCAATATAACACCATTTTAAACTATAACCAGTGTGCTTCCTGCTATAGTTACCAGGTTCTCATAAGTTAACTGTTATCCCTACAGATCTCCATGATCTGCAGGGCTGGGTGATACATACTGCCCAACATTTCAAATGGCCAAAGAGGGACACTTGTGTTTTAGAGGGGGTGTGGCTGGTAGGTGGGGCATTACCGAGAATGATTAAACTATTTCATGACCTATGAAACAAATGACTTATAGCAAGACCAAAGTATTTTATTTACACAAACTAATGTATAAACACATATACTGATGTTTAAACAAGCATTAATGTGGGTTTTATTGCTGTGGAGCAATGTGATGCACATATACACACCACACGGCCTGATCTTCTAAAAGAGGAACATCAGGGTGGGAAAGAGGGACACAGGGATTTGGGTCTAAAAGAGGGACTGTTCCTCCTAAAGAGGGACACTTGGGAGGTATGGTGATATCAGCACCTCACTCATCACTTATGGGAGAGGTAACAACATTGCTATGCTACCCAATGTTGGTGAATCTGCTCTCAATGGGCTTCTATGGAGAGAACAGAGATCTCCCATAAGAACAGAGTGAGGAGATGATTTCAACCAAGAATTTATAGGTGAGTGTTAAGGCATGGGAACTTTATTTCCATAGTTTACGAGTCATTGCAGTCAATCCCTGCAAATCAGTTTATCATTTAAAAAAATACAAAGGTCTAAAATTATAGCAGAAATGGGTTGGAGACCTCTCTAGCCCCCATTTAAAATCAATGGGAATTTGGATAATTTATATTTGTCCCCTGTTGTGCATTTTATTTGCTCTAAAATAGCTTCTCTTTAGCTTAATGAATTGCAATTTAAGATTCACACATAGACAGGTGTTATGAGGAACGATCTGCTTTCTTTTATGCACTTACAAAGGTTCCCTCAGGCCTGAGACATAGCTACTGATCTGAGCGTGTAGCACATTTGTACACAGAAAAGATAACGCATCATTTATGACCACATACAGAACTAACTTTGGTCCATACAGCTTATGATCTTATACGGTGGGGCGAATGTATAAACTAGTCAGTGTATTCACCTTGGTGGCTGCACATAAGGATATGTACTACAAAGAATGATCACTAAGAGTGAATACCAGCAGACAAATTCTTCCAGCATTGGACTTTATTACCAGTAACCCCTGCACCTCCAGTGCCATAGCTTGCCTGGGGAAATGGTGTACAATAACACCATTTCCTCTATTCCTTACTTACTGCATTGGCCTAAGCAAGGTGTAGAGAAAAGGACCATTGATTAAAATGACTGAACTTCTGATAAACCCACCTGTTCTCATTTAGAGAAGTCCTAAACATATGGCCTGTTAGTGGTCCCTGGGGACAGGCTGAGAACCACTACTGTAAATAAATTAATCTGACAGAGAACTAACCTACACCCAGCAGAAAAGCTGTAAGAATGTTAGTTTTTTTTGTCTGAAGTCAGGTAAATCTGTGCAGACACCCAGCCTGGTGCACGCATTGTAAGGAGGAGACCACTAGCTGGTTGGGGATGATGCGAATTGTAGTTTCCAACAACCATATCTGGGACTCTGAGGGTTCCATCTTGAGATTCAGTTTTTTGACCCAAATATCAGGTTCTCAGGATGAAGTACAAAATTCTCAGGGCTAGAGGCTCCCGCGTTACCTTCTACATCAGGGGCACCAACGTTTTTTCAACCATGGGTAACATGTTCAGGACTCCACACATGAAAGGTCTGCATTCACGTCCGTATTGATAACAGTGGTGATTTATAGCCTCTCAGCTATATATTTGGATTTTAAGCCAAAATAAAAAGGAGCATAAATAAAAAAGACTGTATATGAGCAGAAAACATAGCAAACTACTAACCGAATAGATCTGGTGTGCACAGATTAAAAACAGAAAACCACTAACAGAAAAAAGAAATAAAGGAGAGTGCTAAATATAAATGTAAGTAAAATATACACATACATAAAGGTGTGTATAAATGGCATGCGCACTGGTGCACCACAATAATAGTACTCCCCGCGCATGTACACACTAATATATCTAAAGGGCAATGAGGCAAAGAATGGAACGGACCAAATATAAAATGAAATACAAATTTACTATCAATGAGAAAACATGTGTAAGACAAATACTATAGACATGATAAAAAAATAATAGGGCTACAAGGTAAAAACTAAATTCTGCAAATGGAAAAAGACTGAGTGATGGAATAGGGCTGTAGGGAGGAAAGAGTCCTCAAAGCTCCATAAGAACTGATGTAATGTCACACAACCTCTCCTGTCTGTGCATGGGTGGTATCTAAGTGTAGATGATAATCTTTTACCTCTCACATCTCTTATCCTGTGCCTTCTGATGAACAATGTTGGTGATTGGATTTATTGATGTAAGGAGCAATCTATAAGAATGAAGAGTTCCTATGACAGACAGCCAAATCACAGACTGCTGATGTTGGTAATGTCGATGGACAATGGACAGAGGTTTATGCAAAATCCTCTCTCTATGAAACAAACCCAATATGGGCAGAGGTCTCTTGGGATGGTAAACTAGCACTGATAAATGCAATTCTTCAGCTAGATACACTATCAGTACATAGTGGTCTTTAGACAGCCTTTTTTCCAATGAAGTGAATATGCATCAAATTCAAACAATAGAAGTTATCACTACTCCAACGCGTTTCATATTATTGTAATACTTCATCAGGGAGTTTTAAAATCTTAGGTGGGCCATACCCTGTGTTTTGGTGGACCTTATTTGGCACATGGTCTGCACTTTGGATGCCTGTGCTCTGCATGATCAGTGCCAAGTCAAGGAAGTAACTAAGATGAGCGTGAAAGGTGAGGTTATTATTATGAGGGACTTTAACCTTTCTGATGTGGACTGGAAAATCCAAGCAGCAGGTTCAGCCAGGAGTAGAGATATCCTATATTCTTTACAAGGATTAGCTCTTAGTCAATTTGTAGAAGAGCCGACCAGGAAGTAAGCTACACTAGATTTATTATTTACTAATGGAGACTTAGTATTATATGTAGCTGTAGCAGAGTGTTTGGGCTCCAATGATCATCAATCTGTGTAGTTTAATATAAAGACAGAGGCAGAGTTGCGTCACACAAAAACAAAGGTTCTAAACTTTAGAAAGGCTGATTTTTCTAAAATGGAAACATTTTTATGTCAGTCTTTAGCGACTTGGAGATCTTTAGATGGGGTCCAGGAGAAATGGGATTATCTGAAATGTGTTTTACTAAATGGAACAGAGCATTGCATTAGGCATGTCAGCAAGAGTAAAAGAAAAAGAAAACCACTGTGGTACTCTGCAGAAGTGGCAAATATAGTAACAGAGAAAAAAAAGAAATAGTAGTCAATGGAGAATATTCAGACAAAAGGAGTGTTACGAGTGGGGTACCTCAGGGATCTGTACTGGGGCCCATTCTTTTTAATATTTTTATTAGTAATATTGCGAAAGGTCTTCAAGGAAAGGTATGCCTTTTTGCAGATGATACAAAGATCTGCAATAGGGTAGACATTCCAGGGGGAATAAGCCAAGTGACAAATTATTTAGGCAAATTAGAAGAATGAACAAGAGTGTGGCAGCTGCAGTTTAATGCTGACAAATGTAAAATAATGCACTTGGGACATAAAAATCCAAATGAAAAATATACTATTAAGGGTACTCTGCTGTCAGAGACAACAGAGGAAAGGGATTTGGGAGTAATTATTTCTAATGACTTAAAGCTAGACAGGCAATGTAATAAAGCAGCGAGGAATGCAAGCAGGGTGCTGGGTTGTATAGCTAGGTGCATTAGAAGCAGGAAAAGGGAAGTGGTCATGCCACTCTACAGATCTGTAGTTAGTCCTCACCTAGAGTATTGTGTACAGTACTGGAGACCCCATCTCTAGAAGGATATAGATACTCTAGAGAAAATTCATAGAAGGGCTACTAAAATGGTGACTGCTTTACAGGAAAAGAAATATCAGGATAGACTAAAGGACCTGAACATATATAGCTTGGAGGAGAGAAGAGAGAGAGGGGGTATGGTAGAAACATTCAAATACATGAATGGATTCAACAAAGTGCAGGATGGAAGTACATTTCAGAGGAGTGAAAATGTTAGGACAAGAGGCCATAGTCTAAAACTAGAGGGACACAGGTTTAGACATAATGTAAGAAAGTTTTACTTCACTGAGAGGGTAGTAGATAAGTGGAATAGCCTACCAGAAGAAGTGGTAGAAGTTAATACAGTGACAGAATTTAAGCATGCATGGGACAGGCATAAAGCTGTCCTTAACATAAGAAAAGACCAAGGACCAAAAAAGGTTTGAGGTTTTTACAGTACGAAAATGGGCAGACTAGATGGGCTGAATGGTTCTTATCTGCTGTCAGATTCTATGTTTCTATGTTTAAGTGACTGCATTGTCCACCTCTACATTGGTGCCATTTCTACCAGAAAGATAGACACCCTCCTTGTCTGTGTGATAGCCTAAATTGTTGCATGTTAAAGGCTCCTTGTGGAATAATTGTAGCACCTGAAGGTTAGAGTAAGCAGAGGCATATCTCCTAGAATCTAAATTATAGGGGCATTTAAAATATCTTAGGGTAACCTTATTTTTTAAATTTCCAGGTAAGCTAACGGCTGGAGGACCAAAGAATGACTGCCCCGATAAAACTTGCAGATAAACTATCATGCTCTTCCCTGAGAGAAGATCCGCTGATTAAGCTGGGGGAGAAGAATGGGGTGGTGCTGCGTCACTCAGGCTAGCTTTCTATCCTGTGCTATGGAGGTCCCAATAGACCAATTGTGTAGTATCAGGTTTGAGAATCCATCACAGTGGATCTATGGGGACTACATATGCAATGCAGAATTTTGTGGTTGACAGCCACCTACATCTGGGTTGAGTTCCAACCCAAGAGGTCAGTTTTCAGACCCATAAACAGCTGACAGGAGACGTTTTGGGGCTAAACAATGCAGCCCAGACTTTTGCTAGGTCTGCTCCTGTTGAATCTGACTTGAAACATAACTGCACTTTAAGGCTCAGTAAGCTGTTGTAGCCCATAATCCATTTTTAAGAGAAGATAGATCTGCAGCACAGATCAGTCAGGTATTTGTTAGAGAGACTATATGTGCACTGATGGTGGAGTTTAATGAGGCTCAAATATAGTTTGTATTGCAAAATAATATACATAGTTATTAAAAAAGGCCTTCACAAATACAGGGTAGTTTTGGTGTGTGTGTGTGTGCGCACACAGGACTCAAACCATAGACTGTAATGTGAGAGCATGGTGTGAAACCAATTTACTACGGTAATGCACACGGCACTAACATGACAAGTGTTGGGTTAATGGAACACTGATATACAGGTTGTTATATAAAAAAAGCATGTAGTAGCATTAACAGATGTGTAAAATTTGCAATACCTTGACAGACTAAAATGTATTAGGGCTGCTCCTCATACAGTAGCCATAGTTAAAGGGATAGTAAAGGGTAAATATAAAACTTTTTAAACTATAGGCAGTGTGCTTACTGCTATGGGAATCAAGTTCCCATAAGTTTACTATTTTCCATACAGATCTCCATGATCTGCAGGGTTGGGAGATGTCAGCACCTCATGCAATTCTTTTGGGAGAGTTAAAGACATTGCCACACCTGGGAACTTCTGGTTGTGGACTCCCTGGAGAGGAGAATCCTGTGGTGCCACCAAGGGAGGTAAAAGACGCAAATTGTGTCAAAAGGGGACGGGGCTTAATCATAAGTGTGGGGGGCAGGACTTCCAAAACTTGAAAAAAATGTTAGTAAAAAGTCTGGCTAAGGAGGAGAAGCGGGCGGGGAGTGGGAGGAACACACTGTGAAAGCAAGATGTGATTGGAGTTTCACTCACCACATCCATAGAATCAGTCTCTGCCCCGGAGACCTGGTAATTTACTGCAAAAACCAGAGTGTCTTCTCCGGGTTAAATCCGGAGAGTTCCCAGCCATGGACATTGCTGTCCTCTACATAGAAGTCCCATGTTGGTGAATTCACTTTCAATGGACTTCTACAAAGAAGACAGAAATGTCCCATAAGCACTGAGTGAGGTGCTGATGTCACCCAACCCCTGCAGATCACAGAAAACTGAAGGGGTAACCAAGAAGGAATGGGCGAGTTTTACACAATAGGAATTTAGTTTCCATAGCTGGGCGCTCACTGCCTAGAACGTAAAAGGTTTTATATTGACCCTTTACCTCCCCTTTAAAGTTTGAACAGTGTTTCTATCTTAACCCTGTAAGCACCAGCGAGGACTGTGCAATGCTTTGCTTTATAATACATTGTGCACCCTAGGGTGACCATGTGTCCCTGATTGCCCAGAACAGTCCCTGATTTTAAATGTGTGTCCCTTGTCCCAGGCAGCCACCTTCTGGGACAGTACAAAGTTCTGGAATAGACTTCTCAGGACTACCACCAAATCTATTGAAAGAACTGACTCTAATGGCACAATTAAATTGAAGCAAATCACCTGCATGATAAATTGAAGTGGGGCTTTTAACCCCTTGAATGATAGAAATGTCACCAGTGCATTGCTGTTTAATGAGTTGGGGATCTCTCTGGAATTCAAGGGGTTAAAAGCCCCCTATTCAGTCAACGGGAATTTGGGTACGTTTTATTTGTCCTCGATTGGTTTTCTCCAAAATAGCACAGCATTCGTCTATTGAATTACAATTTACCTTTACACATAGGGAACTATTTTCTTTCATTTACTTCATTTAAAAAGGTTCCCCCAGTCCTGAGTCATTTAGCGACAGCTTTGAGTATGTGTAGTACATTTGTACACAGAAAAGTCATCATTTATGAGCAGGTGCAGAGCTAACTTTGGTCCTTTTAGTTTATGCTCTATTACAGTGGGATGAATGTATGAACTGGTCAGTGCAGCCACATTGGTGTTAATTACTAATGCCAGTGGCTGCACTTAAAGGGATAGTAATACTTCGTTTTATCTTTATTTTATTTTGTAGGCATTAAAAAAACATGAAGAACGATATAATTCTTATCTCTCAAACCTTTATGGTTTGAGAGATATTCACAAGCAAAGTTTCTCCTCCTGCCCCTTTTACCTAGTGTAAGCCATCTCTTCTCAGATGTGGAATCCAGTCCATAGACCAGACAGATAACAGAAGGGGACACTCTTCTTTCTATGAGAACAATTCCTATGAGAACAGTGAAAGCCCTGCCCCCCTTGACAAGTTTTTCAGGTTTTTCCCTTATCTTAATTGAAAATTGTCCCTCTCTGCAGTCTACCTGGGAACCACCCTTCTGATCTGGCTGAACAGTGAGACATCAGTAAAAGGGGCAGGAGGGGGATACTTTGTCATTGAATTACTTTTGAACTACAACTCTGACAGAATTGAAATAACACTCTCCAAAGTCCAAATACTATGATGATTAATTAGAGCTGCTTTTATTATGAAACATTACTATCCCTTTAACCCTCTGAGTACCAGAGGGGTATGCAACGCATTGCAAAGCAATGTGTTGCGTACCCCTCTGGCACTCAAAGGGTTAAGGGTATGCATTACAGTTCTGCCAGCTCCATAACATGCACAGAGAAATGTAATACTACACCTTGTGTAGTACATTTGCCCAAGCAACGTGTAGAGGGAAGGTCCACCAAGAAATACCCACAACAGCCCCCTTGTTCTGCCCTGGGCACAAGCAGCATTAAGTGGAGGATTTTGTATGTATGTAGCTGAGTAAATTGATGTTACACAGGATGAGGAACTGAATCTTGTGCTTGATTTAGTACAGAATCAGTTTTGTACAATCACCCCTGTGTATCTAAGGTCAATGCTCGAATGATTCATTAACCATTTAAGTACTAGAGGGAATGCAATGCCCAAATGAAGTATGCTCGACTGAGAAAATAAAAGATATGTTTTAAAAAATCAGCTGTGCAAGATGTGATTGATTAAGTAAAATAAAAGTCAAACTACACAATTACTCAAGAGATTGAAACACACTTGATCAAACAAAAAAGAGGGATTTGCTTCTCAGAGGGACAGTACTCCCCTAAAAGGGACACTTCAGTTCATATCTTTTCATCCAGTCCATGTTAAAAATGCACTAATAAAGTACAAATCCTCACTTTTTATTTAACTGATGGGTTATACATATAAATGTGGTATAAAAAGAAAGATGTACTTATAAAAGATTATTTATAATTTGTGTGGGTGGACTATATGAATTAGAGGGAAATATAGTTGAACATAGACATAACATAAACGGTAAATAAGCTTTGTCTTCTTTTGTAAAAAAAAAAAACCTCTCATCAAAGGGTTAATGCAACCATGTTGTGTATGTCCCTGATTTAAAGGAACACTTATGAAAACTTCATTCTAAAGGACTATACATAAATGAATGCAACCCTGAAGGCTAGAGAGGTCGTCAATGCATTGCAAATGGAGAGCTCTCTAGCATTCAAGGGGTTAAAAAAAACTCTATTCAAGTGGACATTTTATAGGCCATTGTCTCTAGGTTGAAACATAATATTTATCTTTCTCTTGCACAGGGAACACAAGCTGTTTATGTGTTACAGAAGGAAGAAGAAACATAACCAATCAGACTTAGGAGAGGGGGTGTGGCATGCTAGGAAGAGACTCCACCTATTAACAGTATAAAAGCCCTGCAGCAGCCTCTCGCCAGTCAGAAACACCAGAGCAGATATAGCAGAAGAAGTCTTGGTTCTTGCTTCAACAGTGATTGAACGGAACTGGGATTCGTCAAGCTAGACTTACTTTGCCAGTCCTGATTTCCACAATTCTATTTCATCTTTAAAAGAACACCAAATCTTGCCATCATGAGCTCCCAGATCCGCCAGAATTACCACCAGGAGAGTGAGGCAGGAGTCAACCGCATTGTGAATCTTGAGCTGCAGGCATCCTATGTCTATCAGTCCTTGGTGAGTCTTTGCAGCTTGCTGCTGTGTTAGTATTCCTACACAGCTCTACACTGCTCTCTCTGGATCACACAGTATAACTACACTCTTACCTAGATCCTATGTTCTGTAGTCTGCTGTGAGGAACAGCTTGTTCTTGCTTTATTTTAATTTCATAGTGTGGAAAAATGTATACTGCATTGCTTTAATACAGAAGTGGACACGCTGTAGATGTTCAGCTAATGCTGGTTTAAGATTTACACCATCCCCAGGCAGCCAGTGGCTGTCTAAGGATAATGGTAGTTGTAGTCTAGCAGCTGATGGAGAGCCTTCCTAACAGATGTCCTATACATAAGAGACAGAATGAGAGTTTTGCCTAGGAGAAGACTAAACTAACTTGAGTGGATATTGGTACTGGTCATCCTTACCATTATGTGTATAGGATTCATCTCCTGCAGAGTCTCTAACAGGGAACTGTTCTCCTCAAATTGTATCCAAGTTAAAGAAAGCTGTGTCACTAGGTCTTGCTTTTAACTCTTTGAGTGCCAGTATTGTGGGCAATGCATTGCCCATCACTCACACTCAAAGGTATAATCCTTATATATCAGCATCGGTAACTGGGGGTACAGCTGTGCAGGGGCCCAATATCCAAGGTGTCCCCACCAGTTCTTATAGCTTCTATGAAAATATTTTTTGTTAGGGGGCCCATAAAAATTTTGCACCTGGGCCCTGCAATGACTAGTTATGCCACTGCGTATCAGGATCTCTTACTTACCTACACCTTCTCTTTAGGGATTTTACTTTGACCGTGATGACGTGGCCCTTTCCAAGTTCTCCAAGTTTTTTCGGGAGCAGTCGGAGAAGAAGCGAGAGCAGTCGGAGGAATTCTTGAAGTTCCAGAACAAGAGAGGAGGAAGGGTTGTTCTCCAGGACATTAAGGTAAAAGTCTAATGTCACTGGGCAAATCATGGGGCTGGATTCTAACACTGGGGGGGGAAAAACATCACTAGATTTTGATTTTATTTGTTTCTAAGATTCCTATTATAGTCTATGGAAAAATATTATAGATAAAACCAGCGACCTTCTTCACAAGTGACAGAATCCAAATCCATGGGCAGTAGTATTCAGGAAAATTAAATTCTGGAGCAAACAGCATATAGGGGACACATTAAATCATTCCCAATATCCACTGAGTTTAGCAGGGCTTTTAGCTCCTTGAGTGCTAGAGTGGTATGCCATACCCTCTGGCACTCATAGGGTTAATATCTTGAATGCCAGCTTACTCAAATTAATTGTAAAGTCGTGTGTTAGATATCGCTAGCATTAAAAGTGTTAAGCAACCCATGTAAACAATTGCCAGTTTTCATTTGTCCCCTATGGTGCAGTTGGTTGCTCCAGAATTTTAAGTCCATAGCTTTCTGAATACACTTCCATGTCTTAGCTGATAGAGATAGTTTCTGAGCTACTGGGAGCAATGTGGTTAAATTCCTTGGGGGAGATTCACAAAGTGGTGATAAAGAGGCGATAAAGCAGAGATGACTTCTCCAGTTTATCACGTCTCAAATTCCTATGTTTTCTATGGAGCCTATTCACTAAGATCGACAAAGTTGGAGAAGTCTTAGTGTATAGGCTCCTTAGAAAAACATAGGAACTGGAGAAGTGATATCACTGGGGGAAGTCATCTCCACTTTATCACTACTTAGTGATTCTACATCCCTGGAGTTGTACAGATGTCTCCAATCCATTGGGAGCAAAATGGTTAAACCTCTTGGTTTCTAGTATTGTCTCAAATGTATTAGGACATATGTATCAAGAGGAAAACTTAGCAAATCTTGAGCACCATCTGCATCAAATAGAAAGGCCAATTGATTTAATGGAACGTTTTGTTCGACACACAGGGTGCAATTCTGGGGCAGACTAATTACAACACAGATTACAAACCATTGATATAAATGGGGAGTTTACCCCTTAAATACTGGAGTGATCCCCAGTGCATTGCTTTGCTAGTATTCAAGGGGTTAAACTCCCCCATTTAAATAGATGAAAATTGTCATTTTAAGGCTATGATGCGTCTGGTTTGGCCTTTTCTTTGTTGGCAGATGGTGGTCTAACTCAAGACAGTGATGTTTTTGCCTTTCTTATTATTTTAGTAGTGTTTCTCTTATCCACTGGCTAGCTTCTTTCTTTAACTGTTTGTAGGGTTACCACCCAGCCGGTATTTTACCGGCAGGCCGGTAAAAAATTGGCTTCTGTCCAATGTTAAGTCTATGGAGAGAATGCCATGGCCAGTATTTTTTGTAAGAAAAGGTGGCAACCCTAACTGTTTGGATGCTAGAGACATATCCAGTATTCATGGAATTCTTGCTTTGAATTTGCTATTTCAGTTCTTCAGTGCCCAGTGACTTTTACCTACAGTCTGTAAAATGTCAGTCCACTGTATCGTAAAAAGATTATCAGATCTGCTTGTGTGGCTCTGTACACGTCTGCCAGCTGTACTGCTGAATAGAGTGAGACACTGGCATACTAGTTTGCCTGATCCTTTGCCAACATGTTGAACGTGCTATATTATAGACTGCAGGTAGAGGGAGCTCACTGCAGATAAAAAGATGAAAGCTGAAATGGCTCCTTCAAAATAAATACACAACTGAAGGAAATCAGCAGATAAAATAAACCTTTACTAATCACTGGCAAAGTGGAGGTTCCCTGCCATGCGGGAGGGGGGATGTCAATAGCTCCACACTGGAACTGAAGACTGCGTGGGGCCCACCACCTTTGTTACCTACAGAGAATATAAACTAAGGCCAGTTATAAATAATGGGGTATCTGCATTCTATTTGTCTTGCAGTCCTCTCTCCTCCATGACAGTGTTGTCTGTTCTGACTGGAGAGTTCAAGAAGGTGAAAGAGAGAGGCAAATGTTTATGTGTGTGCTGTGATCTCTCCAGACAACACACCTTTACAGGCTGGTTGTGGTCTCCAACAGCTGGGGGTCCAGCAAGTGACTAACCCTGTCTTTAGAGAAATCACTCTCTGTACACGCACAAAGGGGAACTGTCACTCTGTTTTTGGCAGAAATTGCAAGTTTACAGAAATAAGCAGTTAATTTGTGCCGATCATACAGTAGGACACTGGAGAATTTGGGCCAAGTGTGTAACTAAAGGGGGAGCACTTGTGCTGGTGCCTAGCATCCAAGGGGGGCCCATCTGTCTCAGGTCTAATAGGTTCTAGTTATGCATCTGTGTAAATATTGTGTTAAGGGGCCTAAAATGAAATGTCTACCGCGGTCCTCCAATGACTAGTTACACTGGTGATGTCATGTTAATGAGTGACTGTCATACCTGGGAACTTCTTCCTTTTGAGCCCCTGGAGAGGGCTCATGTGCTGCAGAAAAGGGGATGTCAATGACATGATTTGCTTCATAAAGGAGAGTGGGGCTTAGGTGGTTATGTGTCATTTAGGGGGTGGGAACTGGGCAGAACAGGGTGGAAAGAAGTGGGAGGAACAGGGTGGGAAGGAGAAGAAACTCACCACTGCCGGAGAATCAGCCTCTGTCCTCGGAGACCCGGTAATTCAGTTTGAAAACCGGAGTCTGTGCGGCAGATCCAGAGAGTTCCCAGGTATGGTGACTGTGCTACAGAATTAGCACTGCATTGGCATCTATTCAGTTAGGCAAAAATCTGTACAACCCTTGCAATGCATTAATAGTTTGATCTTTGCCTACTACACATGGCTGTTTAATGTTATGATCGTAGCGCAGACACATCTAGCATCAGTCTACAGAGAAGTGGAGCAGCGTGGGACAGGTAGTAAAGGGATAGTAATACTTAAAATGTAAAAAAAAAAAAAAAATGTTGTAGGGTTTATCCCCCTGAGTAAAACAAGAGTACTCCCACTGCTGAGGTGTTTAATTCAAAAATTGTTACAGCTCAAATTTGAATTTTTTTAGGTGCAATATCACAGTGGCCTGAAATAGCACAGTGGCGCTGTTGCTACACCATCTTATGGAGATTTATGGTCTACGGACCAAAGCTGTCTATAGGCTGATGTAACAGTGCTACTGTACAATTTCAGGACACTGTGATATTGCACCTAAAAATTCAACTTTGAGCTGTAATAACTTGAATAAAACTCCTTTCAGCAGTGGGAGTACCCTTGTTTTACTCGGGGGGGATAAACACTACAGTATATATTTTTTTACATATTAAGTATTACTATCCCTTTAAATACAAATCCCCATGGACTTAAACTGGGATATCTAATTCCTTGTATGCTAGAGCGGTATCCAACCCACTGCTGATTTCTAGCATCCAGTGGGTTAACTTTATCAATATTGTACCATCCCTCCACTTTCTTAATACATATACCCCACAGAAGGCATGTTTCTAAAAAAAAAAAGAAAAAAAAAAAAACACAAAAAAAACAGACAGGATTGTTATGCTTAACACTTTGAGTGCCAGAGGAGTACCCCTCTGGCACTCAAAGGGTTAAGCTTAATACCCCCCCCATGAGTTTTGTATGTAGGAGTTTTTATCATAATACTCTGATTTAACAATTTGAGTGCCATAGGGGTTAACAACACATTTTGTACCCCCTCTGGCACACAAAGGGTTAAATGATTAGTCAAATCTTCTAAGGGGAAACGGCATCTCTATTACTTGAGTGGTCTCAGCTGAATTACAGACTCCTGAGCACTCTGTGGATTGCTTTCTCACAATGTTTTCCCCTCCCAACCTTTAGAAGCCAGAAGCAGATGAGTGGGGAAATGGAACTCAGGCCATGGAAGCTGCCCTGAATCTTGAGAAGAAGGTGAACCAGGCCCTGCTTGACCTGCATAAGATTGCCACACAGCATGCCGATCCACACGTAAGTCTCCCACTTTTTCTAGCATTACAGTATGGCTACTACTTGACTTGGTTCGGAGGACAAATTTCCCTTTAACGTGAACATCATTAGGATTAATAATTAACATTTTATTATGAAAAATGCAAAATTGTAGGGAGTAAAATTGCTTTATTCAAAAGTTATAACAGTTCAAACTCTTACAAAATAATGATGCATGAAAACATCAGCTTTCCGGGCTATCCCTGCTTAATCGGCAGGGTGTAATCAGTGGCTCTGTCATTGTGACTGAGCTGCCTTGCTTAATTGGTAATATCCTGATAACGCAACCTGAGAACTGGAGCTGATGAACACTGCACTTAGCTGTGATAAAGTGGAGATAACCTATCCAGTGTGATAAACGCTCCAATTCCTATGTGGTTTTATGGACTATTCACTAAGAGATCAGTGCGTATAATAACAGGAATTGGAGCATTTATCACACTGGATTCGTTTATCCCCTCTCAATCACAGCTTAATGCGAGGCTGCTAATATAAAGAAGCCTGAACTTTAACCTTTTGAGTGCTAGAGGGGTATCCACCGCATTGCTTTGTATACCCTTCTGGCATTCAAAGGGTTAATGACTTCTGAAGGAAAGATCTCCAACAGTTCTAGTCATCAGAGGAAGCCTTACATTCTAGTTAAATAATAAAACAGTTAATATTATTGGCAGATACTCCCCTGGGCATGGACATCTCTGTTACAGATTTGACAGTGAAGGGGTTAAATTGTTCCTTCCTTAGATTTTCCACTCATAAGCACAGACTTAAAGTGGATGTGTCACCTATGCACAACATTCCATAAATAGTTAGGTGACACATCCAATACCATAAAAACGTTATTTATTTTTTATTTTAAACTTTGCTTTCGTTTAATTTTAACTTAAAGTCTGGGCTGCAGCCACTTCCGTATAGACTGCAGCCCGACGCTCTGCCTCTGCTCTCCTCCTTCCTCCGATGACGGAGGCTTTTGTCTATAAGCTGGAGCACTCTCATTGGCTAGATATTGATCTCTGCCAATGATACCGCTCCAGCTTACAGACAGAAGCCTCTGTCATCGGAGGGGGCAGAGGCAGAGCTCTGTAACTGAGGAGAACCGCAGTCACCCGGAAGTGGCTGCAGCACAGACTTTTGTAAGTTAAATTTAAACAATATCGAAGCTTAAAATAAAAAATGTTTTTATGGTATTAGATGTTGTTCATAGGTGACACATCCACTTTAACCCCTTGTGGTTAGAGACACCTGCAATGCATTACTTTAAAATGTAATGGAAAACATACATATTTTTACTGTAATACTCTCTGTTCTGTTACTAAATGGCACACTTAACCCTTTGAGTACCTGAGGGGTAAGCACCACATTGTTCTGCAATACATTGCTCACCCCTCACCCTGCACATTGCTTATCACTCTCGGTGCACTGTAACTGCACCTTGCACCATTTATACACCCAGCACATGGAAACATCCTACTGAGCATAACTTTCATTACGTGCTATGGGACTGCTTAGAACAGTGGTTCTCAACCTGTGGGTCGGGACCCCTTCGGGGGTCGAATGACCATTGCCAGGGGTCGCCTAAAACCATCAGATATTTATATTTCGATTCATAACAGTAGCAAAATTACAGCGATGAAGGACCAACGAAAATAATTTTACTGTTAGGGGTCCCCACAACGTGGGAAATTTTATCAAAGGGTCGCGGCACTAGAAAGGTTGAGAACCGCTGGCTTAGAATATGACACTAGATAAGACAGGAATTCTATATCTACAGGAAAAAATAGGATTTTAGTCTTACCTGTTAAATCCTTTTCACTTAGTCCATACAGGTCACTGGTACTCTGGGAGGCGTAAGTCCCCTTTAATAGGCAGGAACAATTATGCAAATAATTTGCAGGGGGCGGAGCCTCCCCTCTTACTTAAGCCACCTTCTGGCCAGAGCCACTCATATTGATTTGAGACCCCAAGAACTGACCTCAGGTAAGCAAAAAGAAAGACTCCTGTGAGCATGCCCAACAGTCTCCCACTGAATGCCACAGGAGAACCAAGTCTGGTCCCTTGACAGGGTGGGAGACCAGTGACCTGTATGGACTAAGTGAAAAGGATTTAACAGGTAAGACTAAAATCCTATTTTCACTGTCGTCCAATACAGGTCACTGGTACTCTGGGATGTACAAACATTGAGCTGACCCAGAGGCGGGAGAAAGGCAAGGACCAGGCGCAAGGCCCAAGTCACTAGAACTGCTATGAACCAGTTAATAACATAGCCCAAACTGAAAGTGTCAACGGACACCCATCAAGGGAAAACAATCCCTGAACAACACAGCACACTGAACAAGAGCCAACAGGGCTCAACAGTAAGGAAGCACTAAGGATCACAGAGCGGAAGGCCTAGACAGGCAAAACTGCCTCCAGGACCTTCCTCCCAAAACTGGCATCAGCCGAAGCCAGTACATCAACGCGATAGTGCCTTGAAAACGTGTGCACAGAGGACCAAGTGGCCGCTCTGCACAGTTGATCAGCAGACGCCTGATTCTTGTAGGCCCAGGAGGCCCCAATAGATCTGGTGGAATGGGCAGTCACCCGGAAGGGAACGTGCTTATTCCGAATCTTATAGGCTTCACGAACGGTAGCCTTAATCCAAGAGGCGATAGTAACCTTGGAAGCCGGTCTCCCTGCCCTAGGCCCCTCAGGAATGACGAATAGAGCGTCAGACTTCCTGATAGACTCGGTGCGATGAACATAAAACTTGAGGCAACGCACCACATCCAACAAATGGAGATCTCGTTCCTTGTCAGATGAAGGATTAGGGCAGAAAGAGGGAACCACAATCTCTTGATTGATGTGAAATTCGGACACAACCTTGGGTAAGAATTCCTTGGAAGTGCGAAGCACAGCCTTATCCCTGTGGAACACCAGGTAAGGAGGTTTACAAGACAGAGCTTGTAACTCTGCTACCCGGCGAACGGAAACAATAGCCAAAAGAAAGGCCATTTTCCAAGTCAAAAGACGTAAAGGAATAGAAGCCAAGGATTCAAACGGGGGTCGCTGGAGAACTCCCAGCACCAAATTGAGGTCCCACTGGGGAGTTGGACTCTTGAAGGCAGGTCGAACATGAGTCACACCTTGGAAGAAAACTTTGACATCAGGAAGGATAGCAATCCTTTCCTGGAAAAACACAGACAAGGCAGAAGTCTGAACCTTGAGGGAACTCAAACTGAGCCCCTTATCAACACCGTCCTGCAAGAAGGCCAGGACAGTGGGAAGATGAAAATCAAGGGATAACTTCTTATCACCGCACCATGCAACAAAGGTTGACCATATGCGATGATAGATCTTGGAGGACACAGGCTTACGAGCACTGAGCATAGTCGACACCACAGAAGGAGAAAATCCTTTCTTTGCTAGAATCGAGGATTCAACCGCCAAGCCATCAAACGGAATGTGTGAACGTCCTCCTTCCACAGATAACCCTGAAGAAGAAGATCCGGACGGGCAGGAAGTGGGATCGGATCCGCCACTGACATGGCCATCAACTCCGGATACCAGGACTGGCGAGGCCAGTTTGGAGCGATCAGGATGACAGGACAACGCTCCTGCTTCAACTT
Source organism: Rhinophrynus dorsalis (assembly GCA_037306005.1). Classification (NCBI taxonomy): domain Eukaryota; kingdom Metazoa; phylum Chordata; class Amphibia; order Anura; family Rhinophrynidae; genus Rhinophrynus; species Rhinophrynus dorsalis. Next base: position 323,819,282 of record CM074724.1, on the reverse strand, counting down.
CTGGACGACTCTGATCAATAGAGGAAGAGGAGGGAAGATGTAAGCCAGGGGAAATTCCCAAGGGATCGACAAGGCATCCACTGCTAGAGCAAGGGAGTCCCTCCACCTGGAGCAAAACACCGGAACCTTCCTGTTGTGTCTGGTAGCCATCAGGTCCACCACCGGCATCCCCCACCTCCGGGTGAGCAACTGAAACACCTCTGGATGAAGAGCCCATTCTCTGCTGTCGACGGTGTGACGACTGAGGAAGTCCGCCATGACGTTGTCTACGCCTGGGATGTGAACTGCAGAGATGACAGGCACGTGATCTTCTGCCCAGGACAAAATATCCTTGACCTCCCACCAGGCGGAACCGCTTCTTGTGCCGCCTTGCCTGTTGATGTAAGCCACCGCCGTGGCGTTGTCGGACTCTACTCTGATCGGACGACCGGTCAGTTGAGACTCCCAGTGCCTCAGGGCAAGCCGGACAGCTCGAAGTTCCAGAACATTGATGGAGAGAAGGGATTCCTCCAGACCCCATTTCCCCTGAGCACTGAAGCGACCCCAGACTGCACCCCAGCCCCGAATGCTGGCATCCGTTGTGACTGTGGACCAACGAGGAACTAGAAAGGATCTCCCTTTCAGGAGATGAGAGAGATCCAACCACCAGTGCAGATTCGACTCGACATAAGGAAGTAGAGACACAGACAGATGTTGATGATCTGGATGATTCCTGCACGTCTGGATCACAAATCTCTGAAGTTCCCTGGAGTGGGCCATAGCAAATGGCACTGCTTCGATCGTGGAAATGAACTTCCCCACTAAGGACGACAACTTCGGAACCGGAATTTCGTCCCTGTCCAGAATCCCAGCCACTCTGATGGCTATCTGGTGAGCCACATCCTCTGGAAGAAACACCATGCATTGGTGAGTGTCGAACAGGAGACCCAAGAACCGAAGCCTCTGAGATGGAACCAAGTCCGACTTGTCCAGATTCAGGATCCAGCCATGATGGATCAGAGTGTGCATACACTTCTGCAGTTGCTGATGGAGAAGCTCCGCTGAGGAGGCTTTTAGTAGGAGATCGTCCATGTAGGGAGTCACCCTTATCCCATCCTGATGAAGCACCGCTATCAAGGAGCCTAACACCCTCTGGAAGACCTGAGGGGCTGAAGTCAGCCCAAGGGGGAGCGCTGTAAACTGAAAGTGTCCCCTGTGGCAGGCAATCCTGAGGTACCGCCTGCTCTCTGGATGAATGGGGATGTGAAGATACGCATCCTGGAGGTCCAGGGAGGCAAGAAATTCCCCCGGAGACATAGCTGCAATCACAGATCGCAGGGATTCCTGGCGGAAGTGGGAAGTCACCACATAAGCATTGAGATCTTTGAGATCCAAAATGGGACGGGCCCCTCCGTCCTTTTTGGCCACCACAAACAGGTTGGAATAAAATCCTGAACCTGTGTCCTCCTGAGGAACCACCTCCAGGACCTCTTTGACCAAGAGATCCTGAATAGCGTCTTCGAACAGACGTCTCTTCACAGGTTCCTGAGAAGGACGAGTAAAATGGAACCGAAAAGGAGGAAGGGAGGAGAAAGGGATCCGGTATCCCTCTGACACCACCTGGAGAACCCACGGGTCCGCCACTGACTCCTCCCAAATCCGGCGAAAGATGTGGAGACGTCCACCTACAGCCGGATGCGGACCCGGGTTCGGCGAGTCATGCCGAAGCAGTCTTGGAGGTCTTGGCCTTGGGGGCAACTTTGGGCTTCCAGGACTGTTTGGGATTGGAGGAGGAGCGCGCAGCGGGAGGACCCGTCGGGGTCGAGGAGCGTGTCTCAGTCTGAAAGGAACGAAAGGACCGGTTGCGTTTGGCTGGAAACTTTTTCTTAAAGACTGAGGGTAGAAGAGTACTTTTACCACCAGTAGCCTCACTGATCATTTCTTTGAGTTCAGAACCAAATAGCAAGTTCCCCTGAAAGGGCAAAGAAAGCAAGGCTTTCTTGGAGGCTGTATCAGCAGACCAAATTTTCAGCCAAAGGGCGCGTCTAGCCACCACTGAAGAAGTGGAGGCCCGCGCCATCATGCGCACAGCATCAAAGGCCGCGTCAGCAATATAATTCTGAGCTTCAGTAATGTTAGCAAGAAGCTGCAACTGTTCAGAAACTGGAGCATCCTGGCGAACTGCTTCAGTCAGTCGCTCAGTCCAGGCCGCGATAGCCCTGTTTACCCAAGCCACTGCAAAGGTTGGACGCATGGCAGTGCCGATAGAGGCAAAAATGGACTTAAGAGAAAGTTCCAATTTCTTATCCGTCCAATCATGCAAGGCAGAGGCATCAGAGACAGCCAAAGCGGTAGACTTGGATAGCCTGGAAACAGGGGCATCCACCTTTGGAGGATGTACCCATTTCGCCAGCTCAGTCTCAGGAAAGGGGTACAGTTTAGCAAACTTCTTGGAAACAGAGGAAGACCTATCAGGATTCTTCCACGCCTCAGAGACTAGACGGGCAAGAGTAGGATTAGTTGGAAAACAGACAACAGGCTTAGATGGCTTTTTCTGAAAAACATCAGAAGGATCATAAGTGGATTCTTGAGTCAGAGGAAGATTGAGCGTATTCAAAACCGCTCTGATCAGACCCTCAGCCGAAACTTCAGGGTCACATTCATAGGGGTCCCCAACGGACCTGTTAGATTCAATAACAGTACGTTCCTCAGCATCAGAATCCTGCAAGAGTTCTTCCTCAGAAGAATCAGTGACATCAGGAGCCCCCTGTGGCTTAGGCAGGGAGGTCCTGATGGTAGAGGGGGTCTGCCAGACCTGGAGAGCCCCCTGTACCTGAGAGGGAAAGAGTTGAAGGGTGGATCTGAGATCCCTAGTGGCAGCTTTAAACTCTTTCACCCAAGATGGCTCAATAGCATAGCTGGGAAGCCCAGGGTTGCTATCCTGACTAGTACAATTAGGGCATAGATCCCCCACATTATCGCTAGACAGCCCAATGTGGCAAGAGGAGCAAAACGCCATGGGGGTAGCAGACCCCCCATCCTCTTTAGACTTGGGTCTAGCCCCTAGCTCCAGTGAAGTAGACATGCTCACAGCGTCAATATACCCCACCAATAACTCTATCACCCAGAAAAGGTGTAAAGGATCAAGGTTTCACCCCAGAAATGTCTAAAACTGGACTTATCTGGCCAGCGAAGGGTTAATCAGTTGAGGAGAGAGAAGGCTCGGTCCCTGCGTAGTGTACTCGCATAGGAAAAGTGCAACAAAATGGCGGCCGTCATGACAGCCAATCAGAAACGAGCGTGAACCAAGCGCTCATGGGAAATGTAGTTTTCCCTATACAAGTACCCCAAACAGTGCCCGAAGCCCCCCTGAACCCCCCACATTAATAAAACACCATCCGGATGATAGAGCAGGAGCCTAGCATTAAAATGAGCCCTCTCTGAAGTTGCTGTGACAAGCGGTTCCAGAGATATGTCCCACACTGTGATTTCCCATAGAGAGTAAAGGAGCCATGCGTCTGAGCGGGAAACGCCGCGCTTAAAGGCGCAGAACACAATTTTTAATAAAGTTTAAGAAAACTTTCAAAAGTGCCCAAACAAGCATAAAACACATAAGAAACATAAGTAAACAAATATACTAAGCTCCAAAACCCAGAGAATACCACAGAAATTGCATAAATCTAGAATAATGCAATAAAAACACCCTATGAGTGCTGGAGTAAATTGAAAACTCCCAAATACAAGCCCATCAAAGGGACACTGTGGGGACAAGTGGACCTTCAGCACTCAAAGGATGACTCACCTTTCCTGCAGGACTTCTGTCTTCAGGTGACCATGATAAGGGAGGAATAACCCAGAGGCAAATTCCTCAGCAGGGGAGCTGCTCCACACAAGCTGTCCCCTCATCAGGGTTTAAGGTCCACAGAAAATCCCTGGAAGCTGCACCAGCCACTTTAAAGAGGGCAATTCACAGCCATGGTCACCCTCCTAATGGTGGTATTCCATATTTGAATAAAAATAATAAAACTCTAAGAAGCATAGATGTGCAAGCACACCAGGAACAAATCAATATGAGTGGCTCTGGCCAGAAGGTGGCTTAAGTAAGAGGGGAGGCTCCGCCCCCTGCAAATTATTTGCATAATTGTTCCTGCCTATTAAAGGGGACTTACGCCTCCCAGAGTACCAGTGACCTGTATTGGACGACAGTGAAAGTTTCTTAATTTAACAAATTTCCAAAGTAGGCGTCCATCATAAAGCAGTCCTAAATCCATGCACATTTTTGGATCCGTAAAGTATATAGGTCTAGTTTCTCTTTCAGCCACCCAGTGAAATATCCCTTCCTAACTATCTCTTCTTAACAGATGTGTGACTTCCTGGAGAGGGAGTTTCTGGAGAAGGAGGTGAAACTGATAAAGAAGTTGGGAGACCATCTTACCAACCTGAGACGTGTGAAGGCAGCTGAAGATGGCATGGGAGAATACCTCTTTGACAAGCTGACCCTGGGAGAAGACAGTGACTAAGTCTTGCCTTGTCCTAGGGCTGTGGGGTTGTCTGCTACCTTGACAAACCCCACCTTAAACAACTGCTCATGCGCTAAAATAAAGAAGTAATTTGATATGTGGAGAAAAGTGATTTGCTTGATCTGCAAAAAAATAAAGCTTTTGTAGCAGCATTAATTATTGTGTGATGTTGTTTATCTACTATATGAGGATTCTGAGACTAGGGATGTTATGTAAATGGTTAACTGGAAATAGTTCTGTGTTTAAAAAAAAAATATATATATTTTTTTTAAGTTTCAAATCTAACATTTAAAACAGTCGGTATCATAGTTAACCCTTTAATAGCCAGAGAGGTATCCAACGCATTGCAAAGGGTTACATTAATGTTCAGCTGTAAAATATATTTGCTAATTACTATAATTTAATATTTTTTTTCTCATTTAAACATGGGTCCTGAGTTATTATAATATCACAGTGTTGCAATTTACTTGATTAAAAAAAAAAATACAAAAAACCCTGCAAATTTATTAACAAAGAGGCATGTATGACTCATACAGAACTCGGGTGGATATAGACCTCAATATCTGCCTCTCAGCCTGTAAGTGAAAGATGTCCATTGCATGCCACTGTCATTTGGAGGTTAACCCATGCATTCCATATCCCTCTGGCACTCAAAAAGATAAATTCATTGTTCCCATTTCAGTAATATTAGACACTGTTTTAATAAGGCGACGTTTTAAAGTCGCCATTTTGACGGTAGCGACATTCTGAAGATGGAGTTGTGATGCTCTCCATTTATTACTCATTATAACAAAAGATACCTCTTTCACTTAACCCTTTCAGTGACAGAGGGGTATGCAACATATTGCTCTGGCACTGAAAGGGTTAATACCTGATGGGAGGGCAAAATCAGCCCTGCATGTCATGTCCATGGAGGTGAATATGACAGTTGCTATTAGAACACCAGGATCTCAAATTCCACCCATTGCATATGATCTTAACCCTTTAAGGACCAATGCACTGATTCACAATTTGTTGTGCACGCCTCTGGCAAAAGGGCAGAATTTACAGGGTTATTAGTAAATTATGTCCAAAAAGTGTGTGTGTGGGGGGGAAATTAATAGGAGGTATTAGTTCTCCTTCTTAATAACTCCCCCGCCCCTGAATGCCAGGTATGCTTCAATGACATATAATCCGAATGGACGACAGAATCCATAGAAGAAAATTCAGCTTGTCTTTGTCAAAGTCTGAGATTAGAAACATAGATTTTTTTGATGCCAGAAAATAACCATCTGGCCTATTCAGACTGCCCAGTTTCCCATCTAATAAAATAAGCATTTTGTACTTATCATCAGACTAGATTTTATATATATAATATATATACCAGTGTTTTTTTGTTTTTTTTTTATTTTCCTAACATTACTTGTGCCTACAACCTCTGTTGGGAGGCTGTTCCATCAGTCTATCACCCTTTATGTAAATTACATCTTATTCATATACTACAATCTCAATACAGGTATAATTATTTTTACATCAGATTCCCATTGTAAACAATTGGCACATTGTTATACAATCCTTCAACTCCCCTCTCAAGAGGAACATTATAAGAGCTACACCAGGAAAGAGAAAACTGCAGCCCCCAGCTGTTTGACTACAAGTCCAATCACCCACAGAAAGCTATTGGCTAGCTGAAGATGGGAGTTGTAGAACAGCAACTGAGACCCACAGGGGCAATAATTTTTATGTTTTTTGTAATTCTGCAGCCAAGAGTGTTGCATTTTCCTTATCTTAGACCAGGGATGAGTAACCTGCCTCTCTCCTCCAGCTGCTCTTGGACTGCAGTTCTCGGTGGCTTGTTGAGGATGATATGAGTTGCTGTCCAGAAAAAAAAAAATGGAGAATGGCTACAAGTTGCCCAAACTAGCCACAGACACGCAACAGCAGCAAACATTTCTCATTACTGGGGGAAGCTTTGATATGATATGGGAAATTAGTGTTTATAGGCAAGTAAAAAACCTCCTCTGTTTGCCCTTGCCCCCCCCCAAATGCTACCCTCTCCAGGGTAGAGTGGCAGGGATTTGAGAGTACGACAAAGGAGGCTTAACCCTTTGAGTGCCAGGGGCTTATCTAAAGTAATTCATTGGGTTAACCAACTTAGTGCCAGAGCAGAATATTGCTCTGCAATATGTTTCCCATACTGTTGGCACTCAAAAGGCAGTGTAACATTTTTCATAAGCTTTAGTGGTGTATGCAAGTTTTTCCTATTCATAATACTAACAACTGCTGAGCATATTCCAGGAGAAAGGTGTTTATTACCTTTGATATTCTGTTCACTTAAAAGGAATCTCATGTATTCAAAAAGTGAAACACTAATTTCTATTGGAAATGTTGGAACATATATAAAAGCACATTTTGGTCCAAACCAACTGGACCACAGATAACACATGTAAAAATCCATTGATCAAAATGTGATTTTAAAGGAACACTAACACCAGAAAATAAAATAGGTTGACATAACTTGACAAATCATATATTTATAGTAAGCCTATATAAACATTAATTATTATGTTATATTCCTACACTATACCCTTAAACTTCAGTGCATGTGTATATTGTTCTATTCAGAGAGCATTTATTTAACCCTTTGAGTGCCACAGAGGTATGCGGTGCGTTGGATACCTATCTGGCCCTCAAAGGGGTAATGTTGTTTATGCTGTTTGTAGTGAGAGATACGAGTTAAAGTCAGTTAACTGACTGTGATTAATACCCATTGCTCTTGTATTGTTGTATTATCTCAGCCCATTCACAAATAATCCTGCACAATTATTTGGAGACCTTGGAAAGGCAGGAATGTCTGATCCCTCAGGGCATATGTAAGAATACATTTTAGGCTTCAGAATATCACTCAAATTAAAGTTACCCCCAAATAATTATGCACATAACGATAAGCATATCCACACTAGTATTATCCAGAATAAGTCCAGCTTTATTGACAAATCCAACTCGTTCTGAGACGGTCAGGCAGGCATCAGCGCAGACATTTTGCCAAAGAGACATGTGCACGCCTGCACTGTCTGTCCCGGTCTCCTCTAGGAGGCGTTGCATTGTACCTTAAGGTACAAGAAGGGACTAACTGCACAGGCGGGCAGATGCCTCTACAGCAAGCTGCTTACCTGGCCTTCTCAGAACTGGTTGGATTTCTGAACAATGCTGGGCTTATTGTGGATAAAACTAGAATGGATAGCTTATTGTTATGTGCATAATTATTTGGAGGTAACTTTCATTTGGGTGATAGGTCCGCTTTAAGTGTATATAAACCCAGATCATTTTTATGGGTTAATGTTCCTTTAACTTCTAGAAGGGTCAAGACCTCTAGCATTCAAGGGATTCAAATCCCTATTTAAAGCGGAACTTTCAGGTAGTAATAAGTCGCCCTTCAGTAATTAAACGTATGGTCACTAGCATCATAATACATGTATTACCTGTCTAAAGTGCCACATTCTAAAGAAATCCTTACTCTTCTGAGACCGGAAGCCAGGTATCAGCGCAGATATCTTGTCTGCGCACCTGCGCTGTCAGTCCCGGTCTCCTTTAAGAAGCACTGCAGTGTGCCACAAGGTAACCGGAAGGGACTGATGGCACAGGAGCGCAGACGGCACTAACCTGGCCGTCAGTATCCGAAGGTTAAGGATTTCGTTACAATGTGGCACTTTAGAGAGGTAATACATGTAATAGGATGCTAGTCGCCATATGTTTAATTATTGAAGGGTGACTTATTACTACCTGAAAGTTCCGATTTAAAGGGATAGTAATACTTAAAATGTAAAAAATAATGTTGTAGGGTTTATCCCCCTGAGTAAAACGAGTACTCCCACTGCTTAAAGGTGTTTCATTCAAACGTTATTAATTTTCAGTTAAATTTTTTAGGTGCAATATCACAGTGGCCTGAAATTGTACAGTGGCGCTGTTGCTACACCATCCTATGGAGATTTATGGTCCCGGGACCAGAGCTGTCCATAGGATCGTGTAGCAACAGCGCCACTGTACAGTTTCAGGCCACTGTGATATTGCACCTAAAAAATTTAACTTTGAAAATGAATAACTTTTGAATGAAACACATTTCAGCAATGGGAGTACTCTTGTTTTACTCAGGGGGATAAACCCTACAACATATTTTTTTTACATCTTAAGTACTACTATCCCTTTAAATCAATGGGAATCTTTATTTGTTCCTTATCATGTACTTTGTTTGCCTCAGAATTGCTCCTCTTGTTCATTTATACTTCTGCCCCATTGTGTATGAAACCTTCCTCCTGCACATTTATTAAATGTGAGATTCTCATATCTTATAGAGTGCAGAGACACATGAATAGTGGGTAATAATTTTCACACCTCGAACCTTAGTACATAGAGGTCAAAGGATAATGTCCAAAATGTAATTATCGTCAATAGAACTCACACTTCATTTGCAGAAGTGGCTGGAAGTCCACTAGTTTCCACCAGCAGGAACACCCTGCCCATGAATTTCAGACTTTTGATTGCTAAGAGGTTCTGAAGCAGCTGCATCCAATACTACCCTTAAGCATGTTGGATAAGTGGTCTTCCTTAGTGGCACACATCACTAACAGATCAGAAGTCTAGGTGGCAGCTGCCTCCTTTCCACTCATGCCCTCTTGCACACGTCTCGTTCTACCCTTTATTCAGCCTGGTGCTTCAGCTTTCTGAGTACCCTGTTCTTGGTCTGCTTCAGGTGAAACATCATTTTTGCCATTTCATCTGTAAATGACTATGAGAAAAAAGTATAATGTTATTATTTACATTAACCCTCTAAAACCTAGATATGTGCTTAAAAGCCTTCTGGCCCTTAAAGGGTTAACAAACTCCAGAGATGCCTCCATTATAATGTGTGTCAAACCACTCAATATTTTGTATAACCAACATTCTTTAGTGCAGTCATTCTCAGCTCCAGTCCTTGGGGCAAATCAACAGGTCAGGCTTTAACCCCCTAAGGACCAAGGTCCTGGGAGGTAGCCTTCCCTTAAAGCGGAACTTTCACCCGCTATAAAGTCGCCCTGCAATAATTAAGCAGGTAGCGACTAGCTTTATAATATATGTTACCTCTGAAATGTAGCTGGTTATAAAGAAACCCTTTATTGTAGGAGACTGTAAGCCAGGCATCAGCTCTGACATCTTGTCTGTGCTCCTGCGCTGTCAGTCCCGGTCTCCATTGAGAAGCACTGCAGTGTGCCACATGGTAACCAGAAGGGACTGACGGCGCACGTGCGCAGACTGCACTAACCTGCCCGTCAGTCTCCTACAATAAAGGATTTCTTTATAATGGGCTACATTTCAGAGGTAATATATATTATATATATTATAAACTATAAAGCTAGTCGCTACCTGCTTATTATTGTAGGGCAACTTTATAGAGGGTGAAAGTTCCGCTTTAAGGACCACTTTGATCCCTTCCGATGCACTGGTACACGTGACCTGTTACACTTACTGGAGCGCCGCATTGGAGTCTGAGAGAGCCCTCTCCAGTATTGGATCAGTCAATTTCAGACCCTGTTTTTACTTAGAGAGCCCCAGCAGGAGTGCTGTAAGTAAGGTATACAACACGTCCATTTTACTTACAAAGCTATGGCCATCCCAGCTTGTGGTTCATATTTCAGCACAACCTTAGCTATTCAAAGATAACAACGATAGCAACAGTGCCACCTGATTAACACAGAAAATGTCTGAGCTGCTCTTAACCCCTTAAATGCCATGGACATATGGAATACATTCACAAAAAATTGTACCCCCAGGGCCACTGATGTATTCTGTAGGTCCGCTGGGCAAATTTCCTGCCTCCCCCCAGACTTTGATTTATAAATGGTTCAGACCTAAATGGGGTGCATCAGGACCTCCCCCCAATGCCCCCTCCAACCTGGTATTTATAACCTACATGACTGTGTAAGCCATCAGCCCTGAGACCCGGCAGACACTCTCTACTTTCCCTTACCTGTATACTAACCCAGCATTCTCTGAACCTCCGGGATGAGTTTGACAACGTTTGTTAACATGGAATCCCAACTCACATCAGCTTGATGACTCCAGTCGTGATTCCACATGTTCAGACTCAACCCAGAAAATCAGGGAATGCCAGGCTGAGTTTGCAGGTAAGAGAAGGCAGAGAATGTCTTCCAGGTCACAGCACTGATCACTTACATAATCGAGAAGACAATCACTATGGGGGAGGGGACGGATGGCACCCCCCAGTGAGGTCTGGGAATATTAAAAGCAGCCATGTGTGCCAGAGGGGTGTTAAGAGCATCCCTTTGAAATGTGTTAGATGCCCCGTTGGCACACATGTACACTTCCTGCTTCCCCAACCTGGGTCCACTGCCTGCTGGTAGTCACAGATTAACACATACCCTGACTGATTTCTGGTAGCCACAGATCCCCACATACACTTCCACACCTTAAAGCTTGGTTCCATTGCCCACTGGTAGTCACATATCCCTATGCACACTGGCTGACTTCCCAACATGATTCTAATGCCACCTGGTAGTCAGAAAACCCCAAATATATTGTCTGGCCCCAAGGCTGATTCTACTGCCCACTAGTAGTCACTGGTCCCCACATACACTGACTGACCCCCAAGCCTGTTTCCCCTGCCCACTGATAGTCACAGATCCCTAGATACACTGGCTGATCCCCAAGCCTAGGCCCACTTGTAGTCACAGTTCCCCACATACATTCTCTGACACTTCAGGCTTGTTCCACTGCTAGCTGTAGAATCACACATACACTGTCTACTTCACTAGCCTTGTTCAACTGGTAGCCATGATCCTGGTAGCCACTATAGTATGTCAACCCATACCAACAGGCTGCCATTTTTCTCAGTATGACTCTGTATACTAAATACACTAAGGAATTCTATGGTGTTGAAAGATCTTAAAACCTGAAGTGATTGAAGTGTAAAATTATGTGTTTTTTCCCTATAGCACAAATATATGGAAACATTTGTGCACACTAGCCATGGGGTAGAACAGCAAGTGACACCACAACTCTGTGGCTGATTGTCTACATTTCATAATTGTATACTTTGTTTACTTTTTCTTTTCTATACCTGTTATAACCATTTTAGCAATGGGAAATCATATTTGAAAAAGTATGAACATTGATAGATTGTATTTGGTGTAGCTTTGTGCTTCTGTCATACCAATGGGGTGCCATTTTTCTTGGAAGAGCAGAGGCTAATGATTAGAGTAGGAAAGCCCATGTTTTTCACAGCTATAAATATCTTTTCAGGGGTAGAAATGCAAAAATAGCTCTATTTTTCGCTATAGGGCCCAAACTAGAGGTTAAAAAAACAGGTGAACTAATTTGATGCAGATGAATGTCTACTTTGCAAAATGGCATGCCTTGTTTAACTTTTCTTCATATCAAATGATTATGAACATTTTAGTGTAGGTAGGTCATTTCAAAAAAGAAAAGTGGTAGGAGTAGGTTAATGTTCCTGGAACACCATACGGTATGTCAGTCCATTCAAATGGGGTACTGTTTTTCTTGGGCTGGTGGTAAGTACTGAATACAGTAGGAAATGTTATGATTTTCAATTATTTTAGTATCTGTGGAAAATTAAAAAAGCCATATTTTTTTCCTACAGTGCCAGATTTTGGAAATACTTATGCACACCAGCCTAGGGGTAGAAAGTCATACAAACCGTCATTTGATGTGGGTGAATATATACTTTACAAAATGGTATACCTTGAACAACATTCCTTCTTGTTGCTATAGTTCTGAACATTTTGGTGCAGGCAGCCAATTTCAAATAAGAAACCAGGTACAAACCTGCAGTTTTATTCTCTTAACACCCCCTGTGAGGTGACAACCCATACCAATGTCAACCCATACCAATGGGGTACTGTTTTTCTCAGAGAAAAAGATAAAGAATACAGTAGGCAATTCCATATATTTCAAAGATTTCAGTATATTACACATGTGGAAATATAAGAGAAAGCAATGTTTCTAGATAAACTAAGCTTTGATTATTCATCGAAGTTTTTCAACCATGCAGAGCATTATTACAATGTTGTAAGCTGTCTAGTACATGTGTATTTATGTTATAAAGTGCCCCCCTCCCACCCCTTTGACATAAGTAATGCTGCCTCCCCTCAGAGCAGCAAGCCGGTCCAGATGGATTACGATGAGGGACAATCTTCTGTCAGCATAAGGACAAACCTGCCCTCCTTCGTCAAGGGGGGCAAGGTTTTCCTTATACTGACAAACTGTCCCTTGTTCTGATCTGTCCGGACCAGCTTGCTGCTCTGAGGGGAGACAGCATTACGTATGTACAGCCATAATGCTGCCTGCCCTCAGATCTGGAATCCGTTCATAGGACCAAACAGATTGCAGCAAGAGACAATCTTCTGGCTGTCAGTGTAAGTAAAACCCTGCCCTCCTTGATGAAGCAGAGCAGGTTTTTCCTTATGCTGACAAAAGATTGTCTCTCCTTGCGATCCATCAAGAACAGCTTGCTGCTCTGAGGGGAGGAAGTGCTACGTATGTAAAAGGGGTGGGAGGGGGACACTTTATAACATAATTACAGACAAACTAGACAGCTTACAGCATTGTAATAATGCTCTGCACTGCTGAAAAACTATGATGAATGATCAAAGCTTATTTTTGTAGAAACATTACTATCCCCACTTTCTGGAAACATTTGCGTACTCCAGGCTAGGGGTAAAAAGGCAAGTAATCCCTTTTTTGATGTGATGGGTTATTTTACTTCCAAATGTTTTTTTTTTTGTTTTTTTTTTTGGGGGGGAGGGGTATTTCTTAATTTCTGCAGTAGTTATAGCCATCTGAATACAGGCAAATGAAAGATTATAAGTTGGTGTAATTTTGTACTTCCGGCACCCCCTACAGTATGTCCACTCATACCAGAGGGGTGCCATTTTCCTCATGAGCACAGCAGCTAATGAATACAGTAGGATATTCCATAGTTTTCAAAGATTTCAGTGCATTTGAAGGGGAGGACATTTAAAAAAATGCCATTTTTTTCCTTTAGCACCACCTTCTGGAAGTATTTAAGCACACAAGGTTAGGTTTAGAAATGCAAGTGACCCCTCATTTGATGCATCTCATTATATTCTATACAAAATTGTATGCTTTGTCAGTTTCTCTTAATTTCTGGAGTTGTTACAACCATTTTAACACAGGCAAGTCACATCTGAAAACATGCATGAAAATGAGAGATTGTAGTTGCTGTAATTTTGTGCTTCTTGCACCCCATTACAATATGTCAGCGTGTACCAGTGGGGTGCCATTTTTCTCAGAAGAGCAGTAGCTAATAAATACATTAGGAAAGTCCATTGTTTTCAAAGATTCCGGAACATATGAAGGTGTAAATGTAATAAAATGCATATTTTTTATCTCTAGCACCACCTTCTGGAAACACTGTGCACACAATGTCAGGGGTAGAAAGGCAAGTGATTTGGTGGAGCGCGTTATCTTCTTTTAAAAATTGTATGCAGGGGTAGCCAACCCTGGTCCTCAAGAGCTACCAACAGTGCATGTTTTCAGGATATTCCAGCTAGAACACAGGTGGACTAATTTGTGTCTCAGTTACTTTAATTGTTCTGCCTGTGCTGATTCAGGGAAATCTTTAAAACATGCAATGTTCGTAGCTCTTGAGGATCAGGATTGGCTATCCCTATTATATGCTATATCTACCTGCATATGAAGAAAGAGATTTTCTGATTCATAAATTAGTCTAATTTCAGGAAATATATGTTTTTTATAGTTATTGAGCTGTTTTAGGGTAGTTCTACTAGTTAGGAGTGTGTGCAGGCCATGCATGTAGGTAAAAGTATATATATTTGATTTTTGTACTCAGGGGGGTACAGGGCTATTAAAAACAACATTTTACAACCATCATAAATTTAATATATAGTGTATGATATCAAAATAAATAATTGTTTACTTTTTTTCTATGTATGATATCAAAGCATGTTGCACAATGCAAAGTATACTTCACATGAAGCACCAAGAAAAAGCTGAATTTGGATTGAAAAATAATATATCATTTTTCATATATATCTACAAAAATACCTAAGAGAATCATAACAAACAAATTATTAGTAAAAATGATGAAAATGTGAAAGGTTAAATGTGCTCAGTGATAAACTTTGTAAAATGTTTGTTAAAGGGACAGTAATGTCCCATAAAAAATGCTTAGAGTTTTATAGCGGTTAAAAAAGCAAACAATATGACACAAATCCTATCTCTCAAACCTTTATGGTCTGAGAGATATCCTCCACTAAAGATCCCCCCACTGATGTCAGCTGTAAAGCTGACAGAAGGAGATCTGCGTCGGCCGACACGAGGAGGCTCTTCAGCAGAGCCGCAATAGCGCAATTTAAAAAGAAATACTTCTTTGGAACAGTCTAAAAAGTGTGCTTGTAAACCAGGCACACTTTGTAGACCGTTCCAAAGGAGTATTTATTTTTAAATTGCAATATTGCGACTCTGCTGAAGAGCCGCCTGTCAGTCCCCAGACCAGGAACTCCTGCTGTCAGCTTACAGTTGATGTCAGGAGAAGGGGAGGGAGAGGGGAACTTTAACTGAGGATATCTCTCAAACCATAGCGGTTTGAGAGATAGGATTTTTGTCATATTGTTTATTTTTTAACCTCTACAAAACTCTAAGCATTTTTATGGGACATTACTATCCCTTTAAGCACTTACCTGTACAACAGGGGCTCCTTCTTCATTATTTTTCTTTATTGAATTTCTCTGAGTAAAAAGAAAAATGTAGAATAATTAAATAATGTAAAGGTCTACATTTCTCTTCAGTTGCTGTGGTTTAAACCCTTGAGTGCTGGGTGGATGCAATGTATTTACCACTTCTGGATCTTACATGTTTTGTAAAGAATGTTGCATCTACAGCCTTCTACAAGTGTGGTGTGTCCACATCAAATTCACTCTGAGCATGCGCATTCATAAAAGGACCTGAAATGACGTGACACATATGCAAGGAGGCGGGCAGAGAATTCAAGTGTGTTGCCCACCACACTGCACCACACCACACTTCTGAAAGGTTCAATATGGACCATATCATGTAGAGCGAAGGAGGGAGACCGATGAATCGGGTTGCTTGCTAGATTTGATCTCCCACCAATCCAGAGGGCAGCCAGGATATAGGGCGACCTTGTATATAAGAAAAGGCTGATTTTTCATACTAAAGTACAAGAAAAAACACCTTGCCTTATATTCAAGCAAATATGGTAGGCATAGAAGTTCATCTTTACTCATCCAGTCTATACTAAATTATACATACTTGGGGACTGTGCTTCTTTACACTGTATGGGCAAACTGAGGCCATCTAGCTGTTCTGGACAGGTGGCTGGCTGTGGATTCTGGGACTCATACTCTTTAAAGTGGAACTGTTACCTACCGTAACTCCCCCAATAATTTCCAAATACATGTAGTAATGCTAAACGGGTCATTTAAAGTGCTATAACCCTCTTAACCCTTTGAGTGCCAGAGGGGTATGGAATGCATTGATTTGAAATGCATTCCGTACCCCCGGGCACTCAAAGGGTTAAGTTTTGAGCACAGATGAGGGAGAGTACCGCCACCTTTACTATGTTATCATGATTGGCAGTGCTCTCCCTGTTATTCACTGTTTAACCGCTTGAACCTTTTCCTCCTTTAGCTCCAATTAATATTCATAGTATTTGAGCCATATAGAGTGTTATTTCAATACTGTCAGAGTTGTAGTTCAAGAGTAATTGAATGATAAAGTTTCCCCCTCCCTCCCCTTTTACCTAGTGTAAGCCACCACCCCTCAGATGTGGAATCTGGTCCACAGACCAGACAGCTCACAGAAATGGATAATAAGCTCTGCCCCCATTGAGAGGTGTTTCCTTAATGTTAGTTGAAGATTGTCCCTCTCTGCAATCCACTTGGACACCACCCTGCTGTTCTGAGCTGAGCAGTGTTACATCAGTAAAAGGGGATGGAGGGGGAAAATGTATCATTCAATTACTCTTGAACTACAACTCTGACAGTAGTGAAATAACACTCTCCATTGCCCAAATACTATGAAGAATAATTGGAGCTGCTTTTATTATGACACATTACTATCTCTTTAACCAGCCTGTCAGTATCTCGCAACAGCGACATGAAGGAGCAAGCCAGACAATGAATGCACAGTAAAAAGCAATGTCCTGTATCCAATGCCACTTGGGGACTGCTGGCATTGCAAATAAAGGCCTGCAGTACAAACTGTACTGCAGGCCACCTCTATACTGTTGTAACCACTGAATTTTGTAATTTTATTAAGAAACAAAAAAAAAAACATGACCACTTATAGTTGTTTTCACTTCTTTTTTCATATGGGATCATGAAGGAAAGAAGTGATAGTTCCACTTTAAAAGAAGGAGGGTCTCGGGCTTCCCACCCAGTCTCTGTAAGATACCATGAGGCGTGAAAGGGATAATATCATGTAACATGGAAAAACAGTAAAGCGGCAGGCTGTATGCATTACCAGGTGAAGGTCTGCTGTGTCTGTGTACATTGACTTGTGTTACTATGTGTATGTGCCAAGTTGTGTATTCCTATCTGCATATGAGTGAATTCCGACATTGTCTACCCTTCTTTCTGTCTGTATTTTGGGCCTTATTATCTTTCCCGGTTACTTTGCTTGAAATAGCATTGCCTTCAGTGACAGTGAGTACAAACCTGCACATAGACCTGGAGATCTTCATAGATAGGGGCCATGGAGTTCTCCCATTCCTCATACACCTCACCACTGTCCTCGTACTTCTCGTGTTTCCTGGGGAACCGCAGACATAATACTGACTTCTACTAGCAGTCCCATTGTGACACAAGTTGTTATTTCGAACTACACAAAAATTGTATATTTATGGCTTCTTATATAGTATACACATATTGATCTCCCAAAAGGTATCATATTTTGTAATGATTTAAAGGGACAGTAATATCCCAGAAAACATCTTTATAGTTTTGTAGTGCTTTAAAAATTAAACTATATGCAACAAATCGTATCTCTCAAACCGCTATGGTTTGAGAGATATTTGGCACTGAAGTTCCCCCCTCCCTCTCCTTTCCCTGACCTCCGCTCTGTGCAGACTGCAGGGGAATCCCGCCTGGGGACCGAACAAGCGGCTCTGTAGCAGAGCCGAAATTGTGTTATTGGAAAATAATTACTTCATTGGAAAGGTCTACAAAGTGTGCCCTGTTTGCAATCACAATGAAGTAATTCATTTTAAATAACGCAATTTCGGCTCTGCTGAAGAGACTCCTCGTGTCAGCCTACACAGATCTCCTGCTGTCAGCTTTAAAGCTGATATCAGGAGAAGGGGAGGGAGTGGGGAACTTTGCAAGTGAATATCTCTCAAACTATAGCGGTCTGAGAGATAGGATTTGTTGCATTTTCATTTTTTAAGCACTACAAAACTATAATGTCCTAGAAAAAATCTTTACTGTCCCTTTAAAAGCAAAATTTAGTTTATCATATTTGGGTTAAAAATCATCAGACTATTGAGTATTAAAAACCAGAAGCTTGGTGGCCTTTGGTATCTCTGTAATTCAATGTCCTTATTGAATACATAGACTTTATGGTATTTCTCACTATCATATAGGTTTTGCCTCATCCATGGCAAGTTCCAGTTATGATGATGATCCTTGTTATACCAGCCTATCTCTTCTATGAAGTCCAACATTTTTTTCAGAGTAAAAGATCCCTATTCCTTTTAGAATGTGGCCATTGATATTTTGAGTAATTCTACTTACATAACCTTCAAAAAACTGCATACATAAATACACACACTTAGGCGATTCCACATTTATCCATATACATTTATACTTATATGGATATAATTGTCAATGTCCCAAAAGAGGTCCCAGAGCTTTTAATTGCTTGTAGAGATCACAACCTCACCAACTTTTCACAATTCACATAAAACAGAAGGAAAAAGAGTCCAGTTACAATCCAATTATTCTAATTCTTATAAAATCAGTAATATCCACTTACAGTTACAGTTATCAATGTTTTGAATAAATCAATGATCGTACTGATACTGATTTTGTTAGTTTTTACATTCCACTATCTCTTTTACTATCCTCCTCTCCACCCACTACCTGACCCTCGGATCCCATGCCCTCTCAACTTAGTAAGACTCTGGCAACTACTCTTGCTCCAAGCCTTACAAATATCTTTAACTCCTCTCTTTCTACCGGAACTTTTTCCATCCTCATTCAAACATGCAATAGTCAGACCGATACTCAAAAAACCCTCACTCGACCCCACCTGTCTTTCAAATTACCGTCCAGTTTCACTCCTCCCCTTCATCTAAGATCTTGGAACGCCTTGTATCCTCTTTCTTAATCTGTTTTCTCAGCTCAAACTCTCTTCTTGACCCATTACAGTCAGGTTTCCATTCTAACTATTCCACTGAAACAGCCCCAACAAAAATTACTAATGACCTATACTCAGCAAGGGAAAAAGGACAATTCAGTATACTAATCCTACTAGATCTATCTGCTGCTTTTGACACTGTTAACCAGGCACTCCTACTGGACACACTGCACACCCTTGGCATCCATGACACACCTCTAAAATGGCTTTCCTCCTACCTCTCTAAACGTACTTTCAGTGTTTCTTTTGTGAACGCTTTCTCATCTCCTCACAACCTCACAGTAGGTGTTCCTCAGGGATCAGTCCTGGGACCACCTCTCTTTTCCCTCTACACCCTCTCACTTGGTGACTTCATCTCATCTCTTGGGTTTAATTACCATCTGTATGCGGATGACACTCTAATCTATCTCTCTTTCCCTGACCTCACTACAGCTGTGCAGTCTCGAGTCACTCAATGTCTGCCAGCTATTTCATCATGGATGGCCCACCGCCATCTTAAACTCAATATGGCTAAGACAGAGCTGGTGGTGTTCCCTCCAAAAACCCATCCACCAACACCCTTCTCCATCACAATAGAAAACTATGCCATACACTCAGTACCCAAAGCATGCTGTCTTGGGGTCATATTTGATTCGAAATTAACTTTCTCCCTCCATATCCAAGCTGTCACTAGAACATGTCGCTTCTTCCTAAAAATATTGCCAAAATAGATCCTTTCCTCTGCATGTCAACTGCAAAAACTCAATCTCAGGAACTCATTCTATCCAGACTTGACTACTGTAACATTCTACTCTCTAGTCTTCCTGCTTCTCATCTTTCTCCACTTCTATCTGTTATCACTTCATCCGCAAGAATCACCACATTTGCTTCCAGGTACTTGCCCTCTCATCTCCTCCTGAAATCCCTCAATTGGCTACCTGTAAAGTATCATATTTCTTACAAAATTCTTCTCCTCTCCTATAAGTCTCTGTGTTCTTCAGCACCCTCTTACATTTCCGCTCTTATCTTGCTACACCCCTTCCTGTACCCTACGGTCTTCCCAAGGGTTCTTCCTGTCCTCTCCCTACACAACTCAAGCCATCTCTCGGCTAAAATCTTTTTCACTGGCTGCCCCTCGACTTTGGAATGCCCTCACTATCTCCATTCGCCAATCATCCACAATCATCATTTTCAAGCATCTCCTCAAAACCCACCTGCTCAAGGAGGCATCTCAATAGCAATATCCTCATCCCTGCACAACGATAGTGACCTCAGAATCTTTCTGCACTTCCTTCGCCACACCTTGTACTTGCACTTATAATCAACCTCCTACTGTCTCTGTATGTCATCATGAACTCTAATTAGATTGTAAGCTCCTTGGGGCAGGGTCCCTTTCCCAGTGTATGTTTCCCTTGCTGCACTTTCCCCAAAAAATAATGCAATGATTGCACTTTAGCTTAATGCTCTTAACTCTGTTCTGTATTTTTGTATTGTATTATATAAAATTATGTTAAGCTCTTTGTACATGTATGGTGCTATATAAATAAAGATACATACATACACTACGGAACGAGGGGAGTGTTCAACAACAAAGCTAATCGGATGTTGGAGGACATTATCTTGTGAGACCGCGCTGGATTAAAAGATTCCATAATGTGAGTGGATATATTGAGATTCTATTTGAGTGGAGTGGCTACACCATTAAGCACTTGTATCTTTGTTAACTCCATTGGATGCAACAGAATCTACTGAAAGAATGCAGAGGAGCGTGATTGGATTGGAGTCGCCATCTGGGGTGTACAGTTTTTCATACACTTCATGAATGGATACC
Organism: Rhinophrynus dorsalis; assembly: GCA_037306005.1. NCBI lineage: Eukaryota > Metazoa > Chordata > Amphibia > Anura > Rhinophrynidae > Rhinophrynus > Rhinophrynus dorsalis. The sequence continues at coordinate 323,798,561 of CM074724.1, read as the reverse complement.
AAGGGAGGAAAGATTGGACCAGAACCTTAATCCACTGAAGCATTGTAAAAGCTACTTAAATGTAAGTGGATATTACTGATTTTATAAGAATTAGAATAATTTGATTGTAACTGGACTCTTTTTCCTTCTGTTTTATGTGAATTGGGAAACATTGGTGAGGTTGTGATCTCTACAAGCAATTAAAAGCTCTGAGACCTTGAAAATCATATCCATGTAAGTATTAATATATACGGGTAACTGTGGAATCACCTGTGCGTATTTACGTATACAGTTTTTTGAAGTTTGTTTAAACTATTTGATAATTAGGTATTTGGGCTGAACCCTTATTGTTACTGGTTTTAAGAACCGCTGCACTTAAGGCACACAGCGCTGGAACTTCCATTATATACTTACATAACCTGTTCAATGAGATGTTTCAGTGCCAGGGCCACTTTAGAGGCCTCATCGACACGTCCTTCCATGGCGAGCTGGGCGCTAATCTGAGCACTGTGGATCTGCAGGACGCTCAGTGTAAGAGACTCAAGTGCAGTAAACCTAATATAGAGGAAACACAAGGAAGGTCAACACTCAGAAGGGGGAATAGGTAAAACACAGTGGGTAGAACTGAATATTTATATACAGTATTTCCCCTCTTAAATGCTATAAGCACCTCCATTGCTTTGCAATGTATATTGTATTCAAGGGGTTAAAAAGTCTTTTTTGCTTTTTAAACTGGGTATATTACATCACTTCAGTGTTGCCTGTATGAAGCTTTAAATTTAAACAAAACTCAAAAGCTTAGAAGCGAAGACAGAAAGGATGTATATGATAGAAACCTTTAAATATATTAAAGGATTTATTAAAGAAATAGTAATACCACACTTTAAATGAATATCTTATTATTCCTTATACGTTTTAATAATGCTCTGTACCTAAAGCAATGTAGTTTTATTGTATTTATATTTTAAAGTTTCCCCCTCCCAACTCTTTTCCCAAAGTCACTCTTCTTCCCTCTGAAAGCCGGTCGCTTGACTGGACAGATCACATATTGTATGTGTCTGTATGATACAATATTGTCCCTCTTTGTCATCCGTCTGGAGGAAGAAGAGTGACGTCGGGAAAAGGGATGGTAGTGGGAAACGTTAAAATACAATTGCAACAAAAAGACACTGGTATGGACATTGTGAAACGTACAGAGCATTATTAATGATTATAAGAAAAAATTGTATATTCATTTATAGCATGACCTTCCTGTCTCTAAGTTTCTGGAGGGAAACATTTTTCACAAAAAGAGGAATACTAGAACAACAGGGCACAATCTAAAGTTAGATGGTGGAAGACTCAGTAGTAATGTGAATACATATTACTTTATGGAAAGAATGATAGATTCATGTAACAGTCTCCAAGAGGAAGTGATAATAGCTAATACCGTAAGGGAATTAAACAATGCCTGGGATAGACACCAATCTATTCTTAAAACTATGTAAGATGTTTTAGCTAGACAGGAAAATGGGAAGACTGTATGAGCTGATTGGTTCTTATCTGCCTTCAAAATGTATGTCTCTGTTTCTCTGGGAGAATGTAAGAAATATAATGCATAAGCAAGTTTAACAAACAAGTGGCAGAAAATGTCAATTAAAGTCCTATCTTCCTGGGTTTGTTTTAAAGAGGAGTAGGAAACAAGACGTGAAATGTAGAGTACAAACAGAATGTGAGGAGATGAGTACAGCCAGGAAGTGAAGAGTAGCATACAACCAGGAAGTGAGGAGTAGCATACATCTAGGAAGTGAAGCGTAGCATACAGCCAGGAAGTGAGGAGTAGCATACAGGCTGGAAGTAGGGTTACCACCCAGCCGGTATTTTACCGGCAGGCAGGTAAAAAATTGGCTTCTGTCCAATGTTTAGTCTATGGAGGGAATGCCATGGCCGGTATTTTTTTGAAGAAAAGGTGGCAACCCTAGCAGGAAGAGAGCGAGGAACAAAGACCAGCAGGGGAATATAGAGTATAGACGTGAAGTGAAGATTAATATACAGTCAGAAAGTGAGGAGTAACATACAGCCAGGAAGTGAGAAGTAGAGTCCAGCAAGGGAGGGAAGAATAGAATACAGCCATGAGTGAGGAGTAGAGTACTGGCAGGAAGTAAGGAGTAGACCAGTGGTTCTCAACCTGTGGGTCGGGACCCCTTTGGGGGTCGAATGACGATTTGCTAGGGGTCGCCTAAAACCATCAGATATTGATATTTCGATTCATAACAGTAGCAAAATTACAGCGATGAAGGAGCGACGAAAATAATTTTACTGTTAGGGGTCGCCACATCTTGGGAAATTTTATCAAAGGGTCGCGGCACTAGAAAGGTTGAGAACCGCTGGAGTAGACTAAAGCCAGGAAGTTAAGAGCAGAATACAGACAGATATTGAAGAGTAGACTGTACTCAGGAAATGAGGAGCGGAGTACAGGCATGGAGTGAGGAACTGAATACAGGCAGGGAGTGAGGAAATGAGTACAGGCAGGGTGGGAGGAGCCATGTACAGGCAGGGAGTGAGGAGCCTAGTACAGGAAGGGGGTGAGGAGCTGAGTACAGGCAGGGAGTGAGGAGCTGAATACAGGCAAGGAGTGAGGAGCTGAGTACAGGCAGGGAGTGAGGAGTAGAGTACTGGCATTCCCCAGAATGCTGGTTAAAAAATATATATAAGCAATTTTCTATAGCTTAAGTCCTATCAACTTACGAGAAATGTTTAAATCTATATATTAATGTAACAACATGCACTTTTATATAAGGCGGGGGTGTCAATGTTTCAAGTGCTGCAAACAGACTAGGATTCAAGTATATTCCTGCTTGTACACAGGTGGGTAAATTAAAATATTTGAGTCACTGGGTAACAAACGTGCTTAATCATGGATAGCATTAAATTCTGGCCTATCTGTGGCCCTTGAGCAACAAAAAATTCCACAACCCTGATATAAGGAATACCTATTTTAGTATTAGTGTTTCTTTAATACCTGTGATGCTAGACCTGTCTTAAACATATTGGTGTGCCATGGGACTTTTACTCACCTGTCATTTGTCACTGGCCTTTTCTGGGTCAGAATTCGATGTCCTCTTCTTCCATCCAGTAGGGAGAAAGTTACCTGCACTTGTATTGGAAGTTGTGAGTGGCGCAACATTTCTGTTATGTAGAGACACCAGGAAAGGAGATTTATAGGTGAAGGAAGGTGTGAATATGGAATTTGATATCACGTGGTGAGTAATAACACTTCTCGCAGTCAGACAGGGTAGCACTGACATAGATAAATTGGACCTATCAACTTTCAAAATCCACCCTCATTGGGAGCTTCCATTTTGAAAGGTTTTGCATGATTATTCCTTCTATTGATTTATTCCAGCTCTTGGGTTCTAACAGCCTAAGAAGGTGGAGAGAGGTGAATTTCTGGACATGTGAGTAATTAACTATGGAGCTTCGACTGATCAAGTCAGAGAACAAAGCACAGCTGAGATTAGATTCCACAACTACTAAACCAAATGTCTTTGAAACTATTAATCCTTATTGTTTGTAAAATAAAAACAGAGGTTAAATGCAGTTTAAATAGGTATATTTAAAGGCACAGTAATGCTTAAAATGTAAAAAATAATATGTTGTAGGGTTTATTTCTTTGATTAAAACAAGGGTACTCCTATTGCTGAAAGGTGTTTTATTCAAAATTTATTACAGCTCAAACTTGATTTGTTTAGGTGCAGTATCACTGTGGCCTGAAATTGTAGAGTGGAGCTATTTCTACACCATCCTATGGAATGCTCAGGCTAGTAGACAATAAATCTCCATAGGATGGTGTAGAAATAGCTCCACTCTACAATTTCAGGCCACAGTGATACTGCACCTAAACAAATCAAGTTTGAGCTGTAATAACTTTTGAATAAAACACCTTTCAGCAGTAGGAGTACCCTTACTTTACTCAGGGGGATACGTCCTACAACATATTTTTCTTTATATATTTTAAGTATATTAAGAATAACCATCCCTTAACCCTTTGAGTGCCAGAGGGGTACGCAACAGGGTTAATGAAACAGATCCACTTTAACTTAAATAGAAGGTCTATGGTAAATGTATTTTTTCAGATGCTTATAATATAGAAGGAAATAATGCATTTTTTGATTTGGAATTGGACTGTCTGTCCCAACAAATCCTGCATATTTAATATAAATTTGTTTGGTAATTCTCTAGTTTTGTCAGAGCTGTAGCAGGATTTACTGACTTGATGCCATGTTTTCCACATAGACAGAACTTACAAGGTACTAGTCACTTCTTTTTAAGGTATAAAAGTGCTCATGTCCCTGAAATATGTACGGTAAAAGTTCAACAATGTTTGGAGCTTATTTCTATAAGATATCTCATTTAGCTCAGTATATACAAGTAACTGCAGATAAAAAGTAAGGTAATGTATAAAAGAACTCCTACCTGTGTAAGTCTTTCTGTCAAACAAATAAAGACTGGGGTTCCATTGAAACCAGACATATTTGCCAAATGGCTATTTTCAGCTTCTGCTGATATTTCCAGCTGTTTAGTCCTGCAGTCATATTCTGATAAAATGTGAGAACTAGATGGGTGAATTGCATTGTTTTTAACTGAAATCACCATTGGAATTATTTTGGAGCACTGAAAAATTCTTCAGAATGACTCCACAACAAGGCTATGAAGCTCAGGGAACGTGGCAAGATATTGGACATTTTCCTTGGGTTGGTTCAGGCATGGGAAACTGGTGTGTGTGTGTTAATAGCCCACCAATCTTCTGTCTTATCCCTCATGTATCCGAGCAACCTCCCCTTCAGCCATTGTTAACCTCCAACTTAAAAAGCATACAAAAAACCCTAAAACAAACCCTACAAATGTACACAATTACCTCATTAATAGATGATATTGCAGCCATCTCAATGAACCAGCAATGAAGGGTTAATCTTCATTCTTTAAAAAAAAAAAAAAAATGCCACACACAAACACCACTACCCACCACCTCAACCCAGTAACATGATTAAACCCTCTTTTCCCATGGTGGCTACAATTATCTGCAATGGCAATGGAGGGGTTAATCATTGGAAAAATAGGATTTTAGTCTTACCTGTTAAATCCTTTTCTCTTAGTCCATACAGGTTACTGGTAACTTTGGGTAGGTGGTCAGTCCCTTTAATAGGCAGGAACAATTCTGTGAAGTGACTGCTGGGTGGAGCCTACCTCCTCTCCTTAGCTTGCAGCTACCAATCCCCAACCAGTAAGATTTGCAGACTAACTATTGACTAGGTAGCAAGAAGGTAAAGGAAGAATCCTGTGAGCATGAACCTGAAAGGATCCCCACAATCTGCCGCAGGAGCGCCAAGCATGGTCCCTTGACAGGGTGGGAGACCAGTAACCTGTATGGACTAAGAGAAAAGTATTTAACAGGTAAGACTACAATTCTATTTTCTCTGTCGTCCAACCATTTGGGATGTCCAACCATTAAGTTCCCCAGGGCAGGAAGAAAGGCAAGGACCAGGTGCAGGCCCCCAAAGTCACCAGAGCACCAATGAATCTACAGATCATAAATAGCTCAACACTAACCGCAAAATGTCAACGGACACTGAACAGGGGTAAAACAAACCCCAGGAACTGTTACACAGCACACTGAACTAGAGCCAACAGGGCTCAAAAGTGAAAGAGTACTGAGAGCCTAAGGAGATCATAGAGAGGCAAGGCTGACTCCAGGATCTTTCTCCCAAAACTGGCATCAGCTGATGGCAGGACATCCACAAGGTAGTGTTTAGAAAAGGTGTGCACAGATGACCAAGTGGCCACCTTGCACAACTGATCAGCTGAGGCTTGGTTCTTGTAGGCCCAAGAAGCCCCAATAGACCTTGCAGAATGAGCAGTGACCCTGAAGGGAACAGGCTTCTTCTGAAGTTTGTAAGCCTTACGAATTGTGGACTTGATCCAAGAAGTGATGGTAACCTTGGAAGCATGCTTCCCTGTCCTAAGACCCTCAGGAATGACAAACAGAGTGTCAGACTGCCTCAAGGACTCAGTGCGGTGCACACAGAACTTGAGATAATGCACAACATCCAACAGATGAAGATCCCTCTCTTTGTCAGAAGTAGGGTTAGGACAGAAGGAAGGAACTACAATCTCCTGACTGATGTGGAACTCAGACACAACCTTCAGGAGAAACTCTTGTGAGGTGCGAAGCACCACCTTGTCCTTGTGAAAAAACAAAAAGGGTGGTTTACAGGACAGGGAATGCAGCTCTGCAACTCTGTGAACAGAAACAATTGCCAGGAGAAAGGCTATCTTCCAGGTCAGCATACGTAGAGAAATGGTAGACAAAGACTCAAAGGGAGGACCCTGGAGCACTCCCAAGACCAGGTTAAGATCCCACTGAGGAGCAGGGGACTTAAACACCGGACAGGTATGAGCAACACCATGGAAGAAAACCTTGACGTCAGGAATGATGGCAAGATGACTCTGAAAAAGGACAGAGAGCGCAGAAGTCTGAACCTTGAGAGAACTCAGACTGAGACCTTTATCCACACCATCCTGGAGGAAGGAAAGAACTGTAGGAAGGTCAAAATCCTGAGCTAGGTCTTTGCCAGCTCACCAAGCCAGGAAGGTAGACCAAACTCGATGGCAGGCCTTAGAGGAAACAGGCTTGTGGGCACTAAACATAGTAGCCACAACACCAGAAGAAAATCCTTTCTTCTTCAAAACTGAGGATTCAATCTCCATGCCGTCAAAGCCAGAAGACGAACATCTTCTTTCCAGAGGAAACCCTGTAGAAGAAGGTCTGGATGTGAGGGAAGTCGAAGAGGTTCCACAACTGAGAGGTCCAGAAGCTCCAGAAACCAAGCCTGTCGAGGCCAGTATGGAGCAATCAGAAGGACTGGGCAGCGCTCCAGTCTTAGCTTCCAAAGAACTCTGTTCAACAAGGGAACAGGAGGGAAGATGTAAGCCAGAGGAAACGTCCATGGGATCGACAAGGCATCCACTGTCAGAGCCATGGAATCCGCCCAGAGAGAGAAGAATGTTGGAACCTTCCTGTTGTGTCTGGTTGCCATCAGGTCGATGCAAGGAAGACCCCACTGCTGGATGATGAGGTTAAACACCTCTGCATCCAGCTCCCACTCCCCGCTGTCCACTGTGTGCTGACTGAGGAAGTCTGCCAGAACGTTGTCTACACCAGGAATATGAACTGCGGAAATGACAGGAACATGCTCCTCTGCCGAAGACAAAATAGCCTTGACCTCTAGCCAAGCTGTGAGACTTCTTGTGCCGCCTTGCTTGTTGATGTAGGCTACCGCTGTGGCGTTGTCCAAATGCACCCTTACCGGGCAATCCTCCAGTTGTCGTGTCCAGTGATGTAGGGCATGAAATATCACCCGAAGCTCCAAGAAATTGATGGGAAGGAGAGATTCCACCTGAGACCATTTGCCCTGAACACTCAAGTGCCCCAGCACTGCTCCCCATCCGGAGAAGCTGGCATCCATCGTCACTGTGGTCCAGAAGGGCACCAGGAAGGGTCTGCCTTTCAGGAGATGGTTCATAGGTCAGAAATTTCCCAGGAGACATGCCTGCTATCATGGTGCGCAGAGACTCCTGGCAGTACTGGGACCTGACCACAAAGGAGTTGAGATCTTTCAGATCCAAAATGGGACGACAGGCCTCATCATTCTTGGAAACCACAAAGAGGCTGGAGTAGAATCCCAAGCCCCTGAGGGGGAACCGGCTCCAAGACCACCTTGTCTAGAAGGGCCTGTATAGCATCCTCGAAAAGGCGTCTCTTTTCTGCTCCCAAGGGAGAACGAGAAACAAAGGTCCTTGGAGGTGGAAGAGAGGTGAAGGGAATCCTGTATCCCGAGGCCACCACTTGTAAAACCCATGGGTCTGCCACAGATGCCTGCCAAGCTGAGATGTAGTGGCGTAGGTGGCCACCTACCTACGGGTGGGGACCCGGGTTCGGTGAGTCTTGCAGAAGAAGGTTTAAAAGCCTTGGGCTTCGCAGAGGACTTGGATCTCCATTGCTGCTTAGGCTTGGATGAGGAGAGCGGAGCCTGAGGGACCGTCTGGGTCACTTGGCGCAAGTCTGTCTGAAAGGAACGAAAAAAACTATTCCTTTTGACAAGTGCCTTCTTCCTCAGGACCATTGGTAGGTGAGAACTCTTCCCTCCAGTGGCCTCATTGATGAGATCCTTGAGTTCAGGCCGAACAAAGGAAGAACCCTGAAAAGGCAAAGACAGCAGAGCCTTCTTAGAGGCCATGTCAGCTGACCAAATCTTAAGCCAAAGAGCCCGTCTGGCTACCACAGACATGGTAAATACCCTGGCTACCATACGCACAGTGTCAAACAGGGCGGCAAAGACATAATGCTGAGCCTCAGCAATGTTAGCGAGAAGACGCAACATGTCAGAAGTAGGGGCTCCATAATGTACAGCAGAATTGAGTTGTTCAGTCCAAACAGCCACAGCCCTATTTACCCATGCAGCCGCAATGGTAGAGCAAAGGGCAGAGCCCGCAGTCGCAAAAATAGCTTTGAGAAATGTCTCACGCTTCTTGTCAGTCCAGTCTTTAAGAGCAGAGGTGTCAGCAATTGGTAAGGCAGTTGATTTAGAAAGCCTGGAAACTGGGGCATCCACTTTAGGGGGATGAACCCACTGAGTAAGGGCCGTTTCAGAAAACGGATAAAGTTTAGCAAACTTCTTAGACACAGAAGGTTTGTTGTCTGGAAATTTCCACCCTTTTGACACCAAGCGGTCAAGGGTGGGATTAGGTGGAAAGCAGGCATGGGGCCTAACAGGCTCCTGGAAAACATCAGAGGGGTCAGAAGACACCTCCTGCACCAAGGGAATATTCAGGGTGGACAACACAGTCCTGATCAGGCCCTCAGGAGAGGGAATGGGCTCCACCTCGAAGGGGTCCCCAAAAAACTTAGATGAAGGAACAGCTGAACAGTCATCATCTTCAGAGTCCACCGATAATTCCTCCTCAGAGGAATCAGACACATCAGGTACACCTGGCAGTTTAGGCAGAAGAAAATCTGATAGGGGCGGGGGTCTGTAATTAATTGAAGACCCCCTGTAAGGTGGACGTAAGGAATTGTAAGGTGGACCAGAAGTCCCTGGTAGTAGCCTTAAACTCTTGCATTCATATTGTTTCTAGCGCATGGCTGGAGGCCCCAGCAGGAGATTCAGGGGCAGCAGCGCATGCTGGGCAAACATGATCTGAGTATTCTCTAGGTAACCCTGACTGACATGAGAAGCAATGATCAATGGGGGACACAGACACCCCAGTATCCTTAGTCTTAGGTTTAGCCCCAAGGTCTATCAGAGTAGACATTCTCACAGAGTCAAAACGGTCAAAGTATCAAAACACCCACAATAAAGCGTGTATGATAATTAATGCACCCCAGAAACACTAAAATAAGACTTATCTGGTAGACAAAGGGTTAAGCTGCAGAAGAGAGAAGGAGAGTCCAAGCCCTGCGTAGGATACTCGATATGCGAACACATAAAATGGCTGCCATGATGGGAGCCAATCGGAAATGAGCACGCAAAGCGGGCGCTCATGGGAAACGTAGTTCCGCTGACAGAGTACCCCAACAGTGCCCAAAGCCCCCTAAAGCCCCCAACATCCCCAGAACTTTGACCAGATGACAGAGCAAGGGAAAACCCACAATATGAGCCATCTTTGACAAGGCTACGTAGAGCGGTTGCAGAGATAAGTCCCAAACTGTAAAGTCCCATAGAAGTGAATTGAGCAATGGCGTCTATGAGGTAAACACGTGCCGTAAGGGCGCGGAACATAAAGTGAGCGAGGTGAATACCAACGGGAAACCACTCAATAACACTGAATCCAACAAGGAAAGTGTCCCAAAAACCCAAAAGGGTGCTAACCAGCAACAAAGGGTTAAGTTACCACATAAACTTGCTCCAAACACCTCACAGACATACAGAATAAACCCAGTGAGTGCATGAGTATGTAATAGGAACTCCAAATAAGACTTCTGTGTGGAGGGGAAGCATGGGACGTGTGGACCTCAGCACTTAAAGGGTGCTCACCTTTTTCAGCAGGTCTTCTGTCTTCAGATTACCATTTATCAAGAAGAATCCTCAGTGGGCAACTCCTGGGGAAAGAACTTGCAGTCAAGACTCCCCCCCCGGCTTAGGTCCACAAAAGCACCTGGTAAACTGAGCTATGCACATTTGGGTGATGGGAATTGTCAGCGATGGTAATCCGCCTAATGGTGGTATTCCATTTCTAACAGAAATATAATAAAAGCTAAAACTATAGCAGAACTGTTCTCTTGCTTGTGTCTTGACCAAGGAACAAATCTTACTGGTTGGGGATTGGCTAGCTGCAAGCTAAGGAGAGGAGGTAGGCTCCATCCAGCAGTCACTTCTCAGAATTGTTCCTGCCTGTTAAAGGGGCTGATTGCCTACCCAAAGTTACCAGTAACCTGTATTGGACGACAGAGAAAAATAGTTACTAATTAAAATATGAAAATGACCCTTGTAAAGAAATGGTGGAAATAAGATAATGATGCTGCTATAAGGATGGAAAGGATATAAAAAATTATTTGGGGTTCTGTCACCAAATACTATTTTTTATGTACAAAAATTTGACCCCTATAGCACCCATATTAATAAAAAAAAAATTAAAACAAACTGGAAGATGGCAAGGGACCTCTTTCCATCCCCTCTTTCAGGTATGGTGTTTGCTGAAGAACCTATACTCATCTTAATGTCAAAGGTACAACGCTGTCCGCAGCACAATGGTCCTCCACACCATTTACCTACAGAAACAAATGAATAAAAAAAATCCCTAAAAACCCACTGCCTCAATCACTGCCCCCCCAAAATTAAATACTTTGAACCCTCCCCCAAGTCCAGCCGCATTCCAATTAGCTGTAATGTGGGGTTACACAGGGCACTTAACATCCCCTGGAAAACCTAACCTCCCAGCCAATCACTGATGAAAAGATGGGGTCAAGCATGGGCAATATGTGACCCCTCCTCTGGTCTCCGATTGACTTGAGGAAGGGCTCTCCTGCAAGTTGCTTGGAATGAGAGGGGTTAAAGGGGACTTGTGTGAGTGTGGGGAGGGTGGCTGAGTGCGTATGGTGACAGGAGAGCTGTGGTGGTCACAGTCTTTTGAAGCTGAATAAGTCCTTTTCCCTGTGCTGCCGAGCCTGGGAAGGCCTATGTAGCAGCAAAAAGGGAGTACTGCAAAGGCCATCATTCTGCTGTTTGCAATGCAATTTTTAGCCATTTATGTATGTATATCTAACTGTAAAGATTGGTATCAGTCCTAATGGAATAGCAATAGTCAAGAAAAAAGGCTAAAAAAATGCCTTTTTCGGATTCTTTTTTCAGCCAAATTCATAAGCAGATGTAATGGAAGCCAGCCCTCAAAGCTTCTTATTCCTATAGGTATGCTTTTCTTTTAATCAGCTATAGGAAGTTTTGAATGTAGCTATTTATCTCACTAGAACAGGGGTGGGCAAAAGTGCCCCTCCAGCTACTGTCGGACTACAACGCCCATCACGGGAGCCAAATTCTAACAAAACCTGGAACACTGCTGTGGCCCAACCCAGTCCAAGTGAGACTAACAGTCACATTCAAATACTAATAGTTCTAATCAAATGAAACGCACACCTACAGGAATAAATGGATCTGCATTTGTTTGACAGACAGACTTACATAACCAGGAGTTCTTTATACATCGGTTTTGGATTATTTTGGAATTGTATCTGTAAATTAGGAGATCAAATGATCTATTGCAAGTTATTTTCTGCTTATGCCCATTGCTGGGAGACACTTCAATCTTTGAGTGCCAGAGGTGCTATTTCAGAGCTGTGCATTGTGCACCCATCTGCCACTCAAAGTATTAACCCCTTTGAGTACCAGAGGGGTACGGAATGCATTGCAGCGCAATGCATTATGTACCTCTCTGGAACTCAAAGGGTTAAAGAACAAGCTTTTGATTTTTTTGTTTTAGACAATCCAGTTTTGTTTATACAATCCACTAGGTGGCACTGCTGTTCATAAAAATACTATTCCTTTAATGACAGCACTAAAACAGGGAGGGGAGTTACAAACATGTCATGAGCATTTAACCTTGTGAATGCTTTGCAGTGTGTTGGAGATCTCTCCAGCATTCAAAATCACCATTTAAATTAATGTGAATTTGGAAAATTTGTATTGCTACCCTTATGGTTCAGTTGGTTTGCTCAATAATGACTGCAGTTTTCTTTTTACTTCAGACTCACTGAGCTGCAAAACCCTCCTCTATCCCTTATAACTCACCTTGAATCTTGGATGAATGGATACCAAACTCCATGGACAGCACCGTGTCAGGGGTTGTGCTGCCGATGGTCCGATTTAACACTGACTCAGTATGTGTCTCGTACATGAAGTACCTTTACACAGGAGAGAGAAACAGAGAATGGACAACCAGTCGAGGATTATGGGAATTAGAGACACAAAGTCTGCCCACCCATGAGTAACTAAATGACAGGAAATATTACTTATAGCATTTTAATGGTGTTTCCTTACATGTAGTGCGGTAGGAAAACCTTGACTTTCACATCAGTTGCATTGATTTCTTCCTCCAGGATAGACTGGAATTCACTAGCCAGTTTCAGGGGATGTACAATGTTCACCTAGAGAGCCAATAAAACCAGTGAGATGGGGGTCTCCCTTTAGCCATACTACATCAGTTTACATGGTTACACATATAATGTGCAGCAGAAAGTGACTTTATGATCCATTTGGAGCATCTTCCTTGGACACTGGGAGATGTAAATCTACTCCAGGGCAATGCAATATTTCATGCTTCAGCTGTGGGAGACAACAACCTGTAGTCCCCAGCAGCTGGAGGTCCAAAACTGACTACCCCATATCTACCCTATACTCCTTGGGCCTTATGTACAAAAGCACAGTGGAGCAATTCTGGAGCCAGCTAACTGCACCATAGGGGACAAATAAAAAAAATCACAATTATTTAAATGGGCTCTTAACCCTTTCATTGCTAGAGTGATCTGCAATGTATTGTGGAGAAATGCATCGGGGTCTTCACTGGCATTCACAGGTTTTTTTTTTCTTTATATGAATGAGAATTTTAGGAATTTTTATTTCTCCCCTATGGTGCAGTTGGTTTGCCCCAGAATGGCTCCTGTTTAAATTTAAATATAAGGCCCAAAGAGCCATATGTGTGTGACTAAAAACTGTAGCAATTGTGGGCCAAACCAACACCTCCATCAGTAACAAATACACGTTCCCCAAATTCCCACCGATTTCAACTGGGCGCTTAACCCTCTGAGTGCAAGATGGGTGTAAAGTGCATTGCTTAGCAGAGGTTTAACCTCTTGAATGCTAAGAGGCATCCAACACATTCAGCAGCAATTTATAGACTTAACCCTTTGAGATCTGCATGCATGTCTAGGATATGGCAACACCCATTTTTTACTAAAAAGGCTGCCTCAGTCTGTAGGGATTTTCCTACTGAGTAAAACAATATTGTTCCCCAATGATGTTTCATTCCAAAATGATTACAACACAAACACTTTTTTTCTTGACAGTTTGAATTCAAGATGATTTTTGGAGCCAGGTGTTCCTGTTAACATTGATGTCTATACAAAACTGAGTGCCACAGGCTTTCATGTCCGAAAAGGTTAAGATGTTGATGTAGTATACTCTACCAAGAAGGTTAAGATGTTGATGTAGTATACTCTACCAAAAAGGTTAAGATGTTGATGTAGTATACTCTACCAAAAAGGTTAAGATGTTGATGTAGTATACTCTACCAAAAAGGTTAAGATGTTGATGTAGTATACTCTACCTTCCCACCAGTTTTGTCCGCCAGCTGTCCCAGCTCAGGCAGCCTGCAGTCTGTCCCTTCTATTGTCAACACAGAGACAACAACACTGCAAAGAAATGATTCAGATAAGGTCCAAGAACAGAAGGGGGTTATGCACTAAGATGTGGTAAAGAAGTGATACAGTGGAGATGACTTTTTCAGTCATATCACTACTCCAGTTAGTATGTTATTCTTTGAAGCCAATACACTAAGATTTCTCAAGTGGGAGCGATCTTAGTGCATAGGCTCCACAGAATAACATACGAACTGGAGAAGTCATCTCCACTTTATCAACTCTTTATCAAACTTTAGTGCACAACCCCCAAGAAGTCAGGATGAAGGTTATAACTTTTCACACTGTATATCACTAGCATGAATACCTTAGCATTTAATTTATGGCCATCAATTCCCATCATCTTCAGCTGGCTAAAAATAAGCATTTTAGTCCAGTAACAGGGACACCTCGTATTACCCACCTCTGGGGGGAGATGCACTAAGAAGCGATAACGAGGTGATAAAGCAGAGACAACTTTTCTGGTGATATCACTTCTCCAGTTCCTATTTTATTCTATGGAGCCTATGCACTAAAAGTTCTTAGTGCATAGCTCCATAAAATAACATAGGAACTGCAGAAGTGATATCACCGGAAAAGTTGTCTCTGCTTTATCACCCCTTGATCATTCCTTAACCCCTTAAGGACCAGCGGTCCTGGGATGTTTCCATCCCATAAGGACGGCTTTGATCCTTGCCGACGCACCGGGACACGTGACCTACTGCATGTATTGGTGCGCCGCTTTGGGGCCACAAAGAGATCATTCCAGTCTTGGAGCGGTCAATTTTAGGCCCCATTTATAGTTACAGAGCACCCGGTGGAGCAGTGTAAGTAAAAAGTATGTGACGTACTATGATCATCATCGGTCCTTAAGTATTTACCAGTCCTATCCATCTGCTACATTCTCTCCAATAACTGCAGTTCTCTCTCTCCCTCATAATTTCCACCAGGACCCTGACTGAATTCTCTACTTTGCTCCATAAAACTGTCCTACACATTTTATCACAGCATCAGAACTTATCTATTATAATATAGGGCCATATGTTCAAAAGAAAAGTGGAGGCGTTCTGAGATAAACAATTTGTACTATAGGGGAGAACTAAAAATTCCAAAAAATTCCATTGGTTTCAATGGGGATTTTAACCCCTTGAATGCTAGAGAGGTCTCCAACGTATTGCGAAGCAATGCATTAGAGACTGCTCTATCATTCAAGCGGATAAAATCCAGATTGAAATTAGTGGAAATTTTTAGTTCTCCCCTATAGTACAAATGGTTTGCCCCAGAACTCCTCCACTTTTCTTTTGAACATATGACCCTATTAAATGCCTCCATTTAATGATCCACTACGTCTAACAAGCTCTCCTGTTAAAGTAAATGCTTTATCTACTGAAAACTTATATTTATCATATTCCTTTACTTCTTTAGATTGTAAGCCTTCAGGTTTATGGTGAACCAAGTGGTGAGCCAGCTTGCAAGTGCCACTATAGGTTAGTCTGTTCAACTATATACGAGAAAGTGCTTCATTGTGCTGGGGCTCACTGCAAGTAATGTTATATTGTAAAGCAGGTCATGAATGACCGTAAACATCAGTTTGTATTTATTTATACCATAATGTCAGTAATCATTACACCCTTATGGAATGCATGCAGACATTCTTAAAGAGTTACACATAATTGCTGCTGTTATTGAAGATATTGATGAGGATATGCTGGAAATTATGTGAATTAGGCAGCCTGTTAGAAGGCCTCATGTTGTGCAGAGAGGATATCCAACACACTGCTTTGTAATATGCTGCAGAATGTTAAGTATCTAAGGGGTTAAGGATGGCCTGTAAGGGTGCACGTAAACTGGTAAATAAACAAGCCATCATAAACAAGGGTGGGATTCTAGAGCAGGGGCAATACGATTGCTTTGGCCACTCCCACATCTCAGAATGTGGGTGTGGCCAGAACAGCTTTAGAGTCCCTCAAAATGTGGTGCTCTAGCCTGCTGCCTACTCTGCCTACAGGGAAATATGAGGCTAACAAGCTGCTAAAGGAGAAATGACACCTAAAAATAAACCCTCTTACCTTACTATAGCCAGAAAGTCCCAGTGGCCCTTTGAATTTTGCTCTTGTGCCTTTGTCCAAGAGGTTTCATCATCAATCAGCCCTGGATGTTACATGGAGGTGGACATGAGAGTAGCTGACAGGTTTTTCAAATTAAAGCAGACAGAGTGCATGAACCTAATTAAAGGGCTGTGCAATGCACTGTGAATCAATGTCCTGCACACATCTCTGGTTCTTGAAGGGTTAAGATTACCATGTGCAGTGGGTGAAGCATGTGTCCTGCGCTCCTGCTTACAACTGTTATGTCATTCTCCATGGACATGACATCCGGGACTGACTGAAGATTTTATCTCTTGAAACAAGGAGCCATGAAAAATTCAGAGGGGCCATTATAAGTTTCTGCCATAGTAAGTTGGGGTGGGGGGTGGTTATTATTAGTAGGTTTTATTCTGTGGCATGCAGAGTAGTTGTTGACTAACCTGTGCTGGAGAGCCATATTGGCCAAGTTACTGTAATAAAGCCGAGAAGACTGATAAGCAAACTCCTCTGTGATGTCCTCCAGGTTCCCCAAGTCTGTGTTGGCTTTCCCATCTGTGCAGATAATCACCTGAAGAGGAAGTGAAAGGTGACACACGTACTGACATAGGAGAGCTAAAGGCCCTCATGGATACAGCAACCTGGAGCAACTGTGGGGCAAACCACCTGCACCACATGGGAATAAATAAAGATCCCCATTAGTGTAAATGAGGCTTTTAACCCCTTCAATGCCAGAAAGGTCTCCAGTGAATTGTGTAGCAATGCGTTGGATACCTCTCTAACATTAAACGGATTAAAAGACCCATTCAAATCAATGTTAAGAATGTGTATATCTCCACATATGGTGCTGTTGGTTTGCTCCTGTTTGCTTACATACATAAGGCCTTTTGAATAAATTTTACAATTGATGGTAAAATGTAATCTTCGACTGAGATCTTAACCCTTCAGATGCAGAGAGGTCTCCAATCCACAGCAAAGCAATATGTTGTAAACCACTGTAACTTCCAAGTTTAAAAGGTCCAGTTCTCTCCTGACAAGTACAAGCTAGGTGTTCATCCCCATAATGGTGAGAATTGCTGATTTCTATCATTTTGGACTGGGAATTTGTACACCTCAAAGGGTGACACAAGAAAAGCATATAGCTGCTGCACAACTGCTTGGGAAGTAGAACTGGCAATCACCCAGCCTTTAATGAGTTGCTGGTCCAAGAAACCGAACAATGATTGTCAACGGTTATTCTCAGGAAGGCTTTGGCTCTTTTTGGAGACCTAGCTTTTCTGGACGGGTGACAGACCACACCCTGGCGGTGAGCTTACTGTGACTGGGAAGCCAATGGGATACCTTGGGGCAGGGTTTTCACTGCACAACTTCATCTGCAAACCCTCATCGGTAATACACACACACCGTAACATGATGTCTCTCCCTCTTTTTTGCCTTTTGGCCAATACACACTGTCCTTTCTCTATCACATTCTCCATGCCCTCCTGTCTCTCTCTCTCTCTCTCTCTCTCTATATATATATATATATATATATATATATATATAATTAAAAGAACACCTCACTGAAAAAAGTCAGACCTCATGGTGGGACATCAAGACTCTTTCTGATGCCTCCAGCTACTGATCTCCCAGACGATTCAGCAACACAGGGCAGCAAGAGGGCTCCCCTGCTTCCATCCTACCCGAAGAACAGGGGGAGAGTGGGCGGAATTGGAAAACCCTTTCACGTCAATGTGGGAGGTTTTCCTCATTGACATGAAAGGGTTTCCCAATCCTGCCCACTCCCACCTGGTACTTTGGGTAGGATGGAAGCAGGGGAGCCCTCTTGCTCCACTGAGTTGCCTCTATTCATCTCCCAGCCAAATCGTCTGGGAGATCAGTAGCTGGGGGGGCATCAGGAGGGGTGAAGTTTATATGCCCAGGTGCACAGTCCCCATAACAAATTAACATGTACGTAGAAAGAAGAAAGAGGCAGCACCAGTGGGACTTCTTAAGGGTAATTTAATTGGCAATATAGCAACAAGAATTGGTTGACGTTTCGGTCCTGTTGACAGACCTTTCTTAAGACGGTCTTGAGAAAGGTCCGTCAACAGGACTGAAACGTTGACCAATTCTTGTTGCTATATTGCCAATTAAATTACCCTTAAGAAGTCCCACTGGTGCTGCCTCTTTCTTCTACGTAGATATATATATATATATATATATATATATATACACACACACACAGACACAGATATACATACATATGTGTATGTAAGGCTGGGATAGTCAATTGTTGGACTTCCAGATGTTGGAGACTACAACAACTGGCAAGTGATGATGGGAGTCTAAACGGCTGGAGGTAAGACAAATGACTACCTCTGATGTGAGAAGCTGTAACGTTCATTTGATACCTTGCAATTTATCAATCTACTGTACTTTAAAGGGATAGTAATACTTAAAAGGTAAAAAAATATATGTTGTAGGGTTTATCCCCTTGATTAAAACAAGGGGACTCCCACTGCTGAGAGATATTTTATTAAAAAATTATAACAGCTCAAACTTGGATTTTTTAGGTGCAATATCACAGTGGCCTGAAAATTTACAGTGGCGCTGTTGCTACACCATCCTAAGGGCAGCTCTGGTCTGTAGACCATAAATTTCCATAGGATGGTGTAGCAACAGCGCCACTGTAAATTTTTAGGCCACTGTGATATTGCACCTAAAAAATCCAAGTTTGAGCTGTTATAATTTTTTAAATAAAATTTCTCTCAACAGAGGGAGTACCCTCGTTTTACTCAGGGGGATAAACCTTACAACATTTATATTTTTACATCTTAAGTATTACTGTCCCTTTAAGGTATACCCTAGCTCTTAATGGGCCATATACATAAAAAAGGAGTGGTGTAGTTCTGGGGTAATCTTACTGCAACAGAGGGTACACATACAAATGAATCTTGCCCATGTGACATTGTTCTAGAGATAATATATTCAGTCAGTCCCGGATATCATGTCCATACAGGCAGACATGGCAGTTGCTGGAAGGACCATAACCCTTTCAGTGCCAGAGGGGTACCCAATGCATTGCAAAGCAATGCGTTGCGTACCCCTCTGGCACTGAAAGGGTTATATTCTGCTCAGTGCACATGGTTATTTTAAGTAGGTTCATTCACCGTGCCTGCATCAGTCTGAAACAAGTGAAGGACATTGTCATGTCTACCTCCGTGGACATGACATCCAGGACTGACTGAAGCTGTTAACTCCTGAACAAAGGCACAGGGGCAAAATTAATAGGGGCCATTAGTATTGTCTAGCCATAGTAAGGTAAGTGGAGGGTTATAATTAAAATATGCTACTTCCCCTTCAAGTAACTTCCATCATACTTTTAATGCCAAGCCAGGAGTGGATTCTCCTGTGTCCCTATTTTCTCTTCCAAACCAACATGAACGTGTGTGTTACTTTTTATATATCTGATGGACATATTTTTTACAAACCAGAAGGATTCTGTTGTTTTGTTACAGGAGGCAAATATAGTTTTTGATACCTTTTATTGGCTAACTGAGCAGATTTAAATGCAAGCTTTCAAGACCTTAGGTCTCTTCCTCAGGCATGTTATACAGATAAATATGAAAACATCTCTCTTAAATACAAGTACACATCACATTGTTTAGCATGGAAATCAGATAACAGAATGCAGTCCAGATCCAGATATCTTTGATCAGTCAATGGTAAATTGCACTCTTCCTCTGAGGCTTTAGAGGTATTTACGATGCTCTTGGGTCTGTTGGAAAGGTCAGTCAACTAAATTATATTTTGCAGGGTCAGGCCTGGTTAGTACTTGGATGGGAGTCCGCCTGGGAATACCAGGTGCTGTAGGCTTTTGCTTAGAAATTATATTTTGACATAAATTCCTTATCCCTGTTCAAACCACTACAAATTGCATTAAATTTTAACATTAATTTTACCTCCCATACCTTTCTGTCCCTCTGAGTGTGAAACAGTCCCATCAATACAGTTAACTTAATATCCTTGACACTGTGCCCATTTTGGCAAAAATGTTCTCCCACTGGTGTCTCTGTCTTTTTGTTATTAACACTGGATCTGTGGGAATTAAATCTCCTATGTAGTGCTTGTCCAGTTTCTCCCACATACAGAGCTGTTGGGCATTTTGCACACATGATAAGGTATATTACATTGGATGATCTACAGGTGAAGGTACCATTGATCTTAATAGTTGCGCTGTAACCGTGTTTTATAAAGTCTCCTCTGAGTTTCTGGAGGTGCTTGCACGGTCCATCCTGTCAGAACAGATGCGGTGGTATCTGATGGCCTGGCTGTATATGATGGAGTTCTTTGTGTGTTTTGGATGGAAGCTATTGCTTTTCAGGTATGTTGGTCTGTCTGTTGGCAGACAGCGCAACTATTATTGACAGTCAGATACAGAAGGCTACCCAAATACCAAGAAAAAAATCTGTTGCACTACAAAGAACAACATAAGGGAAACCGGGTGCCACTGGTGGTCACTTACCACCCCCAGGTTGAAGTGCTACGCAAAATTTCAAGAGAACTTCAAAAGAAATTACATACAGATGAAAGACTCAAGAACATATTCCCACAGCCTCCCTTACTCTCCTTCAGACAGCCTCCAAATTTGAAACAACTGATGGTGAGGAGTGCCCTGAATAAAAATACAAAAAATGGCACATCTCCCTGCCTACAAAAGAGATGTGAAACTTGTGCACACATTTACACCACGGACAACATACCAATTACAAACACCCAGTTACACCATAAGATCAATGGTACCTTCACCTGTAAATCATCCAATGTAATATACCTTATCATGTGTGCAAAATGCCCAACAGCTCTGTATGTGGGAGAAACTGGACAAGCACTACATAGGAGATTTAATTCCCACAGATCCAGTGTTAATAACAAAAAGACAGAGACACCAGTGGGAGAACATTTTTGCCAAAATGGGCACAGTGTCAAGGATATTAAGTTAACTGTATTGATGGGACTGTTTCGCACTCAGAGGGACAGAAAGGTATGGGAGGTAAAATTAATGTTAAAATTTAATGCAATTTGTAGTGGTTTGAACAGGGATAAGGAATTTATGTCAAAATATAATTTCTAAGCAAAAGCCTACAGCACCTGGTATTCCCAGGTGGTCTCCCATCCAAGTACTAACCAGGCCTGACCCTGCAAAATATAATTTAGTTGACTGACCTTTCCAACAGACCCAAGAACATCGTAAATACCTCTAAAGCCTCAGAGGAAGAGTGCAATTTACCACTGACTGATCAAAGATATCTGGATCTGAACTGCATTCTGTTATCTGATTTCCATGCTAAACAATGTGATGTGTACTTGTATTTAAGAGAGATGTTTTCATATTTATCTGTATAACATGCCTGAGGAAGAGACCTAAGGTCTTGAAAGCTTGCATTTAAATCTGCTCAGTTAGCCAATAAAAGGTATCAAAAACTATATTTGCCTCCTGTATTTATACGGCTAACACGGTACCAACTCTCATCTGTTGTTTTGTTACAACTCACTTGCCTTGGATCCTGGTCTCTGAGATGCCATCGCGATAGAGACCAGTGCGGCTGGCCCCAGAGCTGTTGATCCCCCTTCCTCCAGACTGCAGTGAGAAAAGAAGTCTTTATACTGATGGCATGTAACCTGCATTCAATGTATTGCCGATCCTGGTCTACTATGACAGTTAATTTTAATGTATTTTATTTACAAAGGCTTGGAAGTATTAGCAGACACATACTGAAGGCATGTACTAACTGCTATTTTGATGCAATTAATTACAAGCAAAAGTTTGCTGCTATGTTTGAATGTCATTAAAAGGCAACTATCATGTTTTATTTAGGGCAATATGACCAAAGCCAAAAGCAGAGCAATTTGGGTGCAAATCAAGTGCACTGTAGGGAACAAATACAAATTCCCTAAATTCCATTGGTTTAAATGAGGCTTTAAATACACCTTGATTGCCCTGCAATGTTCTGGAGAACTATCTAGTACGAAAAGGATTTAAGGCCCCATTTATATCAATAGGAATTTCAATTTGTCCTCTATAGTGTAGTTGTATTGCTCCACTTTTCTCAGTGCATATGGCTATCTGCTTCTTTGGGAACAGACTTGCCCTACACTGTCCCATTATGTTTCCTAGCATCCTTTTCAAAGTCAGAAAAGCGACCTCCATGGCAGGCAGGCTGGTTGGGCTTCACCAGTGAAGTCTGTGGGTTAAGCGACTGTTTTCATGTACTGCACTGCCCTAGTCAATAGGCAGCAAGCAGGCCGACATTTGCTGTCTATGGGGACTCTATACACATGGTGCTTGTTTGTGATAGGTCATTGACATAGTTGAATGACTGAATGCCTCCCATGAGATCTCTTATGAACAGGTACATCTAGTTGTATATGCAGGAGTGAATATACTCTGGACAGCCAACCTTCCTGTGATATTTTTGTCCATAATGACATAATGTATGGTATATGTAATACCCACAAACTGTTATATGATTTGTCTTTCAATTGTCTGTTATTCTATTCCAGGGTAGTCAATCTTTATACATTCAGCTATTAGAGACTACAACATGCATCATCCCCAGTCAGCCAACTACCCCTGTTATATACCATTCAATCTTAGACTCCAGGTCATTCAATGTCTCTTCTAGTGTGAGCGGCAATGGCTGATTTTCCCCTTGTAATTTCAGGTAATCTGGATCCAGCAATTCTGTATCGTCCAGGATCTGTGGCTGAAGTGTTCCATCTCCATATAGTTTAACCTGGATAAGAATCAGTTTACATTAGTACATTGCTGAACGCAACTGCACATGTCTTTCTGCTGATAGCTATTCCTAATAAGCAAATTTTCACACCTCCTCATTATTTTTCTATGGAGATGCCATGGACCTGGCAACCACCCCTTTGTGCTGGATGTGAGCTAAAGAAACACATGTTTCACTACCTCTGCCCTACAATATATTACTGTGAAAAGACATTACAGCTTGTTTCTTACTGTCACTGCATGTGCCATAATATCTGACAAACTGTATACTTCTGTATAATATAAAGACAGCCAGTGCTTTAATATATTATGCAGCTTCTTTTTAACCACCAAAATATTGGGGGTTTCTACATTGCATATCATGTGCTGTTAGAATGCACTGTTATATATAAAAAAACACACACATATATACAAAGAACCAAGGTCCTAGTGCTAGCACTTGCAGTTTCTCAATCCAAGTAGGCCTATATACACCTGAGGTTATGGTATATGAACATGTGACAAATCTAAGCACTCATGGGACTTAACAAAATATTGATTTATTCAGACAGGGTTGAGCAGATCAATATTTATCACCTACTGCTTATTTCAAAACAACTGCAAATCAAAGCCTTTGACACATCTGATGGACTATCCTGCTCTGGAGTTACAGTTCAGTGCAGAGAGGCACTAAATCAGCAGACAAGGCCAACTTCAGGCACATTGGGTCCAGACCAAGTGCTGGGAGTAGCATCTTTGAGAAGCAACCCCTTGATTCCAGGGTTTGTGCCATCAGGTTTGTGCCTCCACAAACAGGATACCAGTATTTCCAAGGCAAGGTACCAAATCAACAGGCAAGGACAGGATCAGGCAGTGCAGGTCAAGTACCAGGTTATGGGAACAGTATCTGAGAGAAGCAACCTCTCAGTCCAAGGGACTGAACCCCCTGATTTGTACAGCTGTGAAAAGGATACTAGAAAGTCCAAAGCAAGGAGACAAATCGGGGGGAAACAGCTAATTCAAGCAATCTGGGTCAGGGTAAACTGTAGATATTGCATAATGAAGAAACTATCCAAAGGTCAGAAGCAGGCAGCAAATAACACAGGTCTGGATACAAGTCAACGTTCAGGGAAGGAGAAATCAGGACAGGAGTCCAAGAGCAAAGCCAGAGTAGCTCTGAGTTCCATGGACAGGGTTAAGACAACAAATCATTGAGGTGTGCACACATGGCACAAGCATGATTTTGGTGTCAGGCCATAGCAACAACAGGCACAGAACAAGATGGGGAAAAATGTGCACAAAGGCAAGATTATTTGTGGGCAAAACTAGTTAGTCGAGGTACAAAAAGGCACAGCTGGACAGCAGCTTACTGTCCAGGGTTGCGGCTGTGACATATAGTCATATTTATACACCGAGCAAAATCAGAAGTGTGTGCTTATTTTATAATCCGTATTTTATAATCCGTGCGTGCAAGTGAAATCCACAAGTGTCTGTCTAATCCGACAGGAACAACAATTGTTTCAGCTAGAAATAGTCTCCTTCATTTGACTGGAATCTGGATTGACAAGCAGATAAAGCCTGTAATATGAGGTATACCATCTTATTTGGGACAGTATGGATCTGAGTTGGAAATTGATTACAGTTCAGTTGGACTGTGATAATGTCATTTTGGCAGTACTTGACGTAACTCTATTATAACCCATGAAGAAGCAATCACCGCAGTTAAAGGGATAGCAATACTTGAAAATAATTTTATTTTATATTGTAGCCCTTAAAAAACATGAAAAATAATGTAAGTCTTATCTCCCAAACCAAATGGAGTTTTTTTTAACATTTTTTTTTTACTGTTTTCTTTAATTTTATTAAAATAAATGGTGGACTATCCATCTAAGGGTGGTATCAATAGAAATCCCTATTTGTGCGTAAAAAAACGGTATATAATTTTCTTCGGTAAAATAAAGTACTTAGAGGGAAAACACTACTGAACAGAGACATAGTCAAAAAGGTCAGAATTGCTCTGGTCCTTAAGTGAAATCCACCTCAGATTTTCCCAGTCCTTAAGGGGTTAAAGAGTAAAAAGAACCCTTGGATGCATATTAAAGCGGAATGATCACTGAAAATAAAGTGCCCCCCAAATCATAATGCATATAGCGATACACATATCCATGCTAATGTTAACCTGTGTAAGTCCGGTGTTATTGATATGTCCAGCTCGTTCCCAGACGCACAGGCAGGTTTCTTGCTGTAACGGCATCTGTGCGCCTGCACCATCGGTCCCTTCCTGTACCTGTGCTGATGCCTGCCTGGGTGTCTGGAAATGAGTTGGATTTATCAATAACGCCAGACTTATTCAATGTAATACTAGTATGGATATGCCTATCGCTATATGCATAATGATTTGGGGGGCACTTTATTTTCAGTGATAGTTCTGCTTTAAGTTTATGTTTCCATCCAGAGACAGTAAAACAACTGTTGACATATTCACTATTCTTCTGAATAATAAGCTTGAGCTCTGAAGAGGACGTTTGAGTCCAAAAATTGGAAAATAGGGAAAAATTGTATCTACAAAGAGGTTACAATCCACAACTGGTAATGAATGCTATACAAAAGCCATAGTAAATGTATCAGAACATGTGACAAAGAGAAATTAATCACCTGGTCACATAAAGAAGATTCTCCACACAAACTGGCATATGACTGCTTTGAATTCATTTTTTTAATTCAGATGACACCACCCTTAGCAGTCTATATCAAGAATTTGAGGGACCTGATTTCAAATCTGGACCGTTTCATTGATACAGAGAAGTGGAGAAATACAATCTGGTTGAATAAAAATAAGTATGTGTGTAAGAGATGCTTAGGATTTGTTAATTGTGGAAACATAAGACCTGCCTCAACTTTCCAACATGCACATAACAACAAAAGCTATGTGATCAGGCAAACAATCATCTGTACAACAGATCACATTACCTACAAATTCACCTGCCAATGCTGGCTGATTTCTGCAAGCAAAACTGATCTCAGTTTGTGGGTCAGGATTCACTGAAAGAGATTGGCTATAAGATTTTTTCTGTTTTACTAGCAAACATGGATCTTTATGCTAATTCTCTGCACTATATGCTAATTAGTACTGTTTGAGGACACATTTACCTATGCTATTTGAAATTTATAGTACAAGTTGTGGTAATATTGGCCTACCACATAAAGAAATTAGTATAAAGTTCCAGATCGTGCCACCACCAAATAAGTCAATTTCTCAAAAAATATTTGTAATACTCTGTAAAAATTGGCTAAAAGTATCTTAATGTGACAAGTCTACAATAAGTCCTGTGAGGGCACCTGCACTGGCCATTTGCAGACATCTGGTGTACAAATGTGTTGAAAAAAATTATCTTTTGCCAACATTCTATTTTAAAATTGAGTTATGTCATATTAAGCAACCTGGTATCAGATTGATAAATATTGTCCTTTTTATTACTACCTCGGTCTTGAACATTTACTGCCAATATTTATAATCAATACACTGTATTAAAGGGAAAGTATTGTCAACTTTAAAAAAAATGAATATTGTAGGTATTTAAAAATTAAGCTAAATGCCCGGTCCTGGGACCGTCGGAGGCTCTTCAGAAGAGCCGAGATCACGCGCGAGAAAAAAAAAACTACTTAACTGGAATGGTCTACAAAGTGTGCTTGGTTTGCAAGCACACTTTGTAGACCGTTCCAATGTAGTAGTTATTTTTCTCTTGTGCGATCTCGGCTCTCCTGAAGAGCCTCCGACGGTCCCAGGGACCGGATTCCTCTGCAGTCAGCTAGAGTGCTGATATCAGGGAAAGGGGAGGAAGGGGGAACTTTACTGCCTAATATCTCTCAAACCATAAAGGTTTAAGAGATGGGACTGGGGGCATTTAGCTTAATTTTTATATAGCTACAATATTAATTTTTTTTAAAGTTGACAATACTTAAAATGTCTGTGGAAAATATGATTAACCCTCAAAAATGCCTTATATCTTCCCTTGAGGATCTTGGTTTAACAATTCTTGATGTGTTTTAAGGAACATTTATTCAAAAACATAGCTTGCTGTCATATGCCTCTTAAGATACTGATGTCTTCTTAAAAGTGGGACAAGTGGTGGGTCCTGGAGTCTTGCAACAAGGAATCATGTCTACCTCAGTGCACCTAATATCCAGTACTAATTAAAGGGATAGTAACACTTTGTATATAGTAACATGTATACTGTAGATTGTATCCTCCTAGCTATAAACAAGGGTACTCCCCCACTGCTGAGAGGTGATTTATTCAAAAGTTTTTGCAGCTCAAACTAGAATTTTTTAGGTGCAGTATCTCAATGGCCTGAAATTTTATAGTGGCGCTGTTGCTACACCATTCTATGGAAGTTTATGGTCAATTTACCAGCGCTTTCCATAGGATGATGTAGCAACATCACCACTGTAACATTTCAGACCATTGAGATACTGCACCCAAATAATTAAAGTTTGATCTGCAATAACTTTTGAATAAAATACCTATCAGCAATGGGAATTCTCTTGTTTTCCTCAGGAAGATAAACCCAACAATAACAGGATTTGAGTCTTACCTGTTAAATCCTTTTCTCTTAGTCCATACAGGTTACTGGTAACTTTGGGTAGGTGATCAGCCCCTTTAATAGGCAGGAACAATTCTGAGAAGTGACTGTTGGGTGGAGCTTACCTCCTCTCCTTAGCTTGCAGCTAGCCAATCCCCAACCAGTAAGATTTGCAGACTAACAATTGACTAGGTGTTAAGAAGGTAAAGGAAGACTCCTGTGAGCATGGACCCGAAAGGGCCCCCACGTTCTGCCGCAGGAGAGCCAAGCATGGTTCTGAAGGGAACAGGCTTCTTCCGAAGTTCATAAGCCTTACGAATCGTGGACTTGATCCAAGAAGCGATGGTAACATTGGAAGCAGGCTTCCCTGCCCTAGGAATGACAAAAGAAGTGTCAGACTGCCTCAAGGACTCAGTGCAATGCACATAGATCTTGAGACAACGAACAACATCCAACAGATGAAGATCCTTCTCCTTGTCAGAAGTAGGGTTAGGGCAGAAGGAAGGAATCACAATCTCCTGATTAATGTGGAACTCAGACACCACCTTCAGAAGAAACTCTTGTGAGGTGCAAAGCACCGCCTTGTAAAAGAGCAAAAAGGGTGGTCTACAAGACAGGGCATGCAGCTCCGTAACTCGGCGAACAGAAACAATTGCCAGGAGAAAGGTCATCTTCCATGTCAGCAGACGTAGAGGAATGGTAGCCAAAGACTCAAAGGGAGGACGCTGGAGCACTCCCAAGACCAGGTTAAGATCCCACTGAGGAACAGGGGACTTAAACACCCTACGAGTATGAGCAACACCCTCGAAGAAAACCTTGACATCAGGAATGATGGCAAGACGCCTCTGAAAAAGGACAGAGATTGCAAATGTCTGCACCTTGAGAGAACTCAGACTGAGACCTTTATCCACACCATCCTGGAGGAAGGAAAGGACTGTAGGAAGGCCAAAATCCAGAGAGAGGTCTTTGTCAGCACACCAACACAGAAAGGTAGACCAAACTCAATGGTAGGCCTTAGAGGAAACAGGCTTATGGGCACTAAGCATAGTAGCCACCACACCAGAAGAAAATCCTTTTTTCTTCAAAATTGAGGATTCAACCTCCATGCCGTCAAAGCCAGACGATGAACGTCTTCCTTCCAGAGGTAACCCTGTAGAAGAAGGTCTGGACGGGGGGAAAGTCGAAGAGGTTCCACCACTCAGAGGTCCAGAAGCTCTGTACAACAGGGGAACAGGAGGAAAGATATATGCCAGAGGAAATGTCCACGGGATCAACAAGGCATCCACTGCCAGAGCCAGGGGATCTGCCCAGCGAGAGCAGAACTTTCGCACCTTCCTGTTGTGCCTGGTTGCCATTAGGTCGATGCAAGGGAGACCCCACTGCTGGATGATGAGGTTGAACACCTCTAGATGTAGCTCCCACTCTCCTCTGTCCACCGAGTGCCGACTGAGGAAGTCTGCCAGAACGTTGTCTACGCCAGGAATATGAACTGCGGAAATGGCAGGGACATGCTCCTCTGCCCATGATAAAATAGCCTTGACCTCTAGCCAAGCTGCAAGACTTCTTGTGCCGCCTTGTTTGTTGATGTAGGCTACTGCTGTTGTCCAACTGTACCCTGACTGGGCAATCCTCCAGTTGCCGTGTCCAGTGATGTACGGCATGAAATATCGCCCAAAGCTCCAAGACATTGATGGGAAGGGGAAATTCTTCCTGAGACCACCGACCCTGAATACTCCATTGCCTCAGCATTGCTCCCCATCCAGACAGGCTGGCATCCTTCGTCACTGTGGTCCAGAAGGGCACCATGAAGGGTCTGCCTTTCAGGAGATTGTTCAGGGTGAGCCACAACGAAAGGCTCTGCTCCACTTGAAGATAGAGAGATAGGGATCTCTCCAGGAGGTCTGGATGGCCCCTGCATGCCAGGATTAGAAACCTCTGAAGTTCCCTGGTGTGAGCCATGGCAAACGTGACTGATTCTATGGTGGAAGTGAACTTCCCCACCAAGGATGACAACTTCTTGGCTGGAACCGGATCCTGAGACAGGATAGCCTGGACCTTCAGTGCTATCTGATGAGCCACTTCGTCCGTGAGAAATACCATCCCTCTCTGAGTGTCAAAGAGGAGGCCCAGGAAGACCATCCTCTGGGAAGGAACAAGGTCTGACTTGTCCAAGTTGATGATCCACCCGTGATAGGAGAGAGCACGAATGCAGTCCTGCACCTGCTGGTGAAGGAGTTCCAGAGAAGAGGCCTTCAGAAGGAGGTCGTCCATATACGGAGTCACCCTGGTGGCGTTCCGATGCAGGACAGAGATCAATGCTCCCAGGACTCTGTTTAATACTTGAGGAGCCGTGGTCAGGCCAAAGGGGAGGGCAGAAAACTGGAAATGCCCTTGGTCACAGGCAAAGCGGAGATACAGCTGACTCTCTGGATGAATGGTGTTGTGCAGATAAGCATCTTGAAGATCCAGAGAGGCCAGAAATTACCCAGGTGACATGGCCGCTATCACTGTGCACAGAGACTCCTGGCGGTATTGGGACCTGACCATAAAGGAGTTGAGATCCTTCAGATCCAAAATGAGACAACAGCCTCCGTCCTTCTTGGAAACCACAAAGAGGTTGGAGTAGAATCCCAAGCCCCTCTCCTGAGGGGGAACTGGTTCCAGGACTGCCTTGTCCAGAAGGGCCTGTTTAGCTTCCTCGAAAAGGCGGCGCTTTTCTGCTCCCAAAGAAGAACGAGAAGCAAAGGTCCTGAGAGGATGAAGAGAGGTGAAGGGAATCCTGTACCCTGTAGCCTCCACCTGTAAACCCACGGGTCCGCCACAGAGGCCTGCCAAGCCGAGAGGTAGTGGCGTAAGCGGCCACCTACCTGCGGATGGGGACCCGGGTTCAAAGAGTCATGCAGAAGATGGTTTGGAAGCCTTGGGCTTCGCGGAGGACTTAGATCTTCATTGCTGCTTAGGTTTGGATGAGGAGCGCGAAGCCATGATGGACCGTCTGGGTCGTTTGGCGCAAGTCTGCTTGAAAAGGACGAAAAGTCTCATTCCTTTTGACAGGCGCCTTCTTCCTCAGGACCACTGGCAGGTGAGTACTCTTTCCACCAGTGGCCTCGTTGATGAGATCCTTGAGATCATGCCCAAACAGGGAGGAGCCCTGAAAAGGCAAAGACAGGAGCGCCTTCTTGAATGCCGTGTCAGCAGACCAGATCTTGAGCCAAAGAGCACGTCTGGCTACCACAGACATGGTAAATGCCCTGGTTACCATACGTAGAGCGTCAAACAGGGCAGCAGAGACATAATGCTGAGCCTCAGCAATGTTAGAGGGAAGTCGCAACACGTTCGAAGTAGGGGCCCCCTGACGGACAGCAGAAGTGAGCTGTTCAGTACAAACAGCCACAGCCCTATTTACCCATGCAGCAGCAAAGGCAGGGCGGAGAGCAGAGACTGCCATCACAAAAATATGTCCATCTTTATGGATACATATACCTCTCTGGTCTCTCATAGCACTCACATAATCCCCACCTTCTTCCTCAATTGGATCGGTGTAGTCCAAAGACAGTGTTCTTCTATTGGTATCTGAATCCTTCCAGTTTAAGGCTAGATGATACAAGTCCTCTATAATATCTTCTCGTGGATCACCACAAGGAACAGCTGGATACTAATAAATGTATCTAGTCTAAGATAAAATAGAACTATAAACCACAAGATGCCAATATAACCAGCTTCTGTAGAGGACACGGGGAGAACTGTTTCGGCCTGACCAGGAGAGATGTCGCCACAAGACAGATTCTTACTAGTCACTCGATGAATATCACGAACCTTGCTGTCCTTTTCCTCAGGGCATACTTATTTTATCTTTGGAAACCCCCTACTGGAAATCATGGGTGTGCCCATGGTCCTGCCAAACAACTGTTATGTTCTATGGATTCTTACCAATACTCGTAGAGAGATGAACCCTGATGAATAGTGTGTACTTTTTTTTAACAAGTGTAAATCAGATCAATACAACTGGAAATATTAGTGAGAAAGTTTAACATAATAAGAGAATTTAAGGACATAATGTAAGGGGCGCTCACGCTCCAAAGTATTTGGACTTTGGAGAGTGTTATTTCAATTCTGTCAGAGTTGTAATTCAAGAGTAATTCAATGACAAAGTATCCCCCTCCCGCCCCTTTTACTGATGTAACACTGCTCAGCCAGATCAGAAGGGAGGTGCCCAGGTAGACTGCAGAGAGTGACAATCTTCAATTAAGATAAGGGAAAAACCTGAAAAATTTGTCAAAGGAGGCAGGGTTTTCATTGTTCTCATATTAAGCAGATTGTCCCTTGCTGTTATCTGTCTGGTCTATGGACTACATTCCACATCTGAGAAGAGATGGCTTGCACTAGGTAAAAGGCGCAGGAGGGGAAACTTTGCTTGTGAATATCTCTCATACCATAAAGGTTTGAGAGATAAGACTTATATTGTTCTTCATGTTTTTTCAATGCCTACAAAATAAAGATAAAACGAAGTATTACTATCCCTTTAAACAGACTCAACTAGTGCAGTAACCAACTGAGTTATGTCACTTAACAAACAGATTATCAAACATCTAAACCAATAACCAGAACTAGGTGAAAAAAAATGTGACTAGAGCATTACCACATATCAAGTCCAAGAAACGTGCCAAATCACACACACATTAATTAATGTATGTGTGTGTGTGTAGATTATACAACATACTCTTTCATTTCAGAGCAAATTGTTTTTCAGAATTAGTGTTTTAACTCTTTCAAAATTCTTAGCTGAAAATCAAAATACTGCATCCCCCCCTCCATAAACAAAGCAAGCAGCAATGGAACTTACTTGGTCACTGAATGTGATAAGTGCTACTCTTTTCATTGGATGTTGCTCATGAAGAGAATGCAGGGAATGCAGCAGGCTACATTTCAAGGCCTATTACAGAAAGTCAAATGAGTTAAAGGGAAAGTATCACCAGGAAACAAGTGTTTATTAACATATTTTAATGTCTTAAGGTACTCTGAAATAATAGTGCAGTTTGCCATTTCTAGAGAGCCATCCTTTGGCATCATGATTACATCTGATACTGGACAGTCTACATCCTGTTTTCATGCCAGTATAATTCTGTAAGGTTAGGATTTGTAAGAAACATGTTTCATAAAACAGATTTTTTTCCCCTCATTTTATTTTCAATTTCAAACAATCAGAATGTCACAAAAGTGATCATGTAGTATCCATACCCCCACCCACCAAAAAATCAGATCTGCATATCCTCAATGTAATTCCTAATAACTTCCTAGCTTCCTGGCTGGTGGGAGAATTGCATAAACTGTTTTTTTTTCTTTCAAAATACCAGCCAAATTGATCCAAAAATTAAATGATGAAAGCTTTGCACATCTCTTGTGCCAAACACCTCCCCCAGCCGAATTATTAAAAAAACAAAACTATACACATTAGAAGAGAAATGGTACTCAGTGCAAGTCCTTAAATGCATCAATGGTGAAAAATGTGTCTCAGAGCAATACTGACTATTGTCCTTGGAAGGGTATTTTCAAATAGTGCCTAGGGACTCGTGCTTAAGTGCTGGATGCACAGAAATGATACTGATGGTATAACTAATCTAAACCCTTGGATGATATACACAAAAGTGTATTCTATACCCAGGGCTCAAAATTTCCACTCGCCACTGGCAATGGCGATTGAAAATTCAGCCGTGGCGAGTAGAAATTCAGCCCTGGTGGGTATGTTATGGCTTGCAGTGGCGAGTAACTTTTCAGGTCTGGCTAGTAGCAAAGGACTTCACATTTTAAGCCCTGCTATACCTATTTACACATATATAATGAGAACAAAGGAAAAATACAAAGTTCATTGCACTGATTGGAATGCAAGAAGGAAACATATGAATCTCTTGTAGTATTTCAGGAAAGTCACTTTGTACATCTTGTTCTACAACATTTTCTAGACTGTTCCAGTTATTCAAGCTGATTTACATATAAATTAAGAAAATGTTCCCCTTCATAGTACATTTAGCTTAAGGGTTGTTAAACCCTTACTATGGAAAAACATGTTTTGTAACTTACATATTTAACAATATTTCTGGGTTATTGTGAAAACAATGCTGAGGTGCTTTTTTTTATTTTTCAGAATAAAGTTACATTTTTTGAATTTGACATTCAAAATGTTTTTTCCAGCCAGGTGGCATTGTTGCTACTGCTGCGATAAGCTGAGTGTCTGCAACACGAGTCTGGGAACAAAAATGTATATATTATGGAAGATTTTTTTAATATTACCATCTTTAAGGGTGGAAATAAGGTCATACTCTATATTTTGTTAATTGTTGTTTTCAAAGTACTCCTGGTGAATATCTAATAAATAAATATACAGCGGTAGAAATCACTGGTATGCATTTATATAAGATCAAATTGTTTCAGAATATTTATGGAGATGTAGTGCGATATCTATAAGATGTTGTCCATACCCCCATATCTATTTAGTAGCTGTAATGCATATTTAAAACAACTTGGTTCCGTCCTGACTGGGATGTAGGATAAACTTTCTTATGTTGATATGTGTAACTATGGTGATTCACCAGTAAACTTCCGGCAAAGTGGTTTAAAGTAGAACTTTCACCTGCTATAAAGTCTCCCTGCAATAATTAAGCAGGTAGCAACTAGCTTTATAATATATGTTACCTCTGAAATGTAGCTGATTATAAAGAAATCCTTTATTGTAGGAGACTGATGGGCAGGTTAGTGCAGTCTGCGCACCTGCGCCATCAGTCCCTTCCGGTTACCATGTCGGACACTGCAGTACTTCTCAATGGAGACCGGGACTGACAGCGCAGGTGCACAGACAAGATGTCAGCACTGATGCCTGGCTTACAGTCTCCTACAATAAAGGATTTCTTTATAATCAGCTACATTTCAGAGGTAACATACATATTATAAAGCTAGTCGCTACCTGCTTAATTATTGCAGGGAGACTTATAGTGGGTGAAAGTTCCACTTTAACAACAGATGTTCAACTCACAGAAAATTGAGTTGGGCTGGATTAGGTCTATACGTGTATAATCAACATGGGAAAAGTAAGGATTAAAGGGATAGTAATGTTTAATTTTTCAAGTAAAATCGAGTATCCTCTATTCTTTTTTATGACGATGTGTAGCAAGAAAACATTATTAAACGCTGCCGTTTTTTCATTTATATTCTAATAAAGTTTCCCCCTCCCGCCCCTACTACTTACCTCAG
Organism: Rhinophrynus dorsalis; assembly: GCA_037306005.1. Classification (NCBI taxonomy): domain Eukaryota; kingdom Metazoa; phylum Chordata; class Amphibia; order Anura; family Rhinophrynidae; genus Rhinophrynus; species Rhinophrynus dorsalis. The sequence goes on along the minus strand of CM074724.1, from coordinate 323,763,986 downwards.
CAGCCTCAGAAAGCCAGCCTGCACAGAATGCAACGAGTGACAATCTTCTTCCAGCATAAGGAAAAACCTGCCCTCCTTCATCAGTGGGGCAGGCTTTCCCTTATACTGAAAGCGGAAAGATTGTCCCTCGATGCAGCACGTCCGGTCCGCGGACTGGATTCCAGATCTGAGGGGAGACTGCGGAAGTAAGTGGAAGGGGTGGGAGGGGGAAAATTTATTAGACTGTAAATGAAAAACAGCAGCGTTTAATAATGTTTTCTTGCTACACATCGTTATAAAAAAGAATAGAGAATACTCGATTTTACTTGAAAAATTAAACATTACTATCCCTTTAAACAATTAAAGACCAAGTTTTAACATATATTTATGTTATTTTTATGTTACTTTTCCTTTTAAAACCCTCTAATTTAAATTATATCATATTTTAACAGTTCTAATCAATCCTACCTGCATTTTTCAAAGTGTACTTGCACAGATCTTCCCATATTCCATGACCACCCAATTAAAGTCTCTCTGGAATATGTGCACATAGACTATCCCACTGCAAATATCAATATTCCTACATTATCATTCATACCACTGAATTTACCTCCATTCTTGATAAGTATAATGTGCAGTCATTTGAACATAAACTTGAGTCACTTGGAATCTACAATGATAGAAACACAAATATTTAGAAAATGATATACAGAGCAAAATTTTATCTAGATAAAATATATACAACATAAATTATAATAAATGCAAATACAATTCTAATGAAACTTTAGCTTGATGTACATTGTCACCAACTAACGATGAAGAGAAAATATAAAGGAGCAACCAGACTCCTTCAACAATAATTTACATACACTAAATACAGAAAAAAACTCAAAAAATGTAAAGGGATATAAAACATCTAGTAATATAATAAAATAATACATAGTAGTAGCATAAAAAAAATCGCACCCCTACTTGTATAGGTCTGTCCCCAGATTTTTACACCTCCTGAGAGAGCTGAAGCTGCCAGTAGCAGCTTCATGATTATTAGCTGTGCTGGGGGATGTGATGTCACAACATCCAATAAAAATCATCAGTTTCCTCTACAAAGCTCATAGCACTAGCACATGTATGTATGTATATCTTTATTTATATGGCGTCACAAAGTGTACGCAGCGCCTTACAATAGACATATGTTACAATAAATAAGAGGGGATGAAATAAGTGCAACATTCATAGAAACAATGGGAGAGAGGTCCCTAACCCAAGGAGCTTACAGTCTAAATGGGTAAAAGGAGACAGACAATGAGGTAAGAGGGTGTCAAGTGCTGAGATTAGAAGTGCTGAGTTTGGCCAAAGGCAGTGCATGGTCCTAGTGCTCCAGAAGATAAGATATCAGGGTAGACTTAACCCCTTAAGGACCGGAGAATCCGTGCCGCGACCCGACTGAACAACCACGGAGCAATTTTTTTTTATTGCTCCGTTACGTTCTGGACTCCCCGAACGGGGTGCAGCCGCAGGGGGAGCCCGGAATTCGATTACGGTCATAGTACGTCATCGGTTGTTAAGTCAAATCGACCCTTGACGTACTATGACCGTCAAGGGTCGTTAAGGGGTTAAAGACAGAGGGGGATTTTTCAAGACATAGGGAGAGGGGTATGGAGTTCCATAGGTATGGAGCAGAAAGCGAGAAAGGTTTGAGACGGGAGAGGTCAGAGGGTGTGGATGGTGCAACAAGAAGTGCGTTGTGCGCTGAGTGAAGGAGGCGGCCGGGAACATAAGAAGAAATGAGGAAAGAGATATAAGGAGGGGTAGCAGTGTGGAGAGCATTAAAGGTAAGAAGAAGGACTTTGTAATTGATGCGCTGCTGAATCGGGAGCCATGACAGATGTCTGAGAATTATGTGGGCAGGTTCAGTTTTTGGGGAGAGTGTGGTGATTGCATAGGTGAAAGATGAGTAGCAGGGAGGCCAGTTAGTAGGATATTGCAATAGTCTATTGCGATATTGCATAGCACTTCCTGGGGATGAGAAGCACAGATGAATACATATTCCAACAGCTGTATTTTTATAATGCTGCTGGTGCCAGGTTAGCAAAAATGTACTAATGAAAAACATTGATCTTTTTAACATATTTTGATTTTTTTGTGGCAGTTGCATTTTAACATAGGGACACACACACACACCCTGCAAAATACCAATCTAAAAATATATATAGGTGCGGGCTAGATGAGAGTCTAAAAGGTGCTACGGGGATTATGAATGTACAATCAGAAAATAAGAGTGAAAGAAAAATCATGCAATGCTAGCACTCATTCCAGGCTTACTCAAAAGACCATCCTCATAAGAAAAGGAGTACCCTAAAATATAACCTTTATTGATCAATCATTAAAAAATGAAAAGTGTCATGATATTGTACCGGGGCACTAAGCGGCTTGCCACACTGGATTAATACTTCACACTGGATTAAAAGGAATCACTCATATTAAAATTTGGGGTCCTTATTTGATACAATGTGCAGGAAGGGAACTCACTAATGCAAAGCACAACACAAGGAAGTGACTGGAAAATAAAGTCTCTAAATTCTTACAGAGGGGTTTAACCTCAATCAATCCATCACTATTACAAAGAAGTTTATGCTTAGTCACTCATTCACAATGGCTCTGTATTCCTGTAGAGCCCTGGTTCTATCTAAAGTCAAAGGCTAAAGAGCCATGAGGGAGTATTCAGTGAACCAAGATGCATGCGGGGCCAGTTTAGTATGGTGCCTATAAAGCCAGTGTCTTAACATGGATTTGTTCACATTATTAACAATGTATCAGTGCTATAGTGGCATCAGTAGAAATCAAACTGGAAGAAAAAAAGGCTGCACCTATACAGGAATATAGAGCATTTAATCTCTTAGTAATCTCTTTTCTTGATTCAGTGCTTTAAGTGACAAAGTGGCAATTTTGCCCTCTTGCCGATTGTCTGTGATGTGTGATGTGTGAATCCCTTCTTTTTGTGGATTGTCAGTGAAATTGCCTTTGACTAGGATTATGATGGAGCTGTTTTTTTAATTTGTTTTAAATCTTAGTTTATGTGGCAAACCGGTTAGTGCTCCACCAAATAACACTACAATCATGATGTAACAATACACAGCGACTTGATTCAGCGCAAATTGTGATGCCATTAACATCAGCCTGTCCTTTCAAGTGACTTTGTATACATTTTGGGAACAACACTTAGCTTTTTGGGACCAAATAGCACAATTGTGATGTAGCAATACACGGTCAACTTGATGCAGGACACATTATAATGCTATTAATATCAGCCATCCCTTTGAAGTGATTGTGTATTAATTTGGGTTCAGTACTTAGTCTTCTGGGTATTCACCTGTTGGTCAGGGGGAAGAGGACACCCTGAGTACTATAAATAACCCAGTAATGTGAATGAGAGACTAAGCATCAACTTCTTTGTTAAAGTGTCGGATTGATTTAGGTTAAACCTCTATGTAAGAATGTACAGACTTTATTTCCAAGTCACTTCCTTATGTTGTGCTTTGTATTACTGAGTTCCCTTCATGTCATTGTCTCTAATAAGGACCCCAAGTATGAATATGAGGGATTCCTTTAATGCAGTGTGAAGTATTAATACAATGTGGCAAGCCATTTAGTGCCCCGGTACAATATCATGGCGCTTAGTTTTTTAATGATTGATCGATAAAGGTTATATTTTAGCGTACTCCTTTTCTTATGAGGCTGTCCTTTTGATTAAGTCTAGATTGAGGGCTAGCATTGCAGGATTTTCTTTCACGCTTACTTTCTGATAGTCTAGTTGCATTTTAACTCCTTAAAGAGATAGTAATGTTTCAAAATAAAAGCAGCTCCAATTAATCTTCATAGTATTTGGGCCATGGAGAGTGTCCCACCCCTTTTACCTACTGTAAGCCACCTCCCCTCAGATGTGGAATCTGGTCTTAAGACCAGACAGCTCACACAAGGGACAGTCTTCTTACTGTGAAAACCCTGCCCCCCTTGACAAGTTTTTCAGACTTTTCCCTTATGGTAATCGAACAATGTCCCTCTCTACGAGCCATCTGGACACACCTTTCTTGTTCTGAGTTGAGCAGTGTTACATCAGTAAAAGGGGTGAGAGGGGGATACTTTATCATTGCTAGAGAAAGACCTGGATATCCTTGTCAACTACACACTTGGAAACAGTGGCCAGTGTCAAACAGCAGTAGCAAAGGCAAACAAAATCCTGTCTTGCATAAAAAGAGATATTGAAGCAAGAGTGGATAACATTATTTTGCCATTATACAAATCATTGGTAAGACCTCACCTTGAGTATGCAGTGCAATTTTGAGCACCGGTTCTGAAAAAGGATATACTAGAACTAGAGAGGGTACAGCGGAGAGCAACAAAATTAATTAAGGGAATGGAGGACTTGACATATGAGGAATGACTAAACAAACTTGGTTTATTTACTCTAGAGAAAAGACGACTAAGAGGAGACCTTTTCACATTGTACATGTATATGAGAGGTCAATACAAGGATCTCTGTGGTGAGCTATTTATTCCAAGGCCTGATCAGGTGACCAGGGGACACCCTTTGAGATTAGAGGAAAAGAGGTTTGAACTTCAGCAGAGGAAGGGTTTTTTTTACGGTAAGGTCTGTTAAATTGTGGAATTCATTGCCCAGGGAGGTAGTTATGGCAGATACAATGGATACATTTAAGAGAAGATTAGATACATTTCTTTCAAAAGGGAACATACAGAGTTATACTGTTTATCAGTAGGCTGATCTGGAAGGTCTGATAAAGACTAATTAATTGTCTGATAAAGACAATTAATGGTAGCATGAAAGCTATAAAATTCTCAGTTACTGGGGTATGAGGCGAAGGTTGAACTTGATGGACTTGTGTCTTTTTTCAACCTAATTTATTAGGTTACGATTCAATTACTTTTGAACTACAACTCTGACAGTATTGAAATAACACTCTCCATGGCCCAAATACTATGAAGATTAATTGGAGCTGCTTTTATTTTAAAACATTACTATCCCTTTAAGGACAAGAGTGGTGCATACTGCATTGAGAAGCAATGTGTTACATACTTCTTCGGTTCTTATGGCGTTACATTATATTAACCCTTTGAGTGCCTGAGCGGTACGGAATGCATTGCAAAAGCAATGCATTCCACACCTCTGGCACTCAAAGGGTTAATGGATGGAACATTAACATCTATCTGTGAATGTTACACCATATTCTTTAACACAAGATTATTATGTTAGCAATAGTGTTATTTGCTTTACTAATTTGTCCCCACCAGCCTGCTAAGTAAACCTCTTCAGGCTATTCAATAATACAATGCCTGGATCTAAGGCGGAGGCTTTCAACTCCTTTCTAGAGCAGGGTTTTCCACATTCTCCCAACATAAGTAAGCCCTGCATTTCTAAAAATGTTCATAAGTACCTCAACACTCAAGTTCTATTGTGTAAATATTTATGATGTAGTAAAAACTTTGTCACAGGAGGGATAAAGGTCAGAAGCAGTTAGTAGATTTACTGGAAAAACAACACACACTCACACGTCACACTCATTTTTTTTTTTAAACTCTTGTTTCTTAATTTATTTTTTAATTAGTTTAAATATAAGCTAAACTAGCAGGCCCTGCGGTGAACCTTGTTGTTTTTTTTAACCTCTGAGTGCCAGAGTGGTATTCAACACATTGTGTTACAATGCTTTGGATAACTCTGTGGTACTCAAATGGTTACATTTTATTCAAAGCCAGACTCTCACACAAAGTCTCACTTCCCCAGACATGCAAACAAACACACACTTACAGAACTCAACAGTACAGAACAGGAGGGGAGATATATCAATCATGTCAATGTAACAAGGATACAAGTAATGAATGCCACTTGACCCGGGATCCAGTGCTTGCTACTTCCCACTGCGTACTGTAAACCAGTTCCCACTGAGCCTCCTTCCTATTCTTTTACTGTGCAAATAATGCTATAGATAGTTGGTTACAGGAACAGCAACACCTCCTAATAATAAACTCCCACATATCCTCATCTTTATAGAAAAGCCCAGAAGCTACTATGAAAGAACTCTGTGTTGACTGGTTCTCCAAATGTAATCTTTAAATTGTACTGGATATCACGTCCATGGAGACAGGGATGATTATTTGCTACAGGACTCTAGGACCTCATACTCCTTTATGTGCAGCACATAATTTTGCCTGTCTACAATGCCATGATATTCAAAACTATTTTGGAGAAGCAACCCACAAATAATGGATTCATAATGGTTATTAGGATTTTTGCTTAAAGCAGAACTACCACCGCTAACAAAACTGCCCCCCAATAATTCCCCATCTGGCGACTAGCTGCTCAGTAGCACTAGTCGCCAGAATTATTACTGCGTTAATGAGAATTATACACTGATCCCGGACTGACAGGCAGGAAAGAGCGCAGAGATCTTTCCATAGCGATGTCTGTGTGCCTGCGCTGTCAGTCCCTTTTGGAGCCGAACGGCTCCTAGCAACACCTCCTACAGCGGGCTGGGAATGATAGTGCAGGAGCGTAGATGTCACTATGGAAAGATGTCTGCGCTGTTTCCTGCCTGTCAGCCCGGGAGCAATGGATAATGCTTGTTAACGTGGTAATAATTCTGGTGACAAGCGCTACTGAGCAGCTAGTGGCCAGATGGGGAATTATTGGGGGGCAAGTTTGTTAGCGGTGGTAGTTCCGCTTTAAGATGGGTGTGTTTTATTATTAGACCTTCTAACCCTTCTGAGGGAGAGAATGGTATCCAAAACATTGTGAGGATAATTCAAAGGATATAGCCACATTATAGGCATGCCAGCTGTGCCTCTTTCTATATCAGGTACTGCCTGCGTTTGTGGCCCTTTACCCCTGATTAAGAAACCCTGTTCTACTTAACCTGAAGCTAAAGGGAATTTCATGGGGAAGCCCTGTCATGGAGCATTTGAACAACAAACTGCAGCCATACGATACTGAGAACTTAGTGGAAGGGATTCTTTACGCTAAGGACAGTAAAGGTATGGAAGTCACTGCCTGAAGAGGTGGTGCTATTGAATACATTAGATGCATTTAAAAGGGCCTGGATACTTTTTTAAAAGAGCAGAATAAAGAGAGTTATGTATGCTAGTATCGGGATTAATATTTATTTAGTGCTTGTTGATCCAAGGAGAAATCTGCCATTTGGAGTCAAGAAGGAACTTTTCCCCCAAATAAAGCAGAATTTGAAATTGCTGAAATAAGGGTTTTTTTCTGCCTTCTTTTGGATCAACAGCAGTAAACAAGAATAGGAAAAGGGTTGAACTTGATGGACAAAAGTCTTTTTTTCAACCTAAACTACTATGTAACTATGTAACTTTCAAACCAGTAACACAAAAAAAGTAAATAGAAATAAAAAGTTAAAATGTTTCCTATGCTCCTCAATATTTAATACAGTGCATATATTTGTCCTTGGCTTCTAAAGAGGTCAAATGAAAAAAAAAACATTGATTTAAATGGCTCATTCATGCTACAATGACGTCAGTGCACAGCAGAGCAATGCGTCACAGACCTCTCTAGGTTCAAATTTACTCAAAGCAAGAATATTTATAGCACAATTTTTTGTTATCCTTACCTCTGGTGGTCTGTATCCAGTTAATAGGGCAGCAAATGTTTTTAAAAAATTATAATTTTTTTTGAGTGCTTCTTATGCTGAGTAAAAAAGCTCCTCCCAGTAGTGGGAGATTTATCATTCAAAAATCATTACAGCTTGATTTTTTTTTGTTACAATAATTTTTTTGATTTTGGTCACCAGGTAATTCTAGTCTTATCACTTACAATGGAGAGCTGTAATCAGTGACTTATAGAGTGCATCTTGAGTTTGATTTTAAAAATGCAAGTTTTAGATAAAATAACTTTTTAATTAAAAAAAATTCCAACTCTGTACCCTATGACATTTTTTTTAATTAAAAAAGTTTCCAGCTCTTTTAAACAACAGAAGTGTTTCTTATGCACTGAAAAGCAATGTTTTGGACATCACTCTGACATTCAATGGTTAATAATTATCAAACAAATACAATACACTGTCACAGCTTGTCTATATCGCTGATAACCTTGTGGGCACAGATTCCTCACCTCTGTAGTCACGCTCATACTGCCAGATATGTCAACACAGAATATCAACATGGACTCATCATACATATGTTGCTCGTGCAGTGGATTTGACAGGTAGAGTTGATCTTCTATATGTTCATAAGTTTTACAGTCTTCCATTGGATTTTCAGTACCACAGAAAACACAAGACCAGCTCTGAAAAGAAAGGGAACATTAAGACTGATATCCTAAGAAAAGTGGTGCAATTCTGGTGCACAGTAACTACACCATAGAAAACAAATCTCTAAATTCTCACTGTTTTGTGACCGACCATGAGAGAATTACGAGGTGGCACTTTTGATGCAGGAAGAAGCTTCAAACTTGTCTTGTAAGTAGGGAAGAAGTTTCCCTACCCCCCTAGGCAAGATTTAACTCTCAAATATATATATATATATATATATATATATATATATATATATATATATATATATATATATATATATATTCTCGCCACCCTGAGAATGGGAGTGATCCTGTGTATAAAAAATGCACATAGTGCATGATCTCTCATACCTACACTATGGGCATCTGCAAAATTAAATCAGACCTAATGGGCTGGGGGGGGGGGCATTGGGAACCCTCCAGATGCCTCCCAACACTGATAGCCTTTCCGGTAGTGACCAGGAAAGCGATCCCTGCCTTCCCTTACTTTCCGCACTCCACATCATCCTGCTCAAGCCAGTATTCTATGAACTTCCAGGTTCAGTAGAAGGACCTTCAAGAGCCACATGACACGAGTGGGTGAAAGCAAGGGAAGGTGGTGATTGCCTTCCTGGTGGCTGAAATGATCTCATATCCTGTTAGATAGAAGATCAGTGCAAGGGGGTGGATCAGGAGGGGTATTGATGCCCCCCACAAGGTCTGCCTAAATTTTTTTGAAAAATAAATAAAAAAAATAATAACAATACAATAAATACATAAAATAAAAAAAACATACACCCAATACTCCTGAAACTCACATACACCCCAGCATTGTTCCCCTGCTCACTGGTAGCCACGGATTTCTCTCATACACTTTGTGGCTACCAGTTTGGGGGGGAACAAAGTGTACATAAGGTGTATGTGGATTCCAATGAGCAGGGGAGCAAGACTGGGGGGGGGCAGATCTCCCACATACAATGCCTGGCCACTGGTAGCCACAGGTTACCCACATACACTGTATGATCCCCCCCCAGTCTTGTTCCCCTGCCCAATGGTAGCCATAGATTTCCTACATACACTGTGTGACTTCCCAGCCTTGTTCACCTGCCCATTGGTAGCCACTGATTCCCCACCTACACTGTATGACCCGTACCCTGACTCCACTGCCAAGTGATTGCCACAGATTCCCCATTTACATCTGACTCCCCAGATTCCACTGGCAGTCACAGAGCCCAATATAAATTAGTATACCCCCAGCCTCACATACACTGTCAACTCCGAGATTGCTTCCAATGGTCCTTGGTAGCCACAAATATAATAAGTATACTGTCTGACCTCCAGCCTGGTTTCCCTGATAGTTGCAGTGCCCCACATACACATTCTGACCCCCAGCCTGGTTTGCCTGGAAGCTGCAGAGCTCCACATACACCACCAATCCCCAGACTGGTTCTACTGCCCCTGGTAGCCACAGATACACCACATACACTGTCTGACAACCCAGCCTGTTTTTTTTTGTTTTGTTTTGTTTTTTTACTTCAGATTTTATTGGGTTTTAAGAATAGGTATACAGAAGGGAAAAGAAAAAAAAATACAACACACATACAAATAGTAAAAACCAAAACAGTGCAATCAGACACTTATCAAAAGAATATGAAGCGTCACCTGGCCTAGCACACTGTGAGAGAAAAGAAAACAAATAAAACAAGGGGGGAGACACTCTACGAGGAACCAAGGAGGGAAGGTACACACAACAAGTAATCTACTTCTGGGTTCAGCAGAGCAGCAATTCCCAGTGAAAGTACAGAGGTGTAATTGCATCTATCCAAGGGGCCGTCTGACACCCCAGCCTGGTTTTACTGATCCACACATTACTGATCCAGCTAGAGAGCCACACATTACTCTGACACTCCAGCCTTGCTCCATTGGTAACAAAAGAATCACACACACCCACAGTCTGCTTCTCCAGCCTTGTTCTTTACAAGCCATGCTCCAGGCACCCACTATGGTATGTCAACCCATACCAATGGGATACCATCTTTCTTAGGCTGCACTAGGAACTGCATACACTAGGACATTCCACTGTGTTCAAAAATCTTAGTATATTTGAAGTGATTGAAATTTAAAAATGCTAGTGTTTTTTCCTATAGCACAACTTTCTGGAAAACATGCACACTAGCCTAGGGGTAAAAAGGCAATTGACTGCTCATATGATGCAGTGAATGTCTATTTTCCACTGTATGGCTTGCTTACATTTTCTTCATATATATATAATAGTTATATCAATGTTAGTGCAGGCAGGTAGGTGTAGGTTCATTTTCATGCCACCCCATACAGTAATTCAACCCACACAACTGGGTACACTTTTTCTCAGGCTGGTAGCAGGTACTGAATACAGTAGGAAATTCCATGGTGTTCAAAGATTTTAGTAGCTTTAAAGTGGTGAAAATGTAAAAAACAAATATTTTTTCCTACAGTGCCAACTTTTGGAAATATTTGTGAACACCAGCCAAGAGGTAGAAAGGCAAACAACTACTCATTTGATGCTATTGAATGTCTAATTTCCAAAATGGTATAACTAGAACACCTCTCCTTCATAGCTGTAATAGTTAGGACCATTTTAGCACAGGCAGCCTATTTAAAAGAGGACACAGGTAGGTATCACTTTGTGCTTCAGGTTCCCCCTACAGAATGTCAATCCCTAGCAATGGGGTATCAGTAACAAATTCAAAAGATTTCGGTAGATGTGAAGGGGTAGAATTCTAAAAATTTGAAATGTTTTCCTTAAGCCATCTTCTAGAAACATTTGCGCCCACCAGGCTGGGGGTAGAAAGGCAAATGACCCCTTATTTGATGCAGTGGGTTGTCTTCTTTCCAAAATGATATGGTTTGTCTACCTTTTTTGTCATTTTTCTGGTTTTTACAATCATTTTAGTACAGGCAAGTGACAGCTGAAAAAAAATAAGAAAAATGATAATTTGCTGATGGTGTAGTTTGTACTTCTGGCACCCCTACAGTAGTTCAGCTCATACCAACTGGGTGCCATTTTCTTGGAAGAGCAGTAGCTAATGAAAACAGTAGTACATTCCTTAGTTTTTATTGATTTCAGTACATTTGAAGGGGTTCAAATGTAAAATAATGACTTTTTTCTTGTAACGCCAACTTCTGCAACATTTGTGTATATCCGGGTAGGGGTAGAAAGGCAAGTGGCACCTCATTTGATGGGTTAGGTTGTCTTCTTTCAAAAATGGTATGGTTTGTCTACATTTTTTGTCATTTATCTAGCTGTTGCAGTCAATTTAGTACAAGCAAGTCACATTTGAAAAAAATGGAAGTAAATTGATAGATTGTGGATTGTACTTTCAGCAACCCCTACAGCAGTTCAGCTAATATCAGTGGGATGTTATTTTTCTTGGAAGAGCAGTCACTACTGAATACAGTAGTAAATTCCATAGTTTTCAATGGGTTTTATACCTTTGAAGGGGTAGAAATGTAAAAGAATGCCTATTTTTCCTTTAGTGCCACCTTCTGGAAACATTTTTGCACATCAAGTTGGGAGTACAAAGGCAAGTATCCGTTCATTTGATGTATTTGGATGTCTTTTTTCAAGAAATGTATGCTTTTAGGGGGTTATTTTGATGTTAGGTGTTAATTTTGCCTTCAGACTATATATATAGTGCATTCTGGTTATATGCACAGAGCCAGATAATCCATTACAGCAAACTAGGCTATTGCTTAGGGCCTGTGGCAATATGAGGGGCCCTGGTTGCAAGTGACAGGTCATACTCTGCTGTCGTTGTTGCCAACATTTTACGTCAGGTGCTTTTTTCTTGAGAGACCAGCATAATTCAGTTGCTCTCACTCTTAGTGTATCATGTGTCAGAAGCACCGGATCAAGAGAAGTAGGGCCACAAATTGGTACCTTGCCTAGGGTTCTATGGAGCTATAATTCATATCTGCATTAAAATATCAGTAGTCATTCTGTTAGGTATTGTTACCAATATGGGGTCATGGGAAGGATTTACATTTGTATACCTATACATATTGGGTATAAATGTACTATAAATGTGGCATTTATAGTTAGGTCAGGAAATATTTGGACACTGACACAAGTTTTATTATTTCAGCTGCTTACAAAAATAAATTCAAGTTACAGTTAAAGAGATAGTAATACTTGAAATGTAAAAAAAAAATGTTGTAGGGTTTATCCCCCTGAGTAAAACAAGAGTACTCCCACTGCTGAAAGGTGTTTCATTCAAAAGTTATTAATGTTCAAAGTTGAATTTTTTAGGTGCAATATCACAGTGGCCTGAAATTGTACAGTGGCGCTGTTGCTACACCATCCTATGGAGATTTATGGTCCCGGGACCAGAGCTGTCCATAGGATCGTGTAGCAACAGTGCCACTGTACAATTTCAGGCCACTGTGATATTGCACCTAAAAAATTCAACTTTGAAAATTAATAACTTTTGAATGAAACACCTTTCAGCAGTGGGAGTACTCTTGTTTTACTCGGGGGGATAAACCCTACAACATATTTTTTTTACAATTTAAGTATTACTATCCCTTTAAATAATGAATATGGGCTTAAAGTGCATTCTCTCAGCTTTAATTTGAGTGTATTCACATGCAAATTAGAGGAAGGGTTTAGGAATTACTGCTCTTTAATATGTAGCCCCCTCTTTTTCAAGGGACCAAAAGTAATTGGACAGTTGACTCAAAAGCTATTTCATGAGCAGGTATGTGCTATTCCTTTGTTTTTTCTTCATCAATTAAGCAGATAAATGGTCTGGAGTTGATTCCAGGTGTGGAATTCACATTTGGAAGCTGTTGCTGTGAACCCACAACATGTGGTCAAAGGAGCTCTCAATAAAAGTGAAACAGGCCATCTTTAGGTTGCAAAAAAAAAAATCCGTAAGAGAGATACCAGGAACATTAGGAGTGGCCAAATCAACAGTTTGGTTCATTCTGAGAAAAAAAGAACACATTTGTGAGCTCTGCAAAACAAAAAGGCCTTGACGTCCTTTAAAGACAACAGTAGTGGATGATCATACGATCCTTTCCATGGTAAAGAAAAACACCTTCACAACATCCAGCCAAGTGAAGAACGCTCTCCAGGAGGTAGGCATATCCAAGTTTACCATAAAGAGAAGACTTCACGAGAGCAAATACAGAGGGTTCACCACAAGGTGCAAACCATTCATAAGCCTCAAGAACAGAAAGGCCAGATTAGACTTTGCCAAAGAAACATCTAAAAAAGCCAGCCCAGTTCTGGAACAGTATTCTTTGGACAGATTAAACTAAGATCAACCTATACCAGAATGATGGGAAGAAAAAAATATGGAGAAGGCTTGGAATGGTTCATGATCCGAAGCATACCACATCATCTGTAAAAAATGTTGAAGGCAGTGTGATGGCATGGGCATGCATGGCTTCCAATGGCCCCGGATCACTAGTGTTTAGTGGTGATGTGACAGAAGACAGAAGCAGCTGGATGAATTCTGAAGTGTATAAGGATATATTGTCTGCTCAGATTCAGCCAAATTCAGCGAAGTTGATTGGACGGCCCTTCACTTTACAGATGGACAATGACCCAAACCATACTGCAAAAGCAACCTAGGAGTTTTTTAAGGCAAAGAAGTGGACTCTTCTGCAATGGCCAAGTCAATCAACTGATCTCAACTCGATCAAGCATGCATTTCACTTTTGTAAGGGCTTTGACCTTCTTCCTAGTTTGGGCTTTTCCTGGTCCCTTACCTATCTTCCTCCTCTCTCTGCTGATCTACCAGGCAGCCCTAGACTTGATGCTCAATTATTCGTGCTGTACCTGTTGTAGTTGGCGTGCTTCCTGATATATGAATTACCGTTACCGTTTCCTGGCTTCGTTGACCTCGCTTCTGCTCTCTGATTTGGCTACCCGATGCTCCCAGTACTAGAGGCTTCTTCTTGACCATTCTCTGTTTCTCCTTTGATGTCTTAAATGCTCCCGGTACGATTTTGGCTAGTTTCTTGACTATTCTTTGTCTCCTTGCTAATAGACCAGTTTGCTTCCGGCACCTTGGCTTGTGTTGACCTCTCTGTTATTTCTGTACCCTGCACTCACACTTCATTGCATCATTAGACCAGTTCCTACTCTTGCTGTACTCCTCGGCAGCTCCAAGAGTTTCCCTTTACTCCCATACTCACCTGGGTAACTCACTCCGTTGTCTGATTAGGATCTATGTGGGTACGCTAGTCGATTCGGCCTGTCGGCCTTTCCTTTCTGCCCACATTCCCACGCTCTCCGTCAGAGGGATCTGGTTCCTATTGTGTCCCTGTTCATTATGCATATTGCGAGAGGGTTCCCACAGCATGTCTGATTCTCTGGGAGGAGACTGAGTCTGTCGGCCGGAGGGACATGCCTCGTTCGATGAGTCTCTCTCTTGTGCTGGGACCAGTCCTTGTGGAGTGGGTTGGGCTAGGATTGACCTCAGTTTGCCTGTCTCAGTTTGGGGCCAAATCTATCACCAACCTATTGGAAGTTTTATACCCTATTTGAGTACCTCTCTCTTTATCTATTCTTGGGCAGAGGACTATAGGGAAAGTTCAGGTTCCTGTTTTTCTCTTTGGAGATTTGGTGCTTGGGCTTACTTCAATAGGGTATCAGGAGTATTGTGGGGGGTCTTAGCCTTTGTGGACCATGTTGCGGCCTTCCCGTCCTTTATAGGCCACTGGGTCTCCCGGAGCAACTTAGTCATATGTCCAATAAGCCGGGGAGATCTCTAGTCTCACTTCTTCCTCGGGGTTTCAGAATAGAGATTATTGCAGGTTCCCTGCTGGACAGTATAGCGGCCATGTCTTGCTAGCCTTCCTTCTGGTGTCCTAGGAGTCAGAGTAGAGAAATGGAGGACTCCCTCCTGTCTTCCATCCCTGGTAGCTTCTAGGGGGTATTGCCAGGTCCGATACCCTTCTGCCTACTCTAGAGACATTATTACCTTTTCTACTTGGCTAGACATTCTCTGCATTTGGATCCAACTTGATAGGAAGTCCAGCTTTTCGCACAGTCTACACTTGCCCTCATCCTGGTCAGGATCCTGGCTCAACTGGGATTGGACATCTGGCTTTGTGGCCAGCACCTTTAACTATGGCCGTGTCCGCAGCAAGGGGGCAAGAGTATCTGTCACCATTCCTGAGCATCTCACCCTAGCTTCACACCCTAGCTTCTTGCCAGGGATTCATTTCCAAACTGTGACAACTTGCTGAAGACAAAACTAAAAGTGGATGTGTCACCTATAGACAACATCCCATAAATAGTTAGGTGACATAGCCAATACGATGAAAACATTATTTATTTATTTTTTTTTTTAAGTTTTGATTTCACTTAATTTTAACTTACAAAGTTTGTGCTGCAGCCACTTCTGTGTTGACTGCGGTTCTCTGCGGTTACAGAGCTCTGCCTCTGCTCTCTTCCCACCTCCGATGACAGAGGCTTCTGTCTGTAAGCTGGAGCGGTCTCATTGGAAGAGATCAAAATCTAGCCAATGAGACTGCTACTGCTTACAGATAGAAGCCTCCGTCATTGGAGGAAGGAGGAGAGCAGAGGCAGAGCTTCAGGCTGCAGTCTATACGGAAGTGGCTGCAGCCCAGACTTTTGTAAGTTAAATTTAAGCGAAAATCAAAACTTTAAATAAAAAATAAATAACATTTTTATTGTATTGGTGATGTCACCTAACTATTTATGGGATGTTGTCCATAGGTGACACATCCACTTTAAAGCAAAAAGACCCAAGAACAAATAACAACTGAAGACAGCTGCAGTAGAGGCCCTGCATAGCATCACAAAGGAGGAAACCCAGCGTTTGGTGATGTCCATACTATCCAGACTTCAAGCAGTCATTGCCTGCAAAAGGATTCTTGACAAAGTATTAAAAATGAACATTTGATTTATGATTGTGTTCATTTGTCCAATTACATCTGAGCACCTGAAATAAGGGGACTGTGTATGAAAATGGTTGCAATTTCTAAACATTTCATACAACATTTTTGTTCAACCCCTTGAATTAAAACTGCAAGTCTGCACTTCAATTGCATCTCGGTTGTTTAATTTCAAATCCACTGTGGCGGCAAACAGAGCCAAAATTATGAAAATTGTGTAAGTGTCCAAATATTTCTGGACCTAACTGTATGTTTCATATTTTTTGGTGTGTCACTCTAAGCTTGCTTGAGATGTGGTACATTAATTTGTAAATTTTTGAAAAACCCTATTTTTAACAAAATGTCCATGCTGCATCATGCAGGAAGAATCTTCAGCCATTTTGTTATTCCTATTTTAGTGTACTTTCAGGAAATATACACTTTTATTTAGTTATTGAGTTGTTTTAAGGTAGTTTTTGCATGTAACAATGGGAACATGCATTTTTTGTTCATAAGGTTGAAAATACTCTATTGCGCTCCTGTTAATTAGGGGTCTTGCGCAACCATGCATATAGGCAAAAAGTTACATATTTGTTATTTTCTGTATATAACTAGAAAGCTACCTCCGTGAATCATATCTAAAATGTGCAAATATCTTAGAAAGCAAGATGTATCTATACAAATATTCTTTCTGACAAAGGTAGGCTTATTTCTCATAGCTATGCACTCTATGGTTAGTCTCAGATAGTCCAGAAATGACTTTTAAAGTAATAGTAAATTTGCTGAGCTGAGTTTCGTAAACATGTGTAAGTTGAACTTTTGTCGCAGCCTTTCATAGCTGAGGCCTGGATTTCATAGGCCAAGGAAGCACCCACAGATATAGTGGAATGTGCTGTGATCTTGAAAGGAACAGGACTTTTCCTGATCACGTACTGTTGATGTATGGTATCCCTGGACGCTGCATGACTCACCCTAGTTTGATCAAGGATGACAAAGAGATAGTCAGCCTTGCTGTAAGGTTGAGTGTGATGCAAATAATGCTCCAAGCAACCCCATCCTCTCAGACTGGCATCCATTGTCATGAAGTTCCACTCCGGAGTCACATAGGGTCTCCTCTGAGTAAGGTGAGGACAATGAAGCCCTCTTCACTTATGAAGAGAGAGTAGTTTGATGAGAGAGATTTTCTTGCTGATGGGACCACATCTTGAGTATATCCCATTGGAGTTGCCTTGTGTGGAACTGAGCATATGAAACTGCTTCCAGGGCTGATACCAGGCGACCCAGGACTTGCATGGGATCCCGTATTGTGGCCAAGGGCGACTACAGTGCCTGTAACACATCCTGAGATAGAAGCTGGATCTTCTCCTCCATGAGAAACACCCTCCCCTGGAGAGTATCGAGCTTCATCCCCAGAAATAACAGATCCGGGGACAGGATAGAAGAAAACGTTAGGTTGAGGATCCAAATGGGATGCACTAGAATGTGTGCACACTCTTGGCTATGGAGAGCAAGGATTTCTCCTGAAGGAGCCTAGATCAGCAGATCTTACAAATAAGGTGTCCAACAAATGCCTTAAGCATATATGTATGTGTGGCCAGTGCTGCCATGATCTTCATGAAGAGTCTGGGGGCTGAACCCAGGCCAAATGGCAGTGCCGTGAACTGGTAGCAATTGCATGTAAAAGCAAAAAAAGAGGTGTTGTTGATCTAGGTGAACTGGGACATGCAGATACATCCTGAAGATCCAGTAAGACATAGCAGCCACTTAACGGTTGAGACATTTCAGGTGCAGAACAGCAACCACTGAACCTTTTGGGAACCACAAAAATTTAGAATATAAACCTAAAAAGGGCTCTTGGGCTGGGACTAGTACCAGAACTTATTTGTCTTTTAAAGAGAAGACAGTGTCTGTGAAGAGATGCATTTGCTCTGGGTCCCACGGAACCTTTAACAAATAGAAGCGATCGTTAGGAAGGGATTTGAAATCTTGTGCTACCACACACAAAAAACAGTGGTCAATTAAAGAGGATGCCAATGTCTAAAAAAGGTGGAGATAACCCCCTACAAAGACAGATTAGGACTCCACAAGTCATGAGGAGGCTGGCTTGTAAGACCTAGACTTTGCAGAAGATTTCTTGTGCTGCCAAGTCTGCCTGGACTTTGAGAAGGGGTGAACGAAGTCCAGGAAGAATTGTTTGGTGGAAATTTGAGGCAAAAGGGTACTCTTTCCACCAGTGGCATCACTAATGATCTGCATCAGGTCAGGCCCAAATAAGGCCCTGAAATGGTAAGGACACTAGTGAATTCTTTGTAGACTGGTCCATGGACCAGATCTTAAGCCACGAGGTGCGGCTCGCAGCAACAAAGAAGGCTAAGGATTTGCATCAATGAGGGCTTCAGTGATGTAGGCATTAGCTACCATCATACTAGCAAGCATAATAAACATGTCCTTTCTAGGAACATCAGAACGCACTGCATCAGGGAGTGGTTTTCCCCACACAACAATAGCTCTACTGACCCAAGCAGAGGCAAAAATAGGCCACAGTTTTGGCCCAGTAGCCACAAAATTGTCTTTAAGCAAGTAATCCAGCAGCTTATCAGCCTGGTCCTTCAGCCCATGTTTTTAGCCAGGCATGCAATGAGTGGGGGGCAACAGCTTGGGGAGAAGCCATTAAGCTGGCGCCTCAGCCTCAATGTTTATTGAGGAAAAGGCTTTTATTTGGAGTTTTCCATTCTTCCAAAGTTTTTTGGTCAACAGTATTATTAGGGGAAAGACAAGGGAGTCTGGAAAATATTCAGAGAAGCAGACACCCATCAGAGGCCTCCGAGACCCGAAAGGTCTCCAACACGGCTTTCATAAGCACCTCAACAGCAGGGACAGGATCAGCCTCAAAAGAATCACAAAAAAGTGAAGGAAGAGTCCACATCCTCATCATCTTCTGAATCTAATTCCTCCTTAGCAGTTACCCCAATAATCTAAGTATGCCACTTACAGACAGGTCCAACCTGTTTAATAGTGGGTAAGGGTTTCAAAGAATAGAGAACCCCCTGAACTGAAGATGGAATAGCTGCCACAGATGATAACAGGGCTTTACGTGATCAGGCTCTTGGTCTGTGCTGGATGGCTCAGAAAGTGTGTAGGGGCCACAGTAAATGATGGACATAGAGACCCAGAACATTCCCTAGGAAGCCCAGCATGGCATGAGGAACAGTCATTGATTTCCCCATATGCCTCTTGTCCAGAAGAAAGTGTCTAAAAACTAGATAAAATTAGTTGAAGAATCCACAGTTTAAGGCAAGCTTCCCAGAAAGACCCACAAATGTAATTATGTGGTATGCAAACTGGAGAAGAGATCAGGAGAGTCCGCATTTGCATAGGATAAGTAAGGGAGAAGATGTCCACCTGACAGTGTACCAGCCAAACAGAAAAAAACTCAGGCGCTGGGTGATTATGGGTAATGTAGTTTTTGCCTTTACTTGTTGTCTGGCAATGAGTGGCTCTCCAGCCACTCGTCTCAGCACTCTTAGCCAACATTCACAAATTAGATAACGGTTATATATATAACATATATATGTCCCAAATAAGTTTCTCCCTTTAGTCTATGAAGCAAAGCTAGCTGCTGGTGGGCTCCAGTTCTTAAAGGAACCATACATTAAAAAACTAACTTTGAAATAAAAGTACTGAAAAGTCCCCAAAACCCCTGGGAGTACCAGGGGAGGCAAAAAATAAAGTTTAAACCTCCATGACCCATAAATTAGTGTTAATAGCAGAATATGCCTAGAATAGCAGGGAAAGGGTTAAAACCAAAGACTACTGCAGCCATCTGTGGTCACAAGGCTAAGTGAGCGAACAGGATCTGGAAATTAGTGCATAAACTACACACAAAGTGTGGAAGGCTTAGACTGGGGCATACGAAGGACCACGGCACTTACAGGGATAATAATGTTTCATAATAGAAGCAGCTCTAATTAGTCATCATAGTATTTGGGCCTTGGAGAGTGTTATTTCGATTCTGTCAGAGTAGAGTAGTTCAAGAGTAATTGAATGATAAAGTATTCTCCCTCCTACACTTTTACTGATATAACACTGCTCAGCTCAGAGCAGCAGAGAGGTGCCCAGGTAGATTGCAGAGAGGGACAATCTTCAATTAAGATAAGGGGAAAAAGATTAAAAACCTGTCAAGGGGGGCAGGGTTTTCATTGTTTTCACAGTAAGAAGATTGTCCCTAATCTGTCTGGTCAAGCAACCAGATTCCACATCTGAGGTGAGCAGTGTTACACAAGTTAAAAGGGATGGGAGGAGGATACTTTATCATTCAATTACTCTTGAACTACAACTCTGACAGTATTGAAATAACACACTCTATGGCTCAAATACTATGAAGATTAATTGGAGCTGCTGTTTTTGTGAAATATTACTATCCCTTTAAAGAGTTACTAACCAATCGTCTGTCTACAGGCTCCCATCATAATATGGGCATAATCTCCAGGATGCTCAGCCTTGAGGAACAGACATCATAAAGTGGTGTGAAAGGTCAATCCAAATTCAGGGAAGCCAGTGATGGGAGCCCACCTAATGAGGAGGGATGGACTATACAGCACCATAGCTAATAAAAATAATAAAAGCCTAGAAAGAAGCTAAAAGAAGCACCACTGCGCACTCCATCTTGGATGCAGGACACCTAAATCTGGGAGTTTGAAGGATGGGATGAGCTAGAAGAGGAGGGGGTCTTTGGCCCAAAGACTTTCATTTTTGAGATTCCTTGCTCTCCTGCAGGAGGGAGCTCAACCTACGGTTCCTGTGCTCAGTATTGAACTGTGCTCAATAAATGGATGAAAATACCTATATTCAAATCTGGAGTATCATTTTACTCTTTTCATGATACCTGTGCATCGTTTGTTAAAACCTCTAGATGGGGTGAATTCCACCCAGATGGGAGTGGGCACATGGATGATCCCAGCTAAATATGAGTGTCTGGTGTCCCATGCTGCCCCTGATGACTGGTCATTGTGATTTGAATTGTAATTGCACAGTTTACTATATAGCTGCTGCCTGCACTACAGTCCCAATGTACAGAAAAGTTACCTATATGCATGAATTTTACATCATACTCTTTCACATAAGTTGAAATTCTTTTAACACCTTGGCTGTTAGACAGGTCTCCAATAGATCACTTTTAAATGAGTTGGAAACCTCTCTAATATCTAAGGGGTTAAAGCAATTCTGTTCTCTCTCTCTCCAGCTCTGCCATATCTATGGTGCTGTACCACAAAGAAATAAACTTTTGTGGATCTGTATCTCGTCCCTTGGCTCTGTTTATATTCACCTTGTTCTCCATTACAGGATTAAACCTGGATAAAGCAGATGAGCAGCGGGTACATAAAGATGGTTTCTCTGAGTTCAGTGTATCTGTGGATAGAACATAGAGAAATATTTCAGAATGAGATGTGTGGTATGGTGGTCACCCCCACATAGTGCTCTGTAAAAGGTGTAGGTATTCATGTTTAACACAGTTGGTTAGTGATCAGTCCTAACTGAAGTGGTAGATCGAAAGAGCGAACAAGATAATGATCTAGGAAAATTAATACTTTGACAATTATTGGTATGTTAGACAATCACTACAGCTACCGAATGCTGAAGAACACTCTTCCTTGTAATTAATTGATACAAAAATATATATTCTTAAAAACTGCTGCTGATAGATTTAGAAAATTATACACAGTTATTCAGGAGTGGAGATACAACCTAATGTTGGTACTTGAGGCAATTGATGATAATAAGAAGTTACATAACAATTCTCAGTGTCAAGTCCAAGTGTAATTAAGTACACTTTATTCAAAATGATTAAAAGCAAGGGAACAAATGCAATGGTATGGAGGCAAGACCTCCAGTCAGGCTAGACTTTGCCTTAGGTGATGTCCTGTATAACTGGAGTCTTTACCCCATAACTGTGCATTTGCTCCGCTGCATTTAATGATTTTGATTAAAGTGGATTTTATCACCAGAGGACGTGAAGGGGAACATTATTTGGAAGTTTCTGTTTGCTTGGTGGTTGGAATCCATTTTAAGTTCTGGGGATGGGAAATGTCACTTACATAAAGTATATCTGTGAATACTGCAACATGTTCTTTCAAGTAAGAGCAACTAGTATTTTAGCATTAGTATACTTTTAACCCTCTGAGTAACAAAGACATGTGTAACATATCACATGGCCATAGAGTGCACATTCCACTGGAGCTGTATGGGTTAATAAGCTGTGCCAAACCTGCTTCTTTTCCCAGATGTCTGGCAAACAATGATAACAGAACATATTCTGTTCTCTTTCCCTTTAAAGGGATAGTAATACTTAAGATGCAAAAAAATATATGTCGTAGGGTTTATGTCCCAGACTAAAACAAGGGTACTCCCACCACTGAGAGATATTTTATTAAAAAATTATAACAGCTCAAACTTTAATTTTTTTAGGTGCAATATCACAGTGGCCTGAAAATTTACAGTGGCGCTGTTGCTACACCATCCTATGGAGATTTATGGTCCACAGACCAGAGCAGTCCATAGGATGGAGTAGCAATAGCACCACTGTAAATTTTCAGGCCACTGTGATATTGCATCTAAAAAATAATTTTTTAATAAAATATCTCTCAGCAGTGGGAGTACCCTTGTTTTACTCAGGGGGATAAACCCTACAACATATATTTTTTTACATTTAAGTATTACTATCCCTTTAAATTAGTGAACATTTAGTCCTTGGACTAAAATTCCAATAAACCTCAGCCAAGGTGGATGTCTGCACATTGCCCAACCATGCTTTAGCTTAATGTTCTGTTTATATCCTCTTACCTGAAACATCCAGCATTTTGCCAATGTTCAGAAGCAGAATATTGCAATTTGCAGTTGCTTGCTCTTCCACTGGGGGGTCTACAATTAATTAATATGATTTAATTTAGAAAGTGTTTTGCCAGGAAGAATATATCAGTATTTATTTAAATTTCAAATATGTCTTGGACAGCATTTACAAACCAAAGTTACTACACAGAAACAAGTATCAGTTGCAAGTTAGTAATTATGAACTGGCAGATTATTTGATTTTCTTTTCCAAGTAGGTTATTCCTGGCTTTCAGAGTTCTGTAGGCTGTAGGAGAAGGCAGATCCACCTGATACTTTCTTGTAATTTGGAATAGTCAGTGAGTTGCTGGCAGTGGAGTGGAAGTTATAGGAAGCATGGAGAGCTAGGTTGGTCACACTGTTAGGGCAGCGTGGAATAGTAAGTGAATTGCAGGCAGTGGAGAGGAGTTAGAGGAAATATGGAGAACTGGGGTGATCACACTGCTCAGGTACTGTGGAATAGTCGGTGAATTGCTGGCAGTGGAGTGAAGGTTAGAGGAAATATGGAGATCTGGGGAGACCACACTGCTCACGTTGGGTGGAATAGTCAGTGAATTGCTGACAGTGGAGTAGAGGTTAGAGGAAATATGGAGAATCGAGGTGATCATACTGCTCAGGTACTGTGGAATAGTGAGTGAATTTCTGGCAGTGGAGTGTAAGTTAGAGGAACTATGGAGAACTGGGGTAATCACACTGCTCAGGTAGTGTGTAATAGTCAGTGAATTGCTGGTAGTGGGGTGGAGGTTAGAGGAAATATGGAGAACTGGGGTTATCACACTGCCCAGGTAATGTGTAATAGTCAGTGAATTGCTGGTAGTGGGGTGAAGGTTAGAGGAAATATGGAGAACTGGGGTGATCACACTGATCAGGTAGTGTGGAATAGTCAGTGAATTGCTGACAGTGGAGGGGAGGTTAGAGGAAATATGAAGATCTGGGGTGTTCACACTGCTCGGGTAGTGTGGAATAGTCAGTGAAATCCTGGCAGTGAAGTGGAGGTTAGAGGAAATATGGAGAACTGGGGTGAGCATACTACTACTACACTGTAGAGCAAAACATAATACATTATATAAACTGTTGAGTTTACAAACATAATACTGTTTTAGACTCAGGAACCTTCTCTGCCTTACATTTCAACATCACTGACCTATGAACTTCACACATATGTGAGTGCTCGCTTTTTACATGGACACGATAAGCGTTAAGGTTCTTAATATTGCTCTAAGTACAATCAAATTTGGAGAGAATATTTTAATATAATCACCGAGGACCTCTTTCAGGGAGCTAAAGATGAGCATTTCTGGGACAAACCAGTGGCACCAAGGGGACATATAAATGAAAAGCCCAGTTTATTTAAATCAAGGAAATTAACTTTGCCAGTGTGATAAACCCTCCAGTTCATATGTTATTCTATGGAGCCTATCTACTAAGATCTATAGATCTATCATGCTGGAGATATCCATAGTATCCTCCTTCCCGCCTCCTCTTTATTACACAATACCACAACTTAGTACCCATCCCCCGTTCTTATTACATCAGCCTCACACTAAGCTGGAGTCCTTTGCAGGTGATAAATGTTATCACTGGTTTCACGTCAAGTATTTCTATTGATGACATTTGGAGATAAAACCAGTCTTTAAAGGGATAGAAATTCTTATATATTGTAGGGGGATGAGAGGTGTTTTAGGTGCAGTATCTCAATGAACTAAAATTTTACAGTGGTGCTTTTAATAGGTTCACTTTAAAATGTTGCATTTGAAAGATCGTGCAGCTACACGCCACATTACCCATGTCGCGTGTTGAAAAGGGCGACATAAGAATCTCGCCCTGCACAAAAGCGCGAGATTCTCATGTCGCCTCCCAATCACTGGGGACCTGTCTGGCATTTAAAGGGTTAACCATGCTAAATTCTGAGAGCTAGAACTCATTGGGAGAGCAATGTAATGAGTGTTTCATATGAAAGGGCAATGGTTACAAGCTTTTTTGTAATGCACTGCAATCTGCAATACTGAAGGGGTTGCAGAGCCATTTGAGAAGGCGACATGGGAATCTCATGCTTTTATGCAGGGCGAGATTCTCATGTCACCCTTTTCAACACAGCGACATGGTTAATACGGCGTGTAGTCGCACAATGTTTCAAACGCAACATTTTAAAAGGATACCCTTTTGATACACCATCCATTGGCGCTATCCATAGGATGGTATAGTAATAGCACCACTGTAAATGTATTAAGTGTTACTATCCCTTTAAGTCATCATTTCCAATGGAATCCAGTCTAATGTTTGCTCTTAGGTGATATTTAGTTATAGTTGTTTCCATGGGAGCTATTGACGTGTATTAATGAAGTATAAAATAAAAAGTAAAGGCCCACTGCACTTACTTATTTTCTTAAATCAGGGGTGGGTTGTATTTGGTTAACTAGGTGTTGTTTGCCTGCAACTCTCAACATGCAAATCCAGTCATTGGCTAGCTGAGGATGATGAGCGCTGTAGTCCATCAGCAGCCTACAGGTGTCACAGGCAAAGTGATTCACAGGCATAATATTGTGTGCTCATTTCCACCAATCTGGTAAAAAAGTAAATTAACTACTTGGATGCTATAGTGGTCTCCAAAGCATTCCTTCACAGTTTGTTGGAGACCTCAACAGCACCTATGGGTTAAGATGGAACTGTGTAAGTGTAAAGGGAGGGACGGCCAGAGCACTGAAGAACAGACCTGAGACATAGGAGGATCCACTGAGGCCACATGTGGCTCCAGGGAGGCTTCTTGCCTATCACTGTTCAACAGACACAGGTTGCCCACCCCTGGCTCAAACATTATGATTGCTCTACAAAGCAACATTCATACATATACCTGTTAAACACCACTGGCTTTACCAGTAACCCAGAGATTCCAGAACACAGTAATAAAGGGCCTTAGCCATAAAAAATAGGAGCAATTCTGGGGCAAACCAGCTGCATCACAAGGACCCATAAAAATTCCCAAATTCACAACAGATATAAATGGGTCTTTAAACCCCTTGAAATTTAGAGAGACCTCCAACACATTGTGATGCCTTAATGGAATTTTTATTTCTCCACTATAATGCAGTTGTTTTCCCCAAAATTGTTCCGCTTTTCTCTTATGTATAAGACTGTACCAGGAGGTAGAAGTCTTGAGAGTCTCTTTGGAACAGGAGGTGGAGTCTTCTGCTTTTTCAGTTCCATAGGAGTTGCTGGCAGCACATCCAGATAGAGTCGGGATTCACCTGGCATGTCTGAAAGGATAAAACCAAATGGGAGAACATGGGGAACATGTTTCAGAACATGATGTTCCCACAAACAGCCACATTTACAATGGTCCTGCTTAAAGGTATAGTAATATTTAAAATGTAAATAAAATATATTGTAGGGTTTATTCTCCTGAGTAAAACAAGATGTTTTATTCAAAAGTTATTACAGATCAAACCTGAATTTATTAGGTGCAGTATCACAATGGTCTGAAATTGTCCAGTGGAGCTGTTGCTACACCATCCTATGGTCAGGTCTGATCAGTTGACCATAAATCTCCATATGATGGTGTAGCAATAGCGCAACTGCACAATTTCAGGCCACTTTGATATTGCACATAAAAAATTCAAGTTTGAGCTACAATAACTTTTGAATAAAAGACCATTCAGCAATGGTAGTACCCTTGTTTTACTCAGGGGGATAAACCTTACAACATATTTTGTTTTACAGTTTAAATATTACTAACACTTTAAAAAAAAGAAATCTGCATTTCTCCTGCCACCTCCCTCCCAGCTCCCCCAGGGAGCATGTTCACACTTCCCTTTGGTGTGCTTTGAGCGGATCCTTGCGTTACAGCAAGCTGCGATTAGCATTATACTGAGGTTGCAACCTCAGTATAATGCTAATCGCAGCTTGCTGTAATGCTAGGAGCCATTCACAGCACACTGAACCGAAGCATGAACTCGCTCCCTGGGGCAGCTGGGAGAGAGGTGGCAGGAGAAATAGGACGTACAGAAGAGCTTTGCCGATCAGCAGAATGGGACACACTGATTCTTCGGCAAAGCTCTTCTGCGAGTGAAGAAGGAATATCTTTATAAGTAATTAGATTTTTTAAAGAAAAACAGCTTTCCTGCAATAACTTATTAACAAAGCGGAAAGTAACAACATTTACCTGCATAAACACAAATATCTTGTCTTTCCCATAATTATAAAAAAGGGATTCCTTTTCATTCAGGAATAACATTTCTTGGATGCACATAGTGCAATGGTCATTAATAATAAACAGTTTTGTTTCAGAGATACACACAAAACCTGATAATTTATTTTGTGTGTAAAACCCCCCCACATATGCAACATTATTAAAATGTGCACAAAATATTGCTAAATGTTGTATGGAAATAGTGGACAAATGATAGTTCATCCAGGTGCAACACATTCCGTTATGAACACCAGGAGAAGAGCTGAGCCATATTTCTTGGCATCACAATGGGAGCTGTAATACAGTTTACATCTGGTGTAAGGCTGCTGCATGGTCATTAATGCTCCTTATAATAAGTTAACTGTGTTGTGAACTTCATTTATATGTATATAATATTTATAGATGCCCATGCAAAGCTTATCAATGACCATCTTAGTCAAATCAGGATGACTAAATTGTTCAATTTGGTTATCCAACTCAGTTCTACATTTTTGATCTCTTAGAGATCAGATTGCTCTGTTTGTGGCCTCAATGGATCAAACCACAGCTAATGTACCTGGGTCTGAGCAATCAGATTTTCTGGATTTGTTCTGTGTGTGGGTAGGAGGAGTCCTCAGCAATCTGACTGCTGATTTCTGTTTTGAACTCTGATCCTAATTTAGTCTCCAATTTACCCATTGTTTGGTCCTTTGTCAGAAATTCTTCCTTTGGCTTGAAGTTATCACATGGATTTCTGCCCGTATCAAGAACCACTGCAAGAAGATGAAAATTATAAAACTCACTTCAACACTGCTATTTTTTCTAGAACTATATATTCCTCAGTGTTGAAGAAATAAGTATATTTTTAACAAAACACAACCAACTTATGTTTCTGCCCTTATTTCTGTACTATCCCACTAATTGCATTCTATGCTCTATCAAGCAGCTAGAACGCTCCACTCTTTATGAAATTCTTCTTACACTTTTTAGTGTCAGAGGGGTATGAAACTCATTATTCTGCATTGCACTCAAAGTGGTTAAAGGGCAAAAATCATCTATATCAGGGACAGGCAACCTATGGCACTCCAACTCTATAACCTCCATTTTGCCCAGTCAGCTGTTGGCTGATTGAGGATGATGGGAGTTGAGCTCAAACAGATGAAGTGCCAAACTCTGCCTACCTTTGACCTACATAATTCCCTCTTGACAGGTCAGCATGCCTGAAAGTAGGCCTGTTGATCAAGCCAGGCTGTATTGTGAGCCCAGTTGTATTACAGGGGGAGCCGAACAGAAATATGAAAGAGGATTCCCTGCTACTCCTCTGACCCATGACAGTCAGACAGCCTGTGGTCCATGGAGACTGACTGACCAACCTGCGAAGCTCGTGTTTATGAACCACATAAGAGTGGGCTGAATTTCAGCTTTCTACCAGCCAATCAAGTCCATTCTCTGAGATGATGTCTCCTAGAACCCCTCTAGAATTCAAGAGGTTAAAACCCCATTTGAAATTTAATTTCTCCATTACGGTGCAGAATAGTTGCTCTAGTATTGCTAATTTTAACTTAGTTAATTGCAACAATACTTTTATCCACTTAAATGAAATCAAGAACAATTTTCACTCACCCTCTAGTAAGGTCCCATAGGTCATACAACTAATAGGAAGGCCTAAACACACTCTGGACTCTCATATATTCCAGCAGAACTACAAATGGTGGTTCCATACTCCAATGACCACACTGAAGACCCCAATATCACAAAAAAACAAATGGATATTTTTAGTCTTACTAGGTCTAGTAATAAGTGTGTCAGTATGTGAAATGTGTCAGAAAAAAATCTAACAGCAGATACGGCTGCAATGTCATATTTACTTAAATGTTGTATTTACAGTATGTTTTACAGAGAATAAAGAATCCCTATTGTTTTTATCATAATACTGAAATCTTCACTTTGATCAAAAAAGTGTGGACCATTCATTTGTCTTTCTCCCTAAGTGTGCCTAGGTGAGGTCTTACTATTAATCTACAACCACCCATTCACATACCTGGGAACTTCCAGTTGAGGGCTACCCAGAGGGGAGTCCTCTGGTCAGCAGGGGGTGAACAAATTACGCTAATCGCGTCAAAAAGGGGCAGGACTTGATGTGAGTGGGGGGTGCAGGGCTTAAAGGTGTCACACAGAAGGCTGGGTACGGAGGAACAGCGGGAGAAAAAGCAGATGTGGCAGAGTTTCAATAGAAACTCCCCACATCCGGAGGAATTAGCCTCTGCCCCGGAGACCCGGTAAAGCTTTATCAGAACTGGAGTCTCCGGGGCAAATCCGGAGAGTTCCCAGGTATGCCCATTCAATAAGAGTACTGCTCAAAACCCTATTATGATGTTCAAAAACAATCCTTTCAATATCAATATTTCCTACATAAATTCAATGACCTGCACTGCTATGGATCAATTTATATTTACAACAAAAACAAAAGACTATACTGTGTTGAGGTATAAAGAGCCTAGTTCACTGGATATCTCATACCTGCAACTATCATCTAAAGAAAACAAATGTGACAAGATGTACCCATCAAAATATCATTTATCTTATTGGACTAATTTCAATAATAAAAAACACAGACACAGGGACATATTTCCCAATAGAGTAAGCAACTGCATAGAGCTCCAGATTTTGAGAAGTGGTGTCTCAGCTGTGTTGATTTCACCCACATTCTGAGTTGTGGGTGTGGCCAGTGGAAACTCAATGTCCCTTTACTAGTGTTATACCCTTTCACAGGCTATTATTTAACCACTTGCATCCTAGAGAGATCTCGTTTGTAACCAAGAGGTTAAAACTTTTTTTTTGTTTTTGCTTGTTATAGGCCAAGGATATTTTCCTTGCCAGAAATCATTGGATTGGACTGGGGGCAGGGTCATGTGAGGAGTGGGTGTGTAGCCATGGGTGGAGCCAAGGATGCCTAGAGTGCCTTGCCTAGGGAAGTGTGGGATGTAAATCCAGCCCTGCATAGACATAATGTTATAATGATACGAAACAGTGCCAGACCAATCTGTTCCCAATTGCCGCAAATTATAAGCATCAAAACTCAATTTTCAAAATAAATAAAATTGGTCTTACAAAACTAATATCAGTGATGTTAGTGGCAAGTATGAATGAGGTAGCTAAACCCACTGGCAAGTGCTACACTACACCCTACCTGGAGTAAACCCCTGAGTCAATAAATATATATAGTTTGTACATATGCACTGCTGGGCCACACAACAACAATCATCAGTGTGCCCACAGGCACATCACCAAACACCTTATACTTATTGCAATAAGTGCATCACTAAATGGGCACATCCCAAAAGCTACATGTGTGCCCAAAAGGCCACAGGATCAATGAGGACATCCCAAATAATTTAGCAATCAAAAAAGTGCAATATGTGTGATTGTAAACAAAGTACGACTAAATAATAAGATGATGATGAAAAACAGAGGCTAAAAAGAATTACCTACATAGTGCACAATTCAGTGGATACACCTTAACCTTTAAGGACCAGAAGGGTGTGCAGCTCACTGTTTCACAGTGATCCTTAAAGGATTAAAATTCCAGACTGATACAAACTGAAATACCAAGTTAATATATATCATAGACCAATAAGTTAAAAATTCAATAGGGAAGGGGTGCAATTTGATCACAGGGGGCAATAAGCACTTTACAACAGAGCACCAGCAGAGTTTATGAAGAAATATGCATTCATCCTCGGCTGACAGGCAGGACGGAGCTCGGACATCTTGCCCTAGTGACGTCTGCGCGCCTGCGCTGTCAGTCCCTTTCCGGAGCCGAATGGCTCCTAGCAACGCCTCCTACAGCCATCTGGGACTGACAGTGCAGACGCACGAACGTCACTAGGGCAAGATGTCCGCGCTCCGTCCTGCCTGTCAGCCGAGGATGAATGCATATTTCTCCATAAAGAGGTAATAATTCTGGCGACTAGCGCTACTAAGCAGCTAGTTGCCAGATAAGGAATTATTACAAACAAAGTTTCTTAGCGGTGTTAATTCCGCTTTAAACACCCATTCACGCTATGCGGCGTGTAGCCACACGATCATTCAAACTCTACGTTTTAAAAGGATGCCCTTTTGATACACTATCCTATGGAGCTGTCCATAGGATGATATAGTAACAGTACCACTGTAAGTGTATTAAGTGTTACTATCCCTTTAAGTCATCATTTGCAATGGAATCCAGTCTAATGTTTGCTCTTATGTGATATTTAGTTGTAATTGTTTCCATGGGAGCTATTGAAGTGTATTAATGAAGTATAAAATAAAAAGTAAAGGCCCACTGCATTTACTTATTTTCTGAAATCAGTGGTGGGTTGTATTTGGTTAACTAGATGTTGTTGGACTACAACTCTCACCATCCCAATGCAGTCACTGGATAGCTGAGGATGCTGGGTGCTGTAGTCCATCAACGGCCTACAGATGTCACAGGCAAAGTGATTCACAGGCATAATATTTTGTGCTCATTTCCATCAATCCGTTAAAAAAGTAAATTAAATACTTGGATGCTAGTGTGGTCTCCAAAGCAATCCCTTCACAGTTTATTGGAGACCTCAATAGCACCTATGGGTTAAGATGGAACTGGGTAAGGGTAAAGGGAGGGACGGCCAGAGCACTAAAGAACAGACCTGGGACATAGGAGGATCCACTGAGGCCACATGTGGCTCCAGGGAGGCTTCTTGCCTATCACTGTCCAACAGACACAGGTTGCCTACCCCTGGTTCAAACATTATGATTGCTCTACAAAGCAACATATACCTGTTAAACACCAGTGGCAATTCTGGGGCAAACAAGCTGCATCATGGGGACCTATAAAAAATTCCAAATTCCCAACTGATATAAATGGGTCTTTAAACTCCTTTAAAACTAGAGAGATCTACAACACATTGTGATGCCTTAATGGAATTTTTATTTCCCCCCTATAATGCAGTTGTTTGACCTCAAACTGTTTCACTTTTCTCTTATGTATAAGACTGTACCAGGGGGTAGAAGTCTTGAGAGCCTCTTTGGAACAGGAGGCGGAGTCTTCTGCTTTTCCAGTTCCATAGGAGTTGCTGGCAGCACATCCAGATAGAGTCGGGATTCACCTGGCATGCCTGAAAGGATAAAACCAAATGGGAGAACATGGGGAACATGTTTCAGATCATCAGTGTTCCAAAAAAGAGCCACATTAATAATGGTCCTGCCTAAAAAAAACAAAATCTGCAAAAAAAAAGATGCTATTTTGAGTTTGCAGAAATGTACTACTACACTGATTAGTAAATGACAGCAATTAATAGAAAACTGATGTATTTGTTTTAACATTTACATCAAACTGAAGATAAACTACAACTTTAATTAAAAGGGTATGCAATAAACTGCTTCCCAATGTACTGCACACCTCTCTGGTCCTGAAATGGTAAACACCATTTACCTGCATAAACACAAATATCTTGTCTTTCCCATAAATATTAAAAGGGATTACTTTTTATTCAGAAATAACATTTCTTGGATGCACATAGTGCAACTGTCATTAATAATAATAGAATTTTTCATGAGAGGCAAACTCATTGCGACTGCTTCTTGACTGAAGAAAACTAGAGAGGCTGAGCGCCTATGGTTCTCTGCTTTGTTGCATGAAGCTGAACAGGTGCATAAAACTGATCCCACAGCATCTAATTTGCTTCGCCTCACCAACACAAGAGGCGAATATAATCTTTTGCTCTCTCGGGAAGTGCTTAGAGCTCTGCAATGTACCTGTCAGCTATATTTTGAAAAATGTGACAAGCCTGACGCTATGCTAGCAGCCAAGTTAAATTCCGTACTATTCGGTCTATTATTCCCCGCCAAGGAGCTATGACTTAGAAAACTGTGGACATTGAGCCAGCTTTTGCGGAGTTCTATGGCGCACTCTATGACGGCTGTAAGGTACAGCACTCCCCAGTAACTCAGTCTCGGCTCCAGGACTTCCTACGTTCTTATTCTTTACCTACCCTGTCTCTGGATGCCTTATACCCCTTGAATGCCCCTATTTCTAGTGAAGAAATAGTTACAGCTCTGAAGTCCCTCAAATCTTCCAAGGCCCCTGGCCCTGATGGCTATATTGCAGGTTTACTTTCAATCCTTTCAGGCCGCCCTTCTTCCTTATCTCACTATGTTGTATAACTCATTTATGCAGGGAGGCACGCCACCGGCCGAGATGTTGTTGGCACGTATAGTAGTCATTCCTAAAGAGGGTAAGTGTTACTGCTTACCTTGACTTCAGCATCATCTGCAGACACGAGACTTCAAGCATGCTGCAGGTCTCTGTTTTATCTATTTGCTTCCTGTAGTCTCCTCCTACCTACTACCTTCCACCTACTTCCTCCCTCTGAGCTGCTCCACGCACCTACTTCCTGTGGAGGGGTTTAAAAGGCAGATTGAGTCCTGACTCAGTTGCCCTTGCGTTGTTGTTCATAGCAGTTCTATTACCTTGGGCTCTGTGTATGACCAGGCTAGTCTTCCATCCATCCTGGTGCTGTCCTGTGGCTCTGTGTGACTATTCTTTTGCTTATCCCTATAGTGGACACCCAACATGGTGCAGACCTGTGGCTCTGGCTGACTACCTGAACTGTGTATGACCTGGCTTGTCTGACTACCCCCTCTGGTGCTGACTTGTGGCTCTGCCTGACTATTACGTTTGTTCCTTCTACCTAGTAGACACCCAACCTAGTGCGGACCTGGGGCTCTGGTAGACTAAGCTCTGATACTGACTGCAGACGTGAGTCAGCTATCATTTTCCCATACTGACTGCAGGCATGAGTCAGTTCGCTCCATACTTACTGCAGGCGTGAGTTAGAATTTGCTCCCTACTGACTGCAGGCATGAGTCGGTACACCGGTTATGTCAGATCAAGATCCTGAGTTCTGGTTCCTGCTCCTGGTTCCTGTTGAGACTACCAATGGCTTGTTCCTGTTGTATATATTGTTCTTTCTATCATTTGTTAATAAATTGCATTAACTATACCGTACTGACTCCTGAACTTCTCTGGGTAACCATGACAGTAAGGACCCGTATTCCTGTGCAAGCTATCGCCCGATCTCGCTCATTAATTTTGGCATGAAACTCTTCTCCAAGGTTTTAGCTTTACGCATGTCTGGACTTCTCCCTGATCTGGTGTATCCGGATCAAGTGGGCTTTATTCAGGGTAGGGAGGTACCGGATAATGTCCGTCTGGTGATTAATCTGGTTCAGCAGGCCCGGACTCCTTCTGTTCCAATGATGCTTCTTTCATTGGATGCTGAAAAGGCCTTTGATAGGATTGACTGGGAATATATGTGGATGGTTTTGGATTCTTTTGATTTTTCAGGTCCTATTTGTCAGGGCATTATGCAGCTCCGACTGCAGCGGTTTTGGTGGCTGGTCACACGTCTGCAACCTTTCCTATCCGTAGCGGAACTCGACAGGGGTGCCCCCTCTCGCCCCTCCGGTTTGTGTTATGTATAGAACCACTGGCGTGTGCTGCCGCCCTTGTCTGGATATTAAGGGTCTACAGGTGGGAGAGGAAACCTATAAACTGAGTCTCTTCGCGGATGATATCTCACTTTGACGTCCCCATTGACTTCTCTTCCTAATCTGTATTTCATCCTCAATTCTTTTGCGTCTTTCTCGGGTTTTAAAGTGAACCATTCTAAATGTGAAGCTCTGAATATTTCCTTGCCAATGTCGTTACGGCGTCTTACTATTCCCTTTATAAAGAGAATTTTACTCCTTTGCTTAAATCACTTCATGCAGAATTGACTAGATGGCAGGGTTACCACATCTCCTGGTTTGGCAGGATCTGTGCAGTTACAATGACCTTGCTGCCTAAGCTTCTATATTTGTTTCGTTCACTGGCTAACTATCAAGGTGACCATGCTTTGCTGGCGACATCTTGACAAATGCTACTTCCTGATACCTTTTTATTGGCTAACGTTATGTTCCTCCTCCCAGTGACAACCCTTAAATACTCAGCCCTGTCACTTCTGCAGTGCCCTTTCGTGGTGTTCCCGTTGCTAGCGCTTTTTCCCTTATTTCGTATGATTCCAGTGTATGACCCGGACTGCCTGACTACTCTGCCTGTTTACGTTCCTGCTCTGTGGACCGATCCAGATTGGCTGACGTTCCTGCTCTGTGTACCGACCTGGAATGGCTGACGTTCCTGCTCTGTGTACCGACCCGGATTGGCTAACGTTCCTGCTCTGTGTGTCTCGGCCCAGTTCACACTCCTTCCGGTGATCCGGTTTGGGGTTGTAGTCCGGTGCTCTCTCTCTGTCTTGTACAGATCTCCGGTTGCCTCGGTTACTGCTCAGGCAGTTCTATACTGTGACCCGGTCACCCCCATAGTGCCTTGTCCTCTCTCACTCCGGTGGGGAGATATTTCCGGTTGCACCACGGTACGCTTGGCCTGTTTACTGCCTTTAATCTGAGGTTGGGTTACTCTTGGGGCCTCAGTCTGTCTATACGATCTGGCAGTTGTCCTCAGGTCGGAGCGTTCGTTAACCTCTTGCGGGGCGGTGCTGTGCACTTGGGTCCCAGTCTATTGCAGTCTCCGTTTGGTGTTACACTGCACCTCCGATTGCAGTCTACCTCTGTTGTTCCAGTAGCCAGTCAAGTATCCAGGGCTCCGCTTGCTCCTTTGTGGCTACAGTCGCTATTGTGTCACTCTCCGCGTAGAGAGTGTCCTGTGGGCCTTCCGCTATTATGGCCTATCAGTTATTCCAGGCCTAACAGTACCATTCTGCCATTGTCTCACTGAATCATACGAACTGTAACCTGACCTGTGTCAGTATTGTATTCTGTTTCACATATACTGAACCCGTGTGGGTTATTGACATCACTGTAACCTGTCGTGTGTCAGTATTATAATTGCATTTACATGCCTGCAAAATACAGGTCTCCCAAGTCCTGTCTCCATTTACCCTTCATCTTTGTAGAGCTGTCAAACCGTTGACAGATTATTTGCAGGGAAATCCTACTGCATATAGATGGGGCTACCCCTTTGCTGTCCATGCATTTCACCAGGGCCACACCATCATTTGCTAGCATCTTGACATATCAACAGTGGTGCTCTCAGATGTAGACAGCTGAACTATCGATTTAACTCTATTCCCCTCCTCAATTAGGCTGGACACAGTTTTTTTTAATTCACTGTGAACTTATCTATTCACATTTTCTCAGTGACTTAAGGTGTAAATTAGCTAAGCATACAATTCCTGGACTTACTTGTTCTCAAGGCTGATACCTAATGTTTAATGTTTAAACAGTCATGCTGCTCATTGAATGATGTTCATTGAATGATTAAGCTTTAATAGTTCCACTATTGATGAATTTGTTTATAGACCTTTAACGTGCCTACTACTGGGCTGTATGGTTTGCTATTTTTCATCAGGCTTACTATGTTTCAAATGTTTGTCTAAGTCTGGTTCTCTCTTTTCTTCCCTCATTCCCCCTCTTCTATTCTTTCTTGCTTACGTTCTTCCTTCTCCTCCTTCTCACTGGCTAACAAAGAGCAGTACTACTTGTCCTATTACCTTGACAACATATATATTCTGTACCATGTACAGTAACCAGTGATGAATGATTCTACAAAGCATACATTTTGAATACAAATCCTCAGTTGCTTTAACCGTAGTATTATTTGTCAAGCTGTGATCATGTTTTGTTAGCTTTATTACATTTTGTTTTGTGACGTACTTGTCTGATTATGGATCCATGCACCATACATACACAGTCTTGTATTTAGAGGCACTCAGTCCTCTCTAGTAGGATAGGGTAAACGTTCTACTACTTACATGGTATGTGGTATGTTCTGCTGTTTATTTCAATGTCAAAGAATATATGATCCCTCATGCTGATTCCATGGTACTCAACTACGACAGCGGCAGGAGGGTGGCAGGGGGTGGACTAAACGGTGTCAGTTTCCCATTGATACACAACATACCTATCAGCTAAGACACAATTTTACTTAGTCTCTTAATCTTAAATATGCATGGTATGAGATAATTGGTCCTGATTGGTCCTATTGGTGCCCCTATGTGCCACCCCCTCAGGCCCTGGATTTAATTTGCCATAACTAGTCCAGACTCACTAACAAAAATTCTTCCCTCTTGTATCTTTCCTCTTTGTTTTCCCTCTTGTGTACCTTTGTCCTTTCCAGACATGCTGTCTTTTCCACATCAGAAAAATTCTGTTTATATCCCACAACTAACCTCTCCCAGTCCAAATGAATTAGACAAAGCCCATATTACTGAAGACACCTTTCTCCGACTTATCATACTGGAGTATTGATCTCAACTTTTTTTCACTGTTACTGTATGAGGGTGTCTCACCACCAGAGTTGTTTAGGCTCTTATGCTATCAATAGAGCTTGGCTGACCCATGTTAGACTTCTCTCTCTCCTCTTTCCCCCCACTGTGGCTATTGAACATCTTTTTACTTTGGCTGATAAATAATTGTCGAGAGAATATACACCCTCCAGTGTATACTTTTTGTAATTGTTCTGGATATTTTGATGCGCACAACAAACAATACACCCACGTTTTGTGGGCTTTCTATATTTTCTATAAACATTTACTCTTTACCTAACTGGATAACTTTCCATCTGTTTTAATTAATGTATTCCTTTTTTCCTCCCTTCCACCCCTAGGTGCACCAGTATATCACAGTTTTTCAATGTACATCTTTTGCAGTTGTCTACAATGACAGATAACATCACATTCCATTGTGTCTCGCTTAACACTACAGGCTTAAATACACATTGTAAGAGGTCATTACCTCTCCAGGATTGTAAAATATTGAAAGTTTTCATAATATTAATTCATGAGGCTCATTGCAAAACAAACAAAGTCCCTTCATGCAAATCTAAGGACATTTCATTAGGATACTTCTACCATGCTGAGAAAAAAAAGGGGGATTGCTATTTGCAACACAAACAGGTCTCATTCCAAAAGACAAAAGAACTATTTGATAATAGGGCGGTTATATCTTTCTGAAAATATATATAGTGCAGGCTATGGTGACTTTGGCATGTGTTTATGACATGAATGCCACACAGCAGCATTTCACATCTCATGTACTAGCAGAGCTGGGTCTTTCTATAGAGGGGTTTCTGAACTGGGTTTCTAACTGATCTCTTCCTTGTTGACCAGTCCCACCTTTGCAACATACTACAAAAGAACATTATACATTTAACACAGTCCCATCATGATCTCATTACACGGTGTGTGTACCTGAAAACTACATGACACTCTTATAGCTGATCTATCTGTTGTAAACAAAATAAGGAGATAAAAATGTGGAATTCACAAAGATTCATGAACATACTAATATCTCTTCTGTGATGAAATGGGAATCATTAAAATGCATACTTTATTTTGATAAAGATAGCTTTCAAGAAGAAAACAAAAGTCTGGCAAATGCTCCTGAATAAAGTCAGGTGTAACAGACAACAATATTCTCCACAGAATATACCAATTTCACACAGCAGGTAGTAAGTGTGGTAATCTTTTAGCGCACTTGAATAGATCCAGTAGCCACCATTCACATATCTACACCCTTAGAAAGGACTATTCTAACAATATTTACAATTAAAAAAAAAATCACAGTAACACACAAACAATATAAGAATACCTTTCCTCTGTGAATCTACCTAAACTCAATCACAAAATACAACTGCAGCACAGCGAACTTTTTTCAGTAGAACTTGCACAAGCATTAAAACAGACACCCCCAGGAAAAAGCCCAAACAAAGATGACTATTCAGTGGCCTTTTATGAGATATTCCAGAGCAATCTCCTGCATCAATAATTGTCACGGTTCTCAAAGACGAGGTAAGAGACAAGTACTGTAATGTAACTTCACCTTTACTGAAATAGGCACACTTAAAGGGATAGTATTACTTCAAAATTACTATCCCTCATATTGTAGCCCTTAATAAACTGAGTTTAAGAGATAGCCGCTTTCAAAGTTTCCTCGCCCCTGCTGTCAGCGTTCTGCTGCCAGCAGGAGAATCCGGTCTCTGAATCAAGCGGAGGCTCTTCAGCAGAGTCGATATCTCGTTATGGAAGGAAAAATGATTAATTCAAACAGTCTTCTACATAATACGTTACGTTAAAGGGATAATACTATCCCTTTAACATGAAATAGCACAGAGCACCAATAAAAGTGAGAAAGCAGCCCTAACCTGGAGCAAGGGATGCTACGAGAAATAGGAGACTGTTCTGGAGGGTCTCAATATAGGAATCTGGAGCCGGGGATATGACCCAGCCACTCGCTAGTACCAGACTAGGTAGCGACAATACCCACAGGCTAATAGCATAGTACTAGGATGGAGCCACAGGTCAAGTACCAGCAATGATGGTCAGACAAGCCAGGGGTCAAGCACGGAGTGAGTAGTCAGCCAGAGCAACAGGTCTGCACCAGATTGGATAGTCAGACTAAGCCAGGGAGTCATACAAAGAGTGGATAGTCACAGAGCCACAGGTCAGCACCAGAATGGATGGTCAGACAAGCCACAGGTCAAGCACGGAGCGAATAGTCAGCCAGAGTCACAGGTCTGCACCCGATTGGATAGTCAGACTAAGCCAAGGGTCATACACAGAGTGGATAGTCAGACAGAGCCACAGGTCAGCACCAGAATGGATGATCACACAAGCCAGGGGCCAAGAATGGAGCAAGTAGCCAGCCAGAGCCACAGGTTTGCACCAGATTGGATAGTCAGACTAAGCCAGGGGTCATACACTGAGTGGACATTCAGACAGAGCCACAGGTCAGCACCAGAATGGATGGTCAGACAAGCCAGGGGTCAAGAACAGAGAAAAACCACAGGAACTCAGGATATTCATGCACTGGACACCAACACAAGGTTGAATGAGCCAGGTGTCCAGGCAGCCTTAAAGCCTATAGGGAGAGGAAGAGGAGGAGCACACAATAGGGAAAAGGTCCCTTTAAGAGGGATTTGCGCGTCACTGGTGGATTCCCCTGATGACGCACGCCCACATGCCGCCGGAAGGAACAGGAGCCCAGAAGCACAGAGGATGCCGTGAGGAGGCACTGATGCGGCCAGTTCCCTACCGGCCGCAAGGTGATCCTGACACTAATGACATACGTAACTCAATCCACATGCTTGAGGCCCACACTAAAGATTACAAAACCTGACAGACCAATAACACATTTCAATGTATATATAAAACTATATGCAAAAATTCTGGATATCTGGCTGCAGGAATATGTTTCCATACTGGATAAGATAGGGACTGACTGCTGTCAGTCGACGCAGATAAAGCCTTTGATTGTATTAACTGGGATTTTATGGAGCAGACACTCCTTCACATAGGTATTCCAAAGGAAATTATGCAGCTCGTCTTTACTCTATATTAATCGCCATCTGCTAGAATCAGGGTGATTGCCATGTAATCAGACAAATTCTGTCTAACGGTAGGAGATGGGGGCTTCTCCTTTCCCCTTAAGTCTTCTTACTCACTTTAGAGGCCTTAGAGAACCAAATTTGTTTGAATAATAATATCAAGTGTTATACTATAGATATTGGCCATGTAGAACAAAAATATGCAGGCAATATTAACGGACCCAATCTATGCTTTATAGGTTTAAAATGAACCACTCCAAAATGGAAGTCTTAAATTTAACTCTCCCTAAATCCACTGTCAATACTTTCCATAATTTTAATTAAAACAGTACCTCATTCAGGTATCCTGAAATAAAATTAGCCCCCCAGACAACCAAAATTTTAATTTGGCAGAATCATAAAATGCATAATGACAGATCTTAAAAACTTTAATTTCCATAAACTGTCATATATTGACAGAATAAATCAAATCTTACCCCTCCCCATATACCATAAATCCAGCAAATGGTCCCTTTGAATTCAAATCTGGCAATCGACTACTGTCCATTATATCTGGAATAATAAACCTGTCAAAGTCAGCACAAACATTTTAACTACACCCTTTAGGCTGGGTGACCCTAGGGGGAGCATGTAACTATAAATACTACCAAGCTTATGAAAATGCATGGCTAATATACTGGATTAGAAACTATAAAACCAAACTCTGGTTACAAACAGGACGTGGGAAAACGGCATTCATTCCTCTAACAGTTCTTTCTTGGATTCCAAAAGACAACTGGCCATCCACTATTTCTATTCATCTAGTTTCTTGCATCACACAAATTATGTCGTAGGTGATCCTTCCTAGCAGACTCTCTACACACTTTTTCCTACACTTTGTTTCTAGTAAAGCTGGAGTTTAAACTAGGCCAAGGGAGGGGAGTCCTAGGAAGAAGAAAGACTAACAATGATCTATGACTCTGTCAAATTCTAAAAGATTGCCAAATCATTTCCATCCAAGTTTCAAGGCTCTTTAAACCTTCACATAGGAGGTTATTGAAAGCTTTCCAATTATGTTCTTATACACCAGACTAAAGTTGATGTTATCATAGACCAACTCCCCAGCTGCTGACAAATTAAAACATATGCTCTCCTGGGAGAAGGATCTGTGTGAGGATTGATTGAGCATTCATAGAAAACTTCTTGGATCCTCCCAGAATATCTTGACTCTCTAAACAAATTTGAAAATTCAACTATGCTGGTACAGGATATTCTAAGAAAATCTTTCCAACAGCTTCTTTGCAATACTGGCAATGCAAACAAGTCAGAGACACACTGTTACACATGTGGTGGTCCTGTCTAACAATCGAGGGCTTCTGGGAGGTGACACTAAAAATGATAGAAAAATTAACTTACCTTGAGAACCCCAGAGATCAATGGATCCTTGCCCTAAACAGAAGCACGGATGACTGTCCAATTTTTAATAAAATTATTTTACAACACCTCTTAAATGCCTCATGAGTTGTAAAGCCTGTTCCACTGAACATCCAACTTTGTCTATGTGGAAGCAAAGCGTTATGACCAAATTTCTCAAGGAGAAATTGTCTTAATTCAGGCTGCTCAATCCTGCCATAAGGCCCTCCAGCAGTGCAGATTTTCAGGATCTCCTCACATTAACAAAGGTGACTCTACGAGTCAGCCCAAGTTAACAATATTCATTGTGTTTAATTAAGGATATCCTGAAAACATGCTCTGTTGGAGAGGCTTGAGGCCAGGTTTGACCGTCCTCAAGCCTCTCCATGGATCGTGGCTAGTCTCCACAATGGGATTCCTGGAAAAAGTAGGAATGCCTGCTGTCTCAGCATTTAGACTAGATATCAGGCCTCAATAAACAAATAGAGAGGCTTTACAGATGCCATGTGACGTAGAGGATATTTGAGTGTAAATAACATCCGCTCATTTTAGGTGTTTAACAGCTGGAGGCTCTTCTCTTGTTCGTCTCTCCTCAACCCGTGATCCTTCCGACTGATTTGCAGATATTCTCCATGGATATCATTTTATTCAGGCAACAACACAATAATGCTAGTAAACAGAATATATATATAATGACAGTACCAGGCGAAGGAACCAATGTGGGTTTTCTTTTCCGGTCAGGAACAGGAGGCGGTGTCTTCCTTGCTTCCAGATCTGGGGGATTTGCCATCAGAACGTCCAAGTACATGCTGGATTCTTCTGGTATACTGTGAGAGGATCGCCTCTGATTTATGTCTAATAGGCGGAAAAAATGAGAATACAAGAAAAATGTGCAATCACTATTCACAGTGTACTTTTCATGGGAAAAATGATTAGAGCCAAAATGTTACTGAATTGTGCATGTCTTTTATAACTTATTGAATGTTTGCACTTTTTAAGCAAATGCATTTAAAAAAAGGTGTGGCTAAAATGTCTGCTGTTTTGTGTGAGGATTAGCAATGTGCCCAATTCACCAAAGCAGTTAGAACACATCTGGCTGACTTTCCCACTAATGTAGGATACTGCACAAACTGTGTCGTTAACCCTTTGAATGCCAGAGGGGTACACAAAGCAATGCGTTGCATATCCCTCTGGCACACAAAGGGTTAATTTAGGAGCATGTGCTATTTAGTATCAAGCAGATAGTATGTTTCATTCATCAAAATGTGCAATTGCAAAAAGCTCATACTTGTATGGAATTCAAAAAATAATTAATGCTCCATTTTTTTGCATTTCTCTCTAAAGGATGTTTTTAATAATTTAAATAAAAGCCTTGATCTAAAGGTGGCTTTTAAGCCTTTGAGTGCCAGTGCACTCAAAGGGGTAACTGCTTGACTGCGGTAGAGGTCACCAATGCATTGCTTGCAACGTATTGTAGATATTTATAGCATTTAAGGTGTTAAAAGCCCCCTTTAAATAACTTGGAGTTTTAATTTCTCCCCTTTCAGAATTGCTCCAGATTATTGAATATGACCCTCAGGGGACTGATGTTCAAAATATAATCAAATGAATTCTGGAGCAAACCATCAGTAGCATAGGGGACAAATAAAATGTCCCATTGATTTCAATGATTATTTGACCCCTTGAATACTAGCGACGTCCCCAGCACACTGCTTCGGAATGCGCTGGAGACTTCTCTAGCATTCAAAGAGTAAAAAGCCCCATTTAAATCAACTGAAACGTTATCAACCCCCACGGTGCA
Source organism: Rhinophrynus dorsalis (assembly GCA_037306005.1). Classification (NCBI taxonomy): domain Eukaryota; kingdom Metazoa; phylum Chordata; class Amphibia; order Anura; family Rhinophrynidae; genus Rhinophrynus; species Rhinophrynus dorsalis. Next base: position 323,720,173 of record CM074724.1, on the reverse strand, counting down.
GTTGGTTGGCTCCAGAATTGCACCTCTTCCTTAGATTCTAATGTTCAATAGAAAAGCAGGTCTATTCGAGATTAACTAACTTTAGGAGACAAATAATAATTCCCATTGATTTTAAATGGGGATTAGAAATCTCATATAAAACAATGAGGCTTTTGGGGTTCTTTGCCCAATACCTGTCTTGGTCTGTAGTTCTGTTCTGAACGCAGGCACAACTTGAGGATTCCTAACTCCGGCATTTGTCTGGGATTGTTGTTTTGCACTGAAATTATCATATGGAACTGAGTCAGGAGAAGGATTTTCTGTAATAATATTAAATGAAGAGATTCATTTAGAGATTACTTTTTTACAAACAAGGCATATAAGCTATACCAAACATACACATATAACTGGCATCACCAAGGTCAGATGTTACCAACATGAAACAACAAAGGATTATAGCATTGATTTTGCACAAGAAGTGGAAACAGTGAGACACTAACATTTCATTTATTTTTATCCAAATATGGAAAAAATATACACTGAAGAGTTTATGTTGCTGAATAAAAGAAGGGTACTCCCGCTGCTGAGAAATGTTTTATTCAAAGTCATTGCAGCTCAAACTT